>CM075333.1:47928770-50428770 GCA_037788925.1 Mytilus galloprovincialis
GGTATTTTACCAATAAGGCCATATATTTCGGTGTGTAGAAATACCGCAAAGGAATTCTTAAAGGCGCTGACTAAGAAGAAAGTTTTTGCATTAAGGACACTAAAACGATGTTTTAAGATCACAGAGAATATGGATATATAGGAGGATATGATTAAATACCTCATATCTGTAAAGTTAGGTATCAACAGAGACATGTACATACTAAATAGATATTGTAATTTTGAAGTTAAATGACTTTTTAATCAACGCGTGCCACTCGGCACGTGACCAACGGCTTATTGCAAATTCAATAACCATCATGTTCAATCAACCTAATCCAATACACAATTGTCTTTTTATCGTTACTTATTGATTAATTAATGGTTGTTGTTGAATAAACTTAACGGTTTAGCGTGGTAAATTTTCAAGTTTATGAAAGAAAAATTAAAAAAAAATGAATTTTGTGTTTTAAAACTTTGCCTTTGTTATATTTTGTTTTTAAGGAAATTGCTATACAAGCTTTTTTTTAAATTAAAAACCCTATTTTGAGATACAAATTGAGACAAAAATGCTTTTGAGATTTCGTTTCCTTGTTAACAACACAAGAGTTTACATATATTATCATTATACCTTGAATGAGTGACATATGCATGAGAGTATGTGGTGTCCGTGGGATTCTTCAAAATCCGATTACAGAAGTAATGTAGAAAAACTCCAAGAGGTAAAATTATATTACGTTTTAAAAAGAGACTATAAATCATAACTGTCTCCTATGAACAATAACTTTAAAACTGATGTCAATGCTTTTTTTTTAACAATTCATCTTTATTTCAACAATTGAAGATGAATACCATTTTATTTTATAATGTAATAAGCATCGTGATGTAAGAAATATAATTCACAATGTGCAGGCGCGAATCTAGAGCTTGAAGCGGAGGTTTGGGGGAGGGGGTACGTGATAAATGTTTAGAATACTAGAGAAGTTTTCTTGTTATATAAAACCATATGTTTTTCAATAAATGGCAAACTTTTTGTTCATCCGGCATATGGTTACTCTAAATAAACTTTTGATTAGTTTAATTATTTGATTACAGATCGTATCTACCCGTTTTGCAATTGCTGTATCACCCTAAATGAGGCTAATAAAGATATGTATAATAAAATATAGAGGTAGCAGTCTTGGATTGTCTTAATTAAATCCTTTGATCCTCTAATTATCAAGTTACCCTCTGGCCAATGTAATTATGACTTGTGTATATTTAAAGAAGTTACTTATATATCTTTATTCTCATAAAGCAAATGCATTACATCGGTACAGAGATAACAAATACAACAATAAATATTTACAATATGTACAAAACAAGCGAGAGAGGTTACAAAAGTTACAAGCCAGGAGTACAAGCACGGGCCGACAAACACAAGTATTTATATTTTCTATAAAAAAAAAAACAAAGCTTCTTCAGAACTGGGTTTCTTGTACTTGACATAACTTCAGAGAATTTAACTGTATTTTGCCGTTTTGTAAAATATGCAGTTAAAAACTCTTTTCGTTTTTGATTGAAAAATTTGCATTCAAATATAAAATGATATTCGTCACCTATTTGTCGATTGTTACATAGACTGCAAAAGCGGTTTTCTCTGATTACGTTTTGCCATCTTCCTGTTTCAATCGGCAACTTAGTATTAGTCGTTTGAAATCGACAAAAAACAAAAGCGTCTTTGAAGTCCAAAATATTAAAATATTCTTCAATTTCAAGTTTTTTTTTTTAATTTTTGTAGTTTATACCTTTTGACGAATTTTGAATGAGGGAATTCCAGTTCTGAATATATTGATATAGCAATCTCTGCTTTATGACAGTTTTTAACCATTCTTTATTAACAAAATTTTGTGACTCCCATATGTTTGAGAAACCACAATCTTGAAAGATTTTTTGTATAAACAAGATCCATTTTATCTGGTTATTATGTAGCGACAACGTTTCACCCTATTCAATATATATATATATATATATATATATAGTAAAGATAACATTAAAAAATATTTTAAGATTTTCAAGGGCACAGGACGTTTGCGCTTTTTTACCTGTAAAACGAAAGGACATTTGCGCTTCAAATACTATGGACATTTGCGCTTTAAATTTTGATTCACCTGTATTAATTTGACCGGACATTTGCGCTTTTTACTTATAGTCGTCTACTTGTAATTTTAATAAGATATAATCATTACGTAAATAAATTTAACTTATATGAACAACAAATGGTCCAGAAACCTTCCACTGAACACTATAATGAACAGTTCTACTCGACTCATCCTGCTATTTTTATCTTTTTGAAGAGTATCATTAAACGACAGTCGGTGAATTACGTTGAGATTCGTTACATTGATGAACAGGCACCCCAGTCAATGATTGAGAATGAAAAACTTGATTATTCATTTGAAATATGGGCGAAATACCAGTCAGAACAGATAACAAGAACTACATTTGTTCACTCCTTGGGTTTCAGTTATCAAACTAAACTGACCTGTGGTGGCTTTACGTGTTTTATGTCTTTATAATGTTTACTTTGAGCTGTATATAAACTTTAAAGCATATATCAATGTGCTATGACATGTGCTATGAAACTATTTTAAACTTTTAATCATAAAGAACAATATGTCTTTAACTCTTCAAGGTCAAACCTGCCGGTCCAAAGCCCAAATAAAAGAGAAGGATAGTCATAAAAACCAAATATTGCAAAAGCGCAAATGTCATATGTAAAAAGCGCAAATGTCTATTTCTAAAAAGCGCAAATGTCCTATGATTTGAAGCGCAAATGTCCAAAATAAAAAGCGCAAACGTCCTGCGCCGATTTTCAAGCGGTGTGGTTGGGTGTCATGTTGACAGGGGGGGGGGGGGGGGGTCACCTTAATTATGATTAAAACATGTTTTTTGTACTGCCTCTAATCAACAGAAACTAAAATCTCATTAAAAATGAAAAATCAGAATATATTTTAATATAAAATTTGTAGAACAGAAGTTAAGTACCGATAAAACATAATGAATCATTATACATGCAGAGACCAAAGCAGCAAAGATATAGTCAATAGAATCTATTTGCATTTGCCTATGTTCTATCCTTATAAAACCTTGCTGTGAGGCATGGTCCCTGACATCAGAAAAATGAATGAAGTATTGGCAACTGGACGTTAAGCAACCAAATATAAATCCTCACTTTTCCGTGAAGTGTTCACAATTATTTGTCTTTTTAAAATTAAAAGGATTAAAAATTCCCAAACTGAAAAGAGTTGAAAATACTTTATTACTTTAGAAGTAAAAATTATAACAGACAGAATAAATACGGCAGAAACAAACAAATGGGAAAAAAATAAAGAACAATTTGAAATACCATATATACATGTTTAAACAGTTTACTAGCAGATTATGAACGGGTCAAGGTTGAGCGAACGTGAATTTCTACCTATTACACTAAAAAGTTGACAATCAATTTTTTGAGGCACGTGTCGAATACACATTAGATAACTTTCTAATTAAAAAAGGTATAATTGTAAAATTTAAAATAATGAATTTTTACAAAGTCTATTTTTATATGCCATGTCCTTTGTAACAGTTGTATCATTCCATCAGGTCCTTAGTGCACATTTTTGTTCTTAGTGCACTAAGGAGGTCCTTTGCGGTATTACTACGGACCCCATATATTTGAAGCTGTTCAAAATACTGTACATTATAGGTACGTGTATCAGATTAAACAATAATTGTCATATATATAAAAAGAATAAGTAATCTGGTATGAAATATGTCCACTGGAACGACCGTGCAAGTGCTGTATATATATATTATAGCCAGTCAAGGTCGTTAAAAACTTCCATTTGTTGTTGTCCACTGAAAATAAGCTCTTGAATACACGAATCCCCGTTTTATTAATGCCAAATTTATTTGTTAGTATTTCTTATTCTTTTTCTTATGATTTTATCATATTTTTTGTGTGAAATTTTCTGTGTGGTTGAACATGAAATTGCCTCCGATGCTACAAAGAAAATTTGTTTAATGTCAAATGTTGCAATATATGCTAAGTATTACACGTGGACAGGATGTTCCCCAAAAAATAAGTTATACACACCCCGAGGGTACACGCTAGTGTCATATGGAAAATTACTGGGTCACCTGTAAGATGGTAATCAGCCATGCAACTAATCAGGTTACTTAACTGACCATGTCACTTCAATTGAAAGTTTATCGGTAGATCAAAATGATAAATTCGTTTTAATTAAACATTTCAGATCTAAAGGATTTATCATTATAATGAAGTGAAATAATTAAACCATATCGTATTATTTTCAAAAGATTATTTATTTTCATATTTTTTTTTTATCTATGCCGGGAAAGAATTGAAAACTGTATTTATAATTTTTAAATTTATTTTATAAAAAATCCGTGTAGGTCTCATGAAATGGAACCCACGCATTCCTACTTAAGATTTATAAAGGAGTAGGTTCAGTAAGACCCCTTTTCGGCCCCAAAATATAGCAGTTTTACTAAATTGTATAGTACTAGAACCGAACACCTGTTTTGGGATATATATACATATAGTTAATTTACCGTAAATAACTGCGAGAAAATGAATAATACACAAGTTGATAATTGTCTCTTCTCTGCTTATTAACTTGCATGCAATATTTTCTCTGATTTACTTGTGAGATCACCGACACTAATAATAATTACCTAAAAAAATAGGTGCTCTTTACTGGGAAGATCATATCGGATCCTATCAATTTATTGGTTCCATTCCCCCAATTAAATGAGTCTACACGTCTCCTTAGAAAAAATGCTTTGCAATGCGTCTGAACTACTAAGTACTTCCATATAATTTCGAAAACAGATAATAATCTATTTCACTGGATGAGATTGGGCTGACGGATTTTTAAATGGAAATGTATTAATTTTTATTTATAGCACAAGTTTTACAAGGCAAGATTATTCACCCTTTTCGCCCTACAAATCAAATGGTTGCCTCCTTACACCTACACGAGCTAAAACATATACATATGAACATTTGATATCATTTATTTTGTGTGACAACTCTTCACCAATGACCTGAGTGAAAGGTTGACATGGGCAGATCCAGAAATTTCCATTTTTTTAATTATTTTTTTTTGGGGGGGGGGGGGGGGCAGAGGGGGATGCTTGCTCCAGTCATGCTTCAGTGATTCCCTATATAATCAACAAAATATTTCACACCAAAAAGGGGGGGGGCGGGGCTTTCTCCTTAATAAGAAATCTCTGTTTTCAGGCATAGGCTATGAAAACGGCTAATGAGTTTTCAGATGCTTTACATTAAAATACATCATGTACATACATGTGACATACACAATTATATATAAATGTAGAATCAAATCTTGATAAATGTATGTAGTTGAAATTGTTAGCTTTAAACATTAAAAAAATGAACTCCCAAAGTTTAAACACAATTAAGAATGACCATGTACATGATGTAGTCTGTAATGTATGCCATTGCCATGAAGCTAGATCATTGTAGGTAAACTGTCATCTATTTCCTTAAATCTTTGTCGCCAGTCACCCCAAGTTTGATTTAAATTAGGGAGCTACCATTTGATTTTTATGGGGGGCTAGGATGAAATTTGAAAAAAATAGGCAGAACAGGAGTTTTGACAGTCAGGGGACTTACTGAAATAGGTGATTTTTAAATCACTTATTCGAGTAGCAAAATTATGGTTTTGTCACAAATTGAAATTTTGTATTTTTTTCCAAATTTTAAACACATCTGGTTTAAATAATATCTTTTAATTAGTAAAATTTAAAAAAAATAAACTTTTTGCTTCTTTTAAGTAGAAAGGTTTCTGCCTTTGATGCTATCATTTAGCTGAAAATTCTATTTTAGTTGAAAAAATGCTATAATAATGGCTTTACATAATGAACTGATACTTTCTTCAAAGATTTTTCCCAGCAGTGGGAGTATTTTTCCTGTGAAGTTCAAGGTTTCATCTTTCAGATTATGTAATAAAATTCTACTGTTGCGATAAAAATCTCACTGTTCGGGGGTGTTGAAATTAGTAGGGATAATTAAAAGAATGATACTTGAAGAAGTGATTTTTGGGAAGGAAATTGAGGTCTGACACTTAAACAAGTGATTTTTATGTCATTATCCTAGATTCAGTACAAGGTCATCACCTGAAATGACCTGGTCATCCTAGACAACACAGATGTTGGTTCTGATAAGTTTAGAAACATAATTAGTCCCTGGATCATTAGTATTCTATATTTAAAGCTACAATAAAATTAAATCACTTCTTCTAGTGATTAATTTGTACTACTTAAATAGGTGATTATTAAAGAAAGACAACTCTAACTTCCAACCTTTATGGAAATAATGTTACTTAAATCAGTGATTTAGAAAATCACTCATTCAAACGATCGATAATTTACCCGAGTCGTTTCCAAATTTCCGGGCTTGGTAAACAACATCTCTGTTAAAATGAGGATAAATATGTTTTCTGCAGTTTATATAACCAAACTCCAAAACCAATTCTTTATATTTATGAAAGAAAAAGTACAAGTTTTAAGTAGTTTGTGGTAATTTATTTCGATAAAAAATAGTTACTTTCTACGTGTATTATTTGACATTGAGAAATCAAAGTAGATTGAGTGAATGTTGTTTTTTAACGTCCAGTATGGAAAATGTGATATGCATATCCCGATATTATAGAGCTTTATGATATAATTATATATTTCAAACCAACAACTTCAGAAAGCGAAGACCAACTGAAAATTAAATATATTTATGTCGGTTCTGCTGATCATTGTTAAAATGTAAAAAAGTCAAATGATTTTCAAATTCAAAAACAAGTTAAATGTGTTTTGCATATTTAAATAACTAAGGTTTATTATTAAACAAGTGTACGTGAACTTTCTCGTAAAAGAAAATCCTTTATATTAACAAAATCTTCATAAAGTTCAAGGTACAAAAATGACATGATATTTAAAGTGTCATTTTTGGCCCCGTTCCGCTCGTTATGGTATTAGTTGGATGATGTTAGAAAACCAAAGAGTTTCACTCATATCATCCTCACAAATATTTCACTTTTTCAATAAAGTAGCTTGAATACACTCTAGCTGATCTATTTTCTTATAATATTTTTTTGATTATGGTGCAATACTAATAAAATTGAGAATGGAAACGAGGAACGTGTCAAAGAGACGACAAGCCGACCAAAGCGCAAAAACAGCCCAAGGCCACTAAATATGATAAAGGGTCTTCAAGACAGCGAAAAAATCCCGCAACCGGAGGCGTGTTTCAGCTGGCCCCCGGACAAAAATGTGTACTAGTCTAGCAAACATGGGCGTCACACTGAACTCAAAAATATATAAATGAACCACAATTTAAAAATATACATATATATACAAGACCAACAAAGGTCAGAGGCTTCTTACTTGGGACAAGCGCATACATGCGGCGGTGTTAAAATGTTTTGTGAGATTCAAACCCCACCCTATACCTCTAGCCAATATAGAAAAAATAAACACAGCAATACGCACAGTAAAACTCAGTTTAAAGAAATCCGTCAGAATAAGTAACGGACGAACTAAGCAAAATGAATATGATACATATATTAAAGAAGGACTACTAGCAGTTAATGACATGCTAGCTTCAGAATAAAATTGAAATTAATTTAAACATTATTTATTCAGTATATGAAAATCATGAAAAATCCTTCCCGTTCAAGGTTAAGGATCATACCATCATAAAATATACGAGAAGACCATAACCCGTATCATGCCAACAACTGGTTTTAGAATAAATGTACAATGTAAATGACAAAGTATAAAAGATAACAGTCGTGTTTGCTCGTACCATCGTATGATACATGTATATACATGTACCTTGAAAACAAGAAGTATGAAAACTTGTGAAGAACTGAATAATATATTAGTAGATATATCTATAATATATGTCAGAAGTTTTTTTATAACTCTCCAATTTATCATATATGAACCTTACGTTATTATTAACAGTGCGTTGGTCAAATCCATAGAGAAGTAAACAAACAAGCAAGAAATCGTTATTTTATTGTTATGTGATTTTATTTGAATGTTCAAACTCATCTTTACAGTCGTTTCAACAGCTAAATTTTACTTACTTTTTGAACATGTTGAATTAAGATACTTGTTTAACCATTTAACTGTATCTTTTCAAATTGTAAACCTTACTTAACAAGTATTTCTTTGTTTATTGTATTTAATTTATGTATCCCTAAACATGGAATTAGTTTAATTGATCCGTTATAATTGTTAGCAATATTACTATCGATTGCCACAACTTTCTATACAACATTTATATAATAGTTCAACAACTTAAATATAATATTAAAAACAGGAACATGTTTTATAAAAGGTACATCTCTCTAAACAGAGAAACCACGCCCCACCGGTCATTAAAAATCACGCCCAACGGTCATTTACAGACGAAAACCACGCCCCAATGGTCATTATCAGACGGAAACCACGCCCCACCGGTCATTATCATGTTAAAGTTCGTTAACGACCGGTCTTCTGGTCCGTTTTTTTCTGTTAATGACCGGTTGAATTTATTACTAAAGAATAATGAATGTCATGTGACCCCTTTTAATCCAATAAGAGAATCTTATTCTCAACCGATATGAAATAATAAGATTTATTTAACAAACCTTTATTGGTAATATATGATTGTTGAAATGAATAAAAGCAAAAAACTTATTTACGTGACTTTTAGCAAACGCCTATATTATACTGACCACCTCATATCTTTTCATACTGACTTTGATATTTACAAACTACTCATAAAATTTGAGTAAAAAACTTTTGGGTCGGAGCATTTCAAGCCCCTGCCCGCTACAATATACTTGCATAAGAGGTGCATAGTGTTTCCGGATAACTCAATCTACAGTGAACCATAGACCTATGTGCTCCAATGTCACTGTGTCTAAACCACACCGGCAAAATTTGATCGGACTCGATGGTATCTAACATCCGGCACAATGACGGAGCATTAATAGACAGAAGAAAGATAGGTTTCTCCTTATTTTCTTATTTTTTTAAGATATCGAAGAATATATATACATATACAACTATTTTCTATTGTGATATGCAATATTTTCTACAACCGTTCTATATTAACGGAGAAATAAGTAAAAATGCACGTCAAAATGACGAATTGAGTGAACCTTGCCTCGAAATTGTTTAATTTCTCGTTAAATTGTTCACATTGTACGGAAAGAAAGATACGGGATGATAGATACTGAAACGGAGATTGCAAAACTTGTCATTATGAACACCTCAATACTTGTATTTCTGAGTATGGAACGAAAAAAATGGGTCATGTCAAAATGGAAATGGCCGGTTTCGTCAATGTTTACCACCCGGTTTGGTCATAGATTTCACAATGCATAACCCGGTTTGGTCAACTAAAAAAAATCATAATCGCATTACATTATAATTGATAATTTAACTTCAGTGTTAAAAAGGAGTTTTGTGACCGGGTCGTTGGAAAACAAGTTCTTTCACATACGGCTTTTTATATGATTAGTCTCAGATTCAAATAAATAATAAGCAAACACTAGCATTCCTACTCTTATAGAACACAAATAATTTTAATTTTACTTTGCATTCAAAAATTTATAACAGCAGAATAGATAGGAATGAAGGTTATAACGCAAATTGAGATTAAAGCTCTCAAATATGCATGTTCTATATGAATTTTGTTTTAATAATTAGAATGTGTTCATGTCCGCCTGGCATGATTCATTAGACCTCGACTTAAATGGTTCCATAAACAATTGGTTAAGTTTCTGTGACCATTTTTTTTTTATCTTACAGACCTTCATCATAAATTAAATTTCGATCACTTAAGCATTTGTGACATATCAGTGCGTACACTTAAATAATTAATATGTCTTCAATTTTTTTTATTGAAAAAAACACCGCCAGTGAAGTTGTTTGCTATGTCCGATCAAGTTATCCGGTTTGTGAAATTTGAAATTTCCAGTTGTTACACATTTTTTTTTTAAATTCAAGAACGGTGTAATTTTGTTTGGAAATCTTTGTTCTTTTTAGCTCGCTTGACCCAACAGGAAAAGTTTTTTTTTTTCATCACTTGGCACGGCTTATTCTCATTTCGCCTTAGCTGTCAAAATAATTATATAAAATTAATCCCAGTTTGCCTTAGTACAAAAAGCGGTCGACTGTCGTTCATTATCTTTCAATACAATTTTTTACATAATTTTTCACATCTAAAATTACTAGGCTGCATTTAACAAACCTTATTTAAAATCATATGTCTTTTTTAATTATAATTAGGGTATCTAGTTTTAAAAAGTTTACTGTGACCCCGCTTGTCAACCAGGATGGCCGTCATGGCTTAGAAATAAACAAAGGGGGCAAGCAAGTGCATGATGTCAATTATTTAAACACAGCCGTAGACATAGACAATTCGAAAGGGCCAGGTGATTATCTTCAAAATGTTGAGCTCTACCATTTGTCCATTTACTATAAAATTCTCATATTAGTTCTTAAAGGAGTTATTGCATTGCCCTTAAATGACGAATTTGAAGTTCTTTTTATCAATTTCTATCTATTATTTTCAAACATATATATAAAAGTCATATAGCAAAAATGACTTAGGAAGTCAAGAAGATATACAAATAAATCAACTTGGCCGATATCCTAATAAAACTTACTGACCTTTAATTAAGAGGGTTTTTTTTTCAATTTCATTGCGTTTTTACACGTCCGTCACAATTTTGACAGGACTTATTAATGTATACATCCGTCCGTCCGTCTGTCCTTCCTTCCATCAGTCCGTCCGTCCGCCCGTCCGTCCGCCCGTCTGTCCTTCCTTCCACCCGTCCGTTCCTCCATCTATCAGTCATTCTGTCCGTCCGTCTATCTATCCGTCTATCCTTCTGTCCAGCGTAAACATGTCGCACCGTAACTTGAGAACAGCTTATCAAGTTTTCATGAAACTTATTTCTTGAAATGGTCAAACGATCTGTAAACCTTTTAGTGAAAATCAAATTAAATCTTTTTGAGTTACAGGACTTTGTAAGTAAAATAGGAGTGTGTTTTTTTAACATGTCGCGCCATATCTCAAAACGATTTATCATAATTGCATCAAACTTTACACACTTCTTAGTAATATAAATCTTAATTTCTGCATACTTTTTGGTGATGTTTTGAATTTTGTTTATTAAGCGTTATTTAGGGTTTTTTTTGTAAAAAAAAAGGAGGGGGTCACATATTGCGATGTATCTCAAAACCTATATAAAAAAATATCATAATGTTAATGTTAAAAAAATAATTAGATATCAGCGTTTGCTATTGAGTATTTATATTCCATTTAAAATTAGTTTGAAGATCAGTGAAATAACGGATACGCCTTTCATTAGGAAAATGTGTATTACTATAATTACCTATGTAAATAAATTTAACAACGCCAAGTTAACTTTATAATAAATATATATTTAAATTCTTTCGAAAGACAGTGTTCAGATCCGTGTTAACGTTGCTTTTCATAAATTGTTGGTTGTAAAAAAATATAAAAAACCGGGTGATATATATAGACGAAACCGGGTGATTGTGTAGAAACAACAATGACGAAACCGGTGTATTTTAATTTGACATGACCCATTTCTTTCCTTCCATACACAGAAATACAAGTATTGAGATGCTCATAATGACTAGTTTTGCAATCTCCATGTCAGTATCTATCTTCCCGTACCTTTCTTTCCGTACAATGTGTTTTGGTAACACTGCTAGACAAAAAATTCGATATCAACCAAAAATCTAAGCGACATTGTATAAGAGGGGTTCTTTGACGCCAAGTATATAATCTAGAATATACATTTTGTGTCCTCCAAATATCACATAACTCAAATTCTTCTATAAAATCTTCTAATTTACTCGTATATTTGGCAGGTGTGTTATATTTTGAACCACCCATTTTGTCTAAAAATGGATTAAGTATCGTATTAAAATCTCCACCCAAAACGAGATTTTGATCTAACCTTTCGTTTAATAAAACCTTGATTTTTTCAATATATACTATTTGTTCATTTTCAAAAATTTTCGTGGGCGCATAATAATTTACAAAAACAAAATCTGTGTTATCAATTTCAACAGTTAGAATGAGATACCGTCCGTTTTCATCTGCAATTTTTTCCTTTAATCTATAATCGGTTGAGCAGTTAAACAAAATAGCAATACCTCTGGAGTTCGTTTCCCCGTGCGAAAAATAAATATCTCCACTCCATTCCCTTTTCAATACTGTGTGTTTCTTGTAAGAAAATGATGTCGCTCTGAAATTTTTTCAACCAAAGAAACATGGATTTGCGTTTAAAATCGTTTCCAAAGCCATTTACATTAAGAGACGTTAAATTGATACAATAATTAGCCATTATCTAGTTTTGGCTTTACAGTCTTATTAATTTCATATGTAATACACGTAACGTACTTGAACATTATATAACTAAGTAGAAAACAAATACAGAAAAACATATCAAAAATACAATACAATACAAAAAGAGAGAATTCTCTCTGTTCGGTCTGCCTGACCTTTTTAAAACCATATGTTTAATATTAATGTTTCTAATATTCATTGTTCAGTCTCAATAAAACACATGTAACTTTCATTCATTAATGACAACAATACACTATAGGTAAAACCAGTTACGGTTTAAAGTACATGTAACTTTCATTCATACATAAAAGCAATACAATTTACAACCTTTACTATAGATGACCCAATTACGGCTTAAAGTACACGTGCACAGGTACACAGACATTCTTGTCGTAAATTTTGTTTACCTTTTAATGTCGACGTAAGAATGTGGGACACAGTTGTAATTGCCAATATATTTTTCATAGCAACAGTTGGTTGCATTTATCATAGGATTCGCGAACTTTATGGATAGTTGTTTGCATATAATATACGGTTGGAATTACAAGATTTGTAATGGGTGCAAAAACGTATAATAGTGCGCTTATAAATGTGAATGGATGTATATATACTTTTTGATCACCAACATAGGCTAGCTGGGGAAAGGTTTTCATGCTTTACAAAAAAAAAGGAAATCAGGATTCATTTTATAGAATACCCTCTACTAGAGGTAACATGTTTATTCTACCGTGTGCATGTGCAATTTATGTAAATATATTGTCAACAAAGAAAAAAGTGGGATTTTTTCTCTCCGGGATAATAGTAATACACAAAGAAGATGGTTACATCATGATGTCTGCGTACCGGTACCGTAAGTAAATTATGTTATATACAATCGCAATATATGATGCATGTGTTTTATTGACTTTTTTAATTCATGGTGACATAATTTAAATAAAGAATCGGATAAACTTCTATGTACATTAGTTTTGTCTACAAATGACCTAAGTATTTCATTTGAAGTTCATTTACTTATAAATCGCTTGTATTTTATAGGTAGTGGTGAAATTTTTAAATATACATTAAATAAAATAGAGAATGGATACTCTTAGATACTTTGAAAAAAGTAGATATATAGGCTTTGAAAAGAGAATACATGAAACGTAATATATAATATCTAACAAATTGTAAACCTGAAAGAAAAGAAAATGTGTATTCAGCATCCTTTACTACATGTTAATTGTCTATCAAGATGAGTTCAAACAACAGTAAATTGATTTAAAGTTTTATTTTTTACATTTTGCGGAGAACCGACTTTACTCCCTCCAAGATAATATTGTTTTTCCTTGAACCTATCTTTGCTGTACCAGATGGCGGTGTACGTGAGGAAATAATAGTTATGTTAGGTGCATCTATGTCTTTTAAATAGTCAAGTATCCTTGATCCAATTCCGTAGTCTCTGTCATCATCGTACCCGTCGTGTGTATGTCCGTCTTTGTCTGTAAACCGATATACCAATGTGTTGTAAGTGCATGCTGATACTGGGCCCTGCATTATTTGTCAGGCAGCTTCACGAACGTCTGCGTATGTGGTGGTGACAGCAGCTGTGACACAATACGTACATGTGACCATTGTCATTAACTTCATTAGAACTAGTTTGTTCAAATAGGCCAAATTTAGATTTGCTAGTATAAAAAATAGCCAATGCTTTTGGAGTTGACACTTTTTCAACATATTTGGATCCACTTTTACTGAAGAATAGACTGCTTCCTTTAATTTTAGTATCTACATCTATTTCTTTATACTCTTTTTGTTTCTGTACCAGTCTTTTTCTGTTTTCACGCATATCGTCCGGAAGTTGTGGAGTTATGTATATGCCATTTAGTAAGTCTTTGTTTTGTTTGCCTATTGTTCGTGCAGTGTTAATGACATGCTCCCGGTCATTGTAGTCATGGAATTTAACAACTATAAGACGGGTGCTGTTTTGATTTGTCTGGGTCCTTATTCTGTGGGCGCGGTCAATTTTAATGTTTTCTGTTATTTTCAAAACATTTTTGAAAATCAGTTTTAATTCCGCTTTTACATTTTCGTCTTTACGTTCATGAACCCCTATTACTATAGCATTTTCCCTCATGCTTCGTTCAACCAGGTTTGCTATTTGACTTTGTTGACAATCGAGTCTAGTTTCTAAATGTACAACGTATGACTTCATTAGATTTAATTCCGTTGTAAGATTTGTGTTTTGATTTCTGACTTCGTCTATCATAGTTGTTTGATCTTCAGTTTCTGTAGCAACAGCTTGAAGTCTGTCTTCAATGCCATCTTTGGCGTATATATCATTTTTAATACCATGTATTTTGTGTTTCAAATTTTATTATTAGACTGTTAAGTGTTTGTTGTATACCTATTATACCACTAAGAAGTTTTTTGTTGAATGTTTGATCATCAGAGTATTCACCGAGGTTTTGTTCGAGTGAGCTCTCTGTCTCCGTCATGTCAGTATCCGCCATTTGCATTATATCTGTGTTTTGTTTACAATCGAAAGTTTCTGTCTCTATTTCTCTTTCACGTTTACGAGTTTTTTGTTTTTCACTCATTACCTTCATTCATTACTTTCAAAGTAAGTTTGTCATGTGTTAATTTCCGGTAAAATTCACTGTTTCACCATGTTAAAGTTGAAATTATCAGGCAGATCGAGCAGAGAAAAAAAATCAACCATTCATTTCCAAGGGCAGGTAATTCCTCATTATAAAACTTATGTACACATACTTTTTTCTAAAGAAAATTCTTTAATTTGTTCGTATTTAGAAGAAGTTTACTTTATTTTAATTGCTTCCTTCCAGGGAGCAATTCACCGACATATTTTCCGTATGCAAAGTGACCTCAGTGTGACCCATCTCGTAAAAATCCGGTGATCGCAATCATACACATGGATGTCCTTAAAATAAACTTATTATCTGATTGTACATGTTAAACACATGCTCAATATCCATGCGTTTTTATTATTGTTGACAAACAGGTGACAATCGTTAAACTTCGGCTTCAAAACACGAATTTAATTACCTGCCATATTTTCACAACAACTATGACCGATTGATAAAAAATCGACGATTATACGCAATTTATGCGGAAAAAAAATGATAAAATCGTGTACAGAAGACTAAGTTTACGATGTTTGTATGCATTGGTTCAAGAATTGGAATAAGATTATTTTTCACCGTCACTGGTTTCATATGACTTTAAACAATTCAAACGAAAATCCTAACGCCCTGATTTAAGAACAAACACAAAATAAAGGAAAGCCACGAACTTCTGTAAGACAGACTCCTGACTATGGACAGAAACACTACGAATGTTTGCGAGCGTCAAATCCTCCCTGATACCTAAAATTTTTGGTGTAATATCGCAACATTCGAAAAAACTGAATAAATCATTTGAATAAGAATTTAGTTTTCAGTTATTTTTCGCAGCAAATTATTATCAATGTTTCGAGGTGTTTTGAAATAGTGTTTGCTTTTCGCCTATTGTATAATTTCTGTACGTTTTGAAGTATTCAAGTTGTCGTTATTCAAACAGAAACTAGAAAAAGTGGTGCTCGCGCACTCCACTCTGAAGTAACTGTATTATAACAAAGTCAATGGAGGACTTTGTTTGATATAGAATTGTGTCTGTATTGTGCCTCCGCAGATGAAAAGTGTTGTTTTGAAATACACCAAAATCAACATTCACTGTGTCTAAACCACACCGGCAAAATTTGATCGGACTCGATGGTATCTAACATCCGGCACAATGACGGAACATTAATAGACAGAAGAAAGATAGGTTTCTCCTTATTTTCTTATTTTTTTATGATATCGAAGAATATATTTAGATATACAACTATTCTCTATTGTGATATGCAATATTTTCTACAACCGTTCTATATTAACGGAGAAATAAGTAAAAATGCATGTCAAAATGACGAATTGAGTGAACCTTGCCTCGAAATTGTTTAATTTCTCGTTAAATTGTTCACATTGTACGGAAAGAAAGGTACGGGAAGATAGATACTGACATGGAGATTGCAAAACTAGTCATTATGAGCATCTCAATACTTGTATTTCTGTGTATGGAACGAAAGAAATGGGTCATGTCAAATTAAAATACACCGGTTTCGTCATTGTTGTTTCTACACAATCACCCGGTTTCGTCTATATATATCACCCGGTTTTTTATATTTTTTTACAACCAACAATTTATGAAAAGCAACGTTAACACGGATCTGAACACTGTCTTTCGAAAGAATTTAAATATATATTTATTATAAAGTTAACTTGGCGTTGTTAAATTTATTTACATAGGTAATTATAGTAATACACATTTTCCTAATGAAAGGCGTATCCGTTATTTCACTGATCTTCAAACTAATTTTAAATGGAATATAAATACTCAATAGCAAACGCTGATATCTAATTATTTTTTTAACATTAACATTATGATATTTTTTTATATAGGTTTTGAGATACATCGCAATATGTGACCCCCTCCTTTTTTTTTACAAAAAAAACCCTAAATAACGCTTAATAAACAAAATTCAAAACATCACCAAAAAGTATGCAGAAATTAAGATTTATATTACTAAGAAGTGTGTAAAGTTTGATGCAATTATGATAAATCGTTTTGAGATATGGCGCGACATGTTAAAAAAACACACTCCTATTTTACTTACAAAGTCCTGTAACTCAAAAAGATTTAATTTGATTTTCACTAAAAGGTTTACAGATCGTTTGACCATTTCAAGAAATAAGTTTCATGAAAACTTGATAAGCTGTTCTCAAGTTACGGTGCGACATGTTTACGCTGGACAGAAGGATAGACGGATAGATAGACGGACGGACAGAATGACTGATAGATGGAGGAACGGACGGGTGGAAGGAAGGACAGACGGGCGGACGGACGGGCGGACGGACGGACTGATGGAAGGAAGGACAGACGGACGGACGGATGTATACATTAATAAGTCCTGTCAAAATTGTGACGGACGTGTAAAAACGCAATGAAATTGAAAAAAAAACCCTCTTAATTAAAGGTCAGTAAGTTTTATTAGGATATCGGCCAAGTCGATTTATTTGTATATTTTCTTGACTTCCTAAGTCATTTTTGCTATATGACTTTTATATATATGTTTGAAAATAATAGATAGAAATTGATAAAAAGAACTTCAAATTCGTCATTTAAGGGCAATGCAATAACTCCTTTAAGAACTAATATGAGAATTTTATAGTAAATGGACAAATGGTAGAGCTCAACATTTTGAAGATAATCACCTGGCCCTTTCGAATTGTCTATGTCTACGGCTGTGTTTAAATAATTGACATCATGCACTTGCTTGCCCCCTTTGTTTATTTCTAAGCCATGACGGCCATCCTGGTTGACAAGCGGGGTCACAGTAAACTTTTTAAAACTAGATACCCTAATTATAATTAAAAAAGACATATGATTTTAAATAAGGTTTGTTAAATGCAGCCTAGTAATTTTAGATGTGAAAAATTATGTAAAAAATTGTATTGAAAGATAATGAACGACAGTCGACCGCTTTTTGTACTAAGGCAAACTGGGATTAATTTTATATAATTATTTTGACAGCTAAGGCGAAATGAGAATAAGCCGTGCCAAGTGATGAAAAAAAAACTTTTCCTGTTGGGTCAAGCGAGCTAAAAACAACAAAGATTTCCAAACAAAATTACACCGTTCTTGAATTTAAAAAAAAAATGTGTAACAACTGGAAATTTCAAATTTCACAAACCGGATAACTTGATCGGACATAGCAAACAACTTCACTGGCGGTGTTTTTTTCAATAAAAAAATTGAAGACATATTAATTATTTAAGTGTACGCACTGATATGTCACAAATGCTTAAGTGATCGAAATTTAATTTATGATGAAGGTCTGTAAGATAAAAAAAAAATGGTCACAGAAACTTAACCAATTGTTTATGGAACCATTTAAGTCGAGGTCTAATGAATCATGCCAGGCGGACATGAACACATTCTAATTATTAAAACACAATTCATATAGAACACGCATATTTGAGAGCTTTAATCTCAATTTGCGTTATAACCTTCATTCCTATCTATTCTGCTGTTATAAATTTTTGAATGCAAAGTAAAATTAAAATTATTTGTGTTCTATAAGAGTAGGAATGCTAGTGTTTGCTTATTATTTATTTGAATCTGAGACTAATCATATAAAAAGCCGTATGTGAAAGAACTTGTTTTCCAACGACCCGGTCACAAAACTCCTTTTTAACACTGAAGTTAAATTATCAATTATAATGTAATGCGATTATGATTTTTTTTAGTTGACCAAACCGGGTTATGCATTGTGAAATCTATGACCAAACCGGGTGGTAAACATTGACGAAACCGGCCATTTCCATTTTGACATGACCCATTTTTTTCGTTCCATACTCAGAAATACAAGTATTGAGGTGTTCATAATGACAAGTTTTGCAATCTCCGTTTCAGTATCTATCATCCCGTATCTTTCTTTCCGTACAATGTGAACAATTTAACGAGAAATTAAACAATTTCGAGGCAAGGTTCACTCAATTCGTCATTTTGACGTGCATTTTTACTTATTTCTCCGTTAATATAGAACGGTTGTAGAAAATATTGCATATCACAATAGAGAATAGTTGTATATCTAAATATATTCTTCGATATCATAAAAAAATAAGAAAATAAGGAGAAACCTATCTTTCTTCTGTCTATTAATGTTCTGTCATTGTGCCGGATGTTAGATACCATCGAGTCCGATCAAATTTTGCCGGTGTGGTTTAGACACAGTGAATGTTGATTTTGGTGTATTTCAAAACAACACTTTTCATCTGCGGAGGCACAATACAGACACAATTCTATATCAAACAAAGTCCTCCATTGACTTTGTTATAATACAGTTACTTCAGAGTGGAGTGCGCGAGCACCACTTTTTCTAGTTTCTGTTTGAATAACGACAACTTGAATACTTCAAAACGTACAGAAATTATACAATAGGCGAAAAGCAAACACTATTTTAAAACACCTCGAAACATTGATAATAATTTGCTGCGAAAAATAACTGAAAACTAAATTCTTATTCAAATGATTTATTCAGTTTTTTCAAATGTTGCGATATTACACCAAAAATTTTAGGTATCAGGGAGGATTTGACGCTCGCAAACATTCGTAGTGTTTCTGTCCATAGTCAGGAGTCTGTCTTACAGAAGTTCGTGGCTTTCCTTTATTTTGTGTTTGTTCTTAAATCAGGGCGTTAGGATTTTCGTTTGAATTGTTTAAAGTCATATGAAACCAGTGACGGTGAAAAATAATCTTATTCCAATTCTTGAACCAATGCATACAAACATCGTAAACTTAGTCTTCTGTACACGATTTTATCATTTTTTTTCCGCATAAATTGCGTATAATCGTCGATTTTTTATCAATCGGTCATAGTTGTTGTGAAAATATGGCAGGTAATTAAATTCGTGTTTTGAAGCCGAAGTTTAACGATTGTCACCTGTTTGTCAACAATAATAAAAACGCATGGATATTGAGCATGTGTTTAACATGTACAATCAGATAATAAGTTTATTTTAAGGACATCCATGTGTATGATTGCGATCACCGGATTTTTACGAGATGGGTCACACTGAGGTCACTTTGCATACGGAAAATATGTCGGTGAATTGCTCCCTGGAAGGAAGCAATTAAAATAAAGTAAACTTCTTCTAAATACGAACAAATTAAAGAATTTTCTTTAGAAAAAAGTATGTGTACATAAGTTTTATAATGAGGAATTACCTGCCCTTGGAAATGAATGGTTGATTTTTTTTCTCTGCTCGATCTGCCTGATAATTTCAACTTTAACATGGTGAAACAGTGAATTTTACCGGAAATTAACACATGACAAACTTACTTTGAAAGTAATGAATGAAGGTAATGAGTGAAAAACAAAAAACTCGTAAACGTGAAAGAGAAATAGAGACAGAAACTTTCAATTGTAAACAAAACACAGATATAATGCAAATGGCGGATACTGACATGACGGAGACAGAGAGCTCACTCGAACAAAACCTCGGTGAATACTCTGATGATCAAACATTCAACAAAAAACTTCTTAGTGGTATAATAGGTATACAACAAACACTTAACAGTCTAATAATAAAATTTGAAACACAAAATACATGGTATTAAAAATGATATATACGCCAAAGATGGCATTGAAGACAGACTTCAAGCTGTTGCTACAGAAACTGAAGATCAAACAACTATGATAGACGAAGTCAGAAATCAAAACACAAATCTTACAACGGAATTAAATCTAATGAAGTCATACGTTGTACATTTAGAAACTAGACTCGATTGTCAACAAAGTCAAATAGCAAACCTGGTTGAACGAAGCATGAGGGAAAATGCTATAGTAATAGGGGTTCATGAACGTAAAGACGAAAATGTAAAAGCGGAATTAAAACTGATTTTCAAAAATGTTTTGAAAATAACAGAAAACATTAAAATTGACCGCGCCCACAGAATAGGGACCCAGACAAATCAAAACAGCACCCGTCTTATAGTTGTTAAATTCCATGACTACAATGACCGGGAGCATGTCATTAACACTGCACGAACAATAGGCAAACAAAACAAAGACTTACTAAATGGCATATACATAACTCCACAACTTCCGGACGATATGCGTGAAAACAGAAAAAGACTGGTACAGAAACAAAAAGAGTATAAAGAAATAGATGTAGATACTAAAATTAAAGGAAGCAGTCTATTCTTCAGTAAAAGTGGATCCAAATATGTTGAAAAAGTGTCAACTCCAAAAGCATTGGCTATTTTTTATACTAGCAAATCTAAATTTGGCCTATTTGAACAAACTAGTTCTAATGAAGTTAATGACAATGGTCACATGTACGTATTGTGTCACAGCTGCTGTCACCACCACATACGCAGAAGTTCGTGAAGCTGCCTGACAAATAATGCAGGGCCCAGTATCAGCATGCACTTACAACACATTGGTATATCGGTTTACAAACAAAGACGGACATACACACGACGGGTACGATGATGACAGAGACTACGGAATTGGATCAAGGATACTTGACTATTTAAAAGACATAGATGCACCTAACATAACTATTATTTCCTCACGTACACCGCCATCTGGTACAGCAAAGATAGGTTCAAGGAAAAACAATATTATCTTGGAGGGAGTAAAGTCGGTTCTCCGCAAAATGTAAAAAATAAAACTTTAAATCAATTTACTGTTGTTTGAACTCATCTTGATAGACAATTAACATGTAGTAAAGGATGCTGAATACACATTTTCTTTTCTTTCAGGTTTACAATTTGCTAGATATTATATATTACGTTTCATGTATTCTCTTTTCAAAGCCTATATATCTACTTTTTTCAAAGTATCTAAGAGTATCCATTCTCTATTTTATTTAATGTATATTTAAAAATTTCACCACTACCTATAAAATACAAGCGATTTATAAGTAAATGAACTTCAAATGAAATACTTAGGTCATTTGTAGACAAAACTAATGTACATAGAAGTTTATCCGATTCTTTATTTAAATTATGTCACCATGAATTAAAAAAGTCAATAAAACACATGCATCATATATTGCGATTGTATATAACATAATTTACTTACGGTACCGGTACGCAGACATCATGATGTAACCATCTTCTTTGTGTATTACTATTATCCCGGAGAGAAAAAATCCCACTTTTTTCTTTGTTGACAATATATTTACATAAATTGCACATGCACACGGTAGAATAAACATGTTACCTCTAGTAGAGGGTATTCTATAAAATGAATCCTGATTTCCTTTTTTTTTGTAAAGCATGAAAACCTTTCCCCAGCTAGCCTATGTTGGTGATCAAAAAGTATATATACATCCATTCACATTTATAAGCGCACTATTATACGTTTTTGCACCCATTACAAATCTTGTAATTCCAACCGTATATTATATGCAAACAACTATCCATAAAGTTCGCGAATCCTATGATAAATGCAACCAACTGTTGCTATGAAAAATATATTGGCAATTACAACTGTGTCCCACATTCTTACGTCGACATTAAAAGGTAAACAAAATTTACGACAAGAATGTCTGTGTACCTGTGCACGTGTACTTTAAGCCGTAATTGGGTCATCTATAGTAAAGGTTGTAAATTGTATTGCTTTTATGTATGAATGAAAGTTACATGTACTTTAAACCGTAACTGGTTTTACCTATAGTGTATTGTTGTCATTAATGAATGAAAGTTACATGTGTTTTATTGAGACTGAACAATGAATATTAGAAACATTAATATTAAACATATGGTTTTAAAAAGGTCAGGCAGACCGAACAGAGAGAATTCTCTCTTTTTGTATTGTATTGTATTTTTGATATGTTTTTCTGTATTTGTTTTCTACTTAGTTATATAATGTTCAAGTACGTTACGTGTATTACATATGAAATTAATAAGACTGTAAAGCCAAAACTAGATAATGGCTGATTATTGTATCAATTTAACGTCTCTTAATGTAAATGGCTTTGGAAACGATTTTAAACGCAAATCCATGTTTCTTTGGTTGAAAAAATTTCAGAGCGACATCATTTTCTTACAAGAAACACACAGTATTGAAAAGGGAATGGGGTGGAGATATTTATTTTTCGCACGGGGAAACGAACTCCAGAGGTATTGCTATTTTGTTTAACTGCTCAACCGATTATAGATTAAAGGAAAAAATTGCAGATGAAAACGGACGGTATCTCATTCTAACTGTTGAAATTGATAACACAGATTTTGTTTTTGTAAATTATTATGCGCCCACGAAAATTTTTGAAAATGAACAAATAGTATATATTGAAAAAATCAAGGTTTTATTAAACGAAAGGTTAGATCAAAATCTCGTTTTGGGTGGAGATTTTAATACGATACTTAATCCATTTTTAGACAAAATGGGTGGTTCAAAATATAACACACCTGCCAAATATACGAGTAAATTAGAAGATTTTATAGAAGAATTTGAGTTATGTGATATTTGGAGGACACAAAATGTATATTCTAGATTATATACTTGGCGTCAAAGAACCCCTCTTATACAATGTCGCTTAGATTTTTGGTTGATATCGAATTTTTTGTCTAGCAGTGTTACCAAAACATCCATTGTCCCCTCTATAAAAACTGATCATAGTCTTATCAAATTGACACTGTCCGGCGAAAACTTTAGTAAGAGAGGTCCCGGTTTCTGGAAATTCAACTCGGGTTTACTGACAGATAAAAATTATGTGGATATAGTAAAAAATACTTTATCAGAATGTAATAATAAATATCACAATTTAGAAAATAAAAATTTGAATGGGATACCATAAAAAGTGAAATAAGAGGCGCAACCGTCAAGTATTCGAAATATAAAAACATGAAATTACGGGAAAGAGAGTCCAGTTAAAAAAAACGACAAGACGAAATTCAGAAAACTCTCTCTTGTACATATTTAGATAAAGATATTATAAATAATCTTTTGGTTGAATTAGACACTGTTAAAGAAGATTTAGAGCAAATAGTAAATAATCAAACAAGTTGCTTTCTTTAAAAAAAGAAATGCAATCGTAAACCCAAATGCTTGTTTGGCATTATATATATATTAGATAATTGTTTAATAAAGATGTATTGTCTTATATTACTTTTGTTGTGCATAAGAATTAGAAACTGACATTGCCTGTTTAGTGGTTTAAATAATGTAATACCGGCTTCACACATCAACGTATAGATCCG
Organism: Mytilus galloprovincialis; assembly: GCA_037788925.1. Lineage (NCBI taxonomy): Eukaryota > Metazoa > Mollusca > Bivalvia > Mytilida > Mytilidae > Mytilus > Mytilus galloprovincialis. Next base: position 47,952,984 of record CM075333.1, read on the forward strand.
ACGTACGTCGGCCGAGGTAAAAAAAAATCATGCACGCTACCAAAACGCTAGTAACTTTGATGCATTCAACCTGTCAATCATATCTGTATCGTGTGCACAACGAGCTTAAAGCGTGTATTGGGTGTGCGTAAAGCGTACCTTAGCGTTTCTCCTGGTCTTCCTACATTCCCAACTGCAGGTCTGTCTATATGTGAATGTTTGTCAATAAGTCTGTCACATTCGCCCGTCTGTTTACATGTTTACCAGTCCGTCTATGTCCACTGGTTCGTCTACATAGATATAGGAAGATGTGGTGTGAGTGCCAATGAGACAACTCTCCATACAAATAACAATTTAAAAAGTAAACCATTATAGGTTAAAGTACGGCCTTCAACACGGAGCCTTGGCTCACACCGAACAACAAGCTATAAAGGGCCCCAAAATTACTAGTGTAAAACCATTCAAACGGGAAAACCAACGGTCTAATCTATATAAACAAAACGAAAAACGAGAAACACGTATATATTACATAAACAAACGACAACTACTGTACATCAGATTCCGGACTTAGGACAGGTGCAAACATTTGCAGCGGGATTAAACGTTTTAATGGATCCAAACCTTCTCCCTTTTTCTGAAACAATAGCATAACATCACAACAAAGAAAACACGATAAAATATCAATTGGCAGGCTTAACTCAATCAAAAAACGTATGATTAAACAATGAACGAATAAATTTGATCTGCGATATCTGAATACAAATGCATGTTCACTAGCTTTGAAATAGCTTTCGGTACGTGCGATTATTTCAGTGATTTGTGTCTATTGTTTTTATGTAAGTGATTATTGTGCACCGTACCCATAATTTTAGGGACGCGAATTGCAACTGATATTTTACAGTTTTTTCTTGCGATGTGTTGTCCTTAAGGTTTGGTTCATTTGGGAGGGTTGGGTTTATGGCCACCACATTGTTTTTGTGCCAATGTCCATTCTAAAGCCAGAAACATGTAGTACAGTGGTTGTTGTTCATAATTCATGTCGGTCAAGTTGTTTTCGTAAATTATTTTGTTATCAATAAGGCTGTTTAGTTTTGTTTGATTTTTGTTTTTAAATCTTAATGGTCGGGGCATTTAATAGCCGACTAAATAGTAGTTTTTAAAACATTTTTGGAGGCCGCTCGGTGGCCTTTAAAGACTTACTACCACGTCATTGTAACTCTGGTTGGTATTTGTATCATTAGTGCTGGACCATGGTCGATCCTATATGCACCTTTGAGGCAGGCGGGATATTTTTGTAGATCTTGTACAGCTCAAACTAATGTGAGTAGTTCCTGTACTTCTATGTCTAGTCCCATGTTGCATGGTTAGAGAGGGTGTGATATCTTCTGTAGGTTTGATGAAGTTTCACCCGTATCGGACTTCTTTTCCTAAATGAAAGCTTTAAGGCGACGAGTATTTTTGTATGCAATGCGCCCTCAACGCTCGTGTAGCGTGTATATTATGTGCGTGCAGTTTACAGGTACATGTATATACGTTTGACAAACGCTTGAGCTGAATGATTTTTTTTATGTTCCATTAAAATTTTCCTGACGTAAAAGCGTTCACCAAGCGTATACCTTTGCATTTCGACGTACTTCAAACTTATGGAACGCGTGTTTAAACGCTTGCGTAAAGTTCCTCAGGTGAGCAACTAAGTTACGCATACGATGATACGGACTTTGTTAATTTTCTTTTTTGACTGATTGTTTTTAATTGTCATTTCTGGGCCTTTTATAGCCGACTATGCGGTACGTGCTTTGCCTGTTGTTGAAGGCCGTACGGTGACCCATAGTTTGTATTTCTGTGTTATTTTGGTTTCTTGCAGATAGTTGTCTCCTCATTGACACCAAACCCGATATCTTCTTTTTTTATATTCGATATCTTATCGCCGACCTGGTTAAGTCTGCTAAAAATGCATGCATGATTCATTTTTAGGTAAACAGTCGTAATTAAAGTGGCACATTTAATTCGTTGTTTCATTGCTTGAAGTATCATTTCTTACATCTGCATGGTCAAATGTGTATTTTTTTAAAATAAATTTTAGATTTAGATTTCAGTCACGGTTATTTTTCCCCCCTTCATATTGAATATCTATACCTATCAGTCGCATTTTAATGACGAAAAGGATTCAGAGGTTATTAAAAAAAGTAAATAATGTTGCAATATTTAATCAAAGAAAATAACTTTAAATTTGCAATATTAATGAAAATAAATACGGACATAACTTTCATAATTAATTTTAACGTTATTTTCAATAAACGATTTTTTTTTTTAAATCCTCGTTTTTACACCTATTTGAGGCACGTATTTATGATTATATTTCCATGTCCTTGGTCTATCCTAGACGTAAAATTTCAAAAAGTGCTAATACTTTTTTTAAAGATATTATTTTTAATTGTTCTCGTTCAAAATATTTTATTTTTTCATATTCAATATCTATTTAATTTTATTTTTAATAACCATTTTTTTTTTTTTTATTAAAGTTGCAATATTTAACCAAAAAAAATAACTGTAATTTAATCATATACAAGAAAGACTTCCCTTTAATTTCAGTATAAAAAAATAAATAGCTTGCTTTTTACAACATGTACATCTTCACTAAACGTAAAATCTAAAATAAAATGCTACTAAAACTCCTTCTAAAGATTTTATTTTTAATTATTCTCGTTCAGAATATAAAGCGCATTGTTTACATGAAATCTTATCTCATATCTAAACACAGCTGGTTACATCGTTTGACTAATTAAAATACTACGCATGTAGGTTAATATTAGCAGCTTGTAATCGTGTGCAAGAAAATATTATATCATAATAAATTTCAGATCATACGTAAAATATCTCTATAGCAACTTAAGATGCTAATGCATATTCAACAGATTTGTAAGCTATTGCGCATGCATTTGAAAGGTGGTCATAGCTATTGCGCATGTATTTGAAAGGTGGTCATAGAAAGACCAGAAGTGTTCCGACTAACATCCGGTGTTCCGAAAGACTACATCACTCGTCCAATATATACTACGTAAACCCTCAGGGGTTTACGCAACAAGGGGGGCTATTATACGATCACACGCCGAGCACTGTGAAGGCAATGAAAGAAATTCAAAAGATTTCTTATCATTAGAAAAACGCAATTATAAAAATAAATGTATAAACAAATTAGTTGTAAACGACATTGAAATTGTGTCACAAGAAAAAATTCTGAACGAAGAGAGACATTTCTATGAAAATGTGTACGCATCTAAAGAAGACCCTGATAAATATTCAGGTGATTCTAATTTTTTTTACTTAAATACTATTCCTAAGCTTACAGATCTGGAAAAGGATATATGCGCTGCAGATATTTCAGAATCTGAGTGCGTTAAAGTTTTAAAAACATTTAAAAATAATAAAAGCCCTGGTACAGACGGGCTTACTGCTGAGTTTTACATATTTTTCTGGATTGATATAAAAAAATATGTGTTAGAAAGTTATGAATATTCCTTCGAAACTGGAACCCTCTAAATAGACCAAAGACGGGGTATTCTTACTCTTATTCCAAAGAAAGATAAAGATAGAACACTCTTGTCGAACTGGCATCCCCTCTCTATCTTAAATTTTGATTATAAATTATTAGCCAAAGTTATTGCGGAAAGAATGAAATTATTTCTTCCAAAGCTTATAGATCCGGACCAAACGGGATATGTGGCTGGTAGATACATTGGTGAAAATCTACGACTCATTGCTGATATTATATTGTTAACTACTTTAAAGAATTATCCAGGGCTTATATTACTGGTCGATATCGAAAATGGCGTTTGATACGCTAGAATGGAAATTTATTCAAAAAGCATTGGTTTGTTTTAATTTTGGTAGCAATTTCCGGAAATGGGTCTTAACTTTATACTCAAATATATCTAGTCTTGTCGTTAATAATGGATTTAGTTCTAGTCCATTCACAATTGAGAGAGGTGTTCGACAAGGGTGTCCGTTGTCTCCCTTTTTATTTATTTTGGCCGTTGAACTGCTGGCAATAAGTATTCGTAAGAACAATCAGATATCTGGTATAAAAATTGGGGATACTGGAATCAAAATTTCACAGTTGGCTGATGATACCACTTGTTTTTTGAAAGATGTATTCTTCGCACAAAGTTTATTAGATTCCTTTAACGATTTTGAGAAGTGTTCAGGATTAAAAGTAAATTTTTCTAAAACCAAAGCAGCATGGATTGGAAGAAATAAGTTTAACAAAGAGGTTCCCTTCCTATTAAATGGACAGATGGTTTTAAAACCGTAGGTTTAAAATTTAATGCTTGTGATGAAATGGTCTGTTCTAATTTAGATACATGCATAGAAAAAATGGAATCAATAATTAAACTATGGAGGATCAGAAACCTTTCCTTGATCGGAAAAATTATAATTCTTAAATCACTTGCAATATCGAAGCTTATTTATGTCTTTTCATCTACACATGTACCAAGATATTATGTAAATAAAATATAACGTGATATTAATAGTTTTTTATGGAATGGTAGTACTCCGAAAGTTAAATCGGAAGTTATTCAAAAGTCTCCTAGCGAGGGGGGACTGAAAGCTCCAAATTTTGAAGTACAGCTGTTATCCTTTCGTATTATGTGGGTAAAATGATTTCTGTCAGAACATGACTCCAAATGGAAACATGTTTCTAAAGCATTTTTCTCCCTTTTTGATTTAGAGGACTTGTTTATGAGCAGATGTGAATTTGAGTTTTTGAATTTGAAAGCACCTCTTTTTTATATAGAAGTGCTATCTGCTTGGAAACGTTTCAAGGGTATTTTCATCCCGTTAAATGCATTTCATGTTAGAAAAGAATTTATTTGGTTCTCAAGTTACGGTGCGACATGTTTACGCTGGACAGAAGGATAGACGGATAGATAGACGGACGGACAGAATGACTGATAGATGGAGGAACGGACGGGTGGAAGGAAGGACAGACGGGCGGACGGACGGGCGGACGGACGGACTGATGGAAGGAAGGACAGACGGACGGACGGATGTATACATTAATAAGTCCTGTCAAAATTGTGACGGACGTGTAAAAACGCAATGAAATTGAAAAAAAAAACCTCTTAATTAAAGGTCAGTAAGTTTTATTAGGATATCGGCCAAGTCGATTTATTTGTATATCTTCTTGACTTCCTAAGTCATTTTTGCTATATGACTTTTATATATATGTTTGAAAATAATAGATAGAAATTGATAAAAAGAACTTCAAATTCGTCATTTAAGGGCAATGCAATAACTCCTTTAAGAACTAATATGAGAATTTTATAGTAAATGGACAAATGGTAGAGCTCAACATTTTGAAGATAATCACCTGGCCCTTTCGAATTGTCTATGTCTACGGCTGTGTTTAAATAATTGACATCATGCACTTGCTTGCCCCCTTTGTTTATTTCTAAGCCATGACGGCCATCCTGGTTGACAAGTGGGGTCACAGTAAACTTTTTAAAACTAGATACCCTAATTATAATTAAAAAAGACATATGATTTTAAATAAGGTTTGTTAAATGCAGCCTAGTAATTTTAGATGTGAAAAATTATGTAAAAAATTGTATTGAAAGATAATGAACGACAGTCGACCGCTTTTTGTACTAAGGCAAACTGGGATTAATTTTATATAATTATTTTGACAGCTAAGGCGAAATGAGAATAAGCCGTGCCAAGTGATGAAAAAAAAACTTTTCCTGTTGGGTCAAGCGAGCTAAAAACAACAAAGATTTCCAAACAAAATTACACCGTTCTTGAATTTAAAAAAAAATGTGTAACAACTGGAAATTTCAAATTTCACAAACCGGATAACTTGATCGGACATAGCAAACAACTTCACTGGCGGTGTTTTTTTCAATAAAAAAAATTGAAGACATATTAATTATTTAAGTGTACGCACTGATATGTCACAAATGCTTAAGTGATCGAAATTTAATTTATGATGAAGGTCTGTAAGATAAAAAAAAAATGGTCACAGAAACTTAACCAATTGTTTATGGAACCATTTAAGTCGAGGTCTAATGAATCATGCCAGGCGGACATGAACACATTCTAATTATTAAAACACAATTCATATAGAACACGCATATTTGAGAGCTTTAATCTCAATTTGCGTTATAACCTTCATTCCTATCTATTCTGCTGTTATAAATTTTTGAATGCAAAGTAAAATTAAAATTATTTGTGTTCTATAAGAGTAGGAATGCTAGTGTTTGCTTATTATTTATTTGAATCTGAGACTAATCATATAAAAAGCCGTATGTGAAAGAACTTGTTTTCCAACGACCCGGTCACAAAACTCCTTTTTAACACTGAAGTTAAATTATCAATTATAATGTAATGCGATTATGATTTTTTTTAGTTGACCAAACCGGGTGGTAAACATTGACGAAACCGGCCATTTCCATTTTGACATGACCCATTTTTTTCGTTCCATACTCAGAAATACAAGTATTGAGGTGTTCATAATGACAAGTTTTGCAATCTCCGTTTCAGTATCTATCATCCCGTATCTTTCTTTCCGTACAATGTGAACAATTTAACGAGAAATTAAACAATTTCGAGGCAAGGTTCACTCAATTCGTCATTTTGACGTGCATTTTTACTTATTTCTCCGTTAATATAGAACGGTTGTAGAAAATATTGCATATCACAATAGAAAATAGTTGTATATGTATATATATTCTTCGATATCTTAAAAAAATAAGAAAATAAGGAGAAACCTATCTTTCTTCTGTCTATTAATGCTCCGTCATTGTGCCGGATGTTAGATACCATCGAGTCCGATCAAATTTTGCCGGTGTGGTTTAGACACAGTGACATTGGAGCACATAGGTCTATGGTTCACTGTAGATTGAGTTATCCGGAAACACTATGCACCTCTTATGCAAGTATATTGTAGCGGGCAGGGGCTTGAAATGCTCCGACCCAAAAGTTTTTTACTCAAATTTTATGAGTAGTTTGTAAATATCAAAGTCAGTATGAAAAGATATGAGCTGGTCAGTATAATATAGGCGTTTGCTAAAAGTCACGTAAATAAGTTTCTTGCTTTTATTCATTTCAACAATCATATATTTTCATTTATATTCAAGATTAACAACAATTTTAACTAGTAATATACTTAAACTAAAGACTTAGATGATATGACAAGAATCTATTCAGTATAATACATGTATTAATTTATCTCTACACTCAAGATATATTTATTAACTTATCTCTAAACATGCTAAACTCAAGAGATATTTATTAATTTATCTCTACACTCAGACAAGAGATAATATGTTGGTGTGTCAGAAAAATACAGGCTGAGTCCTGCTATCTTAATAAGAAAATGAATTACCCTAAGAGAAAATACTAATTTCCAGTGAATTTAGGCAGAAGACCTCTTTCTGACATTTTTGTATATAGTTGTAACTGATACCTCGCCAGTTACATAAAAAAAATGTTGATTATTATTAGTTATATTCAGAGCCTTTCCTGAATAACTAACAATGAAATACAGTTTATACCATACATAAACTATATTGTTTATAATAATTTCCAGACCTTTAGGAAATTATCCCTTACTTGTCAAATGTTTTCCTATTTAATCCCATTTATTAAAAAAAGACAATTTCAAACGTTAACAGTAAACATGAAGTTCAATGAACAATTTCAATAATCCTAACTTTAAAAGATAAACTAGAAATAAAACTTTAAAGAGTCCGCTAAAATGAAATATTCCTTTTAAACTTTGAAAACGCTAACTTTACTATTTTCCTTTACAATTTAACCTTTTTAAAAAATGAAGTTTCTAAGAAAAATTAACCATTTTGACTAAAAATAAAAAATAAAATACTAACTGTAACAATCAAAATTTAAGCAGAACTGACGACCAAGCGTCGAAATTACGTCAATGTTGGATTGTTGGCAAAGTCGGAAAATTGTTGGATTGTTGGATCGCACGCTTGCCGTCCAGCTAAATATTTGAATTCTCAAATAAATTACAAAAATCACAATATTGTACAATTTTAGTAACCTTTATATAATAAAAAAATTTTGCATGGTACTAAACAAATTTCTATAGTAGCTAAAAATACACCAATGAAACTTCAGCGGAAGTCACAATACGTAAACATCATTGCAAAAAGTTATGTGTGTCCACAGGATCAAAATGTTAAATATCAAGGATACTGAACATTAACATCTACAAAACATTGAAGACGTTGACTACAAATACTAAAAGGAATTACATGAAGTATGTGAAAACAGTTGCCAACACGTAAATATAGTGTTTTTATTGAACAATCGTCCCACGTGACACATGGGTTCTACTGCGCATGTCAATACATTTCATTCATACAATTCAAGCAAGGTGCGTGGAATTTACTACGATTTACTACAGTTTCTACAATTGGATCTTCACAAAAATACAAGACATACAGTTGGATTATTCAGTGGATTATTACTATGAACTAGTAAATTATTACATGAGCTTCAACTGGTTTATCAAATATACAAATGACAGTTATTCAATATTTCTACAAAAATCATGATATTGTAATTGTTTTAACTTAACTTCATTAAATGTTAATTAAAACTTATTTGCTTCAATTATCATATGTTCCAGACTACAAACATTACAAGTAGTATAATACAAGTTATTTCACACAGTTACTGTTTCCTACATAATAACTTACATAAAAAAATACATATTATTAAACACTATGCTTTATTTATACCAATTAAAAACATACATCAAAATATCTTGCATGTCTATCACACGTCACAATAAAATACATGTACCCTAGTCTTCGTACTCTACAATATACTAAAAAAAATAAAAAAAGACAAAGTTCAAATATCTCCCAAAAGAGCAATTATTATTAAAAATTGAAACCCTGATCACATGCACACCTTCAATATATTTCTAAACAGCCAGCAAAGAGAAAATTTCCTATCATCAAAACTGTAGGAGGAGTTATCCGGAAACGCTATGCACCTCTCATGCAAGTAAATACTAAAAAATTGACAAAGTTCAACTATCTCCCAAAAGAGCAAATATTAATAAAAAATCAAAACCCTGAAAACAAACACACCTTCAATATATGTACAAACAGCCAACAAACTAAAAACTTTTTAGCATTCAAACTAGAAGGAATTATCTGAAATAACTATATACCCATAGACGTATGGACGGACAGCCGGACGGACGGACAGAGGTAAAACAATATGCACGCAGCTTTCACTTGCGGGGGCATAAAAAAAGAGAACTCAAAATTGTTTTATTCCTTAATCTTGTTATTATCTATATTAATATTTATTTCATATCGGGTAAGAATTAGGTTATCTTATTGGAAAACAAGGGGCCACATGACATTCTTTATTCTTCTCCGGTGGGGCGTGGTTTCCCTTTTTAGAGAGATGTCCCTTTAAAAAAAGCTGATTTCAATTTTATATTGAAGTTGTTGAAATGTTTATGTTTTCGTTAATTATAAAATTATAGAAAACTTTATTTTGTTTTCCTATACTGAAAAATTGCACTTAAATGAATGGTAGTGACTTATAGTTATCACTATGACTGCTCTTCACTCTTTCCTATAGAAATCGTACAATAAGTCGAGTTTGTGTCGAACAATTGGAATTTTTGACAGTTTTTAAAAACATGGTTCCTCAATGAAATAAACATAATAGTTATTGAAGAACTGGTCATTATCGTGATACAAGGACTGCCCGAAGGACAGTGGTATTGACTGCGACAACGATAATGACCTCGACTACGGCTCAGTCATTATCGCTGTCTTAGTCAATACCACTGTCCTTTGGGCAATCCATATATATCGATAATATCCAGTTTTCAATAACTATTATTTAAATAAAATGCTTTCCCAACACCAGATAACTCGGTTGTAGTTAAATTATCGTTGCAAACATATTTGAATAAAGGAGAGAGGTTGATTGTAGGTCAATAATATAGCAACACAACGAAAATAGTACAGCAATAGCTATAGACCGATGTCGGTACAATATATATAGCACAACATGTACTTTACTATGTTCATGGTTGAATTTGATGTTAAACATGTTAAAGGAAGACAAACTTATCATAGATACGAAGATTAAAATGGTGTCTTCCAAACGCACGTTTCGTCCACAGAACACCCATCAGTGACGCTCAAATTAAAAAAGCTACAAAGACAATAAAGTACGATGTTGAAAAGCATTGAGCACCTGTAAATTACGATCGGTTTTTCGAAATAAACCTAAGGTTACCTATTCCTGGGGTAGAAAATCCTTTGTATTTCTTTTTTGTTCAATCTCTGTCTATATTGCTAGATCGAAAGAAGTCATTACTCCCCTTAAACTGACAAATAGGAATAGCATGTGACATGCCAATTCATTGTGAAGATATTCACACCTCTTATATAAATACACAATCACTTAAATTGATTCCATTGCATTAATACATGTCTCGAGCGTGCACCACCATTTTCGGTATCTTTTCCTACATACAATTCCTAATAATGCTATGAGACGAACAAAAATGAAATAAAACTGGATTCAAATCAAGAAGAAGTTCTAAGAAAGCAAATTAAAACAAAATTAAAAGAAGGCAGAGTAAAACAACATCAAAAAGAGCAATTGCAATAAACTAAAGTGGTTAAGGTACGTAATTTGGTGGTCTTTCTGGCTTTAATGACATTTTGTTTTTGTCTAGAATTCTTTGAATAGTATCTGAATATTGTAAAATGATAAGTGCACCCTTTATACGTCCAGAAATACAATGGTCAGTTAAAAAAAAATGCTGAAAGAGGTTAAAATATAAAGAGCGGCGAAAAATCTGCATTTTTTAAAATTTTAATTTCAATGCCTCAAAAAATCTATCCACACAAATTTCCTTTTTATCAATTATCTGTTATTACTATAAAAATTTCCGTTTATGTAAATGTAGAGGCGTCATTAGATTCATTTTCTCAAAATAAATCAATTAGGATCAATATGTAGAGTCTTGACTAAAAAAAGGTTGAAATTATCGAGAAAAAGAAAGCTCAGCGCCGGTGTCACGATACAAAATTTCTTAATGCTTTGTTTGATCATCATGTAATGATTCTTGATGACATAATAGTTATCAAAGGTACCAGGCTTATGATTTGATACGCCAGACGCGCGTTTCGTCTACATAAGACTCATCAGTGACGCTCAGATCAAAATAGTTAAAATGAGACTTGTGACCCCTTCATACTTTAAATACAAAAATAAGAAGATGCGGTTTGCTTCCTAATGAGACAACTATCCACAAGAGACCAAATTACACAGAAATGAATAACTTTAGGTCACCGTACAGCCTTTACCAATGAGTAAATCCCATAGCGCATAATCAGCTATAAAAGGCCCCAACATGACAAAAATAAAACAAATCAAAAGATAAAACTAACGTCCTGATTTATGTACAAAATAATGAACGGAGAACAAATATGATATATAAAAAAAGGACAACCGCTGAATTACAGGCTCCTGACTTGGGACAGGCACGTACATTATGTGGCGGGATTTAACTCATTTGAAGGCGCCAACCCTTATTCTAACATAGGACAGTGGTGTAACAGTACAACATAAAAACCAATCATAAAAATGAGTTGAAAAGGCCTGAAGCCATCGGATGGATACAAATAGAAATGCATCTAACAAAAACACGGAGTATACGTGGACTGGTACCGATACATCCACAAAACAGAAATACACTGCGAAAAGATTTAAGATTACTCGCAGTTACTGACAGCTAGTTCAAAGCTTAAAACAATTAATGAAAAAAAATACATCTACAGACTAAAATATCAATCAGTACACATCCAACATCCCATGGATTTAGTGTAAAGACGTCATAAACAGTCAAATAAACACATGACATTGTGCAATGAAAAGATACAGGTATCGATAGATTGTAGAGCCATGAATGTGCATATTTATATACAACTAATATTTAGTTTGATCTTAATTTACTGATAACAACATCAATATTGATACCGATAAAAACAATATTCAAAGATCTCATTACAGTGTTGAATTGGTAACCTTTCAGAATAAATCTATTCAAACGATCGATAATTTACCCGAGTCGTTTCCAAATTTCCGGGCTTGGTAAACAACATCTCTGTTAAAATGAGGATAAATATGTTTTCTGCAGTTTATATAACCAAACTCCAAAACCAATTCTTTATATTTATGAAAGAAAAAGTACAAGTTTTAAGTAGTTTGTGGTAATTTATTTCGATAAAAAATAGTTACTTTCTACGTGTATTATTTGACATTGAGAAATCAAAGTAGATTGAGTGAATGTTGTTTTTTAACGTCCAGTATGGAAAATGTGATATGCATATCCCGATATTATAGAGCTTTATGATATAATTATATATTTCAAACCAACAACTTCAGAAAGCGAAGACCAACTGAAAATTAAATATATTTATGTCGGTTCTGCTGATCATTGTTAAAATGTAAAAAAGTCAAATGATTTTCAAATTCAAAAACAAGTTAAATGTGTTTTGCATATTTAAATAACTAAGGTTTATTATTAAACAAGTGTACGTGAACTTTCTCGTAAAAGAAAATCCTTTATATTAACAAAATCTTCATAAAGTTCAAGGTACAAAAATGACATGATATTTAAAGTGTCATTTTTGGCCCCGTTCCGCTCGTTATGGTATTAGTTGGATGATGTTAGAAAACCAAAGAGTTTCACTCATATCATCCTCACAAATATTTCACTTTTTCAATAAAGTAGCTTGAATACACTCTAGCTGATCTATTTTCTTATAATATTTTTTTGATTATGGTGCAATACTAATAAAATTGAGAATGGAAACGAGGAACGTGTCAAAGAGACGACAAGCCGACCAAAGCGCAAAAACAGCCCAAGGCCACTAAATATGATAAAGGGTCTTCAAGACAGCGAAAAAATCCCGCAACCGGAGGCGTGTTTCAGCTGGCCCCCGAACAAAAATGTGTACTAGTCTAGCAAACATGGGCGTCACACTGAACTCAAAAATATATAAATGAACCACAATTTAAAAATATACATATATATACAAGACCAACAAAGGTCAGAGGCTTCTTACTTGGGACAAGCGCATACATGCGGCGGTGTTAAAATGTTTTGTGAGATTCAAACCCCACCCTATACCTCTAGCCAATATAGAAAAAATAAACACAGCAATACGCACAGTAAAACTCAGTTTAAAGAAATCCGTCAGAATAAGTAACGGACGAACTAAGCAAAATGAATATGATACATATATTAACGAAGGACTACTAGCAGTTAATGACATGCTAGCTTCAGACCAAAATTGAAATTAATTTAAACATTATTTATTCAGTATATGAAAATCATGAAAAATCCTTCCCGTTCAAGGTTAAGGATCATACCATCATAAAATATACGAGAAGACCATAACCCGTATCATGCCAACAACTGGTTTTAGAATAAATGTACAATGTAAATGACAAAGTATAAAAGATAACAGTCGTGTTTGCTCGTACCATCGTATGATACATGTATATACATGTACCTTGAAAACAAGAAGTATGAAAACTTGTGAAGAACTGAATAATATATTAGTAGATATATCTATAATATATGTCAGAAGATTTTTTTATAACTCTCCAATTTATCATATATGAACCTTACGTTATTATTAACAGTGCGTTGGTCAAATCCATAGAGAAGTAAACAAACAACCAAGAAATCGTTATTTTATTGTTATGTGATTTTATTTGAATGTTCAAACTCATCTTTACAGTCGTTTCAAGAGCTAAATTTTACTTACTTTTTGAACATGTTGAATTAAGATACTTGTTTAACCATTTAACTGTATCTTTTCAAATTGTAAACCTTACTTAACAAGTATTTCTTTGTTTATTGTATTTAATTTATGTATCCCTAAACATGGAATTAGTTTAATTGATCCGTTATAATTGTTAGCAATATTACTATCGATTGCCACAACTTTCTATACAACATTTATATAATAGTTCAACAACTTAAATATAATATTAAAAACAGGAACATGTTTTATAAAAGGTACATCTCTCTAAACAGAGAAACCACGCCCCACCGGTCATTAAAAATCACGCCCCAACGGTCATTTACAGACGAAAACCACGCCCCAATGGTCATTATCAGACGGAAACCACGCCCCACCGGTCATTATCATGTTAAAGTTCGTTAACGACCGGTCTTCTGGTCCGTTTTTTTCTGTTAATGACCGGTTGAATTTATTACTAAAGAATAATGAATGTCATGTGACCCCTTTTAATCCAATAAAAGAATCTTATTCTCAACCGATATGAAATAATAAGATTTATTTAACAAACCTTTATTGGTAACTTGAAACTTGTTAAGTCTTCTTTTTAAGATGCGTTTGTACAATGTAAAAAAACCACCTTCTTTTACTAAAGCTAATTTCAACACATGTTGAACAAAATACTTGGGATTAATAATTTTCCGTCAATATTCAAGAATTCATCTTATTTCAAATTTACACTGATGTCAGCAAAACACATTTTAGAGCAATTGTACTATCCACAAAGCCCACTCCCCCAAATACCATGTATGCTAAGTTTTCATAATTTGAGTCAGGAGAGTCACATCAGTGTAAAACTTTAATTATTAATGCACGTAACACACATAGTAGTTTCTTTTTAAAATTTTATATGATTTTATTATTATTTGTTTTAATTAAAATACGAGTAATTAATGTCAAGTGAAAAGTATATTTATAACATAAATCGTTCAGCGTTGCAGAATTCAAGATTAACGCTTACGAACTTTCTTCACAGCAGTTTGGATGATGTCGAAAAGAACTTCGACGAGTTCACAAATACATAGCAGAGATACTCCAAGACACAAACCAAGAGATCCTCCTACATCAGACAGCAGCCTTGTAAACTGAAATATATAACAGTGACATGCAATTTTGAAGTTGATAACTGTTTAGTAAATGGTACCAACAACATGTCTTACTCTTATATATAAGTACTGAAAGCTAAATGTCTTAAGCTTTTGTGTCATGCTTTTTTTTTGGTCCTCTCTATCAATAAGACAATGGATTCTGAATAACACGATTTCGTTTATTTGTCTTTGTATTACTAAATAGTATTTTGTTTGAATTTTGTATAATCACCCGTGTATTGTTGAAGAATTATGTAGACCTCCAAATTTATTTTGGTGATTGATTTGTGTCGTTCAGTTACTGTCTCCTTGACATATATACAATATTGCCTTGTATTTATTACTAATGCAATAAGCACGCGACATGATACCGAGTCTTCCACATCTGTTATCTTAACAGCCATACTGGGTTATACACTGGGGTTCAGATTTGCCTCCCTGATGTCAGTTTCTAAATATGGACTAAAATGATATCCTATGATGATTTTCTATCAGTACTTTCATCAACAATCATTTAACAAAGTCAGATTCTTTTATTTTAAATTGCTTCGTATTACTTAATTTATTTAATCTATATAACGCAAATTTGCAGATCTAACATTGTTGGGCTTAAGTTAATTTAAGACGAAGTATATATATAAAAATAATGGTGTTAACTCTGTATAAACACATGTTATCCGATGGAGAACATCTGTGGTAAAGTTGTCACACATTTAGACGTATATCATAAAATTAAAATTTGATGTGACGGCATGGTTAGTAAAATTACCATCATTTCCGCCAGACAAAACACAGCCATACGCAGCTATTCAAATCACGATAAGGGTCGATAACTCTGTCGCTATAGATCGGCTTGTAAAGGGTCAATTAGTTCTTACATTTAATTATGTACACTTGATCTCAACACTAAGTCAAATTTCGAAAAAAAAAATTGTCAAATAAAATTACACCCCAAAAAAAATTGAATTTCCAAAATATTGCTTTGAGTTTAGGCTTAATTTTTTTTATAGTGTGTCTTTCTATGTTGTGATGTTACACTATTGTTTCAGATAAGGGAGAAGGTTTGATACCATTAAAACGTTTAATCCCGCTGCAATTGTTTGCACCTGTCCTAAGTCAGGAATCTGATGTTCAGTAGTTGTCGTTTGTTTATGTGGTTCATAAGTGTTTCTCGTTTCTCGTTTTTTATATAGATTACACCGTTGATTTTCCCGTTTGAATGGTTTTACACTAGTAATTTTTGGGGCATTTTATATCTTGCTGTTAGGTGTGAGCCAAGGCTCCGTGTTGAAGACCGTACATTGACCTGTAATGGTTTACTTTTATAATTGTGACTTGGATGGCGAGTTGTCTCATGGGCACTCATACCACATCTTCCTATATCTATCTATTGATTTTTTTTTTTTATCAAATGACAAATTTTACAAACAAATAAATCGATGTACTTTACGCTTGATATATAATTTATAAAAATAACTGCGTTAAAACATTAAGAAGCTGAAAATATAGATACTAATTTCTTTCATTATTATTGTTCTGATATTTTATTCAATGCTGTGATAGCATTTGATATTGGTTAGAATTTCCTTGGGCTTAAATATGTCGTATATTACTTTACAACTCTTGAAATAACGTTGTACACGGCATGATTTGTGTTTAACCTTTCTCAGAGACATACATACACAAGGATAATTATATATGTCTGTACCTTTCTGTATTTTAATGCAGATGTTATAATATATATTGACTGTAATAAAAAAAAAATTTGCATAGAAAAACTCTACTGTAAAAGAAATCATGGTCAAAACATGCAACCTTCCGAAATTTGACAAATAAATAACGAGAACAGCAAATCTATCTGAATCATGGACACGACAAATGACACAGCCGCCATTATGAAAATGCCGACATCGTCGAAAATATTCATAGTTTTGAATCGATTAGTGACGTAATTTGCCAACGAATTAAACTGTTACAAATATGATGCAGTGCTAGACGTATGATTTAGATATTACAATATAGCCTCAAAGTAATACTTTTGTTTAAGTATTTTGTGAAATTAATGTATACGAAGGCGAAGGTTTGTTAGTTTTGAAATACAGTCAACGGACAGAGGAGGAGGAAAAGAGCAATATTTACAATTGAGATCAGGGATGTAATTTCATTTGAATTCAAACTGTCAGGGTTAACATTTTAAGAAATATTAATGTTCGAAGACAAAGGAAAGAGTAGCAAAAGTTAGAAAACGGATCGTATGAACGAAAAAATTAAAGTTTATTGAAAGGACTATGCAACTTTTATGAGACACATTTACTAAAGATGGCGGATTGCTACGTCATCGAAGTCACGTGATGTCTTACTTAGTTGGATACGTGATCTTCAAGGTATACTGTCTACTTGCTACTATACATCATGTTCTGTGTAACTACCTCGCCGACGAGGAAAGGCATGCCTCGACTACTGAAAGCTATATGTTAAATAGCCTAGTTGGTCGAGTTGTCTAGAGCGCTGGACACAGTGCAGGCGGTGTTGCCGAGATGTATCAGATGCAGGGGTTGCGAATCCCACTGAGGGAAGAAGAAAAAGTTGCTATCGCAAATTTGCAGATTTAACATTGTTGGGCTAAATTTGAGACGCATTTTATATATATTGTAGATGAGGGTGATGATGATGACGATCATCAAAATCGTCATGATCATCATTATCATCTCATTACTAAACGAATATGAATTATTAACACTGTGTATAATTATAACAGATTGCACCTATATCGTATAACGTATTTTTAATTTAAAATATCACGGAATTGATAAAAGGATAGAAATAAAAGCATATTCAAATACTTACAGTGTAAACTGGTTCTTCTGTTATAATTTCGTGATTTAGATCTCCAAAGTAGATGAGTAGCATCAGAAAATTATGCCTAGGAATTTACAAATCATCATACAATGTACCAAATTATTGTTAACTTTTATTTCAATTTTACCACAGTCTGTTCATCCCAGCGACGGATATTTGAGACTTTATTCGCTACGTGTAATGTAATATATTTGTAAGCATTTTAGAAAGAAAGGAATAAATACATCTATATAACTTTTGTCTTGGTGCAGTATCCGGAAAGAGTTTTTGTTTTTGTTTTAAATTACCAGCTTCCAGAAATAGGTGTATCTGTCAGGAGCCTGTAATTCAGTGGTTATTTATTGTTCATAAATCAGGCCACTTGATTTCTCATTTGAATTGATTTACATTTGTCCTGTGAGGTTCTTGTATAGTTTGCTATTCGGTATGGGTTTTGCACATTGTGGAAGGCCGTACGTTGACCTGAAGTAGATAAGTTCTACGTCCTTTTGTCTCTGCAGACAAGTTGTGTCGTTGGCAATCATACCACATCTTCTTATTTTTTTATATTTAGTTATGTATAAATCCGAAAGAATATTTATGTCTAAAAAGTATACTATTACTGCTATTATTATCAAAAAAAATTAGCTCGAAAATTAAAACAAAAAAGCGATGTCCGATATTACCAACGCACATATTAGTCTTTAAAAATGTTGAAAAGTCATCCATACACATGATACAGAAAACCAGATCTAGACCATTCGGAAAAGATGTTTTGTAATTAAAAAAAAAAACAACTAACAAAAACGTATTTGCTTCATCCTCAGTTTGATTTCTGTAGTAGTCTATTTAAATCGGAATATGGTCTTTTCTGCATGATTATAATAAATAACGCAAAATGCCGAATCTTCTTTTTTTGCAGGACCAGAAGACGTGAATCTATTTAAGATGAGATGAGTTTAGTTTCTATTACTCATTTACTTTGTACCATATTCAAAATGTGTGGTAAGATCCTCAAAACTTAAATATGTTTGCGTTTATCTACTTTGATCCTTATAAATCCAACGTGCTTTAATTGTAAAATATTGATGACTTTATAATTGTACACTGGATAATCTACTTCACAATCCTAACGTTAATGTGAACACACTTTTTTTTTCTGTCTGAAGTTAATAAACCAAATAATGACTGTTCTCATTCATATACCTCGAACTCCATCCCTGATGCACAAAAAGATCTTGTTTTTGAAATGATTTGTCGACATGTAAGGAGCCAAAGCTCGTACATTTATACAAGTTTTTATAATAAAACTTCAATACATGAATTACTATCTTCATCTTTACTTTTAAGAGCAGTTATGTTTAGCTATATCCAAAACAAATGCATTTTAACCTCTTATATGAAAAATACAGATATGTAACAAAAGAAAGGAAAAAATCATACCCAAGTTCTTCCGTTGACATGGTGATATTTTTTGCTGTACAGTTTCCAATCTGTGAACAAACATCATTCATCATAGCCTCCTGCAAATAAGTAAAACTTTTATGCTTTATGTCAAATATCAAACTAAATATGCAAGAAATAATTTCAACCTGACGTTAGCTAAGCAAACAACAATCTAACATGTATGCCAAAATATTTCGTATTCAGACTATTAAGAGTATGTACTTAGAAATATATGCATAGATAGCCAACCTATCCAACATGCATACACGTTTTACTTTCAAACATCTTTATTTGTATCATTCTTTATCTATTTATTGTTACAGTGTTATTTGCATATTATATACTAGTATTTGAACAATCCAGCATAAAAATCAACCAATTTCGAATTACTATGCTTTTTGGTTGGCGTTGCTCAGTTTGAGTTTTCCGTTTATTGGCTTGAGGATTATTGTTTAACATTTATTTATTCTCCCTGTTGTATCGTATGCCTCTTTTTAATAACTTAACAATTGTTGCCGTATGTCGAAAACCGATACCATTCTTTAGCAATGAGATGTTTTGCTCACTCATTGTTGTCAATATAATAGAATTTTATGCGACTGCCATACAAGTGGGAGGTTAACTACATGTAGCTATAAAACCTGGTTTAATCCACAATATCCACAGGAAATGCCTGTACCATGTCAGCAATATGACAGTTGTTTTCCGTTCGTTTGATGTGTTTGAGCTTTTGATTTTGCCATTTGTTAAGGGACTTTCCGTTTTGAATTTTCCTTGGAGTTCGGTATTTTTATTTTTTTTTTTTCATTTTTTTTACTGGCTGTTTTAGAATGAAGCATAAGTAAAATGTCCAATGCAAACCGATCCTTTAATAAAAGGTTGCTGCTTACAAGTAAGCTTTTGAACCAAGGGTTCCAAGCGGTAAATATGAAGTCATCCCTCGATTGTGACATCACCAAATGAGATTTACCACGACAGGTGCCACGTGTGATGCAAGAACTGCTCACTCCTCCGGAGAAATAAAGTTCTCCCCAGGGATTTGTTTGGGTCCGTGTTGCTAAGCTTTAGTTTTCTATGTAGCGTTTTGTGGATTTACTTGACTTTTCGTCGTTTTTCGTTCTTCGCCATGGCGTTGTCAGTTTCTTTCGACATATGAGTGTTGAATGCCCTCTTTGTATCTTCTTCTTCTTTTTCAATTAAAAGATTAGAGAGTGCTACATAATGTCGCGACAAATATAAAGTGTAGGGTACCGAATCTGAAAATTTCAAATACAAAGACTCAAAATTAAAAGCGTGAAAGGTTTGATTTGGCTTATTGATTTATATTTATTATAAAATTTTGACTATGTAAACCGTAATCTGGTACTTTTTATCGTTATAAATAAGGGCAACAGAAGTAAACCGCTGTTCAATAGTCATAAACCGATTTAACTGAAACAAATCTGGGTCACAAACCAAAGCCGAGGGAAACACATCAACTTTAAGAGGAAAACAACGGAACAACATAAACACTGAACTTCTACAAAAACAAACGCCAACATACATAGAAACAGACTTTTTGATAACAACTGCCACATTCCTGACTTGGTACCGGACATTTTAAGAAAACATGGTGGGTTGAAACCTGCTTTTATGGCTATCCAAACCTCCCAATTATATGACAATGTTAAAATTTCGCTAAAATGACAACAATACGTGACAGGAATACAGTACACATTAACGCAAACACACTCAGGACAGAGAAATAAATAATATAATTGGACATTTCAACATGTAAACCACAGAATAACAACGGACACCTTCCATGTACACCACAATAGAATTGTGAACTGTGCGTCACACAAATGTATAAAAGATCTTAACTCAAATTTATTTCATATACTAATAGCAGATTGAATGTAAAATTTTCGCGTTTGCATGAATAACTCCCTTTCCTGTTCAATATATAACTATCACATCAAATATAATTATCAGTCATATGTAAAGGTCCGTTACCTAAATTATATTACCTGTATTTCCTTATGAGGCCAGGTTCTTGATGATATCGTTTGTAAATATACCCTTTCACTACAAGATAAACAACAAAATTCATTGGACAATGAAATATTTTGAAATAAACGAAAAGGATTATGTTGTGCGTAACTATTGTAATATATTTGCGTATTTGCATGTAGTAATGTCATCACATTCTTGACATTTGTCGCGTATTTTGGTTTTTCTTTCACGTAGTAAATCAATTATCATCTTTATTAGCCGTTATTACTGCACAAGTATATTTCTCTAATTTTCATGCTATTTTCACATTTCTCGATCGGTGTGAGAAAAATATTTCTCATCTCAAAAGGCCGTACAGTTGCCTATAATTGCTTACATCCACTTTATTTGAAATTTGGTGGATAGTAATCTCACTGGCAATCATACCTCATCTCTTTATTTTTATTTCGTTCTCGTCAAATGATTGGTCGAAATGCAATTATGACGTCAAATTTTCTTGATTTCTTCTGAAGTTCCTATTGTGTCGTCATGAAAAAGGTGATCAAGTCTGATGACGTCACATATAAAGAACAAAACTTTCTGCAAATCTTTATAAAAGGAAGGATACACTTTTTTAGATATCGTCTTAAAATCATTACATAATCAGATTTCACCATTATATCTCGTGTAATAAGATATCTTTCCTCACTCAAAAGTTAAATTCTAAATATTTAAAAAGCTTGACAAGCCTCGCATTTTCAATTTTAAAATTAAACTGTTTCGAGTAGAGATATATCAAAATACACTTGATGTAATGGTGGAATCTATATTTCTCCCACATTTACTTTTGAGGAATCGGTAAGATCTCTGATAGTTTTTTGTTGTTAACAGTGATGATTTTGAACGGTATTCATTCGAAATAACAACGAAGAGACATCAGTTATTTTGATACACGAAATGCATATCTGTATATGAAAACTTCTTCAAACATATTCAGATTGTTTAGTGGGCAGTGTTTAATTAAAATATCAACTATCATTCTGACATATATAAAGCAAGTGCGAAATATTCCAAACGAGTTAACGATTAGTACATGTCATAGAAACACTTTCATTTGAGAAACTAAAACCAACAACTTGTCTTGCTCCTTTTAGAAATGAGAAAGTCCATATTTTCGTTTTGGAAAACCACAACAGTCCTCATCATATTGATATACCTTTACCACAAAAACCTCTAGATGTGAAAGGTCAGAGGAAAGGCGTCATAGATTTTAACATTGAAAATATCAAATTCATCAGGCCAACTTACTAATATCGGAGGTTTGAGGTAGTGTGGGAGATTTAAGGTATAGCCAGTTTGGGTTATGTTATTCTTCAAAAATAATTGAAAAAAAATCAGATTTGTTATAAACTATTTTGAAGTGTTTATTTATGTATCTACAACACTTGTACTTGTGATTTTTTTTTTAAGTAAGTAAATATTTTCCTTAGGTCTTATGAATAAAATTTCTTGACTATGTAAATAATGATAATCCGGTGTAAATGCATTGACCTTGACAACAGATTGTTAAGTGTTCTATAACTAATTCTAAATAATATACTTTAAATATGAATATAGATCTTCTTGGTCAAGAGTCTTTCATTTGCATTTGAGTGAATAGTATTAATAAGGACAATCGAATGTCAAACATTGTAACTTTCTCTGTATAGAAAGGATCGTCAAATTCTTATTCACTCTAGAAACATAATGGCTCACTTTTACAATTTTTGAATTAAAAAAAAAGTCGTGCAAAATTAGTCCCAGTCATCATGGACTTTAAAAAAAATAAGTGGTATTTATTCAGCTACCTAATATGAAATTTGAAATTTAAGTAAATAATTTTGAAGATTTTTAGAACTTAAACTGATTATACTCTGCAAGAGGGGCGGTCTTCACATAAGTACATGTAAGCTTCTCTAAGTATGTCTTTTAAAGCTTCAAAATGGATTCCAATAAGGAGAAAATCATTAATATGTGTACCGAACAAATAATAATATTGCGAGTCAATCGTTCTGGACTAAAACCGTGATTAAATATGATTTATGTTTATGTAGCGTAGCAGCCATCATTTCATGTTTGAGAAGATAAAACTTCTGAAGTGAAATGTAGACAACACGTTATAAATTTCATGTGTTCGGATTTACAGTCACCAGTAACGCTCGAAGTCGAATATTCGAACGCCAAGGAGGTATAAGAACCGAAACAGTTAAAGAGCTATATGACCAAAAAAGGACATATATAATAGCCAAGTCTATCTTAGATCACCATCTAAATTTCAACAAGTATACGTTAGCAGTTATACGTACCTAGGATTAAAATCATGTCACCAAATCATAGCTCTGACATATCGATATCAACTAATGCATATATAATTAAGCTATACGAAGCAATACTATATCAAAAACATTCCCCAAAAATGACAGTAATTTACTGATTTAGATAAAATATGTAAGGAAGCTATCTGACTGGATATATAACAACAATATCAAGATACGCAGCTGTTCTTTACATGTAAATGGATAAAACGAATCTTGACAGTTAAAGTCAAAAGGCAAGAAAAAGTAATGACTGAAAAAATAAACGTTTTCTAAATATTGCACAGTGATTTTTTCTTTAGATTTCATATCTAAATAGGGAGAATCATATACTAAAACATATTTAAATCCAACCATTGATTTTTCGCAAGTTAATAGCCTGTCAGAGCAGATCATTAGTGAAATGATATAAAGGGGATAGCATAATCTATTCAAAATTATTAAGACCTAAACCGATTTAACGTTCCCTTTATGATAAACAAATACGTTATATTTATATGTGAGTATGTGTGTGTAGTGTATGTGTGTGTTATTTGGTTTGGTTACTGTGTCATTGATGTTTACTCCACATTGTAATCATTTCTATTTAAACATAACTATGATACTAGTTTCAGGATTATTACTCCAGGTTGTGTCTCTGATTGACACAATTTTATCAAGTATACTTTGTGTAAACGTAAAACTAACAAACTACTTCTTTTAACATGTTGTGTTCTAAATGTCTTACTTGCATGGAGGGTGGCATCCACAGTTTCCGTTCAGGTTTTCGAGCATTGATCTGTAGGTATCAATTAAACATTTTGTATCTGGAATATATTTCAAGAATTAAGCTTGATCATGTACAACACCGAAAGATTGATTAACAAAGAGTGATTTGTTATGCATTCATTTGATGTAGAACTTAACACTTTATTGTAAACAATTGTCTAAAATTTACTTAGTCGATAAATATGAAAAATGTTTAATTTTACATAGTTTTCAAACATGAGTCTGTAGTATAGAATTTGTCCTTACATTTGTACCTGTAATATTATTTTTTTTTAACTTCTACGGTTATTTTCTTATATTTAAATTATTTAAAATGGTGAGGACAAAAGAAGTGTGTCCCTTTCCTGAATCATTTTACATATATAACTAATAATGTAACGCATTTTAGTCTTACACTTATATATCTGTTATGGGAGAAGTCTTTAGCACATGGCAAGTTTATATGAAAATGTGCACTCTTATTGTTAACAGTTGAAACCAAACTACGTTTAGATGGATTGTTTCAAAAGATTGTGGAACTTAAATTTAAAATGTTATTTACTTTTTGAGAAAGTGATTGGCCCAATTAATTTCAATAATATATTACCTGTAATTTTAAAAAGAGTAGTACAATCCGGTAGACACAGTCTCATTGGCATTCATACCACATGTGACTCCTTATTTCATATAGTTATCTAATATCAGTGTTTATCTTGTACTTAGATTTCAAAAAATAAATACCATTCTGATAATAACACCAATGAATATTAGTAATGACACCAATAATAACAAAATACAAGAATGACTCGCGTAATGACAGTGGAGTGAATGTTTTGATAAAACACTATGAACGTTGCTTTATTTTGATTGAAACATGCACATTTCATTAGGTAATGATTTCAAATTAAATAAATACAATAAGTTCGAATGGTTGTTCATTAAGTTAGTATCATATCTAGCAAATTAGATTGATGGGTTATATAAGGTCTCAGCTATGGTGGTTTTTATGTATTTTATAATTGTTCACTGGAGACCGAATAGGTAGACATAATTGTAAAACTGAAAGTAATAACATAAATTGCATATGGTTGTACAATGTCAAACTCTCATCCAAGTCTGGCATAAAATCAAAGTTCAGTTCCATATAACTTACCATCTGGTGTTTCTTTGCAGTATTTTTGACCTGATGCATTAACAGTATCGTTTTTGACTATAACGTTATTCTGGCAAGAACAATGTGTCGAATATGCTTCTTCAAGACAATGGTTAATACATCCCTTTTACGGAAAATATCATATTAATGATTATATTTACTGAAAATATTTAGCACACACACAAAATCAACATAGGGAATTCAAATAGAGTCGAGATAATTCCAGTATCGTAAAATCTGTATGATTTAAATTATCATGTTTATCGTACGTATGATAAATTATGTTTAATTCTTTATAATGGTAATACTAAATTCTTTGTTAAACAAGTTTTTTACTACAAATAGATAATCGCCATATCAAAACATTTTTTACAGTGGTGTTTTGTTACATTTTTTTACAGTGAACAAAGTTCACATTAAAAAGATCAATCGTTTGAAGAACGTTGTGTATAATATGTCTTCTGCAGAGCTGCTCAATTATCTTATAACCTTGATAGGTCGGTTAGAAAGGTATTATAGAGGTAAATGGATACAAATAACAACCAATGCACTAGTAAATGACTTTTAACCTGAAACGGTCATTTTGATCTTAACATCATCTGAGAAGTCTGAACAATAAATCATTATTTCATCTTCAGACTTTCAGTAAATTGTCAGGCTTCTGCACTGCGTTTAACTCAGTACTCCTTAGACAATTTGATTGCATTCAATTCAGCATCTTTTCAGAAAGTTCAGTTTGCTGTTGATATGTACTGGTAAATAACACCTATCTGAAGAAAGACTTAACAGATATTAATTGACTGCAAGTGAATTGTCGGAACAGTGCTGAATCTACCGCAGTGGATAAGTCTGAAAATTGACTAATTTTAATTTTGGTTCATTTATATGTTTCGGATATAAGTGTGACGTCCATTTTCGCTGAACCAGTACACATTTTTGTTAAGGGGCCAGATAAAGCCCGCCTCCGGGTGTGGGATTTTCTGGCTGTGCTGAAGATCCGTTGGTGGACTTCGGCTGTTTTCTGCTCTTTGTTCGGGTTGTTGTCTCTTTGAAACATTCCCCGTTTACATTTTTAATTTTAAAATACTGAAAATGACTGAATAATTTATTGTTCAGTCTTTTTAGAGCTGTTCAACAGTTCAGATCAAAATTGGTTTTACTAGACGTGATATATCCAGACAACGACGTGTGGGTAATATAAAACTTTTTCATTTTTAGATTTGAGCACCTAACCAAACACAAACTTTTACATTCTTGATATTGTAAACATGCGTCGCTTTATACAAAAAAATTAATGAGGAGATTGGATATCACTGCCAATTAGACAATTATCCACTAGAATTCAAATAAAGTGGATGTAAGCAATTATAGGCCATCGTACGGCCGAACACAATGAAGAATCCCTATACGGAAAAGTTGGTTTTAAAAGGCCCCGACACATGCAAAATTTGAAAAAAAAGACAAACAAGAACAAAAACAGCCTAATTTACAACTAAATTATTTACGAACAACCAACGACAAAAACTGCACTACAGACCCCTGACTTGGGACAGTCACATACAGAATGTTTGAAGGCGCTAAACCCTCCCTATAACCTGGGACAGTAGTTTGATAGAACATAACAAACTTTAAATCAAATTGCAATTGGCTTAACTAGAAAAAAAATAGTTTGAAACTACCAAACCTTTAGATCACAACATGTGTCATGTACAAAACTTTCATATAGAAATGAAAACCTACACTGTTTGTTGTGTTACATAAACCTGCATGCAATTTAAGAACTTATATTTTCAATGTTAAGGAAAACATTTCAGATTTTAAAAATGTATTTTTGTTTAAAGTTATTAGTTGAATAACTTTATGTCAATATGATGAATATTTTCTAAAACACGCACGTGCAAAAGATAAAATTTATTTTATTTAAATCATGAAAAGTTTGTTTTTTATTATATACAATGCAATATTTAGTTGACACATTTTCTAAGGGTACTAGAAGTGGTTTGATTTATTACATACAGAGTATGACTTTATATAGGAAACACAGGATACCAACGAAGCAAATTGGAACTAGGAAAAATAACAAAGATATATTTTGATAATGAAAGATCAGTGACTACATGCAGTAGTCGGACATTAAATTTGGAGTATTTTCTATTTAAGGCACATTTCACAGTCAGTTAACTTTAAGCTGTAAATTTTGAACACATTGGTTTCATTATATGACATGATATGATTTCATTTATTATTAGTTAACCAACCAATGAGAAAAAAAAGAATATAATTTTTAACGTTCTAACAATCCATAATATTGTCTGGTAATAGCAATATAAAAAAAATATCGACTACATGTAAAGTAATTGTCGATCGTGTCACATTTTGCACACCATCATACTACTTTTTTTTTATTCCGAGAAATGTTTTTTTTTTTCAATTTAAAAATATCCTATATATACCTACCAAAACTGAAGATAGTGGATTCGACAATGGATGATTGTTGCATTCGCCATAAGGAGAGCCCTTGCGTTTAATTTGTTTCTGCAATTATATTAAGATCATACGATACAAAATATATCTTAATATGTTGATGGTTCCCGCGCTCAACAGTGAAGTGTGTGATTGATCGTAGAGTTTGAGTACCCTTCCTTTTTTCGCCTCTCTTTTATTGATATTTACCTTAAGGGCAGAAACTATTGGATATTTTTTTGTGAGTTATCACATAATTAGTAAAGTATTGTAAAAATTGAGTAGGAAGTTGACAGTTTCAACATAGGTTACCGTTTATGAATTTAGAAACTTAGGTCCCAACTCCTTCAGACAAAATTGACCTGCATGATTTAATGATCCCTTTTTGTCATTTAGTTTTTTGCGTATTTATACATCCCTGGCTTTCAGAGTTTTGGTTTTTTAGCTTTCCTGATGAATGTTTTAATAACGCAAAGTGCTTCGGACGCATCAAATTAATAAAGTGTTTTTTAATTACAGTAAAATTCGAAATCGAACAGCTGGACTCGGAATACTTGTAAGTCACTTTGTAGCATCGTAGTTGGGGAGCGAACAATCAAAAGTTTGATTGCAAAAATCACTTGAGAACTATGCAGATGAACATATATATTTGAAATAGTTCCGTTTGTTGTAACATACAATCCCGCCTTTACTAACCGTTCACGTTTGATCCGTGCAAATTTGCAGATTATTGCCAAACACCCAAAATTATCAAAGATCTTTCCCAAACATTCTGTCTTAACTTTTCGGAGACCAGCAAGTCTGAAAGACTTATTTGTGAGAGCTGATGTCACCTCTAATAAAAGCTCTTCAACTGCAGGAGGGTGCAAGTCGTGTGGTAATAGACGATGTCTGACTTGCCAACAAATACTGATTACTCAAACATTTACTTGCCACTCCACTGGGTCTGTGTACACTATATTTTGCATTGTAACTTGCAAAATCCAGAATGGTGTATATCTTCTGAAGTGTCGATGTGGCATGCAGTATGATTGCGAGACAGAACAGCCATTCAGCAAACGCATGAATGGTCATCGAAGTGACTACACCTGCAAGCCCGACCTACCCGTAAGTCGTCATTGAGATCACCTGGGCACGCCCAAGCTGTTCTCAGAAACCTTACCATCACTATCATAGACCAAAACGAA
Source organism: Mytilus galloprovincialis (assembly GCA_037788925.1). Lineage (NCBI taxonomy): Eukaryota > Metazoa > Mollusca > Bivalvia > Mytilida > Mytilidae > Mytilus > Mytilus galloprovincialis. The sequence goes on from CM075333.1 coordinate 47,982,096, forward strand.
GGTTGGTCAAGGGCCGACAGACTTGCTTGGGAAAGTTTTTGGATAAGAAAGTTTTGGACAGTTTTCCCAAAGGGCATCAATAAAAAAACATAGAACGAGTCCCTAGCATCACTTGTTTCCAGTAACTCAGACTGTAGTACTGGACGCTTACAGTTCTAAGGAATTTATTCTTCCTCCCAAACATCAATATTGAAAAAAATTTGTTGATTCATGATAATTTGTATAACGATCAAGATTATAATTTCAGTTTGACTACTACATGTCACGATAAGAATCATTTTACATCTTACTGATGACGGATATTAATTATCCGAAATATTTAACATTTGTTCATGATTTTATATATTTTTTTTGTGATATTGTACCCTTTTAAACGTGTTATATTATTATTATTTGTAGTGTACTGTATCATAATTATATGATCCATCGCCCCAGAAGATTTATCGTTGGCTATTATTCAGACATTTAATATTTGATGAAATTTACACACTGTTAAAGTTGTCTATATCCAATGTTTCAGATGTTTGCCTTCAGGACGGAAAAATACGTAATTGCTTTTTCGAGTTATCATGTACAAAGTGATAGATTGTTAGATATTTTAGATAGGGGTATATATTACTTGAATGAAATCTTTATGTATTGGAATTCAACAACAGGTGTCGAAATGTTCGTATGATCCTAGGGAAAAAATCTAGGGGTTTAGTAAATCGCAATAATACTTGTTCCAGAACTCCTCTCACACTAATGAAGAATAATATGATATTCAATGTATAAAATACTGTTTCGAGAGGTTTAGCTAGCTATAAAACCAGGTTTAATCCACCATTTTCTACATAATGAAATGCCTGTTCCAAGTCAGGAACAGTTGTTTTCCATTCGTTAGATGTGTTTGAGGTTGCCTTGACACAAAGACCCAGTTGGGTAAAGTAACGGAATTTTTTTATTTGGGGTCAAAAGTTGGGATTAGGTAACCCTATCTTTTCCCTTCTTTAATTCATAGAAAGTCCCTACGGCAATTTTTTTTCCATTGTAGGTACATTGGAAAACTAACTTTAACAACCTGGGTCGTTGGGTCAAGGCAACCTTAGGCAATTGCTTGAGGTTGCCTGACCCAAATACCCAGGTGGGTAAAAATACGGAACTTTTTTTTTATTTCAGTCTCCAAAGTTGGGGTCGGGTGACGCTACCACCTCCTTTCTTAAATTCACAGAAAAGTCCTCACGGCAAATCTTTTGTCCACACTATTTAGACTCGATAGGCAATTGCCTAACGTTGCCTGGACCCAAAGACCCAGGTGGGTAAAGTTACGAAACATTTTTATTTGAACTCCAAAGTTACCACCTCCCTTCTTTCATTCATAGAAAAGTCCCTACGGCAAAGCTTTTGTCCACACTAGGTACACTCGATAGGAAATTGCCTAAGGTTGCCTTGACCTAAATACCAAGTTTGGTAAAGTTACGGAACTTTTTTTATTTTAGGTTCCAAGTTGGGGACGGGTGACCCTTCCACCTCCCTACTTTAATTTATAGAAAAGTCCCTACAACAAAGCTTTTGTCCACACTAGGTACACTCTATATGGAATTGCTTAGGTTGCCTGGACCTAAAGTCCCAGGTGGGTAAAGTTACGGAACTTTTTTATTTTAGGTCCCAAGTTTGGGACGGGTGACCCTTCCACCTCCCTACTTTAATTCATAGAAAAGTCCCTACGGCAAAGCTTTTGTCCACACTAGGTACACTCTTTATGCAATTGCTTAAGTTGGAGGTTGAAGTTATAAAGGACTTTCCGTTTTGAATTTCCCTTGGAGTTCGTTTTTTTTTTATTATTTTACTTTTTAATACCACATCACCAACTTTTAAATTGAAATATTGTCACGGGGATATGCACCAGGTCCTTCGTTTGTCATTTTTCTTTAAACCTATGACACAAAACGATTCTAATATGCACTTTTGAAATCAGCAAAGAAATCATACCTTTATAATTCACTTCTCGATACAAAAGAAGAGCTTATTCCCTACCAAAACAGAATTCAGTTTACAAAAAAAGCATGTATATAAATGCATGTTAAAGACGATTTTCAATAGGAAGGTAACCCAATTTTATAAGAGATTTCGCAGGATGTGTTCCACATTAATGCAATGTTAACATGTTTCTGATGGAACTGGTTTTGAATCTGGTATGCTAGGTCTAATCGTGATGGGACACTGCACAAATGTGACTGTAGATGATTGTTGATCACGTCGTTGTGTATGTCTGTTTCTCGTTGTAGAATTTGTCAAACTTAGTCTACTAGATTTAAGACATGCACTGTGTTTAAAGACTTCCTTCAATTTGTTTTGTAAGAATCCATCAAAATGTGCTTTCTGCATGCAAGACTACGCATGCCTACCGTGTTCGATAATGTGACTTAGTTGATGTGATTTGGTATTGGATAAGCTTACATTTATCGGCAACATAGTTTAACCCCAAAAAAATTACCTTTCCAGAAAATAAATGATTAAAAAACATTTATGCGTTTCTTTGTTTTGTTGAGTATATTTACAGTATCTTAAAATTATTTCCTTACCATTTGTAATTTTACATGAGTCTCTGTTCCACCAGATATAATCAGTGCACGGTCCTCTGGATGTTCCTGTCCATATTCGTGAATCATCAATATTGCTCCATAACCTTCTGATAATGCAAGAGATTCATAGTTTTCCAAATTGATCTTCAGTGTTATTCCTTCAAAAATTATAAAAAATACTTGTATGTATCATAATAATGGCATCTGAAGACAATGGCATGGAAAGTATTTCATTTATTGTCAATGGTTCCTTTCACCATCGTAACTATCTCTTAATCCTAGTAGGTGCATGTTACCAAAAATTTCCAAGCAATGATATACAAAGTATACCCACCCTCGTAATTCAAAGTTTCAAAACACAGACAGTAGGTGTTTGACATGTCATAAAAGCGCTCATATATTTTAGAGCATCACTGTCAAGCTGCTGACCAAATATATAAGTTTTTTGTTCAGTATTTCCAGAAAACATGTGACGAAGTTGTGTGAATGTACAGACAGACAAGGTGAATTCCATATAGGGTGAGAGCGAAGCTCGAATCCCCATATGGAATTTACTGACCCCATATATATACCGTATTACGTCACTAGCACACTATGTAACGAATTTATCTTACCGACTATCTTAACGTGTAAAATTTAGACTCGGGACCTATCAAAATGAGCAAGTCTTCAATACAGTTAGCATTAACATGATTAAGAAACTACTTTTTTGATCCTTCAAAAACAGATGCCAACAATGACAACTTGTTAGATTAAAATGTGTTTTATGAATTTATTTCACTTTATCATCACTTTCTTCGACTGTTGAAACCTTTAAGATTTTTTCTCAGTACTATTTTGTTTTTCTAAAGGGATGTAACACCATTACTAACCGTGTATGAAATAAGCCCCGCCTCCTTATTACCTTATATGGAATATAAAGGGACGTAACTCCACTTCTAACCGTGTATGAAATAAGCCCCGCCTCCCAACTGACCTAATATTAAATATACACGGTTTCCACGAGGACGCTTTTAACCAATCACATGCCTAGAAATGTATAGGAGGTAAGATAAAAAAAACCTCTCCACGAGTTGGGTTTATTTTATTTCTTTTAGCAATTTTATCAGAATTTTAATTATAAACATAAAAAGACGTGTATTGTGTAAAGGTTCACAACTGAAATTGATTGCTCACCCGATATTTTTTTTTTCGCCAAAATTATTTATTATTCATGAAAAAAAAACTTTCGGTCAAATAAATATTATATCGCAGCAAACAGTGCTTCAGTACTGACATGGTTAATGATATGACTTTATTATGCAAATTCTCTGTCTTTAGTAATTTATGAGGTGTTTTGTAGTCGTGCTCGTGCATTCACCGTCTTTCGGTTTTTCTTTGCCTTGGCAGTTTTCTGTGACTTGTGAGTTTTTAATTTCCCCTTGGTATCTTCCGCCTATATTTATGTTTCCTATAACAACTTTAGTATTTTATAAAGAAACTCAGGTTTCAACTCTCTCAGGATATCACAAACCCGATGGTCACCTCTCGTTGATATTAAATATCATTCATATGGTCATTTTAGAAATGTTCTGTTTAAAAATGTTTGAATTATTCATAGCACTAAGGTTTTCCTACCCCCGGCATAGATAGCCTCAGATGTACGAAGCACTATTTTTCGGAATGTTTAGCTTACAATGCTCTCCAACGTCCTGTTTGGTTTGGTCTCCAAACTTTTTTTATGCGCGTTCCACTTGTCAGTCTGATGTAGACGAAACGCGAGCCTGACGTTACAAATTATAAGCCTGGTATATTTTATAAGTGACTTTTTAATGCGGCCTTCCATTTCACGTAAGGATGGAAGAAAGATACATTTGAGTTCTAAAAATACAAGGAGAGACAGATATGCATGTTTATACTTTGCTTTTTCATTTAAAAAGACATTGCTCTTGAAAGTGTCTTAATTTTCTAATGACAAAACAAATATCGCAACAATTAATTTTGTGTGTGCTGGACAGAATTTGTTATCTCTGTTGGCATTGCTGAAGCAGTCTATAAATGTCGAATATGCAGTATCGAATGACCTTCCCATTGTGTGGCTTTATTACATGTTTTGAGGTAACATAATGAACGTGCATTGATGCAAACATAATTCCCTTAATTGCAAAGAAAAACAGACATAATTAGGCGTAAGAAATGCATGGTACAGTAGCAGAACGATTATATATATCTTGTGAACGCGTTAATAATATTGTTCTGCATCAATTGAAAATAACTGACAAGTTCAAATATTCGCCCATTAACGAAATTTGTTTTTCAAAATAAACAATATCGATAAACAGCTGAGTCAAAATGATATTCAGTCTTAAATGATATTTACAGGTTTCATAACAAATGTTGATATGAAACAATATCCATATCTCAAAACGAGTTTTTAAAACATATTACTCTTATTATATAAAGATTCCTTGTGTTGAATAGAAAACTTTACACATGTTGGTTTGATCTTTTACACCTAGTAAATACATAGAATAGAGAATGGAAACGGGTAATGTGTCAAAGAGACAACATCCCGACCAAAGAGCAGAAAACAGCACAAGACCACCAAGTCTTGAACGCAGCTAGAAAATCTCGCTACCGGAGGCAGATTCAGCTGACTCCTGAACAATAATATATACTAATTCAGCACAACGGATGCCATACTAATCTCCGTAACATACAAATGAACCAAAAATATAAAACACACAAAACTAAATTTTTGACTGAGGACAGCCGTAAAAAATGCGGCGGGGTTGAACATGTTTTGTGAGATCTATACCCTCCCCCTTTACCTCCAGCCAATGTGGAATATCCAATTTATATCAGTTTCAAAGGAAAATGAACTACTATTAAAAGTGGACTTTACCATATGTTGGGAGGAAAGACGGGGACACGTTAGTCATTTATTGTCATGACACATATCGATAAAAGGGTAACCAAGATTCTACCTGTTGAAAAGTACATGTTTGTTTGTGTCAAGGCCACTTCCGGGGTCAAAACGTAAACATCAGACAATTCTAATTTGACATTAAGAATATTTTCAGGAGAAAAATGTGAGTGCTTTGTATATCATTAAAGGACTCTCATATCTTAGTTGCAATGGAAGAATGTACAAAATGAAGTCCATCATGCACTCAAATCGTCATCATTGACCTAACGAGTAGCCATCTGAAATGTCAGAAATTCGTCAAACATTGCATGATAAGCAATCTATATTGAAGCATTTTCGTAAAACCTTATTTTTAATCGCACGGGTTGGTATATCGTAATCTGGTGATCGTTTGAAAGTACTTTACCCACTATATGAGTCGGTCACAAATGAACGTAGACATATTCAGCTAAGAGCTTGATAAAACTTCTTTTATCGTTTTTACTTTTTCTGAATTTGACTCAGTATTGCTTTGAATCCAGGGTTGCTCGACGGGTGTCACAGGTGAAGCATTGTCACTCTTTCAAATCACTTGAGCACAAACGATCGTACTTTTTGGTCTGTCCCTTTCTTGTAATCTGCAGTGACATTTTGATTTTTGATTTACCTTTATATCTTAATTATTCAATTTTATCTAATTGTAATTTATAAAGCATAATTGGAATAAACAACTAAACAAACTTTGCCAAGTGATGAGCTCATGGGACAAAAAAGCGATTTACTGTCGTAGTCTTAACTTGATACTCAGTCAGGCACTTTCTGAAATTCGCATGGAGGAACGTACAAAACATTTATGCAATGCTAAGGCATGTATTTCCATGATAGTATTCCGTTCAATCGTGTTTTTGCAAGGTTTTTCGAACATAAAACTTTAATAAGTTCGTTTCATACTTTAACTGAAATGAGGTGTTGATCATGTTGATGGAAATCTAGTACCTGAAGTAGCCGTTGGTACCCCAACTATATACTTTCGCGAATACAAGGTGTAGCAGTTACCATAATGCAAGGACAGGTATTCATCAACTGGGCTGTAGAAAAAGAATACACTACGCATTTAATGTTTATCTTGTGGTATAAGAGTCTTGTCAAATTTTGAAGTCTTTACAGTAGAGTTTTCTAGTTCATGTTTAAGAAATTCCATATTATTCCCGAGTTTTTATAGTTGTGTCTAGAGCAATCATACAACTTTTACTATTAAATATAACTGTTACATCTCATTATAACGGCTACTGTTTAATTCTTTAAAAAGAATTAATTACAAATCATTGATGAACTTCTAATTTTCGGATATCTGGACATTTAGTGATCATTTTTAATTGTGGTTTATCGAGAACACCTCGAGTATGTGGTGAAGTGCGTGTGACCCAATCAACAGTTGTCTCTGTTGTATGTTGTAGATTGTCGGGTTATTTTTCTTCACCGATTTTTTTCGTCTTTTTTCGACTTATAATTTTCAGTGTCTTTTAGTTTTTTCCTTTCCAAGTATCATTTTTATCTATCTAATGCAGTGTAGATTGAGAAGCTGTATTTAAATAAAACTATGTAAGGAGAACAAACAATTTTATGTCTGACAGTTGCAAGAGAGTTAATACGATGTCGGTATGTGTTTGTGTCTCTGCATGAGTTATTGTCTTTTTTACTTCTTTTGACAGTAGATTGAATACAATGCAAAAGATAAACGGTATTCTATGTATGTCTCCTTACGTTATTCTCGAAGGCAGGCTTTTTTCAATTGTTTTTGGTAAATCATGTCTATAAATCTTTTTAACTCGTTATTTCAATTATCAATGCTATTTTTAATACATTGTACCAGTACATGATACGCAAACCTTAATTGTGTTAATCAAAAAAAGATTGTTCATACGGATATGTTTAAGACATCGGTTATACACTCTAGATTATTGTATTACTAGTATATGATAGAATTAGCAATTTGGTTATCAAATAACATGATATACATGTCGCATATGCATATATCTTTTAAATGATATTAAAGAATTGCCGAGGAGAATCAAAATTCATAAAAGGACCAGTTATATTTTTTTATCCTTGGTTTGTATGCAGTATTAGTTCCTTTTATCAAATTGTTAGACATGTAGCTGCAAATATACAGATACTTACTTATCACATGGGACACCTCTAAATTCACAACTGATTACAAAATCTCTATACTGGTGACCAGCAAAATACCTCTCATTCCTGAGTAGATGATAAAAAATATTTGCATGATTGTTAGTGTGTAGGTCCAAGCAGTACATTGAATTTATAAAACATCTTAATGTAGAAGGACATAAAACGTGAATAAATTGTGAATATCAAAAGAAATATAGGGAAATCTATAAAGGAACTGAAAATGTAGCCATCTGTAGCGATGATAGCTGCATGCCTCTGTCTACGGACATGACTCATTTGAACCATGGTCATGCTTTATTTGCTTAAAAACTTAACGCTGATATATACAAATAGGTTGCGATCAATTGAAATAAGAATTTCTAGGAAAATCTTTTTTTTCCTATATGAATACTTAAGTGCGTTTCTTGGCAAATTTCATTCATAGAACTGTTTAAAATAGTGAGCAAAACATAAAATTATTAATCATAGTAATTCAGTTATGTCGTAAGCTGTTCGCTCTGATCAAACCAATCAATGAACATTTATGCCTTTGCTGCTTTAATTTGCTGTAGAATGTCGCGTCAAACTCATAATTTGGCTCAGGCAATTAATCTAAATTAATTGATAATTTTGAATTTATAAAGACAAATGAATGCTCAATTTGTATTTGCTTCGCACCACCATGTAAAGCTAATAATTTCATTCGACACATGTTCGATATTTATGCCATCTTGAAATTATTACTTAACAAATTTCAGTTCTGATTGACTGCCCTATGATTTACTGGGGTTCTATTGGCTACAAGATGTTATATGATTAGGAACATGTCCTGAACAGGCAAAATATTTAATAAGGCAGATAAGGCAGAAAATTACCCAATGGGTATTCAAGACCCGATAAACACACGTTGACTTAATTTTAGAAAGGTTAACCTTGTACGTCAACGTCATCTAGACTTTTCACATTCGGCAGTTAATACCATGCTAAAGAGAGCAGTCCTTTGTGCTGTGCGGATGTATAAATAAACTCTGTACCTTTTCTAAGAACTGAAATAAGTATAGTAAGAACAAAACCTGTAACTTTGTTTATAGTTGATGCTGTTAATAAACTCTGTACCTTTTCTAAGAATGGAAATAAGTATAGTAAGAACAAAACCTGTAACTTTGTTTATAGTTGATGCTGTTTAATTCTTTAAAAAGAATTAATTACAAATCATTGATGAACTTCTAATTTTCTGATATCTGGACATCTAGTGATCATTTTTAATTGTGGTTTATCGAGAATAATACATAACAGACATATTTACTTAAATTTGTCGTTAACTTGCAAATGAATACTAATTATTCACACATGATGTAAAGATTAACTACGCCTAATAGACATGTTAGATAAATAACTATTGTTGACAATTGAGAGTCGAGAGTCTAAATTTGAGACATTTAAATTAGGGACCATCTCAACAAAGTAAAATTAATTATTGATTTACTCGGTACAATAACAACTTTTTAACATTCCTACCCAGGCGTGGATTCAGCCAATATTTTTAAAAAAGGGCAGAGGGAGGGGTTGGGTTCCAACACCCGGAACAACATGAAACGTTTACATAATTTAAAAAATCGGGAGACAAAGGGGAGTTCCAACCCCCGGAACAACTTCCTGGATCCGAGGATGCTACCTCACTCGACGATAATGTTTTGCAGTTCATCTGCATAGAAAAGACTCGAACTACATGTCATGAATTAGAGCGTCAGTATTATATTTATAGGTTTTTTATGACATAGCGATATATTAAAAAAAATAAACCAGTCATATACTAGGATATTCTATTTATTTTAATTAGAATCAGAATCAGATTCTGAGTCAATGCCAAAAGTATTTTTGGCACTTGCTTCCTTATGAATCGGTCATATGCAACTGTAGTCCCAGAATTCGCCTTTTGATGGTTATCTTATGGCTAAGAACATATCCATGTTATTCGATTTTGTCTTTGTAGTTTGATGTTTTTTTCATTTACTATGTCACATACAATTGATGGTATAGCACCGTGTTGTGGGAGATATTTTTTTCTCCATTGGATTGGCCGTCGCATAACGAGTGTTTGTTCTTGCAAGGCTGATGGTCAGGACTGCCAAACGCAGTGGCGGCAGTAGATGGTACATTTCATGCAATTTATCGCCCTCAAAATGAGCGACAGGAACAGTCGATTCTAGAAATAGGACACGGAGTTCAACTTGATTTCCCAGAGAACTTTTCTATTTTAGCGGATAAAATATATGCCAACCGTTATCCAATAATGACGCCAGACAAAAGACACCAATAAAGTCATAAAACAAGAAGAGATCGTTCTCAACTTACATGCAAGAAGCTAAATCGTCGCAATGGAGAATCCATAATTAATTTCGAACATGCTATTCGCAGACTTAAATGTTATAAAGTACTTGGTACAATGTGGCGTCATCCGCGCTGGTTTATTTAATTGACTGAAAATAATAAAATCCTTACTTTATCATGTTTCATTTTAATTTACATAATGCATTATGTTAACGATAGAAAAAATCAAGACGACCTATTTAAAATGTGTATCGTCTCTCGACTCTCGTTTGTTGTTTGTCAAAAGTAATCATTGATCTAACACGTCTAATAGACCTTTTCAATAACTCTCGACACTGACTAATGACATCTACAATTAAAGATGAAAATATTTGATGAATGCCATTAAATAGAGTTATTCGATTTAACAGTATTTCACTATTCTAAAAAAGAAAACAAAACGGTCTCTACCATTATATGAAAATTTGTGGGAGATTACTTCAACTGATCTTCACCACATTTATTGTTCATATTCAACATTGAAAGGGAAAAGGTTACATCGCTGTTTGTTAATAATTGTGAGGGAACTCTTTTTAATTTTGAGATACTTCCATGATGGATAGGAAACAACTTGAAATCAACTTCCTGTTCGTTGACTTGAATAGTGGCCAACAATTCCGACTTTTAGCAGCAAATTGGTAGACGAGGTGCTCTATATTTCCCAGATGAGTGTGTTCTGCTGGGAAATTAAATACACCAAAATCGCTGCTCTTTGGTAAAATCTTTTATGGAACTTAAAATCAAACGTCACTCGGAAAATTTGAAGTAAAATTGCAAATATTCAAAAATATGTTACTGAATACAAATTGAGTTTAACATCAAAGTGGTGATTTAAAACTATACAAAAAAGGCTACAGTATAGAGAAATATATAAAGAAATGGGTACATTATGGAGAAATCCGATGCCAAAAATAACAAAAAACGTGTCGCCCTTGTCAATAAACCTAAGACAAAAATTGGTTAAACATTCAATACTAAAATACAGGTCATTTATCATTTTCACTATTTAGTCAAGAAAGTTTGAAGCTCATTGTCTATAAAGATGAAATTAAATATTAAGACCATTTCGGCCTTTTCTTCGTACTCAGTTAAGATTCAAAGTGACTTTTACTTAACAATTAATTAACTAAAAAAACAAGAACAGTATCGTTGTTGTAGGTAAAGCAGACATACATTCTTTATGTGCCGGTCCCAAGTTAGGTGGGGTTCGTGTTGTTTATTCTTTAGTTTTCTATGTTGTGTCGTGTGTGCTGTTGTTTGTTTGTCTTTTTCATTTTTAGCCATGGCGTTGTCAGTTTGTTTTAGATTTATGATTTTGACTGTCCCTTTGGTATCTTTCGTCCCTCTTTTGGGATCCTGTAGTTCCATGGTTGTCGTTTGTTCAATGCCAGTGTCCAACAATAGAGGCCGTCTGGGATGAAGGTCGGAGATTTTAGACTTTAACTGGATAATGAGGGTATATTGGAGATGAACAGAAATTGTGCCATGCAACAGGCCACGTACGGCCCCCTCAAAGAATTGTCAAGGGTTGTTCGGAATAACTGATAAAAAGTCAAAAACAAGAGCAGCAAAGTAAAAAGTCAACTTTTACATATTATAATTAAAAAGACCATAAGGAAGAATAACAAAATACAATTAAAAACCAATTGTTCAGAGAACAATTGAAGGTCTTTCCATCAAAACAATGTATTTTGATATGAAAGTTGTGAAACTTAGTTTAAAATGTCATTTCAATCGTCAAATGATAGCTTCTAGTACGCTTATTCCAAAAATATTTGGTTTCCATACATTTTTTTTTTAAATAAGGGAGATAATTTGTTACTTCCGGTTTGAAAAATGTTACTTACGATTATATTTGAATATTTACTTGACACTGATTCCAAAAATATCTGGTTCTATATACTTTTATATTAATAAAGTACAAAAAATAGCTACTTCCGGTTTATAAAAGGTCACTTCCGGTTGTTTCTTTCAAGGTTAAATGGTTTGATACCTTTTTCCAAAAGTTTCATAGCTTTATCATGTATACATATAAAATAAAAGCAAAGGTCAAAATCTAGAACGTCAAATTAAGCTATGACCTTGAGATCAATTTCAAGGTCATGAACTAAGGACCTCAAATCAAAAGACCATAGGTCTTAACTATATTTGGTTAATAACTTATATCACCAAACACGTATTTTTAAATACAAGAGGGGAGAAAACTCCCTTTTACGTTCAACGTGCCCTTGCAATAAAAATTTATGTGTTACGACATGTCGCAACTAACAATTTAGTAAAAATAATTTGTTGATATCTTATACGGTCTTTGGATATAAGTGAAAATAAGCCAAATTCAATATTAGAATATGACCTTGACCTTTGACCTTGACCTAATTTTCATTTTTTTGGACCAAGGACCTCAAATCAAAAGATCCTAGGTCTCTATCACTTATGGTTTATAAGATAGAAATGCATATCACTTATATCAGATGCATAAGGGGAAATAACTCTCATATGGAGCGGTCATATTGCTTCGGTCAAAATAGGACAAATCATGCAAAGGATATAACGAGCAATTTTGTAAAATAAAATTTGTCGTTATCTTTTACGGTTGCGAAGGAGTTGTGAGCACAAGGAAAACAGTGTTTGGGGAGATAACTCCTACAAAGAAAAGTATTCGGTTACGCAGGGTAAATTTCAAAAGCGCATAAACTGTTTGATATCATATACCAAATATCAAAGCGACATATTGCGAAACAAATGTTTATCGCAAGAACAAAATTAGGCGGAAGAAAAAAAAAAAAAAAATAAATAATCAGAAGAAAAACAATAGGTCTTTCCACAGAAAAGTGGAAAGACCTAATTATATAGTTAATAACGTCTTTTTCATATTTTTTATTGACCAATATTATTTCTAATTCTGGCTCGTAATGTCGCAATGTCAACATTTTCCAGGTGTTTAGGTTAATCCACAAATGTACTTCAAATGTGCGACGAAAGAAGAGACAGTAAACAGGATACTTTAAAAAAAGATTTAAGGATATTCGCTACTCTGTTTCAAAATAACAAGCTTTTTAAAAGACTTTTATAAATTGATAGTATATTTATAAAGAAACTAAAAAAGCAGAAAAAAAATGAAGGATCCGTGTGCTTGTTTTTGAGATATAAGCCATTGAAAATTTGGCGGGAAATCTAGATTTTTCATACATTTAACATTGGCACCTTTTTTCTTTCAAAAACGATGAAAAAATAACAAGGATTTTATAAGATTTTAAAAGATGACATTTTAAACTATATGTAATCAAATTATGGAATGAAAAGTAGGGGAGTGGGTAAAATTTGTAATGGCACTACATGGATAAAACCAAAGGATTCCTGGCAAACATTCAAAAACAAAAGGAGCGAACATCCTTAAAATGAATACAAACAAATCTTTTATAAGGTACAAAAATGTAAGTGGGATATTGTGTTAATAGTATGGCATTTTGACATCATGAACAATCAACTATAGAATTATTAAGATTAATTTGATTATTCCTATTATTTTTACAAAGGTGAAGGATAATGATATTATATAAATTAAACTAAATTAATAGTAAGAAAGAATTGTCTGTAAATCATATGCATAAAGCTCTTCACTTCGCGTTATTCAAATGCGTGTGCATGTTTGCGTATTGTACATACCAACTTAGATGAGTAAGTTCCGCATAAAGTAGTTCTTTTTTAATATTCTCTGGACTTATGGTACCCGACTGTTTAACCCTATCCGTATCATCACTGTACTGGTCATCATAAAATGTGTCCGATTCCCCGTAGTCATACGTGTAAGCATCAGAGTTCCAAATATCTGTGAAATTGTCTAGGCGTTGTTTAATAGCATTGTCAACGTTTCCCTACAACAAAATGATTTTTGTATAAGAATACATACGTATGATTATAAATTATTCATATTGTTACTATGAAAACATATATATGTGTACTATACACATTGTTATTGCGCTTATATACCTTTCAAAGTTTTTGTGGTGTTGCCATACTTTAGTTTCTTTTTAAGAGTAATCTATCACTGTTGTTACCTGAGTTGATTCTTGTTGGGTTTTTTCGGAAGGTGTTTGTTGCTCAATCTTTGATGTTGTGGAATGTGTTTCGTGGAACGTTGTTCGTCTGTTAGAATGGTAAATTTAAGGGGGTGTCCCACACTTTGACTAAAATAGATTTGGCTCGTTTAGTTTTCATAAAGTTTTGTCAAAAATATGAAAATTTCAAGAAATTTCAACCACACAATTTACAGGAATTATAATTTGGTTGAACATATAGCAGTTTGGAAAATACTATTTTTTATCGTTGAAAAGCTTGATTTCCCCTCTCTTATAGTATGTGAATAAAACGTTCAGCTGGTTTTTAAGAGCTAACTCCCTTAGGTGTTCTGTACCCCCTTAAAGCTTGACGTATTGTATATATATTTTTTTAATGTTTTTAGTCGCCTTGTTGATATTTTCCTTCTTTTTCTATCTTAATTTGTATACTGAAAATCAATTAACGAGTTTTCAACAGCGGTTAACTTCATGTATACTACAATTGTTACTTAAATACAACAGTGTTACGTGATTTGCGAACAGGTTAGAAAGTGGCTTGTTTTTCATTTGGACTCCATTGCAATTGGAAAAAAAATCTATAAAATGATCATCGACCTCATTTTAAACTACTTCAGATCTTAAATGTCTTACCCCTAACAATATCTGTTGAATAAGTTGACTTGACAAACCGACAACTTTGGTTCGTCGTATTGGATTCATGTTACATATTGTAATAGCTGGCAATTTCAGCGGCTTGAAATCTAGTTTAACATTAGTCTGTTTTGGATAAGATTGGTACAGAACCAATACATTATACAGTTGATAAGCTGCGAATCCTGCTAGTAACAAGAATGGTATGATCCATAACAGTCTTCGGAAATTGTTTTTTCTGCAGAGAATATGTGATATTCCGTGAATATTTGAATTTTTACCATGCTCTTTCAGTTTCTCTAACAACGCTGTTTCTCTGTCTTCTTTAGTTGTCTAAAATAAAACATTGGATACATTAAAAATTTAACATTAACTGAAAATTGTAAAAAAATAGTATCGCTTACATAACACTTTATAATTCTAATTCAAAAAGATTGTGAACGTCGACAGCTCAAGGGGTAACGTTTTTTGGAGCCTCAAAGGTCGAGGTTTACTTTTATTACAAATGGTTCATGGTACTGAGGGTCATCTGTCAGCTAATGGAACAGGCGGTCATATCCAAATTATATTGATCGAATGGACCTGATGTTTATCTAGTGTCTTAGTAAGATGAAAGAACAGGCCATTACCGGCTATTTGACAAGAAGCGCCCTGAATTAACCTAAAATATAAAACCATTCAAAAGAAGAAAAAAAAACCAATGACCAGTCCTGATTTATACTACAAGAATACGAGAAAAATAAATTATGAAAAACAGAAATCAACGACAACCACTGGTAATTAAGGCGGTACCCAACACCTTCACTAAAATTAATTTGGCTCGTTTAATTTTCATAAAATTTTGAAAAAGTATTTACTTTGACCCTTTGACAAAAATATAAAAATTTCAAAATATTTGAACCAACCCATTTATCAGAAAAATTACACTTGTTATATAGCAGTTTGACAAACACTAATTTTGATCAATGAGAAGCTTAATATTCCCTTAACAACACAACGTAATTAAAACGTTTAGCTGATTTTACAGAGTTATCTCCCTGTAGTGTTAGGTACCACCTTAAGGCGAAAGCTAATGCAAAGCCCTAATGCAAAGCCCTAATTCAATTAACATATAGACAAAAAGTGTGTAGTTGGGATAAATGCAAACTTCAACGAGCATTTCTCCTGTTTCGATCCGAGTACAAATACACCAGACATTTAAAGACACTATACCGTAGTTGACTGTATCCTGCAATGGTTTTTCTTTACAAATAGGAAAACTCATATTAATTACAGTAAAAATATTTTCGTTTTTAAAAAAAAACATTTTTGTTGGTTTCTTTTCCCGATGTGGGCTCTGTGTTGTTACTATATACTATATATAAAAATATTAGTTATTGCGAACCATTTTGGTCACAGAAATTCCAAAAAATGGCATCAGTTAGGAGAGTTGTACAAATAATGTGAATACACAAAACCCCGATCCAATTTATCTTTTGCTAAAAGTATTCATCATTTTCTGTTTTGTGTGTACTAACAACATTCCATTTTTCTATAATTTCGATTAAAAAATTCTAAAACATGTAGTTAAAATAGGTCACATGCCCCAAATAAACATTCCCCGATTGGTTGAACTACTGTAGCCTCGTTGTAAAGCAACGCAAGCCTCGATGTAAAGAACACGCTTCACAAGAGTAAACAGAGTTGTACAAATAATATGAATACACAGAACCCCGATCCAATTCATCTTTTGCTAAAAGTGTTTATCATTTTCTGTTTTGTATCTACAAACAACATTTCATTTTTCTGTAATTCTGTTTTAAACATGCCAAATCCTGCAGTAAAAATAGAGGTATGTCCCAACTTAACATTACCCGATTGGTTGAACTGCTGTGGCCTTGATGTAAAGCAACGGAAGCCTCGATGCAAAGAAGAAAAGGGGTTGACAGGACACACGTAATCGTTATAAAATTTAACTTCTTGGATCTTAGGCAAGCAAATTTAATAAACAATGATTTTATACAGTTGTTTTATTGTTTTCACCATACATAGGGATTTATTTCTGATCTTATTTCTGTGTACACAATTCTGAATCTACATATTTCACCTTTATCAATCATAGGAAATCCGTTTGGACGATTCCATATACCATTATGTTTTAGGGTTTTTTAGCTTCAGTGTCGATTTGGTGTATAGTATTGAGGGTTGTCTGCGAGAAATAAATATTTTTTCTATTAGATTAACTTAATTCAAAACCAATATAAATATAGTTAACATATATATTTTATTTAACTGCTGAGTAAATTGATCGGAAAGTGAACGATACATAGACCTAAAATTATTTTTGGTCTATCCCAGTGATGACATTTGCGCGGTATTTCTTCCATTAACATCGTAATTTAATTTACTTTGGATTATAGTTATCTTTACATGTAATGTGACAGGATTTAATATGATATTGTTTGTCTCTTCTTCTCTAGTACATAGTTTGACGTCAGGTTTGTACACATGAAGTCTCTAGTCTATAAAAAAAGCCAGTAATAGAACGATAAACAGATAAGCAACTGTCTAAGGCTAAGTCTTAGGCCAAGTAAGGGAGATGAAAAAGCCAGTATATGAACGATAAATAGACAAGAAGGTTTTCTTTGTATAGATACCTTAAAAAATCACCCACTATGACTGAGGACATTATTTGATTCATTTTAGCTCATTAACTGTCACTCGCCAAAAAGGTTCATTGCGGCTCACTGGCTAACATTTTACGATATCAATGTGTAGAAAAGCCGATAACCGATACATGTATGGTCAGATCATATGTTTTTGTACGTCATATGAATTCGTGCTATGCACGCCTTTTCAATAGAAATTGTGACGCCACAATGCATTCTTAATAGCACGAAAACCCATGAGAAGAGGATATATATGAGACAATATCTGAAAAAGTCTAATTTCCATGTCCCGCACTTCACCAGCAATTATTTTTTTATTCAACATCTTTTTTGAAAATTTTAAGTTTCAGTATAAACTAAATTATATAATGCACCAACTTCTGCCAATGAAATTTTGTAATTTAAATGTTCAACCCCCTTAAAATCATGTTGTCCCCTGTGTTTTTTTTTTAAACTAAATCATTCAAATAATATCCAAATTAATTAAACAGGCATCCGATTCTCACATATAAGATATATTATATAATAAACTTGCCCCTAATCTGTCTTTTTATCCTTTATAGCAGTGTTTAGACGTACCGAAAAAAAAACCATCCGTCATTCTTTAATAATTATAGAAGGTTAACAACTAGTCTGTTTCCCGGCCGTTATTGAAATTCTTGACAATACCTTAATATTTGTATATTCCGAAGGCATACTGAATGTTTTACGGAGGGGATCAACCTAGTCAGTAACAACGTACTATTGTGAATTATTTTTTTCGGATAATAATCTTTTAGACATGATATATTAAAAACGGGCACAGGACGTTTGTGCTTTTTTAACTATAAAATGATAGGACATTTGCGCTTCAAATACTATGGACATTTGCGCTTTTAATTTTGATTCACCTGTATTAAATTGACTGGACATTTGCGCTTTTTACCTATAGTCGCCTACCTGTGATCTTAATGAGAAGTAATCATTACGTGAATAAATTTAACTTATATTTGTCATTAGTTAGTTTACATTTACACAGTCTTGAACATGGAGTTTAAAGTTATAGAGACTAGTAAAGAAAAAAAATGTATATGTCTTGATGGATTTTTATATCGTTTCATGGAGATGTACCGTTAAACATTGTAATGCAAGAATTAAAACGGACAATGGGACTTCTAATATTTTGAGTCAGAAAAATGATCATAATCATCAACAATGCGACGACAGAAAAATTGAGCGCCATCAGCTAAGAGTGTATGCAACACGAAAGGCTGCTGACGACCGCACATACAGACCATCAAAAATCATTAGTGCTGGATTGAAAGATGTTGGTGAGGATTCTTTACATCCTAAGGATTTAAAGTCTGTTTCAAAGGCAATGTATAGAGTGAGAAGAAAATCCCAACCGAATTTTCCTCAGTCAAGAGAAGAGGTTCACACTCTCTTTGAAGGTTATCCTGTACAGACCTCAAAATTCGAAAATGTTCTTCAAGTCAACAACAGAGAAAATGGAATAATCATCTTTACATGTACAACCAATTTAGAATGCTTGTGTAATGTTGAAGAAATTTTTATGGATGGAACATTTAAATTTTGCCCTAATTGTTTTAAGCAGCTCTATACCATCCATGGATTTAAAAATTGAAACTATATTCCCCTTGTATTTATTCTGTTGACTGGGAAGTCTGAAGAAATATATTATTATTGTTTTACCAAGCTAGTTGAAGTTTGTGATGATAGAAATTTGACTTTGAAACCTAAGACGGTCCCAAGCCCGGATAAAAGAGGAGGGAAGTCATAGATATAAAAAAAAAAGCGCAAATGTCCTATGTAAAAAGCGCAAATGTCCATTTTTAAAAAGCGCAAATGTCCTATGTTTTGAAGCGCAAGTGTCCACAATAAAAAGCGCAAATGTCATATGAAAAAGCGCAAACGTCCCTTGCCGTCAAAAACGGTGTCATTGATAGGCAACCATGAACACAATGAAAAATGAATCCGTGAAAGTGTTCCATGTTTATTCCATTCAAATAAAGACTTGCTATGATAATACCATATATTTAACTATTTTATAAAAAAAAAACAAAAAAAAAAACAAGATTATATCTTAAACTTCTAACTTCAATTTCAAGTTTTAAAAGTTCCTCAATTTAAAATAATACATGATATATTTGCCTGATCTTATATTTCTGTAATTAAAATAATGCCTTCAAATACATATAATGTTTATTTTTATTCTATTTTCCACAAAACATTTTAGCTTGTTGAAGAGAATATACATATTCGTGTTAATTCGCCTAAGTTTAATTTGATAATTCAAGTTTGACATTTAACATTTTAATCCGCAATCCACGTTTACCCGACAATATTGTATATTGTATTTTCTCAATGGAATAACATAACGTGCATGTGACCATCAGAAAGTAAGACAAAAATGATATTTAAAATGGTATTTATCAAAACTTAAATATTTGAAAATATCTTAGTAGCATATGAATTTGCCAAATAAGCGAAGAATTATAATCTAGCCTAGTTCAACCAAGGATTTGTATAGTTTCTTTTCAATAAAATATTGTTGGTGTTTTTGGCGACTATAGCACATTTGTAGCAGCAACATGGCCGTTATTAAATAAAAATATAAAAATTCATTAAAATGTATAATATTTGTCTTAAAACTACATATAATGGGCATTTTAGAATGACATGAAGTTTATCTTCAATAATAGACCTACAACACATGTCATCTCATGGACTTCTTTTTTTTTCATACTTTCCAGTTTCTATTTTTTAAGTGAAGCTACCCACATTTAAATTTTGCAAAAGCACATTTGTTTTTAATTGACAGAATATTATTAACAAATAACAGTTGGCCAACTGCATATTTTTAAGTCCATTTTCGCTCAGTTGAATAGAAATTTTAATTTTAACTCTTCTGTCGTAGAAATGTCAATATCATGTTATTGTTTGTACATTGTACGTACAACATGTATCATTATTTCAAAATGAGTCAGTCCCAGGCAAGATTCACTGAATAACCACGAAATATTTACAGATGATAAAATATTTACACAAAAAGTCATGAATCTGTATGAACGTTATGTCCGATGAAGTTAATTTTAAAGTGTTCACAAGAAAGTAAGTATGACTGTAAATTTTATTTTAAGTCGGAACATACACATATATATATAAATATATATATATAAGTACGTCTGAGTCAGTGACAACCCTACAACAGATGTATCCATCGGATCGCCATCAATGATGGTCTTACATTAATTTGTAGGATCCTTTACTATAGATAATTTAGCTGATCTGTAACATTAACATCTTCATGCCTTATATATCATGTACTGTAGTACGCCGCTAGATTAAAACTGACGTGGAAAGGTAACACATGCCCACCGAAAGCTCTTTTTTTGAGAGCCCAGGTGGTCGTGTGGTCTAGCGGGACGGCTGCAGTGCAGGCGATTTGGTGTCACGATATCACAGTAGCATGGGTTCGAATCCCGGCGAGGGAAGAACCAAAAATTTGCGAAAGCAAATTTACAGATCTAACATTGTTGGGTTGATGTACTCGTCTAAACATCAACCCAACAATGTTAGATCTGTAAATTTCCTTTCGCAAATTTTTGGTTCTTCCCTCGCCGGGATTCGAACCCATATATATATACTTTAACCGTGAAAAAAAATATAAGCTTTGGTGAGCTCTATAACCGACTATCATATAAAAACCGCAATGTATGAACGTTACACAATTAGAGATGAACGTTTGACAAATGCACGTTATCTGATATACACAATTATACACGATTGACGAACGCACGATACACGGTTAAGAATGAATGATTGATGAACGCACGATACACGCACGATACACGGTTAAGAATGAATGATTGATGAGCGCACGATACACGCACGATACACGATTAAGAATATACGATGCACGCACGTTACACGGAAAATACACGGAACGATGAATGATGAACGCACGATTGGTACACGCACGATACACGATGAACGCACGGAATAATGGTCAGTTTGAATTTTAGAAGGTCTGCAGACCTTCTAAAATTCAAACTGACCACACGCACGATACACGCATGGTGAATGCACGATACACGCACGGTACACGCACGATACACGATACACGCACGATGAGCGATGAGCGTTACACGGAGGATTAACGCAAAACGAATGATGAATGATGAACGCACGATACACGCACGATGCACGATGAATGATAAATACACGATACACGCACGATACACGCACGATACACGATACACGAACGATACACGCACGTTGAATGATTCATTGACGAATGAACAACGAACGCTTTTTACGCGATTCTCAAAGCTTTTTTATTTAGAACAGTATTTAAAATTGATATGCATTTTAATTAAAGGCAATACTTGTAGCTGTTTTGCCGATACCAGCATAATAGATAATATGTTATTTTGCCAGCTCAGATTCAAATAACTTAATTAAAGTCGGCTATATTATAGGCACTGGAAATATTTGTGAACTTGGACAGAAGCTCCTAACAATTAAAATATAGTGTCTTGATTTTGTTCAGCCTGAGAGTTCAAGTTTACGGCAAACGAAGGCGAGACATTGTGTTCCGCGAAACCCTTGCTAATTTTATTTCATACAGTTAAAAATCTAAATTTTATTTTTATGCATACAATGTCCGACGCATTATATCTACAGACAGTGACTGGTTCTAAAAATTATTTCAACTACATGTTTGATATAATTGATTGCAATAAATGAATGATCTATGTATTTTTATTTTCATGTTATATATTTTTTCACTTTGACGGATAAATTTTATAAACGATTATATATGTATATATCTAACAAATATTGTAAGCTGTTTTCGTATTTACAACAAGCAAAGCAGAAATTATTTGGTTCTTTTATGTTAACATGCACTGCAAATTGTTGTAGTTCTATACATATATACTTATCAACAGGACATATTAGGTTATAATTTCACCAATAAATGAGTAGTTGAACAATTATGATATTTAGAACGTGTCGGTTTTTCCTTGATATTGCCGAAAATCAGTGATCCGACGGACACGAGCGAACTGACATAACAACTGATTAAACAATCATAATCTCTTTTTTTTAATGTAAGTTACAAAGTTCCTTATATTATCCATTGTTATCAGAATCGTATGTGTTAATTTAGAGCAAAAGATATTATTTTGTCAGAAAAATTTGATTAGTACAAATTAGTTAGAACTACCTAAGAAAATGACATTTACCAAATAATTAGAAAATTTAAACATTTGTAATACCAAATACTTCATAATATACTTCTGAAACGACTTTTCGTCCTGAATATGCATGAAATTTTTGCCACTGGACGTTTAAACCACCACTGAATAATCAATTAATCAATTTTGCTCTCAGTAAAAATGAATTAAACAATATAAGACACAATGGTGTCTGTTGTTTGTTTGTACAGTAAATATACTGAATGTGTTTATATTCCTTATACAATTTCAAGTATGTAAAAAAATTCATACATATTTTCAAACATCCTCTGACACATCAAATTTCTAGGAGGTGAGATTCACGGGGTTTTACCTAAAACTCTTTTGGAAAATGTAATTTTTAATTCCAATTTGAAACCAAACGGTAAAAGATATCCCAAGTTTTTTTTTTTTTAAATGCATGTTTAATTTGATAAGGAGATTTGAAAAATCGATCTCAATGGTAGTTAAAATTATTCAGTGCAATCATTTTGTGTCCGTCGTTGTCTTTCATACATATCAATTGGTGTATCCACTGTTTGCTGTTCGTAATCTCATGGAAGTATTATATTGTCAATATAATACTTCCATGGTAATCGGTTGTTTATGGCAGTCAGGCCTCGCGATCGGTGTCAAAATTTAAGCCCGCACTTAGGTAAATTAATGATCATTTATAGGGGAGGGGCTTTTTTTCTCGATGCAAACATTATTTTCCTTCCTGAAAATAAAAACGCCCTTAACAATTTTCTATATTTTTTCATTAAATCATAAACCGATGTATATTAAATGATTTTATAAAAATTTAAAAACAAAACATATTTTTATGGTAAATATATCTAAATGTCAGGGTAATTTTCTTCTCCAAATAATTATTTTTTCATTTTTTAAGGTAATAGTGTTATCAGTTATGTAATTTGACACGTGTCTTATAGTTAAGTGATTTTCGGAAAAATTAACGAAAACCGGCACAGGTATTGTTCAATTATTATTTGTGATCTTTTATTGATTAAATTTGAATATATGCATTAAATATCAATCTCTATCTAGATAAGAAATTTGTTTACATTGTACATCACTCTTTTAGTCCTTAGAAGCGTATTATAACTCATTAGTGCACTGAGGAGTCCTTAGTCGTGTTTAGACGCACCATTTCCTGCTCTTTAGGTGGATTGTTGTCTCTTTGACACATTCTCCATTTCAATCCTCCATTTTATTCATTTAGTTGTGATTCTCTTTATCTCTCTGTTTGATGTTTTTGCAGACAAAAACAATTCGTAGAATTAATCTAAAAAACAGACATTAAGCTCTTTCTTCTAAAAGCTTTTAGCATTTTTTCCATTAAGAGATTTAACCATTAAGAGCATAAAATTATGTCCCTTCTTTTTAGAAATTTGGCTTAAAACCGTATGGAGATTTTTGTTCCAACTATTATGAAGAAATTAACAACTTTTTTTAACTAGATAATTATTCAACAAAAATACCGTTTTTCTAAAATCAATTTCTTTTAACAAAAATCAATTATTAACAAAGAATTGTTACACAAATGTAGTAAGAACCCAATGTTGTAACGAAGATACTATATCTTCATGTGCTAAATTTAAAAGACAAATGGGTTTGAATTATTCGACATTTACTTAATATTTCGGTTTCTTGGACATGTCTGCTCAAAGGACAGAAATGTCCAAGAAACCGAAATATTAAGTAAATGTCGAATAATTCAAACCCATTTGTCTTTTAAATTTAGCACATGAAGATATAATAGTTTTTAGCACATATACACATGTACAAATTGATTTTGTAAAAAAAATCACTGTCGGTCTAAAAATGCCCATAATTGTCCTAAAGCTTTAAATGTCAGATCATGAGGGTCTGAATGGGGATTCATTATTTCTGTATTCTATAATTTTAGGCAATTTGTTTTATAACTCGTTTTACCTTTTGCCGATCATTCTTTATTCCATATATTCTAGTACCTCATCATTTTCTTTTCTATATATTTGTCTGGTTATTTTCTGTATTCTTTATTTTTTTGTCTATAATTTCCTTCTATAAACCCCCATCCACACCCTCATGTATAATGGAAGACGATAAACATTTTAGTATACATACCACCCGTTGTCACTTTCGGTTACACGCCATTATTCCGACAGCCCATTAATCCGACAGCCCATTGGTCCGACAACCCATTAGCCCGACAACCCATTAGTGCGACAACCCAATAGTTCGACAACCCATTGCTCCGACAGCCCAATAATCCGACAACCCAGAAGTCCGACACTTATCAGGGTATCAGGGTAAAATAAAATATGTATGTCTGTATTATTCCGGGGGGTTACTGATATCCTTTCGAGTATAACTGTGCCGACAGCACTTGCCAAATCATACCCTGTTCGAACCAGAAAACATTGAAAACATACCCTGTTCTATGTTTGCTCAGAAAATGTATAACCTGTTCTAGACTGTATAAAATAAGAAGTCTAGACCCGGGTTCTAGACTGTATCTTCAACAGTTGAATATGAGATGCTGTTCTAGACAAAACTTTTTGCAAAAAAAAAAAACCCTGTTCTAGTCAGCAGGGCATAAAAAAACGACCCTATTGTAACCAACAGGACATGAAAGAGAAACCCTGTTCTAACCTGTTTTGCGGCACACCTTTACCACTAAAAATATAGTAAGTAACCCCCCCCCCCCCGAGGTATTATTACGTCTATGTTATAACATATTTTAAGAAATAACTCCGTATATATAACATAGGACTAAGGTAGTTCGAATACTTTCTAAGTATATACTCAATTCGAAATCTGCATATAGAATAGAACAGAAAAGAATATTTCATTTTCCAAATTACAGGGTCTATAAAGAGCATATAAAGAACAATCAGTGAAAGTCAGTGCGAGCTACTGATGAAACCCCTGCCCAAATATTTCGGTAAACACGAGGTTGCTGAGTGGTTAATCTGAAAAAGTATCACACGATATAGCTGATTTCAATAAACCCGGAAACCAAATTTCAAAAATCCTTGTAATGTAGTTCATGAGAAAGATGTAACCAAAGTAGTCATGGGACGGACGGACGAATTTACTGGTGGATTGGCGGACAGTACCCCCCCCCCCCCCCCTCGAAATCGGAGCAATAACAAAATAGAAAAAAAAAACAACTAATACATTGATATCAAATAACAGTCAGTATCAAGACTTGTGCTTCATAATTCAAAAGAGCTAACAATATAATAAGATTTTTTTCCCATAATAGTAAAGTTCTTGTGTTAACATCAAAACAAATAAATTTCGAAGATTCATCATGTTAATTTAACTTTTTAAAGTTCTGACAAGTGCTATAAATATGCTAAATGAGTTCATCCCTAAAATATTACAAAGTGAGCATGCGATTGGAAAATGACGCTCATCCTCAACCTTATCAGCTGTACAATACGATTTTTTGAGAATCTGGAATTTTAATTCCTAATGTAATATGGGTGAGCACAGATTCTCAATTAACATATGAACTGCCTTTTTTAAAATCAATGATATATATTTTTAACCAAAACACATAATTTACTAAGTTTTTGTTTACAATTAGATAACAAGGATTTGTATAGTTATATAATATACTGAAACAAATATCCCACATGAAAAGAATAATTGATATCAAAATGGACAACAACAAAAAGTATAGAGAGCGGAGTTGGACTTTTTAGAGAATATTTACCAATACACATAAGACAAATGCATTGGGAAATTTTGAGATGTCGGAATAATGAGCTGTCGGAATAATGGGCTGTCGGAGTAATGGGCTGTCGGAATAATGGGCTGTCGGAGTAATGGGCTGTCGGAATAATGGTTGTCGGACTAATGGGATGTCACCGTCACTTTCACCTGACATACAAATCACATATTGTTATTACGGACTGTTATTTCCACCTGGACACAGGACTTATATAACATATATATTACGTAATAATAACGGATATAGTAAATTCAGTAGAATATATAATGTATCAACGCACTGACTTGTTAAATGTATTTTGAACTGACAATTGTTAATAATATTTTTAGTTATTCTAAAACTAAAAATGAAAATCGGGAATATGTCAAAGGGACAACAACCAGAAAAGAACAATTGACAGCCGAAGGCCACCAGTTATATTTGCTAATGTTTTAGTTTCGAATAGGGCAAAAGCCATTGTATTTTCAGAAAATCTCTAAACGGATAATGAGAGTTTAGCGACCTTAACTTGCTAACAGCCCTAGCACTGTCTCTAAACATTGCCGAATTTAAGAGCCTATATCAATTAAGGGATATGCTCTACCTAGATTTTGGTGTTTACAAAAATATCCATTTCAGAACCAAATTGTGGCTTCTTTATATTTATACCAAAATTGAGTTCAAGGCAGTATTTTGTCGAAGAGAACTATTACCCAAAGTGCAACATGCGAGAAAACTTCATTTACCTTATTGTTTTTAGTGATGTAACTAATCTTTCGAGGTTACGTCACGGAAATATATATATCTTAAATGAAAAGGTGCAACTGGGTGCATCCCTAGAACAAATTTAAAACAATCTATATATATAAAATGACATATATTCGTTAATCAGACAGCAATCCAACATATGAACATAAATACAAGAAAGTTACCTGACATCTAGAATAAGAGGTTTAAGCATACTTGTACCCCGCGCTGGTATCAACTTACTGAGTTGTGAGTAAAATTCAATATACTTGTAGGACTGTGAAACGGGAAATACACGAAAGATTTGTTTTTATACCTACGATTGAGTATCATTCCAAAAAGGCATACGGGTCCACAAACTATTCTTATGATTATATAATGGTAAATGGGGATCTCATTAGAGGAACAAATTAAGTAAAGATACATGTAGAAGCAAGAATGATTTCCACATGCAAAACATCAAATAGGATGATCTCTCAATAAGAACGCAGCAACTTGAACTATAACATCCATAGGCAATAACACTATAGTAAATACTTTATATACTGACATTGAAACAAATATACTGCTCATTATAATTGCACATATGTAGACTTTAATTGAGGTATCCCGCGTTATATAAACCATTGCACACCATTGCGCCTAAGTCTGCTGGTCTGCACCGAAGTGTGCTGAGCTATTATTTCATTATTCAACCCAATGTAAAGCAAAACGAATAATATCGTTTTGAGCTATAAAACCAAGGCAACCCTTTATACTAGTCAAAAAATTGCTTAGTCTTGATAGATGCATACGAAACTTCAATTAATTGTTTGTATTTTTCAATCTATTATATCCGATAGAAATGAACAAAAAATCAGGATAAAAACTACCGATTTTTCTATGAAACAAAATTTATCCTTATTGTAGTCTTTGTCATATGGATTCATAAAGGACAAAAAATGTCCTCAGTAACAGAACAAAAAACACCCCATGGTAAAAAAAAAAAACGGGTTCGTCTAAAGGAGTCCTTAGTGCACTAAGAACTAGAACATGCCACTAAGGACTAGATGGGATACTGTTACATGTAATTTCTTTTCATGTTATGGTATATATCGATATTTAAGGCATAAATTTCAAATTTTA
This sequence comes from Mytilus galloprovincialis, assembly GCA_037788925.1. Lineage (NCBI taxonomy): Eukaryota > Metazoa > Mollusca > Bivalvia > Mytilida > Mytilidae > Mytilus > Mytilus galloprovincialis. Next base: position 48,010,264 of record CM075333.1, read on the forward strand.
TAGAAAATTAATAATAAATAAACAAGATCTTCAACATTATTGAGACACGTGCCTGTTTGTCTTTGATATGCCGAAAATCAATGAACCGTCTTACACGTGTCAAATTACATAACTGATTACACGGGAATCCTCCTATCTGTTGTGTTTACATTTAATCGACAAGATCGGTAAAGTTGGATACTGATAAATGAATAGTTGTTGAAAAAAAAAATCAGAACGAAGAAGTATTTTCTCAAGTGTATTTTGAAAATATTTCAAGTAAATAATAAATTTGTCAACAGAGCAATATATCTAATGTCGGTTTTTAAAAGACCGCATACAAATTTTGCGTTCGTATATTGGTATCACTTCGTCGTCGTCTGTCGTCAGCTTGACTTGTTCGTGGAGCGTTTTCACAAATTCTGGTATACTTTGTTGTTTCCAGTTAATCGCCATTTTGAATACGTGTTTTAAAGATTCACAAATGATACCTGTCCACAAATGAACATGTTGAAGCTGGTTACGAGGTTTCAATACACATTTGTACAATCGTTCTTTACGTTTTTGAAAGTACGTGTTTAAGTTTGATAACAAGAAAAAGATGTGGTATGATTGGGGATGAGACAACTCATCGCAAGAAATAAAATGACACAGAAGTTTTCACCATAAGTCACCCCACGGCCTTCAACAGTGAGTAATGAACATACCACAGTCATTTTTTCATAAATTATCTCATACAATATGTTAAACAGACAATTTGTTTAAAAAATCGGAAAGGTTCCGCGGAACCCAGTGTCTCGCCTATTCTTTCTGTTAATCGCATGCTCAACAAAAATGAGGAAATAAATCAATAAAATATTCCTGTTGATACTATCTGTTGATTGAAAAAAGCTTCTGTCCAAGTTTGGTAAAAACCCAGGACAGTTTATGAATCTAATAAATGTTTAAAAACTTCTTGATACTATCTTATGATTATAAACAAGCTTCTCTTTAAGTTTAATAAAAATGCAGGATAGTTTAAGAAACGGTTATTAAAATTTCAAAAACTTTAACCACAGAGTGAATATTTGTAGACGCCGCCGACGCCGACGGAATGTAGGATCGCTTAGTCTCGCTTTTTCGACTAAAGTCGAAGAATCGACAAAAAAACATACAAATCAGATTTCCTTCTGACATACGGGCGCACTACGTTTTTTTTATACGCCCGTCAACATTTTGACGGGAAGTTTTATGGAATACAAATGTCCGGCGTCCGCCGGGCGTCCGCATGTCGCACTGTAACTTGAGAACCGCTTATCCATTTCATGAAACTTAACATAGTTGTTTCTTATGATGGTTTTCGGAATTTACTCATATTTTTAGTGAAACCATTTGTATATACACGCATCTTTGTCGGAATTAAAATAAAAACAAAACACTTATAAATATATTTATTCCTTTTGTCTTCGTATATCTTAGATAAACATTTTAACAAGCTGACCACACTCTTACTTATAAGTTGGCGCACATCAAAGTCGTGCTCCTATGGCAAACAATGTTGTTGGGAAAGAAATAAAACAACAGCAAAACTATTTGCCCTTTTTATCATTTTAAATAAGAACAACACATTTAATTATTAATATTTGAAACATAAATCTTTTCGATACAATTGTTTTAAATTACTTAAAATAAAAAAGATCGTGATTGTTTAATCAGTTGCTATGTTATTTGGGACGTGTCAATCGGTTCATTGATTTTCGGCATATCAAAGAAAATCCCGCACGTGTCTAAATAATGTTGAATATCTCGTTTATTTATGATTATTTTTCTGTAAAATTTGAAATTTATGCATTAAATATAAATCTCTTACATGATATATAAAAATAATACATTTAATAGCACTCCTTCTAGTCCTTAGTGGCATTGTATAGTCAAGGCCTTAGTGCACTAATGACTCCTTTATAGCAGTGTTTAGACGTACCGAAAAAAAAAACATCCGTCATTCTTAAATAATCATAGAAGGTTAACAACTAGTCTGTTTCCCGGCCGTTATTGAAATTCTTGACAATACCTTAATATTTGTATATTCCGAAGGCATACTGAATGTTTTACGGAGGGGATCAACCTAGTCAGTAACAACGTACTATTGTGAATTATTTTTTCGAATAATAATCTTTTAGACATGATACATTAAAAACGGGCACAGGACGTTAGGACATTTGCGCTTCAAATACTATGGACATTTGCGCTTTTAATTTTGATTCACCTGTATTAAATTGACCGGACATTTGCGCTTTTTACCTATAGTCGCCTACCTGTGATCTTAATGAGAAGTAATCATTACGTGAATAAATTTAACTTACATTTGTCATTAGTTAGTTTACATTTACACAGTCTTGAACATGGAGTTTGAAGTTATAGAGACTAGTAAAGAAAAAAAATGAATATGTCTTGATGGATTTTTATATCGTTTCATGGAGATGTACCGTTAAACATTGTAATGCAAGAATTAAAACGGACAATGGGACTTCTAATATTTTGAGTCAGAAAAATGATCATAATCATCAACAATGCGACGACAGAAAAATTGAGCGCCATCAGTTAAGAGTGTATGCAAAACGAAAGGCTGCTGACGACCGCACACAGAGACCATCAAAAATCATTCGTGCTGGATTGAAAGATGTTGGTGAGGATTCTTTACATCCTAAGGATTTAAAGTCTGTTTCAAAGGCAATGCATAGAGTGAGAAGAAAATCCCAACCGAATTTTCCTAAGTCAAGAGAAGAGGTTCACACTCTCTTTGAAGGTTATCCTGTACAGACCTCAAAATTCGAAAATGTTCTTCAAGTCAACAACAGAGAAAATGGAATAATCATCTTTACATGTACAACCAATTTAGAATGCTTGTGTAATGTTGAAGAAATTTTTATGGACGGAACGTGTAAATTTTGCCCTAAATTTTTTAAGCAGCTCTATACCATTCATGGATTTAAAAATTGGAACTATATTCCCCTTGTATTTATTCTGTTGACTGGGAAGTCTGAAGAAATATATTATCATCGTTTTACCAAGCTAGTTGATGTTTGTGATGATAGAAATTTGACTTTGAAACCTAAGACGGTCCAAAGCCCAGATTAAAGAGGAGGGAAGTCATAGATGTAAAAAAAAAGCGCAAATGTCCTATGTAAAAAGCGCAAATGTCCATTTTTAAAAAGCGCAAATGTCCTATGTTTTGAAGCGCAAGTGTCCACAATAAAAAGCGCAAATGTCCTATGAAAAATCGCAAACGTCTCTTGCCGTTAAAAACGGTGTCATTGATAGGCAACCATGAACACAATGAAAAATGAATCCATGAAAGTGTTCCATGTTTATTCCATTCAAATAAAGACTTGTTATGATAATACCATATATTTAACTATTTTATAACAAAAAAACACAAAAAAAAAAAACCAAGATTATATCTTAAACTTGTAACTTCAATTTCAAGTTTTAAAAGTTCCTCAATTTAAAATAATACATGATATATTTGCCTGATCTTATATTTCTGTAATTAAAATAATGCCTTCGAATACATATAATGTTTATTTTTATTCTATTTTCCACAAAACATTTTAGCTTAGTTTAAATGAAATTCAGAAGAGAGAATTAAAACACTGTTGAAGAGAATATACATATTCGTGTTAATTCATCTCAGTTTAATTTGATAATTCAAGTTTGACATTTAACATTTTAATCCGCAATCCACGTTTACCCGACAATCTTGTATATTGTATTTTATCAATGGAATAACATAACGTGCATGTGACCATCAGAAACTAAGACAAAAATGATATTTAAAATGGTATTTATCAAAACTTAAATATTTGAAAATATCTTAGTAGCATATGAATTTGCCAAATAAGCGAATAATTATAATCTAGCCTAGTTCAACCAAGGATTTGTATAGTTTCTTTTCAATAAGATATTGTTGGTGTTTTTGGCGACTATAGCAGCAACATGGCCGTTATTAAATAAAAATATAAAAATTTCGCTATCTGATAATTATAGGTTAAAATGTTCATTAAAATGTATAATATTTGTCTTAAAACTACATATAATGGGCATTTTAGAATAACATGAAGTTCATCTTCAATAGTAGAGCTTCAACACATGTCATCTCATGGACTTCTTTTTTTCATACTTTCCAGTTTCTATTTTTTAAGTGAAGCTACCCACATTTAAATTTTGCAAAAGCACATTTGTTTTTAATTGACAGAATATTTTTAACAAATAACAGTTGGCCAACTGCATATTTTTAAGTCCATTTTCGCTCAGTTGAATAGAAATTCCAATTTTAACTCTTCTGTCGTAGCAATGTCAATATCATGTTATTGTTTGTACATTGTACGTACAACATGTATCATTATTTCAAAATGTGTCAGTCCCAGGCAAGATTCACTGAATAACCACGAAATATTTACAGATGATAAAATATTTACACAAAAAGTCATGAATCTGTATGAACGTTATGTACGATGAAGGTAATTTTAAAGTGTTCACAAGAAAGTAAGTATGACTGTAAATTTTATTTAAAGTCGGAACATACATATATATATATTTATATCTATATATATATATATATATAACAACGAAATTGCGAAAGCAAATTTACAGATCTAACATTGTTGGGTTGATGTTTAGACGAGTTGTATATATATATATTTGTAGAGCCCAGGTGGTCGTGTGGTCTAGCGGGACGGCTGCAGTGCAGGCGATTTGTTGTCACGATATCACAGTAGCATGGGTTCGAATCCCGGCGAGGGAAGAACCAAAAGCAAATTTACAGATCTAACATTCTTGGGTTGATGTTTAGACGAGTTGTATATACATTATGTACACAGCCATGTATCACCATCATTGATGGCGATCCGATGGATACATCTGTTGTAGAGTTGTCACTGACTCAGACGTACTTATATATATATATATATTATATTATATATATATATATATATATATATATATATATATATATATATATATATATATATATATATATATATATATATATATATATATATATATATATATATATATATATATATATACAACTCGTCTAAACATCAACCCAACAATGTTAGATCGGTAAATCTGCTTTCGCAAATTTTTAGTTCTTCCCTCGCCGGGATTCGAACCCATGCTACTGTGATATCGTGACACAAAATCACAGAAGGACATTTGTTGAGCCGAAATATTTGTCAACACGATTTAATAACAACATTTTCGTATTATAACATCTTATATCAGTACCGTTGTGCAAATCTTTAGACTGATATAATGTTTTCCTTATCTGCATAGTTTCGCCTATTTTAGACGATCCGGTACATACTGAATTTGTTGGTTGGTCTTTTTTTATAGACTTTTATATACCAAAGCTTATATTTTTTCTCACGGTTAAAGTATATATATATATATTTTTTCTCACGGTTAAAGTATATATATATATATATACTTTAACCGTGAGAAAAAATATAAGCTTTGGTGAGCTCTATAACCGACTATCATATAAAAACCGCAATGTATGAACGTTACACAATTAGAGATGAACGTTTGACAAATGCACGTTATCTGATATACACAATTATACACGATTGACGAACGCACGATACACGGTAAAGAATGAATGATTGATAATCGCACGATACACGGTTAAGAATAAATGATTGATGAGCGCACGATACACGATTAAGAATACACGATGCACGCACGTTACACGGAAAATACACGGAACGATGAATGATGAACGCACGATGAACGCACGCAACACGCACGATACACGATGAACGCACGCAACACGCACGATACACGATGAACGCACGGAATAATGGTCAGTTTGAATTTTAGAAGGTCTGTACCTTGTTTGATTAGCAGTCCTGTCATTATCTGACTTGCACGCGACTTTTAATTTACTTTAACATTGATTTCAATAAATTTTTTATTAATAAAATCCTCTCTTTTCAGACAAAATGCATAGAAAATGTAAGTTATTAATACGCAGATATATTGTTTAAATGTTTTTCTATCATATCTTACATAAATTTTATGTAAATATTTTATAAAATAGGTTCTTTTGCACTGGTCATGACTTTGAAACATAAAAAAGTAATTTGAAGCTTACATGTAACAGCTAATTTCGAATGTAAGAATGTAAGAAGAAATGACTTAATGTTAAGAGATTCCGCGGCTTTTTCGGATTTTTACGGTGGCAAATGTAGTTATAATGGCAACGCGGACATCGTAAGATTTTGTCTCTCATATGAAATACTATTGCAATTTTCAATATTATCAGTGAGAAAAAATGTTGATATTTGAGAATCACCACTTACAAAACATGTATCTCTTTGAAGCTTTGTTACCGAGTTTTCCAGCAAGAGCTCTCATTCAATTCGTCGATAAGCTTTGTATTGTAGGCATGACAATTATTTCATTAGATTTTATTCATCACTTTAAATTTGGCTGTTTAAGTGAATTCTGTTTTCTTTGCACATTTTGTAATACATGTATCGCTTGTTTGGTGAACTATGGACCGGAAACTGAACAAAACCCCATTAACTGTAACAGTTATTAAAAAAATATAAATTTGAAAAAGATCATTGCAATTTTTATAGGAAAATCATTTGATTTGATTCATTTTAAATCCCTTTTCAGACATAGAATAAAATAGGTTTTGTGCACTAACTTGAGGATACATTCAATAGCATATAAATTATTTTTGCATTTTGAATATGGAAAGTGTGTTTTTTTATATATTATAAATAGAAAATGTTTTATTATATTTGTATAGTTTTGAGTGATTGTTCGATTAAACATGTCTCTAGTAAGTTGAAATAGTGAGCATTTTAAAGAATGCCAGGATTAATATGTCTCTTGTAATATTAAAAGAAATTAACACAGTCAGTTGAAGACTGAAAGCATTACACATGGTCCCTTAAAAATGACAGAGCTGTATGTGAGTGTTTTTTTAACATAACAAGCTATTTAAGCAGTAACTAATAATGACAAAACATTTACAAATATCCGACGACATAGAACTATACGGATCATGGACAATTTTCAGTTGTTTTTTTTTACACAAAATCTTTTATATATGTATATGTATCATCGGTATATGTATTTCCATAGATGGAATGATCTCGTACTTTACCAAAATGTAGATTTAACCATGTTTTTTTTACAAATATATAATAAAATAGCATGGGTTGCCATAATTTTTGTGAATTAAAAGAAATCTATGATTTAAGAAATAAAAGATGAGAAAACGGGTTTAATAATATGCTTTAAGAAAATAAAAATAAAAAATGGTGTCACCGAATTTGTTCTCTTGATACAAGTAGAAAAGGAAAATTTTGTTTACAGATTGTTTATAATTTATTCCAGTTTTTCTTATTTGTGATACATATTTTTTTTAGTTATTTACTTACGTTGTCCATGCTCTGTGTCCAGCTGTTCCTAGGAATAACTTTACTCATGGTTACATATCAGACTATATGCAACCAGACGTTAATGCGACTGCAGACTAGTTTGATTGCCTTTATCAATTGTATTTATTCAATGAAATATGCCATCCGTAACACAATCGTGACACTTACGACATCATTTTATTCTTCGTTTTGCAGTCTGTAAAACATGTGTTTTATGATAACGTTTAGACATCGATTTTATCTGTAACTATAGACCTATTTCATTTAATATGCATTTACAACTTCAATATGTATCGTATGATTTATATTAATAAGTATTAGTTGAAATTCATTAGATTAATCGAACGTTACGATGAGAATTCAAACAATAATTATAACTGTTGACCAATACGCAAGGACCCACGTTCGTGCATGAGTAATTTGCGATTTATTGCTTACTGTTAACATGAAGATGTTCATGATTTCTCAAGTTAAAGTTACACTTAAAATGTAATTTCCATATAATGCATCGTGCTTAAAACTTTTAGGAATCCTTTTGTACATTCAGCTCCTAATGTTTTTACAAATATTCGACTTGTTATATCTGAGGGAATATGAATACCGAAATAAGCAGCAAATGTGGTACCTTTCACAATATTTACTAGAATAATTACCTGAACTTTTCAGTCAATGTCCATCAACATATTCAATGGTTAGCCGTTGTGAATCCAATATTACGATTGTAGTATTCAATGCTTTAATATGCAAACTAAATGAATAAATTGCTACTCTATAAATTTCGCTATATTTTTTTAAATGAAAATGATGCGTTCTGTTATTAAATCAATTGTTTATGTTTGAATTTTTGTGTTTGATTTTTTTTGGAGGCTTTTGTTTTTGGTGTGTGTGAGGAGGGGTGGGGGTGCTTGCAATATCAAAAATTTAGTAGATTACTTGCTATTGAAGGTGGTTATTTTATAATTTTTTAATTTTTTCTTATTTTTCGTGTACTCGTATCTAAACAGATCATTCATCTGAATCCGGTAATTGCTTGGAATACGCGTGCATATGCAGGTGATTGCATTTATTTTTAAATTCAATGATACTTACTATCAATGATCAATATAAAAATAAGAAGATGTGGTATGATTGCCAACAAGACAACTCTCCACAAGAGATTAAACGACACAGAAATTAACTCCCATAGGTCACCGTACGAACCTTCGACAATGCACAACACTCCGTAAAGTCAGCTATAAAAGGCCCCGAAATGACAAATGCAAAACAATACAAACGAGAAAACTAACGGCCTGATCTATGCACAAAACAATGAACCAAAATCAAATATGATATACAGCAAGAAACTAAAACCACTGAATTACAGTCTCCTGACTTGGGACAGGCACACACGCGGGGTTAAACATGTTAGCGGGCGCCCAACCCTCCCCTAACCTGGGACAGTGGTGTATGCTTGTCAACGACATCCATTTATACACTTCACTTAGAAGTTCACATAATTTCATCATGAAGTAAAATGAATAAAAAAAATTGCGAAATAGTACTATATTTCAAACACGACCAAGGGTTAACGACACCCAATCGTGAGGTAAGCAGGGTTGGATATATATAACATGTATAATGCACAGCAGCAGATCTATTCTCATTACCTTATTTGATGCATTCAACGTTGACACGAGAGTTTGATATTCCATGAGATAAAAAATTATCAAATATGTAATGGAGACAGAAGCAGGATTGGATACTTTATATAATCTTTAGTGTTTTATCTAGAACTTAATAAGGGCATGGTATTTTTTTACAAAGGCACATGGCATCCTATTTTCGGAAGAAAAAAGGGCATGGCGTCCGGAAAAAAGGGCATGGCGTCACCGGGCTCAAGCTAGCAGCCACTACGCTATGCTAGCAGCCAGTTTTCAGGTATGTCTATAAACCCAAAAGTTGCATAAGATGCAAACGTACTTAAAATGTTTTGAATTAATGCATAACCATTAAATTATCTGTTTAATATATCATCAGGCAGTCGAAGACACTATTCAATGAACTTAAAATTTCATTTCCTGTGCATTAATTTAATGACAATAGTATTCGTTTTCAATACATGTATATTATATACCAAACAGCGTGCTGCACGCTTTAAATTTTCAATAGTCAACAGTTTTGAGTGTATATAGAATCGTAAATAATTATAAAATTATTGAACTGCTGGAAAAATTGCATGTTACATGGAATCGATTTTTTGTGATATTGTGTCAAATAGCTTTCCATATTCTCGGCATCCTGTCAAATAGTTCCGGAAAAGTAAGAATTGTTCTCCATTACAAGAATAGAAAGTTGCGCTCGTGCTTTAATATTTTTTTAATAAGACAAATCTGTTTTAACGAAACATTCTAATTCTGAACCAGTGGATTTCGCTTTTGAGTAGATGAAAGGTTAATTTTTTGTACACAAAGTATGGAGGGCAAGGAAATCATTTATTATCTTCTTGGACCTAATTTAAAAAAAATCCAGGGTGTTGTTCGGCTTAGTTTTTTTTTAAGTAGGTCCAAAGTTGGGATCGGACACCCTACCCCACCCTTACTGAAAAGTTGATAAAAAATGTTCTACGGCAATTCTTTTTACGACACTAGGTGCAAACGGAAGCTAGGGACCTAGAATGTGCTTAATCAAAATTGCAGATTTGGATATGGCACGGGTTTTTTATTCTTTTTTCTTATAAATAACTAATAAATAATGTCCTTGCCCATCATACTTTGAGTTACAAAAATAAACTTTTAGTCCTATCAAAAGTAAGCGAATTTCACTGGTTGAGAAGTAGAATGTTTTGTGAAAACGGATTTGTCTGGCCAAAAAAATGTTAAAGCACGAACGCAACTTTCTATTCGTGTAATGTATAACAGTTGTTACTTTTCGGGAACTATTTGACAGGATGCCGAAAATATGGAAAGCTATTTCCCACAATATCACAAATTAATTTCTAATGGAAAAGTCGATACTATGTGACAACAATTTCATAATCATTTACGATTCTACATACACTCATACATATAAGTGTTGACGATTAAAAACTTAAAGCGTGCTGAGAATATGGAAAGCTATTTCACACAATATCGCAATTTTGCCAGCATTTAAATACTTTCATAATTATTTACGATTCTATATACACACAAAAGTGTTGACTATCAAAAATTTTAAATTCATTGAATAGTGTCTTCTACTGCTTGATGATATATTAAAATCAGATAATTTAATGGTTATGCATTAATTAAAACATTTTAAGTACGTTTGAATATTATGCAGCTTTTGGGTTCATAGACATATCTGAATACTGGATGCTAGCGTAGTGGCTGCTAGCGAGTGGCTGCTATCTTGAGCTGCTTGGTTTATTGTTCACATGCAAAGATCGATAGTGTTGAGGACAAATATCATCATAGAAACAATGATGACATAGATAAAATAACATATATACTCAACCCAATTTCACACATTTAGGTAAATAAGCTAAGATCCTTTTTAACAGTCTAATGAACTGAGGGCAGGGGACTCTTAAAATATTTACTTTTATTGTGTATATTAATGATCTTGTTGTTATTTTTTATTTTTATTTTGTTATGTTGTGTCACATACTATAAATCTGTAGTTTTATGGCAATAAAGATTTGAATTGAATTGAATTGATGAAATTATATTATATATTATTGTTGAGGGCATAGTTCTTGAAATTGCAAGGATGGGCAGACACAGCCCATTAGAATACGTTTTTCACACCGTTTTATGAAAAACCAACAAAAAAAAAAGTCATCATTTAAAAAAAAGTAAATTCTTTATCCTTAGGTTATATATTTTGACTATGACGTCATAATAATTTGATTTGAAGAAAGAGCTTCAAAAATCATAAAAAAAGTCAGTTTTAGATTATTTATTTCTGATCGAAGTAATGCAACACAACGAGATTTAGTTATTAAAAGAATAAAATTTAAGAGATCAAATTAAGAAAATATTTTCGTCAGCTGTTGATTAATTATTTATGATAACATTGTTTGCATTCAAATAAATTTTGACCATTACATTTAAATCGTTTTCTTCTACTCAACTTTTTTGTTTGCCTAGATTACCGTAGCTGTTTTTGGCAAAGCCTTTTTTGAAATTTGGTTTCCGCAATGCTCTTGAACTTCTTGTCCTTTTTAAATGTTATAATTCGAGCGTCACTGATGAGTATTTTGTACATGAAACGCGCGTCTGGCGTACACAATTTGAATCTTGGTATCTATGATGAGTTTTTTTTTAATAATTATGTGAACATAAAATTTATCAATTTGAAAAAAACTTTTTTCATATTACCGACGTTTCACTCCGAAGTAAACTAATTTTCGACATGCTACCTACTCTGTGGTAGGACATTCTGGTTTTCGGTTAAGTAAAAGCAAAAAAAAAGAAGTAAAAAAAAAAATTACAATCGGTTCAAATTGGAGAAAATCAAAAATCGATTTTAAGCGCATTCATTTTACAGGTAACAATACACATTCAAGTAAAATAATCTTATAATTGATCTACTTACAGGTTTTCATCCTACCTTTACAATTCGTTATGGTGTATCGACTTGGTATATAAAGGATATGTCATGGCGATGCATCGTAAAGAAATTTAAAGACAAGATAAACGTGTATGTCGTTTTTTCCCGTTTTTTTCTATAACAGAAATTATTATTGTATCCTAATGGCATTGTCCCCTGGTGTCAACTGCATTCAAGTTACCTCTGTTGCTACCTATTATGATTTTTATACAGGTAGGATAAAGACGATTCTACATAATCATATACAATTAGCATACCTGACCGTCTTTAATGTATCATCCCCTAGCGTCAGCTGCATTAAGGATACCACAATGCTATCTTACCTGTTGCTGACACGGGAAGGACTGTAAACATGCTGAACATTTTGGCCTAGACAACCTTATGTGTAGCTATGTTCAGTTTAATATTTTATATTTACTTTCTTTTAGATATATAATCATAAACACTTGCATTGTGAATATAATATAAAAGCTTAAGCTGATGCTAAATTATTTACCGAAGTAAGTTATGTATCACATGATTTTATTGAATGATATTTGTTTTAATCTAAAATTATATTGTTGTTGTCATGTCAATAAACTCATCATAGATACCAGGATCAAAATTTTATATTTACGCCAGACGCGCGTTTCGTCTAAAAAAGACTCATCAGTGACGCTCGATTAAAAAGGTGTTTGAGAGGCCAAATAGAGTACAAAGTTAAAGAGCATTGAGGACCAAAAATTCCTAAAAGCTTTGCAAAATACAGCTAAGGTAATCTATTCCTGAGGTAAAAAAGCCTTAGTTTTTTTAAAAATTCAAAGTTTTGTTAACAGTTAATTTATAATTATGAACATATCAATGATAACTCAAGTCAACACATAAGTGCTGACTACTGGGCTGGTGATACCCTCGGGGAAATAAATCTCCACCAGCAGTGGCATCGACCCAGTGTTTGCAAATAAACTCATCATAGATACCAGGATTAAAATTTTATATTTACGCCAGACGCGCGTTTCGTCTAAAAAGGACTCATCAGTGACGCTCGATTAAAAAAATGTTTGAGAAGCCAAATAGAGTACTAAGTTGAAGAGCATTGAGGACCAAAAATTCCTAAAAGCTTTGCAAAATACAGCTAAGGTAATCTATTCCTGAGGTAGAAAAGCCTTAGTTTTTTTAAAAATTCAAAGTTTTGTTAACAGTTAATCTATAATTATGAACATATCAATGATAACTCAAGTCAACACAGAAGTGCTGACTACTGGGCTGGTGATACTCTCGTGGAAATAAATCTTCACTAGCAGTGGCATCGACCCAGTGGTTGCAAATAAACTCATCATAGATACCAGAATCAAAATTTTATATTTACGCCAGACGCGCGTTTCGTCTAAAAAAGACTCATCAGTGACGCTCGAATCAAAAAATGTTTTAAAACCCAAATAAAGTACAAAGTTGAAGAGCATTGAGGACCAAAAATTCCTAAAAGCTTAGCCAAATACAGATAAGGTAATCTATTCCTGAGGTAGAAAAACCTTAGTTTTTTTTTAAATTCAAAGTTTTGTAAACAGTTAATTTATAATTATAAACATATCAATGATAACTCAAGTCAACACAGAAGTGCTGACTACTGGGCTGGTGATAACGCCGGGGAAATAAATCTCTACCAGCAGTGGCATCGACCCAGTGGTTGCAAATAAACTCATCATAGATACCTGCATCAAAATTTTATATTTACGCCAGACGCGCGTTTCGTCTTAAAATGACTCATCAGTGACGCTCGAATAAAAAAATGTTTAACAGGCTAAATAGAGTACAAAGTTGAAGAGCATTGAGACCAAAAATTCCTAAAAGCTTTGCCAAATACAGCTAAGGTAATCTATTCCTGAGGTAGAAAAGCCTTAATTTTTTAAAATTCAGTTTTGTTAACAGATAATTTATTATTATGAACATATCAATGATAACTCAAGTCAACACAGAAGTGCTGACTACCAGGCTGGTGATACCATCGGGGAAATAAATCTCCACCAGCAGTGGCATCGACCCAGTGTTTGCAAATAAACTCATCATAGATACCAGGATTAAAATTTTATATTTACGCCAGACGCGCGTTTCGTCTAAAAAGGACTCATCAGTGACGCTCGATTAAAAAAATGTTTGAGAAGCCAAATAGAGTACTAAGTTGAAGAGCATTGAGGACCAAAAATTCCTAAAAGCTTTGCAAAATACAGCTAAGGTAATCTATTCCTGAGGTAGAAAAGCCTTAGTTTTTTTAAAAATTCAAAGTTTTGTTAACAGTTAATCTATAATTATGAACATATCAATGATAACTCAAGTCAACACAGAAGTGCTGACTACTGGGCTGGTGATACTCTCGTGGAAATAAATCTTCACTAGCAGTGGCATCGACCCAGTGGTTGCAAATAAACTCATCATAGATACCAGAATCAAAATTTTATATTTACGCCAGACGCGCGTTTCGTCTAAAAAAGACTCATCAGTGACGCTCGAATCAAAAAATGTTTTAAAACCCAAATAAAGTACAAAGTTGAAGAGCATTGAGGACCAAAAATTCCTAAAAGCTTAGCCAAATACAGATAAGGTAATCTATTCCTGAGGTAGAAAAACCTTAGTTTTTTTTTAAATTCAAAGTTTTGTAAACAGTTAATTTATAATTATAAACATATCAATGATAACTCAAGTCAACACAGAAGTGCTGACTACTGGGCTGGTGATAACGCCGGGGAAATAAATCTCTACCAGCAGTGGCATCGACCCAGTGGTTGCAAATAAACTCATCATAGATACCTGCATCAAAATTTTATATTTACGCCAGACGCGCGTTTCGTCTTAAAATGACTCATCAGTGACGCTCGAATAAAAAAATGTTTAACAGGCTAAATAGAGTACAAAGTTGAAGAGCATTGAGACCAAAAATTCCTAAAAGCTTTGCCAAATACAGCTAAGGTAATCTATTCCTGAGGTAGAAAAGCCTTAATTTTTTAAAATTCAGTTTTGTTAACAGATAATTTATTATTATGAACATATCAATGATAACTCAAGTCAACACAGAAGTGCTGACTACCAGGCTGGTGATACCATCGGGGAAATAAATCTCCAACAGTAGTGGCATCGACCCAGTGGTTGCAAATAAACTCATCATAGATACCAGGATCAAAATGTTATATTCACGACAGACGCGCGTTTCGTCTAAAAAAGACTCATCAGTGACTCTCGAATCAAAAAAAATTTAAAAGGCCAAATGGAGTACAAAGTTGAAGAGCATTGAGGACCAAAAATTCCTAAAAGCTTTGCCAAATACAGCTAAGGTAATCTAATCCTGAAATAGAAAAGCCTTAGTTTTATAAAAATTCAAAGTTTTGTTAACAGTTAATTTATAATTATGAACATATCAATGATAACTCAAGTCAACACAGAAGTGCTGACTACTGGGCTGGTGATACCATCGGGGAAATAAATCTCCAACAGTAGTGGCATCGACCCAGTGGTTGCAAATAAACTCCTCATAGATACCAGGATCAAAATTTTATAATAACGCCAGCTGACGCGCGTTTCGTCTAAAAAAAAGACTCATCAGTGACGCTCGAATCAAAAAATGTTTTAAAACCCAAATAAAGTACAAAGTTGAAGAGCATTGAGGACCAAAAATTCCTAAAAGCTTAGCCAAATACAGATAAGGTAATCTATTCCTGAGGTAGAAAAACCTTAGTTTTTTTTTTAAAATTCAAAGTTTTGTAAACAGTTAATTTATAATTATAAACATATCAATGATAACTCAAGTCAACACAGAAGTGCTGACTACTGGGCTGGTGATAACGCCGGGGAAATAAATCTCTACCAGCAGTGGCATCGACCCAGTGGTTGCAAATAAACTCCTCATAGATACCAGGATCGAAATTTTATAATAACGCCAGACGCGCGTTTCGTCTAAAAAAAGACTCATCAGTGACGCTCGTATAAAAAAATGTTTAAAAGGCCAAATAGAGTACAAAGTTGAAGAGCATTGAGGACCAAAAATTCCTAAAAGCTTTGCCAAATACAGCTAAGGTAATCTAATCCTGAGGTAGAAAAGCCTTAGTTTTTTTTTTTATTCAAAGTTTTGTTAACAGTTAATTTATAATTATGAACATAAATTATCAATGATAACTCAAGTCAACACATAAGTGCTGACTACTGGGCTGGTGATACCATCGGGGAAATAAATCTCCAACAGTAGTGGCATCGACCCAGTGGTTGCAAATAAACTCCTCATAGATACCAGGATCAAAATTTTATAATAACGCCAGACGCGCGTTTCGTCTAAAAAAAGACTCATCAGTGACGCTCGAATCAAAAAATGTTTTAAAACCCAAATAAAGTACAAAGTTGAAGAGGATTGAGGACCAAAAATTCCTAAAAGCTTTGCCAAATACAGCTACGGTAATCTATTCCTGAGGTAGAAAAGCCTTAGTTTTTTTAAAACGTTTTTTACTTAGTCAAATGTTTATGCCCTTAATTGTAACAATTTTTTTCCTTTAATGATAAAGTTAGTGTCGGAGCAGATTACTTAAATTATTAATGAAAATACCATTAGAACATTCTCACCCATTCTCATCCATTGGAAAATTTCAAAAATGCCAAAAGTAAATAAAATGAAACAGTTACTTTTAAATTTTACTCTTGATCTTTAAGGAGCTACTTACAGCATTCCAGGGGCCTCGGTGACAAAGTGGTTTAAGAAGTCGAATTCGAACTACTGTATCACTAGCCTGTTGTGAGTTCGAATTCCGCACGCGGCAGGTGCGCTCGACTTAAATAATAACTGACTAAGATTGCCAGTTTTCCTTCGAAGGTCGGTGGTTCTCTCCGGGCACCCCGGCTTCCCCCACATATAAAAACTGATCGCTTAGAAATAACATTTGCTGAAAGTTGCGTTAAACACCAATCAATCAATTAATCAAAATATCATCCCATGATGCCCCTACAAAGATATTGATTTCTAAAAAAAAAACTTAACCATCAGACTGTATTTAAAAAAACATATATAGATAACAGGCTTACAATTGTGTTCGCCAGACGCGGATTTCGTCTATAAAAGACTCGTCAGTGACGCTCAAATCAAATAAATTAACAGGCCAAATAAATTACGAAGTTGAAGAGCACTGGGGACCCAAAAATCCAAAAGGTTTTTCCAAATAAAACTAAGGTAATCTGTACCTGGAATAAAAAATCCTTATTATTTCGATAAATTCCACGTTTTATAAACAATGTTAGTGCAAAAAACAAATAATAGTCCATATATCTGTAAAATATTGGAAAATGAAAAACAAATCTCTGGATGCTGTCATTGTATAGCAGGACCGTTTGTCATTAAAGCAAAATTTCAGGAAGACTTAACAAGGTTATTGACGTTTAAAAAAAAATCACCAAAGAATGAATCTAAATGTTGATACGAGAGAGAAGGACTGCTTTGTCTAGCTTTGGCATCTTTTGTAGCATGCTAGGTAAATAGTAAATTGTAAAACAGAATATATTAAGAATGTCAGGATTTTTGTTCTTTTGTGTAATGAATTTTTAATTACTTTGTAAATTATTAAAACTCACGTCTGATTTTAGACATCATTGTTCAGAGAATACATTTTCAAAGTATGCACTTGATACGAGAATATTGCATTGCATTGCATTGAAGTGTCATTATGGTACACAATGCAAATATTTTTGAAAATATGTTATTCTTAAAAATCAGTCATTTCTTGTTCATATTTATCTTACTTATCTTAGATATCTGATTTTATATAAAACATAAAATGCTAAACACAAATACTTGATTTTTTAAATTTCACATTGACTTGTATTAATTTAAAAAAAAAAGGGGGCATCTTGTGCATGTTAATTCAAAAGTCAGTAGACAGTGTATCACTGATTATAGAAGTATTATATTGACAATATAATACTTCCATGCACTGATTGTTAACAAATCTATTGATGTGTAACCAGGGACGTATTATACTGATATAATATTTCCGGGCGATATCTTTTTGCGCCAAAAAGTAACTCATTTGTGCCACAACTTAATTGCGCCAATACTTCTTTTGCGCCACCTAATTTTCAAAACTATAGGTATCATTTGCGCCAATAAAATAATCATCTAATTGCGCCAATTTGAATTATGTTTATTTGAAATGATTCAGGTCCGTTATTTGTTGTGAAATTTGAAGGAATTTCTGCTCATACTGGAGGTGGAAACAACGCATTATCATATTTGTATGTTGATAACATGTAATCAGCGATTTTTTTCCATGGGGAAACAGTATGTGCAGTGGCGTAGCTAGGTCATTTTTACGTGTACGCCCGAACCTTGTTGAGGGGCCTGAAGGCCCAAGCGGATCTAGGCCAAAGAACCTGTTGGTAGTAGATTAGCGGGGGTGAAGCCTCCGGAAGTTTATGCGTTATCGAGAATGACATATTACCATTCCTGTCAATGAAAACTCATCAATAACAACATTCTTTAGATTAAAAATTGTTTCTTTTTGATGTTTTATCTATTTATTGTGTTTATTTAGAGTTTAATGACGGCCATTGGCTTATACCAGTTACTTTCAAATATGATTAAAGCCTGAGGGGGCCGTGGGGTAAAGCACTCAATCAACGAAAACAAATTTTCATGTGCAAATGTCGTAAATGAGTTGTTCAGGTTACATATTAAAATTTGTAAAGGGTTCTCTATGGAACCCTGGTTTCTCGCCTGGGATTTCTCCAAGCGAAAAATAATTTATCAGTCCATTACAGGATTTAAACAAATCAAATATTTTCATTAGATATTTTGTCTTGGTCAGGAATATTAATTTCTGCACAAGTTTCATGACAAACTACGGAGGTTTATACATTTATCACGAAAATTAACTCATCATAGATACCAGCTTTGAAATTTTGTACTTGCGCCAGACGCTCGTATCGTCTTCAAAGGACACATCAATGTCGCTCGAAACAAATGTGACAAAAATTCCAAATCGTCTGATTTAAATTGCGTAAAGATATAAAAGTCTGTCCGTCATTATAACAGTTACACGGAAAATTGAACGAAAAAAAGTTTGCTTCTGAAATTAACCATAAAAAAAACTTCAATAAAGTTTCATTAAATTCGACAAATGTTTAACAAAGTAATTGACATGTAACACATTTTAATCTCAGACTGTACATGCAAAATGAAATTCCTTTTATCCATAAATTACGGGAAAACTCATCATATATAATTTCGTCATTATACTCTGGATACTCTATTGACCATCAACAGTTTTTGTCCAGCTACCGTAAAATTTTACGAAGGTTTGACAATTAAAGTTATTAATATCTTAAAACTTTAACAACATACTGAACTTAAATGTACATAGTTATAATATTGGCACCGCTGGCAAAATTTAGGATCGAAATGTCTCGCTTTTGCGACATTAAATGGCAATGGCTCGACAAAAAATGAAAACCGCATATCGAATCTTAGCATATAATGAATTGCTTTAAAAAAAGAAAAGGAAAGTGAGTATAGAATTCACGGTATATTAAGACTTACAAGATATTCAGATAATTCAACGTGTACTTAATACTAATATGATCATCAACGTAGATAATAACAAGCTACTATATACATATATAGTGAAACCTGGCTAAACCGAAACCTGCATAAACCGAAAACCCGAATAAACCAAACGAGATCTTGAGCACCGTCATATCAAATTGTATGCATTGTGAACCTGGCAAAACTGAGCATCGGCAAAAACCGAACACAATCTTAAATCCCAAAGAGGTTCGGTTTAAACAGGTTTCACTGTATAAGATGGTTTAGTTCATCATCCGGTCACCATTTAACATGACAGGCAGCTGTTTACAGTATATTAGCACTTGGAGATGTTATAGTTGTCAATAAACGCTGCTATTGAAGCATTATTATTGCTATACAAAATATGGAAAGATTTACAATTAAAATGTTTACCAGTATTATTGCATGGCCAAGGTTCTTCGGAACAGTGTAGAAACCAGTGTTTTGTATCCTACGGATATGATTTGTCATTTTCCTTTTAATAGTGCAAATTAAATCATATATGTTGCTATATCCTGTTACTATGTTGGATAAACGAGATCTCGTTGAAGCAACGCCGAGGAAATTACACAGATGAAAGACAGAAAATGAACAAAAATATCATATCATAAAAATGTTTGTCTCTTTTATTCGCAATTACAAGCCATTGAAGAAAGACATAGAAGGTTGATGTACTATTATTTAATTCTTTTAATTTTATTGAGATGATTTTGTTTTTTGCCAAATTCAAGTGTACGCCCGGGCGTTTTGACGTAAACGTAGCTACGCGCATGCTAATGACTGGGTGTGCGGGTAATAGCTTTGCCTCGAGCAATAGTTGGTACCTCAGGGACAACAAACTTGCTATTACCCTCACACCCAGTCAATAGGTGTATAATATTAACGTCTTTCGTCAGTCCTATTTTGAAGTTTGAAGCTTGAGCGGGAGTGTTTGTATCCTCAAACACATTCTTCTTTTTTTCAATAAATTGTTGGGTTTTTTTATAGAATGGATTGCAATAATTAAAACTCGTATTGAGCGCTATATGAGCTTTTGATATTTGATTTTAAAAATCATTGACATAAATTGATGTTGACTTTTATATGATTGTAACACAAATGCGTTGTTCAACTAAATTGTTGGTGTGCTGTCAGACTACAGAGAATCAGATCAAAAGCAAAATTCGAGCAGGGATGAATGATTATAATAATGATAATCGGCATCCCAGTTAGCAGCAGAGGGGTCTTGAGATTGCTATATGTGTGCTATATTTTCTTGAATTCATTTTTGAAGACCTCCCATCAATGTCTTTGACGAATTCAAAAATCATACATGCAGATCAATTATTTTTAAAAGAGTTAGACCCCTTGGAAATATTGATTATATGGAAAATTACATTGTTAGCGTTCACATGTGTACAATTATTGCCAGAATTTTATGAAACTTATATCATAGGTTTATATCAGCAATGACAATTTTGAAAATAAGTGCTGATAAAATATTTTTAAAGAGATATGCCCCTTCGAAATATTAATTATAATGGAAGTCACATTGCATTTGCTCTGATGCCTTCATTTCTCTAAGTTATTAATAAAAAGTTTTAAAGAACAAAAAAGGATGTTTTTTTTTTTTAAATTATTTACCCTTGTATCTTGGATAGATAAAATATGTGCAACGCATGGGGACATTTGAACTCTGTTCTTTTATTTAAGTTCAGCTAGTCTTCTGTATTAAGTGATTTCATTCCAATGGTTTGTAGTATTTTCATATCCCTGGTTTTGTGAAATCCTTTCGTTCGTTTGTATTTTCAGTCTGATAAAAAAAAAATCACCTAAAATGTAAACAATATTTTAAAAGTAATTATAACGATTTGAATGGAATATGACCATATCATATGATTGACCATTAAATCTTAATGTTACTGCACTATTAATTTACAAAAATTTAAGAAAATAAGTCGAAAAGAAGAGGCAGTTGATCTTCTTTATTTCAAATTTGGATCTTTTTAAACAAATTTAAGGTTTTTAAATGAATAATTGTGTATTATCACAGCTGCATGTTTTTACTTTGAACATGTTACATGTCATGTTTATGTCAGATTTCTAATATAAAAATAAGAAGATGTAGACAACTCTGCACCTGAGACTAGTCCCAATTCCGAAACACACATCTCACTAGACGTGACCAGAGAGCCGCAGCTATCACTTTATATATAGGTAAACGTACGGCCTTCCACCATGAGATAATTTTCTTCGAGCGTTATCTATTTTATACTAATGCATTTTACGACAAAGAAACAAAAAAGAAAAACAAAGTTTTTACGCTAGTAACTTTCGTAGATAGATATATAATAACTCAGTTCATATCATGTATACTTTCCCATACTCTCACGTAAATCATCTTAAGTTTCAGTTGTAACAACACCGTGTTTTAAAATATGTTAAAGTTTAGCAGTATTAACCGCAGATAGGAAAAGGCAATATGTTGATACATGTATAATCAAAAGTAATCTAACAAACAGGTTTGGAATATAAAATTAGACTTGTTGTTCATCAAAATTAATAGGCTGGGAGTTCCGAAGATGAAAGATGTACAATAAATCTCAAACAAACCGCCATATTGTAGTAGAGGGACCTGCCAGTGTGATGTTACTGAATATTGGACACAATCAGCATGTGCAAAAAGTATTGTATCATTGCTTATCAATGCAACTACTCAAGATTGTTTAAACTATTTTATAAACACATATGCATGATACAGTTGAACTGTCGTTTGGTTGGGTCCTTCATCCGGCAGAAACAAGCACAACATTAACAAATCAAAAGCATATTGACAAATAACTGTTTTTGTTATATATAAAAGACATACTACGCTCAAACAAAATAAGGATGCGTTTAACTCTTAAGGATCTCATGTAAACTACAAGGTTATACGAAATATCAATTAAATGTAAAAGAGGAGCATACCACATAGAATTTCATGTTGAGCTTAATGATATTTAAAATAGGAAATCAAGTGCAAAGCATTTTATATCGACACTTAAATCCACGAAAAGTAGTTTTACAGGTACATGATTAGTGTAAATAATACATGTACTAATCTATCTAAAAGCCAAGAAAATATCAATCTCCAGGCCGTAAATGTGATCGATAGTAACAAATCAGTAATAAAAACAATCACGTTCAATTAAAATCATATTTTTACTTTTATATACTTTATGACTGGTTTAAAGCAAAAATCCGTTATGATGTATATAAAGTGTCCACATTTATCAATATATTTTTGTATTATATCTAAGCATATTAAAATACATAGCTTATAATTTTATATTTCAATTTTCACAGATATTTGCGCCAACGAACAATATTTGAATGGAGGCAGTTGTCAGATTTTGAAAAGCAGACATAATTGTGTATGTGCTAACGGCTATTTCGGAGACAAATGTCAGTATGCAGTTAAAATATTTATAACGTATTCAGTATCATCCCAACGTCAAACACTATTCTATAATAGATAAATCGTATAGTCTTAAGAATTAATGAACAAAAATCCCAACTTAAAAATCCAATTTGTCAATAAATCAAACAGAGTTGTAAATGTACTAGTGCAAAGATCATGTCACAATATGCCAAGTTTATGTTACATGTATTACCGCTTTCAGGAGAGACAAATAAAGAACACAGAAATATATCGCTGTCCAATAGTCAAAATCGATTATTCGAAATCAAAATCTGGGTCACTTAATATGCTTAAAAAATCCGAGATAAACACACCAATAACAATCGAACAACAGAAACACTGATGCAATTGTACAGTCATGTACATAGAAAAGGACTATTTGATAACATCTCTCATACTCCTGACTTCATATGCGTTCCAACGCATCACTGTCAAGTTGCTTACATAAAGTAAGTCTTTTCATGATATTTTAAGAAAATATGGTGTATTAAATCTAGTTGTATGGCTACCATACCACCCGCTTATATGGCAACGATAAAAAGACTGACATGAATTAGTACAAATAAATGCAAGAACTATCGGGACAAAAAAACATATAAATAAATAATAGAATAATACATCCGTGACAACATGTAACCTGCAACATAACAACAAACACCGCCTATGAATGTACAATAATACACCACAATAGAATTATAAAATGTGCGTCACACAAATGAATCAACGCCACAAAAGGAACGTATTTTTTGTGACGTTTATTTCATCACATGTAAAATTCTAAAAATAGAATATAAAACTTAGGATTGAGTTTCTAACGGTGTTATTGTATTATTGTCTAACCAAAGCAAGTTAACCAATCATTGTTTTCAAATCAGTGTTTATCGGGGTTTTTTTTGTATGTGCCTATAGCATTGTCAGTTACACCCTTAAAAATATATTTCAAGTTTTTGTTTCTTATTCTTGATAAATGATACTGTGCGCTGTTTTTTTACGTGCGTAACGTAACTTGTAGATACTTACGGATAAAGAGTTGAAAAAGTAAAAAAAAACATTACTTGTACAAAAACAATCTGGATGGATCCATGAACCTAGTCATATATTGTCAGCCATGATATCTTTATAAATTCAGAAATTATTGCGAGTTTTTTTTTATTATTGCGAAAAATGCGACAGAGTTGTAAACGCAATAATTTAAACTCGCATTTCGAAATATTTGATATGAATAATTAAACAGGATTTTTCTAGGAATCGTAAAAATAAAAATCGCACTTAAGTCTAAAATGACAAAATCTTAATAATAAGTGCCCGCAATAATTTCTGAATTTACAGTATTTTGTATTATCATGAAAAGAACATAATGACAAATTGTTCATAGTTTCTCTTAAATTTGTATTACTGTCTCAAACTTAATAACTTTTTTTTTCTAAATTTATTGTAGATGGACGAGAGAAGGATTTTAAAGTGATTTTTCACCAAACAGTCGGAACACCATCACCACGAATACTACCAGCAATCAATAGAAAGGGGGAATTATCGATCTATTTTCTATTTCTCAAATAATAAAAATGTGTTGGTAACTTTAAATGTACTTGATAGTAATTTCGTGACTTTGACAAATATTTTTAGCATATCGGAAGCGGAGTATTACTTCAGTAGTTTCAGCATTCAAATATCTAGTGGCCCGCATCATATCACACACAGAGAGAAGACACGGTTTGGATTGTGGATTTATGGAAATTGCACCAGCTTCGACGCGTACGGATATCCAGCCGGAATGGCTTTTAAAACTTAAAAGGAGCCGATAGTTATTGTTATGTTGTGTGTTTGGCTGTTCGGGCCGTATGAGTGGTAAGGCATATAAAACGTGTGACTAGATGGAGAGAGCCATTTTTAATGATGCTAAAACGGAAGTGATGAACACAAATTACAGATTTGTATAAACGAAACGAATATAATAAAGTATAATCGTTACATCCTTCTTTCTTTAAGAAAAGCTAATTAATCAAATCAAAATGATATTTGCAAAATTAATGTCTATCAAAAGAATTTGTAATGACTAGTTAAAACTTTGACTAGAAAATTGTTAATCTCAAAATTAAAGACTTGACTAGAAAATTCACTTTAACAGTTCAACATTTTCATAAAATTTTAAACATTTATCCAGTATCAAAGTCATTGTACTTTTGTGGAAACTTCACTTGTCTTCCGGATCTGGTATTGGTAGATTGTGGATTTCTAATCGGCTGGACGGACGGATTACAATCAACATCGGGTTGACTGACACTAGGTTCCATAGACGGACTACGAGGCGGTGTCGCGGTTTGAGTATTGTCAATGTTTTGATTTGGTCTGTTATCTGTGCTAGGCGCGTTTTCTGGTATTCTATACAGATTTAAGTCAATATCATTCGGCCTCACGTAGTTGTCAGATTGTTTGTTTGTACCACTACTTATACGTATGTCTCTCCTGTTTCGACGCAATTTCTGTCCTTGATCGGTGTTCACTTCATTAGATCTAATGTCCACTTTTCTCTTAATAATACCTTTTGTCCAAGTTTTAGTACGATCATTCGGTTTCGGAGAAATCCATACACGTTGTCCATTTTCTAACTCTTGTAAGTCTCTCGCGTTTCGGTCATAATATTGACACTGTTGATCTTTGTTTCTTTTAATTTCCTTTGATGCGAATAAAGGAATATGTGGTTTCAGGAGAGATGACGAAATTGGCAATCGCGTTTTCGTTCTTCTACACATAAGTCGTTGGGATGGACTGCTAGACATTCCTTCGGTTGGTGTGTTACGGAAGTCTAGAATACTCAAGTAAATATCTTTATTGTCTTTTCGAGCACGTTTCATGAGTCTCTTTGCGGATTTCACTGCTTGCTCTGCTTTTCCGTTACTTTGCGGGTAGGTTGGAGAAGACGTTTTATGGTCAAATTCCCATTCGGTCGCGAATTTCACAAACTCGTTGCAACTAAATTGCGGTCCATTATCGGATATTACGGTGTCAGGTATGCCATACCTTGCGAATAAGGCTCGTAGTTTGCGAATGACGGTTTTCGGTTTTGTGCTTTCTAGAAAGTCAATTTCCCAAAAATTAGAAAAATAATCCACAGTCACAAGATAGTCCTTTCCTTCGAAACTACACAAATCGGTTCCAACTTTTGCCCACGGTCGGTCTGGGACTTCGTGCGGAATTAAAGTCTCTTTCTGCTGTTTATTCTCAAACATTTGACATGTTTCACACGATTGAATATACTGTGTAATGTCAGAATGCATACCGGGCCAATACAAGCATTCTTTTGCACGGCGTAAACTACCACCAATTCCAATATGAGACGAATGAATACGCTGCATCATGTCCATACGGAGAGTTCTCGGAATAATTGCTCTTTCACCACGGAAAAGAATTCCATCTTGTACGGTTATTTCATCTCTGAAGTCGAAGTACGGTTTCGCAAGTGAGGGTGTGTCCTCGCGCTTAATCGGCCATCCATGTAATACGGTAGTTTGCAGTACTTGCAAAGACTCGTCATCCTGTGAATGTAACTTAATGTCTTTCACTCTTGATTCGGTCATCGGCAAATATTTAACCATATTTATAACCTCTAAATCCTTTTCAAAGCTTGTTGTATCAGTCTCTTTTAGATACGCACGACTCAATGTATCGGCAATATACATTGTACTTCCGGGTTTATATCTGATATTGTAATTGTATTGCTGTATTCGGAGCAACATACGCTGTAGACGTCTCGGAGCGGCTAAAAGTGATTTCTTCACTATCGACTCGAGAGGTTTATGATCGCTGTCCACATTTACAATTCGTCCGTAGGTATACTGGTGAAATCGCTCTAGGCCAAATACTACGGCTAACATCTCTTTTTCAATTTGTGCGTAACGGGTCTCAACATCGGTAAGCGCTCTGCTTGCAAACGTTATCGGTTGTCCATTTTGCAATAAACTTGCTCCTAGTCCTGTTAACGAAGCGTCACATTGAAGCGTCAATTCTTCTTTCGGATCATAGTATCTAAGAACTGGACTTGCGCATACTAGCTTCTTAATCTCGGATACTGCTCTATCATGTGCATCTAACCAGCACCATTCTGCATTTTGTACTGTCAGTTTTCGCAACGGCTCGCATAAATCGCTCAACTTTGGCAAGAACTTACTCAAATAGGTCACGAAACCTACAAATCTCTTGACGGCGGATACGTCGGTCGGAATAGGCATTTTCGTTACGGCTTTCACTTTGTCGGGATCGGCTCGAACTCCTGCATTTGTCAAAAGGTGTCCTACGAATCTTACCTCGGTTTGCTTAAACTTTAATTTGTCACTATTCAGTTTGAGGTTCTTATCTCTGCATCGTTCCATCAGAGCTCTAAAATTGCGGTCATGGTCGCGAGACGCTGCTTCATCGGTTTCGCCTTCACCGAAAATCAAAATGTCATCATGAACGCAACGCACACCGTTTAATCCTTCCATATTCTGATTTTGCCTACGTTGGAATTCTTCCGGCGCGGAATTAAGTCCAAAAGGCATTCTAAGCCATCGAAATCGTCCATGCGGTGTGTTAAATGTAGTTAACATTGAGCTATCATTGTCCAATTTCACATGCCAAAATCCATTACGCGCATCGGCAACGGAGAATATCCTAGCTTTATTCAAATCTGGCAATAACTCCTCTATAGTCGGCATCGGGTAGTGACTGCGCTTAATAGCCTTATTCAAATCACGCGGGTCAAGGCAAATTCTCAACTTGTTCGGTTTTTCAACGATCACTAGATTGTTCACCCACGGAGTTGGCTCAGTAACCGGCGTAATCATTTCTTTGTCGGTTAAACGTTCTAATTCAGTTTTCAGCTTATCGCGCAACGCGACAGGTATCTTGCGTGGTGGGTGCACCACTGGTCTAACGGTTTCATCTATTTCGAGACGATATGTTCCTGGTAAACAGCCTGTTCCATCAAACACGTCCTTGTATTGCCTAAATACTGACTTTTCGGATAAACTTATCTCGTTGATATCTAACGCCTGTATATTGTCATAATTAATTGTTACTAAGTTCATGTGTTGAATAGTCTGATTACCCAAAATTGGTGTTGTGTTTTCCTTTACAACAATAAATGTCTCGGCGTAACTTTTGCCATTCTTAGCATTTACCAATTTTAATGTGGTCTTTCCAAGCGGTCTTATTTCAGAGTTGTCGTAAGTCGTTAAGACAGTACTAGATTTTACAATTTTACATTCTAGTCCTTTCAGTTTGTTCATCGGAATAACATTACAACTTGCACCACTGTCAATTTGGAACTTTATTGGACGATCGTTCACATTCATCGTAGCATATACATGTTTTGTAGTAGTGCCTGTTACAGTTTTAATAGTTTCATAATACTCATCAGAATCTTCATCATCACACATCAAGTTTACTCGTTGGTTCCTTTGATTTCCACGACTTTTGTGCTGTTGCGGTTTGTTACGTCCACACACGGCTGCGAAATGATCTTTTTTTTTTTTTTTTAACACTTGAATATAAATTTATTGCACTAAAGCTGTTAACAATGACCTTACCGCTACAGCTTTAACTGTAAGGTACCCTGAAATAGTTAGTATCTATAAGAACAGGGTTTCATATAGATAAGTATTTTTTTTCTTAAATTTTATATTAGTATATTACAATTAAATACAATGTGTAATAATAATGTAATACAATTTAGTACCCTGATCTGAAATAAATGATATATTTTCCTTCTATACATGTAATCAAATTAAATAACGCCCATTTAATACTCTTATCCGAAATTGAATGTTTGGTGTCAATTATCTCGTTTAAAAATTACATGATTTAAGAGTGTGTGACATCGATTTTCTTGATCGGATGGTTTACCTTGTTTAAAAGTGAGAGAGAGCATGCTTTTTAATGGATGTATGTTGAATTAGGCTACTTTACTTCTTTGTATTTGGATTTTAAACATTTTAGGTGAGTCTTTTCTTTATTTTTATTTATTTAGTTAAAGTGTTCTAGAAATATCTTCTTTAAGAGTGTTTTATTTTGGAGAAATTAAAGTTTGAAGCACTTGGACTGTAGTATATTCTTGTAGATTGTAGGATCTTAAGTATTCGTCCAGTTCAAATTTAAACAGATTGAATGCATTAGTAGATTTAGTTCTTTGATCGGATACATAGTATGATTTGTAGATAGCAAATCCTATAAGTGTCAGAATTATATTGAATCCGATATACTCATTATCTGTTATTTTGTAGCCTATTACAATGTCTTTTAAGTTAATGTTTTTGTTAAAATTCATTTGAGATAAGATTTTATTAATGATTTCCCAAAATTCTTTTAGAAATTTACATTCGATAAAAAAGTGTTGATACGTGTCTTTGAGTTGACAAAGTTGACAAAACGGACTAGTTACGATTTTCCATTTATAGAGATTTTCTCTATTCGGTAAAATGCAAGTTATTAGTTTCCACCTAAACATTTTAAGTTTATTAAGTTTTAAATGTTGGTGTATAAACTTAAACATATATTTGGTAAAGTCATAATTTATTTCTAATTCATTTTTCCATTTATTTATGCCAATGTTTGGAGAAATTTTTTCTTGAACGAGCAATTGATACACGTTTTTGTTGCTTAAATTTTCAATTTTAATGTTTTCTTTGTTTATATTGATAAATAATCTGTTAAAATTTACTTTTGATTTGATGGATTCTTCTGTAGCTAAAATTTTTAGCCATGAGGTTGGAATTGAGTTTTTTACTTTTGAAATTTCTGCTATCCAATTTTTAGTGTTTCGCAGTTTTCTAAATATTTTATCTTGGGCAATTTTCCATTATCGTCAATAATATCGTTAATGTAAATAAAATCACTGTGTATCCAGTTATGCATAATAAGCGGCTTGTTTTGAAATTTTATAAATTTATTACCCCAGATAACTTGCTTTCTTATTTCGACAAAGTTTTTCAATTCTGTAATGTTCGTTTCATGAAATAAAATCCAACTTTTTATTATTTCTAAGTAAAATTCTGGAATGTCCTTAGTTATGTAATCTAGTTTTTTTAAAGTTTGGTTGTTTAAATTCATTCTAAAAATGAGGAAATTAGAACCTAATTTACTTAAAAATAATTTTGGTATCAATGTCCAATTTTCTTGTTTTGCCTGTAGCAATCTTGAGACCCATCTTATTTGAAGAGAGGAGAAATAGCTTTTTATGTCGGTCATTTTAAGCCCTCCCTGGTTATAATCTGCTACCAAAGTGTGTCTTTTAACTTTGTCTTTCTTATTGTTCCATATGAAACCAAAAATTTCTCTTTCTATATCAACTATTTTTGAGTTACTTAAAGCTGTAACATTTGCTAAAAAAGTAAATTGTGGTATAATGAGAGTTTTAACTATTAGAATTTTGCCTAAAATGGTTAAGTTTCTTTTTTTCCACGATGTTATCAGGTTTCGACTCTTTTCAAATCTAGTATCCCAATTTAATTTTTCACAATCTTTTTTATTAATGCCGAAATATATACCTAGCACTTTTACAGGTTTGTCCGTGAATTTAATTTCATCTACTTTATCTCTACAATGCTTTAGTTTACCAATCCAAATTCCTTCCGTTTTATTTTTGTTTAGTTGTAATCCAGAAAAAGTTCCAAAAATTTCGATTATATTTAATGCTGTTCGGATTTCTTCTTTAGATTTAAGGAATAGAGTTGTATCATCAGCCACTTGCGTGATTTTTAAGCAATGTGTTTTACTATCAATTTTTAATTCTATGCCTCTTATATTTTTGTTTTGCCTTAGTTGGTTAGCCATTATTTCTACTGACATTACGAAAAGTATAGAAGAGCACGGGCATCCCTGTCGGATACCTCTTAGGGGCCTAAAGGGGGCAGATATCCAACCGTTATTAAATATAGAACTATCTATATTTGTATACAAGGTTTTTATCCAGTTTATGAAGGGTTTATTAAAACCAAAGTATTCTAAAGTATGATACATAAAATTCCATTCTAATGTGTCGAAAGCTTTCGAAAAATCTATGAATAAAATTGCTCCTTCTATATTAAACTTATCTGCGTAATCTATAACATCTTGTATTTGGCGTAAATTAAAAACTATAAATCGGTTCTTTATGTAACCGGTTTGATCGGCATTAATGATTAAATTTAAGATTTTTTTTATTCTTAAAGCTAGAGTGTATGAAAGTATTTTGTAATCACTATTTAATAATGATATTGGTCTATAATTTGCAAGTTCTAAAGGATCATTTTTTTTATAAATTAGATTCAGTAAACTTTGTCTTTGCGTAAATGGCAGATGTTTATTTTCAAAGCTAAAATTAAAAATTTTTACAAGCATCGGTCCGAGAAGTTCCCAAAACTTTTTATAAAAGTTTATACTTATTCCGTCCATACCAGGACTTTTGTTTATCTTTAGATTATTGACTGCAATGGTTAATTCTTCTAGAGTTACATTTCCATCACAAGACTTACTTTCTTCTTCTGACAGTTTATAATTGCGTTTTGTTTCAGAAATGTATTTTTTAACATCTATATCCGGTTTTTGTTTAGTGTCGTATAGATTAGCATAAAAATCTCTTTCAAGCTTTAATATTTCATCTTGATCTGTTACTATTACACCCTTATCGTTTTTTAGTTTAAGTATTGTCTTTTTCGTTTGTTTAGATTTTTCAAGACCTAGGAAATATGCATTATTTTTTTCTCCCTTTTCTACCCACTCTTGTCTTGATCTTATTTGAGCTCCTTTTGCTTTGTATTCATATTGATTTTCTAGCTCTTTCTCTAAAGTGGATATTTTTTCTTTAATAAAATCATTATCTTCATTATTAGATTTTTCATATAATATTTTTAATTGTAGTTCTAAATTACGCGTTACATTTTTTCTTAGTTTAGCTTTACTTTTACTATACTGAATACTGTATTCCTTTATTTCCAACTTGAGGGAGTCCCACAGAAGTCTAGGATCTATTTCATTTTTTCCTATCTCATTACTTTGTTTTTGTATAATTTGATTTATTTTGTCTTCGTATTCTTGCTCGTCGAGAATACCGTTGTTAATTTTCCAGTATCCCGGGCCTCTTGTTTCAGATGATACAGATTGTAATTGTATTGATACTGCTTGGTGATCAGTACTTTTAATAAGAATAGGCCTAATATCACAGGACTTTACGTTTAACACAAAGTCTTTTTTAACAAGGAACATGTCAATTCTACTAGACTGGACTGGATTTTTACGTCTCCATGTATATTGGATCTTTTGAGGGTTAACGTATCTCCATATATCTATGAGATCATTTGATTTAATTAAATTTTTTAGGCTATTAACTGGTTTACTTACTTTTTTACGAATATTTGAGCTTTTCCTATCTTCATTTTTAAGGGCATCGTTCATGTCTCCTCCTAAAATTATTGTACCTATTGCGTTTTTGTTTAAAAAGTCATTTAATTTTTTATAGAAGCTATTTCGTTCAGATTCTATATTTGGGGCATATATGTTTATAAGAGAATATATTATATTTTCAAATTCAATATTTATCATAATTATTCGACCTTCTAAATCTTTATGCTCGTCTATTAATTTATAGTCTAGTTTGTTATTAATTAATATTGCAACTCCTCTGCTGGAAGTCGTTCCGTGACTATAGTAACAAGAATGATCTGATTCTATTGTTAGAGCATTTTCTAGGGATGTATCGAAATGAGTTTCTTGAATAAAAGTTATTTTACATTTCTGATTTTTTATCCATTGATAAAATCTCAATCTCTTTTGTTTATCTCGAAGTCCTTTAACATTTGCTGTACAGATGTGTAGGTTATTTAGCATATTTTGATTAAAAGTTGTTCGATTTGTTTAATACCTTTACTTAGTGAGCGTACATCACGTTTTAGTGGCATTTTTAAGGTAAACTTTATTTCTCCTAGTTTTGATCGTATTTTTTTAACGTGGGAGTTACCTGTGAAAATAATTATGTTAACCAATTTTCTTTTTTGTAATTGGATTATAACAATATTGTTATAGTCTGTTTCACGATTGTGTTTTGACCGATATTTAGATGTTAATTTTGAAACAGCATATAAAACATACTCATACACAATTACTATATATATGAGATATATAAAACACAATGTATACAAAACTATAATAACTGAAATTACAAAATAATACATGTTTTGCTGATTACAAACTAGAACAAATGTATGGTTTTGACAGTGAAAAAATGATAATCTCTTTCTAGTTTTCCAATTTCGTAATGTGTAAATAATGTCAAATCTATGATACTCTAGTAAAGTACTGCTTTTTTTTGATGTTTTGTTTTCCGTAACATTTTGACAGTGTTTATTCAATTTTTTCTTAATATTTTCCTTTTTTCTATTTTCAGTTACCTTATATGATTTACGGTGTTCAGATGTTCTAAGAAGAGATGTTAATATGGTAGGTAAATCTTTTCTTTTGATTTGATATTTTTGAGTACTTCTACTATAGATAGAAGTTCTAATCCTGAAAGGTTTTAAATAGAAATCATACAGTTTAACTTTTCTAATAAGATTGTTTTTATATGTATCATTTTTTGTTTTTGGTATTATCAAAGATACTTCTGTCAGTAGTAACATTGACATGAATATCATGTATGTTATAATACAATGTTTGAAAAGTTTCACTTTTCTTTTTTTTATATTTACTCTTGTAACATTTGTTTTTGAATCTTTCTTCCATTCAAATATCTTCATATAATTACTTAATACACACAAACATAAATACAATAGACAAGACAAATAGACATACATGGGTTTTTTTTTTTTGTTTTTTTTTTCTTGTTATATATAAAATGTTCTATAATTTACAGATGTACGGATTGTCTTTTCCCATCTGGTTGATTTGGAGTAGGTTGGGTTCTCTCCTTCGCTGTTTTTGTTTTATTGTTTGGGGTTAAAAATTTCGAAATGTCAGGTTGAGTTGATATAGAATTTTTATTCACTTCAGTATTATCTGCTGATTTTGATGCCTGATGTTTAGAAGAGTCACACTTTTTTTCTTCCTTTTTTGCAGACTTGTTAGCAGCTTTTCTTGTTTTACTTCTTTTTTTGTTATTTCCTGGTGTTATTTCTTTGTTCAGTGACATAGAATGAGCCAGAATATCATCATCATCTCCTTCTGTTAATTCAGATTGTTCATCAGTTTCTTCTATATTGTCATTTTCTATGGGAGTTTCATTTTGTTGACTTTCTTCATACTTTGAATTTACTTCATCATTATCTATTGTTGTTTCCTGTTGCTCTTCTTCTTGGGTTTCAGGTTGGTTTCCACTTTTCTTTTTTATAAAGATAGGGCACTCAAGCATTTTATGGCCATTTTGATTGCATAATCTGCATTTCCATTCATTTGGACAGTTATGTATATTATGTCCTTTCAGTTGGCATTTGTTGCATAAGAACATGTCTGTATCTTTCAGTTGACCAAAGTGATATACTCTTGCTGTGTATTTTCCTATTGTAAGGAACCTTGACAGTGGTGTGTCAAACTTTTTGCATACTACTAATCTGTCACCTGTCCAGCATTGGGTAACCAAGTTGTCAACTCTGAGTCTTTCTCTGTTTATACTCATGACTTCTATGTTTTTTTGTCTTAATTCTCTGTCAATTTGACCGTCATCTGCTGATAGTGGGATGTTTTTTACTCTTATTGTTGTTGTTAATAACTCATCCTTTTGATAGTAAGGGTTTTGAGAATGCAGGGGTATCGTCTTGTTTCTTAGGGTGATACCTTCTGTTAGCAGCAACATTCTGTCTTCTTCATTGTCTAAATATATTCTCCACATTTGTTTTATTCTTTGTATGCCTCTTACAAATTGCGGTTTGATCTTGTGTTCAAGTGCTTTGTAGATTTCAACATGTGTTATCCAAAGTTCTTTTGGTGGAGATTTGTTACTAAAGAAGTCTGATTCTTTAATGAAGATGGGTTTGACTCCTGTAAGCTTTGGTTTAGGATCACTGTAGGCCTGATAATTTGCACTATGATATTTGACAACATTGGAGAAAGATGGCGCCGAAATGTTTTCACTACCACCGGACGAAGAT
This sequence comes from Mytilus galloprovincialis, assembly GCA_037788925.1. NCBI lineage: Eukaryota > Metazoa > Mollusca > Bivalvia > Mytilida > Mytilidae > Mytilus > Mytilus galloprovincialis. The sequence continues at coordinate 48,045,352 of CM075333.1, forward strand.
TTATCAATTTCTGGTTGTTTACTATCTAAATCTTGCTTGTTGTTCTCAATTTGCTGTTCTGGTGTCATTGTTTGATTGTTAGACATTGTTTTAAAGACTTACTCTTCTATAAATATACACTTTTTATGATTTTTTCATCAGAGCTATTCACCATTAGACCTTGGTTAAAGGGCGATAATTCTCTTTTTTGAAATGATCTTTCTTGTTGCATTTACGACACGATTGTCCATAAGCAGGGCATTTCTGCTTACTTGGCTCATGCTTGCGTCCACAATAACGACAATCTATCTTAGACTTCGGTGTTTCATAGTTATTCTTATGTCTTGCACTTGCACCATGACTTGGCGACTTAACTGCATGCACCTCTGCTGGAGAATTTTCTATCTCTTTAATACGCTCCTTTGAAAGTTCTGTAGCTCTACAGGTGTCTAAACAACCCTTCAGTGTCAATTTACTATCGCGTAATAATCGTTCACGTACCTGGGTGTCTTTTATTCCACACACTATCTGATCTCTTATAAGTGACTCCTCAAGCGCTCCATAGCCACAATGTGCTGCTATTAATTTCAGTTCTGTATAATATTTAGATACGGACTCACCACTCTGTTGTGTCCTAGAATTAAATTTATATCGCTCAACTGTCTCGTTTTTCAACGGATTGCAATAAGTGTCGAATTTCTGAAGCACAATATCAACTGTTCTATCGTTTTCAGTCTCAGCAAAAGTCAAAGTATCGTACACTTCTCGTCCTCTACTTCCGATCAAGTATTTAAACATTTTAACTTTGAATTTATCATCTTTACCGTCTAATGCTAGCTCGGCATACAGTGAGAATTCTTCTTTCCACTTTTTCCATGTGTGTGCAAGATCGGTAACTTCAAAGTTCAGTTTGTCCGGCGTTTTCAGCTGATTTTCCATAATTTCGCTTCAAATCACTTCAAATATTCTCTAAACGTTATTCAATCGAAAGCCTGAGTTCGTTTACATTTGCGCTGCCACCATGTTATGTTGTGTGTTTGGCTGTTCGGGCCGTATGAGTGGTAAGGCATATAAAACGTGTGACTAGATGGAGAGAGCCATTTTTAATGATGCTAAAACGGAAGTGATGAACACAAATTACAGATTTGTATAAACGAAACGAATATAATAAAGTATAATCGTTACAGTTATTAAGGTGGTATGGGAGTCTAAAATAAAAATGATAGAATTTGTTCATACTTTACCAAAACGTAGTATCTATTGATATATGTTGAAAAATATAATAAAAATGATAGGTCACCGCGCATTTTCTCAAGCTACAGGACGTGACAAAATGACACATTTTGTATGGATTATACAGGAAAAAACACCATTTTGTGATTAGAAACTAAACAAAATGATAGAATTGTTAAATACTTCAGGAAAAGATAGCTTTCAGATGATGCTTTGAGCATATCAAAAGAAAATATAGGGTCACTGTATGTTTTTTTTTGGCTAAAATACAAAATAGGAAAATTTCATGTAGAATCCTTCAGAAATTGCACTGTTTTAGAGTTACCTCCACTTGAAATGCCACTTGAAAAAATAATTAAAAACAACCAAAACTAATCAACATTTGCAAAAATACTAATATTTCTAATTTATATTCTTATAAATTGGTTGTTTTAATTGCAAATTCACATTAAATATCTGCATTCCGGCATCACATTTTGCTAACTTGATAGAAAATATTGACCTTTGGTTCTCTATATTTAACAATCCAACATAGAGGAAGACACCCATACTTCCTTAAGCAACTATTGTATCCATCTGTTTCAAAATACAGCTGTATGGTAATGATAGAAAAAGATACAGCTGTATGAGCTGAATTATAATGAAAATGAAATTTGTTGACCACTAGTTGTTCATAGTTTTTGAATCTAACCATACCATAGTGACTGCTATCACTATGGTGTATTAAACTACATGTCATCTCTTTGTACGTGTTATTACTTTAATGCATGGTCATTTCAATTTGTACTTTCTAGAACTGACAGGGATTGTAAGGAATGCTTTATAAGATTTAAGGGTGTACTTGGGTGATGTTTGGGAAATTGTGTCAAGTTGTTCGGACTCCTTGCTTTTTTCCTACGATAAAGGATAAAATATTTTGCCCCAAAACGGCCTTCGGTCTTTTCATATAAGACATCAATAGCTCAGAAAGGGTAATTTACCAAAAAAATGTAAGCGTTTATTGATTTCTTTTATTTCGATTGAAGATCCAATTTCCATATAAAACCAATGCAAATATAAATCTCCAGTCCCACTAGACCACGATCGCACCACGCTCAATGCGATCTAAAAATAAATTCAGATCGTGATGGGGTCGTGGTATGAGAGGCATGAACATGTAAATTTTCGTTGCTTTCACGATGCTACTACGTCCTCATTACGCTTCTACAACGATCACGCTACGATTATACCACGTTTATTCTGAAACCTCACTACGATTATCACGATCTTTACACGCTCCTAACGTCCTCACTACGACCATACCACGATTTATCCGATTAAAACACGATCTTACCACGCTTCTACTGCGATTATAGCACGCTCTTACCACGACCATACTACGACCATACCACGTTCATATATACTGCGATCTTACTACGCTCCCAGTAATATATCGGCAAAATCGTGTTCCATATAAATACTATATCATTCCTTCTATTTCTCATCGATGCGTAAAGTTTCTCGGAAACAACGCAGTCATGCAACCAAAATCTACCAGAACTCGTGGGCGAAGTGGTAGGGGTAGAGGCAGAGGCAGATTAAGATTTGATAGTAACGAATCCTGATCCAGTAGAGATGTCGGATCAACTAATCCAACCACAACTTAGTGCTGGTTCATCAAGCTCAAATGATGATGTTTTAGTGAACGATAGAAGGGATGACACAGATGTGTCAAGCATGGTTGAGCCGTTGGAGAAAAACGACAAGAGGTCCAAATAACATACATACAAACAAAACCTGGAGTGCTTGTATTTCATATGAAAATGATAATGTGCATGATGGTCATTGTATGAACGTAGTAAGGTCGTAAGAAGAGCGGATGAGGACGTCATGGGGGTGCTAGAATCGTAATATGGTCTTGAACAGTGTTACGTAAACGTAGTATAGTCGTAGTAGAAGCGTAGATGGGTCGCGGTGAGGCCTTGATTTTCGTAGTGAGCTCCTAGTAACGTCTTTGTGAGATCGTAGCGCAGGTTCTCCGAATAGAATCACGCGTTCACTACGCTCTCGCTACGATGGTATAGCGATCTTTGCAATCTTATCATGACCTTACTACACTCTCAGTATGCTTCTTCTACGACCTGATTTCGCCACGACCTCACCGCGATTGTTTTGAACATGTTCAAAGTTGACCACGCTCATCACGATCTTGAAGACCTCACTTCGACCGTACTACGACCTTCCTGCGATTTGCACGATCTCACTACGATAGTAAAATAAAATATTTTTTTCACAGATCGTAGTGCGATCGTGGCCTAGTGGAACTGAGGTACAAATGTATAAGGTAAAAATCCCAGTCAGCCTGTCCCCTCCATTATTGAAAACTCAAATATCTCAAAAAGGAGCTCTATGACCTATCAATATTTTTAGCTTATGTTGTTCCTTAACTATTTTCTTTCGACTTATAGTATCAATTTTGAATTCTTTTTTAAATGTCACCAATTTGAAAATTACATCCTTAATACATTTATGTTTTATTCATGTATAAAATATACCATAAAACATTATACTGTAATCTTGTATCTTAAACAAGGTAAACATCATCCTTTCTAGTATTAGCCGGACAGTTACGTCAATATTAATTTTTAATTGGGTATATTTTAAATGTTTTCAACAGCATTTAAACATTTTTTTCTGGCGAAAATGTTGTCCACGTCACAATAAAAACGAAAAACTGTTACATGCAGCTATGCAAAAGAGGGGCGAAAGATACAGAAGGACATTCAAACTCTTTAAAAGAAAACAAACCGACATCGCAATGGCAGTTTCCTGGGATTTGAAAAGCAATTCAAAAGTTCTAAAGTCAATAAAAAGTTTACACTATCACTATCAAATATGAAACAAATACTATACTACATAAAACGAATTCCAACACCTATCAACCTAACCCGAACTTGTTGAATTGAAAACTGTTTAAAACACTTTCAGTCTAATACTGTTTAAAACTAACTGTTTGAAACTATAGTCTGAAACCTAAATGTATCGAACTGGTTTGAAGCATAAATGTATGAAACTGGTCTGAAACATAAATGTATGGAACGGGTCTGAAACATAAATGTATGAAACTGGTCTGACGGTTTGGAACTATTGTCTGAAACCTGAATGTTTGGAACTGGTCTGAAATAAATGTTTGGAACTGGTCTGAAACCTAAATGTTTGGAACTAGTCTGAAACCTAAATGTTTGGAACTAGTCTGAGACCTAAATGTTTGGAACTGGTCTGAAACCAAAATGTTTGGAACTAGTTTGAAACCTAAATGTTTGGAACTAGTCTGAGACCTAAATGTTTGAAACTGGTCTGAAACCGAAATGTTTGGAACTAGTTTGAAACCGAAATGTATCAAACGGGCTGAAACCTGAATAAAACGAATGTATGGAAACTATTCAAACTGTTGTAAACTTTCGACGTATGAAACTTTATTAAAATATATTTATGTAACTGTTGGAACAGGGTAGCACTAAGGTATGGTTTAACAGCAAACACTCACTGCAATAGTGAGAGATGTGGAACGCAAAACCTTAGCACTAACCCTGTTTATACAACTTCTACGGAACCGAAACTATTTATATTTTCTCAACAGGTTTCAAACACTCCACTTTGTTTGACAAATCCTGCTTCTCGTCTTCAAATATTAACGGTCCTACCTTTCCAGTCTTCTTCTATCAACGTCTCTGATAAGAAGGACAATTTACACTGAATAGCTACCTACTATTTATACTTCTAACGCGGACCTCGAAGAGAGCACCCTAGCAACAACTGTACAGGTAAAGCGTCTGATAGCAACCAAGGATAAAGGGATGATTTTAGATACAGTTTTCAACGATAAAAAGATGATATGGGAAACTAATAGAGATATCGGAAAATATATAACTGTAGAACTATTATTATATTCTTAAACAGTAAATTCGTAACACTACCCACGCCTCCGATTTCATGCGTCCTCGCATGAGTTTACAATTTCGTACTGAGTAACACAATGAAAACCGTTTTCGTTAACACTAGCTGACACCATACCAAGGTCCTACTTTAAACCTCAATGTATCCACTCATTCCGCAGAATATCTCTCCCAGCAACTGTTTGTACACCGAGGGTTATACCATGATAACCAACTAATGGCTTTCCTACAACAATCTGTCGACAAGCGTCAGACCTAGGGGTACCTTAGCCTACTCACAGTTCCGGGGTTCCAGTCAGCCTCTTTCGACTTGCATGTTCTTTCTGTTTTGTTTGTTAAGTTTCTATTTTCAAAATATCCTACTTTAATTCACATTTGTACAAGCAACTGAATACTGAACTTAAATTAAATTTTGACCAGATAAAACCGTTTCAAATTTTCTATTTTGAATACCACTTGAAAAGTTGTGTTGCCAAAAAAAACCGGTTTAAAACAATTTTGCCTCACAACAGGCCACTTATGGACCTCTCAATAAGAGTTGTTGTAAAGGATTCTTTAACGTGCACAAGACGTGGTACTCCCTGAACACGGGACCTCGGATTTTACGTCCCCATCCGACGGACAGACATATACATTTATAAACAACAGAAATAAAACAAACAAAAACATGTTTTATGATACAGTTTTAATATATATGATGCTTCCTGCATCAATAAACAGACATTAATTTCTTAAACCAACCAAACTGTCTCATGCTCCTCAACTTTTTCTATCTGGTGACCGTTCTCAACATACTTTGTTATGATCCTAACCATTTTGCTTTCTTTTACTACGTTAGTTTGTGTGGCTTGTTGTTTTGTAACAAACTTCTGTCTTTTAGGATATTCCACTTCTTCACTTACTTCTTTCTCAATATTGTCCCCTCGCATGAAGGAGTGACACTTTCTCTTTGTTGGTGCCAACACTAGTAATGGGGCACACCTTTTCCTTACTGTAGGGCCACTGTTTTAGTCTTTCGGCGTTTGATATACCTTCTTAGTTTCTTTCTTTTGTGACGTGTCTTCTTCAGAATATACCGTACAATGATAAACCGCTTCCTTCTCTTCATCCTTATCATTGCCTGATCCGTCTGTGCCTGGTTCACTATAGTATGCTTTCAGTTTAGAATCCTGCCCATCGCTATATGCATCATCCGGATTATTTACACTGCTAATGTCATCCGAAATATCTTCTATCAGGTTTTCAGGATCAGACTGATCAAAATCATCTTGTCCTCTTTCTGTAACACCAACCTTCTTTTCAACAACTTTGTTACTCCTTTTAATAGTCTCCATTCTGTGAATGTTTTTCGTGTGTCTTTTTAGATACTCCTGCTTCTTAAAAACTGTTTCACAGTCTTCACATCTGATCTCAGACTTTCCTTCTATACAGAGAAGTAAATTAGTTTTACCTTTTGCAACAAGAGCCCTACCTACTATTGCTTGGTCAGTTCTCTTATAGTCATCTCTAGGTTGAACAAGTTCTGTTTTAAATGAGTCAGGAACTTCATTGAATATAACTCCATTTAAAACAATCTCACGTCTAGGGTGTGTGTTGATAGTTTCTGATACTACAACCCTATCACAGCCTATGTGACCTTGGACATAGAATCTAACTTCATGTTCCTTAATAGTTAAAGTCCCCTTGTATATATTTATGTTAGCTTCATGTGTTCTCAAGAAATCTAACCCTAGTATACAATCTACATTAATGTCAGCAACTATGGCAGCGCTTATACATTTGAACGTATCAGTTTCAATTTCAAGTTCAGTTTTGCCTGACACATGCAACGAATGTCCACTAGCTGTAAGTATATCCCTTTCAGTTGGAGTTAAATAAGGCATATTTGACATTTTCTTAAACATTTTAGTGGAGATAACTGTAACTGTAGCTCCAGTATCTATCAACAAATCTGTGATAATTCCGTTTACTTTTGCTTTCAGGAACATACCTGCATCGGGAAATAGTTTATGAACTCCCACTTTTCCCGGTGTCGTATCTGAATTTTCATAGTTTTGGTTAGTATATTTTGTTTTAGGTTTGTTCTGATATCTAGGGTTCTGATAATTATATTGAAAGTTTGGATAAGCAGGACAGTTAAATGCTCTGTGGCCTACCTCGTCACAAGCATAACACCTAAATGAACAGGGCTGCGGGGCACCACCCTGCTTCCTCCCTTTATTGTTTTGTTTCAAGTCTTTCATTTCTTTTTGCAACTCTATTAATGTCTCTGACATGGTTTTCAAAAGCTGACTTGTCATGTTGTCAGCACTATTTTCAGACGCAGTTCGTAAAAACCCCTGACCTTCAATCCTCTTGCTTTCAGCTTTGTTAAAAGCCTCAAGCTCAACTGCATGTCTGATAGCGTCATTTAAATCAGAAGGTCTTGTCTGCTTTATTCGGAGCCTCATATCCGAATCTATTAACGAGTCTATGAACTGTTCTTTTGCCAAAGTCTCCCGCACTTCGTTTGGTGCAGTTGCATACGCAAGGTTAGTTAACCTTCTTATGTCTTGGCCTAACTCAGGCAAGGTCTCTACAGCTCTCTGGTGTCTCTCTCTGAGCTGTGTTCTGTACAGTTCAGTTTGGTTAGACGGAGAAAAACGCTCTTCTAATGCCTTAACCAATTCTTTGAAATCTTGTCTCGACTCCTGGGTTAAGTTTCCCAAAACACCTTGAGCCTGACCCCTGAGAGAAACGGCCAAATACAAACCTTTCTCTTTGTCTGTCCAATTATTAATTTGGGAACATGCATCAAAATGTGACCTAAAGTCAAGCCAAGGGCCTTTCCCATCATAGGTAGCATGTTTTTATTTTTGTATCCATCCAAAGGATAGGATTGTTTATCTTCACAAGACTCGGTATCACGAGTTAAACCAGTTTTACTTGCTCTTTTTGTGACAAATTTGTCACTAATTGGGAATTGTAATTGTTCAGTAAAATGTTTCGAACTCTGTTTTTCCGCAGCAGGTGTTGATGTTTCAAACCTGACTGAAGATCTCGGTCGGGCTCCTAAACCGCCTCCATTTACACTACTACTTACATTTTTTTCATAAATCGGGGAGTTTGTTTGTTTTGACAATTGTTCGGAACGCCTGACTGAACCTATCCCCGAATCACTATGTCTAAACACTGTTCGGGGTGTATCAACCTGGGAAATTGATCTGTCTTTAACATGCCGATATTTTTCTAATTCGGCAGTTAAAATATCTATTTCCTGACTTAACTGTTCCTCAGTTAAACTTATGTCAGGATCATATAAAACACTATCTTTCCTATGTGAATTCATGATAAAATACAATTTATATGTACAAAATACGCTTGAGAAATGCTAGACAAATCCCACCGCTAAGCCACCATTTGTAACGTGTAACCGGGCGGGGACGTTTAAATATTTTTATCCTCGGGTTCGTACCAGTTTCCTGGGATTTGAAAAGCAATTCAAAAGTTCTAAAGTCAATAAAAAGTTTACACTATCACTATCAAATATGAAACAAATACTATACTACATAAAACGAATTCCAACACCTATCAACCTAACCCGAACTTGTTGAATTGAAAACTGTTTAAAACACTTTCAGTCTAATACTGTTTAAAACTAACTGTTTGAAACTATAGTCTGAAACCTAAATGTATCGAACTGGTTTGAAGCATAAATGTATGAAACTGGTCTGAAACATAAATGTATGGAACGGGTCTGAAACATAAATGTATGAAACTGGTCTGACGGTTTGGAACTATTGTCTGAAACCTGAATGTTTGGAACTGGTCTGAAACATAAATGTTTGGAACTGGTCTGAAACCTAAATGTTTGGAACTAGTCTGAAACCTAAATGTTTGGAACTAGTCTGAGACCTAAATGTTTGGAACTGGTCTGAAACCGAAATGTTTGGAACTAGTTTGAAACCTAAATGTTTGGAACTAGTCTGAGACCTAAATGTTTGAAACTGGTCTGAAACCGAAATGTTTGGAACTAGTTTGAAACCGAAATGTATCAAACGGGCTGAAACCTGAATAAAACGAATGTATGGAAACTATTCAAACTGTTGTAAACTTTCGACATATGAAACTTTATTAAAATATATTTATGTAACTGTTGGAACAGGGTAGCACTAAGGTATGGTTTAACAGCAAACACTCACTGCAATAGTGAGAGATGTGGAACGCAAAACCTTAGCACTAACCCTGTTTATACAACTTCTACGGAACCGAAACTATTTATATTTTCTCAACAGGTTTCAAACACTCCACTTTGTTTGACAAATCCTGCTTCTCGTCTTCAAATATTAACGGTCCTACCTTTCCAGTCTTCTTCTATCAACGTCTCTGATAAGAATGACAATTTACACTGAATAACTACCTACTATTTATACTCCTAACGCGGACCTCGAAGAGAGCACCCTAGCAACAACTGTACAGGTAAAGCGTCTGATAGCAACCAAGGATAAAGGGATGATTTTAGATACAGTTTTCAACGATAAAAAGATGATATGGGAAACTAATAGAGATATCGGAAAATATATAACTGTAGAACTATTATTATATTCTTAAACAGTAAATTCGTAACATTAGTGCAAACCCTGTAATAAATCTAATTAGGTATGTCACATTCGTAGAAAGAAAACGGGATTACAATTACGGAACATACCCGCCATCATCTGTGAAAGGAGTACTATGTTACGGTCAACCAACACGTGATGCCGTCCGTAAAACGTTACGAAGGAATTGAAAGCATGTTGATACCTAATTAAAAGTTGTACCTGTGAATAGAATTAACTAACAAAATTAAATAATGTGTGTCCGAAAACCATTATTATCTTTTCTGCAAAATAATTATGGCTTAGAGTTTTATTGTCCTTTTAAAACATTTGCTTAGAAAAATAATAACAAGGAAACAAAATTAGCTATTTATCTGCGTTATTATTTCATCGTTTTTATAGAAATAAGATCTAATATTGAAATACTCTCAACTTTCACATATATGGAGTTGTGACACTGCAGAATAAATAAATTAAAGATTGAATGTCACTGCCTCATTAACTCAATTATTAACATTACTTATTTAAGTTTTAGAAAAGAGGAAGATCTAAAACATCAAAACCGAAAAATAATAAAGAAAAAAAAGTATATCAAAAAATTATAAAACAAATCGTATCAAATTTTGATATGTAAGTATTACTTGTAATCCAATATGGTCACAGGTGCATCAAAGAAAGTTAAGCACGAAAAGGTCACTTTGTTCCTATTTCATAGTCAAAGAGACAGAATCAGTGTTGTTTTAGATCACATAGGATAATAAGGTAGGTTATAACATTTTTACATAGTACTTATGCGTGTGTTTAATATGAAGACCAATAGCTACTTACTTCGACGTAAGTTTGTCACCGAAGGAGAGTTGTTGCATTTGAAACATACCACATGTTCTTAATTTTGCATTAATAGGACAATAAAATATTTTACTAATTGTCTGACAATTCTAAATATATGAAACAAAAAAAGTTCATTCAAAGATCAATTTTATGATCACATTACAAATGACAATAAAGAAATAACATACATTAACTGCTGGAAGTCTGTTGTTATTTATGTATTATTGTCATTTTCTTTATTTTCTTTGGTTACATCTTCTGACATCAGACTCGGACTTTTCTTGAACTGAATTTTAATGTGCGTATTGTTATGCGTTTACATGTTTACATTGGCTAGAGGGATAGGGGGAGGGTTGAGACCTCACAAACATGTTTAACCCCGCCACATCTTTGCGCCTGTCCCAAGTCAGAAGCCTCTGGCCTTAGTTAGTCTTGTATTATTTTCAATTTTAGTTTCTTGTGTACCATTTGGAGTTTAGTATGGCGTTCATTATCACTGAACTAGTATATATATTTGTTTAGGGGCCAGCTGAAGGACGCCTCCGGGAATTTCTCGCTGCATTAAGACCTGTTGGTGACCTTCTGCTGTTGTCTGTTCTATGGTCGGGTTATTGTCTCTTTGACACGTTCCCCATTTCCATTCTCAATTTTACTTCTTTTTTTTCAGTTTAATTCAAAACTGTCAAACGGTATTTCTAATCTTTATTCTCCTTACTGATTATACACAAATATTGTTTCACGGACCTTTCCAATCTGGCATTTAAATCCTGTCAGATGGACTTGGCATTAAAGAACGTTACGTCCATTTCTTGTTAGCCTTGAGTAAAACTATTTGGACAAAATATTTCTGAATATAGCATATCTTTTTATATTTTTCATTTACGTAACGGAAGTTCGATCTTTTATTTAAATGGTAGGATTTAAATATTACGTATTGTTCCCATTTCACAATATCTTTAAGTTCACAACTTGAATATCAAAATATAATACAATTCGTACTCATCACAGTCACCTTAATACTTTAAAACATCAAAACTATTAGTTTTTACAGGATGTTCTTGTCTGTTATTCTGGTTCTGTGTTGTATTTCTAAGATCGAGGCATACACATGTGACAGATCAAAAGAGAAAGCAATGATATCTAAAATACAGTCTGTGTCTATTTCTATGCAGTCATTGATTGAGACATTAGAAAACAAGATATACGGTAAACTTATAATTTCTATCTTTGGACAATTGACAACATTTAACAGGCAAATTAATTTTCAATACGACAATTATGAAGGGACATAATCGAATAAAGTTATATTCCCGATAAATGTTATTAGTCCTTTTTTTGTAAGTGGGCTGGTTGAGAATTGTATTTTAACGAAGTATTCAAATTTAAAACAAAACAGGTTGTTGATGTGTTTATATTTGATAAAAATCAATTTGATACCCTTTTAATAGCCGAAAGTGCAGTAGAACACTGTAATGCCTCGATCATTTATATATGTCGCTTCTGTTCTTGGTATATTAATTAACACATAGTTTATTTTACCAGACAATTCTTGTAAATGCAGTATCGATGAAAACAAATGTCCAGACGGTTGGAAGAAATACAAAAATCACTGTTACTTTTTTCAACGGATGGCAAAACATGGCATGATGCAGAAGTACGTCACTTCTTATTTATTCTTTATTTATTTTTACGTCTGAAGTAATTCACAACTTCCCTTGCAACATATTAATTCAATTTTACCAAGACTTATTCTTGTGTTTATTAGGTAATTGGTCGATATTTCTCTATTGAAACTGCTGGTTCAAGGTGATACTTCTTAAGACTGTTCTAAAATCTGAAGTATAAAATATAACGCTTTGAAAGAATATTTGCTCAATAAAAAATGGTTTCTGGTATATTAAGCAGCATCATAACAATTATTTATTACTACAAGCTTTTCTAATGCAATGGTTGGCATTTTGTTTCCGTTTTCTTTTCATTTAAAGACTTTTCTATCGTTTATACCTTGCAATGTATCTAATATTTCAAAAATTGTAATCAAATTACTTAATCAAATTTGTCAGTTGTCTAAAATTAGAAATTTTAAAAGCTTATATGATTACGATGTTTTTTGTATTAAGTCCTATTTCTGTCATTTCAGAAGCAATGTAAAGACATGAGAGGCTACCTTGTGCAGATAACTGACTCAGCAGAAAACTCATGGATGGTTGACATGCTTACTAGTAAGTATGTTTTCTTATGACTATACACTTTGACACTATTGTTTTGTTTAGAACACAGCTACATGTAAAGTATAAAATGACAAAACAGAAATGGTGTGGTAAAACAAATTTTACAATATAATCCTAGAAAAAGTACCCGTATCTTGTATTATCAATCAAGGTAATATACGGTGTCAACACATATATAATATACGGTCTCAAAAAATGCTTTGCAAACATTTTAAAATGTATTTACATCCAATAGTATTACTTCAAAAACATAACAAATAATACTTGAATAATTCACCCAAAATTTGTTACAAGCCTTTATTCTGCCAACAGAAATGTAGAAAAGAGTTTTGTCAGTTAATTCCATTTAAAATATATAAAATAATTCTAAAACTCAATTTCGAGAAGCAATTCTGAGATCTACCTGTTATTATGAAGAAAAAAGTCACAAAGACAATAAATGAAGTATTTTGCGATCGATGTCTTTAAGTATGTTTAATTGTCATTTTTTTTATTTGCATACCTAATTGCTCATTTATGTCCTGTCAATTTTTACTATTTCTGAACGCAGAATCGTCAGCTAAGTTCTATTATGGCTTTTGGATGGGTATGACAGACCTTAAGACAGAAGGAGAGTGGAGATGGGCCAATGACGAGTCAAAAATTCGGTTTTCTAACTGGAGTCCAAATCAACCAGACGATAATAACAATCATGAAGATTGTGGTCAGTTTTGGTCACACCATCATTTTGAATGGAATGATGCTCCGTGCTACCTAGATAAAATGGGATACATCTGTGAGTGTTCAAATGTAAGTAAAACCGTTTCATTCTTTAATTTGTTACTACTTTTCTTATGCCCAGCAACTGTTGGATATCCATATTCATGTTTACTTTAGCATTATCATGACAGTTTAATGTCAAATATCCTACTTGGAAGTTATGGCATTATTTAAACAATAAATGGCTGATATATTTATTCTACCTTGAATTAGTTTTATGACAAGCTTACTTTTGAAAGGAGTAAATAAAAAAGACAAAATATTGCAGTTGCAGAACACTATCAGATTTAATTGGGACTTGTCTTTAGTTTTCTGTGTAGTGTTTTTTATACCCTGGTTCTTTTTTCCGTCTTTTTTTCCCTTAATTTTTTCTAAACTATTTTCTGTTTTACAATAACTTATGGTTGTTGATTGTGCCTTTGCTATATTCTACCTCATTTTTAGCTGACACCTTTTCATGGTGTTGTTACATTGTTACTGATTCTGTTATTAAATGCAATCTCTTTTAATTTTAAATTGTAATAGGACATTATTTAATTCAGTCTCTCTTAATGTTCTTGATTCATTCTAATAAAGCATGTAACTATATGCAGTCCTTTTCATTAGATTGTTTCATTATTACATGGAATATAATTCAAAACAGTGACTTTTCATGTGCGGAAAACAGGGAATCTTTTTTAATATGCATTTTCATTTCATGGTGTTAATTTTAGTTTATGTATTAATCATGATTATTGTTCGTGCTGTTTATAACATTTTTCTGCAATCTCTTAACAAGGTCTTTATAGACATTTATACAGTAATATCATGATTATTACTTTGTGTTTTATATAGATTCTAACATTGGAAGGTGTGGACAATTGGTATGGCATAAATTCTAAAATCAACTTGTTTCTATGAAAACACATGTTTTTTTTTTTGATTATCAAATAAGTTTAAAATTTTGATACTCGAAAATCCCCCCCCCCCCCCCCCAAAAAAAAAACAAACTAGTTGTTGAATAATAAAGTCTTACCATGTGATCACAAATTTAAAAATCTATAAGTACCCACGATGCAACTGCACTTAATTTATAATAAGATGTACGACGACTTATTTTCTTTTCTTCTATTTTTGCAGGGATTGAACTGCCGTTCCCTCAATGGATGAGAGATACAAGTAAACAGTGGAATATCTAATATACTGTTTGTTTCATTAAAACAATCCAGACAAAATTATTTTTTATTCAAACTTATATACACCATCTAACTCGTTAATATTTTTTAAAGATAACATAATGCACCTTTACACAATTGACGACATGTTTGGTAGTCAATTGAAGATATAGACCTCCTCCAAAACATTTTATATTACTGCCATTTTCAAGATGGTCTCCAATCAGTTTGAATTAAAGAACCATGTTTTTAAACAATGCCTATAATATGCAAACAAAATATTTAAAAAGATGAAAGATTGTACAACGTTTGTAGTCAGTCATCATGTAACATGTATATAAGACTCCATTCACACTAGCATTTTTGTTAATTGATCTAAATAAAACCAGCTCTCGTTCACATAATATTTAATCATATCGATTCGATCTCTGTCGTTCTAATCTGAACTACTGCGTTCAAATACAAAACAAAAATGCAATCGTTCTGACCTAATCACACGTAAAATTGCAAACATTGTGTATAAATAGAAATCAAATTAGTAATGTATTGATACACTGATACACACACTGAAAAAGAAGATGAAGTTATTGTTTCTCTTGAATTACGAGTTTCAATTTTGATACTTGTGTTTTTGTAGTTTTCATTAGTTTTGAAACAAAAAACTTAAACAAGGAAGTTCCAACATGAAGAAATGCTGCAGTTCCTGAAAAGAAAACAATTTACAAACACAACAGAGGAAAAGAGGCCACACAGATGTATGTTTCGGAAAAGACAACTTTTTTCCGTTTGTTTTACTTGCATGTACACAAAGGTCTGTTTTAAACAGAGAAATATTGTTCAAACATCGAACCGTCGATATATTTAATGTTATTACACTAGTAGTTTTTCGATTCAATCATAGCTAGTTTAAACCGATCGTTGCGTTCACATTTAAAGTTAGATCGATTAACATTAAATTGATTCAAACTAAACTACCTATTTTTGTGTTTTAGTTTAGACCGATTAAAGATCGATTCAAGCGTTCACATTATAGCACTTAGACCGATCTAAAGTGAACCGATTTAGTTTAAATCGATCTGAATGTCCTAGCGTGAACGTAGTCAAGACTCTTATAAATATGATGGAAAATATCAAAATGGCCACCAAAAAGAAAAAATGAACAAATCTGAGATGGCTTTGCTGATATTTAGTTTGTCTGTCAACTTTTAACTTTGCAGGTGAAACACTATTCTGTTAATTGAATTTCATGACATATGATTGCTGCTAAACAGAAGGAAATTACACCAAGTGTTTCCTGCTCAATTGCATGTTTGGATCGTGTTTGTCAGTCTTAAGTTTTCTATATCTTTTTTCGTAAATTGTTGTTTGTCTTTTGTACGTTTTTTTCCTTTTGAAATGGATTGACAAGTTTATCATCTAGATGAATATTCTAGTTTGTCCATTGTCTTTGAACACTTTAAACGTATAAAACCACCATCCCATTGTTCACATTTATGACGTACAATTATGTAAATGTTTATTGATGATGATGGATGGTTGCCGAACCATGTTTACGTCCAATGGCAAAATTAATATGCAAATTCAGGACGTTAACACGCTTATGTTATATAAATAAATACCCTGCTTTGTATTAGACCGACACGCTGAGGCGGATTTTAACCTGCTGATTTACAAGGTAAGAGTCTGCAGGTAGAAATATTACCATACCAGGACACATTTTTCTTAATCAGAGCCGACCAATCTTTGCTATTACTCCTTAATGCCACGTGCTTAGTGGAGAAGCAGCAAAAAACAATTGAAGTCTTTTGTTGACCTGGTTTTTGTTCTTAAAAAATATGGCAATTTTATCTACCTTCAGGAGCACATGTGTTAACATTTTTTTATCTCGGGTTTCCCCTCGCACTTTTGCTGTGCGGTGGTCGGAGTTATAACGAGATGTCTCGAACTAAGGTCACAGCATACGAGAAAATATTGGGGAATTAGTGACTGGTAGGTCAATATTTCAATATCGGTACTTTTATGAAGATTTTAATTAGATACGGGATTTGTTTCGAAAAAAAAAATCATGTTTACTTAATTCAGAGTAAATTTCAACTATTCAAGTAGATACAACACGTTAATTTTTTTTTAATTTTGAAGTTTCATATGACTTTAAAGACATCTCTATTTTAACTGCTTGATGCCATTTAGATAACCCATACCGGGTTCGTGTCATTACGTTATCAACATCGAAACGAAAACGCAAAAATGTTACTTGCAACGTTTTGAGAGTACACATGCTTGTTGCAACGTTTGTACCTTCCATTGAATGTCTTACCCTTGCAATATCGTATAACTCTTTGATTGTTACCTTCATCCTATCTTGAACTTCTTGATAGTTCGACATTTTAACTCGAAAACGACACTTTTATAATTTCACATTTGACTTTAAAAATTCTAGTGAAATGTGCCTTCAACATTTTAGGATTGTGTGATTGTGAATTGTGTACTGTTCAACATAATCATATCCTGAACGAGCAGATTCGACGCATATTTAAAATCATCATTCAAACATGTTTGCTTTAACGAAATCAAGAATGTCTTCTTTCGTGTGAACATGGTAACTTACACATAAAACAGTTGTATACGTAATACGAAACAAAACGCTAAAATCTCATTGATTTCGTTCCAAAAATAATGAATAAAATTAAGAAAGGAAATGGTGAATGAGTCAAAGCAACAACAACCAGATCATAGAGCAGACAACAATTTCTATTGCCTTTTTAAAGCTAAAGTGAATCAAAATTGTGATGCCATATTTTTTCAGTCATAACGTCACATTCTACGAACAAAAATTGTTTAGAATTAATGTAAAAGAAAGGAGACGCGGTATGATTGCAAATGAGACAACTATCCCCAAATGTCTTACTTCTAAACCATGTTAAAAACTGTAGTCGCATGTATCTTTTAATCTGAAAACATTGTTTATATTTCTTATTCAAAAATGACTGATCACTGCAGATATTTATTTGAACGAATCCAAAATGTCACCACCACAATTTTCCATATAAACCCGTTAATTACTCTAATGATTAAGCTTAGAAAATATGCTGTTGTTTTCCAAATGATAAGCAAAAACAGGAAATTATGAAACTACTTTAAATGGGAAGAGGTTGTACATTATTATTTTTTGTTGAATATAGTTAGAGAAAAACTCCAATGATCTTATAAAATCTTAAGACGAACTCCGTTAATTAAGGAAAAGTGTCAGAACCAAATAATTTTTATGTGCTTTCCGTATTCTTTTTCTGAGAACATCATGCCTTCTGATAATCAACTCTCTCTATTAGTACTAGCTACACTATTTTCACGGTGCATTTATAAAAGCTAAACTAAGAAAACGAAAATCAGCCACCAAATTTGGTGATATAGTTCTTTTTACTACAGAATAAGTCATTGTTTTCTATCTTTGGCCATTGTAAACATTTTGCACCTGTCCTAGGAATCTGATGTACAGTAGTTGTCGTTTGTTTATGTAATTTATACGTGTTTCTTTTTCTCCTTCTTTATATAAATTAGACTGTTGGTTTTCCCTTTGAATGGTTTTACACTAGTAATTTTGGGGCCCTTTATAGCTTGGTGTTTGGTGTTTGGTGTGATCAAAGGCTCCGTGTTGAAGGTCGTACATTGACCTATAATAGTTTACTTTTATAAACTGTTATTTGGATGGAGAGTTGTCTCATTGGCACTCACCCCACATCTTCCTATACCAGTATTTATGAAGCAATAAAAGAGCAAACAAGTGATGATGCTGCAGTCCAGAAACTAATGAATCAAATAGTATTTACTGTTAAGTTTATGTCTGGTTATTTCATTGGTTGCCATGAATTACATAGATTTCTCAGTGAAATAAAAAGTCATTTGCAAATCGAATAAAAGAATTCTAATTTCGAAAGCTATTCAACTCGTGACCGAACAACACTGATAATTTAACCTATGCGCTACGTGCATTTGTGAATAATGTGTTGTTTGGTCACTCGTTGAATATTTTTCTCTATTTAGTTCTTCGATAATTAATTTCATAATAATCAAATGTGAATACTCGAATTTTGTTTTGATTCACAAACTGATGTGAAGAGTTAGAATGCATGGTGAAAATATTATAAATACCGAAAGGGGAGGTATAAAATATCAATCATGATGAGAAGAAAACCTGAAAGCAGCAACAGTATACCAAGATATAAAATAAAAAGAGAAAACAAAAACAAAAAGTTGTGTTGGATTATATTAAAGGTGTGATTTTCCTGCTCAACTACTTATCTTGACGTAAATATGGTTAGATTTCATCAAATTTGGTCTTTCTGCAATAAATAATCATATATGTTTTCAGAATTTAAGTAATTTGGTTCCGCTTATCATTTGTTAAAAAAATTACAAGTGATCCTCACAATATCATAATGATTAAATGATTAAACATTTAATCACGTTTCGTTACAGATCAGTTTAAAAAAGTATGACGAAAAATACCAACGGTAGTTTCTAATTAATAAGTCGAAGACAAACTGACAACGTCATGACAAATCACGACGAAAAGGCAAACAAAATGTAACAAGTAGAGGACACATATAGATACATTTATATTAAAATATGACATTATGGAAATGTTTAATACAACCCATTGGTGGTCTCGAATTGTGTTCTGCTCTTTAGTCTGATTATAGTCTCTTTAACACATTCCGCGTTATCGTTCTCAATTTTATTCTATTGTTTTCTGTCCCAAATAGTAACTATGGAATCAAAGTGAAATTAATAACTGAACTATTAAAAAATATACTTGATTTTCTCTTTTCCCTTTTGTCCATATGTTCTATCCTATTCCCGGGATACAGTTTTAAGGGAATGATTGAAAAACTCACAATTTCAGTAAAGCTTCTTGGGTTCCTAGTGGTCTTCTATACTTACAAATAAACTCATTATATATAAAAAGAATAAGTGGTATGATTGCAAATGAGACCATTCTGCACAAGATACCGAATGAAACAGAACTTAACAATTAAAGGTCACCGTTCGGCAAAATCCAATACCACATAGTCACCTAAATGGTCTTTTTTTTGTCCACATAGTTGTTAAAACAATGACGTTGTTTGCGACTGTAGTACGATTGAGAGATTTAGCTAGACCTAAAACCAGATTTAAACAACCATTTCATAGGTAAGAAAATGCCATTACCGAGAAAAAAAAACGACAGTTGTTTTTCACTCGTTTGTTGTGTTTGAACTTCTAATTTTGCGATTTGGTAAAAAGTAAAATCACAAAAAAATTGAACTCCGAGGAAAACTCAAAAAAAGAAAGTCCCTAATAAAATGGCAAAATCAAAAGCTCAAACACATCAGACGAATGAATAACAACTGTCATACTGAAATACGTACACGAACTAATCTCTAGTTTGATTATTTCCTTCCTTCGTCTATCATTTTGTGGAATAAGTTGCCAGATTAAACGAGAAATTCTACGTCTTTAAATATTTTTAAAAGTCGTATAAACATGATAAAAACAGATTTCTTTAAATGAACATTTGTTCAAACGAATTCTAGTAGATTCTTCAAACTTCTCGTGTGGTCTAATCGGGTCTACAGCTCATTTTTGTGTTGCATTGTGAAAAATACGATGCATTGCGTCCTGACATTTCTCAACTATTATCTAGTCGCTCTAAATTCCAATTTTACTTTTATGTGAATCACAAGTTCTTACTTAAGACAAACAAAAATATTCTGGAAAAGTACAAAACTTCTTACTAAAGTGCAAAGTAAAATTTTCATTCACTATTTTGACAAAGTTGCATTTCATCAGTACTTAAGTGTATTTTTTTCAATTTTATTCTTATTCTTTTCTAAAAAAAAAATGTATTATTATGTTTTATTTTTTTGTTGTATTTTCAAATTATACTTTTTTTCTCCTTTCTTATTCTGGTTCTATATTTTCTTATTTATACTTGTTCAATATCATTATTACAATGCATGCTATATTCATGTAATCGTTAATTCGAGTTTGGTATTTCAAGGAAGGGGGTTTATATAAGCTATGTACAGCTTGTTTCCGAATCCTTATTTTATTATGTTTATGTATTATGAAATATTTGTAATGATGACGAATAAATATGTGTAAACTAACAACTGCTTAAAATCCTGACTCGGTACAGGAAGTTTCCTATGTACAACCGCTCTTTTTTTACTATGATTTTACCACACAGAAATACATGTATAAACTGTTTTTGTTGAGGTTTCAACATATTCGAATGTGTCTACATATTGTGTTGCAAATGTCTGGTTATGTAATGTATTTCAGTTGTTTCCTGTAATTAGTTAATATTTCAGTTCTATCATGTACAGCTTTTGTTTATTAATTTTATAAATTAACTGTTTGCAAAAGTATAAATTATTCTAAATGATAAGGATGTTCTGATAACTAACATACAACCCTGGCCGTTTTTGGCACAACTTTTTTGATCTTTTGGTCCTCGATGCTGTTCGACTTTGTGCTTGTTTCGGCTTTCAAACTTTTGTATCTGGGCATCACTAGTAGATCTTGTGTGGATAAAATGCACTTCTGGCGTATTAAAATGTTCAACTTGTTGCCTTTTGTTGGCTGTTGTTCGTGTGTTTCTTTGTCAATTGTATTCTCCAATTTATTTATATTGTAGTCCTGTAGTGTTGAGTTGTCATCTTAATGTTATATTTCACATGGCTATAAAAGGGGAGGTTTGGCATGCCACAAAACCAGGTTCAACCCGCCATTTTTTTCTTTAAAAATTTTCTGTACCAAGTCAGGAATATGGCCATTGTTATATTATAGTTCGTTTCTGTATGTGTTACATTTTAACGTTGCGTCGTTTGTTTTCTCTTATTTTTAAGTGTAAATTCACATTGCGATAAGACGTGTCACGGTACTTGTCTATCCCAAATTCATGTATTTGGTTTTGATATTATATTTCGTCGCTGTTATACAAAAACCTCGTATCTAAGGTTTTGATTATTTTACACCAGGCAGTAAAAACTGAAATCTTTTTATCGATTATTTAGAATTAAATGTGTATGTTCCACTGTATGCGAAAATATCTGATCTTCTAACCAATAAATTACCAAGACGAGCAAAAATGTCTGCACCTATATTGTATTTTAAAAGCTTTTCATATTATTTCTAAGCTTTATTAGCTTTGAGAACCTAAAATTGATTCAGTAAACTGTAGCTGTTATGATGCCAGCTGCCGTGCCGTGTGTTTTTCTTTTGAGATACGATATTTTCGAACAACAAAATGTCTCACCAATCCGACTACACTTTTTCGTCACATGTCAGAATTCAGGTTAATGATTGGTTAGAAGATCAGATATTTTCGCATACAGTGGAACATACATATTTAATTCTAAATAATCAATAAAAAGATTTCCACAAAAAATTGAGATACGAGGTTTTTGCATAACAGCGACGATTTGTTATTCTCGTGGGATTTTGTCTGTTGCTTGGTCCGTTTCTGTGTGTGTTACATTGTAGTGTTGTGTCGTTGTTCTCCTTTCATATTTAATGCGTTTCCCTGAGTTTTAGTTTGTTACCCTGATTTTGTTTTTTGTCCATGGATTTATGAGTTTGAACATCGGTATACTACTGTTGCATTTATTTGTCTTCTCTTGAAACTTATGCGTAAAACAAGAGACATGACATTTGTCTTGCCATCACTACTTTTCCTTTTTCATTACTCGGCCATGTACGGTTCGTCGAAATTTATGACATGTATTTTCCACAACTTTTACCGTTAACTAAAATATGTTCTTAACAAATCCTACTTAAAAATAACGTACTCTTAAGTGTATGACACTCTTAAGAGAATAATTTCCCGCCAAATTTTCTATGGCTTCTATATCAAAAACTAGCACACTTACCATTCATTTTTTTTCTGCTGTTTTAGTTTCTTTATTTATATCTATTTGTAAAACGTTTTTTGTTTAAACTTGTTATTTTAAAACAGAGTACCGCAGTTTTTTAGTACCTCAAAATGTTTCAGTCAATATAAAAGTAATATCATTATTAAGGTAGCACAATACAAAGATTTTTCATCCCCAATCAGACATCTTTAAACTGCTGTAATTCCACTCATCTTTCTTTAAATTTTATAAATGAGGTACCAAAAGAAAGAAGAAGGAATAATCTTTCAAATTGTGGTAATTTCATTATGACATAACTATTACATAATTAATTGTTATGTAATTAGTTGCCATTCTGTGATGTCCATACTTGAATGAATTTAGCTTCTTTGTTCTTCATAGCATCCTAAACATATTTATAGATTCGTGCACAACACAGTTTGACCTCCAAAAATGTGTCTCAGATTTTTCCTATTGTATTTCATTCTCTCATAAATCTTCAATGAAGTTTGCAACATCAATTCATTAGAGACCACTAAGTTCAATTGGGTATAAAATTTGTTCTATTGATGTTTTTGGAAATCTGAGACACAGTTTTGGAGGTCAAGCTGTGTTGTACAAGAATCTATAAAATATTTTGGGATGCTATGAAAAACAAAGACGCTAAATTCATTCAAGTGTGGACATCACAATATAGCGACTAATTACATAATAATTAATTATGTAATAATTATGTCATAATGAAATTATCACAATTTGAAAGATTAATCTTTCTTCTTTCTTTTGGTACCTCATTTATATAATATAAAGAAGGATGAAATGAATTACATCAGTTTAAAGTTGTCTGATTGGGAGTGACAAAATCTTTGTATTGTGCTACCTTAATCAGAAAACTTTGAAAACTTATATTCAAACTCGTAAACTTTCTTACATCTCTTTACACCAAGGAATATAGGTGCATACGTAATAATGCAGTCTAATACATCTAAAAGGTGTTTTATGTTGTTGTAGTTATCTAGTTTAGATATATTTTTTGATTCACATTTAATGAAGAGCCTTTTGGAACCATTTTTTTTTTAAAAAGGCGTGCTGATTTGGATGCTGATGTTTTCTTGTACACTATCCAATCTACAGCTGTAACCTCCCAGCACAAGCACAAGGTATCGTGCACATTCTAACAGAAGTTTCCAAAATAAACTCTCGTTTGTTCTTTCTGTTAACTTAACATATTCTGTACCCGTATCAGACAATCAGACTATCATGTGCATAGTGTGTAACGTTACTTGTTGGTGCTTGTATGTTTCTTGTAAAATTAAAATCGTGTACTTATTTGGCCTGATATTTCTTTGAATATTCATTATTCATAATTAATCTACTTTCAGGATAAGACTCGTCAGATTTTTAACACTTTATTTTTAGGTCAAATCAGACCATTTACGCTCGACCTTGTACATTACTTTATTCTATCAACTTTAATTTCTTAATCACGAGACACTGGTACTTCCCGGTACGGTATGTTCCGTAAAAGGGTATTTGCTTTTTGTTTGACTCCTTGAGAGAGAACAATGTATTTTTACATTTCAACTTTATATTCTTTGTAGATATTCGCAATAAATGAAAAATCTTGTAATAAAGCCTTTGTTGTTTTCCCAAAAATCTTTTATATTTCGACATTTCAATTTGTGTGGATATAAGACCCTGTATGTGCCCCCTCTTTAGAAAATGTCAACGTACTTCTTCGAAGTGTTGTTGTCACATCACGGGACTCTATGTCCTTCCTGGTGCATCTTCTGCACTCATCGAGTAACATACATAACCACCAGATAGTCACAATGTTACCGTCGTGTAATAAGCTGTTATTTTTTCTGCTCTGGATGACAACATATGGAAATACACTGACAATTAGTTTTACGGTAAATAGTACTGACTTAGATTCTGGGACATCTACAGGTGAGACGGACATAACGATTAACAATAATAATAAGTTTACCTCAAAATTGATAAATGCAACAATTGCTTTGTAAAAGTATAAAACAATTGAATATGCTGAGGTCGATTATGTTTTAACGATATAAGTTTCTATTTATCATATGCGATTATTTAGACTTTATTCCTTACAGCAAAGGTTGAACTGTTTAACAGCAAACTATTCATCTCTCGTTAAATGCTTTTATTGTTTGCAGTTAGTGTTTTTGTCAAACAGTTGATGTGTGTGTAATTCATATAACTGGTTGATATCTTGCGCTCAATATTTACTATCGATTAATAGAATAAATAAAGTTCATCGTACATTTTTCAGTAATGATTATCAACTCATTTAAATCTGTAAAATTGATAAACAGTACGAAAAAGAGACACACATGAATGAATAAAAGAAATATCCCTCAAATATCGCTCGTACATTTTCTCTAAACTCTTATTAAAAGTGAATCCTTGTTTTGCCTCTGTTCTAATTAAAGCATTGATGCGCGACATAGCTACTTCTATTCCATTTTTCTAAGTACTTACATGTAGTCTGCCTATATACAATAAAACCAGGTGTGTTTTCCTACACCGGCTGTCGTGTTTGAAGTAGTTTACATGCAAAACGAATCATGAACCGTGCATAGTAAACCAGTTTTTATTAAGGCATAGTGTGAACTAATATTTTTTTATAAGATGATAGTTGAAAACTTAAAAGTTATGTTCGGAACTATTATTGAGCGTAGCGGTATACCTCCTTAATTGGATCAATACTACAAAATCGAGACGAAATGAGACGGAATTTGCCACTGGAAACTGTAAAATAAACTGCATATGTCCAAAATAATTGAATAATGACATCATGCAATACTTTAAACGTTTACGTAAAATTTATAATTATTGTTTTTGTTTATAAAGTACTTGTTATCAATTCTACATGCAAGACTACTCACCAATGTAGTGAAAAGTTGGTTTGTTTCAATGGACAATGCCAGTGTTGCGAAAACCACATCTGGAATGGCACCAACTGCATTTTGGGTAAAAATATATACGTTTATATAAAAGTATATCCGACATGTTTGTGTCTGTTTTGTTATGTTTTTTACTTAAATGCTAATTTCCTGATAAAAACAATGAATGATGATTTACACTTTCAATTTAAACGGTTGATTTCTTTGCTAAAAACTAACTAATAACTAATATGTATGGCAAATAAGATCTTTAAAAATATTCAGAATACATTTTATTTCCACATAATTCCTTATCAACTACTTAATATTTGTTTCTGATATTTATAAAATGATAACCGCTTTAATAAATTTGACTTTTAGATTTGGCAAATTGAAAAAAAATGAAAACCTATATAAAACAAATACATTTTTAAATCAGGTTGCACATTCTACTGTCTTAGCTGAAATATATCTTTATACTTTTATTATTTTACTAGAAAAAACTTTTAAATCTCTATGTGAGCATAATACAGAGTGTGAGACAACACTGTTTTGTATATATGGCAGCTGTCAATGTGCACAGATGCACTACTGGAATGGAAATATATGTTTATCTAGTAAGTTTGTATTAGTAGATGTTTATCTAGTAAGTTTGTATAAGTTATGGTTACACACGTAATCATGATTCCCGGAATAAAATAGAACGAGAGCTGTATTCATTTTGTAAATAGTTTCTTACTGATATCTGCATTTTGGTATTATTGATGCTGTTACAAAAAATATGCCAATATATGCATATGCATAACGAACATTGAATATAAATATAGTCAATGGTATTACACTGTTGTTACAAATGTTACATGCCAAAAAAGTCAGTAAAATTATGTTTATCCAACAAAAGGTTTTAATGTTGTATTTTTCCACAGAAAGCAGAAGTAAAACACGTAAAATAACCCCATATCCTTTACTTTATATCAATTGTTAAATGAACTGTTGCGTTCAAAGCTATTTTAAACTGCTTTAATCTTTTATCAGGCACTTGTCAAAGCAAAAAATTAAAAAGCCTGAAATTTATGAATGATTGAACAATTATGGAGGTATAAGACAATATCAAGAAGCCTTAACCAATAGAAAAATCCGTCACAAACAAAATGAGACAATACAGTGTTACCTTTGCTAGGCATACAAACTATCCGCCATTGTCTTATGGCGCTACGGGTTTTGTTTTTGTATAATTGTCTTTCATTTTTACTTCCGCACTTTGTCTATCAAGTGTCTGTATCAGCCATTTTGTTTTCCATAATCAAATGGCAAAATCAAGTGCTCAAAATACATCAAACGATTTGATAACAACTGTCATATTCCTGACTTGGTAAAGGCATTTTCGTATGTGTTTGAAGGTTTGAATATGCCATTTAATTAGGGATTTCTGTTTAGAATTCTTTTTATGGTACAACAGTGAAATCAAAATTGAGAATACATGGTTTGCACTATCTACAAAATATAATTAACTGATATATAGTGCAACTACCATGCATTTCTAGTCATGCATTTTAATGTTACAGATAAGAAATCTAATGGAACGTGTACAAATTCAAAAGAATGTGGAGGAAAACTTGTGTGCGATGGTGGTGTATGTCAATGTCCTATTAATTTGTTTTGGAATGGAAGCACATGTATTTTTAGTGAGTATTTATCATTATTGCCAGGCAATCTACCTATACAGATATTTTCTTTTGAATTACTCTTTTTAAAGTCATATATGTACAATCAACCAGTAAATGTAACTCATTTCGAATCACTGAAGCCAAATTCAAGATCTTTCAATATTGAATCAACTTTATAATATGCAGTTAGACAATGTTATGCTTCACATACTGGTAGTAAAAATAATATAAGTAACATGATGTGTTAGTTACCTAATACGATATATATGGGGTGAGAGCAAGGCCCGAATCCCCATATGAAATTTACTGACCCCATATATATCGTATTAGGTCACTAGCACACCGTGTAACGAATTTATCTTACCGCCTATCTTCCCATGTGGTAATTTGACTAGCGGCCTATCTAAGTGATTTTAAAGTCTTGAATACTTAGTATTAAGATCCTACTTTTATTTGTCTATACAGAAAACAAATGCCCACAATAACCAATGTTTAGTTTTTTTGTTTAATAAATGTATTTCAATTGTTCATGACATGTATCAATTTCTTCGTCTGTTGAAACCTTTCTTTTTTTTTATTTGAAAGGAAGGTAACTCCTTTATGCCAACAATAACAACTTGCTCGCGTTAATTATGTTTTATGAATTTATTTCAACCTTCCATCATTCATTTATCCGTCTTTTGAATCCTTTAAAAATTTTCCTCAACACCATGTTGTTTAATAAAAGGGTTGTGACATTATTTTTTTTTTAAAACTAATCATATATCTTTTAGGACACCCTATATCAAATATACATAGTCACCAGAAATATTAGCCTTTCGGCATCAACTGCATTAAAATCCTATCATGTGTTCAATACTGCTTCATTCATTTTATTATTTATTAATAATTAGTTCAACAAGACAGCAAATTCTACATTGCAGAAAAGTTCGATGGAGACTTTTGTAGTTCCTCTATCGCATGCGCAGATAATATGGAATGTAGAGATTCGATATGTCAGTGTTCAGAATCGGAGTTCAGGGACAACTCCAAATGTACCGCAAGTAAGATAGTCATAACTATTTGTTCACTTTGCATTATATACTTGACGTGAACTGTACATGCCAAGCCACAAAATAAGTATCATTGAGAAATCATGACCCAATACGTTCATTGAATTCCATAATTATAACAATAAAGTGTATTCTAAAAAAAACAAAATTATAAAAAAAATAAAATGGGAAACGATTTCAAATTTTATTCATCGAAATTGTATCTAGTAATATTTGCATCGATGTTCGAACAGTATTTTAAGTTTTTGTAAATACTCAACCACATTTGAATCGTGTCTATGCTGATTATTTTAAAATAAAAAAAATGTATAGTAATAAATAATGAGCATAGATTATCTTAGCCTTTATTGCGACATTTCTTTTGAATTTTGGGGCCTCAATGCTCTTCAATTTTGTACTAGTTTGACTTTATGATTATTTAAATCTGAGCGTCCATGATTAGTCTTATGTAGACGAAACTCGTGTCTGGCTTATAGGATATTCCTGGGCTTCCTAACATTACCTTATATTTTTAATTCTCATGAACCTATATCAATGTATACATTTGTATACTATCTAGGTTAAAAAATGTTTCAGAAAAATCTGTAAACGATGCCTGTGTGAAACAAGGAGAATGTGGAACAACCTTATACTGTGCTAGGAGTGTATGTCAGTGTGCCTCATCCGATTACTGGGCAGGATCAACGTGTTCAATAAGTATGAATATTATGGATGCAATTTTTTTATCTCGCTTAATTGAAAATCTAACTTTGGAATTCTCAATTCGAAAAGAAACAAGACTTAAATCACCTCCAGGCAGTAACGCTATATTTGTTCTTGTTTGTTATAAATTAAGGGAAAAGCAAACGGAGATTACAGTGCGTCAACTTAAAAATAAATCTTGATTGTGCAAAAACGAAAGTGATCAATGTCAATTAAAAAATAAATAACGTCATTTAATTTGACGAATTCTAAATACAATGAACATACATGTACATGTATAATAATTTGAATCAATAAATACAAAAACGATATACAGTCAAATATAACTAGTAAAAATACTTTTTTGTTATAAAAACCGTATTGATAATGTTGGCCACTTTGTTTTTCCAAAAATTAAGCATATGACAATATTTTATATTTAGATATTATGAACTTTCAGAAAAAGATGAGAATGCATTCTGCAATTCATCACTAGAATGTAAAGTAACACTGCAGTGCAAAAGAAATCATTGTATTTGCTGTGAGCAGGACTTCTGGAATGGACAGTTATGTGAGAAAAGTAAGATTAAAACTAGTTGGAAAAATTCTCGTAAATCTTTATCCGAGCCAACATATACTATTTCGAGCCTGATACCTAACTAGCGACATTCTAAACATGATTAACTGCTAAGAAAAAAAACCCAGAAACGTTACTCGACAATTAACAGTAGAAAGAAGATATAAAAACATATCAATTGCAACACAGCCGCAGTAATATATCCCTGTTTGAAGGTTAATAACAACATATTGATTCCCAAGGATTATAACAACATACATATCAAAATAAACATTTACAGACCTTCAAATGTAAAAAATCATAATATCTTAAAATTCAACCTCAAACGAAATTAGTTTTAACATTTAATGACATGTAGCAAATTTTAAACGTCAATTATTATACGTGTTACATAGATACATTCATAATTATTCGTTTTCATCAGATACAAAGTATCATATATTTTGATATGCTTAAAAAGTCTAGGATAACAATTTGATACATGTCCTTGGCTGAATACAGTGATTCGTTAGCGTTCTAATTAGCATCCATTCGGTGCATTAGTATTATGTATGCATGAAGACATTGTTTCGTTTGTAATTTTTCGTTAAACTGTTTAAGAAGTAACCTTTATCTTTATTGTCATATTTTGAAGAAGATAAAAGAAGTAACAATTAAACTTGTAAATCGAATAATCAATCAGTGTATCAAGCAAACATCTAGTGATACTTAATAATTGCAGTAAAACAACATTGAAACCCTAAATACTATTAAAATCTCAGTATTAATTGCAATGACAAAAAGGCATGACATGGTGTACAAAGTGTCGAATATTATTGACATGCAATGTATTCATTTCAAATAAATCTTCAATTTTTTTTTTAATTTTTTGTATCTTTCGAATAAATACATTTATAAACACTCATTAAAGGGCAAACCATAATTTGATGTGCATGTTCTTCATTTTTTTTAGCAATATTGTTAACTAATATATATAAATATCATCTGCTTAACAATGGCTTTACAAATAATATCTTTTTTTATGACAAAATGTGTTAATTGTGTAAAAAGTTCAGATTATGTATAAACTATAAAAAAAAAAGAAGAAGGAAAACGCTCATCAAATAATAATTTAATTCATAGTAACTGTAAATCTAAGTTTGGCATTTCCATTTAATTTCAAAGTTTTCTTTACTCCAAGACTGTTACAAAGAAGAATGCAAACCACTCTGATACAATTGATTTCTTTGATTGCTAGTTGGACAAAAGCAACGTTTTCAAAAGATTTTCTAATAATTTAATTTTGAATGTAACGCATCTTCTGATTGGCCAACAGTATTTTGTCAATCAGGTCATAGACATAATGTCATCATGTGACCGTGACGTCATCAACGTTTTTTTCTTGATATACTCAGGCTTGAAATGGAATGAAGAATCAAATTATACGAAATGACCGTAATTTTCTTTTTTTTTTTTTGTATCTATTCGAAATAACATAAAAAAATGGGGTGCACACTTTGAAATAAACCCGCTACGTGGGGTAGTCACTGTGCACCACATTTTCGATGTTATTTCGTCATAGACAGAAAACAAATATTATATTCATTCCTTAAATAATTTTAACTAGTTTTACCATTTTGCAAAGATTTTGTAATAAATTAAATTGACATCATTTCTTTTTATCATATATCTAATAAAACAAAAACAAACATAATTAATTTAGATTTCTCCAGAAGGTTTTCGCTATAAAATCTTTTATATGACCGGGTATTTAATATCACCAACATTCTGTCTTGTGTAAATGTAAACATGGAATGGTGATCATGCACTCATTGCAACTATGCAATGTAGTTTTCTTTTGTTACGTCATGCATTATAGGATAATATTACATTATCCTTGATGATCTCGCTTGAGCCGGTACGGCAAAAGCGAAAAAATCAATCGAGTTGAAATGACAAATGATAATCTGATTTATCGCTATTTTCCCTTTGATGACGTTGTTAATTTCATGACAACCGGCACGTGCGTCCTTAGTTTCTTAGGATAATTTTCATATCATTCGACTCCGCTGAGAAAGAAAATTATCAGTCAGCAAGATCAAATGAACATTTTGTAAAATAGCGATAATATTATTCATCTGACAGATACATGTACGTTTTATGAAAAATTCGAAAATTCAAAACCTCGATAAGCTCACAAAAATCGGAGTATTTAGTTTTTCCGGATGTCATGTACAGATACAGGAAAAATGTTGATAATGAAATTTCATGAATAACTTTAGAATAATCCATATAACATATCAAGTGCAAGGTATTTTATCATCCAGGCAGAAATCATCCTAAATGCAAAACATAAAAATACGATGAAAATGACGGAATAAAGCATGATTAAGGTAGATGGGGTGTCTAAATTATAATCCATAGAATTTTTTAATAATTTGCCAAAATGTAGTTTATATTATGCTTTTTTAAAAAAAGTAATAAAAAGAATGGGTCACCGGGCTTATTTTCATGCTACACAGTGTTCAAAATTGACAAATTTTGTATAGATTATGCATGGAAAACCCAATTTTCTGCAATAAAGCATAAACTACACCATAGAATTTTGAGATAATATATGAGAAGATAGCTTTAATAATATGCTTTTAGTTAAGAAAAAGAAAAAATGGGGTCACCGGACCCGTTTTCTTGTTACATAATAAAATAGAGAAATTCCTAACACATTCTATTGTAAAAATACCTTATTCTGAATTATCTGCCCTTGCATTTGAGTAGCCTCCCCTTATGTGGCAAAGTTGAAAAAATTTTGATCAAACAAAATTTTTCAGTTTTTTGTAAAATACAATCATACATATGATAAAACATGTAATTTTCTATACAGAAGTGGAAGTTCATACACATGAATTACCTACTACTCGAAAAATTTGCACATTCTATTAAAGATCTAGACCTTGTTTTCTGGTATTTCCAAATCCAAGATGGAGGAAGACACCCTATCTACCTTAAGGCAGCATTGCAAAAACATTTTAATAAGCACATATTTGGATGTTTATTTTATGATACCTAATAAAAGCAGATTATATGACAAATATTAATATATGTGTCTTGAATAAGATTAGTTGCTACATACATGTCTGAACTCGTTTTGTGTGATTGTCTTAAAGAAACCAGCACTATTTCATATGCGTATATGTGTGTGTATAACATTATTCTGTATTTAATATTTCGATAAAACAAAATATATATTTAATCACAGAAGTTTGCGTCATTGAACAGTGTTTAAATGGAGGCAGATGTCAGATCTCTAAAAGAATAGACCAATGTGTATGTGCTGAAGGCTACCTTGGCGACAGATGTCAATATTCAGGTAACTACAATTACATATCGATAATCCTCCAAAGTTAAACATGTTGACAAAAAATGCACAAAACGTAACTCGACTATCTGCTTATAAGAGATTAATAATGGTTTCCGGTCAAATACCCATATCTAAATTGTATCAACTATATTGAAAAATTTCAAATTTGCAGCTATTTCAATTAAATTCTATGCAATGACTAGTTTAACCATATTTTGTGACTGCACTTATATTTGTTTACATGAACATATAAGTTGTACCGCTTTCCCATTACATTTTCTTTAAAAAAAATGTGCAGTATACCAGGAAAAGCGTATACTTTGAATACTCAATTCAATATGTTAGGATCGATCAAGTTGGCAAGTATTCACATTGTATTGAAATGGGTTATTTTCGTTGAATATTGAAAAAAAAATGTATTTGTTCTTCAATTCACATTTGTAGTGTGAACGTAAATTTGCAAGGATTTCCTCTCAAACCGTTGATAGGATGTTTTAAGCTTGCAGACACGTGATAGGTTTTTTTTTTTTTTTTTTTTTTTTTTAGCTTTTTGTTGAAGATATCTCTAACTATTAGATGAAGAACAGCAATAAAAGCGCACTATTTTGTTGTTGTGCACATATTGATTATTTGTAACTGATGGATACCTCATATCCGTTCGTTTCATTGATTGAAATGAATATTCTGTTAATTATTTCGCTAACCTTAAGTCCAGTAATTCTTATACTAGCTCTAAATTCAACAATCTGTCATTTCTTTCTTCAAACTAATTACAGATGGAAAAGAGAAGGACTTTGTTGTTATATTTCACCAAGCATACGGTACTCAATCACCAAGAATATTACCAACAGCTAACAGAAGGGGGGAATTATCCGTTTTCTATTTCGCTAATAATAGAAATGTTTCTGTACCTATACATTCAATAAATAATCATTATATCCTTGATTCAAATGTATTAATGACTAATGGTTTACACCAGGCCGGAGTAGACATACACTCAAATGTCCCAATCAACCTGTGTGGATTCTTATTTAGACGTCATGACTACTCAGAAGGATTCTTAGTGCTTCCTACTCGATTTGCACCAACAAATTATATCATTCCATCGTTCACTGTATCGACTGCAAATAGCATGTGTCAGAGTATATTTGCTTTATCGCCTGTTTATTCGAGTACAGTAATAGAAATAAACTTTAAAATGAAGGATGGATCAGTTTCATACGACAATATACAATATTCTAACAATCAAACATTAACATTGGTATTGAATAAGTATACAACATTTCAAATTTGGCACTCAAAAGACTTAACTGGTACAATGATTATTGCATCTAAGCCAATTGTTGTCGTCAGTGGAAACAGATGCAACTATATCAACGCCAAGGGAAGCTGTCAGCCGTTCATTGAAATGGTAGTACCTACAAATCAGCTAGATAATGTGTATGTCATTCCATATCTTAAGTATCGATTGCCAAATACAGTTCGCGTGCTTGCTGTTAATAATACAAGTGTAGATGTAAAAACTGGTAACAATCGTTCAAGAAAATCACTCAAATCTAGAGAATTTATAGATTATTTACATACAACTATATCTTATGTGTCATCTGAAAGCGATGTGATGATACATATGTACCTGCATGAACTTTTGGGTAACCATGGAGACGCCTTTATGATGACGATTCTTGGAATTAATCAGTACCTTTATGATTATGACTTCATGGTTCCAACAGATTTTGAAAGTTTCATTAGCATTACGGTCCCAACAGACGCAGTTGATGGTTTTGTACTTGACGGTAATTTCGTAAATTTGAAAAACATTTTCAGTATTTCAGAAGAGGAGCACCACTTTAGTAGTTTCAGTATCCCAATATCAAGAGGACCACATCACATCACACACAGAACGAAGACAAGATTCGGATTGTGGGTTTACGGAAACTTCACAAGTTACGAAGTTTATGGATATACCGCAGGAATGGCTTTTAAAACCTAAAATTACATATGAATCATTGACGTACATCCATTTTTGAGTTGATATACTAACTCGTTAATTTGATCAGATTTTTTTAATTGTGACTTTTCAGACTTATTTGTGGTCTTAATGTGTTTTCTTATCACTGTTCGGGTTGTTATTTCTTAGATATGTACCCCACATCCATTATCAACTCTTCATTCTCATTGTTGCATACACAGGCCGATCAATGACAATGAAATACACTGTTGTATAGAAAATTGTCTATAGATTAAGACTTACCCTCAAATTGTTATTTTTGTTGTTGGGTTGGTATCTAATTGAGTAATACCCTTCATTTATTTGTTCTCAAAAATATTGACGAATGAGTCATGTACTTTTCTATTTGAGTACAAAGATGGTAAAAAGTTTTTGTTTGCACAAATATACAAACACTAAGGCAAACCAATAAATTAATGATTTTCATGCATATTCAAAACTGGTCATAAAATAAAACCGTTTCTCATTAATTTTGATAAAAGGACCAGTGGCTGTTTAACACGGCACATGATATAAGTCATTAATCTGGCTTTCATTAAAAAAGTTGACTATAAAACAACGTTTCCGAAACGGTAATAGAGGCGGGTGATTAAAAAGTAATATTAAAACTTATCAAATGAAGACAAACTGACAGCACCATGTGAAACTATCCACCAGGATCACAAGCACTTGTCTCAGAATTCACCCCCCGCCCCCCCCCCCCCCCCTATATACCTTAATATAACACAAGGTACTTAATTCAATGTCAGCCGATTGAGAAATTCCGTTGTATGCCGATTTCTCATCTGTCAACCCACTACAACTTGTTATGTCGAACATCTAAATTGATTTTTGTACACAATGTTGTATAACACGGCTACAGTTGTTGTCGGAATCATCCGTAGCAATCCTACCCAAGTGGGACAACATTCCTAATGCGCCTCGAAATGAGGAACTCAAAAGTCACGTGTAAAGAAGAAATCTCTGTGTAGTGATATTGGACATGTTTGTATCTTTTACAAATGACTGAACATAACCATTTGTGGTGATTAGGAAAGTAGAGGAACATAGAATAAATGTGTAAAAACTATGGAGCTATTAAATGTGTTCAAAGTATTAAATTTTCAAAGAACTTATTGTGTTAAAAAGGGGATATTTTAACACAAGGAGCCGCATCACAAAAGGATGTTCGGGGTATGCTAATTTACGGGAAAAGTAATCTCACTTCGAACCCCGAAAATTTAACCACATATGTGAAAATGTCACAGCTTCGAAACGAGCTATCATACATATCCAAGTTTACGATATGGACTGAGCAAGAGGAAAAAACGTTACCATTACCGCCTATGTAAAAACAATTAAAGATTTTGACCCAAGTATGTTAATCGTAATTATTTCGTCTACCGACATTGGATTGGAAAAACAAAACTCGCAAAAAAATGATTAATTATAAAAAATGTTTCAGAAAAAAATGTTAGTTTGACATTAACATGAAATAAGATCAGATAACTCCGAGAATTTGAAACCGAGATAAATAAAGAGAGTGGGAAGAAATCCTTTTACTGTGAGACGTTTATTTCCAATTTGTCGTCGGTAGACGAAATAATTACGATTGACATACTTGGGTAGGATTGCTACGGATGATTCCGACAACAACTGTGCCGTGTTATACACCATTGTGAAGATAAATCTATTTTGATTTACAGCATAAAAAGTTTTAGTTGGGTTGACAGTCGAGAAATCGGCATACAACGGAATTTCACCACAGGCTGCTATTTTTTTCAAAAATGCGAGTTAAGTTCTTTGTGTTATATTAAGGTATATAGAAGAAAAAACTTGAGACAAGTGCCTGTGGTCAGGATAGATGGATGGAATCGGTCATTGACAAACATTACATGATATTATGACGAGGACATGTGATATGAACATGAACCTCCTTTTAACTATAAAAACTTGCTGCGTTTTACTTTTAACATGATCCTAACAATCCAAGTTGCCATGTGTAGAAGCAGTAAACAAAGTTCGGTTTCAAGCTGCTATTGATAAGGAGCACGATCTTAAGCACTCGAGGCGAGCATGCTACCAGGAAGCAACCGACCCTATTCTATTCGGATTCGTAATAATTTTGTTTTTGTTTTTGTTTGGTGAATCATCTAGAGAATGTTTTGAAAAAAGAAACAGTTTATGATAATACGTTTCATAAAATTTTATGGGAGAAAATGCATACCCCCATTTACATTGTACGCCTTAGTTACCATAACATATAAATTTCAACCAAATGTTTTCATGCAAAACTGGACAGTCCACTTCCTAGCAGAATTAGAGAAAATGGTATTTGTTGTGATCAAGGTCAAGTATTCTTTCTTGCAACCTTTTCACAATAACGAGTGGCTATAAAAATTGAACAACCTTAAAACCATTATATAAAAAAAAAGAACTCGATGAAACAGTATTCATGCTATTCAACGTATACATTTGATTGCTTTCTAGCTAATTACGGTAAGGAATAATAAGGATTGCCACCCTCTTACAATTACGGTTGATATCTTCAACTGTACACACACAAATGATCAAAAAATTTGTGCCAGATGTATTTATATGAACTTAAAAAAAAATAAAATAGGTGCGTTATTTCAGTCATACATCGACCTGTTCTTCATCTTCTACGTTACATGCACGTACAATTAGACCTTCGGCAGAATATAATCCCGTTCCTTTAAACAAAAATATAGATAATTAAAATTAATACTTACAAGGTTGTTTACGGTAGATGAAGTTTTAAATTAAATAGTCTTGGCAATTATTATTTTGATTCATGGTATTACAAGATAATACATCATACAGCTACAAATTGTAGAACAATAATAATATCATGTTTAGAGGTATGCAGTTTTAAACTACTTTCCCAGTGTTTTATTTCACTTTTTATGTTTTTAGAATTCTTGAAACCATAGTCAGAACATTATTAATTAGGTAACCATAAATACAATTATCCATATCATCTAACTCATACATGGAAGACAGCGGCCAGTTCCATCCTTCTTGCTTACTTAAAAGTAAAAGAACAAATGATATGGTAAAAGTCATGGATTGAATCTGTTTGTACCTTGCATTTCTTTGGTTCTTTTTTTATAGACCAAACATCAACCAATATGCATAATAGTCATCAATGCAGTACCAGTAAACATGTAAATAATTTGCATTATCTTATCATTGCTGAAAACGATCAGCAAATTTACATGTACAAATGTATTCCAGAAAAATAAGACAGTATTATGGAAGTAAACATAACTAATAAAATTATATTTCTTACTCAGAATTAAGCAGTAAATACAAAGACTGGTCTGTTATAAATTAGATAAGATTTTGTTTGGGGTTCAACTACTGTTTAAACCGCTAGTTCTATTGAATTCATTACTCCCCTTAATTTACACCTCTAACATAAATGTACAATCAATCAATTGTTTATTCTTTAATTGATTGCATTGCATTAATACATGTCTCGTGCGAACACTACCAGTTTCGAACCTTTTCGTACATACAATTCCTGATAATGGTACGAGACAAAAATGAAATAAAACTGGATTCAAACAAAGAAGAAGTTCTAAGAAAAAAAATTAAAACAAAATTAAATAAGACAGAGTAAAATAACAATAAAAGAATAAAATACTGTAGCAATTAACTAAAATGTTTAAGTTTCGTAATTTTGTGGTCTTTCTGGCTTTAATGGCATTTTGCTTTTGTCTAGAACTCTTTGAATAGTATCTGAATATCGAAAAATGATGTGTGCAGCCTTTATAGGTCCAGCAATACAATCATTTGTTGAAAAATGCAGAAAAAGGTTTAAAGATAAAGAGAGCGAAAAAGTTGCGTTTTTTTTTAATTTTCATTTAAATTCCTGAAAAAATCTGTCTACACAAATTTCCTTAGCAATTATCTGCTATTACTATAAACATTTCAGTTTATGTAAATGTAAAGCCGTCACTTGAATATTAATCCCGATAGAAATCAATTAGGATCAATTAGTAGACCAAAAAAGGTCGAAAGTATCAAGAGAAAAAAAGCTCAAGCTTGACATAGCACAAGGTCATTTATTTCTTTGACTGTTCATGAAGTCTTTACACTAATTCCATTGGATGTTGGATGTTTACTGATTGATAGTTTAGTCCTAGATGCATGATTTGTTTTTATTAATTGTTAGTGGCTTTGAACTAGCTGCCAGTAACTGCGAGTACTCTCAGATCTGTACTTAGTGTCTTTTTGTTGTTGGGATATAAAAGTACACGACCACGTCCTCTATGTGTATTTGTGAGATGTAAATATATGTGTATTTGTGAGATGTAAATATATGTGTATCCTTCTGATGATTTAAGCCTTTTTCAAATGATTTTATATAGTTCGTTCTTATATTGTACAGTTACACCGTTCCACTGTCCCTGGTTTGGGGAGGGTCAGATCCCGCTGACATGTTTAACCCCGCCAAATTATGTATGTATGTGCCTATCCTAAGTCATGAGCTTGTAATTCCGTGATTGTCGTTTGTTTATGTGTTATATATTTGTTTTATGTTTTCCTTAATGCTCTTCAACTTTGTACTTGTATGGCTTTATAAATATTGTGATATGAGCGTCACTGATGAGTCTTATGTAGACGAAACGCGCGTCTGGCGTACTAACTTATAATCCTGGTACTTTTGATAACTATTAATTCATAAATCAGGCTGTTAAGTTTTCTCGTTTGAATTGTTTTACATTGTCATTTCGAGGTAATTCATAACTGGCGAGGCGGTAAGGGATTTGTTCATTATTGAAGGCCGTACGGTGACCTATAGTTGTTAATTTCGGTGTCTTTTTGTCTATTATAGATAATTGTGTCATCGGCAATCATACCACATTTTTTTATATCAACGCCGTGACAGTGTCACACACCAAAAACAAATGTGTTTTCCTGAAGCTTTTTTCGCTCATAATGTAATGATTCTTGATGAAACAAAAGAATCTGGTGACCCAGTATTACTTAAAATAAAAAGATTAAAAGATGTGATTTACTTGCCAATAAGACAACTATCCACAAGATACCACATAACAAAGAAAGGTCACCGTATGATCAAATCCCATTCCGCATAATCAGATATAAACGGTCCAAAAATGACATCCATAAAATAATTCTAACGAAAAAACTAACGTCCTGATTTATATACAAGAAATAAATGAACGGAGAACAAATATGAACAAATATGACCTTTAGAAATAAACGACAACTGTTGAATTACAGGCTCCTGACTTAGGACAGGCACATACATAATGTGAAGGAAATAGACTCGGTTGAGGCGCCAACCCTTCCCCTAACATGTGACAGTGGTGTAACAGTACAACACAAATCGTCAATAAGTTTAAAAAAGCTTAAGTCATCGGATGGATGCAAATAGAAATACATCTAACAAAAATACGGAATGAACGTGGACTTGTACCGATACATCCACACACCAGACAGATACTAAGTGACGATTTAAGATTACTCGCAGTTACTGACAGCTTGTTCAACGCTTATAATAATTTATAAAAAAAAATGCATTTAAGACTTAAATATTGATCAGTACATATCCGACATCCAATGGATTAAGTGAAAAGAAGTCATAAACAGTCAGATAAAAACATGATCTTTTCGGTATCGAAAGATTGTCGAGCCATGAATGTTCATTTGTATATATTAAATACAAGTACATAATAAGTTTAATCAAAGAATCGGTAAGGTTACCCGAATCGTTTTCCAAATTTGCAGGCTTGGTAAGCAACATCTCCTTAAAAAATGAGGATTTTTTCTACAGGTAATATAACCAAACTACAAAACCAATTCTTTATATAAATGAAATAATTTTGTAAAGGTTTTTAAGTTATTTGTGGTAACGAAATCCCTGGTTGAAGAATTTACCACTAATACATAGATTACGTTCATTGACATCCAATCGTTACAACGCACACAAGCTCAGACAACGAGTTGTAATATTTAAACACCACAGGATGTCGGCAAAAGTAAATTTTAAGTAACAAAATACATATTTTTCGTTTTTTATTTAACGTAAAACATGTACTTTAATATACCTGTTTCACAAATTTTGATAGAGTGCATGTCTGAAAGTATGGACGCCACATCTTTTTTTTCCATCTTCTGAATCAAATTTCTCAAGAAAAGAGCAAAAGAAAAAGAAATCATGAGTATTGCTGTTGGTACAACTATTATAGATGAAAACAGGAATTAATACTATTAAAAACATTCTACGTTAAGATAATATAATTGTAAACATTATATAATGTTAACACATGACAATGGCGACATGATTTTGTTTGCTGTGCTATTATCAGGATAATGCACGGTTAAGATGCGTTTAACTGTACTCTTTCCTTTGAGGGAAGCGTTGAGAAGTTATATATTTTACAATCAAAGGGGGTCGTAAACTTGTTAACCCTCCCCCGACTATGAATCCGTTTTTCTTTGCATACTAATGTTATTAAATATTTTATCTATCAACATCTTCGTAGAAATATCGTTATTTCAAGTTATAAGAAAAAATATAGAGTGTTGGCTGCATAACGTCCATTGGCAAATATTTTATGTATATTAAGGACAAAATTAATATATAACAATATGACAAAAAAGTGTTGCTAATTAATAATCTGATAGAAAATAAAGGATATGTAGTATATATTTGTTGCAAACAACCAGTATATGTACACAAAAAGGAACAGCGCTGCTCCATCTGAAAGTCACAGTACACTTGATATACTTTTTATATTTAAGTTCAACAATTTCTATCAAATGAAACATGGATAGACAATCATTGGCAAAAGCAAAAATTGGCAAACTTCATTGGATTTAATGTCAAGGTACAACAAACATGACAGATAGGCTTTATCACAGATGTTGGTTCATGAATTCTTTCAAATTTGTTTGCAAAACACGTGTATGTATACTATATATATATGTTTGTAAATTTTTGTTGAAGAAAATTGATTTCAAGTCATCTTAAGGTCTTTAATTAATCGTGATGCTGGTATTAGAAACACCTGATATATCAGCATTAAACGTTTTTCAACACTTACATATTATGTCAGATAAGACACTCTACGCTCACCCTCCTTTACAATGTTAACGAACTTTGTCCAAGTGTTTCTTATAAATCACGAGACACTGGTTCTTCCTGGTACATTATTTTCCGTATTAGGAGTTTTACTTAGCTGGTAGACTCATTTTACGTATTTTTTAAATCTTTAAAAGTGGAAACGTACTTTTACTAAGTGTTGTTTTGATATCTAGATATATTAGATTCTTCCTGGTACATTTAATTTAGTAACAAATCTAGCACTTATACCAGACAGTCAAAATGTTACCGGCGTGTGATGTGCTGCTATGTTTCTTGTTCTGGATGACAGCATATGGAAATACACTTACTATTGGTTCTACAGTTAATAGTACTCTCTTAGATTCTGACATATTTAAAGGTGAGAATTTTTTTTACATCACAAGTTCAGAATGTCATATTATTTTTAGGCTTTATCTTCATGTTTTATTAATTATATACACGTATAGTGTTTAAAATACAGGCGGCTATAATTAAGGCTAAGAAAAAATATTCTTTAACATTATGATGTATTCCTTATGGCAGACAATATCAAATTAAGTCTGCTTTATATAAAGTTAGAATGTGAAAGACATTTACAGATTACTCGACTTCAACAAATCATCATTATTTTAAGTTATTATACCACAGTTTTCACTTTCTATAAAAATACCAACACAATGTGTAGACTATTTTTCAAATTGCAAGCGTTGAATTAAAGTGATGTTAGGATACGCTAAATAGATTTTAGGATATGCTAAATTGATTTTAGGATATGCCTAGTTGATTTTAGAATATGCTTATATCATTTTAGAATATGCTTAATTCAATTGTGCATAACCTAAAATCATTTAAGCATGTACACCTCTGAGGAGCCAAAAATTCTATATTAAACTTTTTTTTTAACTTGATTTTTGGGTTTATATCGACTGTAAAAAAATAATTGGTGAAGAAAAAAATCATATGGTGGTGCGCTTCTTTTTTTTTTTTTTTTTGCTACAGTCCTTTGAAAGTACCAAATTTTGATGAAGTGGATCAATCTGAATAAATTCAACTCAAG
Organism: Mytilus galloprovincialis; assembly: GCA_037788925.1. Lineage (NCBI taxonomy): Eukaryota > Metazoa > Mollusca > Bivalvia > Mytilida > Mytilidae > Mytilus > Mytilus galloprovincialis. Next base: position 48,088,336 of record CM075333.1, read on the forward strand.
AAAACTACAGGTAGGTGTTAATATAAAAAAGTTTTATCATATTTTGATGCATTTTAGTGTCAAATTTACCATGTTGTCAATTTTGTAAAGTGCTTTTTCTCTGTTTAAAGAACAAAATGCATATCATTTCAACTTCCTTGTTCATGTTGTTATAAATGATTGAAAAAATACATATCTAAGAGATTTAAATGAGACTGAATGAGACTCAAATGTCAGAAGAATACATCCTTAAGTATATGATGTATTATTAAGCTTATACAAAAATAGTGGTGCGGATTCAAGGTCAAAAATATTTTATGATTTCATTTCAGAAATGCTTAACTCATTTCAGCATATGCTTTATTCCTTAATGTATATCCTTATTGCAATATGAATAAACTGCATTTCTAAATTTTACGAAAATATTCTCCAATGAGTGCAGCCATCACACTAGGGAGCAACCTTTTCATTTATAGATAGAGGGACTATAAAGGATATTTTTTTTTATCCTGACCATTATTTTTTTCACGAAAAATGTATTCTGTTTTTTTGCACTCTCGCTTGCGTGTTCTATTTAGAGAATATCCTACTTTTATATTTTTTCCGGTTTTGAATCCTGCTATGAATGCTTCCATTTTGTTGGGCCAATATTGATGTCATTGAGGTCCAAGACTATTCCCATCAAAATCAAATGGTAGTGCACTAAAATAATGATGACATTCACTTTAAAACTTTTAATTCACGTTTTCAATCATGCACAATTCCATTACAAATAGTCAAAACTGAATAAAAGAATGATGATCTTCGCGACGTCTTCTGTTAGACATTTAATAAAAGCATCGAAAAGTATCTTTTCATCAAGTTCTTGCGAGTTGTTTATTATAGGTAAGAATCATGTGCAGCAATTGTCCAACCAGTTAGTTAAAAAAAGCGAGTTTTGCTTTGATGAACACAATTAACCATATACTAAATTATTATTCAACATAAGCTAGATTCATTTTAGCATAAGATAAATTCATTTATATTTGATTTGAATTTTGTTGTTTTAACGCCACTTTAAAGCACCGCATTTAGGCTATTTCGTGGCGGCCAGTTTTATTGGTGGAAGAAGCCGAAGTGCCCGGAGAAAATCACCACCTTCGATAGGAAAACTGACAATCATAGTCAATTAAGATTGGAGTCGAGTGCACCCGCACGAGCGGGGTTCCACCTAACAACCTCCGAGTTGACTGGCTAGTGATAACAGTAGTTACTACTTAGACCACTGTGCCACCGAGGCCCCTTTTTTCAATTTAGAATGAGACACATTTATTTAAGCATGAGTTACATTCGATTTCGTATCAGCTGAATTCATTTTAGAATGAAACAAATTTATTTTACCATAAGCTAAATTCATTTTAGCATAAGCTAAATTCATTTTACCATAAGCTAAATTCATTTTATCATAAGCTAAATTCATTTAAGCATAAGAGAAATTCATTTTAGCATAAGCTAAATTCATTTAAGCATAAGATAAATTCATTTTAGCATTATTTAAATTCATTTTAGCATAAGCTATATTTATTCGAGCATAGGCTTAATTCATTTCAGCAAAGTCTAAGTAAACCAAGTATATGTGATCAGATATGCGAAGGTTAATACTACCTTGATTCCGCGCCAACATTTCTGTATACGCTGAACAACTCAACATATGATAAATTGATTTTAGCATAAGCTGAAATCATTTTAGCTTATGCTAAATTTAATTTAGATTTTGATAAAATCATTTAAGCATACCCTTTCATGATTTAAGCATATGCTTACATCAATGGTTATTACCCTGATTCCGCGCATAATCAAAGAACGTCTCCTTCTTTTTACAAAAGGTCAATCGGAAGGTATCAATACCGAGTTGACCCATATTCCGTATCAACTTCACAAATAATACAAGATGGTCTTGAAGTATGGATTCTGTTTACAGACGCTGTCTATCATCTTAATAACGTGTTAAAGTTTTCTTTTATTTGTATTTAAAATATCACTTTTATTGTTTAGTCAGTTTTTGGTGCTATCCATGTGACGTGATTTTATACTTCTACATCCCGTTATTCTGCCATTGTTCTATACTAAATTTTGAAATATTATCTTTAATTTTAACTTATTGGTCCGAGACCACAAATATAGTCCCTAGTGTTGACAGTGGGTTACTTGCCATTAATTTTTATACCCCTTCCAAATTTATTTCTCCATGTTTTATGCCTCAAATTGCAAGTAAGGGGGTGAAATTACACTGTAAAAAAGTTTGGGTCCAGAATTTTAAAGGAAAGTAGTGATTTGGTCCAGGTAAAAAAGGTTGAAAAATAGCACTTCGGAAGCTGTCAAAAGATTTCAAGACGCCCTAAAGATAAAATTGTCCATATTTTGAGTTTGAGGCGATATAATTTTGATATAATTTGTCCCAAAAGTAGTACAACACACTGTAAAAGTTTCTTTGAGAAAGCGCAGGTGGGATTTTTTTTATTTTCATTTATGTTCTAAAAGAAATGCACTACGAAATAATTGTGGTCTCGGACCTAATGTGCTTTTTCTATATGCATGTTTGTGTTTCCTTGGTACATTTGACGACACTCTGTACATATACATCCCGTCATCGTGTTATTGTGCTGTTGTACATTTTTGTATTCTTATCTTTCATTTTTGTTAATGTGCTTTATCTATGCATGTATGCCTTATTGTGCTTCTTTGATACACTGTTGTTTAGTTTTATCGTGATTCAGATTATAGAATGAAATTCATAACAGTGTGGCTGTGGTCATTAATTGACACATTAAAATCATCCATTGACTGGGACAGATTAGGTGAACGTTTGTCTGTAACGACCACTGCTCACGACGTACTTTACGATAGATATTTAAACTGTTGGGTCACCAAAGGTTCTCCACGCCTAAATAAAATAATTCAAACAACTAATCAGGAACAACCTTTACGTTTTGATTTATAATATTGAAAACTTAAAAAAATCTTTACTTGTGTTTTTGTTATGTTTTGATAATCAATTTTTATGATATTGCACGAATTTTGATATAATTTGTCCCAAAAGTAGTACAACACACTGTAAAAGTTTCTTTGAGAAAGCGCAGGTGGGATTTTTTTTATTTTCATTTATTTTATAATATTGAAAACTTTAAAAAATCTTTACTTGTGTTTTTGTTATGTTTTGATAATTAATTTTTATGATATTGCACGTACTTTCAGAAAAAAAATGATTTAACTGGTTTTAAAAGTTACAATGCAACTGGATTAATTTATGGACACTGCTAGTGATAGCATAATTTGTCTAACTCAGCAGGTAATAAAACTAGCGTTACATTCTGTTTTATTTTTATGAAGACTATAAATTTTCAAGATTAAATCTGTCTCGGATAATTTGTTAATTTTTACCAACTAGTACAAATTCAGATGTGAGATTCTATAACAGCTGATAAATTTATATTCACATGTAATATTACTGTTACTAATTCATATTATTGCATTAAATTATATAAAATACTACTATGCTTGTATCTTTATTAGATATTATTTAGGATGTTTAGAAGTTACATTATATGACAAATAATTTCAGTATTTGAGAGATTAGTCATACACTGTGTGACGTAGTTCAGTTCAACATATGATGCTTTTCATTAACCAATCAACTCTCTCCTTGGGTCTTCAACAATTCCTGAAGATATTCACGAACCAATCACAAACCAACACGTATATACACTTTCTTTCCCACGCGATGTTAGCGTGCCTTTTAGTGCTTTGCAAATTTCAGAGAAACACGATTATTTCTTATAGACATCATCTCTGAGAGAAGGTTTCTCAAAAAGGAAAATAACTTCTAAAAAACCAAATCGATGTGGAAAATTTTAAAGAAACAAGATTATCTTTTATAGACATCATCTCTGAGAAGATTTTTTTCGAAATAGAAAAAAACTTCTAAAAAACGAGATCAATGTATACAATTTAAAGATACAAAATATATACGCTTATAGATATCATCTCTGAGAAGATTTTTTTCGAAATAGAAAAAAACTTCTAAAAAACGAGATCAATGTATACAATTTAAAGATACAAAATATATACGCTTATAGATATCATCTCTGAGAAGATTTTTTCGCAATCAGGAAAAAAATTCTAAAAAAAGGGAGATTGATTCTTTACTATATTTCACCATAGAAATTCAATACAGCGTATATCTCACAATTAGAGATTATAAGCTAACCTATCTCAATTCAAACTCATAGACGTAAATGATTATATGTTTATAAGAATAAGCACATTAGGAAAACTTATCATCCAATCATGTCGAATAGAAAGAATAGATCGTTCAAAGCTAGGGATAAGAAACGCAAAATTGCTAAAAATAAAGAAAAAAGAAAAATATACAATATAAACCGACAACACAAAAGAAGACAATATAAACACACGGAAAAAGTACAGAGAGCTGCAAAATATGTTGATATATTCACAAAAGAAAAGCTATGTAATGCTGAAATTCTAGTTTTAGCGAAAGGACTAAAATTCATTCCTAGTCCAAATCTTCGACACGCTAAGAAAACTCTCATAAATGACTTCAATGAACTAGCCCGTAAAATGAGATGCAAATATCATTTTGATAATGGATCTCACCAGTACAATCGTCATCCATTTCTTTCCAAAAGTGGTTATAAGCCATACTTGGCTAATAATGCAATTGAAAATTATTTATTTTCAACTAGAATTGAATTGGAAAAAATACAAATTAAATCATTTAAGGACAACCTGCCTAAACATGAAAGAAAAGCATTACAATCACTACGTTCAAACGATCGTATAATTATCAAAAAGGCAGATAAAAACTCCTCAACAGTTGTTCTTGATAAAGAGCTATATATTAAAATGGCAAATGACCAATTAAATGACAATGTACACTATGAACGAATTTACGAATCTCATACAACAGAAGTACTAAACAGTATCAACACTATTATTCATCGTCTACACAATGAATCATACATTGATGAAGTTACATTTAAGTTTCTAATAAATGACCAGGGAAAACGATTAGGGAGACTATACTTCCTACCAAAACTTCATAAAATCAATCAATCGGATAGAGAAAAGATTAAAACTGATATCAATCATTTACAGAATGTAAACGTCCCAGGAAGACCAATCGTATCCTTATGTAATAGCCCATTGGAAAAAATTGCACAATATATCGATTATTTTATCAAACCAGTTGTCAATAAATTTTGGACATACACACAAGATACAACTTCCTTCATAAACAAATTGGAAAAAATAAGAGCACCAGCAGACATATTAATGAGCTCATTTGATATTTCAAGCATGTACACCAATCTACATCATACTGAAATTATTAATGCAATCGACAGAGCGTGGCCATTAATAATGCAGTGTAAATTTGACATCCCAGTGCCACCCAAAAAGGCTTTACTGGAATTACTACGAATTTCCCTTGCAAATAATGAATTTGAATTCAATGGACAAATCTTCAAACAGAAAGTTGGGGTTCCAATGGGATCCCCAATGTCGCCAAGTTTAACAGATATAAGAATATATGAAATCGTTTCTGCAATATTGAAACGGTTCCCATACTCGTCTGACATTTCTCTTCTTTCTGTCTACAGGGATGATGGATTTTTATTATTCAAAGTAAGCGAACAGTCTCTTAAGGAATTTTACCAAATTGCAAATAGTATTCACCCACTATTAAAATTTACACATGAAATCTCTAATAATGAAATACAATTTTTGGATGTAACAATATTTAAAGGAACCCGATTTGAAACAGAAAAGATATTAGATGTCAAATTATATCGCAAACCTACAGATAATTACCAATACCTAGAAAAATCGTCTGCTCACCCAGCATCTGTATTCAAAGGATTTATAATTGGGGAAATTACAAGGTTCATTAGATCGTGTTGTAACAGAGATGACCTCGACAAACAGATAAGAATATTCAAACAAAAACTTACACTAAGAGGATACTCGGAAAATGAAATTAATCCACTAATAGATAAAGCATTGAGAAAAAACAGATTGAATACATTATGTTATAAAAAAAGAAATAAACAAAACTGTCCACCACTAGTTCTAGCAACTAAATTTAATCCACTATTCAAACAATTGGGAAGACGAATAAGAAAACATTGGCAGTTAATAGAAAATGATATAACTGCTAAGAATTTATTTCCAAGACCACCTATGATTGCTTATCGTAAACATAAGAACGTGAAAGAGTATTTGACCTCGGCAAAATTATAATCACTGTAAACAATTAAATAGTTATTAGATATGAATGGACATTAGAATAATAATGATATTGCAGATTCACCAGGTGTCGTGCCCTAAAAATAACACTACATTTGATATGTTACCAGAGCAAGAACTAATCAAATTGTAATTAAATAGTATTTATTATGATACAAGGCTAGGGTACCTGATGAGGATTTACGGCCTTGGTCAAAAATGACCTAAATGATATCCGAAACACCAGGTGCAGCTTAATCATTTTTACATCACTGGACATCGAATACTTCTACTTGATTACCACACATCATTATAATCTTATAACCTCAACTTATAACAGACATACACCTTTCTAACAGTAATTATTTTACATAAGAAAGGTCAAATCAGGTGACGATGAAAATAACTACAAAATAAATGTATAAGTTACGCAATATATTTGTTTTAAAAAAAAGTCTGTACAGGAAGCAATATATAAATCATTTATTGACAAAGGTATTAATACGTTTTGCTGGGATTGGTAATGGACACGACTATTAATAAAATGTCATCTTTTTAACTTTTATTTGGTCTAAAATTTTATTTTAGAACGAATGCATGATCAACTTTCAAAAGTTGTGCAAAATCAAAACATATAGACAATATAATAGAAAATACTTCTGCAAGGACTGCCTTTTTCGTACTTGCAAGTTATTGGACAGTAAAAAACCTATTGGGATCAAGCCTTGTGAAATTTGCATTTACGTATATCGTAATTTTATATATACGCAAAATGTATAATTTGGTGCATATAGGAAACTTGAACTGTTCTGTTCACTACTATATTTGTGAAAAACCCTTGGCAAAAGAAACGTATTCATTTTGGTCTCTTGTGGAGGGTTGTCTCATTGGCAATCATACCACTTCTTTTTTTATATCAACTTATTTTTTTAAAGCGACCCAATTTACATAGTTATGGACGACTTCGTATAATTTATAATCGCAAATAAAATATGAATATAATATACTGTGCACTGTAGTTCGCATAATAATTTTTTTCTTTTTTTTATGGATTTGTCGTCTTTCTGGGAGTGATTATTTATTAACGACTCTTTCAGCTCACTCACAAATAATTTAAAACCAAGTCTTACATTATAAAAATTTTCAAATTTTTAACATACGTCCAAGCCATAGATAAGGACTTACATTCGCAAGGTCTTTCATTCAATTTAGCGAGTTGACCCAAATAATATTGCGGACCATTTGTCCATGCGGTTTCCGTGGTTTTTTTTTTCTCTCTCTGTTATCATCCACTCATCTTTCGTATTTGCCATGCAAAGACCTTTTAAAGCTTTCATGCTATACAGTATGTGTTTTGCTTATTTTTGAAGGTCACACGGTGACCTATAGTTGCTAACGTGTGTTGGTCCCTTGAAATGAATTGTCTGATTGTCTATCAGACCACATATTCTTATTTTTATATATGCAGTTATATCTTTAATAAAATTGAGAATTGAAACGGGAAAAGTGTCAAAGAGACAACAACCCGACAAAAGAGCAGAAAACAACCCAAGGCAACCTGCGGATCTTTCGTATCTAAGGAATTGCTATGAATATGTTAATTTCAGGTAAATAGAATTAGCCATACTCAAGTTATAGATATGATCGTCAACTTTTGCAACCGACTGCTTTGATTAAGGCACCGACCATTCATCTTTTGTTGGACCACGACTTTTTCATGGCATAGACAATTTTGTTTCCGACTATTTTAAAAATATACAATTTTTTTTTTTCAAAATCATACAGAGACAGATTTTTGTATAACTAGGTTTTTTAAATTTTTGTAATGGGAACAAACTGGAAGAAAAATTGAAAGACGTGTAATCTTCAAATGTAAAACCATCTCAAAAGATGAATGGTTGGTGCCTCATCGATCCAGTAAGATTCGTAAGAAAATTACAATTTGACCTGAATTTGTATAAAGCCTTTACCACATTAGTAGCAAATTAAGCCCAATAATTCAATAAAAATTTGTAAAAAATAACTCTTGTACATATTTTGGAGTTAATAGAATCTTATATCAGTTTGAAATCTTCTTGTATTTCTTTGCAACCTTTCTACAATCGAATTTTTCCATAATTTTGAAATTCTTGAAAGTGGTCGTTCAATTGTCTGCTTTGACTATGTAGCTTCTTAAATTCTTAAATACTTCTTTAATTTAAGTGAACAACTTTAATTAAACTTCCGGTTTATTTTTAAATCACAACTAAATGAACTAAATCACAAAGAACAAAATATCACATAATGCAAAAACGTCAATAAACTCGAAATTGAATGTTACATCTCAAAAGGTCTTTTGGTTTGTCGTGGTGTGCATGGCATTCCTGTTGACATATTTCCTGACCAATTGCAAAGGAAAGGACCTTGAGCTCCTGAAAAAAAACATGACTTTATTCAAATTTGTCTGTTCATCAAAAAATTCTAAAACTCTATCTCCAATGTAAACATGAGAATGTGTGTCTTCACTAAAATGTATATAACTTTTGTTCAAACTTCATGCTTATCAGATGATTGTGATCGTATTTGGGGGATTATCGATATAAATTTCCTCATATAAAATTTTCTTGTACTTTGCCAAAATACAGATTTCACCATGCATTTTTCAGAAACATATTAGAAACAATGGGTCACCGTGCTAATTTTGAAGATAAATGTCGTGCAAAATTGTCGAATTATATAGCTTATTCACGAAAAAAATTAAAACAAATCGTGAAAGTAACACTGATTGTTTTCAATATATACATTTGTATGTTTTATTCAATTCAAAATTAAATCATAACGGTAATGTACACAAAAGTCAAACCGACAAGAAGGTGATCATTTACCAAGTAGTCAAAAAAGTGGGGTCCACATATTCTTTTGATACAAACGGGCAGCTGGGGTTTCTAATGCACCCCATTCGTATATTTATTTTTTTGAATACCAATAATCATTCATATATTTCATCAAAAATTATATCCCATTCATATATAATTTCTCGATTGCCACATACTGACTTTTACATCTTAATTTGATTAAAAACGATAAGATAGCGCCCCCCTTCCCCCCTAAAAAAACAAACCCCGAGGTCGAAGTACAATCCATATCGTATAGCTAACTGTTAGGGACCCTTAAAAAATGCGTACCAAAAAAGAGAACAAAAGCATTGGCTTGACAAGTTATACAGCATAACAACAAAAATAATGTGACAGGGTTCAATAAGTTATATCGTCCTGAACATGCATGAAATATTTGCCACTGTACGTTAAGCAAACAACAATCAATAAATCAATTCAATAAGTTTTTGATCGTGAAGCCCCGCGCATACATGGCCAGTTTCCTATAAATACAATAATAATAAAAAAATATATATATGGGTACAGTGCGTGATAAAATTTGGTGAGGTAATTTGATGTTTTCTATATACCACGGTTCATTTCAACGCACAGTAGACAGTACCAAGTACCATTATACTAATAATAAAACTTGCAATGCCTTAATACATGATTTTACTTAAATCCATATATTATTTGTGAAACCTTAAAAATTTCAAAAGGGTGTAGTTTCTGAATAAAGTTAATAATTATGTAGACTTTTGAAGTTCATACTCTTTATTGCCTTAAATCGGCAAATTTATGAAATTTTATTTACGAAAGCTATAGAACGACATGTTTTTGAAATTACAAAATGTATAAGAAACCTTTTGATGACAAATTATAAATCGTTATTGTAAAAAAATGTCTTGCCGAAATATCTGTCATTTATTCCATACCAAATTTACCCTTATTACTTATTATTTATCATAATGTGGACCGGTCATTTTTACAAGTTCTTGCACAATTGGATTATTAATAGTTTACTTTCAAACTGTTTACATTTTTTTTCATACACGTGTATGGATTAAATCTGGGTAAAGTTTTCGTTAATAAAATTTCAAAAATTTGCCGACTTAAGGAATGATGCTTTTAAGCTCGTAGTCCAGTGGATATCAGAATAATTGATCACTTTATGGTAAAAGCATGAAACTTGGCATAGTGAAAGATTAAGGGGTATAGACAAAATTCAGATATGGAGCCACGAAAAAAATAATCCAATATGGCCGCCAAATTAAAGATGGCCGACATAAGTATAACATCATTCATTTGATGAAGACTTCCAATTTTAATGAGTTCAGAAGATGTCACAAACTTAATGAAATACAATTCAGATATGTCAGTTATTATTTTTGTTAACCTTATAATAAAGAAATCATCAAAATGGCGTCCAAATTCAAAATGGCGCGTCAAAATGTCTAAGTTTGACAGTATTCGTATGTGTACACCATCATTGTGTGATAGAAAGTTACCAAATCCGTGAAACTGATCATTTGATATAAATAAAGGCCTACAGTGTATCAACAATACATAGGTGCATAGATTATATTTCCAAAATGGCGACAATATTCAAAATGGCGCCGTTTAACATGTCAAAATTTTACGTTTCTTTTTAAATATGGTATAAAAATGATTAAAAATAATGGATCATTTTTTCAATACAAGCACGTATATACAAACATATTATTATTTAATGTAACAAGTGACATTAGCTATGAAATAAAAATGGTCAATTCAACTCAAAATGGCGTCTTTGACGAGTTTTGTTTCCACAGTTACAGGTAATAACCTTAGAAGATTTAACAATTTTCCTGAAATGAAAAAAAAACCCAACATATGCAGTTTTTAGTTCTACAAAGAGAATTTATTTTTTAGAAATGAGGTAAGAAATAAAAAAAAACAACTCCCAAGTAGCTATTTAACATAACAAAGATTAAAATTATAATGACAATATGATCAAAATGCAGGAAAATCAAAATAAGCACAGTGACTCAATCAGTTTCTCTTTCTCAGTCCGTTGAGCAGTTGCATAATGCTGTGCATTTTAATGCTGCTTTTAAGCATTTACATGCTCCTCGACATCCTTTCTTACAGTGGATGAGATCTTGGCATGACATTGAAGCGTCAGCAAGCACAGACAAGAATGGTACCCAAATACCATCACATTTTTGCCAACCAAATAAATCTGATGATGGCATACTTGGATTTGCACCTAAACAATTGCCCCAAATAACACTACATTGGTAAGCTGTACGTTTCGTATGTTGAAGAAGTTCATCACGTGTTGGAGGGATATTGTCAATTGTTCTTGTCTTCTGTGTGAATAACTATTTTCTTAACTCGTTCATCGTATAACTTGTACTAGACCGAAAATACAAAAGCACAACATATTATTCTATTACTTTTAACTTTTAAAATCTCCACTTCATTTGGATTCTCAATAACCTGCAGAAATGCTTCTGAAAACTCCTCATATACGGACCATATGTCCCAAGCTGATTTCTTACCTTTCCCAGAAAAAGCTGAGACTGTGTCACAATCGTTAAAGGCATGGCACAGTGGAAAAACTTTCGATTCAATGGTCCTAGGGCAAGGCACAATCCATGAACTGATATATCGGAAGTTCGTCCTAATGCCAAAACCTATCCACAACTATTCAATCTGCAGTCTGTTTGAACTGATTCTTGGAAGGATAATATTTGTTCATGATGAGGTTTATTAGATTTGTTAGTGTATACAAAGCATTCAGTGACATTTTTAAATTCATTTACCAAACTAGCCATTTCAGGCCAGCAACCGTCCATCTATGAAGCGCTCCTCGATTTTCCGTCAATCCAACAGCACCACCATCTGCTTTAACATGCGCATTATTTTGTTCGTCTGCTTGATTAAAAGCCACACAGGAAAATTTCTTCTCGGTCTTGGTGACAAAAAGGGTTGCCGCTAAGGATTACTCTGTGGGTTTCTGGATTCTTTTTTGGCAACTGAAGCATAACATGCAGACGAATTGGCAGCCATCTTGAAAAGAACCAAGGAATGATCTTTGAGAGAGCTTTAATATATAATAGAAAGTTAGCCTCACGTAAAGACCTTATAAATATTAATAATGTCAATTCAAATTTGAGAGTTATATACCAGAATTTAAAGTGAGCAGATTGTTTAGATAGTTCCAAACACCACTCTTCAAATTCTAAGATAACCTCATCATACCTCAAAACATATTTGTACTGGCAGTAAGTGTTTGACAATAGACGGTAAAGTGTGCATGCTGTAACTTGGTGTGTTCTACGTGTTGTTGTAACAGGAGAAGCCTTTAGGAATGAATCAGCTGTGCCTGGTGATGTAACCTGTGCATTTACTAAAACACGTTTCCACTCACTATCTTCAAGCCAACTACCAAATGCTTTGAACGCAGCCATTTCTATGTAAAGGTCGCTGAACATCATTACAAAGTGGTCCTCGGCATACATCTGAGGCCAGTTTCATTATATTTGTGTCGCTATTGTGAAAAGGGGTTGGTCAAAAGCAACAACTGTAGTTTGGCCTGGATTTAGCTTTCTTACGAATAATGTTCAATGAGTGTCGTATCAATGTAACAGATTTTGCTTGCTCATGAAACAGAGGTAGAAGGGCAGACACTGCTGGTAATTTATTCGCATCTGGCAGTACTACAGCATGATAGGCGGACCATGAACTATTTTTACCCACTTTAGCCTTAACACTTGAACTTTCTGCAACATGTTTCAGCCATTTGAGTTTCCTTTTTAATGCAGCTGGGAATGAGGACATATCAATTGAAAGTTCTCCTTCAACTAATGGGATATCTGGTTCGTTGAATCTTAGTACAGCTGGTGGAAGATTTGAATAACTCTCTGGTAATGGTAAAAGAGAAACTCTTTTTGACTAGCATTTCAACATAGGTTCAGATTGGAGAAATGTTTAAACAACGCCTTGAACATCTTATGAAATATGTTGGAATAAAGATATACCTGTACCATCGAATGAATCTTTTGACGATATGCTCCTTGGATTGTGATCAATGTTGTCTACAGCAGATGAAGTAAATACATTTGGAGTAGATTGGTAGGGCAAACTATACAGTCTTTTACATAACGATCATAAGCCATGGAAGTAGAAATTTCTAACACTCGGTGGTAGGAGACAAATAGTCCAAGTTTGAAGAAAGTATCTACTACATTTAGATCACGTTTTCTAGTCTTACAGATGATCATGATTCCCAAATAAGCACGAACTGTAGGCTCATAATTGTTTATGTGACGGTTTGATAGTTTCTTTGTATATCTATACATCAGAAGCGCTGTACTATCGTTAATGTCGACTGAGAATATAAACGATCCTGAATGGTCGGTCCAAACTAAATCATACTGACCAAAGATAGCAATGACTGGGGTACAGAATTTTCCTGACATCACTTTGGGAAAATTCCTTTAAATTCCTAATTTGATGCGAAAATATCTGTACGAAACAAACGTAGCTGCTTTTGATATGTTGAAAAATTGATTATCAAAGTCTTCTAAGCAGACTCTCGTCAATGCAGGACCAGTGTCATATTTGAAAGCAAGAATGTTTATGGCTTGATAATAATAATTTCGACGGCCATTTTGAATTTGTCGGCCATTATGGAACTTTTTTTTATTGTTCCATATTCATAAAAGATTAATTAGCATCATAACAAGCAATAAGAAAAGTTTTGTGCTTTTATTTTCAAATGATCAATTATACCATTTTTTTTTGGACTCTGCATCATGACTGCTGGCGGCCATTTTTAATTTGTCGGCCATTATGGAATTATTTTTGATTGTTCAATATTCATAAAAGATTAATAAGCAATATAACTAGCAATATGCAAAGAGTTGTGCTCTTTATTTTCAAATGATAAATTAAGTCATATGTTGAGCCTTTGCCTCTTGACTGTTTGCCACCATTTTGAAATTGGGGACCATTATGGAATTATTTTTTATTGTTCCATATTCAGAAAAGATTAATTATCATCATAACTAGCAATATGCAAAGTTGTGTGTTTTTATTTTCAAATGATAAATTATACTATAGTTTTAGACTCTGTTTCATGACTGTTGGCGGCCATTTTGAAATTGGCGGCCATTGTGGATTTTTTTTTTTATGGCTCCATATCCAAAAATATTTATAAGTATCATAATTAACACTGTGCAAAGTTTCATGCTTTTACCACAAAGTGATCAATTGTTCCAAAATATTGGACTTTGCTGCTGGACTATCGGGGTTTCGGGATTGATTCTTTCGGGATCCGGGAATTCTTTTTCGAATTTCGGGATGTCGGGATTTGAATTTCTTTTAATTCGGGACCTCGGGATTTCATGTTTTTAAGGCCAGGACCCCTCCAACCCCCTTCCTCATATATTACGTATGTATACACCGTAGTCCCTTTTCATACACGAAATACATTTTACGGGCGGCTACACCAGGTAAAAAAATATTGTTTATCTTACAGCCGATTTCAATAAGTATGTAGCTAAAGGTAATATCTTTGGTTACCTCGCTTGCTAGCTGCACCGTGAAGTCATTTTAAGGTTAGGTAAACTATCCTCCTATAAGAGTAGACTAGTCCGACAAATATTTAACCAATCTATCTTTCTATAGGACTAGGCTACTTCGAAAGGAGGGTAGTATACCCTATCTAACAATGACCTCACGGTTCAGCTACTAAGCAAGCTGACCAAAGTGTTTACCTTTAGATACATACTTATTGAAATCGGCTGTAACAAAAAAAAAACATTTTTCAATCTCATAATGTTATAATTGAAATTAATCCCAAATAAAGTAGTCGGAGAAAATATGTCCGATTTGCCTTTTTTTTCCACATCAAAATTCAATCCGATCGTCTTTTAAAAGGCCAATTACGTCTACCTCACAAAATCTTGCAAGACCTAAAAAGTGTTGGCCCATAAACATGTTAAATTGGTAATGGTTTATAGCTCAAAACAAAAAAAGACAAAAGAAATATATGGAGTACTCCTATTACTGAAAGTTAGCTCTAAATAGTTTTGTTGTTATACAATAAAATGTTCTGACGGACTCCCATGGAGGTGATTGGTATACAGCTGTAGCTGTTCTTATAACTATATATAACTGAGCTGTTAATGAAATATTAGATATATATATATATATATACATACCAGAAAGTGAATGCGTCGAACCATCTTGATATAGAATAACAGGTCCCATAGGTTGCTGGACGAAGGGGGGCGAGATAACTGGACAAATTTCTATTCCACTAGATGCTGGTGAAGATGTACCTGATGTTACGGTACATGTACTTGGTACAGGAAACTTTACTGGAAACACATTGTTCTCCTGTAATGTTTTTCTAGCGGGATTTTTGATAGAAGAAGCGCCAGTATAAAAAGTTTTTTTATCAAAATTTTGAATGATGGACTGAAACGTTTTCGACATTTCAGACACATTATCAGGAACTTTCCCGTGAAAATGTTTCTCCAATTTTGCGATATCCTGATTAACAAGCCCCGATTTAGGAACAAACATACCGCTTCCAGTTTTAACTAGATACTTGTTTTCTTGCTGTTGATCAAGGCACAACGAATCTTTTGTGCAAAGCTGGATCTGGCACTGTTCAATCCTTTCAATCTAGTATCGTATTCATTTGTCTTGTTCCTCAGTTCTTTCTCTAACCTTTTCAAGTCTTCTGTTGCGCTGTCCATCAATGAACGTTCGTCGGGGTGTTTTGAAGGGTCTCCACATTGTTCCGATGTTAGACCTTTATCAATTGTACAATTTCTCATATTGTGATCCAGACGCAAGTGACAGTTTGAACACTGCTTTCCTCTCCCTTTATTGAGATTACGGTTAGCATACGTGTTATTCAGATGTTCGAGATGTTCTCCTGCACTTTCAACTTGGGTCTCGATTTCTATCATTTCTTCTTTCAATGTTTCCAAGGAATACTCAATTTGTGATTTATATTCGAAAAGATCAAAAGTCGTTTCAACGGCGGTTTCGCTATCCTCCTTTTCGAATTAAAGCTCCTTACGGCTGCTTTTAGTCGGGTAACGTTTCGTTTCATCAGAAGACAGCTGTTTCTGCAGAAATGGTGAGGATCCCTCTGAGACACGGATATTGACAACTGGAAAATCACTTAATACAGGTAGAGCTCTTACTACACGCAAGAACCTTGTAAAATTGTTCGGTGTCAGATCCACAAAATCCCCTTCGTCATATTTGTACTCAACTCTTATAACTGGCATCCGGTTAATATACTTAATTTGTCGGATTACGTCCTTTAAACCTTGATATCCGCCTACGGATAGTTGCATAAATTCAATGGATATTGCACTGCAACGCTCTTTTCCATAATATTCAAATCTAATTTTTAGATCAAGCTCACCAATGTTTGGGATGGTTTTTGAAAACGCCATAACGTAATCTTGCAAGCCTTGTTGTCGACCTCAACATCAATTGTGAAATTCATGTGGCGGCAAAAAGATGCGGGGAAAATTGGACCTTTTCATTTGCTGTAAGCAGGGATGGGGGAGTGATAAATTCATAATACCATATTTGGTTATCTCTATCAGTGTCTTCAAAATTAACACCCCTTAAAAATAGAATGTTCCATGCATTAACTTAACAGGTCAACCAGAAAACATAAATTAGGGATTAGCGGTTTAAAGCCGAGACTGACTATATGTATAGGTATGAACGTTTTCATATTCATTTCTTTCATATGATTGATAAAAATTAAAAGATTAAACCGAACTTTCAAAAAATATCTGACAGTTCAACAAACACAAATCGCAACATCCGATTACTAGAACATGACAATATTATATTTATATATTTAAACGTTGAAACAAAGGCTACGAACAACACGGTCCGCCGTCCAGATAAAATAACTCAGTATAATCACAACTTTTAACGAGGTTAGATTAGTTTTAAGTGCACACTGCCCTTTTTTAAAACTATCTTCACAATATATGAGCATCCTAACAAATGATGAATTACATAAATTAGGCCGTTAGTTTTCTCGTTTGAAGTGTTTTACATTGTCATTTCGGGGCCTTTTATAGCTGACTATGCGGTATGGGCTTTGCTCATTGTTGAAGACCGTACGGTGACCTATAGTTGTTAATTTCTGTGTCATTTGGTCTCTTGTGGAGAGTTGTCTCATTGGCAATCACACAACATATTCTTTTTGTCGAGCCTTCGACTTTTGTCGAAAAAGCGAGACAAAGTGATCCTACATTCCGTCGTCGTTGTCGTCGTCGGCGGCGTCCACAAATATTCACTCTGTGGTTAAAGTTTTTGAAATTTTAATAACTTTCTTAAACTAGCCTGGATTTCTACCAAATTTGGATTGAAGCTTGTTTATGATCATAACATAGTTTCCAGAAGTTAATTTTGAAAAAAAAAATTCAATTTGTTCCGTATTTCACTTATAAATCATGCACTTAGTTTTTCTGCCAGGAAACATTACATTCACTCTGTGGTTAAAGTTTTTAAAATTTTAATAACTTTCTTAAACTAGCCTGGATTTGTACCAAACTTGGACAGAAGCTTGTTTATGATTTAAAGCTGGTATATAGAAGGAAAGTTTGTTAAAATTTTGTACTTGTTTTATCCGTATTTTACTTAAAAATGGACTTTTCTTCCGGTAACATTACATACAGTCTGCAGTTAAAGTTTTTAAAACATTTATTAGATTCATAAACTATCCTGGATTTTTACCAAACTTGGACAGAAGCTACTCACAATCTAAAGACAATATTGAAATATTTTTTTCCTAATTTTTGTTGCGCCTGCGATTAACAGCAAAAGTAGGCGAGCCACTAGGCTCTGCGGAACCCTTATGATTTTTTTTTATATTTAGTATGTGTGCACCTTGCAAGGTCCTCATGCCCGTCAGACAGTTTTCATTTTACCTCAACCTCATTTCATGGATCAGTAATAAAATTGAGAATGGAAATGGGGAATGTGTCAAAGAGACAACAACCCGACCAAATAAAAAACAACAGCAGAAGGTCACCAACAGGTCTTCAATGTAGCGAGAAATTCCCGCACCCGGAGGCGTCCTTCAGCTGGCCCCTAAATAAATATATACTAGTTCAGTGATAATGAACGCCATACTAATTTCACAGTAAACACATACTAATTTCACAGTAAACACAGTTATGTGTTAGTGGTGAAGTTCAAATATCAGATACTATAAGCAATAGATCTACTATATTTGGTTTATGGAATGATTGTAAGGTGTACGGTCAGGTGTTATCTGACCTTGACCTCATTTTCACGGTTCATTGCTCAGTGTTAAGGTTTTGTGTTTTGGTCTATTTTTTTTAATATAACCAGTAGGTCAACTATATCTGTTGTATGGAAGGATTGTAAAGTGTATATGTCTGTCTGTAAGGTATCATCTTACCTTGACCTCATTTCATTGGTTTTTTGGTCAAGTTTGTTTCTTAGATAATATAAGCAATAGGTCAACTTTATTTAATGCAGAGATTGATTGTAAGGTGTACATGTATGTCTGGCATGGTTTATTAGAACTTGACCTCATTTTCATGGTTCATTAGTCAATGTTCAGTATTCTTGGTTCAGTCTGTTTTTTAAAATCTATAAGCAAAGTTCAACTGCATATTAGGTGATTGTAAGGTGTGCATGTATTTTTCGTTCGATGTATGGTAGACCTTGATCTCATTTTTCTTGGACCATGTTAAGTTTATGTGATACTTGTGATAAAGCTTTATATGTAGAACTATCAACATAAAATCAATGGTTAGTAAAGAAGGCGAATGATTTCAGCGTGTGCACTCTTGTTCTCATTGTGGAAGGCCGTACGGTTATCTATAATCGCTTACATCCACTTTATTTTAAGTCATCTTCCTAATTTTTTGCCATTAATGTAAAATTTTTATTAAAGGTCATGAAACGAAATAACAGTCAGGGACGTCAGTATAGTGCAGGGAAAGCGCTAGGAGATGACTTGCGTGGTTTGATAGTTCATGAACTTAAAGGAAGTGGCGTCCATGTTGGAAATTCGATACCTAAAGGAATTGCGCCGAAAGTAGCCGAGAAATATAAAATTACTAAACAACCTGTGCATAATATCTGGAAAAAGTATAATGAAGATTTATCTGTAAGTAGAAGACCGTGTGCCGGTGGTCGCCCACGGAAATATGGGATTGATGAGATAGAGTTCGTCAATGTTTTGAAAACAGAAAGACCTTCCGTTGAACAGAACACTTTAAGAGACCAGCTCCTGCAGTATTCTGCCATTAGCAGCATCTCTACAAGTACAGTATCAAGAATAATAACAAATGACCTAAAAATGACGTATAAGCGTATTGCACATTACAAGAAGAATAGATTTACGGTACGTAACCTTCAATACACTCAACAGTTTTTAAATTATGTCAGTAATAAAGATCCCTTCACCCTAAAGTTTATGGACGAAATGGGAGTTAAGCTTGTGGACGGACAGCCAGTGTATGGACATTCAAGGAAAGGAACCCCATGCGTAGAAATTACAAGATATGACCCTCATGCAAATTTCACAGCTAGCTTAATTATTGGTATAACAGGTGTTAAATACGTGGAAATTATTGAAGGGGCGTCAAACAGTGGTGAATATTTACAGTTTATAGGGGAAGCGTCACAGAGCTATACAAATGACGGTGAAAGTGTTTTTCAGCCAGGAGAATGTTTAGTTGTTGACAATGCGCCGACACACCACAACATGTCTGAAAGAGTTCTACGTAACTGGCTTCCAACAGTAGGAATGGAATACTTATTCTTGCCCGCATACTCTCCAGATTTAAATCCAGCAGAACAATGTTTCCGTAAAGTAAAAAAACTGCTCAAATCGGATAGATTTGGCCCTGTATTACGACAAGATTTAAAAGTCGCAGTTTACAAAGCTTTCAATGAAATAACATTAATGGACACACGATCTTTTTTCAAGGCAACTGAATATGTGAACATTTAACATGTTTAAGCTAATATACTTTAAATCGCGAGGTTTCTATCAAAAAGATCAAAGAGAAAAGGTTGCCAAATGTATCACATTTTAATATTTTATTCTATACAAACAATTGGAAAAGTTTGCATACACATGTATATATTCATTTTATGTTATTGGTTTCCTTGTACAGTAGGGCAAATGTAACTGACAAGGCTAATTAGAAAAAAACATATTATAGTTTGGGAACAACCATTTTAACTTCAAGGGAGGGGGTGTGGTTTTTTTCCGAGTCAGAAAATTTATTTAGTTTTTCGACACTACCAATCAATTTTTTTTCTTTCAAAATTTAACGCTATTGGGTATGGGGAAATATGAATTTAGATATATTTTTTGTCATCATTTTGCTTGACCACAATACTTTTTACCCATCAAATTGGGGATCAGAGTATTTGTTAAGGAAAAATCCATACCTTTCTTTTTTTAAGTTAATGGTCGTTCCCTTAAATACAAATGTTGAAATTGGGTCATAGTCATTTACTATTAAATCAATCTTTCAGTTAGAATATATTAGATCAGATAAGAAGTAGTTATATAAAATTAAACATACATTTTCTTTAATGTAGACCTTTTCTCGGGGATTGATTCCTTGTGAATAGTTTTTGAAGTAAACACTTAATTGACACAGTCGTATATTGTTGGTTTTATTTTGTTTTGTATAAAATTGATTCTGAAAAATATGAAAACACCACTTTCCAAGGTTGGGAGAGGGTTTGGCGCTTTCAAATGTTTAACCCCACCACATTCTTATTGTGGCTATTCCTGCAGTTCAATGGTTGTCTTTTGCTCATAATAAAAAAATTGTCATGATTTACACAACGTTACTTTTTCCAATATAAACATTTCCCTTTTTTCCCCTTTTTTATTAGTTTACACCATTTTAACAGAAACCACCTTGTGACTTCGAAATTAAGTAGACCATAAAGCGATGTTCATTATCTTTCTTATGTTATAAGTTTAATTTAGTCATTTTGCGTCATGAATTGGTATTGATGCCATATTGTATGTTTTTAATATGAAGAAAGGGGTAGTCCGGTTGACCTATACGTCAATGAGACACAGAAAAAAACGACAACAAATAAAATGGAGCAACATTCATTCTTCAACAAAAGAATAAATCACAAGAATAATAATATATGAAAACACTTATTTTTTATTATTTAATGATATTAGCTATAAACATTATCCACTTATAAATGAAACTGTTGTATGTGATGGTATAAAAATCATTTAAAAAAAAATCCTTTAAAGCTTTGTAAAAAGAAAGTTTAATTTTATGTATCGAAATGTGTAACAAGTGATTATTTAAATCTCCACTGGAAGGCCTCTGATAGACTGAGTGAGCATAAAATCATCGCCAATGACAAACATGTTATAGGTAAATTTTTCAGTTCAATTAGTAACAAACGTTTTACCGTCGACCACACTGTTATGAATTTCGTTCTAACACAATATTAATGTCAACTGCTGTACCACTATTTTCGACATTTTTTACCCTTTTATGTCTGTTTGTTTTGTTCACACAACGTTGTCAATATAATTGAATTTCATACAACTGTCATACAAAGGAGAGGTTTTGCAAGCTATGAAACCAGGGTTAATCAAACATTTTCTACATAAGAAAATGCCTGTACCAAGTCAGGAATATTACAGTTGGTATTTATTCGTTTGATTTGTTGGAGCTTTTGATTTTTCCTTTTGATTATGGTCTTTCCGTTTGGAATTTTTTCGGAGTTCAGTATTTTTGTGATTCTACTTATTTCTTTAGCTTACAAAAACAAGTGATATGCATCTCTCTTTGGTCTGTCTTATATTTATTCCATATGTTTATATATAATACTTACTGACACTACTTTTTAGTTGATCACTCGTTTAACCTTTCTCAATTTTGTTTATTAAGGACTAACTATCAATTCGTCGTGTGAGACTGCTTATCAATGTAGAGGAAAACTGGTTTGTACCGATGGCCAATGCAAATGCAGCGACAATTACATCTGGAATGGCACAAGCTGTATTGAAGGTAATAAAACATAAGATTATATTAGAAGACATTAATTTTTGTTGTTGTAAAATATCGCAAAAAAGTATACGTAAACCATATAGTAAATTACTGATAAGCAAAAATTGATGGTTTGATATTTTGAATTTTAATAATAAAGACATCACATATGTTAAGCTAAACATTTTGTACACCTGACGCGAGTTTCGTCAATAGAAAACTTACAATTGACACTCCAATGAAAACCGATGAAAAGACAAAAATGAAGTACGATGTAATGCAGTTCTCTAGTTTTGAGTTTATAGCACAAAAACGAGATAACTTGAATTTAAATAATGAAGACAACATAGTGTGCATTTTTCCTAATAATAGGAACTACTGCAGGGAGAGAGGACGGATTATATTTAAAACATATATGGATCATTTTTTTAAAATGTCGAATTTTCAGTACACTCATGCTAAAATTTTTATTTCTAATGGAAATTTAAATGTAATGGTTTAAATGAAAGCTTGTCGAATTTATGATTCATATCATTGATTAGAAACACGATTTACATCTATTTTGATAAAATTAAAATGTGTTTAAGTCCGACTTTGGGGGTATTTGTGTACGTACAGTGTCAGAAGAACACATTTCAAATGATTCTTTTACGATTTTCTGATCGCCTTGATATCTGCAAAAAAGGACTTTTTAAGACCGTTATTAATTACTCTAACGAAAAATCTTACTAGCTTCTTTATCATTTTATGTAACATATCATCTACAAACTAAATTCAACCAGCGTACGAGAAGTTCATGTCCATCCTGTTACCTCTACTTAAATAGCCGTTTAATTGTTCTCCCTATGAATATTGAATCAGTCAATGTTGATTTCAAAACCTTTACATTTAAAACGCCACGTGTCTTGAACGACAGTGTAGAGAAAAGAAATTTTGAGACATTTAGTGAAAAACAAATAGAGGGTACTTTTTTCATGTCTATGCTGTTACCAATAATTATGATTAATTACACCAACAGTATACTTGTAAAAAGTGCAATAACGTGTTGGAAACCAAATTTACAATAGAAAACCATAATCACTTCACTTAAGGGAGTAGTTATTTCAGAACACCATTCAAGAATGAAGAAATTTGTATATCCTGTTACTATGATTGCTATGGTTTCAGTAACATAATAGACAATTGTGGACAGAAACGTCGTTAAAGTTTTTATCTTTACATATTGTTGCGAAACGAATGAAATATTTCGTTGTTTGAACTCATCTTAAAGTAATAGCGTCTTATCCTTCCCAATTAAGCATTTACAGGTGCAATACTGATTATCGGTAACAGGATAGACAACAGGGTAACAGGATAGACTTTTATATAGTGATATATCATAAACGTACGTTCCTGTTACCAATGAAATAAGGAGAAAATTAAACTAACTGATGAGGAATTTACTTGATGTTGGGTTTATTTGAAAGACATTAAAAAAAAATGCCGAACAATATGAATTGCTATCTTAGACTTGCATTACTGGTAGTAATTTTTACAACTTTGAAAACCAATGTTTAGAGGCAATTTTCAGTACAACCTGGAATATTGGCAAATAATTTATTGCTTTACAGAATGATCATATTCAGAAGTTTATTCTGTTGAAAACCATCTGGCTACAAAAAACAAGCTTTAAATTTTATCTAAACCTTTTCTTGATAACCCAATTTTTTTTTAATGGTAACAGGAGAGACAAAATATTGTACCACCTATTAATAAGTGTTTAAAGATATTCTTGTATGACATTATTAAGATTGCATCTTTTAATATGTTGTTCTTTAAGTACTGTTTGTTTTGATTTGCTTATGTAGAGGGTTGTTTGAAACTTTTAATAAATTTTTCAGTTTTAAAATTCGACATTTTTTTTAAAAGGACCCATATGGTAATGATCAAAATACTTATTGACATTAACATGACTATAATACGTGTTAATTGTGCAATTATTTCATTACTTAACTTCATTGTCCTAAGTTTCAAACGTATATCAGTATATCTTATACTTGAATGAATACATTAAAACTTTGTAGAAAAGACTTTTAATTCTAAATGTAAGCTTACTGCAGAATGTGATGCTACATTGTTTTGTATCTATGGTACCTGTCAATGTGCACAGATGTACTACTGGAATGAAACTGTATGTGTATCTGGTAAGTACCAACTACGTTAATCAAAATATTATACTTAATCTGAAAAAAATATGAGTATTAGGGTCACATCCTTCTGACTTAACTGTGTTTGTTCTTGGGTAATATTACATTTGTTCTAATGCAATTGGGTAATATTACGCTCCTCAATAAGATATTATATGTAGTATTAAACTTGTTAGCTGAAAATATAGATACAAAATTGATTTTTTAAAGTATGTAACAGGCTGAGTGTTTTCTATTTTGAATAGGTTTCACATTTTGACATACTGTTGACTTTTGTTATAATTTATCTGATAACGGGCTTTTTGTGTGTTGACGAATTGCGATAACGTATTGTTGCTTAGTGGATCAAATCAATTAGGAAGGTGAAAAGCATTTAAAACTAACAACCATCCATTTAAGTACAATAAAGAAAACAAAAATTGTTAATTGTGACATATTTATGACGTCACAGTGACAAACAAAATGTTATCTAATCGCCTTTATACGTGGTTTACACAGTATAAACATTTATATTCATTAACAAAGTCAACATTATTTTGAAGGAGCTACTTTTACTGTACTATATTGTTGGTTTTTTTGTAGGTTTTTTTTTTTTTTTTGTTAGATGTGAAATTGTATATAAAATGGTTCTTTCTTTTTTCCTAAAATCTTAATTTTCCAGATTTAAAAGAACAAATGTCGAGAACACTTTACTAAAAAAAACTTTAAGTGAACATATCTATTTAATATTGTTTATAAAGTAACATGATCTTGATTCTGATTTTAATAAGTCAACTTGAAAGCTCACCTTACACCGCAACACTATATATGAACTGAAATTCACTCTTTTAGCAGCCGATATAAAGTAATTGAAGGAATTGAAAAACATTCTATTACCTAATATTATTATTTTGTTAATGAATTATAATCATGATTTTACAGAAAAGACAGTGAACGACACTTGCACAAATTCAAAGGAATGTGGAGGAAAGCTTCTATGTGAGGATGGAGTATGTCAATGTCTTGTCGATTTATTTTGGAATGGAAACATATGCATATTCAGTAAGTCATATACATGATATATTCATGATTTCACGTAAAATGTCAATTATGATATAAATATCAATATTATAGCACAAAGTTTGGAACATTTAGCAGTACATATGCATCCCTTGACCAGTTAGATATGACTACCTTCCACTAGCTGCGCTAGTGAACTACTCGTTTAGTTCAGTTGGCAAAGCTTTGACTTACTGTGTCAGGATTCCGGTTTTGAATACCAATTGATACATCTCATTTTTATGGTTACATCTGACGTTTCAACTGAAAACTCCGAGGTGAACATCGAAATTAAGTGAGGTAAGCATGATTTGAAGAACATATCGTCATTATAATATAATGGATCTTGAGGCTGGATTAATCTAGCGGTTTTCCCTGATCTAGAAGATATCTTATCGCCTGCAATAAGCTATCCAAGTGGTAGTTAAATGTACCAAGGAATCAAATCGTGAAAGATCCAATTGTAAATGTATAAGTAATGAATTGTACCAGTATTTTATTTAATACGCCAGATGCGCGTTTCGTCTTCATAAAAATCATCAGTGACGCTTAGATCTAAATTGTTATAAGCCAAACAAGTACAAATTTGAAGAGCATTGAGGACCCAAAATTCCAAAAAGTTGTGCCAAATACGGTTAATGAAATCTATTCCTAGGATAAGAAAATCCTCAGTTTTACGAAAAATTCAAAGTTTTGTCAACAGAAAATTTAATAAAATGACTATATAATTGATATTCGTGTCAACACCGATGTGATGACTACTGGGCAGGTAATAATGTTAAACGGATTATGGTTTATGGCGACATATTCAACCAATTCGGAACCTTCGACCCATAGACTATCGTTACGTCGGATTCTGCAATTTCAAATGTCTCATTTATAGTTTTTGGTGGGGTTCGTGTTGCTTGTTCTTTAGTTTTCTATGTTGTGTCATGTGTACTATTGTTTGTCTGTTTGTCTTTTTCATTTTTAGCCATGGCGTTGTCAGTTTTTTTTCGATTTATGAGTTTGACTGTTCCTATGGTATCTTTCGTCCCTCTTTTATACATGTAAGCTTTTTATAAGGTACAAAGAAACAATGACAAAATGAAAATAGGGAAAATAAATTTTAAAAAAGTCGATTCGTTAATATGCGGTTACTCCTAGTATTTATAGATTCCCTCACTCAATGTACGGTGTATGAAAGATACATTGTTTGATGTTTCCCACTGCAGACAGTGTATTTTAAACATCAATTCAACACTTTTGGGAGAATAATGATGGAATCTGTTTCGCATCAGATTTCAAGAATTTATAATGATTTTTTATTATCATTGTATTCTCTATAAACATGATGATAAACAACATCAGACAATGTCAAATGTTTAACTTTTATTGAAATAAGCTTTCAGATAGACAGATATATCAATGTTTTGGCACCATTATCGTTTCCGCACTGAATATTTGAAAAATAATATGTATTATTGTATTCATGAAATAATCTTAAAAAGTTAAAAAGGCAACACATTAACCTATTTCAGAAAATTTCGATGGACACTCTTGTGAATCTTCTGTTGAATGTGCAGAAAACTTGGAATGTAGGGAATCTATTTGTCAGTGTTCGGAGTCTGAGTACTGGGATATCTCTAAATGTTATACAAGTAAGCAATTCGTTCGTATCTTGCTAGATCAACATGACCAATCTGCTTCCTTTTCTAGGCTTTTTACGGAGGCTGGATAGCTAACATAGCATAAAAAGTAACAGATAATTTTGCTAACTTAAATTTCACATGCTGCCATACTTGAAGCAAACATGATCTAACATGAAATTGTTGTAAATGATATGTGTATTTTTATATATGAACATGTACACGGCATTCAATTATTCAAAATTAGACTGCGACAACATCATGAATTGATGAGCAGAACACGAACACTTTTTCAGATATACAAATAAGGCATTCTATTATAAAACAGCTGCAGTATTTGTTGCGTGGTGACGACTAACCATTTTTATTAAACTATTCTAGATCGACTGTTGTTGTTTTTTCGATTTTGTATTATGTTTCTGTTTGTATTCATACTTTGTAAAATGCAATTGATATGCAAGCTTTATTGCTTTTTAGAAAAATCTATAAATGATAAATGTATGGAAGAAAAGGAATGCAGCGCAACCTTACACTGCGATATGAATGTATGTCAGTGTGCAAATTCAAACTACTGGACAGGATCTACGTGTTCAATAAGTATATTTTTTGTCTGACATATTTTAACTGGTGACAAAACAAAGTTTGTGATAAAACTGAGTTAAAATCAATTTAAATGTACGGAACTTATCAAAACTTAATACTTTAAACGAGTTGAAGGGAAAACGTAAAAAACTACAATATAAATAAATAATGCTATTTTCTGTTAATACGTCTTTTTAAAAATCTACACAAGAAAATTACTGGAAAAAAAACCCAAAAACAACACTTGATTTATTTGCTTTTAAACACATAATTAAATCGTTGCCGATTATTAAGTAATCAAAGTACATTTAATTTTGTTGTTTCAGAAAAAGATGAAAATAGCTTTTGTAATGCATCAATTGAGTGTAAAGCAACACTACAATGCAGGCATAATCACTGTTTTTGCTGCGATCAAGATTACTGGAATGGTCAGGTTTGTGAAGGAAGTAAGAATCATAAATTATCAAACTAAATATGAAATATTATGAACGTTCGATTCTTTTAAATGCTATATTATTTACAACCGATTTTTTTCGAGTAAATCATTGCTTTTTACAGCATTGTATTTCATTAGAACAAATATTCACTGTTGTCTTTAAAGTAGTCATGCAAATTAGCCTACGATTGTTCTTTTAATATATCCTCTTCTGCTATGTGACGTCACTTTTTCTTTCCATAGACCTATACAGTTTCTCGTCAATCATTTTTTCAAATTTTGTAAAGTAAACGCACCAAAGAAAAAACAGCACAATAACAAAACAAAATTTGGAAGCAAGCATACACTCACACGTCCATTACGTAACATTTAACAATTTGCATCCGTAACATTTACAAGTGTTACGTAATCACCACAAGTAAGACTCTCTAATTTCAAATAGTTAAAGTCATATGAAACCTCAAATTAAAAAAAAAAATGATACATATGGGGTTTTTTTTATAAGAAAATGGATAGTTTTCATTATTAAACTCAAGTACATATACTTTTGTCTGAAGAAAATTCTTGAATTTGTCCACATTTAGAGGAAGTTTACTTTTTTAAATTGCATGCTTCAGGAGGCAATTCGTCGACATATTTTCCGTATGCAACGTGACCTTAGCGTGAACCTTTTCGTAAAAATCCGGTGATCACAAAACGCATGGATCTGTCACTGAAATCAACTATAATATGATTGTACATTTTGGAGCAGGATCTGCTTACCCTTCCGGAGCACCTGAGATCACCCCTAGTTTTTGGTGGGGTTCGTGTTGTTTATTCTTTAGTTTTCTATGTTGTGTCGTGTGTATTATTGTTTTTCTGTTTGTCTTTTTTCATTTTTAGCCATGGCGTTGTCAGTTTGTTTTAGATTTATGAGTTTGACTGTCCCTTTGGTATCTTTCGTCCCTCTTTTAAACCAGTGCTCAATATCCATGCTTTTTGTTGAATGTTAACTATGAGGAGACAATCGGTAAACTTCGGAGTCAAAACAGGAATTCAGGAATTGGATTAACATTATGTTTCACCAGTCACTTGTCTCATATGCCTTTAAGGAATAATACTTTCAAAAACAAACTTTTTTTTACATGTAGTTCTGTATAAAAAAAAATATTGTATTGCTACGTAATGTACATGAATGACTTTCTAAACATAAGCCTTATCCGGCAGGTAAATTTGAATACGTTCATTGATATTGTTTTGGATGTAGCTTTTTCAAAATTCAAATTTTTGCACTCTGAAATATTGTTCAAGATGTGTTAAGTGCTGACATATGTATACATGTTATTTTTTTTGTTTTTATTATTGTAAAATGAAAAGCTGTGTGCAAGTATATCATTAAGAAGATTATATCAGGCACATAATAACACAGATTATTGTCTAATGTTATTAGGTCATGTATGCTATTTTTTAGTTAATAAGAGATGGCATTATCAAACAGCAATACATTCTTAGATAGAAAATTTATGTTTGTACAAAATGTAAAACAACGGATGAATAGTGATTTTGTTCCGTCTCTGAATGAATGTAATTAACAATCCGGTGCAGTTATACAATCAGGAAACCTAGTCCGATGTTAAAATAATATGAAACCTAAACTTAGAGTTATTTCATGTATCAGCACTTGGTCGATTCTACTGCTGTTGTGATGTTAGTTTTCAAATCAATGGTAGATGCAACGGTACTGACATGATTTAAAACAAACAATTCTTGTATTTTTTGTTGATAGATTAAGTATTCATAGAAAATAATGTTGTATTGTCTCAGTTAAAGTTACTCCTTGATAAATCTAATCGGCAATTTCCAGGTCATGTTTATGTTTGAGCTTTTCTTTAAGAATAAATATAGTGAATCACTTCAAACGTACGTAAATAAAATGGTTATATTCATTTACATGATTTACAATCATTTGGTTGATATCACCGATGGAAGACTGCTAGTCCACAGGGGTATATTTAAACCCGGTGGTCGGGGCTTCTAAATTAGCATGTTTAAAAAAATCTTTTCTTGACTCTAACTTTCCGTAGATAACAAAAAGGTATCATCGCGCTTGTCCGACTTGATTTAAGATGAGGTTTGCAATTAACACCATTTCTGTCATATAGCTGTCCACGTGTTTATGTCTTATATATCATTGGCTTTAAGATGTTTTTGTTGGAGCATTCCTGATGAAATCAAATTCTGAAGAGCGGTTTGGACAACAGAATCAATAGAGTTATTCTCCATTATCTTTTTTTCTTTTATCTTTGTTGTAGAAAGAAATACGTCTCATCAATGCCAAGACTCTGTCGAATGTCAAGACTCACTACATTGTATTAGAGGGGTTTGTCAAGGTAATGAAACTGAATATAAAACACAAACAACATGTGCATATACAATTACATCTCTGTATCTTGATATTGACAATTGTTATAAAATATTTCTTTACTGACTGTTTATTTCCTAAAAACAAGCAAGAATACCAAAGCAGAGAAGGCTCATTTTATGTTGAAAAAACTTTTTTCTCAATTCAAGTATACAAACATATATACAATGTATACAAAAAAGTCCATGCATTTCATTTACCATCTGTCCTCACTTGTTTGGTGTTTAATGTTGTTTAATGGTTATAGTAACACGAATGTAGTCAAATGTTAGTTCTTCGAAATATATAATTAAAATTAAGAAATAATTGATGCAATGTATACTTTATTGTAGTTTTAACATGGGTAGGCGTTATATTCGCAATATGTTTTCCCGAGCGAAGGCGAGGTATAAAATACCAGGAATATAACACCCACCCATGTTAAACTACACATTACAATGTTGAAACTACAAATGTTTTAACATGGGTAGGCATTATATTTGTAATTATTTTTGCCCGACCAAAAGCGAGGTCTAAAATAGCAAATGAAATAATGCCTACCCATGTTAAAACTGCAACAAAGTAAACTTGCATCAATTACTTCGATTATGATGAGGACATTTATGGTAATTTCTATTTGCGATGTGTATAAGTGCAGATCGTTGATGTAGGCTCTTACATTGAACAGCCAATGTGAGCGTTATCGGATCTAGGTCAATTGCGAATTGTAACACATTTTAGTCATTGTATATCTTTTGATCTTTTTTTTTGTGATAATTTTTCATGCTACTATCTTGAGATGGAAAATTATCGCTAGAAACTAAAGAGGCACGTGGCGTTGCTAATGAAATTGGTACGAAATTGACAACGTTGTCATAAATAAAATAGCGATTAACAAATTATCATTGGTCATCTCAACTCGATTGCTTTTCTCGCTTTCACCGTACCGGCTCAAGCGGGACAATCAAACTCGTTGAGATGATCAACGGTAATCTTTAATTAACAACATGTGCACCATTTAAGAGTTTGAAAGTGTTTTAAGTTAATAAAATATTTTAAATGTATACCAATTTGATAACATTCGTTTTTCTACTATAGTCAAAATAAGCATGTGCAGACACATTTTATTAGATTTCGAGCTTGGTTTGTTTGCAAAGCGAAAAAAAGCGCGTCATATTAGAATGACCCACAACAAATCTTAATTTTGAGATGCTTTAAATTTTTGAAAATGCAAATACATATACTTGATAAAAAAAAACGGATATAGATCTTTGATATTTAGTATGAATAATACAGCATTGATAACGCATCTTTGGATGACTTTCATAATTCGATTAAACATTTTTTTAAACAAATCGAGTTAAAGTATTGTATTATCAAAGTTTTTAAAAATATATGTTATACCAAAGAACCAAACAATGTGCATAGATATGATTACAATAATTGATATACATGTTTAAAATCGGAATATGTACGGGCAAATCCTAGATGCTAATGTGTACTCTTTCTCTACATTGAAAGAAGATAACGTACAAAATTTTTTATCTATATATGTAAAACAAGATGTATTCTTGATTATATATCAAAAAAAAAAAAAACAAAAAAAAAACACCAATCGGACTTGTATTTTATGCAAAACTTTTCTTTGCCTTATTTAAATGTCATGTTCTTTTGACTCAAATAGTACGGTATATTGTTGGATGTCTTCATTATTCTGTCTTGAATCTTATTTTGAAAATTCAATAAATTTATAAAATCTTTAATTCCTAATAAATCTTTTAAGACATATGTGCTGTTGAACATTGTATGAATGGTGGAAAATGTCAAATATCCGGAAATAGACACTTATGCAAATGTGGTAACGGCTATCTTGGTGACAAATGTCAGTATGCAGGTAAAACTATTTTCATTTTTTATATATTCCTCTAGAAAAGTGGGCCAAAGATACCTGAGAGACGGTCAAACTCATAGATAGAACATAAACTGACATTGCCATTGCTAAAAATAAAAAAAAATAATAATAGTACACATGACACACCATAGAAAATTAAGAAACACGAACTCCACCAAAAACTAAGGATGATCGCAGGTGCTCCGGAAGGGTACAACTATAGAAGTAGTATATCATGTTTACAGTCACATAACATTAAATGGGAAAATGGTAATGCAATAGATTGTTATTGTAATGTAAATCCTATTGTTTTGTAACAAACGCAATAGTACTAGTGTTAGAACAACTTTGTTATTTTTTGTGGGGTTGTAAAAAATAATACATATTGACCAAGCTAGACGTTAAAATAAAGTATAATTGTTCATAATGATAAACTAAACGTTTATTTTATGAAATAAATTCGTAAAACATGCCAAATTTCGATTTAAAGAAAAAGATTCAAATAAATGAAGCTGTTCCTGTTTTTATATGAAAAAATAAATAAAAATAAGTTTTATATATATTGACATCAATGTGAATACTACTTTGTTACATGTGTGATCAATTAATACAGAGGTATAGACATTTTTATAGCTAATATTCTCTTGAAGTCATAATATAGAATAGTGCATCACTACGTGTTATTCAGATTCAGAGCAGCACAGTCTGATTTCTATCGAAAGGATTGTTATAATAGTGATGATATCTAGTTCAGTTTTTTGTTATTTCCTTATAAATACCGGACCTTGTGATCACACCAAGTAAAATTATCATGAAATTAGTTATTTAAATTTGTTTTGTTTTGTCTGTTTTCAAAAACCATTAAAACTGGTGTAGAGTTATAGTAATGGTATTTCTATACAGAACATAGTCTTGGAGAAGCCAGCATATATGTAAGGAGTTAAAAAATTGAGTTTTGTATTTTACTTATGTTAAACAATTGTTTTACACTTTTGCAGAAGGCAGAGAGAAGGATTTTATTTTGATATTTCACCAAGCACATGGCAGACCATCGCCACGAATATTACCAGCAATTTACAGAAAGAGCGAAATAAATATTTTCTATTTTGCAAATAATAAAAATGTTTCAGTAACTTTAAATTCAGCCGATAATACTTATATTCTTGATTCTAATGTATTAATGACAAATGGTTTACACCAGGCAGGAGCAGAAATACATTCCAATCTCCCGATTATATTATATGGATTTTTATTCCTCCGTGTATATTATTCTGAAGGTTTCCTTGTTATTCCAACTCGATATGTTTCAACAGATTACGTCATTCCCTCTTTCACTCCATACGACGGCAATGGAAAGAGTTTATTTTCCCTTACTACTGTTTATTCAAATACATTAATAGAAATACATTTTACAATTAAAGATGGATCAGTTTCATACGAGAATATACAATACTCAAACAATCAGACTTTAACATTGGTACTCAATAAGTATACAGCATTTCAGATAATGCACTCATCAGACTTGACAGGGACAAGAATCTTTGCATCGAAACCAGTTGTTGTCGTCAGTGGAAACAGATGCAACTATATAAATGCCAAAGCAGACGACTGTCAGCCATTCATCGAAATGGTATTACCTACAAATCAGCTGGATAATGTTTACGTCATTCCATATATACATTATCGACCTGAAAACACAGTTCGCGTGCTTGCTGTAAATGATACAAATATAGCATTGAAAAATGGTAACAATCGCACTAGAAACGTACTAAAATCAAGAGACTTTATGGATTATTTTCATACAACCATCTCTTATATTTCATCTGAAAGCGATGTGATGGTACATATTTACCCGCATGAGCTATCACAAAAACATGGAGATGCCTATATGATGACGATTCCCGGTATTAACCAGTACCTGTATGATTATGATTTCATGGTACCAAAAGATTTTGAAAGTTTTATTAGCATTTCTGTTCCAACCAACGCAGTCGATGGATTTGTACTTGACGGTAATTTCGTTGATTTAACAAATATTTTCAGTATTTCTGAAGAGGAGCACCACTTTAGTAGTTTCAGTATCCCAATATCTAGTGGACAACATCACATCACCCACAGAGAAAAGGCGCGTTTCGGGTTATGGGTTTATGGAAATTTCACTAATTACGATGCGTATGGATATTCAGCAGGGATGGCTTTTAAAACATGACTTCAGTCGATATTTACTTAACTTTGGCTTACAACTTTTCGTTTTGCATTGATTTCAATGTACAGCTGTAGGAGGAAATAATGTTGTTATTGTAATAAAAAGATAATTAAATTACACTACTTATCAACTGAGTAAGCTGTTACACCGTTTTATATTAAATAAAAAACTACAATATATTAGAATATGCATTTTCCCTTTGATTTAAAGTGTGAATGCTTTAAAACGTATTCATTACAATTGTTTCTTTGGTTGAAATACAACCAATGAAAAACCACAATAATATTTTAATCTGTGAAAACATTTCTTTAGTGTTTTTATTTTCTAGACCAATCCTTACTATTGCAGATCACGTCTGGATGATTTCACATCTCGGTCTTTTTCTGAAATTAGTTCTAACAAACTTTTTGATTATTCAACCACGTATACCACCACTCCCCGTGTGAAATTATAGTTTTTGAAAATACTTTGAAAGACAAAATTATTTATATTTCTTCCTGTGTGACGTTTACATTCTAACGTTAAACACCCGACGTAACAATAGAGTTGATGTGAATGCAGTCACTGGACTTCTAATATTCTAACCCATTAGGGGTTGATTTAAAATACATATCTAAGAAACCAATGAATGTGGTTGTTAAATTTAATAGATGCTGTGTGAGCTTCTTTGTTCAATATGATATTTGTTTGCTTTTGTTCTAATTGAGATTGTGGCTTAGTGATGACTGCTGTACATATATTTTGACAATTTTACCTATTGTGTCTGTTCACTTTTTGTTGTAAATATGTAGGACTCAAATCTATGGCGGGTTCCAAATCTATGACAGATTCCTAATCTATGGCAAATGTGACGTTACAAACGCCAAACAACTCAAATCTATGGCAGATTTTTGTTTTCTCCAAATCTATGGCAGATCTGGGGGAAAGAGTAACATATAACGTCACAATTGAATAACGTCATATTACATCTTCGCGGCCGCTAACGATGGCGGAACCCATTGATTTTAACACCATTCAAGTTGAAGGTATTTCCCTGACAACAATTTGCGGATGGTTTAAAGGAAGATGTGACCTATTATCCCGAAGAGGGACAAAACGTGCTGTACCGGTCGATACCCGCGACGAATACGGGCACCGCTATTTTTAGTACTGCATATTTTAGAAAAGGGGTTTTAGTAGTAGTCTACTGTCTACGGCTGGCACAGTTTATAAAGTGAAAGATAAAATTTCCGGATACAAATTTGATTTAAATCGTCATCAAATAATAAAGAAGTATTAACCATATCGCTGAAATAAATATTGTTTGAAAATTCAAACTGTTCATTTTTATTTGTTACTTTTTTATTTTATTTTTTTAATAAACAGCGGCCTTTTTGTTTGTTAAATAACTTGGTTTAATGAATGGGTTAAACAGGTACCATGCACAGATTAAAAAATTATATTTTTTTTTTACAGAGCACATCATTTTAATCTTGAAGTCGGTATTAAGGTATATGAATTTATTTATTTTTTTTTTTTTGGGGGGGGGGGGGGGGGGGGTTGGTTGACCATTATGGAATTTCTATTTCAGAAAATTAACTATACGCGCTATAAAATCCAGTTTCAATCCACCATTTCTACATTTGCAAATGCCTGTACCAAGTTAGGAATATGAAGGTATTTTTCCATTCTTTTGATGTGTTTTATCCTTTGAGTTTGGCACCCGATTCGGATTTCAATATTTTTGTGATTTCACTTTTTGGATACACTTAAAAACTCCTCCTTCTCCTTCTCTTTTTCCTCCTCATTCTCCTCCTCCTCCTCCTCCTCCTCCTCCTCCTCCTCCTCCTCCTCCTCCTCCTCCTCCTCCTCCTCCTCCTCCTCCTCCTCCTCCTCCTCCTCCTCACCACCACCACAGAAACATCGAAGGGCAACAAAAATAAATCAACAATGCAACACACACACAAACAAACTATAAGATAACAACTTCCATTTTCCTAACTTGGTACAGGACATTTAAAGAACAAAATTGTGGGTTGAACCTGGTTTTTGTGTCTAACCAAACCTCATACTTTAATAGAAATGTTAAATATAACATAAAAATGACAACGGGACTACAGTACAAATAAATTCAAAGGTACCAGGCGTATAATTTAATACGCCAGACGAGTGTTTCGTAAACATAAGACTCACCAGTGACGCTCAGGTTGCCCTGTGAATATTGTAATCTACAAATAAATATTAAACAAGAAAAAAAGCACACTAATTCTTTAAATTCCGTTAGGAAAACAAACAAAAAAATCAGATCGATACAAATCAGAATAAACGTATAACAAGAAAGTAAAATACCAAAATAAACATAGACCGGACAAAGAAGGATATTGATTTATTCCTACCAAAAACAGAAAAGACACTAAATACTGAGAGTTCTCGCAGTTACTGACAGTTAGTTCCTTGCTAATACCAATTAATTAAAACATCATGCAAACTAACATTACAATCAGTTATAATCAGTGACAACTAACATTCAATTGAACATTAACATATGATCTTGGGCAAATACAAATATAATTATTTACGTATTGTAGCCTGATTATTAAATGGTAAAAACAAATGTATGGATTTATCGTACGTCATTTAATGACATTTTACCCTTCTCGTATTGCTGCACAAACAATATGAAATTGCAAAAGGGTTATGGTCCAAAAGAAATCGTTAAAACTTGAGAATAACTATTTATACAACAATCAGATATATTAAAATAATTCCTCAAGGCTCTTCAACTTTGTACTTGTTTGGTTTTATAAATATTTTGATATGAGCGTCACTGATGAGTCTTATATATGTTGACGAAATGCTCGTCTGGCGTACTAAATCATAATCCTGGTACCTTTGATAACTATTTTTTCAAGTTTGTTTTTACTTAAAAAGTTTGCAAATATTTCGAAGTTCCATACTGTAACTTAGGCAAAACACGTATACTAGATTCATCAATTCCAAAAGTATGCTCTTAAAATAAACCCTTTCGGCCCATGGTAACCGATGTGAACAATCCACATATCACAATAAAGCAAACATTTACCTTTTCTAATAAATAGTTATAATTCTTTAGTTGAAATCAAACATGAATCTGCCTGTCAATACTCAACATCTTAGAATAATGCAAATCAAAGATACATGTCAAGGTTTAATTTTTATATCTGGCTAAATGTAAAACAATTAAAGGTCAAGGTGCGGCTTCAACACGGAGCATTGGCTCACACTGACAAACCAGCTATATAGCGTAAAACCATGTAAACGGGAAAACTAACGGTCTAATCTATATAATGTAGAAACGAGAAACGAGAAACACTTATGAACCACATCAACAAAAAATTGAAAACCACACGTTTAATAATTTCTTGCGTCCGAAGCGATTTTCTGGATTTACCTTCAACAGGGACGCTTAAGGCCAAACATTTGAAATTCGAAGATGCCGAAACCGATAAAGAGCTATATGTCAAAAATACCTAAAATTAACAGCCAAATTCATCTAAAGCCAACTTTAATTTGCCTGAGGGTGTTTCAAACTTAGTTTCGTAATAATTTATAAATTTATAAACGGACAATTTTAGTTGAGTTTGTTCAATCGTGTCAGTACTGAAATACTGACTACTGAGCTGATGACACCCTCGGGAACTGATAGTCCACCAGCAGAGGTATCGACCTAGTGATGTAAAAAATTGAAAACAACACGTTAAATAATTTCTTGCGTCCGATGCGCTTTTTCTAGCAAAATTCATCTAAAGCAAACTTTGCCTGAGGGAGTTGAAACCTTTGTTTCTTAATAAATTTCAACAAACGACAACTACTGAACTTCCATCATTACGCAAGAAATGAAAGATGGCGCCAGGGGTAGTTGGTATTTTTGCTCTCATATTATTTGGTGTTTTTCAACGGTTAACACCAAGAGACATTATATTAAATCCAGACAGCTTTTACCAACATCATTTAAGCTGTGGAAATAATATATCAGAAGCTACAAAACAAACTAATTTAAATGATGTTGCTTTATTCTCACTTCAACCCCGATGTGACAACAACAATAATGGCGGCCGAATAAAAAATTTCAGAGTGAACTATAAGATCAGCAACTCACAATCTTACTACACTGCTGTATTTTATTGCTTTTAAGTGGTGATGTTTCAATTAATCCAGGGCCTACTAAATTCCCGTGTGGATCATGTGGCAAAGCAGTACGTAAAAATCAAAAAGGCATCCTCTGCAACGGCTGAACACAATGGTTTCATGTTAAATGTATAGAATTACCTCTTGATGAATATACAGAGCTCCCAAAATCAACAGATGACTGATACTGTAGAACATGCACTCTACCAGAATTCACTACTTCATTTTTTGATATGTCAAAAGAGAAGGAATCAAACGCACCCTCGACAAAATATCTCCCCTCAATTTCCGATGTAAACGACAACACTGGAATAGAAACTATTGAAAGCGAGTATAACATCTTCAAAGATCTGGTAAAGTTGAGGAGAGATGCACCAACTAACATCATTTGGGCATATTTAAACATTAACAGCTATAGATACAAATTTGATAGTATAATTGACCTACTAAATAGAAACATTGTTGATATTTTATTTCTGTCGGAAACAAAACTAGACGACTCCTTTTCTGACGCAATGTTCACGGTTTACAACTTTTCGTTTTATAGATCAGACCGAAACAAATATGGGGGAGGTGTCCTAGCCTACATGAGATCTGACCTAGCAGGAGATAGAAAAAAAACAAGCTGAATTTCAGGACATTGAATCCATTGCACTTGAGGTAACAACAGAAGACAATAAGTGGTTATTTATTGGTGCCTATAAACAACCTAGCATGCCAGACAGTAAATGTAGTACTGACTTTAACTGAACAACAGACAAAGTCATTAAAAAAGTATGAAAATGTTTTGATAATGGGTGATTTAAACTTCAATATGTTTGATGACAATAAAAAGCTCAACTTTAAATGATTCTTGTGATATTTTCTGTATGAAGAACATTATTAATAAAGCAACATGTTATAATGGAAATTCGAAACCAACTCTTCTTGATGTAATTTTAACTAATCAAGAAAATAAATGTGGTAAAAGATGTAATTTTGGATGTGGCTTAAGTGATGTTCACAACCTGATTGGGGTTCAAATAAAATGTGAACGACCTAATATGAAACCAAAATACAGAAAATGTAGAAGTTTTTAAATTTTTGATGTAAATGATTTTTTATCTGATTTGAATGAGTTAAATTGGGATGTTGACCCACATAATAACATAAATACTGAGTATGAAAACTTCAACAATAATTTTATTGAAACAGCAACATAAACATGCACCCTTTAAATGGTGAAGTTGATATGGTGAAGTTGAAATCATCCCTTCGTAAATTTTACGGACGCCATCACGAGTTGGTTGACCGTTATGGAATAACCGTTTCACATGTTCCTTACGTCGTATCTACAATCCCCTTCCCTTTCATGAATGTGACCTACCGAATTAGACTATTTACCGGATTTGTAATCACATAAGCAACACGACGGGTGCCACATGTGGAGCAGGATCTGCTTACCCTTCCGGAGCACCTGAGATCACCCCTAGTTTTTGGTGGGGTTTGTGTTGTTTATTCTTTAGTTTTCTATGTTGTGTCATGTGTACTATTGTTTTTCTGTTTGTCTTTTTCATTTTTAGCCATGGAGTTGTCAGTTTGTTTTAGATTTATGAGTTTGACTGCCCCTTTGGTATCTTTCGTCCCTCTTTTAAAGAAAGAACAATACTATCTAAACAGATACCATACTTGAACAAACAGTTAAAAACTGCAATTTATAAAAAGAAAATGCTGTACAACAAATTGAATAACAGCAAGACATGGGATGCATACAAAACACAAAGAAATTTTTCACTAAACTCAAAAAACAATCCATAAATAGATACTTCATAGAACGATGCACAGGTGGTCTTAAGTCGAAAGATTTCTGGCCAACAGTAAAGCCGTTCCTTACAAACAAAGGATGCACCAGCCAAAAAGAAACCATACAGCAGGAAAACAACAAAATCATCACGAACCAACAAGAAATATCTGAAATTTTTAATGACTTTTTTGTTAATGTTGCAAAAAACATTGGTGACAACAACATACAGGTGAATGACAAACACCCAAGTATAGAAGCTATAAGTAATAAATACTTAAACGGGTCAACATCAAATAAACTTATTTTTCAGCCTATAAATGAGGAATCTGTTTCTAAAAGAATTGGTAAAATAAATGTGAAAAGGCTACTGGTATAGATGGTATATCACCAAAAATTTTGCATGGTGCTTAAACTGTAGTGATTAAACCTATCACACAGCTTGGGAATTTATCATTATCCACTTCCATTTTTCCAGACTCCTTAAAAATTGCCCAAGTGGCACCTGTTCACAAAAAAAAATAATGTTCTTGAAAAGGGTAATTATAGACCAGTTAGTGTTTTACCTGTTATATCTAAACGAAATTGAAACAGCCATAGAAAATCAACTTACTAATAATTTGATGATATTTTCGACCATTTTCTTGCGGCTTTTCGAGCCGGTTATGGCTGCCAGTCAACATTACTCAAAATTTTGGAAGATTGGAAAAAGGCACAGGATAACAATAAATATTTAGCGGCTATATTAATGGACCTAAGTAAAGCCTTTGACTGTCACCCACATGATTTACTTCTTTTGAAATTGGAAAAATATGGCCTTAGTCATGCAAGAAAACAGTGTGTAAAAATAGGCCAGAGTATCAGTCAAATGCAAGATATATATAAAGGTGTTCCTCGGGGATCTATACTAGGCCCTGTATTATTTAATGTTTTCATAAATGATATTTTTCTTTTTGTCAAACACTGTGATTTATGCAACTACGATGATGATAACACCCTCTCAAAAACAGGTACTACTTTAGAATCAGTAATTAAACCCTTAGAGGAAGATAGTAATTCCCTAATCTCATGGTTCTCTTTCAACAAAATGCAGGCAAACCCAAAAAAAATCCAGGCAATTTCCATAGGTAAAAAAAACACACTCAAAATATTATTTTCAACCTAAATGGATTCAACATAAAATGTGACGACGAAGTGAAACTTCTTAGTGTAACAATAGACTTTAAACTGGATTTCAACACTCACATCTCAAATATTTGCAAAAAAGCTGCACGACAACTATACGTTCTAAAAAGAATTGGCGCTCATCTCACCAGACTTTCAAGACTTACAATATACCACTCATTTGTCATGTCAAACCTCAGCTACTGTCTTCTTACATGGCACTTCTGCAGAGAACAAAAGACAAAGAAAATAGAAAAAATACAAGAAAGAACACTCAGATTTATTTATGACGACTACACAAATTCTTACAATACACTTCTTGAACAGTCAAAGCTACCAGGAATAAAAATCAGAAGATTGAGAACCATGGCATTAAAGACATATAAAATAATTAATAAATCAAGTCCGGAATTCCTACATAATTTAGTAAATATTAAAGAAAATTCATATAACTTCAGGTACAAAGGCATAGCAGATATACCACGGCCAAAAACAACAAGGTATGGTAAGAAAAGCTTAAGTTATGAGGCAGCAAAACTCTGGAACTTCTTGACAAATGAGGCAAGGAGCTTATCAACTTTTGGCCAGTTCAAAAACTTTATCTCCACCTGGTGTTTTTCAGAAAATGTTCATGCAGTTTTTGTAAATAATGAACTTACCTGCTGCCCCATAACTTGATCTTGAAGCCTGCTGTTTTTCGTTTTATGTTTTATCTTTTTACAGTGCTACTCTGATATAAATACTATGTGCTACTATATATGTGCTGATATTAGATATTTGTTTTAATATATCTTGCTTAGCTTTTATTCTACATGTGCTATCTATGCATTAATATATATATGTGATGTCTG
The DNA here is from genome assembly GCA_037788925.1 of Mytilus galloprovincialis. Classification (NCBI taxonomy): domain Eukaryota; kingdom Metazoa; phylum Mollusca; class Bivalvia; order Mytilida; family Mytilidae; genus Mytilus; species Mytilus galloprovincialis. The sequence continues at coordinate 48,130,804 of CM075333.1, forward strand.
TATGTTTGTGTTGTATGTGTATCTGATGTTATTACATGTATGTTTTGTTTATTAATATCAGTCGGTTAAAGAGCTCTGAAGAGCTCATGTTATTATGTATATATGCAACCCGACTTTAAATAAAGATTATTTTACTTTACTTTTCTTTACCGAAGAAATAACACGACGGTGCAGGAAATGCTTACCCTTCCGGAGCACCTGAATTCAATCCCGGATTTTATTGGAGTTCGTGTTGTTTCTTAATTATTATTTATAACTGTTGATGTAAATGTCCTTTGGCTTTGTGAGTCTGTGTTTACTCCTTGGTTTTGATTGTTATTGTCTTAGAACAGGTGCAAACAATTTCAGCGGATTTAAACGATTTGATGATACGAAACGTTCACTCTTACCTGAAACAATAGTGTAACATCACAACATAGAAAGACACACTTTAAAATGTTAATTGTAATGGCTTAACTCAATCAAACGACGTAGTAAAAGAAATGAACATAGACTACGTTCATATGTGTGTCCATTTTGTACATAAGGAAATGACTGTACTAAGTCAGGAATAGGACAGTTGCTTAACATTTGTTAGATGTGTTCCGGCTTGAGAGATAGCCTATTAGTGTAATAAGGGCATTTATGCTTTAAATTTATCTTCGAATTGGTTTGTTATTTTACTTTTATTATCATACTCATGTTCTTATCATTTTCTCTTCGACTTAAAAAAATACTGTTGTCCCTTGATATTTCACGATTTTGTTATCTTTATTTGTTACACATTTACGAGTTTAACACAGAAAAAATAATCTCACCATAGATACCATGTGTAACATTTTGTTCGCCAGACGGGCGTTTTGTCTAAAAAAAAATTCTTCCAAAAACAGTGCATTAAACAGTCATTTGTTAAACCCAAGTTTTTGTTGAGAATTTTGTTACTCAGTCTTTTCCGAGATTTATTTACCCGAGGGTATCACAAGCCCAGTAGTCAGCACTTTTTGTGCTGACATGAATTGTCATTGATATGGTTATATTCATAAATTTACTGTTTACAAATTTTTGATTTTTTGTCATACTGAGGCTTTTCTACCTCAGGCATAGATTAAATGTACCTTAGCTGTATTTGGCAAAACTTTTAGGAATTTTGGTTCTCAATGCTCTTCAACTTCGTACTCTATTTGGCCTTTTTAAATTTTTTGGATTCGAGCGTCACTGATGAGTCTTTTGTAGACGAAACGCGCGTCTGCGTATATACTAAATTTAGTCCTGATATCTATGATGAGTTTATTTCCATGTTTTAGTTGGTGCGATGCAATTTGTCTTTTACGTTGTTTTGTGTTTATTGCCAAAATGTTAATAGTTGTCTTCGACTAATGCGTATGATTATCCCTTCAGGAGAACATGAGACAACCACCAGATTTGGGTGTGGCTCGTGTTGTTAAGTCTTATGTTTTCAAAAAAATGTTGGGTTTTGTAAACTTTTGTTTGTCCTGCTTTATGTTTTTTACATGGCGTTCTCGGTAGGTTGTTCGGCTTGTGAAACATGAATATCTCTTTGGTATTTTTCAAAATCTCCCACCTTCATTTTGGTATAACTGTGTGCCCAAAACAGAGGCATTATACTAGACTATTACAACGGTTATCAAATAACGAAAATGTAAACACCTACAGATCATCAAAGGGCTCACAACGATAATAATAACCAAAATACCGTCTATGCTTTAACATGACCTGCCATCACAAATGTGAAACAATGAGAAAAACTTACAGTCTGCTTTAAGAAATCAAAAATCTAAGATACGGAAAACATGTACATGTATGGCAGACAGCTTTCAACGATTACCGCTTATAAAGATTCATCTGACCTGGGACAGGCACATTAGGCATGTTGCGGGGATACAATATATTTGGCGCTGAACTAACATTTTATCTTCTGGTAGAGGTTAATCTTTTTTTATGAATTATTTTGGCATTTGTATGTAAAATACATGTACCAAGCTTTGTTCAAATGATGTGGTGGTTAAAGTTGCAATATAAGTAATCCGGGTGACCTGCTACTTACATGTTATATTTTTGAACTTGTTCATGCTTGGCAAATGTTTAAAATATAGTATTCATGCTGATTATTCTGATTTTCCAACAGTCGAATTGTCTAATTTTCACTTTTCATGGCCCATTATGTTCATCAACATAATGTGTCCTTTCTTTCTTTCCTTTTTTTAACCATTATGTTGATCAACATAATGTGTCCTTTCTTTTTTTTTCTTTTTTTAACCATTATGTATAAATGAAAGCAAAGGTCAAGTTATCCTAATTATTAGAATGTAATATCGTCATATACTGGTGTTTATGTTGTTTGTTTTTTAACAGAATGTAACAAGACACTGTCAAAACCAAATGTTACTGAGTATTGAGAAAGGTTAGACGGTTTACATATTTTTTTAGTTTAATAGAATAGGATTTAGAAAAGACACATCGCCAGCTGATTAAAAAAGTATTTAAGAATGAAAAGGGGTTGTAAAAAATATTTTACGTTTATACGACAGGATTCACGCTGCCTCTTCTAATAGTCGTATAGTCTAGATGCGACTCTTCCCAACCCAAAATTTAAATCAGCATAATTTGTCTTTTGCTTTTACTTTTATGTATGTATGAATGAAAGCATTGGTCGAAGTAATTCTTATTATGAATTGCATATTCGTTATAAACCATTGTATACCGATTTGTACTTTGTCGGGGTTTTATTTAACAGGATATTACAAGGCACTGCATGTCGAGTAGTTCTACGCTAAACAGTACTAACCTGAGTACTGAGAAAGGTAAGGCGGTTTTCATTTTTCGATAGGATATAATTTAGAAACATATATCACGAAGCTTCTACTGTTTTGTATTTGAGTCGATATATATAATGTTACCCACCCAACCACAGTATTATGAATATGTAGGACTCGGAACCACGATGGTGCTCCGAACCGCTATGGTCACGCTGCAGTGCAATAGTCCACGCTGAAGTACGATGGTGACATTGTTATGCTAACTTGTTGTTAGATACGCTGAAGTGCGATGGTCTAACTGTAACGTCTATAGTATTAACTAACCAGGACACATATAATTTTGTCTAATATACTAGTAACTTGTTCTTGTCATGTTACATCGAAGAAATTGCTCACAACACTCATTTATCTCAGTAGTCTGCTGCCATTTATGTATCATTGTCATTTTGTTTATTTTCTTTAATTACATCTTCTGACATCAGACTCGGACTTCTCTTGAACTGAATTTTAACGTGCGTATTGTTATGCGTTTACTTTCCTACATTGGCTAGAGGTAAAGGGGCAGGGTTGAGATCTCATAAACATGTTTAACCCCGCCGCATTTTTGCGCCTGTCCCAAGTCAGGAGCCTCTGGTCTTTGTTAGTCTTGTATTATTTTTAATTTTAGTTTCTTGTGTACAATTTTGAGTTTAGTATGGCGGTTATTATCACTGAACTAGGATATATATTTGTTTAGTGGCCATCTGAAGGACGCCTCCGGGTGCGGGAATTTTTCGCTGCATTGAATACCTGTTGGTGACCTTCTGCTGTTGTCTGTTCTATGGTCGGGTTGTTGTCTCTTTGACACATTCCCCATTTCCATTCTCAATTTAACACTAAGTACATTTATGCTTGACTCATATAAATAGTGAGACGGGACGCTTTTTCTATAAAAAAAAAAAGAAAGCTTGAGAATTAGCTGCTTATCTGCTGAGCCTCAGATATTGATAAGTACACCAAGCTTGGATCATTCAGGTTTATTTTAGATTAACCAATTGTAGAAGATGAATAGAGTATATACACAGAATAGATGTATTAAGATTGAGTGTTTTCTTACAAAGCAGTTTAAAATAATAAAACAAAATTTTCATTTTACTCTTAAGTTGTCCACACAAAATCATGTGATGTTCTAGTATACTTGAATAGAAGAGTAACAATTAAGATCAATACATTTTAGTTGTCTTACAAAACGTTTTCGGCATGCTTTATAAATGCTTCCGCAAACACTGGTTATCCTATCTGCAGACGAAGATCATCTTTTAGTCACCCTTTCCCCATGGTTTGTTGTCTGACTTAGTTTCACATATTTTTGTAACCCCCTCCTCTAATTCTCGAAAGTGTTTGGGATTTAAATCGTTCGTGTCATTCTGTTTCCTTTACTGCATATGAAACCTTCATCTACAAAATTTTATTTTCCTGTCTATGTAGATATAAGATGTGGTATGAATGCCACTGAGACAACTCTCCATCCAAGTCACAATTTGTAAAAGTACATCATTATAGGTCAAAATACGGTATTCAACACGGAGACATTAAATTAAATAGCGTTGTATTTGAAAACGTCATACTGTTCAAACGTAATGCAAAACCATCGCAATGGTGTGAAAGGACCATCGCACTTCGGCGTAGACCATCGCACTTCAGCGTGACCATCGGACTTCAGCGTCCCCGTCGCACCTCCGAGTCTTTCATATATAAGAGAGGTTTCCCTGAATATATGAAATAAGGGACATAATGCAAAAGACCCCATCCATCTCTGTTTGGAAAATAAAAATATTAAACACCCTAAGAAAAGTGTGGCAAAATATGATTTTCAGAAGTATTTTATCGTTTTAACTCAATAATGGTATGCACGGAAGCGTGTTAGACACGGATCGATAGCGGTATTCATATTTTGACATTTCTTCAAAAATTAACGTTTTCTGTAGAAAAAAGAAAGAAGTACAAAACACTGCATTTATACGTAACATCATAAATATTTCTTACTTTGTATGTTTTCAGACGAGTGACGACTCTATGAAAGTAGTCTTTTGCTTTAGTAGTACATGTAGTATAGACATCTGATAGACTTATGTCTTATAAATGTCTGTCCAAGTTATTGTATTTGCTAGATTTATTATACTTTTTATAAACGAATTAAAGGGGCGATGTGAACTTTTCATTCCTTGAAGTTTCACTGTTTGTGAAAATAAAGTGCTTACAATTTTATAACTATGTTTGAAATCTATTTGTTGAAACGACAAATTCTTATTGTAAATCATTTGTAGTTGGACAAGCGACAGAATTCATCGTAATATTTCAAGAAGTATACTACAACCCATCATCCAAAATAGTATCTACAGTTTACAGAAGACTACAAAATTCTATTTATTATTTTGCAAACAATAACAATATATCAGTTACTTTGAATTCTACTACTAATCATTATATAATCGACTCTAATGTAATAATGACGAATGTTCTACAACAAGCAGTGGTCGAGATACATTCCAATTTACCTATTGTACTCTATTGACTCGGATTTCAGTATCGGCATTCCGACGGATTTCTTTTTATCCCAACGCGGTTTTTTATCAGCAAATTATATCATTTCTTCGTTTGTAACATCGATATCTATAATTTGTAAATTTTGTTTTCTTTGTCTCCTGTTTATTCAAATACAGTAATTGAAATAAATTTTTTAAGATCAAAGATGGATCAGTTTCATACGATAATATACAATTTTCAAAAAATCAGACACTAACAGTGGTTTTCAATAAGTTTACGGCATTTCAAATTTGGTACTCATCAGACATATCCAGGACAAGGGTTACAGCATCAAAGCCAGTAACTGTTGTCAGTGGAAGTAAATGTGTCAATGAGGATTCTTCTCATGTTTATCATAACCGAAATCGGTTGTTCGTTGAAATGGTATTACCTACAAATCAGCTAGACAATGTATATGTCATGCCACATTTAAATGATCGATTGGAAAATGATGTTCGCGTTATTGCTGTTCATGAAACAAGTGTAGTGCTAAAAAAGGGTAGCAATCGTACAAGAACTGTACTGAAATCTAGAGAATTCATGGATTATGTTCTTATTTCGTATGTTTCATCAAAAACGATGTGATGGTACATATCTTCCCTCGAAAGCTATATTATGGAATTTTGGGTGCCTAAATGATGACAATTCCCTGAATACACCACTACAAAAAATGATTTTGACAGTTTAATTGGCATAACGGTACCAACAAATGCAATAAGTGGCTTTATCTTAGACGGGATTTTCGTAAATTTGAAAAACTTTTACAGTATTTCTGATGGGGAACATGACTAAAGTAGCTTCAGTATACCAATATCCAGTGGATCACATTATATCACTCACAGACAGAAGGTTTCTTTTCGGATTGTGGATATACGGAAAAGGGTATTTCGGTGAAGCGTACGGATATCCAGCCGGGATGGTTTTTAGAAACAAAAATATAAGGGTACAAACTGCCATTCTGACAAAATACTCACTTTTTGTATCAATTTGATTTCAAGCTGTAACAATAGGGATTTTCTATATTCAATTTAAAATTATACCTGCATCTAATCACTTAGTAACACTAGTAATTTTGGGGCCCTTTATAGCTTGCTGTTCGGTGTGAGCCAAGGCTCCGTGTTGAAGGTCGTACATTGACCTATAATGGTTTACTTTTATAAATTGTTATTTGGATGGAGAGTTGTCTCATTGGCACACCACATCTTTCTATACCTAATTTTTGTTATTCAAAGATCATTTGATCAAATCCTTATCATGTAGAGAACTGAAACCCCTTTAATCACATAATCACTCTTATATACCCTTGTTGAATCACCGCGAACAAACAACAGAAGACAAGAAAAAACATTTAGATTGTCAAAATTATCTAGTTTCATTCAATCGAAAACATTTTGTTGTAATTCAACATGATTAAAAGAGGGACGAAAGATACCAGAGGGCAATCAAACTTATAGATTGAAAATAAACTGACAACGCCATGGTTAAAAATAAAATGACAAACAGACAAATAATAGTTCAGAAGACACAACATAGAAAACTAAGGACTCGGCAACAAGAACCCCGCCAAAACAAACAGCTTGATACTTCATGATAAAGAACAAGGGTTCTATTTCAATATGTCCCATTATTGTAAAAAATAAAATAAGTCTCATGCAAGATTCACTTGAACATTTAAACTAAACATAGTGAATAGTATTAACATAGAGTAGAACGTCGAAAAAGATCAAAATTTGTGGCTATTATTCTATTCTGTCACTGATGAAAATTTGTAGATGATACTAACGTCAGATGTATACAAAATAATAAACCTGCTATTGTTTAAAACATTTGTTGACAAGGAAAAAAGTTTAAGTAAATGTACTTTTGTTTACTTCGTTTGCGATAAACTACCTCATCTCTTTCATTAAACCTTTGTCTAAAAATATATTTCACTAAAAATAAAGACAACGAAGAAAAAAATACATTATTGCATATATGTTATTTTAACTATAATGAATAAAATAGAGTAACAACTTCCTTGTGTTGGATTACCCGTTTTCTTTACGACAAGTAAAGAGGTATATATTAGCAAATGTATTAGGGAATATTAAAGCAAAATCGTTTTGATTTAGAAGAAAAAAAAAACTATTTGAAAGTTCGTCTGCTGCAAATGTATATTCAGTACAGGAAATCGTTAGTACACAAACAGTGAGTTAAAAGTATATTTTTTTTAAAGAATCACAATCAAAAATACAAAATTTCTTGAAATATTGTGAAAGTTGTGTGTTTAGAAAAAAGTAGGGTAACGGTTGATGAAGTTTCTTGTCTTATTAAAAATAATGCAGGAAACAATAAGGAAATATAATTAAAAAAAATATACCTGTATCAAATTACCAGATTTAACCAAGTAGTTAAAAAAATGCATACGTACCGCTTTTAATATAACAAGACAAATTAGAATAAGAATAAAAACAATTTAAAGCGTCGTTTCGAGCATAAACATACATATACATATTTATAAAATAATTCATATAGTATGTTTAAAAATATATGAATACATTTCGTTGACAATGTACGTGTGTATTATGATATGCCACTGAATTTTATTATAACTGTTTTCTAAATATAGGGTACAAGTCAGATACTCACAAAGGACCTATTTAAGTAATTCAAAACAGTGAATATTTTAAATATCTAGGTCAACAAAAATCAAAATAAACAATACACTACTTCCTTTATGCAATTTTTGAAAATTGTGGTTAAAGTAGTCTTGTGACTGCATAAGTGACGACGTGTGATGAGATAAGCTTCCGTATTAGAAAGTATGTAAAGTGGTTTAAACGTAGATTACGTATTATACACAATAGTTGATCACGTAGACAAATAAGAAACTTAATCACTAGACTATTTGTTTCATTAAATTTCTCAGCTGGTAGATTGGCAGTCCATACTGGTACAATCCTCTAGATTTTTCCTTTTATGTTTTAATCATTTATATCCTGCCATAATTGCAGATGTATCATTAAAATACAATTAAGGCTGTAGATTAGTCAGATAAATTTGATTTTGATATTAGACGTTATTTTGTTAAAGACTTTTTAACTTCGGTAACTTTCAACGCAGAACATGTTTAGTTTTTTAAATAGGATTATCAAGGTTACCCGAAGAATTTTATTCAAGAAAAATAGATGTACGTCTTATATTATAACACAAAAAGGCAATTAAGTTTTTGACTAAGTATCAAAACAGAAACTTGTCTGTACTTCGTGAACTTATTTGCATAGATGTTAAACGGTTCGGCTTAAATAAAAGCATATGAAATAAAGAGATGCTGCATATTTCAATCATCTCTTCGTAAATTTTACGGACGCCATCGCAAGTTGGTTGACCGCTATGGAATAACCGTTTCACAAATGATATCGGATATGTTCTTTACGTCGTAACTACAATCCCCTTCCCTTTCATAAATATGACCTACCGAATTAGACATATCGGATTTGTTATCTCATAAGCAACACGACGGGTGCCACATGTGGAGCAGGATCTTCTTACCCTTCTGGAGCACATGAAATCACCCCTAGTTTTTGGTGGGGTTCGTATTGTTTATTCTTTAGTTTTCTATGTTTTATCATGTGTACTATTGTTTGTCTGTTTGTCTTTTTTATTTTTAGCCATGGCGCTGTCAGTTTATTTTCGATTTATGAGTTTGACTGTCCCTATGGTATCTTTCGTCCCTCTCTTTTCAAATGAGACAACTATCCACCAGAGACAAAATGACGTAGATGTTACCAATTATATGTCACCGTACAGCTTTCAACTATCAGAAAATGGCATATATACCTATTGAAAAGACACTGACATGAAAAACGGTTCAAACGAAAAACTCCAAACCTTGATTTCTGTACAATATAATAAACGAAAAACCGCAACAACCATCAACAACCATCAACATCTGAATAACAGACTCATGACTTTGGCTGGGTTAAACATGTTTGCGCGCGGCAGTCAGAGACTGGTATCCGTCTCGTTAGTATTTAAACACATAGCATTAATATAAAGATATCCATATAAATCACGGCTTTATATCAGTGCTGTCCATTGTAAATTACTCATTTACTTGATCTAAATGAATATCATTACATGAAATAACATTTATTATAATAGATACGCTTTAAACTCAGTAACAGATCGTTATAAGGCAGATACATTACCCCACTACATAAGACATGTCGTAAAATTTGCAGAGAAAAAAGTTCTCCCATAATCTACAAAATGAACAGACACTCGTGTATATCTTATGTAGTGGTGGATGAAACAATATTATTTCAATGATGTGTCACTTCATTTACTGTTTATTCAGAAGAATCCAAAGACACAGCAGATTATTTTCATTTGTGAGAACGATCGATTAAATTATACAAATTGTCCATTAAATTCAAAAAGGAATAATTATAGCACTTTATTTCATCAAATATCGGTATTCATAGTTATTGAAAGAAAAAATGTTGCAACGTTAAATATATGACAAATCTAGAAAGAATCCTTTCCCGCCAATTTTCCATTGATTATAACCTAAAGACAAGGACATGGACAATTTGTGTCTTGGAAAAAAATCCGTCACGGTCAACCAACTTGTTATTGTGTCCGTAAAAATTTGGAACTTTTTTTACCAGCTTCCTTGTTGGCAGCATCTCTATTTTAATGAAATCATGATAAAAATGCAATAAAATCCATATGTAGGCGCTATATTCATTATTTTACAGCTATCCATGTCTAAGTGTAAATGGTGTAGTACTAATATCGCCGTGTAAATTGCCATAGTGTGCATTTTCATTATTTTCGAAGTTTATGTAGGCAGGAAAAATTAACCTCGTTTCATAATTTGTGCCGTTCTTTGTAGACGAAACGCGCGTCTGCCGTAAATACTAAAGTTTAATCCTGATATCTGTGATGAGTTTATTTACAACCACTGGGTCGATTTCACTGCTGGTGTGTTTTTGTATTACCCGAGGATATCACCAGCCCAGTAGTCAGCACTTATGTGTTGACATGAATTATTATTGATATGGTCATAACTATAAATTAACCGTTTACAAAATTTTGATTTTTTTAAATACTAAGGCTTTCTTCCTCAGGAATAGATTACCTTAGCTGCTTTTTGGCAAAGAAAATAGGAATTTTTGGTACTCAATGCTCTTCAACTTCCTAAATTTTTTGTCTTTTCAACCTATTTTGATTCGAACGTCACTAATGAGTCTTTTGTAGACGACACGCGCGTCAGGCACACATACTAAATTTTTATCCTGGTATCTGTGATGAGTTTATTTATTTACTAGTAAGGGTCTTATTATCAAGTGATTGTCTTCTGTCAAAACTGTTTTTCGGTTACAAATACTAGCCTAATTCGGATTGTACACTTTCTCCCAGATTACCTCGACCCTGCAGGAAATGTCATAGCTAGTAATACGTTGATTTTTTTTTGTTACCACTGTCCTTTGGTTTGTTGTATACCTATTAGTTTACACAATGCGTAAAATCTCCTTATTTCTATATTAATTCTCGTTTACGTCATATAAGACAATATCTTACCGACTCGTGTAGGTTAATATAACAACAATTACTGCAAAGGAAACACTATCTTATATCTTAGATCCTTTCATCAAAGTTCAAAGGGGAATGGGAGTTGATAAACCGATATGTGAAACTTTGAAGGTTATCTGCTATCAGGTATCTTTAACCAATGAATGCAACGTCCTGAAAGAGTTAGTCTTTCAAATCTATCATTTAGAAAATTCAAGCCTCGATATAACTTGGCAACATCTATTTTTGATTTTCTACCCTGGGATCAACGTATGTCTTTGTTGTAGTATTCCAAAAGTTTAATTTCAGGAAAAACTGATATAAAAATAGAAAAATAACATAATTTTCTAAAAATACCACTCAGGAAATTTTTCATACGTATAGTATGTTCTCTCATATAAAATGTATCATAGTACTTATAATTTCAATTAACATTTGTACTCATATAAAGATAAAACGTAAGTAATAACATAGAGAATTTTTATAATCTATTAAACTAGTAAAATATAACATTTTAAAAATATTTTTTTAAAATCATATCTTGGGTGTATTCTCTGTATGTGTTTCATTGAATTGTTTTTTGATCCATTTGATCATATTTCTTTAGAATAATAAAGTCATATTATAGAATGGATGAAGGTTTTCAAATTTATTTATCTAAATTTAATATAATTCGTATTTTCAATTTCAAATCTGTAAAAATCAGAATATACATAAGTATCATTATAATCTATATACATGATATCACTCGGAAAGTAAATATCACTGATAGACAATAGTGATTAATTTCGGCAATCGTGAATATTTTTATGATAACGCAATCATAAGTGAAAAAGTGAGAGAAAACGGCATTAAAATCATAAGTATTAAGAGTTGATAAGGTAAAATTGTCTCTGAAAATAAAACCTTAAGATATTCCATTTTTTAATTGACTATAAACATACTGATTATTTACACCTTAAATATTTTGTTACATAGGCAAAATGCATTACACATAACCACACTATATTTATTCAACAATGAACTTCCGCGTTAGTAATCAATATAAAAAATAAAAATATTTTAGTTTTCTGAAAATTATATTTGGATACTTGACAATTGTTAATTTTGTTGACAGCTGATAATAAAACCACACAATGTAAACTGATATGCTCTATAAAACGTAATGATACTATTTATATATCATGCTGCGTATACATGTAACGATTTTGTTTACCTATCATAACTTACTATTCAATCAGAGTCAATGTTGTAAAACAAAAACAACAATAAAAAAACAATAAGGTCTTTCCTCGCCCAGAGCAAAGACCTTAAATAGCAGGTATAGCCTTTCATGTTTTCTGCAAATTGTCTTTAGTAATAAACATTTCTGTATAATGTCCTTTATATCTAGTATTTATAAACAAAATATATATATTAAAAGATCTTAGATATCAAATTATTTCAAAATGGAAGCTCTGTTTATTGTTTTCTAGTTTTAACAATTATTTATTTTACTTTAACACATGCTTAAGTAGTCTTCGAGCTTCATTATGATGCAAAATGTCACAAATATAAAATTTGTACAATTTGAAACAGTAGTATAATGATCTTCAGCGTTATCCCATATAGCAGTAATAAACATTTTGATTTGAAGGAAACATGTTTATGTTGAAATGACGATAATTAACTTTTCAATATTTTAACATTTTTCAAATGTTCAGACCGTATACAGGGAAACAAATACCGGGTAAAATGGGGACTTACCTCGATTTTGTGTTACGACGTTACGATTGATTGACACAAGAGTGCAAATATTGTTCTTTTATTTTCAGAAATTTGTTTACTTATGATTACTTTGAGATATCTTTTATCAACTTTATGCATTCCTTAAAGTCATATGAAACGAGATTCTAATATCGATATGTTGAATATAGTTTTACTGAATATGTTAAATCCTGTTTGCATGTGTTTTACATTCATACAAAATAAAACCGTTCAATGATATTTCATTCAGCGATTGTTCATCGCAAGCTTATTGACTTCCCCATTTGTTGCCGAAGTTTACCAGATCATGTCATTTATAAACATTCAACACAGAGCACGTGCAGTATGTTGAAATAATTGAATTGATTAAGCCATGATGGGTTTTTTTTTTCATAGTTTCCATGCGTTCCCATTTGTTAATTAAAATGTTCATAAACAGTTTTTAAATGGTTTGGTGTATTTCAATTTAAGAATTGGTTATAACAGTTAATTTTCGCTATTTTGTGCATTTTTCCTTCGATTGTTTTTTGTGATAATTTTTCATATCATGCTAATCGCTTTTCCATGATGAAAATTATCGCTAAAAACTAGGAGGCACGTGGCGTTGCTAATGAAATTTACATGAAATTGACAACGTCATCATAGGTAAAATAGCGATAAACAGATTATAATTGGCCATCTTAACTCGATTGCTTTTCTCGCTTTCGCCGTACCGGCTCAAGCGTGAAAATCAATTTCGTTGAGATGATCAAAGATAATCTATAAGTATACCTTTCAATGCACGTGTGTTTACATATTTTAATCACTGGTTACCTCGCACTTACTCTGTGTTTTGTATCCTCTTTTTTATGTATCGACGGATTTATAAAATTTGAACATCGGTAAACTATTGCTACCTTTAATGGTCTATATTTCGGTGTAGATGATTTTCATTCTCGAGTATTTACACCAAATATATGCATAATGTTAATACTAATATTATTTGTTATTAGGTGATAGTAAACCATGGTGGAAGTTGTTACTGGAATAAGAAGATGCAGGGAAATTGTTCGTCAATTAGAAAAATACAATACAACAATTTCTGTTGACGCCGAAGGTATCAATCTGGGAAAGGACGGACCATTGACGTTACTACAGATTGGGACCATTGATGGACATGTGTTTTTGTTTGATGTTTGGACCAACAAAAATCTATTTCAAAAAGGCAAACTGAAAGATATTTTAGAGTCCGAAAAAATTATAAAGGTAAATAGACCATAACTTGAAATACTTTACAGTCCTTAATTATAAACAGGAGCAAGCAATGTACAGATGTAAGGGCAAACTTTTTCAATCAATATGATTTAAAGATGATATAGAAAATTGATAAATGAGACAAAAACACATACGCAATTTCAAACTCAAAAGACTTTAAATGATAACATTCGGTATGTCGAGCATTATTATTATATCTGCCAATCTGCAAAAGTTGCGAGTAGTGGATATCACATAAGAGACATTATGTGCCAAAGTTCGTATCAAATTATGAAACGGAATAATAAGAGATGTGGTTTAAACGTCTATGAGACGAGCAATTCAACTGTAATAATCACCAAAAAGACATCAAGATGCAATATACAGTTTACGACCATAGTCAAGTGTCTACACAATATGTTAAGCACTTCATCGTGAATAGTATATATAGTTCAATAAATATAAGAGAGCCAATCAAAGATGTGCAATCAATTCAATAAAAAATATAATAAAAAGACAATTCTTATTCTTACAAGAGTTAATTATTAGGGACATGCATATGCGAAGGCGTTAAACTATTTTTACTTTGATATATTTTATTTTCACTGACTATTGAAAATCTGCAAATAATCGAACTCAAACCCAAAAAAACACATGTTATGTGATATGATATCATTAAAATTCATACCTACCTTCATCTTCATTTCCGTATACTTATCGAAAAATCGCGAAATGTAAGCTGCCATCCCTAATTTGTAAATACTCACAATTGCAGGTCATGCATTCATGCAAAGGTGATAGTGCTGCCCTCTACTTCCAGTTTGAAGTTTTGCTTGAAAATGTTTTTGATACACAGGTAGGAAAGTGTATATGGTTTTTGTGATATAAATTTAAGGGTATCCGTTAAAAGACAGCATAGAAACTGCACAAGACGACCACACACCACACTCTAGAGATCTTAACTGTCATAGAACAGTGGGTTTTTTTTATCATCTATATTTTTAATATATCTTTTCGTAAATAGCAATAACTTATTGCTTATTTTCAAATAATAAATTTTCGTACTTTTTGAGTTAATTGTCTACAGGTGTACAATGTAACGGCACAATTTATTCTTAAAATATATCAAGCTGTTTTGTTTTATTTAAGTAAGATAAACTGTAATTTTTAAGATATTAAAAACATTTATCATTTTTTTCTAAATATGCCATATTATAGGGTGCGGTGATAGTTACAGGCCTAGGGTATAAATAATGCTTTTGAATGCAAAATTTCTGTCCTGCTCTACTTGATACATGCCAATTCATATTCGATTATTTTGATGCCTCTCTTTCTAGCTTTGTATATATCTGTTTAACAAAAGGACATACGTGTGGAGTGTGCCCGCCCACTTTTCCGCGTCCTTTTTTAGTATGTGTCTTTAACTTATACCATGGTATAATTAGTTTGAATGAGTTGAAATTCTTTTTCATGCAGGTAGCTCACTTGGTGATGGAAGAACACAAAGGTCGAAAGCTACCCAGGTGTATAAAGTTAGCCGATGCCTGCAAACAATATTCGGAAAATGCAGAAGTCTCGGAGGAAAAAGATGATATCAAGGTAATTAATGTTTATAGTATGAGGACAATTTTGAAAACAAATTGTTACTAATTCAAAAAAATGAAACATGTCCTGAACTAGTTACAATTTGTTTCGGGGCCAGCTGAAGGACTCCTTCTGGTGCGGGAGTTTCTCGCTGCATTGAAGACCCATTGGTGGCCTTCGGCTGTTGTCTGCTCTATGGTCGGGTTGTTGTCTCTCGACACATTTCCCATTTCGATTCTCAATTCTACATATATACATGTTTTAAGTTACGAGATCTTAGAAATACTAATCGTATGCCTGATTGAATTTTATCCAGAAAACGAACGATTTGTAGAGTAAGAATATACTATACATATCATTGAGAAAACCAGTTAATAAACGTAATAAAATATGTTTCGAAATTGTTTTTTCCAAAACATTGGTTGACCATGTGGTTATTTCACTATTATACAAAATCAGTATTTAGACATGGATACAGATATAAAAAAAATATTCATTAAAATCAATATATCTGTATCATGATAAACTCTTCTGATTTTTCAGTTTTTTCGATTTCCTAATTATTGAATTTGAAATCACTTAAGATAAAACAAAACATTTTACATTACTGCATACTTTATTTTAGGAAGTTTTTTCAAAAGAAGACGGCTGCTTTTGGGCAAATAGGCCGTTGACGCAAGAAATGATAGATTATGCCTCTGGCGATGTCACTGCTTTGATACCAGAAGTATATGAGACACAAAAAAAGTAAGTGTTAATATTATATTTAAAGATAAACCGACCAATCAGTCAAGATCTGCAAATACAGACTAGAGGTACATTTATACAAATTTAGGTGTTTTATCATGGTTTGTCAGTTACCAAACGACGTGTATTTTTTACTTCTAAACTCCTGGTAAAAAAAAAAATTTCCATGAACAATTGAAATCATGCCAATATTATATATTTGTTTTATAATTTGACTTACTTTTCTATTAAATGTTTAATAAGAGGTCAATGTAAAAAGGAAATCGACAGATTGTTACGTAAACAAACATATTACCCAAGACTCGTGAGATACATAAATGAGGGCGTGAATGGAGATTACAAAATAGAGAATATTGGGCAAAAAAATATACCAAAAAATAGACCAACAAAAAATACAAAATAGAGAATAATGAGGTGCTAAATATTGAGGATAAAGAATAATGGCAAAACATTTTAAAGAGCACGGAAATGAAAGAAATACCCCCTTTATAAAAACCGTGTATCATCGTACAGCGGATATAGGTACTAACCAAGCGGGCAAGAGCGATTTTGACCTTACACGGTAACGAAAATCTTTGTTTTGTTCACATGATACATTGTATCAATGTGTGATAAATGTCTGATGAACATTAATGAATACACATTTCGAAAAATGTCACCTTTAAATAAAGTGTAATTGTTGTCTATTGAACTTTTTTTACTGACACAATAGTTACCAAATTCTCAATAATAGCTCGTGTTTTTACATTTTATAGGTATTTGGAAGAAAATGATCTACTTGATACATTTCAAGACAGAGTTTACGAAGAGATCACATGTGCGCATGACAAAAAACAATCGACAAAACGATACAAACGACAACACAAAGTTGTTAAAGGTATCATGAAAGACATTCCAAATAAGTATCCATCGGATATAAAATTTGAAGACATAACAGACGAAGATGATATAACAGCCATCCGAAAAACTAAATTCAACACCAAGAATCTGCATCCTATGCTTAAAAGACTGAATACGGAGGCCATTAAAAATCAGCTACAACACCTTGACTTACAGTTAGCAGACGAAGAAAATTCATTTACACCAAAATCCAGATCGTATGCCTTTTTACGTACATATCAAAATCATACCGATGAAGACATACAGAAAGAGGCAAAGCGAATTTTAGATGAGATAAACGAAAACATTTTAGACATAATGCTTCAAAAATATGATCCGAAAACAAGTCCGGATATGCTTGCATTGAACGAAAAGGAGGCTCTCAATACACTAAGACCAAGAGGGGTTAGAGACAGAAAAATACACCCCCTCTTGCTGAAATTTTATTGGCAAATGAAAGAAGACAATCTCGATTCAACAATTCATGTTTTTCGCGAAAAGGAGTCGGATTACACTATTCCAGAAAGCTTTTATAAATGGTTAAAATTTTGCTGCTCAGGAAATGTGCCAGGAGAAATGAAATCAAAAGCGAGACGACTTATGAGAAATTTGGACAGAACTTTCGGAAAAGGCGTTGTCCCCGGTCGCCAGTGCACTTCAGATTAAGAGTAGTCTAAATTGTTTATCTGAAGCAAACTAATAGAACTGAGCTGTCGTCGAACAATTGTAAAAATACCATCTTACGTTCGTTCATCATTGTGTATTGTATATGTTTGCCATCAAACACTCAGGTTACAAATGTGAATTTGAAATAAAGTTTTGAAAATATTAGTTTGGTTTTTTTTTCATTGTCAATTTAAGTATTAAATTAGTATTTTAATTGAGAACACCTGACATAACATTCTAGTTATACTAAAGTACTTTTATTATATGGCCTCTTTAGCCTTTTTGAATTCCTTAGTCACTAATGAGTCTTTTGTAGACGAAATGCGCGTCCGACGTAAATACAAAATGTTTTCCTGGTGTCTATGATGAGTTTGTTTACAACCACTGGGTCGATTCCACTCCTGGTGGAGTTTTAATTCTCCGAGGGTATCACAAGCCCAGTAGTCAGAAATGCTGTGCTGACATGAATTATCATTGATATTGTCATATTTATAAATTAACTGTTTACAAAACTTTTGTTAGTTTTTGAAATGCTAAGGCTTTTCTACCTCAGGAATATATTACATTAGCTGTATTTAGCAAATCTTTTGGGAATGTTGGTTCTCAATGCTCTTCAACTTCGTACTTTATTAGGCCGTTTTTACTTTTTTGAATTCGGGCGTCACTGATGAGTCTTTTGTAGACGATATGCGCGTCTTGCGTTAATACAAAATTTAATCCTGGTTTCTATAATGAGTTTATCTCCCATCTTTTTAGGGACTTTTCGTTTTGAATTTTCCATGTAGTCCGCTATTTATGTTATATATTTTTTTCTATTTACTTAATGAATTGAGAGATGGGAAAAACTTTATTGAGAGACGGTAAACTAATTTCAACAATAAAATGTTAAATTGTAGTGCAAAAAAATATGTCGATTGCTTCAAAATTTCACGCTTTGCTTGAGAAAAAAATTCTGACTCAGAAACCAGAGCACAACCCCCACCCCAAATTAAATTGTTGCTCCCTTACTATTTGATAATAAAACTATTTCATTGATTATCATAGAAAATATTTCTTTGTTACGTAAAAGAATATAACTTATCAATTTAAAACCTCAGTCTGAAGTTAGAAGATTTATTACACAAGTTTCACGTTTTGTCAAATAGATGGGATAATATATTATCACTTTCTTTATCTAGAGATAGTTTCAATTTCGATTATTTGAAAACCAAGCCACGTAAGAAATTTGGGGATTCCCAACGTTATTTAATAGACATGCAGGTAAGTTATATTTACTGAATATTCGGAATGTAGATTGCAAATAATGTAGATCGTAAAACACATCCGGAAATTTATAATCAATTTATAGCAATGAATCAGCACTGATAAGCTGATATGAGGTACACAATAATTAGTCTGATTATTTTTTATTTTTAGTATGTAATATCGTTTGTCTATTTAAAATTCTAGGTTTTACCTAATAATTCGCCCATTCAAGCGAATTTATACTTACAATGTAGGTAAATTTGGGTTTCTTTTTATGTCCCAGTTCGATAATAGGTTTTCAAAAAATATATTTATCCTTGGCTTTCAATTTTTTGTAGAAGATGTGTGGGCATAAAGCATTCGCCATTCTTTTGTTGTCTTCCTTTTCTTTGTCTGTTTCGTGGTGATTTAAACGTGTATATCTATAATAGTCTAACATGTTTAACCCCGCCACATTATTTATGTATGTGTCTGTCCCAAGTCAGGAGCCTGTAATTCAGTGGTTGTCGTTTGTTTATGTGTTACGTATTTGTTTTTCGTTCAATTTTTTTTTTTTTTTTTTTTTTTTTTCATAAATAAAGGCCGTTAGTTTTCTCGTTTGAACTGTTTTACATTGTCTTATCGGGGCCTTTTATAGCTGACTATGCGGTATGGGCTTTGCTCATTGTTGAAGGCCGTACGGTGACCTATAATTGTTAATGTCTGTGTCATTTTGGTCTTTTGTGGATAGTTGTCTCATTGGCATTCATACCACATCTTCTTTTTTATAATTTCTTCTACCTAAGCAATTCAGAATAATTTTAATTGAAAAAATAGAGACGGACAAGATATAACATAGAACTAGATAATTTGAACTTTGTTTATCATCAAGTGGCAAATGTTTCAATCAGGTTCAAGACGATATCAAATCAACAATAAATCTTATAAAATCATAGGTTCGACGATAAGAGTTACTTACATGTAATTGTCCTGTCCGTCGTCCGAACGGGACGAGGGTCGGACAATATTTTCATCGCTTCTTAATTGGACTTTTCCTAGGCTCTCAATCTTTTTTTGTAGTCTGCTAATTACTATCTGTGTATCATTTATCTTTATATGTAAAGATATAATTGTGAGGTATTATTAATTTTCAATTTTTAGTAGGAAATCGTTGGTCAAAGTGAATATTTGGACTCCGGGTTTATCTGCTGATTTATGCATGCATGTGAAGTTGACATTTGGTGGATTCAGCTATTATAATTTGTTCATTTTTTTTTTGGTTTTCAGCATAATAAAGAAAATTCAAGAAAAGCGCTTTAGACCAGCCAAATGTATGTTTATTGCTAATTTCAGTGTGCATCTCCTTGATATAATCTCGTTAAGTTATTTCTCTTTGTCAACTTCTTTATTATACTTCTGTTACATGTTCATCGAATATAAGATGAAACAAATATAAAGAGAATTTTAAATATAAACATGTTAGAATAAAATTTCGATTATTTGTAATTGGAAATGGTGTGAACCAGTTCATATCGAAGTCATCCGTAACTTTGATAATGTAAAGTTGACGGTTCACACTACATATGAACTTATTGATGACCTGTTCCTATTAAAACGACTGTTTAGTATGAGATTAAAAACAAGTATATATATTTTGAACGGGTTGCGGGTCTAATCCGATCGAATGTCTTATATACGTTTAGCGGTAGCGATTATTATCAAGAAGCGCTTCGATATTCATGAAAACGTTAAAAATGGAAAAATAAATGCACTCTCAAGATTTTGCTATATACGTAATATTTAACCAAGGACAGTTTTACCAATGGCCACGAGGACACAGTTACAAATATAGTCCCTAGTGTGGACAGTGTGTAACCTGAACATTGATTTCATACATTTCCAAATTTATTTATTAAGTAGGGTTAAAACTACATATTTAAAAACTTTATTAATGAATCTCATTGTAAAGTAGTGATTTGGTCCAGTTCGAAAAAAATTCAAAAGTAAGTATGTTTGAAGCTGTCAAAACTGAATTATAAACACAGAAGTGCCCATATTTTGAGTTAGAGCTGGTGACTTTTCTATACTTTTGATATTGTACACTACACCGTAGATGGAGCCAGCGTCATTTCTTTTAATTTAATTTATTGTCTAAATGAAATGTACTACGACAGAACTGTGTTCTCGGGCCAGTTAATAATCACGAAACGTACTTTTAAAATCGAGTTGTCTTCCTTTATTCAGAAAGCTCAGAAACCTGGAAAACTTGTTCTTGTCATCTATCAAGAGTTAGTTTGATAGTTAGCCTTATAACGATCTGGACGAAAGGTCAGTGCCATATAAATGTATTTTATTCACAGCACACAATCTGAATATACATGAATATCTTGGCATTTCACAAGGTCATGTTTGTCTCGAGCTCTGACTGCTTATCACGTCTTTACACTAAATCCATTGGATGTTGGATATGTACTTATTGATGATTTAGTCTAAGATTAGTTGTTACTTGTTAGTGGCTTTTAATTAGCTGTCAGTAACTGCGAGTACTCTCAAATCATTACTGTGGTGTCTTTTTGTTGTTGGGATAAATAAGTACCCGGCCACGTCCTCTCTGTGTTTTTGTTAGATGTATTTCTATTTTTATCCATCTGATGGGTAAATTCTTTTTTCAGCTACATTTTTATAGTTCGTTCTTATGTTGTACTGTTACACCACTGTCCCAGGTAAGGGGAGGGTTGGGATTCCACTAACATGTTAAATCCCGCCACATTCTTTATGTATGTGTCTGTCCCAAATCATGAGCCTGTAATTCAGTGGTTGTCGTTTGTTGATGTGTTACAAATTTGTTATTCGTTCTTTTTGTTTAACATAGATGAGCCGTTAGTTGTCTCGTTTAAATTGTTTTACATTTGTCAGTCCTTGCTTTTATAGTTGACCATGCGTTATGGGCTTTGCTTATTGTTGAAAGCCGTACAGTGACCTTTAGTTTCTGTGTCATTTGGTCTCTTGTGGAGAGTTGTCTCATTTGGCAATCAGACCACATCTTCTTTTTTTATAAATCAGTTAATCTTGTGTGGGTTCATTTACATTTTTCGGATTTTACAGTGCGCGTCCATTTCGCTGAACTAGTATAAAAGAGGGACGAAAGATACCAAAGGGACAGTATAAACTATTCATTAAGGGACAGCAGAAGTCCGCCTCCGGGTGCTCGATTTTCTTGTTGCGTTGAAGACCAATTGGTGTCCTTGATCACTTTGCTCGTCTTTGGTCGGGTTGTTGTCTCTTTGGCACATTTCCATTCTCAATTCTATTAATTATTCAATTCTTATGTTGTATTTTTTTTCTTTTTGTTATATTTTATATAGTTTAGAACTTGAATGATTTTGCATACTACACCAGAGCTCCAGATAAGCTGCGTATTTGCGTAATCACGCAATACAAATAAGAAAAAACCCAATGCAATTGCCCATTGCAGGGTTTAATAACCCAATTAATTCACAGGAACACCCAATTATATGCCAAAACCATGAGTTCTCAACCCTTTTATTGACTACCGTTTGCGTTATTTACCCCTATCTGTTTACAGTCGTCGCGTAAATCTATTTTTATAATATTTATAATTGGAGATGTCCTTTCGTTCTAAAAATAGATCCTGACATCAAGTAGCTGAAATGGGTCCCTGTTGGAATATTCCGTTGCTCAAAAGGTACACGTGTTTTTGAAAACATTTCGATCTTCTCGGCGTTTATCCAATTAGCGTGTGTCATGTTGTCATATTTTTCTCGAATTGCTCGGGGTTCATCATAACATATATTGAATTAAAACGAAAATGAATGTCCGGTAAAAATATTGAATAGAAGCATGTTTTCAGCTTCTTTTGAATAGCTGAGGGAAAGTAATGATGATAACAAGACTCAGCCAGTGTTTTAGGAAGCGTCCATCGAACACAAGGACGTGTTTGTGTACCTTAACGAGAAAATTGCTACTAAAAACGGGGTTTCGTCAAAAACGAAATCAGTTGGAAAAAGTGAAAGGCCAAATCAATTATGACTTGTTATGTAGTTGGAAAGCATCGGAAACCAAAAGTTCTAACTTAATCCAAATTTATGTAAATTGAATAACCAAAAACATTCAAGTATAAATTACAGTTTATTTACTATTATCGTTTTTCATTTTACGGTTAATGTTGAATATAAAGGTATATATGTAAAATAAATTCTGAGACGAGTGCCTGTGAATACATATATCCGTTTTTTACAGTTTATATAAGTTGTGAGAAAATACAAGACTGGTTGAAGGTTTGAAATGGGACACAAATTCAACCTACAAATGCTAGTCAGTGAATGAACCAAATACAACAGCTATAGCACATATAATATACAAAGAAAGAGAAATATAGGCTAATTGATATTGCCTAAATATTAAATATTGTGTTGATGAAAAAACCCAATACATTAAGGAGCTTGGTGGTGAAAAACCCAATTTGATATTAATTTGAGGTGTGAATTGGAATTGATAATGCAATTAAAAAACTTTATCACCCAATTACAAAAGAAAATGGTGGGTAAAAACCCCAATTTGTGAATTCTTATCTGGAGCTCTGCTACACTTTTAAATACTGTAACAGTGTGTTAGTCTAGTAATTATTTAAACATTAGTACGTCTGATTCAGTTTTATTTGATTTTTGTATGAATAATGACAGAATATAGATATGATATACAAGTACATGTAGAATATAAATTAGACCCGCACAACTTACACCTTCAAATAAAATAGTGTAAGTTGTGCGCGTCTAATCTATATTCTACATGTACTTGTAAACCATATCTATATTTAGCATGATGTTTACAAAGACGATTGTCAGGTGTAAATTTTCATATCTATAATGTTTACTTCTGAATCCCTATTTATAGAATATTATGTTTAGAATATTTCATTGGATACAAAACGGATCGGAAACTTCTAATCTATTTAAAGCAATGCATCTACACAAATAAAAATTTGTCCAACAGATAATACAATTTTCATTTGTGGCAATATGGCCTTTTACGTTCTTTTTTTATTTAACTTTAAATATTGCTTTATTATCTAAATACTCTATATTTAGACTTCAGTCCAAACATTTATATTCAAGCCTTCTAGAAGATTAAATTCCATGACTTGATTGAAGACTATCATAATTATCTAATAGCAATATCATTGGCGGATCCAGGGGGTCCGGGGGTTGGAACCCCCCCTTTTTTTGGCCGATCAATGCATTTGATTGGGAGCATATAGTTGGAACCTCAACCTCCCCCACCCACCCCACACCATTGTCCTGGGTTGGGAACCCACCCTTTTGTAAATGGCTGGATCCACCACTGAATATACGTTGTTTTCAGCTGTGAGTGTTTGAAAAATCAGTACTACGAGTTAGAGAACAATCGGATAGATTGATTGATATATGTTTGTCAGTGGCAAATAGTTCATGAATAAACAAGACGAGATCAAAATTACAACTTAATATACTAATCAATGATAGGTAAGCTCGCTGCAGGGTAGGAACTTTTGACTTCTGTACGATAAGACCACGTGAGAAAAACGCAAATATTTAACCTTGCAGCAGGTCACATACGACATTTTGATTTTGTTTAGTGTAGTAGTCCAGATCCCTAATAACGGCATCGGTTTACACACCTTAAACCAGAATAGGGCTGCGGACTATGTTCACCTTTGTTTTCTGTTTCATTATTTATGATAGTTTTGTCACTAATAACATTTAGTTTAAAATTAACAATGCATAATTATTTGTTTGTATAATAGTTTTTTAAGAAGACGTACCAAGAGCTACCTGGCCGAGTAGGCTTATGTACATCTTGATGAGAGGTCAGTAATGTATTTTAGAATTCTATTCTCATCGACCTTGTATTTATTTTTTATTGTCAATTTTGTATCGTCTATTGTCTTTTTTTATTAAACGCGTTGAATATAAAACAAAAGCCTGTAGCCCTCTTCACAAAAAATCTTAAGTGTAAAATTAATCTTACGATAAAAATATTTAGTTGAATTGTTAAGGAATATTTTAGACTTACGATAAATTTTACACTTAAGATTTTTTTGTGAAGAGGGCTGCAGGGTTTGAAGTCATAAAACTTTGCTCAGTGTTTGGAGCACAAAAATCATGATCGAAACATGAAATTCAACATTTGATTGGTTGATTTTGGAGTATAAGTACAAAAAACTGACTCAAAAGTTTTATGACCGCAAGGCCTGGCATGACTACCGATGAGACAACTATCCATACGAGACGAGAGAACGCGGGGATGTGACTGTACCATAAGGTCGCTGTACTGTCTCCAAAAATGTACAAAATGTGCATCGAATAATTAGATATGAAAGCTCCCGGTTCTATGACAAATGAACAATAATTCTTATGTGAAAACCAACTTTATGATTTACAATAATTGATTAAAAATTGAACCAACTACCCGGTTTTTTATTTACTGTATAACATTCAGTGTTAAATTGGTATACTCATTATTACTTTCATGTTTTATATACGTCTATAACTATCATCATGATCAAGTGATAATATAACCCTTAAGTGATCTTCTATTGTACACTCTTTTGTGTACCTTTTATTAAATTACTGATCGGGATTGAAACTAGGAAACGGTTTTGATCTGATCACACTAGTTTAATCAAGCCACAGTCTTCTTATATATGCTTGTTCCAGGTCAAGAACATCACCAGTTATCACATTTTATTGTGTTTGTGTTTGATTATTTTAACTGAAGTGTTCGGAGAATGTTGTGTTTATGACAGGTCTTTAAAAGTCTGTCAAATATTCAAAGGAGCTTGATATAGCGTATTGACACATGTACATTGTAGAAAAATGTACGATGATATTTAAATGTAAAACATTGAGTTGTTGTCTATTTTGTGTATATTGCAGTTCTCTTCAATCGATATATATATATATATTAGATAAAATGCTTTACTTTGTATTAAAATGCCTTTTATTGTTGGTTTAGACGAGTGTCACCTTCTAGTCTAACACCTGGCTCTGATAACTCTTTTAAATTATAGAGTTGAAATCAAATTATCGTCTGCTTCATTTATAAATTATTGATAGCATGCACACGAGAGGGTATACCGTTACAATTTGTTTTAACCCGAAAGAGATAACTGCCGTTAAACCAAAACATTGTTTATCTCGACTTCGTCTCGGTTGATAATATTTTTAGGTAAAAGAAATCTAAAGCAAATTATTTCAGGTGTGTTTTATTTGTATAATTATCGTCTATATCTATGTTTTCTCTATTCAAAGCCTCTTTTTTTTCTTTAGATGATTTATTTATAAAAACACAATTCCATGCCTAAATACAGTTTTCTTTTGAATATATTACATATAAAACAGTATACATAGATTTCTTTAAAAGAAGAGATCTTTTATATTATTATAATTGCGGATAATTAAATTAAACAACATTCAAAATATTATATACATTATCACATAGTCAAACAAAAACCCTCATCCATAACACATATCTATCACAACAATAATTGGAATAAAAGATTAAAAAATACAACTATGAATATTGTTACATGATGCACAAAACATGCACCACACATACATATTATACTTTTTGTATATCTTGTACAGTACTGATTTGATGTCTAGCAAGTATTGGATATATATTCTAATATTTGACCGTTTAACAAAGTTTTGCAAATGCCTCCCTTTGTAACGTTAACAAGGAGAAAGTTGGCCCAAGAAAGTTTCTGAATTTAATTTTACTTCTTTGGTTTTCCTTACCACAGAACATCGTAGGCCTCGGTGTTAAAACTGACATAGATTATGTATGCTTAAACCAGAGCCAAATTCTCGAAAGTGTTAAAAATCTAAAATGTTTCAAGTATGGCAAAATCAAATAATGCACACAAAAATATTGCAATGAGTTACAAGAGAAATCATATTCTCTCTCTCTGTTGGATTTAGAAACCATGTAGCGATATAATAAAAAAAAAAATAGGAACGAACAATATATTACAATCGCAGTATCAGAAAAAATAACATGAGAAATTGAATTTCAACATAGTTTCTTAAAAGTCTTCTGACGGTTTAAGCTTTTTATTCTAAAAAAATGTGTATATCATATTTTGATGTTGATGAAGAAAACGGTTAAATTATTTTCTTTTTGTCAAACGTGAGGTATAATTATTACCCTTTTGTTTTTCTTGTTGTGTAAATTGTTGTTCGTGTTGTGCGTTAACTCAACCAAAATTCCCCAAATAATTTTCTAAAAATCTGAATTTTAAGTAAATTGAATTCAACTTTATGGAAAGGAAACGACCCTTATAAGAAGCGCTAAACATGGGAGATAATTTGTTTTCGACATCATAGACAGTATACAGATAAATGTAACATTTCGTCTGTGAATAAAAATACATGTATTGATATCATACACACATAAATGTCAATGAATTACTACATACATTGTATGGCAGAAATTGGAAGAGTTTAGTGATATTGACATTTCTATATTTATACCAAATCTGTTATTGTAAACTTGACGGTAGTATGTCGGCCTCCTTTTGTGACACCATTCAATTTTCCTCTTAAATTTCTTGCACGTGCTGCAATAGAGTATAAGATTTGACATTACAATGCCGGATATTCAGAACAATTGATGGAGTATATCATATAGTTTTAATATTTATTGATGGATTGTACCACTAGTGGATCAGAATATGTTTACCCTTTAGGTTTACCGTAGATGAGCTCCGTATTTTGTTGCATGGTTTCGTGTTTCTAAAGTCTTTAGTTTTCTGCGTTGTATTTTGTATACTGTTGTGTCTTTTTTGGTCGTTTTTAAAATGTTTGCTTAGGCATTGTCATTTTATTTCCCTTTGATATATTTTGCCTCTTTTTTTAATACATTGTGAATCGTTTTGTGTATTCGAGTGCTGATATGGAAAACAGATACTAGTATACATGTGGAGCAGGCGTGAACGTAAATGCTAGTATCTCAACAGAAAAAAAAATGAAATTTGAAATATGTCCAATAGAAAAAATATACTCCATTAAGGAACATAACAACGAGTCATCTAGTGCATGTGCTACTGAAATTGAAATATTGGTAAAATAAAATTTCGTAGTTTTAAATTCAATTCCATCACTTCTTTGTCGCGCCATTTAACAGATGTTTTTTTTTTACTTACGATCTGTAAGAAATCTTTGAGCCTCTGTGTCGCTAGGGAAACGATGTACAGCCAGGGTACTTCCGGTTCCTATCCAGCTGCTACGATCAACACTAGCGTTGTTAGTGCGTACAACAAAGGGTTCACAATTATAATCACGTAGAATGTCTCTCATTGGTTCAATTATGTCTGTTCGGAAGTAATCTGGATGTTTCACTGCTGGATATTCAGTAAGTAAAAATGTTCTACATGATCCATCTAGAATTATAAAGATTTAGGTGCCTCTGTACTTTTATTTGGTGTAGATATAAAAAAAAATAAGAAGAAGAAATTGCAAGATTGCAAATGAGACGACTAACCACTAGAGACCCATTGACACGGATGCAAGCAACGCAGTTTTTATCGATTACATACATGTATGTGTCAGCTTACGAATATTTATGAAGTTGTTCTTCAACTCTTATTGTTTGAATCAAATTATTGATTTCTGAAAAATATATCGCAAGATCACCACAGATGGAGTTGAATTATATTCGATGGACAATATAGTGGAATAGCAAATCCTTTACAATTTAACAAAGCAAAACACCAGAAAATACCGATCCCAGTTTCTCCAACTAATAAACGAATACTTCCAATTTGCAAATCACGTCCTCTTGTTTGGATGTATAAGTACGCAACCACGTTCAATCGAATTGGGAATTTAACATCTGTTGTCTATAGTGTAGGGAAGATGCTATGCATTCTGTACGATAAAACACGTCTGTTAAAACTGTATGGTGGGCCCGTAACTAGACTGCTGAAAGACTAAATTTCTGCCATAACCAAAATACAATTTTGCGATGGGCAAATTCAATTTCTAATCTTAATTCTTGTTGCCCTTAATCTTAAAATTTACTTAAAATAAAGCGATGCGGTACATGCATGTATGAAAACCAATTATACTCAACTATTTAATTACCTAAGGACGAATATGTTGACAAGTAAAGGACAATGTACCGGCCCTCAACAATGAGAAACACCTTATCGTAAAGCTATAAAAAGGTTCGTTCATAACAAATTGAGAATGAATTAAAAGAAGAAGTCCAACGTTCTGATTTATGAAGATTTCTTGCAAGAAATAATTAACAAAAGAAAAAGTAACAGACAGCACTCAATGACAACCACTTGATTTCCGCGGGATCTCTATTTTGGAAGAGAAAATGAAAAAAAAATACTCAACCCGAGTTGAATAAAAGGTATGCAACTACAAAATGTATGCTGAAAAAAATATTAAATTTACTCAAAGTGATTGACATGTTAGACCTACCTTCTGGTGGGATGTAATTGATTGGCACAATAACCATGTCACGCCCATATGGAGCTGGGAATGACGCCCCCTTAAAGTCTTTATCGTAGTCAATCCAATATTTAGCCGCCTTTGCATTTGGAAACCACAGAACTATAACAATATAATCGGTGTCATACTCAGTAACTCCGTGGTCTTCAAAAGCAGGTCCTCGTTTCAGTTGCCAATTGCTGTAGTCACCAGTAATTCTTACCTAGACAATATTTATCATTAAAATGGATTCTATTATTTAAGTCAGGTTTTACAAATTTAAAACTTCTAAACGAAATAAGATGATCTTTCGTTGTTATATTGGTTAATTGATTAAAATAATTAATTGATTGAGCTTTAAATAAATGCAATTTTCTGTACTATTGTCCTCTTTTGTAGTGGTAATTTTTTATTGTTGTAGAAGCATGAGTGACCGGAGGGAAATACCGACCTTTTGGTAGTAAAACCGTCCTAGTCAATTGAGAATGGAGTCGATCGTACCTGATACCTGTGGGATTCGCCTCACAACCAGAGTTTTGACTTGCAAGTGATGCATTACTAAAAACTATTGAGACCACTCGGCCACCAACGCCCCCTTCGTTGTTATAAAATTAACTTCAAATTTCTATTAAACGTATACATAGTATCTGATTAACTGAAGTGTGTGCGAAATTAATTTGTGTTATTGTGCTGGTTGAATGCACGAAACATTGTGAGACCTTGGTTTTGTTTAAAAATCAAGCAGGAATAAAGAGACGTGTTATAAAGCTTGCTTTTTTTTAAACTAGAATATTTCTATGCAATCCCTTTATCCTCCGATACCCGCCCCTTCTTCAACTTTCCTCCCCTGGCTCCTGTTTCCTACTTCGATTCATTCTAATTTTCCCTTACTCCTGTCCACCTTCTCATTGTTCTAAATTAAACAAACATAGTGCGTACCCTTGTTGATATTCCAGTCAACATCCCACTCTGGTTCAACATTGTTTTGTGTTTCTGAAAGCTTGTCTTTATATCTGATAGAGCATCCTTGTGAGTTCTGATGAAAAGGTAAACTCCACTCTCCGGTCTGGAAACCTAATCGTGTAGGAAAAATGTGGTTAAATATCATATAAATCTCATTTTACAATAAATAATAAACGTAAATAAAGAAAATCATGTATACATGCTTTTGGTGAAATGTGTTGTGGTTATGCATTCATACTTTTTTTTATACTGAATCACTGGTAAATTAAAAAAAATATATGTTAATTTGTTTGCAGATTTTGTATTAAGCACGAACATAAGATAAAAAATGGGAGCAGATACTCGAAAATTAGTCGATTCCTTGGGCAATAAAATTATTCTGTGAAATTAGTAAAATTGGAGGCTCTGTTAACTATAATCATTTTGCACCATAATTCTATGCATCTTAATTCAAACATTGTTTTTTTAGTGTTATTTTTGTTTTTATCTTTCCTTCTTTAACCAATCTACTGAACAAGGTAAAGAAAATTAAACCATGCTAACAAAATGAGTTATTTAGTGTGGTCGATTTTATTACGTCCGCTGTTTCCCTTGACCATTGCGTAGTCACTATTATAAGCCACATTTTGTTTTGTATTTTCTTCTTTTATTGGTTTTCAAAGATGCACGTTATTTTATCGCATGTTAACAACTGCTTTTTGTTTATAAAAACAAAACTTTTACTTACTGGTTCAATGTTTCCAGTCGACTTGTAATCAATCTACAAATAACCAAGTTTAACGTAAATCAGTGAATAATCATAATGGATGAAATTTGAAAAAAAATAGGCAGGACAGGAGTTTTGAGTAAAAAAAAAAAAGGCAGGATGAGACAATTGCCAAAAAAAAAAGTCAGGACGACAATTTAGGTAAAACAAAGTCAGGATAAACTAAAAAAAAAAAGCAGGACCAAACAGAGTGAAAAATAAAAAGGCAAGACAAAGATTACAGCTAAAAAAATGCCCCCCATAAAAATCAAATGGTAGCTCCCTAACATAACAATACGAAGGAAACCTAAGATTTAGCAACACTAACCAATCAAAAACTGAAGGTAAAAATAGGTAATACATGCACCAGTTTCTTCTCAAATGTTGACACCCGTCCTATAACTTTTATTTAAATACACTGATTAGTAATAAAAAGTTATGAGGATTTAGACAAAAGTGGATTAATGTCTCTTGGTTCGTCTAACACTAAGAAGTCACCTCATATATGTAAGAATAAAACACAAAATACTTTGACGAATTTTAAGGTTTTAAATGCAACCAGGTCATACACAGATTAGAAACAACCCAAACATTGCTTAATAAAACAGAAAAACATACTGAAAACTACAGTCAATTTCACAAGAACCTCGAAGTATTAGTATTTTGATAATCAATAATTAAAAATGAGCGTTCAAACCCATGTATGGTTTCAGGGATTCACTGCATCCAACAAAACTGTCAGATTGCATTGTTTGGTAATCGTCATTTCACCAAAATAAAGGCCATTCTACCTACTTTTTAAGTTAGTAACTGTTACAATTGTTTGCCCTTTCAATGGCATTTAAAACAATGATCTGAAACAATGCAAATGACAAAAAGGCGGACCTAATAAAAATAAACACTTGACACTTTAACTGCTAAAAGAACTTCTGCAAAATGGTCTCTCTAGCATGATATTGTTAGATTCTCTAGCTTCTACTGACGCAAGCAACATATTTTCTACTTTATTAGTACAGTACCCTAACTTTAAATAATCTTTGTAAAAAAGCCGTAATGTTATAAATTTATCGTACATGTAAAAGATAAAGTTACTTTTGATCGCGGTATTGAATCAGCAATATGATCAACAATAATATAATTTTGCTTTTATCATTACCATGGTTAAAGAAGTACTTTGGAAATTCAAGTAGAAAATGTCAATTAGTTCCAAGTAATTGCATTCACTCTTTCGTTTTAATGGAGGGGACGCTTTATTATTCATAAAAAATGCTGTTGTTGAGAAATTGTCTTCATTATTTTTACCCACTAAATGCAAGATTGAAAAGACGTGATTTCTACATCAGTAGGTTACGTATTTTGAGCTTGGTGTATGCGTAAGTAGACAAGAACGTTCTAGTATTATAGTATATGAATAACACATAGTCAATAGGGTGTTAAAGCAGATTTTTACCTTGAGAAAACATTGTCAACAGAGGCGCAGCAATATAAAAAAAAAATTAGACGATATGTTCCTGAAGATAATTATCTTTTCAAATTTTTCAATAATTTGGGTTTGTTATCCTGTTATTTGTTGAAATGAATTGTTCTTATTTTTAAACAAACCCAGCATATCTATTTCCCAAATCATGGAACCTTCCATAAAATCTAATGGTCGCTCCTTACCGAAAAAAAAATTGCAAAATATTTTGTTTTCTGTGGACGAGATTCGGGCAGAAAAACGGACATTTGACGAGACTGGACGACGAATATTGAGTTATTGTCCCTTCCTTCCATTTAAAAATGAAACACTGACAGGCAACATCAATTGTTTAATATTATACATGTACTTTGTTTACTAAATTAGATCCATTATTCACATGGTGATAACTTGTGATAACTTACATGAGGAGGTGGTACTGCATGAGTCGAGATCTCATGTGACAGATTTTGTTCTCTAACCTACAAAAGTTTATGCTTAATAACAATACCTTGTGATTATCTCCCTTACGTATTTTTTTTTAAATAACATTAGATATATATAGTTTAACATTTTCTTTATTCAAACTAAATTCATATTTTAAAAGGCAAACTTTCTATAACTTTATAGTAATCTTATAAAGTTGTTAAATTTTTATCTCAAATGAAAATATAATATCCCTTTTGAAAAATTCTAAATAACTTGTCAAAAGAAACTATTTTACTGACAAAAAGCGTAAAATCTATCATTTAAAGCATATTTAAATTCATATTGAAATTAAAGCCTATAAGAATTGAAAATATTCATATCAAAAGTACAAAACCCCACCACCGATTTCACAATATATCCCCGTCACCATAATAAAATAATAACAAAACAAATATTCCTTTTCCGTAAACCACTTGAACCTTATAAGGATAATTCCTTTCTGGAATAAAAGATATAAGTATATGCAAATACATTTCAATTTCTTCTTATAGACACATCGTACAGAATAGACATACTTTGGTATTTCATTTAAAATTGTTCACCTATCGTTTATTTGTA
Organism: Mytilus galloprovincialis; assembly: GCA_037788925.1. Classification (NCBI taxonomy): domain Eukaryota; kingdom Metazoa; phylum Mollusca; class Bivalvia; order Mytilida; family Mytilidae; genus Mytilus; species Mytilus galloprovincialis. The sequence continues at coordinate 48,164,476 of CM075333.1, forward strand.
TATGGTATATTTTATAGGTAATCTCAAAACATATTAGGTTTACATAGAAGCATTTTATTTGAATAGTATGACATTTGTACGACTAAAGTAAACATAATTTATATTCTTGTGAGTTTTAACGTTTCAGTCACATGAAAAGGGCACTCAAAACTTAAATGTTATGATTTTTGGTAATATATTTGTACGTTAATTTCCAAGGTCAATAAATATAAAGTTGAACATCGAAAATCATGTATTTGACAAACGAATTAAGTCATTCGAATGAAATATTTCCTGAAGTCTTAATATTAAAAGAATTTACATTAAATTATCAAATTGAGAATGAAAATGGGCAATATGTCAAAGAGACAAAAGCCCGACCAAAGAGCAGACAACAGCCGAAGCTCTCCTATGGGTCTTCGACGCAGCGAAAAAAAATCCCGCACCCGGAAGTGGTCCTCAGCTTGCACCTTAAAAAAAATGCGTACTATTTCAGTGAAAATAGACTTCACACTAAACTTCAAAACATATTTAATGGAACTAAAATGAAAAAAAAACAAAACAAGCTTAACAAAGGCCAGAGACTCCCGACTTGGTATTGGCGCAAAAAAAGCGGGAGAGATAAACATGTTTGTGAGGTCTCAACCCTCCTCTATACCTCTGACCAATGTCGTATAAAGAAACACATAGCAGTACGCAAAAACTCAGTTTTAAAGAAGTGCAAGTCCGACCGATGTCTGTTTACAAAAGAACATAAGACAAATAACAATGATACATAAATGAACAATAGACTACTAGTAGTTACTGACATGCCAGTTCCCGATGAAACTGATTGAAAGATTATATTTCATCATTGACAATCAAGTACGATCCATCCCGTTAGCGGTTTAGTACATGTATATAATATATATGGTTTATAATGTTGTTATTGCACCCTTAACCTTAAAAAAGGAAAAAGAAATCTTTAAAAAAATCAATTTTAAAGTGATTGAATAATGAAATGATCAGATGTACGAAACTATACTAGGAAAAAGCCCTTATCGTATAGCACACTATAAAGGGCTCCGACATGACAAGATGTGAAATAGTTGAAACGAGAAAACCAACGGCATAACTAATATAGAAAACAAAATCCGAAAACAAACATGATGATGAGACCAAAATCAAGAACTGAATAATGATCAAATAGCATTCTATAAAATTTATCGCTACACGTGTTTGTCTTCGCATTTCTAATGATTGCTATTTGTTAAATTTCCAGTGGCAAGTATTTGACATATGTTAATTTAACCAATTCAATGGGATGTGTTGTTGGTTGATCGAAACAGTTGGTTGGCAAATGTGGACTTTATTCTGCAAATGAAAATATGTTTGGTAGGAAGAATTCGTAATAAGCTGAATGTTCATGAAAAAGGACGTGGCTACGTACTTAATCATCCATCACAGCCTTTCAGAATGGCTATATATCTGCTTAACGTTCTCAGCACCACTTCATGTCTATATATATCGTATATTTTAGACATAATGCAAACATAGTCTAGTTTAATATAATAGTTCTATAATTATATATATTAAAGTTTGCCTTTAAATATGAATTAATATTCTCACTTCAATATAATATTACTTTCTATGATGATGATTAACTTGGGTGATGGGAACTATGGCTATATTAAAGAAAGTACAATTAAGTATAATCTGCTAGATGACGTCTTTGAAAAAAATGAACATTGTCAAAGCTATTAAATATTTGTATATAATATAAGAAATGTTTTGTTAAGAAAATGTATAGAGTGAAGTAAGGTTTTATTATAGAAATAACTTATATCATGTTACTGGGTTTGATTTCTTCATAGTTTGTGATTATCAATTCACCGCCATCAACATTATCCTTTGAATTACAACTTATCTTTAAAAATCGTATTTCATACAAAGTGATTTACATTCAGATAAGTTTTTCCTTTAAATAGCATTCATATGTTTGAATGACATTTCTTTCACTTCCATTAACGTTCCGACCTTGATGTACAATTTTTATTAGACGATATTGGCAAAGTGGTGTGCCCAATTGTTTGTTAAATGATTCACTCAGCGGGTCAAAATAGAAAAAAAGTTAATGAACCTTAGTGCAAATTCATTATATAAGAGTTAAAATTGCATACTTTAAGGATTCTTTTAATAACTTTAAACAGCGGTATACTACTGTTGCCTTTATTTACATACTTCAAATAAAAATCTGTCTGTTTTTTCCCTTGCTATTAATTGCAGTGGAAGATGATTTCCTACATTATTTGAAATGTTACATGATTTGTATTAATGTTGTATCGAGGGATACCCATGACTTATACGAATTACATATAGTTTGAAATTCAAACGTAATTCACTCCCTTACTTCAAACTGTATGAATACTGATTATGGTAAAGAATGTTCTATTATCAAAGTTCTGATTTAATACTAAATATTTGTCAACATCAATTAAATTCCAGTTGTGCCGAATGAGCGCAGCGAACTAATTCACAAAAGGCTTCACATTCGTGCTACGACAATAGAAACCTCATGTAGGTATGCTGTTACAAGATACTTTCTATGTCTGTCGCATCAAAAATCAATTGTCACTAGCAACTCCTTAGCCAACCACATCTAAATCGCACGATGTCAATCGTTATCGAAAATGTATTCTTACATTTTATTCCATAGCAACAATTAAAATAATGCCTACCATTATTTATCGACATACACAGGGAATATTATTTACTGCCTATAATATTGGTTGGTATTTCAGTGAAAACTATTGTACATTTGTATATCAAAGCAGCAACATAATGCAGTAAGACAATTAAGTGCAATGCCATCAAGCGCTTCCTTTTCAAAGAACACCATGCCCTGGTTGCTAAATGCTAAGTATTGATATAAGATCTAGCCTTTTAAAAGTTTGCATACTAAAACTTTTTTAACTAAAAAAACTATTTTCATTGAAAAACTACTAAAATAAGTTATTATTAATAAGATTATAATTTTCAAAAAAATATTGCTAGCAACTACAAGTACATTTACACTAGCACTTTAGCGCGTTAACCAGAAACCTGCTTACCGGATTCCGTGTGTTAAGCTTGTCTTGGTAGTAATTGGAAGCGTAAGGCTTAAAATTGCCTTCATGCATTTCAATTCGGTCTAAATCTCTCCTCTTTTGTGGTTCTCCTCGTCGGTCATGGTCTTCTTGTCGGTATTCAGGCCGACCCCTCTCATCATGATATCTGTCCGTATGTTGACCAGATCTGTATGAATCGGGTGGCTGCTGATTCAACCTTTGATCCAAATTTTTCTGCCCCGGATTCTCATGTGAACGTAAGGAAACAACTTCATTATAAAGTCTTGAATTATCCAATTTTAAATCCTCTAATTGTGTTTCTAGCGTTCTTAACTTAGCTGAATGAGTTTCATTACGGTGATCAAATTTATTAAAACGGGAATCATGGTCCGCTAAATTCCTTTCCAAATGCTGCATACGAGAATGATAAGTTTTCCATTGTGGATCCATTTTGTTTAGTCCGAAAAGATTTAAAAATGAGAGTCACAAATGCCACAAGGTGTAATTAATACCAACTTATATCCTTGTCGTCAAGGTAAACGGAAGACACTTTAACTTTTTCGTTATCACCAAAGGTGTTCCGCAAACCAGATTTATCAGAGAGTAATAGATCAGTATTGTATACCTCGCTTTTCTTGTTTACCCTAATGGGGTTATTTGGAAAATATAATATAGGACATTTTTGTATTAGAGAAGTCTTTCATCAATATTGATTCAAGTATTAAATTGATATTAAAATAAAATCTTCCCGCTATGAAAGGTGAATAGAATATTTACATCTCGTAGATTGTACACTGCACAAAGTACATTGAAATCGATTTTGTCGTTAATGAAACGGTATAAAAAGAATATCTACTATTGATCTAGTCCTTTCTGCTTGATAATTAAGTATGCATAACTTGGTTTTTAGTCAGATTACACACTAAAAGATGTTATTCAAACTCATGGAATATGGAATCGCCTAACCATTTAAAAGTATTACTTTAATATTCTGTAATTCGAGGTTATATCAACTGTTTAAATATTGTTACAATACTTTTATATTTTGATCAGTGTCACTTAAAAGGTAATTGTATGTACCAATTTGGATAGTACAAAATTATATACAAACAACATGATTTAAATACAAAGTATGCAAATAAAGGTATGTTCCTGTCTGTCTTTTTGTAGGACTGTTTGTTTCTGCATCATTACATGTACATAGTGTCAGTTGGCACGCATTTAATTGCAAAATTATTCTTATCATTTTCGAATTATTACAAAAAGATACTATTTTATGTATGGTTAAATACTCAATCGTGCTATGCTACTATATATTTCAAGTTCAAAAGAGATTAAACTTTTTCAAAGCGGATGCAATTTTTGAAATACTACTTGACAAAAGTCATACGTAAATAGAACAGATTAAGAAGTAAACTTATTGTATAAGATAAATAATTCGTTAATCGTGCGTTCGAACGAAGCTTTTACTTCATTTACCCTCATCAGCAACGTCTTAAACCTATGCTATTGAGGATTATTTTTCAAACATTACATATAACATATAAGTTTACGTTTAGCCAATTACATTACGCAAAGCAATGCAGTTTCTTTAAAAACAAACGTTAAAGATTGTTCATGGGAATCAGATATTTTGTTTGTCCCTCAGACATCCCAATCGGACTTTGAATGCTTATTAATTATCTATGTGTCAATTAAAGTATATGTCTTGCGGAATATATGACATCATTATGATATTACATAAAATTAGGGATAATTTCACTGTTCTGAAACTTATTTCTGCATATAGGATTTAAACGGAGTAATACAAAAGAGAAGTTACAAAACGACATCTCAGCATGGTATAATTTTATTGACTGTCAACTTCATTAAAAATGTCTGTTCACCAACTGCTTCTTTTCGATTGGCTACAAAACCATGCCTACAAATGTTGTCTAAAGGTATTAAAGCTAATTCACTTCTTTTTTTCTGAAACTACAATCATTATAATCTTTATAAGACTTACTTCGGTTTCCTATTTTGTTTTCTCAATTAAAAAAATACGTTATCCAGTAACTGGTTTATAAAAGGTTTGGTCTTTACACATAAGCTGCTCTTACAAAGTAGTGGTCGATAAACGATTATTATTATTACTAAAGTTAAAGTTCCCGGAATCTGAGTCAAATAGATTGTTCTGGAACCTACTCCTTAAAATATACTAATTATTACGACTAACCTATTTTTCAATAATATTGAATAAAAAATTTTATATCGTAAATTTTAAATTCATCAATTGTCAACTTCTCAAAACTTATTTGGGATTTGTCATTAAAACGTGTTCTGATTGATATTAGCCAATCAGATTAACAATTTACATTCTCTCAACAATGCTACAAACATCAGAAACCTTACAAAAATCCTACATCTACTCATGTTTTTTTCCATAAATAAAATGTAACTTTTTTTAAAACACATGTATTCGTATGAACCCGTCTCCCTTCATTGTGTTACACACATGATTACTATAAACCAACTTATTTTCAAAAGCAAATTATTTTCACGGGTAAGAATAACACGAAAACTTTATGTATGGATATCTCCTGATCTGCCTGCATGAAGTAAATTTGAAAAATCGCGAAATTAAATCGCCGCAAAGTGGGATAGAAAGAGCTAATCGCGAAATGAAGTATCACTGAAAAAAATGTTGGTTTACAGTTTGTTCGTGTCTCCCTTCATAATGATTGCACACTTGATTATGTTGCCATCACCGTTAATAGTGTTTGCACGCTTAACTATGCCTCAAAACTGTGTTTTGATTAGACCAAATAACGAGTATAGCAGGTTACCCTGTTTTGGAATGCGTCAACCTGTATTGGTTTATTAATACGAAATGAAAATACCTTTGAAAGTACTAAGTTATAACATCAATACAAATAACAAATATTATTTCAATTCAATTATTAATAAATGTTGAATGCTATACTAGTATACGAAAAAATACACACGATGATGATTTAAGCTATTCTACGTGGTGGGTCACAGCTAATCTTTCTATCATTGGTATTGTAGTATGAAACTCAATGACTACCCAACACAGTTAACCAAAGAGAAACTTAACATAATTTAGTCTTATTTTTTTAGAAATATTCAAGACTGTATGTATTCTTTTCGTAACGTGGTAAACAGATTATCTTTCTATTATTGGCATTTTTGGTGCAAAAAAGGATTTATAAAAATTAATGACTACCCCAAAAAACGTCAAAACAAAATGTTGACCGTATGTACAATTTCCTGTAAATTATGATATTCCCTATAGACATCTTTTAAAAAAAAGTGAACGTTCTCAAATGAATAGATCATTTCATTCTGATTGCTCATAACTATGATATTGAAGAGGTTTTGACATATTGGTCAATTTTCAATCGAACACACTGTGTTGTGTCAAAATTGATGAAAGCAACATTGTAAACAAACTCACCTGTCGATCAAACTGTCCTCTGTAAGGTTTCGGCTGAAAACCACAACAGTAATTAATCAATTAAAATTAAGATTTAAAAAATATTTTGATTTTTTATCTTTCAAAATACTTCAAAATTAATTGAATTGATTTGATACGATTCTCCTCTGAAAAGGACGGTAACTCAATATCGTATATCGGTACATTTTGGGTCAATCTATATAAACAATTATAGATTTATTGAAATGGGGAATAATTCTATGACCTCGACAATAGATTAATTTTTAAAACATCTTTTTACACGTATTTTAGTATTTGAACAGTTATAACTTGTGCAATATAAAGAGAGAATTAAAATATAACTCACCATGTTATCTAGTTTTGGAGTAGTTTCAAACTGAAATGAAAACAAAACTTAACAAATGAATGCCGATGAAACAATCTAAATAATCATAATTTTTATGACTCAGAAACAAATTTTCTATTTAAAATTGCACTTCATATTAAGGGGACACATCAATGTGAAGGAAGATACTTATTTATATCGCAATACTTGATGATATACTTGATAAATCTGTGCAATTATGCATGGAAGAACTTTAGGCGTTCTATTTACATCTTTAAATTTAACACCTAGAATTTTTTTTTATTAACAACATGCCGAATTGGCAGTGGATATGCAGTTTTTTGCGTAATATTGTACTTTTGGTAATACTTTCAAGAAAAAATATTTTAGCCTTAACCATTGTTAAATACTCATTTTGATCTTAACACCATTTGAGTGTCATGAAAATTAGTTATTCAGTTATGTTCTGTCGTTCATTCAATGTTTAGACCTCAGTTTAGTAGCTTTTCGGATCATTCAGTTTGATGTTGATGTGTACAAGTAAAATACATATACTGAAAAGTCTGAATATAGACTAAAACAGTACTAAATTTATCACAGTTACTAAATTTTTAAATGTTTAAACGATTTTTTGTTCAGTCATTTAGGACCGTTTCAGATCCTCATTCGTTTACTTGTAAATGTATATACTAGTCGTCTTCTTGATTCAAAGACAATGCATTTGTGAGTATAAAAATGTATCAAATGAATTTGTTATACTAACCTAGATAAGTTAATACACATGTAAACATACAACTTCTCTCTACAATAAATCAGACAAAACATGCAAAACTAGACTTACATCTCCGTAATCTTTCTGCGTAGGTCTGTATCGGTCATACTATGTAAGAAAATAAAAAACAATATTCATTTCATTTCTGAGTAGTCTGGTTATATAGTAATTTAAACTGGAAATTATCCCTTTAATACAGTTTTTCTTATAAAAAATCATAAGATGTTAATGAACTGACTACAAAATTACTAACGTTTTACATATTTGTTATCATGAATAAATAAAAAGTATGAACTTTAGTTTCGTATTACGCTATATTTTACTTTATAGTTACATGTAGTTACATGGTAAAAGACAACTTATCATATTATACAACAGGTTGATCCTCTGGTTTTTTTACTAGTCTAAAAATTTGTCATCATCATTTCTGTTAGTTCGATAAAAATTGAAATATAACAAAAGTATGAATTAGCTAACTATTCTACTTATAAGACTAATATTGATTTTCGTTTGAAAGCAATAAATAACTAATCTCAGCGTAGCCCTAATTGATATAAACATAATTCAGAAATATAACATTCAAATTTTTATCATATCAAAACAGTAGCTAGATCACATTGTGGACAAGCATTACTTCCTTGTAGATAGAGATTTTCCAATTGTCTGTATTGTACATAAATTTCCGGTTTTGCATGTGATTTACAGTCGTTCTATAGTTATTGTGACAAGTCTTGCTAGTAGTCGTATAGATCTGAACTCGAAAAATGTTATCGTCATGATTTCAAATACAAGATAATCAGTAAAACGACCATGCACTGAAATATGTTGGTCGATAGCTATCTGCCATCATGTATTGGTAGTGGTACTTTTGAATGTCAATTGGTATGGTTGTAATGACATAAGTTGATATGTCATTGATGTTAATTTCGGTTATAGCATGTTAATAATACTAGTATTTGTTAAAATTATGCATTCCAGGAAAGTTAGATATGTATTGTACACAGCAAACATTGTTTATAGAATCTAGGCATTTCGATAAAGTTTTCAAATTAAAAAGTGGGAGAAGCAAACATCGGTTCAATAAATAGCAGCATAAAATTTCAAATCATAGACATAGAATAAGCAACCAATCAGAAAGACAGATTCATATGAAATGCAACGTTTGACATTTGATTACCGACATAAATGCTGTTTTAGAAATTTTACACCAAACTTAAGCAAGTGACCATCACATGTTGCCCTACCCTTGTTACTAAGCTTCACACAAGCAGTTAAAAAACTTACATTCACGATTTTTAAAAAGCAAAGTTGTTTGCACAAAGTAAACTTACAATGCTAAAATGTAGGGTTGCTTCTTTTGTTAGGGAAGTTCAAAGTTCTATGATCTTGAAATGCTTTTAAATGACGTTACGAAATTAAACCATGTAACGGAAACAAAAAATGTGTCTTTTATTGAATTTAAGAGCAGCATTTGTATGAATTGAATACCTTTAATTAATATCAAAATGTTAATATAAATACGGAGACGGTTCATAATTAAACTTGTTAGTTATTTTCATGGTATCAAACCAACAGGCTAATAAAGGTTAACTTTTGTCCAATACAAGCTGAGTATAACGTAAATATGTTAATATATTATATAATAGAATAGATTTTAGAAAGAACGATAACCTCTTCATCAACTATCACATGATCTGCCATGGCACGATTGTTGACATAATCTTTGGATTTATACATATCATTTCTTTTCTGGAATGCAAATAAATCATGTGTTTATTTAAACTGATCAATTTGTAGGATATAATAATGTAACATATCAAATTTTGGTATACTATATTTACGTTGGAACTTTTCAGTGGATTATGTATGACATAATCGTTGGTTATCAGTGCAGTTTCGTGTTGCTAGCAGTTTTTATAACTTGTCTCTTTATTTTCAATCTTGCAGATATGGGATTTAAAGCAACGACTGTTTATGAATGGTCAAGGTCCAACTATGATCATTTTTAACAAAAATAACTTCCTAATTACCTGTACATTTACAGGTCACAAATGTCCTTCAAATTACATGAAAGGTAAGAAAGTGTCATCAATAAAAATTTAACATTTTTGTTCAGTCCTCACAGATTTAATTTTTATATAAAGATAAATTCATTTCTTTTGCTGGTTCAATATGTTCACTGACATCATGACGTTCTGTATAAAATCGAAATTTTGATTTTAATTTGATTATGATCAAAATGTGCATTGTTTGAGTTTAATACATCTTTCAATATAAAGAAGTTCTTTTGCAATTTAGAAAACGATTAAACAAATCAGGATTAGAACAACATAAGCTAGACATCAAAGAAAATTACATTGCCACCTAAAAATAATGATAATATTATAAAAGTTGTGATTAACATTGGCTGCTTATTTCTGACATTAAAAAAAAATATCAAACAAAAACCCAATTTTCCACTTTCAAAAAGAATGAAAATGGTGTAAACACAATAAATAATTCCAGTATTTCTAAAAAAATATAATATAAGGCACTATGATGAAAAAAACATCAGTTAACGAGGGGAGTATTTTCCTGATGAATTACAAAACCTTTCTTATAGTTAGAAAAAGATGGTAACCTTATAATCTTCAACTATACATTATATAATACTTTAATTAGTAGCCATATATTATCTTGTCAAATTACGAATCACTCAAAAGATAAAAACTTAGCTACTGACAATAATTAAACTAGACTTGCTGGCAAACAATACTAAATCATTTTGTAAATTATACAGGCAGAAATCATGATAAAATTTAACTGTTCTGTACTTGTCGCCCAGTTTTTACTGTAGTTGTTGCCTCAATTCATACTAGCAATTGTTATTACATTATAAGAAATGTATTATCCTAGCCATCAGCATAGCGACAAATAAAAAATACCCGACTTATGAAGGGTCCACCGATTAAGTTAAAGCCATATTGTCCATCCTGTATATGTGGTAATTTGAATACAATCTTCTTTTTTGACTGTCAAATGATCGTATAAGATACTTTACTTTTTTGTATACATTATGCACAAACGTACTTCTTCTTGTATTTTATCTTTCAATTAGGGCTATTCAACTTTTATACGAAATGAAAAAAAAACGAGAATCAAACATTTGTGAAAAATACACTTGCGTATAAGGGAATATGGCATACATAAAGTACGGTAATTGTTTGCTTGATGCCTGTGAAGTTATTTTTTTTCATATTTGCATCCATATGTTTTGATAATAGTAGAGGTTAATATTTTTAACTCATTAATTCGAAACATTCATTTGTAAGCAAATTGACTAGATTGAATTCCCGAAACAAATATTCCAACATCGTACGTTAACGATTGATTTCCGGTTTTAAGCACCAGTTTCAGCACTTTTTGTTATAACATAGCAGCCAGTTCTATAGGTGGGGGAAAATTTCTGTAAATTAGAACCATGATAGTCGAACACATTTTGCCTCGCATAATTACCTCACTGTTTACAGGCTAACTACTGAGACTACCCAATCACCGAGTCTTCAGGACACACTTGAAATGATCATATCGACCCTAAAAACATATGATAATGTGCATACTTCGAGTTCCAGTATGTGCCACCTACTACAGTCCCATTTTTGAAGAAAAAAAATCAGTCATGGTTTTTTAACGTGTTATTTGAGACTTTGGTCCGGACATTACGATATAAACATTTGTTTAACTAAAGATCTACGTGTCCTTACCTTTGGATCATCTCTTCTGTCATGTCTCTGCAACGTGAATAATATTTTTATGACTTGTACATAAATTTTTATTTAAAGAAAACAATTAATCCAATTGGAAAGTACCTACCTACTGCACATTATTAAAACCCAACACTAAATTTTCAGTTGAAGTATTAAGGCAATATTTTTTTTTTCGAACTGTACATACATATGATGTTCAAAGTAGAATTCATTCTTTTACTAAAACAAGAGAAAAAAAATTATATTAACTATTGAAACATTACAAAAAACATCATTTTGGAGTATTTGCTTTATATGATTCATAGTTATGTTTTGTATATGTTTTTATCATTTCAGTATGACTAGTACTGTAATAATAAGTAAAATGATTTAAAAACAAGAATGTGTCCAAAGTACACAGATGCCCCACTCGCACTATCATTTTCCATGTTCAATGGACCGTGAAATTGGATAAAAAATATAATTAGGCCTTAAAATTAGAAAGATAATATAATAGGGAACACGTCTACTAAGTTTCAAGTTGATTGGACTTCAACTTCATCAAAAACTACCTTGACCAAAAACTTAAACCTGAAACATGCACTTTCATTTTCTATCTTCAGTGGACCGTGAAATTGGGGTCAAAAGTTTAATTTGGCTTTAAAATTAGAAAGATCATATCATAAGGAACATGTGTACTAAGTTTCAAGTTGATTGGATTTCAACTTCTTCAAAAACTACCTTGACCAAAAACTTTAACCTGAAGCGGAACAGACGGACGAACGAACGAACGGACGGACGGACGAACGGACGCACAGACCAGAAAACATAATGCCCCTCTACTATCGTAGGTGAGGCATAAAAATATCTGAAGTTGATGCAGCTTTTAAAAGCAAGAAATGAGAAGAATGCAGAATATTGTTTGATAAAATGAAATGTTTCTGAAACAAAGTGATTATTTATTATAAGATATTATCTGCATATATGAAAATATACTTTTATATATAGCGTCTACTGATAAATGTTACATATATGCAAATTGAGATACGGCTATACTCTAATTATCCACTTTGAATAATACTTGACTATATAAAGGACATAACCTAAGAATATATCTTTCAAGAAGAAAAATCTCATTTTTCCCTAACAGGCCTATTTAAACATATACAAAAAAATGTCAAGAATGTAGGAATTTAGATTCGGTTCAATTTAGTTTGTTATTCTTTTGATTAAAATTGAGTTTGATAAATAAATAATCAGAAATAATAGTAATTGTCATTCTGGCCTATGTTACTATGACAACGTACGTAATATGAAACAGAATGATTTCTAATGTGTATACAAATAAGCAGATGTGGTATGACTGTCAATGCGACCAAATGACATAGAAGAGTTTTAGGATGATAATATACGTGTAGTATCATACCCGATAAGTAAGGTTACCATGGTCTAAATAGCTGCGATTATAACCCTGTAATACACAAATATTTCTTTAACTTTTTTTTTTTTTATTTTACTTCTTGTTTCATTTTAGTTTAGACTGTATATAAACGAAACATTTCAAAAAGTTTCATTTTTCAGATCCTTTGTTTTTCATTCATAGAAACGTGGCTATTCTTATTTATTTCAATGTTTCAACTGATATAAAAATAATACTAAAATACTTTGTTTTCTGATATAAAATGCACACGAGTTGGTTATATGTTTTCCACGAGTTTTTACTGTGAGAATAGCAACCAAAATCTATAATTTGATTATTTGCAAATATGATTCTAATTAGTAAATATGTTTATAAATTACACTGAAACTACTTACTCTGTCTGTTTGCGATCCATCTTCGTACCCCTAGAGATGAAAATTCAATTATTATATGGAAAAAAAACGAATAATATGGTTATGACGACTTTTATTTCTCAAAATTGAAAAAGTAATCTTAACTTGTACTTTCTTAAATTGTCTTAGAAAGAAATGACCATATCAATACTTTAAAGAGGTTAATATTTTCAATCTATCGTTAAAATCTTCACGTTTTAGCTAAAATTTTATTCACTGCATTTTTTTACCTTAAAATTATTGATATTTGACAAACTTAAATAAGAGAAATAAAAGTATTAACAAAAAAATCGAACTTCAAGGAAAATGCAAGAAGTCCATAAAGACCGACGAAAACATTAGACTTATAGACCACTAGCGGATTTATGGGGGTTTGGGGGGTAGCAACCCCTCCCCCTTCCCCGCTTGAAAATCTTAAAATAATTTTTGTATTAACCATTTCTTGTTTTAATGTTATCTTTACTATAAATTGAATATCTAGCACTGAATAGGGTGACACGTTGTCGCAACACTGCTTTAAATATACACATGTCATAATTACATTGGCCTGAGGGTAACTTGATAATTAGAGGATCAAAGGATTCAATTAAGACAATCAAAGGCAGGCATCCCTATATTTTATAACTTTGTTGGTTTAATGATTAAAACGACGTTTTTTGTTAGCTTTATTTGAAGAAAAATACTTTTTCACCCTATCATATATAAGATTTTATAAGAAAATGACACTTGCTAAATCTAAGGATATTGCAAACTTTATTTCCACATATGTACCTAGTGCTCAAATGTATACCATTCTAAATGAAAACTGGAATCCACCTAGTTCTTTTCCTTTTCATAAACGTGAAATGTACGGGTTAAAAAGATGCACTATTTCCCATGCATTGTCTATTCAACTTCACAGGACGAAATTTATAGCAAAATTTGCATTTTGTTCGCTACTGACGACAACCCCGGACAGTTTGTTAAAAAAACACGTTCAGAATTTGGTAAAGCAAATGGTGAATGTTAATCTCACAAACAAACCAAAAAATACCACCAAACAGCCTTATCAAGATCACAAAACTTTACCAACACACATCATAAGACGCGGCTAGTGGAATAGACGCAAGGGGTGATACAGCAATTGCATAACGGGTAGATACGATCTGTAATTAAATAATTAAACTAATCAAAGGTTTATTTAAAGTAACCATATGCCTGATGAAAAAAAAGTGTGCCGTTTATTGAAAAACATATGGTTTGGTATAACAAGAAAACTTCTCTAGTGTTCAAAAACATTTCTCACCCCCCCCCTTTTCCCCCGCTTCAAGCTCTGGATCCGCGCCTGTAGACCAACAAAACGAAAGAAAACAACTGATGATAATATGTAAATGATGAAAATTCTGAGTTAAAATGGATTTATCGTTTTGGTACACTTTTATTTAAATTTATCAACAATATTTTGTATTACGATATCTTATTTTTCATCTGGGATCTTTTTCAGATTTTGAAATTGAAATGAATAAAGGTAGGAAAATTCATTTGAAATTCTCACCCTTCCTCTGTCCATATCACCATATCCTCTCTGAAATAAATTATGGTTAAAAGTCAGACTTGAAGTTGATGTAAATAAATATTAAGAAGAAAAAAAAAACATGCACACATAAAATGACACTTTAAATATCTCAATTCATCATTAGTAGGGAAAAAAAACGTTTGTTGTATGACTTTTTTGTTGGCTTTGTTCAAATGCACATTGAAAGATTTTTATAAAAGCAGATATGTTTTTGCCCATTTAAAAAACAAATCTTATTTCAATCACATCCTGGACTGCTTCTTTATTTCGCAATCATTTATTTTGTTAGATATGTGTGACTCACCCTGTCTGTCATTGGTCCATCATGGTATGCGTCATGTTGCTAAAACAAATACATAAGGTAAATTTTGTTTTCAATTACCCTGTTTTATATTTCTGACAATGGAAATTTGCGCAATACATTAAAAATACGTTGTTTGTTAGTATTTGTATTTTTTTTTGTGTTTGACGTCACTTTAAGTGTCCTTATTTGAATCATGGTCCAATGATTTTAATTCATGGAAAAAGCTGGAGTATTGAATGAAGATCAAGACAGCTAGTCGACAGAAAAACTTACAACCCTTATAAATTAAGACTGGATTTGAACACACCCCGCTTAAGTTGCTTAACCGAAGTTGGCAGAACGATTTGGAATTTTGGTTCCTCAATGCTTTTCAACTTAGTACTTTATTTGTCTTTTCAATGATTTTTATTCGGGCGTCACTGATGAGTCTATTGTTAACACAACGCACGTCTTGAGTTCAAAATTGTAATCCGTGTATCTATGATGGGTAAATTCATATATGAGCAGTGTTCCAATTCAAAACATTGACTGACTAGGGATCACTGTAGAACAACAGCTTAAACCTCAAAAGGATTTTGCATGAAAGTTTAAATAACTTTGACGATTTGTGTTGGTTAGAACGTTATCTCACAGGTTTCGAATGTAACAAATATTTTTTTTATATCCAGATATCATCAATGCGGCAAATATGAAGTCCGCCTACGGGTGTAGTATTTTCTTGCTGTGTTGAACACCTAATGGGGGCTTTCTGGTGATCTTTTAATCTTTTGTGGGGTTGTTGTCTCTTTGAAGCATTCCCCATTTCAGTTGCCCTCCATAACCTTACATTAAAATATACTTACTGGTCTCCTTTCTCTACCGTACTCATGCATTTCATGTGCTTTCTACAATTAACCAATTAAGAAAATGTTAAATACAAGATTGAATTTTATAATATGTTTTATTTTGTAGTTACGTTCAATGGAATACATTTACATTTACACCATGCGTCGCCTGTAGGAAGATGATTTTATTTACGTTTTTAAGGATGTACTTAGGTGAGGTTAGGTAACAATTAAGAAATTAAGAAATCAAAATTGATACTTTAAGCTGGTAGAGCATCAATTAAGGATAAAGATAAGCTAAAAATATTGATAGGTCATGGACCTCCTTTTCGAGATATTTGAGATTTAAGATATGGCGGGAAAAGGCTGACTCGGACTTTTACCTTATATTTGCATTGATATTATTTGGGTCTCAAAACAAAAGAAAGAAAATCAAGAATCTTCTAAAATTTTGGTAAATGATCTTTCATAAGCTATTAAGTCTCATATGAAAAAATAAATGGGTGTTATGGGGCAAAATATTTTACATTGTATTGTATTGAAAAGCACCAAGGAGTCCGAACATTTGACACAAATTCCAAAACCTCACCTAAATACATCCTTAATTGAGATATACAGAAGAAATTACTTGACGTCATAGATGAGTTATCGCGTCACAGCTGTAAGTTTTGATAAATGAGAGCGATTTGGTTAGAATTCGTATCGTTACATTGGAAGTTTTTTTAGTATGTGTGCATAAGTCATCTTATCAGCATTATTTTCATCGAAAAACCACTGCTACTGCAGGTGAGTATACGCATTTATCTTCCTATACATTATATTAGTATAGCATTTCATTTGCATAACGTAATGAGTAGATAAAAAACACGATTAATACAACTGACTTATATTGAATTATGTTAAAAAATATAAGAACGCAAATTTACTTTATGCAACGAGTATATTTATTTCTTTGAGTATATTCATTCATCATGTGTGAAATTCTTAGTAACACTGATGCTTCATTACAAATATTGATTGGTTTGTTTGTTTTTCGTTGTCGTATATCAGTCGGGGCACTTAGCGAACTCCATAATATTATGGAATTGGCTAAATTTGACTGCTTTATGAAAATCCATAATATTATGAGATTAAATAATATTTCCAGTTATATTATGCGTATCCATAATTTTGAATATTATTGAATTTCATAATTATGCATGAAAAAATTAAATTTGATGTGTCCGAAAAACAATGTTTTGGGTATTGCTAACAAGTTCCGTAATTTATTAATCTTAAAATGCTATTTTTATGATCATCTATTGATTATATTCATCCGACAATCGTCGCCTTTCTCGCGTCATATTTAAAATGCTTTCGTCTTCAATGTCTTTTATCTAGGACAGTATTTTGTACAAGGGAGACAAATCGTGTCGTCTTATAAGCCATATTTTTCTTAAATGTATTATCGTTCCTTAAACAATGAATAAATCGTGTTTTAGAAAATAAATGTAGAAAATAAGTGTGTCAGTTGACCTCGTTTTCAATACATTAGTTTTATCAAGGGGAAATGTTACAAAAAAATAGTACACATCCTTCAGACGTCTTTATAAATTATAAATGACTATGTACACAATAGGTATAGAAACACATTACTTTCACGTGTTTATATGTCTTGATTTGACGAAATTTAATTAATGGTCAGATCCACAAAAACTCATTACATGCAATTGTTATTGTTTCAAATTCAGTTTATGTTGCAGACCGTTTTAATGTTGCTTATGTGTATTTGTGTATATTGGGTAAGGTGGGTACATTAATTCGAATACACATGCATACAACGTATTTTTTCTGTCACCATCAAATTTGAAATGTTTCTTTTCAAATCCTTTAAAATTAAAATTGTGTCTGTAAAAGAAAAGTCTCTTGTGTTGTCTTACATGTAAATAAAAATTACATCTTAGAATAAAAATCGAGACATCAAGACAGAATTTAAAGAAAAATTCATAATCTATAAACATAGGCAGGTAGAAATTAGATATTCATTTTGATGTATTACCAATACATATTTATTTCGACGTCGGTCAATATTTGATGATAGATACACCTGAGTATTTAAAACAGCACTATGACATGTATGATTGTTATTTTCCTACATAACACGTTGCATATCAAAATTCAGTTATTGTCCATTTGACTTCTATATATCTGCAGAAAAAAATTCTTAAAAAATTAAGATAACATATTGGTTCTTGAGAACCACAAAATTAATTTATATACAAGTATAAAAACAGCAGAAGAAATAAATTGTAAATATTAAACTATTTCAAAGCGAAGCAAGGTCATGTAATACAATATTATTTAGTTCAGCAGTATGATTAATTGGTAAGAAACAGATGACATAATTTACGTTTGATATGAAAATTTATACACATTGCAGAATGAACTCATAATATTAATGCCTAGTTGAAATTATATCACAACATACTAATGGGAGTGCAACCTGTCAAAATAATCTTTTGGAAATAAATACATAAGTACTGTATGAAATGTGGATGATGACTTATGCATGACGACATTTATAATAGACTTTTATTTTTGTTTGTTAATATATAATATTAAAATCGAAAAAAAAAATCTATTTCTATTTATCCAAATTTATTCGTTGACTTCTTTGCACATCATACTAGTCAAAACACGAAGTTTGTTAGTCAAAATATAATATAGAATAATATAAATAAATATATTAAATATTTATAATATAGAGATTTGAACACTCCAAACAAATATCAATCACTACGTGTTAATCGCAATTCATTGAATGGTAAATCAGTTGATTCAAACAATAAAATATAATATAAAAGCTACGAGAAATGTTGTATAAAGGTTTAAAAATTGTTCTATTATCTCGGCTAATATTCTAAAACTATAACACCTGTATTCCTTAATTTCCGAATTAAGTAGTATTTTTTTATTGAGAGTAATGACTTATTGCTCCGGATTCACAATGATATGTCCGAGTAGGACGTCATGTCTAATTACATAAAATTGAGATCGAAATAGGGAATATATGTAAAAGAGACAACACTCCAGCCAGAGAGCAGACAACAGACTGACACTTTGTGAACTAGCAAGACTTGAATCCTGGTCAACATTTAAGACTAGTAAAAAGCCGGGTTGATATGGTATTATCGTGATTTGTCGTAAGGAAGCTGTTTTTCTCCAATTTAAGTTTAGACGAGTAAATTCATATAAGATATATGACGTCCCATTGAATTGCTTTAAACTAATACAATAATATATTACATATATGAATGTTACTTCCTATTAAGTTTACAAAAATGTCGCGCTTACAAAATACTAAAACAATATAACCACTCTCTGTGAAAGATGGGCGACAGATTCCAGAGGGACAGTCAAACTTATAGATCGAAAATAAACTGACAAGGCTATGGCTAAAAAAGAAAAGACAAACATTCAAATAATAGAACCCAATACACAACACAGAAAGGTAAAAACTGAGCAACACGAACCCCAACGAAAACTGTGGATGATATCAGGTGCTCCGGAAGGGTATGCTGATCCTGATCCACATGTGGCACCCGTCGTGTTGCTCATGTTATTACAAACCCGGTAAATACTTTAATTCGGTATGTCATATACGTGAAAAGGAAAGGGGATTTTAGTTATGAAAAAAGGAACATATCCGATATCATCTGTAAAACGGTTAATCCATAACTATCATTTATCATCTACAAAATACCACATTTAATAAACATACTCTATCGACACCATTCAAACTCTCGTCATCTTTGAAAAACTAAAGCTAATGATTGAAGAGTTTTGAAGAAGGCGTATTTTCTTTGGTAAAGTGCTAGTTACATTACACCATAACGCATATTATGGTACACCATAATTTAAGATATATTATAAAAATCAATAATATTATAAGATAGCATAATGTGTGGATTAATATTATGAAATCAAATAATTTTGGAAATGCTTATAATGCATCAAGATATTAAAAAATCGATCATATCGTGATAACGATTTTATTGGAATATGTTTTTGTTTCGGTAGACATGTCTAACATTTGGTGCTTTCATAAGATAAACACTGGCAATGTTTTGAATTTGACATAGGTAACAATTTATTTAAAAATAAACCATTTATCCGCTATTTCATTTACTTTAAAAAAAATCATAACTAAAAAACAGGCAAAGGATATCAACAAGTCGAAAATAAACTGACGAAGCCATGGCTAAAAAAGAAAACAAAAAAACACTCTGAAAACAGTAAACATTACAGAAGAATAAAAAAACGTAGACAATTTCATCTAACCTTTACAACATACCCAATTTAATAACCATACTCTATCGATGTACTCTTCGATTCTATTATATAAGTGCATTAATTTTAAAGCAATGTACTGATTCGTTCATTCAAATAAAGCAGTCAATATAAAAGTTTCGACACCATTCAAACTCTGGTTCATGGACATTTTTATAAAACTTAAGCTTATGATCGAAGAGATTTGCAGAAGGCTTATTCTCTTTGGTAAAGTGCTACCTAAGTATTTTTTCGTGAAAGCAGCATACCATCCGTATATATATTGGACATCCGTTCTGTCCGGACATCTTTTTTTTTCATCCGTTAGGCGTCCGTTCGTGCTATCCGGTAAGGTGTGACCGAAGCACGAACGGACGTCTAACGAATGAAAATAAAAGTTGTCCGTTGACAGAATTGTTATCCGTTGGGAGTCCGTTGATGTACTGACCGAATACAGCGGACGTGTAACAGATGCCTTACGGACACATACCGGATATGCAAAGTACGAGAAACGGAAACGTACCGGACAGAACGGATTTCGAACGTACATCCAACGGAAGAGTACCGCATAAAACGCACACCTAACGGAAGCGTACCGGATAAAACGGATGAACAATATATACGGAAAAATAAAAGGCAACAATAATAATACATGTACATCGCATAAATATTCAAAATGTTAAGGTGTAACTGTTTTTGGTTTATTCTTCAAAATACCGCATAAGGTCAGCGTCTGAAGTAAGAGCTGCTTGATTGTGAAGAATCGCCCTTACTTTAAGGTTGATTATGAATAATAAGAATTCATGAACCTTAAGAAATCTGACATACCAATAATTGGCATTTCTGACGAAAATTTCAATTGGCATATATCCGTTTCAGATCCGTTGATCATCCGTTTTATCCGTTATACGTCCGGTAGAAGTCCGATCTCATTCGTTCAACATCCGTTTTATCCGTTATACGTCCGGTAGAAGTCCGTTGGTGAGTTTATCATCCAGACCACCAACAGATGTATAACGGACACGTAACGTATACAAAATGGAAACGAAACGGACGAGTACCGTACAAAATGGACGCCTAACGGACGTTCAACGGACATTTTATCCGTTGGACGTCCGTTCAACGTTTTGAATATGCTCAAAATTTTCGACCGGACAGAACGGACGTCGACGGATAAAACGTACGCTTAACGGACATGCAACGGATATGGACGGACGTCTTACGAATAAGAACGGACGTCTAACGGACATGAACGGATGGAAAAAAGGTTTTCCGTTAGGCGTGCGTTCGAGATATCCGGTAAGATGTGACCGAGGCTTTTCTTGCATCCTTATTTGCAACACACTTTAAAACACGATTTTACATTTCTAGCGATAGACTTTACATCTACAGCGCTTGAATTTACATCTTCAGTGCTACACTTTATACGGATTTGGCTATACTTTTTGGACCTTTTGTATTATAGCTCTTCATCTTTTTTTTATAAGCTTTGGATTTCAAATATTTTGGCCACGAGCATCACTGAAGAGACATGTATTGTCGAATTGCGCATCTGGTGCACGAAAATTGATACCGTTAATTTTATTACTACCACTGGGTCGATGCCTCTGGTGATGGACTATTAGTCCCCGAGGGTATCACTAGCCCAATAGCCAGTACTTCGGTACTGGCATGAAAATACGGATTTTTTATGTGTTATTAAAATTTGCTATTACAAAATGATAGAAATTGTTATAAATTAAGGAATGTATCTCCCTCATGCAAAGCTCTGATTCCTTTCACAGATTTGGCTATAATTTTTGGACCTTTTGGGTTATAGCTCTTCATCTTTTTTATAAGCTTTGGATTTCAAATATTTTGGCCACGAGCATCACTGAAGAGACATGTATTGTCGAAATGCGCATCTGGTGCAAGAAAATTGATACCGTTAATTTTATTATATCTTCAGCGCTAGACTTTACATTTTTAGCGCTGGACTTTACATTTCCAGCGCTTGACTTTACATCTCAAGCGCTATACTTTATATCTCCAGCGCTTGACTTTACATCTAGATCTCCAGCGCTTAACTTTACATCTCCAGCGCTTGATTTTACATCTTCAGCGCCAGACTTTACATCTCCAGCGCTTGATTTTACATCTCCAGCGCTTAACTTTACATCTTGAGCGCTAGACTTTGCATATCTCTAGCGCTAGATATTACACATCTCCAGCGCTAGACTTTACATCCCCAACGCTAGACTTTACATCTACAGCGCTTGACTTTACATATCCAGCTCTAGACTTTAGATCTCCAGCGCTGGACTTTACATCTCCAGCGCTGGAGTCTACATTTCCAGCGCTTGACTTTACATCTCCAGCGCTATACTTTATATCTCCAGCGCTTGACTTTACATCTAGATCTCCAGCGCTTAACTTTACATCTTAAGCGCTTGATAGTACATCTTCAGCGCTAGACTTTACATCTGCAGCGCTTGGTTTTACATCTGCAGCGCTTGACTTTACATCTCCAGCGCTAGACTTTGCATATCTCCAGCGCTAGATTTTACACATCTCCAGTGCTAGACTTTACATCCCCAGCGCTAGACTTTACATCTTCAGCGCTTGACTTTACATATTCAGCGCTAGACTTTAGATCTCCAGCGCTGGACTTTACATCTCTAGCGCTAGACATTACATCTTCAGCGCTGAACTTTACATATCCAGCGCTAGACTTTACATCTCTAGCGCTAGACTCTATATCTCCAGCGCTAGACTTTACACATCATCAGCGCAGGACTTTAAAAGACACTTTATAATCTGTGTGAGACCAACAGGGCTTCGTACTTTAGAGCCTCTAGTTATTTATTATAAAGAAATCGCATGTATAGGCGCACCTGTATTCTGGTTGATATTCGCATGTGTTACGGAGAATATATCTCCCTATATTCCGCGCTTGTATGACAGTTATGAATATTTTTATATTTTTCTCATAGTATTTGTTATATGATATATTTTATAACAATTGCATTAGGATTTTTTGTAATTTCACATTTAAATTTGCAAAAGTATCATCTCCTCTAAAGCAGTGACATCGAATGTTTTCTTATAACTAATTTTTTTTATCCAATATTTACAACATTTATTATAATTTCACAACATTGTTTTCGCTGTAATAAAAGCGAACTGTTAACGTCTGCAACATTAGACAGAAAATTTCACACTAAGTTAACCTGATTCCCAGAGATGATAAAAACAATGTAATTAAATATCCACCAGCTGCATTTGCAGACGACTATTATTTGAACTCTTAATGACTAGACTGACCTACTGAAGGTGTCATAACATTTAGGAATCCCGTAAAGATTAACGTTCAACTTTCTACACTGTAATAAACTATTTAAAAAATACTGTTATTTTTAAAAGAAATTGTAACTTTGTTTCAACATAATTCATATTGTACTGAAAAATAACGATTAGATTAATTTAACTTGCAAAATTATAAGTAAAACTATAAAAACGAGTTCTACTCTACTTAAATTCAATCATACTCCTTAAAACTATTTAAAACTATTAACTATTGTTTTTCAATAATTTAAAACTATTTAAGTTAAGATATCTAATCGGGTCCTACTAAAAAGCGTCGGGAGCGCCCGGATGAAGAAAAAGCGCCCGTGGAAAAAAAATTAGCGCCCGGGGAAAATATATAGAGATGAATGTTTCAATTTTAACAATAATATATGAATACTATTTCGAAAAGCAAATAATGGATCACAGTTTATGCTGAAGATTTATAAATCGTTAAACACCGACAGATACGTTTCTCAAATTTCCCAGATAAATATTAATTTTATAAAATTAAAAGAGTTGCACATTATTTAACATTTTAAGAACGGTAAAAGTAATTGAACAAGTGTTCATCATGCAGTTGCGAATATTAGACCTCGGGATCTGAATTTTTTTAAACTAACTAAATATACGTTTTGATCGAGGACAATATCGTTCATGATTCTTCTATATACTTATATTTACCAACTTATATACAATTTTTAAATCTAAAATGTAAAAGTGCAACAACACTATCTAAACACTTTAGATTTAGCATCGTTAATATCCCCATTTATACAGGTGAAACACGCAATGTTTTTTTTTCATTCAGGAAATCACTTATTCTCCCGGGCCTTTTTTTCTTCCTCGGGCGCTTTTTCTTTTCTCGGGCGCTCTCGGGCGTTCCCAAGCGCTTTTTAGTAGGACAGATCTTATCGTATTATTTATTTATCGTAGGACATGTAGAAAAAAATCCGTCCTATCGGATAAGTAGTTTTATACATATCACCCCAAGGTTATCCTAGTAACGTGTCGAGTAACGAGTAGCAGCATGAAAACAAATAAATGGTGGTGTCAAACTGTCAAATCCAATGTATCTGTGTTTTCCCCCAAAAATGTTTTTATACGGAACACTCAGGGGAGGACAAGATAACTTCTTTAACACCGAAAAATATATTAGAAAAAAAAAATGAATAAATGATATGTTTTAGAAATTGTAATCACAATGACTGACATGCTTGAAATCCTAAATTGGATGCGCAGTTGCTTATTATTTTCTTTTCTTCAATTTTACCCCACCCCCCTTTTTTTTAAGAAATGAATATATTTCATAGATTAGACTACATCCATTTTTTGGGGGTAAAATATGGTTCTTTAACTCCCAACATTGGTAGAGCCTTCAAACACCAAACCCTGGATCAGTGCATTTAGTCTGTTATGATTATGGCAGAAGACATGCAGAGAAATGACTAATGACCAGTGCATTATAGGATTTACATTTTTCCTTTTGGTCAATCATCTTGCAGGGTCCAAACGAGTTCACCTGTATGTGTGCCATTTGTTTTCTTAATTTCTTTATCAGCTATTGACTTGGTATCTTCTTATCAAATAATGTGTGTGAAATTTAAATCTCATTTAGATATACATGTTAGTTTCTTACCGTTTTTACTTAAAAAAAAGCCATTTGCCAATGTAATAAAAAAATAACGAATCAAAGAATTCAAATAGGCTGCGCGCATTAGAAAATTCATGTGTTGTTCGGTCACTCGTTGAATATTTTTCTTTTTGGATTCTTCGATAATTTATTCTATAAATCTCATTTTAATTTCAATTGTACGTACACGTACTTATGTATATATGTTTGTTAACTGGAAAATATTTCTCGGTCTTAAAATCAATTATACGTCGTATACTTTTCTATGTTAAACTTATATAGTTAGGCACTTTTGTTGTATGTTTATATCATTCGGTTTTTTTAGACATTTATTTCTTCCATTAGTTCACTGTTGTAGCCTAAACACATATTCAAAAGGCTAAGTCTAAGAAATCAAGTTGAACCCCATCATGAGTTGAAACATCAATATATATAGTCTTAGGTCTCTACTTTTTATATTTTGTTGTAAGAGATGTATAAATACTCTGTCACGTCCGGTCTATGTTTTAGTTAGTTTTTTTCTGTTTGTATCGATCTGATGAGACAAGCCATTTTCAACTGGCTTCTATAGTTTGTTAATATGTTAGAAGGTTGAGCGCTCACAAACATGTTTAAACCCGCCACATTATGTATGAGCCTGTCTTTTGTATAGAACCTGCAATTTAGTGGTTGTAATGGTTCATGTCATTAATTTTTGTTTTTCCCAATTGATTTGTGAATTATGCCGTTATTTTTCTCAATTTATTTGTTTCACTTTTTATTTATGTCTTGGCCTTTCATAATCAACTTTAAGGTATCGGCTTTTGTCATTGTTGAAAGTCGTACCGTTACCTCTTATTGCTAACATCTACTAAATATGAACTTTGGTGGAAAGTTGTCTCATTGGCAATCATACAACATCGCCTTATATTTATAATCTTAGGAAAGGTATAGGAAATAGTAAGGAAATTGGAAATATATATGCACGCCATTTAATAAAATTCATGCTAGTGCTTTATTACAGAAAATAACATGCAAAACATTAAACATTTAAAGTTGTAAATTGTGTTAAAGCTTGCGGAAGAATATCTCAAAAACGTTTTACGACACTCCCGATAAGGACCGGTAACTCTGTATTTTTTTGCGGGAAAATATGAATGGCTTCTCATATCTAATCTTTCAGAAAAATCGATTTCTTACAAAAGAGTGTCCACCATGCACTTACACTGCACTATTCAAAGCATAGTAGAATATATTGATATACAAATGGATGAAATATAAAAAAGAAGATGTGCATGGTATGATTGCCAATGAGACAACTATCCACAAAAGACCAAAATGACACAAACATTAACAACTATAGGTCACCGTAAGGCCTTCAACAATGAGCAAAGCCCATACCGCGTAGTCAGCTATAAAAGGCCCCGATAAGACAATGTAAAACAATTCAAACGAGAAAACTAACGGCCTTATTTATGTTTAAAAAATGAACGAAAAACAAATTTGTAACACTTGAACAAACGACAACCACTGAATTACAGGCTCCTGACTTGGGACGGGCATATACATAAATAATGTGGAAATTATATATACAGCCCTTGGATGGTGTTAACTTTCCAAACAATTGTATAGTGTACTGGTGTAATGGTGTAATGGTGTAAGGTGTATGGTGCTGTGGTGTATGGTGCTGTGGTGTATGGTGTAAGGGGAATGGTGTAATGGTGTTTGAGGAATGGTGTGATTGTGTAACTAGCGATCGGGAATGGTGTGAATGATGGTGTACGACATCTCATTGGTTGAAACGAATTTCTTTTTATTTTATTTTTTCGAGTAAACATACTCAATAATAATAATCTTAATATTTGAAATTTAATTGCATTATGGGTAATTTCGGACCGTGTAGATAGAATGGGAATGGTGCATGGTGTAATGTGTAAGGTGTATGGTGCAAAGGTGTAACGTGTATGGTGTAATGGTACAAGGTGTATGGTGTAATGCTGTAAGGTGTATGGTGTAATGGTGTATGGTGTTAGTGGGAAGTTTACACCATCCAAGGACTGTACATGTAACTGTTATATTAATAATAAAATAACAACAAACCAGTACATACTCTGTGACGTTTATTATAATATGAGGCAGGCATTACCTGTAAATGGGGACGAAGTCTGTATGAATTATTATTTTGTAACTTAAATATTTGTTCAAAAAAAAAGAAACGGAAATACCGTAACGTTTCCGATTTTGGTTCTGTTGTTAGGGATTTTAGTTATGACGTTATTTAAATTATGACGTCATATACAATGTAAACAAAGAAACGCTATCATCAGGTAACGTTTTTTCATATCAAGGAATTATGTAAAATGAAATTGGTATTGCGCGTTCCTTCCTATTTTTATACTAGACTGATAAATATATATTTTACTCAAAGATTCATGCAAACGAGACCGGAAAAAGGAAGTACATAGTACATTTCTGCGCAGGTCCGGGATTTCAAAACACGACAAACAAAAATTTGAACGATTTTGAGTTCATTAGTACAATGCAAAATTCGGGAAATTTTCCCGTATTTTTTTTTTATTGAATTTTCTACTGTTATTGGGGACTACGTCCCCATAATATGAGGCAGGCATTACCTGTAAATGGGGACGAAGTCTGTGTGAATTATTTTTTTGTAACTTAAAAATATTTGTTTAAAAAGAAAGAAACGGAAATACCGTAACGTTTCCGATTTTGGTTCTGTTGTTACGGATTTAGTTGTGACGTTATTTAAATTATGACGTCATATGCAATGTAAACAAAGAAACGCTATCATCAGGTAACGTTTTTTCATATCAAGGTATTATTAAAAATGAAATTGGTATTGCGCGTTCCTTCCTATTTTATACTAGACTGATAAATATATATTTTACTCAAAGTTTCATACAAACGAGACAGGAAAAAGGAAGTACATTGTACATTTCTGCGCAGGTCCGGGATTTCAAAACACGACAAAAAAAAATTTGAACGATTTTGAGTTCATTAGTACAATGAAAAATTCGGGAAATTTTCCCGTATTTTTTTTTTTATTGAATTTTCTACTGTTATTGGGGACTCCGTCCCCATATTAGTATAATAGTCCCAAGTAAACTGATTTGTATCTCAACAATATCATAGTTATTACGGTGCGGTTGAATTTCCTGTCATTTATTTATCATCCACGCAAGAACTTGTCTCAGAAAAAAATATACTCTGTACATTAAACTCAGTTTCAGGTATAGCAAATGTACAGAGGTGTGATCTTTTTCTGTGACATCTGCTTTTGACCATCCACAAGAACTTGAGTCATCCGATGTTTAGTACTTCAGTACTTTGATTAAGTTGGAAGTTTTCAGTTCAAAATCGATTCATGAATTTTTTTGGTGAAAATAAGATTTTTGAAATATCAATTATTGCAACAACAGAAATCGCGTATTTGTCTTCAATAGTTTTAATAAGAACATAACACTTTGTAAATATAGGACCAATTGGCCTATTAATTTCCTTATTACAGTGTATTCAATTTAATGATATACATTGCCTTGTATTGTTTCTTGTGTTCGTCCGGAACCATTCATGAACTATTTGCCACTGGAGTCCAATCAAATCGTTTCCTTTGTTGACTAGTATATATAAATCGATTGAAGCTTGTTTATATCAAGTGACTAATTATATGTAATATTTTTTTTATAAACTGTAGTATCAAAGCTCCTCTATGCACACAAGACGTAATTTATTATTAATTATGGACTTCTTCCAGTAGTTATTTTATATCTATGTTAATCTTTGGTACACCATTCTTACATGTCAGTCCTCTCCCACCATAACATCACTCGATTTTGGTTAATAAGTTGAAAAGTTAAATTTCGTTTATTGTAAGTGTAATGTATCAAGAAAGCAAAGACGGGTTCAAACAGAAAGGTTTTGAAATCAAAGATAACTGTGCACCTTAAGATCAGCATGGGTTTATTAGTCGTCAATACGTGTACTTAAAGTCCAGTCTAAAAATAAGCATACTAGGTACTTTGATTCAAGGACGAAACCACGATGTCTAGTCTTACTAAAAAATATAATCAATATTCAAACTCTACTTATGAAGATTAGAACAGATTATACCCATGTCATATCTTTTACCAATTCAATTCAAATATTTATTGTCATATAAACTCTGAACAATAAGTTTGTGACAAATACTATAAACATACACAAAATACATTTAATAAACAAAACCATGAAAACAAAAAAAGCAAAAAAGCAAAACAATCTATCTATATGATATATAAATATATATTTTATAAATAAATCAAGAGTCCCCTGTCCTCAGTTATAATGCCTGTTTAAAATAGGACCCTAAGCTTTCTACTTCTTTTGAGGTTGATGGACAAAGAAGATATGTATTTTTTTCATTTTCTTGCCAGGACATAAAATCTGGCATATGTTTAATTACATTTCCTATAAAGTTCTCTCTTAGTTTAGCAATTTTTTTGCAGTATAAAATAAAATGGGCTTCATCCTCCATTGTATTACAGGATGTGCATACTAGTCTTTTTTCTCTAGGTATTTTTAAATGTCTGCCTTTTTCTATCATTAAATTATGATCGCTAATTCTCATTTTTGTTATGTTACTTCTCTTTTCAAAAGATTTACAGTTAAAGTAGTTTTCCATTTCTAAATTTTGCTTTAAACTTTTATATAAATACAATTTACTTTTTTTATTTATTTTTTCAAATTTTTGTTCAAATATATTTGTGTAGAAATTTAAGAATTGATGTTTTAAGGTTTTTTTTAATAACTTTACCACTTAATCATAAAAGAATCGCGTCTTGTCATTACCAGTGGCGATCTATGATAGGGCGTGTGCAAGATGTTCACCCCCTCCTTTCATCGAAATAGACAGAAAATAGTATGGTTCTCACAGTTATATGTATCTAAAGGATAAAGTAGTCCTTCACCTAGCTCCTCTCGCCAGTATGAATTGCCTTTTTGGGATTTACACTCCCTTTTCACATTTCATGGATTCTCCCTGATTGTACTAACTATTGTACAGAAATGAGTTAAATCAGTCTAGAAAATACTTAAGGTGGTATGGGAGTCTAAAAAAAAATGATAGAATTTGTTCGTTACTTTGCCAAAACGTAGTATCTATTGATACATGTCGAAAAATATAATAAAAATGATAAGTCAACGCGCATTTTCTCAAGCTACAGGACGGGACAAAATGACACATTTTGTATGGTTTATACAGGAAAAAACACCATTTTGTGATTAGAAACTAAACAAAATGATAGAATTATTAAATACTTCAGGAACATATAGATTTCAGTCACTGCTTTGAGAATATCAAAAGAAAAGATAGGGTCACCGTACTTTTTTCCGTCTAAAATACAAAATAGGAAAATTCCATGAATCTTTCAGAAAATGCACTGTTTTAGAGATACCTCCCCCTAAAATGCCAATTAAAAAAACCTAAAAACAAGCCAAAATAGTTAACATTTGCAATAATATTAATATTTATAAGTTCTATTCTTATAAATTGGCTCTTATAAATGAAAATTCACATTAAATATCTGCATTCCTGCATCAAATTTTGCTATCTTGATGAAAAATCTAGATCTTTGGTTCTCTGTTTTTTACAATCCAAGATGGAGGAAGACACTAATACCACCTTAAGACTAGATCATCTTTTATTTAAATTTTCTCAACTTGAATTTTTTTAAGAAAAATATGTATTAGGTTTTCAATCAAATTAGTATTATCACAACTGCATGTGACCATGATGACTTTGTGTACTTTTGAAAATATTACAATTACTGTTACACAGTTCTCACCATATATATAATTATCTATAGATGAAGGCTATTCATTGGGGAACCGTCGTGTAATGCATTAAATTTTTGCTCGCGTAATTAACATAATTTAAAGAAAGATGTGATATTGTAATCAATGAGTCAATTTTTCACAACAGACCAAGTGACACAAAAATTACCAACTTAAGGTCACCGTACGACCTTCACTAATAAAAAAAAATACCAAACTGCAAAATCAGTTACAAAGACTCGAAATGATAGGTAAAACAATACAAACAAGTTAACAAACAGCCTGACTTATGGTTTAATTGGTGAACGACAAAAAATGAATTATACTTCATATGAAAATGCAATATTTTGATGGCTGATACGAGGGTGTTAATTTACTCTATCACATGGCCGAGAGAGTGACAATTTTTTTTTAATGTTACCTTTTCGTCTAGAAAATCGATAGTTTAAAGGACAATGGGTTGACTATACATCAAGTAAATAAAAACACGGCTAAAGTTCCGCTACGTTTTGACTCAGATTTTATCATTTGACTGTCAATCCCCCCCCCACCCACCCAAAAAAAACAACAAAAAACAAGACCGTTCCTGTTTGTATATGGTTTAACACTAGTAATTTTTAAGACACTTTATAGCTTGTTGTCCGGTGTTAGCTAAGGCTCCGTGTTGAAGGTCGTACCTTGACCTATAATGGTTTACGTTTATAAATTGATACTTGGATAGAGAGTTGTCTCATTGGCACTAGCACATGCCACATCTTCCTATATATATGTATACTATATAAATAGAAAAACTGATTACCAAAAACAAGATGAATAAAAAATATCAAACAAGAATTACAAATACATCATTTAGTGAAATATTCCATGTGGAACACCTAATTAAATTAATATTTAGCGAAACAATATTGGGAGGAACATAAATAAATTTGCATATAGGAAAACACATCAACTTAACATTGAATACAATGTTTCTTTGAGGATTTTATATTAAATGGTCTTCAAGTGAAATATGCCAATTTTCACCATTGAAGTGTTCTGTTAGGGGAACATAGAAATATTACACTAAGAACACATTTACATTGTACAAGTTACAGTTTGGTAAATAATTATCTAGGGAACCCACACACCTTTTAAAAGACACATATTTATGGTAAACACATACATGTATCACTTAAAAATGAAGCGATCCCACATAACCTGTTATTTCCTGAGAGACGGACAGAGATAAAGGAACATGGGAAGGGAAGCGGGGGTTAGCGGGCGGGCAGTTGGGGTCAAGGGATTAGGAACTGGATGAAGAGAAGAGGTAAAAGATGTGATATTCTGGTGAAAATGATTTGACGGATTTTCGTATAGGGGTTAAGAAAATTGAAAGTAGGAATCATCCCTCTTTTCTGTAACGCCAAACGTATTTTTTATAAACAATTTAACGACCGAAAATAGCAGATTTTATATAAACATGTACATACATGTATGTTATAAACATAAACATGTTTACCCCCGCCACATTTTTGCGCCTGTCCCAAGTCAGCTGCCTCTGGCCTTTGTTAGTCTTGTATTATTTTAAATTTTAGTTTCTTGTGTACAATTTGGAGTTTAGTATGGTGTTCATTATCACTGAACTAGTATATATTTATCTAATAGGGACCAGGACCAGGACCAGGTGCGGGAATTTCTCGCTACGTTGAAGACATGTTGGTGACCTTCTGCTGTTGTCTTTTCTATGGTCGGGTAGTTGTCTCTTTGACAAATTCCCCATTTCCTTTCTCAATTTTATGACTTCCTCAAGTTTTATAAGCAAAATGGAAAACAATTTTCATGCAAGTAACTTTTGTAGATTTGTAAATTAAAATTTTACTACAGTTTGGGGATTCCGGAGTGGAGGTGGGTGAGGTTCTAGGGGTTGAACCCCCCTTTTTTTTCTTAACTATTATTGCATTTGAATTGGGACATATGTTGGACCCCCCTTTTTTAAATGGCTGGATCCGCCTCTCAAGTATACGTTATGTTAGGTTTCATTGCAAATTTATTGTGTAGCATTTTAAAACAACATATTTTATACAACCTTGAAAATATATATCAAAGTTCAGCAATATTTACCGCAGATAGAAAAAGGCGCGTTGTTGAAACAATCAAATGTGATTATCAAACAAGATAGGAATGTTAAAGTTAGGCTTGTTGCTAATTAGAATAAACAGGCTGGGAGTTCCGATAATAAATCTCAGACAAACGCTCCAACTAAACTGTCAACAATTGAGATTTCCTGTCGAAATAATTATCCGCTATATAAAGAAGAAATGCATGTGTTGGACGTTATAAAATGCGAGTTTCATTTTAGTATTATAATACTAGTGTAGCCAGGTATAGGGTGAGGCTGTATAAAGAACTATCTTTATACATTTTTTTTCTAAAACATTATTATATTACTACATATTACTTTTAACTGATTCGCTGTAATTGATTGTTATTTTCTTTACGTCCAGTCACAAATATTTCGAACATGTTCAAGACAAGAACAGATAAATCATAAGTACAACATGTAGGTCCTTTATGCAACTGTATGGAGTTTAAACATCACGATTTTAATTGTTGTGAAATAATTCTGACTCTGACCATTTAGATATTGACAAATATAATGTCTATCAATATTAGAATAGTATAAAGCATGACATTATTCTCATTGGAAACTTTAGAACTTAAAATAGGGAATGAAAATTGGGAATGTGTCAAAGAGACAGTAACCCGTCCAAAGAGCAGAAAACAGCACAGGGCCACCAATTGTTCGACACAGTGAGGAAATCCCACAAGTGAGGTTTTGCTTGCATCTAAACAGTATGTTTGTATCCAAGTTCAGCAAATATGAAATTTAATAAAAAAAAAAATCTCCGAAACATATAAAGGAACCAAAATAAGTAGTAAAAAAAACCCATACTAAACTAACATAGGCCAGAGAATCCCGACTTAGAATAGCCGCACAAATGCGGCATGTATATATATAATGGCAGTCAGCAGGGTTAAAGAACATCAGTTGTTCGACCTGTTAGTCAAATGCGTTTTGTTTAAATATACTTTTTCACTATTTTGGTCTTTTGGAAAATGTTGTTTGTGCTGTTTTTAGACCCTTCTACAACGAAATTTGGTTTACATGCACGAGTATAATAATTGCGGTTTTTATCCAACGCAATCATAGGTTTGAACGTAGTTTTCAATTTAGACTCGTATAAATATATATAATTATATATATAAAACTCGCCTTAACATCAACCCAACAATGTTAGATCTGTAAACTTGCTTTCGCAAATTTTTTGTTCTTCCCTCGCCGGGACACCCAATCGCCTGCACTGTTGCCGTCCTGCTAGACCTCAATTTATATATAACTTGTTTAGTGAAATCTTACCCACCCCCCATGTATACATCTATCCTATGTGGAATCAACAAACACACAGCAATATGCAAAGTAAAAAGAAGTCCGGAACCGATCTTAGAATAGGTAACACAAGAATATTTTAAGACACGTTCGAAAGGCGGCTATTGTGATTGTGTCAGCTCGACAGGGACACATTCAAATGTCTGAATGTTGCAAAACTGCACGAAAAACGTATCGCATGTAACACACCCACGAAGAGGCTGCCCAACGGAAATAAACCCTAGTACTGAAATGTTGCAAAACTACAAAAAGACAAAGAGTACACAAAACAACATTAAATACTGAGTAACAAAACACCTACAAAACAAACAACAGAAAAGTAAACAGATGAATGCATCTCTCACAAAAAATTAATTGTTTAGCTCTACCATGATTTATTCTGAAAGTTATAGATTTTTTTTGGGGAAAAAGATCGTGGATTAAGACTTGTGCCTGATCAAACATATAAATTTAAAATCAGTATTTGCTGCTTGACAGGTGTAAAAGAAAATCTTGTCTGCCAGGAGTCAGAATAATGTATTCGAGTAGAAACTCTGCAATTTCGAACTTTATTCGATCGTCACTGATGAGCCTTTTGTAGACGAAACGCGCGTCTGGCTCAAATACAAAATTTAAATCCTTGTAATTACGATGAGTTTATTAGGCTTACTGTGAGTACTCTCATATTTGTACTTAGTGTCTATTTGGTTTTGTTTGGGATGTACAAGTACCCGGACACGTCCACGTGTAATTTCATGTAGTATTTGTATCTTTAATCATCTGTCGAGTTAAGACTTTCAACTGATTTTTATAGATCGTTCTTATGTTGTACTATTACACCACTGTTTCATGTAAGGGAGTGGGTTGCGATCACGCAAACATGTTTGACCCCGCCACATCCAGTATGTATGTGTCTCTCCCAAATCTGGAGCCTGTAATTCAGTGGCTGTCGTTTGTTTCTGTTACATATTTGTTTTTCGTTCATTTTTTGGTACATAAATTAGGCCGTTATTTTTCTCGTTTAAATTGTTTTATATTATCATTTTGGGGTCTTTTATAGCTGACTTTGCGGTATGTTGACCTATAGTTATTAATTTCTGTGCCATTTTTGGTCGTTTGTGAAGAGTTGATGCATTGGCAATCATACCATTTCTTCTTTTTTCTATAGTTGCCTTGTGAACTAGCACGCTTAATAAACTGACCCAGTGCGTCATTGTAGTACAACGTTTTGAAAATTTTCAAACCTCATATATCAATTGCCGTCATAAGACGGCATGCTGGACTCAGTCGTATCTTGGACTGTTCGCATTCGGGATGCAATCTGGACTCAATCGGCAAAAAAACAGCAATGGTAAATCTTTCTAGATCATGCCCGTTCCACATGACACTGTCCAGAAAATAGTTATCAAAGACACAAGGATTATAGTTTTTTAAGGCAGACGCGCGTTTCGTCTACATAAGACTGATCAGTGACGTTAAGTTCCAAAATAGTTATTAAGCCAAACAATTACAAAGAAGAAGAGCATTGAGGACCAACAATTCCAAAAAGTTGTGCCAAATACGGCTAAGGTGATCAATTCCTGGGATAATGAAATTCTTAGTCACAGATCAATGTTACGATTTTGATCATCGCGATACTAGAGAATTTGTCACGACATAATAACGATTGTAATTCGACTAGACAAAATTGATTGATACTTCCCGAATGTTAAGGGACGCACCTTACTGTCGGGGTGCTTGTCCAAACTCTCCGATCCGTAGGAGTCCGAGTGTTACGAACGTATACTACAGCGTTCAGGCAATAACAGGACATTCCATATCATTGAGGATAGTAATCCGACTTTTTAACTTTTCGAGTCTAAGCGCAGTCTGATCTCAAACGGGAGCAATAATCGCCCTGTGTAAACCCCGCTTTAAAGATCATAGAACGATTCTAGCACGCTCATGCCGTCCTAATCACGCACGTCTTACGACCTTACTACGTTCATATTACGACCATTTTTACTTATAGCCATGCTCGGGCTCATTCTCATTGTCAAATAAAGCATGTAAAAGCTCTCCAGGTTTTATTCGTCTGTGTATAATTTGGACCTAATGTCGCTAGTCTTCAACAGCTCAGCCATGCTTGACACATTTGTATCATCCCACTATTAATTGTTCAATAAAATATCTTCATTTGATCTTGATAGATCAGCAATATACGTTGTGATAGGTTAATCCGACATCTCATCTGGATCAGGATTCGTATCAGAGGCCCCACTTACTCTACCTCTATCCATATCATGCACAAATACAAAATATTGTAGATTTTGGTGGCCTGTCTGTGTTGTTATCGAGAATTTTACGTATAAATGAAAATAAGGAGGAATGGAACAGTATTTATATTGACTCCGACAACATGATATTGACGTTATTATATTACCGAGAGCGTAGTAAAATCGCCATATGAACATGGTAAGATCGTAGAATGATCGTGATAAAATCGTTCTTTAATCGCAGAAGAAACGTGCTAAGATCGGATAAAGTGTGATATAATCGTAGTTAGAACGTGATGAGCGTAGCAAGATCGTGATTATCGTAGTGAGGTCGCAGAACAAGCGTGGTGAAAACGGGGTATACTCTTGGCGGAATCGTTGTAGAAAAGTAATGAGGTCGTAGTAGCATCGTGAACTCATCCAAAATTTACATTTTCATGCCGCCCATACCGCGACCTCTGAATACTTTTTAAATCGTGCTGAGCGTGGTGCGATCGTGGTCTAGTGTGACTTGTTCATAAAATAACAGCGGGCAAGCTGAAGAGATGCCGTGCATTTACATTGATACATGTATACATTGTATATTTAGTTATGACCATTTACTGAAATAACTATCTATTCTGTCTTTTTGGAACATTACCATTGAACTTTCATTGTAATTCTTTTGCACTATTGAGGAAGTTATATAATATAAAACATCGTAAAGCTTAACTTATAGCTGTTTTGATTTTAGCCAGTGGCTTTATCTCCGAAATCTAAAAATAACAGGAAAGACGAAAACACCTGTTATATTTACCTGAATGTGTGATCTTGGATTGGGTTTTAAATAAAAAGACACTTTTCTATTATTACTGTTACTATTACAAAATAGAAAAGAAATGAATTTCATCTTCAAATTGGTTGCAGTTAATCTTTCTTCTATATATATTGGCATTCTACATTTCTAAGATATCTTCCTTTTTCTATTAATAAATTATGATCTCTTATTCTAGTTTTGTTATTAGTTTTCTAAATTAAAATTTTGAGTAAGTTAAATATTTTTCATTTGTATTATTTAGTCTTACAAGATTATAAATAGTGAGTTTGCTGTTATCCTTCATATCTTATCATTTACTCTCTTTTCATAAAAATCCTTCAATTTTAATTTTATTTGTTCTCTAATAGTTTTATTTATCTTATGAGAGGAATATTTCTTGAAAGTGTCTAAATCCATACCAGTTTCTTCTGATATATGTTTTACAAATGAGAACCAACTGAAGAATAAATTCGCACAGAGTCTAAGCTTTGAGACAAAAAAAAAATGATTCCTTTACAAGAGGATAAATGGCATGAGAATATAAACGTATACCATACAATATAGATTGAAATTTAATATGTAGTTCCAGG
This sequence comes from Mytilus galloprovincialis, assembly GCA_037788925.1. Classification (NCBI taxonomy): domain Eukaryota; kingdom Metazoa; phylum Mollusca; class Bivalvia; order Mytilida; family Mytilidae; genus Mytilus; species Mytilus galloprovincialis. The sequence goes on from CM075333.1 coordinate 48,202,459, forward strand.
GGAAGTCTCTCAAGACCAGCTCTTAGATATAGGAAGATGTGGTGTGCAGTGCCAATGAGACAACTCTCCATCCAAATAACAATTTAAAAAAAAAGTAAACCATTATAGGTCAATGTACGGCCTTCAACACGGAGCCTTGGCTCACACCGATCAACAAGCTATAAAGGGCTCCAAAATTACTAGTGTAAAACCATTCAAACGGGAAAACCAACGGTATGAATTTGATGAAACTATGCTTAAGCCACGTGTATATTTACAAAATTGTAAGTGTGACTTTTTAAAAGGTGGTTTGACATGAAGTGAATCAAATTATCAAAGGATATCAAATAGTTGCAGGGGCGGATCCAGCCATTTTAAAAAAGGGGGAGGGGTCCTAACCCAGGACAAAGGGGGGGGGGGGGTCCAATTACATGTCCCCATTCAAATGCATTGTTCGTCCAACAAACCCCCGGACCCCCTCCCCCCCCCCTGGATCCGCACCTGAGTTGCCACTGACACATTGAGTCTTTTTAGTTTCATGCTCTCTTAATCAACTCAAGATCCAGAAAACTAGTAAATGGTACATATAAGACTGTACTTTGACCTTCAATGGTTTATCTTTAAAAATTATGACTTTAATGGAGAGTTGTCTCATTGGCAATCATATGTTATCTCCTTATATCTATAAAGGTCATGATACGACTTTCAACTATGAGTAAAATTCGTGCAGCATAGTCTGCTATATGAAAGGCCCCGAAATTACAAATGATAAAACAATTCAAACGAGATGCATTATGATTAGTTTGGTTTTTTTTTCAATCCAAGAAAATATGTATAACTGTGTATATAAAATTTACAAATTGCCAATATCTCCTTTTAAGCTCACCAGGCCAAAAGTGACAAAGTGCGATTATTTATTAAACTTTTCTCATCAATTGTCGTCCTTCGTCCGTCGTTGTCGTCTGATAGCTTTTACAAAGATATTCCACTCTGAATCTGCTGGGCCAAATAAAACCAATTTCGGCCTAAATCATTATTAGGGTATGTAGATAAAAAATTCATTCCGATGCATATGACCACGCTTGTGCACCGAGATGGCAGTCATCGCTAAAAACAGAACATCGGGGTAAAATGCAGTTTTTGGCGTATAAATCTCTGAAACTAAAGCATTTATAGCAAATCTTATGTTCGTTCAGTGAAAGGTTATCTGTCAATGCAGTAGACAACCCGTTGTTGTGTTGTGTCCCCTTGAACTGATAGTTGAAAGAAAATTTTGCAGTTTTTGGCTATCATCCTGAATATTACCATGCATGAAGAAAAACTGTTGACAGCAAACTTTTTCAGCAAAACAAGGTCTACAAAAAGTAGTTATTGCCTTTTACAGTTAATTTCCCACAATTTGTCTTACATTTCGGTAATCCTTTGCCAAAAAATTCTCCTCTGAAACTACTTGTCCAAATTAAAAAAAACTTTGCATAAACAATCCCTAGGGTATCTAGTTCAAAAAAAAGTATCCATTGACCAAACATCAACCAAGATGGCAGAATGGCTAAATAGTAAATAAGCGGGGATGCAGTGTTTGATTTATATCTCTGAAACTTAAGCATTTAGTCCTAAATAAGATATAAATGAGAGAAACTGAACAGACTTAAATGACCGCCAATATAAGATAAAAAAAAAACATATCTGTTTTTGTCATTTAATAATACTTTTCTCGTCTACAATGTTGAAGTGTGTCTTTGTCTAATATGATATAGACCAAGATGAGCAACACAGGCTATTTTGAGCCTCCTGTTATTATTAAACTGGCGTTTTTATGCCCCACCTACGATAGTAGAGGGGCATTATGTTTTCTGGTCTGTGCGTCCGTCCGTCCGTCCGTTCGTTCGTCCGTCCGTCTGTCCGTTCGTTCGTCCGTCCGTCCGTCTGTCCCGCTTCAGGTTAAAGTTTTTGGTCAAGGTAGTTTTTGATGAAGTTTAAGTCCAATCGACTTCAAACTTAGTACACATGTCCCCTATGATATGATCTTTCTAATGTTAATGCCAAATTAGAGTTTTTACCCCAATTTCACGGTCCACTGAACATGGAAAATGATAGTGGGAATGGGGCATTCGTGTACTGAGGACACATTCTTGTTTCGTGTTGTTTTAACTCGCACAATATTCCGGGACAGTAGTGAAAATAGAGGTAATTCGAATCTTTCATTACAGTGCAGACAATGAATGAATAAATAAAATTGAAAGACTTTGTCTAGCTGCAATTGAAAGACTTTGTCTAGCTGCAATATTCCTTTTTTCCTCTTTCAGTATGCAATGCTAAAAACTCGACATGAAATATTAGTTAGGACTTCGATATGGGGAAAATATCACTCACCTCAAGTTCAAGAAAAACAATTTTCACTGTGTAAGTGATTCTTGATGTTGAAAGATTTCAGAAATCATGAACTAAACTTTATCTTATAAAAAATATGTTGTATGATTGCCAATGAGACAACTCTCCACAAGAGACCAAATGACATAGAAACTAACAATTATAGGTCACCGTACGGTCTTCAACAATGAGCAAAACCCATACCACATAGTCAGCTATAATAGGTTCCGAAATGAAAAATATAAAACAATGCAAACCTAAATTACGTACAAAAATGAACGAAAAACAAATATGTAATACATCAACAAACGACAACCACTGAATTACATGATCCTGACTTGGGACAGCTTGTTTGTAGTTCTTTTGTGTGATGAATGCAATAATATTGAAGGTCGACTTGTTACTCATTTTTTTCCTGCAGGAAATATTAATTCTCTACCGTATTATTAGAATGAAATTAAGCAAAAACTCCTAGAAAAGTTTAATAAATTAATTGAACATATGAACAATACTGCTTATGTTAAAAGAAAGATTACAATACATGTATTGCAATATAATTAAATGTGTCATGTCATGTTTAAACCGACCCGTCAGTTTCGTGCTGGCATAGACATCTTTCGTATGAGTGATATTTTTCGAGGCAATTAATAAGAACTATTACATTAGCGGATCCAGGGGGAGGGGGTCCGAGTGTTTGAACCCTCCTCTTTTTGGCCGATCAATGCATTTGAATGGGAACATATAGTTGGACCCCCCCCCCTTTTGTCCTGAGTTGGGACCCCCCTTAAAGCTTTTAATATGGCTAGATCCGCCCCTGTATTATATGTCAGAGGAAAGACTGTGGTGCTCGCGGAGTCATATTAAGTTTTGTTGACTATTTAAATCTACATGTACATTAGCACGTAAACAAAATACAGCGCTGCTTCCCAGTTTAGTTGAATATGCCATAACATTAGTCATATAATTCAAACAAACGCGAGAAGAAAAGAGTTCTAGTATTTCACAAGCTTTTAGCATTGATTATAAATTTAATTTAAATTCCAGCAACCTTTCACGTTGAAGTCCGTGAAAGTTAGAACATACGAAAAAAAAAAAAAATCAAACGAATTTAACATTCAAACAAACTCATAAATTTGTTGCGAGTGTTTTTCTATTATATAGACTTTTTCAAATGATTAATTTAGTTTTATTTTATTTTGTGTCGTCGATTAGTTTGTTTTCCTTCAGAAGCATATTAACAATTAAAGTTAAAACAAAAATAATAATTTATAACTAATATCTACGCTTGTGAATTATGATGCGTTGTCTGTTTTCAAAGTTGGCGATTATAAATCTCTAAACTTTTATCACAAAATATTATATATTAAAGTGGCAAGTGCAATTTGAGGGATCAGCGTACCAATGTGACCTCTAGCTTAAGAGAAATGTCTAATCGTTGAACTATCATTAGTTATAATGAGGTTTCCTGATGCACTTGAGCCATTAAAAATCAAATACCTTGTTATTGTAGCTTACAGTACACAGATGTATTAGTATCGTATTTCACTTCATTGATAAAACACAATATTTTGTAGCTTAGACGATTTATAATTACACAGTTTATATATCTCTGCAGATTATAATGTATTTATAGCACACATATGGAAACAGATACGCATACGTCAATGTGATTGCATCAACAATTTGTCAATAGTTGTATTTATGTCCTGCAATTATACTATCTAATATTTTTCGATAATTAAAATACGAATCGAATATTTCCGCTTAGCTCTCATTTAAAATTCTCCCAAACAGAGGTATGCCATGAACAAGATCAGTTTTCAAAATCTTACACTTTAAGCTAATCTAAGTCATTCCCTCTCCATTTATACCGTCAGAGCATATATTTTCATCAGCAGGACTGTTAGTTACAAATAAAGTTGAGAATTAGCCTCATCCCAGGCACAGTTGTCAATATACTACTTTTAGATCAGACAAATTCAATATGTCGATCCTCAGAAAATTATTAAAGTCATCAGTGATCATCAGTTAGTTCAAACATCACCCCTTTGTTGATTATTTTAAAAATGTGTTTTTTACGGTCCCTTAATACTGTTGTTTGAGTAATAATTTTTCTATAGATATCACTTTATTACTGGATTAGATAATTGTCAGTTTACATAATAAAATAAGAACATGTATGTCATGTATTAAATAAGCTTTTAATTATGATTTATATGGTATATAATTTATATTATCTAGTCCATTGTTATAATGTTGAGGGTTTTACGTTTAAAAGTCCTTAAATTCTTTATTGAAAAGCACTTTACGCCCATATGAGCCCTCAGTATGAGCCAATGGCTTAAAACATTATACATAATATACAGTTTACATATATATAAAACAATGAAAAGACAACGACTCACAATACATAAAATGGATATAATTTTGTGTTTCCATTTTGTAAATGTTTTACCGAGCGAGTACTATTCACCGAGGTAACATCCCTTCATGTTATTATATATGTTTTTCCATTGTAGTTAAGAAAACAATAAATAGATTTCATTTGTCTCCCTTGGTTTTTTTTAGAGAATCAGTTTCAAAATATAGTTATCTCCCATCTTAAATTTAACCTGTTAGTCAAAGGGAGACAACTTTAATTTTCCACAAAAATTACGGAATTCCATAATATTATGGAGTTCGCTAAGTGCCCCGACTGTATATGTCATCATCTTTTTATACTCAGGTGTAGAAAATATAAAATCATTAACTTTTTCGCATGTTTATTAAGTTGATCGACTACACAGAAAAAAGGATATTTTTATTTGATATTAAAATTCTGACCAATTGTAGCTAAAGATTTTAACGTTTACTGTTTTAAATATTTAAAACTTTTCTTTTTTTTTCCTCTTTTATTCATTTAACCTCTTGATAGCATGCACCAAACATATTCAACAGACTTACCCTTGCTTCATATGTAGGATAGTAGTCAGGTGCCTAAAATAAAAAATGTAAAAGTTTCCTCTTGTTATGAATTTCTATAGTACATGTAAGTCAACTTATGTGCATACAGCTTCATTGATGACTCAAAAAAGAGGGGCGAAAGATACAAGAGGGACAGTCAAACTTGTAGATAAAAAATAAACTGACAACGCAATGCTTAAAAAAAAGAAAAAGACAAACTGACAAAGTACAATGTTGAAGAGCATTGAAAAGGGAAATACAACTGCCAGATTCCTGATTCAAATGGGTACTTCATTCTTTTATTTATATGATTTACCTTGATGTATCACTTCAGTTGTGCTAGAGGCTATACTCACCCTTTTGTATGGCTTATTAACATATTTAAAGTTGCTGTTAACATAACTTTTGTCTCTCAGGACTATTTGTTGATTCAACAAGATTGTTAAAGCATATTTTCTTTTATATAGTCATCGTTTTTATCACCTTACATTATAATCATAATTTGTGTTTGCCATTTTCAGTTTAAATTCATTTTGTTGCACTTTTGAAATGTATATTCTCAAAATAAAAACGAATTAGAACACTAGCATAGTACTTGTAACATCAATGAATATCCATGTATTGGGTACATATGTACAAACACATTTCCAATAATGTTAGAACTTTTGTTTAAGTCTGCAAACCACCTGAATTTATAATTTGTAAGTTATTTGTATCAGTTACACACCTGATGTTTGGACATTTCTCTGAGTCGATCTTCATATTGCTGAAATCATTTTCAAAATTTAATATACAAAAATGTATTATTTTATTGAAATAAAAAATTAGCTTTTGACTATTTATATGACATAATGCTTGATTTCCATTTAACCAAACCAGGCTCAAGCTAGCAACCTATATTTTTCGAGTGTGTCCTATTCCCAATTGTCGCAATTTGACTAAATGAGGATTAATATTGGAGACGCTAACGCTGTGGATAAATCTGGGCTTGTTTCCTTTTGTATAACATGTGAACCCCTTTGTTTTTACTCTGAGTCGTCTATTCTGACTGAATTCTGGAGATTTGAACATCTATAAACCACTGATGGCTCTACTTTACGTTTTGACTTTGAGGGCGATTTATTTCTGTTGTTCTTTTATTGGTGATTTTTAATGCACCCGTTTAACATTTTTTTTTAAAAGCATAAAATGGTCGAACAAATATTTGATAACCTTTTAGTTGCTCGTAAATGAATTGGAATAACACATTTGAAATGTTTTCTGATAGCTATTATATATAAATATAGTTTTGTTAAGTTTTTATTTTAATTTGTTGTTATGGTTGACACTTTTTTTGTTTGATTCTTTTTTGTTTTTGCGTCTTTGCTTCAACAGTAAGGCTGGAATTAATTTAGATGTCTAAGTCTTTTCAATTCTACACATACCTCGGACGATTCATTTCTACCTCTCTGCCACATCGGATCATCAAATTTTGCCTGAAATAATACGAATTAAGTTTTATTAGTTCATACGAAGTGAAAACTTCAATTAAGTCGTTTATTATCGCCTTGCATAAAGAGTCTTTTAATTTAATTTGGTTCATTTGCATTTACTATACAACGTGCCTGTGTGCAAAATATATACGATATTATATATTTTGCAGACAAACATTAAATCGCATCATTCCACATATCTCTATTGTAAACACGATTAATACGGTGCTTTTTGTCCGACATTTGCTCTTTGTCCGGTTTTGCTTTATTCCGATAATTTTGCCTTATGTCATACACTTTTGCTTTTGTCCGTTTCATGTTTTTATGTATTTTGCGATACTGCGGATGTTTTACATGCTTGGCAGTTAAATAATTGGCTTTGAAGGTTCCCATTGATGATAAAACCATAAAATAGCTTCGGACGCATAAAATTTATGAGGTGATTTTTTTCAGTTTTTTATTCTACAGACGTGCCTTTCTTCGTGTAGCTTACCTTGTTGTAGTCCATATTTCTTATCATACCATGTCGGTCATATTCTGGTGCCTAAAAGAAGAATATTCATTTTCTCAAACATATACTCAACACAGAAATTAACTAAACGACACATTTTTAACTGCTATTTACAGGATTTATAAAAACCATGGAAGAACTATATTGAATAAAGTACTTCCGCGGATAAACAAACCATAAATCTTATTATTATTTGAGATGTATAATTGCTACTTTTTGTTCAAATTACAACTTTCTTATTGAATATTTAAAGATAGAATTTTAATTAATTCCAAAACACAAAGTTGCTGTTTTAGTTATTTGAGGATGATTATATTACGTATGTTTTGTTGGAAATATTTATATAAATGTAAATATATAAAGAAATTTTTGTTGTATATATTAACCGGATGTCCTATTGTTTTATCTAATAGTCTTCATTAATGCAGAGTGTGCCATTGAAACAATTGTTAAAATATTAGAATGCATTTTCACAAAAGATATCGATCGAAAATTAATGTTATTCTAAAGCCATCGAAATGTTATTTACCACAAACCAGAAAGCAACACGTCACACAAGTGATGAAAATACAAAAAGGTAAAACGTTCATAAATTAAACTATACAAATCGACTTGTTTCAATTATGTTTTTAGTATGCAAATAAAATATCCTTAATCCTGCTTTGATTTCCACATTTCATTTAGGATTTCTTCGCACTTCGCTTTACGGTAATGTCGATTTCTTTTAAAACCAAGGACAACGATTGAAAAATTTCAAAAATAAATTTTAAGGACAATTTTTTGATAAATTGCGACGAATCTCGTTTTTCTTCTTAATTATTTTTAGGGGCGCACTACGTTTGCGCGCATTTGGGGATTAAAATGTTTTACGTTTGCGCGCAGCTTTTGATTACATTTGCGCGCATTTATCTTACAGGTAAACCCAGGTTAAAAACGGTATATGATGAAATATGAATAATATAAAATTTCATTAACTTTGAAAAGATGTTTTAATCATAATTTATATTGTTCATATTGTATTCTAAGACAAAATATAAAGTGTGCATGATAAATTCTGTTATAACTTAAGGCATACATTTAACTTCATTGCGAATTTTTTCAGGGTGATCAAGTACCCCGAATAGTGATCTCTTTAAAATTCGTAAATAATCTATTGAAAGCTAGATTGTAAAGTTTTGTCAAGTAACGAACATTTGATTTTTTTTTAATAGCAAATCGGGGGAGAAAATCATTAGTATGCTATGAGTATTAAAATTTCCGGATTGATAGAATATAATGCAACCGACTTATCCTGCTTGTATCCAACTTCTACCTCCTCGTGGGTGAGTATAGATGACTTAGTCTAACGGAAAGGGTACTTCTACTTAAAATAATTGAATAAATTCATAGATAAATAAGAGTTATTGCCTAAGCTTACCTGAGTTTACCTGTCAAATAAATGCGCGCAATTGTAATGAAAAGCTGCGCGCAAATGTAATGGTAATGCGCGCAAACGTAATGCACCGGGGCACCGTCTTAATGTATGCATATTGCATAAAACAGATATAACGAAAACCATAAAGAGATAAACACAATCTGAGTTGCGGAACCACTGAGTAGCCTATGGCTGTAGTGGGGTGGTTTACAAAGATTAACTCCAGATGGAAGACTTTTAACATGTTATTGAATTTGATTCTGAATTGTTGGTGCTGTTTCTGGTTACAACTATATGCACAACTACGTTGCTTCGCAACTGAAACAAATACAGAAGGTGGGTAAAGATGGAGGAAACGAATTGAACTGTTAGTAAAAACTGGTGAATAACTTTTTCTAAAAGAACTAAACTTTGAAGTAAAATTCCACAGAAGAATGAAACACATAGAGATACTACACAGAACTAACCTTTCCTTTGTTGTAATCATGTCTATATGTTGATTCTTTCCTGTACTGTTAAAATAAAAGTATGTATTACTATTCGGAACCGACACCATATATATTCGGAACTTACCCTCTTGTTGAAATCCTTTTGGTATGTTGACTTTCTCATATACTGCGCAAAAACAAAAGGTATTTATTAAAGGATACATGTAAATCTTAAAGACTTGTCAGAAATTCGAATTTTGTAAATATTTGTCAAATGTGTTATCTTAAACAAAATGTAATTTCAAAATTTATAAAGGGAACAATTTTAGAAAGGTACTTATAAATCATGTCAGGACCAATACACAAATACCCATCGGAATCAAGACATTTATTTTTTATGAAACATCTGCCGATAAAATTTTGTGCTCATTCAAAATACAAATTATGAAAATGATGAACAATACATGTATTAGACAATGTTTCTTATGGTGAAGTAGTTTTGTAAAAAATGGTTTTAAGTATAATTGTAAAAACAATAAGATAAGTCTACAAATATAGCTACATGTAGTTATTCTAACTAAAACTAGCCAATATGAAAACAAACATGTATAAGATCTAGAACGAACTGTATAGTTACTGTAAGTTTGTACCATGATATCATTTAATAGCAGTAATGAGAATGACATGCAAAATTGTTTTGAACATGTGAAAATAAGAAACAGGGTCAAAATGACATGGTATATTGAAAAAAGGTCTCTTGAATGTCTGTGCAATAAATAAAGACATGTATTTTCAAAATGTTACAGACGTTTGCATTGAGTGTGTAGGCAGAGTTAATATCTTAGGTTAGCTTGCTTGCTATTCATTATAAGGTTAGGTAAACTATCCTCCTTTAAGAGTAGACTAGTCCGACAGATAACCAATATATCTGTCTGTAGAACTAGGCTACTTCGAAAGAAGGGTAGTATACCTTACCTTATAATGAATTCACGGTTCAGCTAGCAAGCAAGTTAACCAAAGATATCACCTTTGCCTACTCAACGAAATCGGCTGTAACTACCCCAGTATATACCATATATCCTACATTTCCTCATTTCTTATTGAACGATCTTTTATAATCAGATCACAAATGCACAGACCAGTTGTTTTTCCTAAGCCCAGATACATCCCTTTCATATAAACTAATCTGATTTTAGCAACAATACACATCCGTAGGCCTGATAGAATTTCGGTAATAAATTTATTATTCTTTTCTTATAGTGTTACTTTGTCTTTGTGACATTGAATTTCAATGCTAAATACTTTTTGCACGTCTTCAGAAACTTAACGGTATAATGAAACAACGGTCGCATTTAGTTAGAAAATAACATTAAACATGCGACTGAATTAATTCACTTGAGTTAAGCAAGAAATAAAAGCGGGATGTTCAAATAGAAGATAATATTTGAAACTCAAAGGTTGTACAAAAGCACATATTGGAAATCTAAAAGGAAATGTTAAAAGTACAATACCTTCATTTAACTAAGTAAACTGATATATATGTGCATTTGAAGTAGCTTTGTATGCCATAAAAATTGTAATTTGTAAATCAAAAAAACTAAATTAAAAAAAAATATTCCTCTTTTCTATCTAGTATATAAATTTATATTTAAGTTTCTTAAAAAAAATGTCATTATATTTCATTTAGCATGAGTTAAAGGAATAATAGTAGTTAATCTTGGCTCTTGATTCTTTGGTGTTTACCTATTTATAATTACAAGCATTGAAGCACGTAAAAACATGGCAAACAAAATTTTGCATGAGACATGAGTATTGAAGGATACCGGCTTCAGAAATTAATGTCATTAAAAAAATGACTTATCGTTCAACAAGAAGTAATGGCTACAGAAAGCAGCAGGTTTCCCAAAAAAACAAATTTTTGATCGGTTCAAAATATCACAAAAACCAGACATGTGTAGCAGGCAACTTCCAGGACTTATGTGCATAAAAACGTCTTAGATGCTTGAAGCAGGCTATATCTATAAATATAGTTTTATTGTTTGTCATTGTTTAAAAATCAATTTATGTCTTGTTTTTATGTTACCGTATACAAGATAAGTTTATATTTTTAATTTTTTTTCCCGCATGTTTGACAACCATAACCGATATAACCGATTGTAGCCCATCTATCAAATTTCCCATTTCTATTGTTAGCGTTTAATGTTATATACTTAAGTTTTTTATACTAAAAGTAAGTATATACCAAATGAAATAAAAGTAAAGTTGTTTTCAAAAGAATCAAACAAAAGACTTAATCAAATAGAAAAAAAAAACTAATTCATATTCCGTTGTTTTTGCTTTTTACTTTTATCTGTTTGTAACCTTCCTTTTGTACTAATTAAATGTCCTTTAGTAAAGTGACACCTTTCAGACATCGTATCTAGATTTATGTATGAAAGTTTTTGTTTCTCCTTATAAATAGTCCAAATATCTCAATGTTGAAAATGTTGTTAACTTATGCATCAAAAATCTACTAAACCAGTTGCAAATACATGCAACGTTTGTATTCGAAATAAAAAGATATTTTTAAAAAGAAAGATATTATCTTAAAAAGTACGCAAATCATGTTCTTATGTTCGAAATAGTACGTGTAGAGATTACAAACGATATTCTATCTAAAATTATAATATGTTCATAAAAAGCAGATATACATGTACCATTCTTGCATGTAAAGATCTAGCTTAAAGGGAAAAAGAGCTATGCAAAGTAGGACATCAAGCAGAAACCCAGTATATAATTGATATAGGAGTATACATGTACACATATACCATCGTTTTCCATGACGGTTTAATTGGCCAATCATCTCCTAGTATCTGAAACATTACTATTAATGATTATGGGTTTGTTAGGTTTTTTTTATGTTCAGCGGAAAATATTTCATGCATATTCAGAGCATTTTGACAAGTAATCCAATTGATAGGTTAAATGAATGATCAACCGGAAAGAAGGGCTGGCAAATAGAAGTACATGTACTACAGAACACTTTAAGGTACTTTGGATAGGATACAACAGGTGATCTACGGGTTCTCAAAGGATGCAAACGTGTCACTCCTCTCACATTGGTCATTAGATTAAATGTTCCCGTTCAGATTGGGTGTGGCTACGTACTTAAACATCCCTCACAGCCAAATACACTCATCTGTTAATAATGGGGTTACTTCGGTGGGAGAAGTTGAAACATAAAGATGAACCGTTGGCCATTGGCTTTTATATAATTGGATTATATTTTTTATTCAGTCTACCCATATTTCAGAAGTGAAATTGTATAAAAACCTTTGTCATTTTAACAATTACTTTTCAAAGACTTAAGACAAAGAAAGTGAAAAAATACAGAAAAATAATAGCATTGTTGCCACACAATATTCTATCAAAACGAATACCACAGTTACTCAGTATCTCAGTAAACTTCACGAGCTAGGAATTGCTATACATGTATATGGGGGAAAAAACAATTCTATCCAATTAAATCTGCGTTCAAGAATCTTACACTCCTTATTCTATGACGTGGGAAGTCAATGTCAATTAATTGTAATTTCAGTGGGTACTTTTCACTTTTCCATTTTTTTTTTTTTTTTATTTCAATGGGCCTGCTTCTAATACTTTTAATATTTAAAGAGAAGGCGAAAGTGCAATGTAGAACTTAGTAGTGATCGTTTGGTCAATAAGTATGGGACCTGAGACAAGCACACGCAGACAAAATCAAAGCCAAAATTTAAATAAAATAGACTTACAAAAATAAATAGTATCCCATAAAACACTACACACGCAGCAAAAGATTGAAATTCTCCCTTGTCTGAACTCAAGAGTTTTAAAGGAGTAATAAGTATTTTCTTTACCATTTTAATTGCATCCGTCGTGATGCTCCTTAAAAACATATGTAACATATGTATATTTGCAATTATAGAAACCTTTCACAATGTCCAAATTGAAATCAATCAAATCTGAATTATTTATGAAATGAGAACTAGCCAGTTAATACTTACGTAGGAAGACATGGTTTAAAGATTTTTCTTCACTTGCCAATAAATCTGAAACATAAAAGCTGCAATCTTAATTTAATTTCAAAAATATTCCTTTCAATTTAAAAGATTTCAATTGGACCCAAATTGCAAACACAAATATGTTCAGACCCCACTCCTCATGTAAACTTTTCATTAAAAAACGAAAAATATACTTGTTCATTTCTACTTTAGACTTTGTAAATTCAGAACCTTAAGATATTTCAACTTAAAAGTACTATGCAATATTTGGACATAATACTATGCAGACCCTAGATTTAGTTTCTGTTACATTTTGAACGAAACATAATCATTTGAAATACATATTCGTCCGTCCATTCTTTACATTCCTGTAAATAAATGGTAAATAAGGATATGTGCAAACGAAAAGAAAAAAAATATATATTCAATATCATACAAGTTGTCGACAGTTGCAAATTCTTGATTTTTATGAAAGAGATGCTAAGACTTACAAACCAAAGTCGAGTATAGGATTGACTGATAGATTTTAATGGCAATATTGTTGTTTTTATTACATGACAATACAAATTCAATATGACAAACTTAGTTCAGAAATGAGATACATGTAAATTATAATCTGATATTTGATTCGGAAATATGGAGTATATATTTCAAACTGGTTGAAATGGTACCTGTTACTCTGACGTGATGTGTTTTGATTGTATTATTTAGCTATTTGAGTGGCCTTTATAAGAAGGCCAACCCTTTCGTTTGAAACGTTACCGTGTAAAAATTTGATATCAAGCTAAAGAAAGATATTTTTAAAATACAATGCTTTGACATTGACACTGTAATTTTCACACTGCATGGGTCACGAATTATACTTTTTTTTACAAATTAATATACTTGTTAGCAATTATAAAGTGTCAGTCGTCAAGAACGTTTGACATAAAAGCAAATTATTACTTATTAACTGTAACAAAGTTTAAATTTCAAATATAAATAAATGTACGTACTTGTAATTTTTTTTTAAATATTGATGATTTAGAAAGAGTTAATAGAGATAAGTCAGACAAAAATTTAAGTACACTAAAATTATTTCAAATTGTCAAATAAAAGGTTAATACATAGACATTAATTGTCCTCGAAAGACAAGGTTGTAAGATATAAAGATTGTGTCACCACAAGATATATGATAAATTAACTATGATTAAATTATAATTATAATGTTTTTTGTCAAAATTTAAAATGTGTTTCTTGCGAAGCTAGCCGAGGGTATTAAAATATAATTATCGTAAGATCAGATCTGACATTATCTGATACTCCTTATTCCTATTGAGCATCCATGTAAACTGTACATCTGTTATAGCTTCGAATTGTTTTGAAACTATACTCCATGCACACGTTTAGACATGTATTGCAAACGTTTACTGGAAGACCTGTATATTTCTTCAAATATATTAATTAATTCTATCAATAGATGTATCATCAGTAATGTCATAAGCAAACTACTCGTAGCAAACAGCTATCTATGAACGAGATGGTTTAACCATGTAATCATTTGTAGTATGGTGCATTATAGGTAGCAATACTGTCGATATACTGCAGAGTCCTATTGGTTTCACACAGATATAGACTTGTGGTGTTTAAAGAGCTGGAGAAGTATTATGAATATAAAGTGCTAGAAATTTAAAGTCAACAGTTGGAGATATATATCAAAACGCACTTGACTTTAAAAAAACGAAACTCTTTAATTGAAAATTACCAGCAGGGCTCCGTAGTATATTGATACCCACCAATTTACATATATATAAGCATAGAAAGATTTACCTCCGAATAGTACTTTTTCTGATAATTCTTGTTTTTAGGCTTCTGTTCATGAAGGTATACCTCATATTTCTTGTTTTCCCTTTTAAACACACAACAGTTAAGGGATAGATTGAAAAACGAGCCACAAGGTTTGATTCTGTGTTGATTTGATTTCAACAAGGTATCTTGGTTTGCATTAAGCAACTGTCATGATCATAGATCATTGCGTATGATCTTGAAAAGATTCAATCTATAGGTCATAATTACAATGTATCATGAGGCTAACAAAATGTATACTAGTAACAGGAAACAAAGGTTTACGCTATCAGTAACTGTGGGTACTCTCAGATCTGTACTCGGTACTTTAATTGTAAATAGGGATGAGGGGTGGATAAATACCATATCACGTCTAGTCTGTGATTTTTCTGCTTTGTATCGATCTGATGAGATAAGACTTTTTCAGATAATTTTTATAGTTCGTTCGTATGTTGTGCTGCTAGACCACTGTCCATTGTCAGAGGAAGGTTTGTACAGTGGTTGTTGTTGGTTTAAGTCTGTCATATTTGTTTTCAGTAAATTATTTGTTATAATTTAGGCCGTTAGCTTTCTTAATTGAATTGCATGTCGGGGATTGTACAGCCGACTATACGGTATGGGTTTTTCTCATTGGTTGCCTACTATTGCTTACATCTTTTTCATTTGAACTTTGGTAGATAGCTGTCTCATTGGCAATCATACCACATCTCCCTATCTTTATATTACTTAGACTTCATTGAGCAGTAACCCAAAGACACAAGAGAGTAAAAGAATCCCATGGGTCAAATTTGGAGTGAATTTTAACCACGCTTTTCGTCTCATTTATTTCAAATTCGAATTCGTTTTTTTATCATTTCATTTTAATAAAGTTAAAGTTGTTTCTGAACCATTAAGGTTTTTTTGTCCATCCGTCTTCAAGAATCGTATTACATGTGTACATGCTATTATATATAATGCCTCTTTTGACAATATAATACTTTAAAATGTAATATAGTTTCAAATTGAAGTATCCATAGCAAAGCTTTAAACCCTCATAATTACACTTGAAAACGTAAACTATGGTATCTGTATAGTCAAATCTCATTTGTGTCTGTGTCTCAATGAACGTATGTTTCCAAATTGTTTATTAAGCTAAAATATGTAATAAATGATATATACTTGTTTTCTGGTAGGTAGATATACAAAACAACATTTTAATTGAAAAAAAAAGATAAATTTTCCGGACATAAGAATGGTGCTTAGTCTAACATGGCTGCGTTATAAAGGCGCTTAATCGATTCAGATGCCCGTAGGCTGCATGTGTTGGGGTAGGCATGAACATAACGGGAAAGTAAGGTAGCACAAAGGAAATTATATTTGTTTCGCCTTACTCGTGTATGAAAATTTCTTTTTTAAAGTTTAAATTGTAAGATATAATATATATGTCAATATATATTTATGTATGTTAATCTGAATTCCACATGGATTATAGGTTACTTATAAATAGGTGTAATTAACCGCATATTTCTTGATTTAAATTTTGACTTTGAGCTCTAATTAATTAGTAAAGGTATACAACGCCGTCTTCGATTTAATTTAAACACGGATGACATGTTATTTTGAAAATTTAAATAGAAAAATGTATGTTGATATTTTGATAGGTTTTCAACAGAAAAAAACACACGAAACACATGTATTGTTAGAATGCGTAGTTGGCCAATATGTACATCATGGCTTTTTTTTTTTAAAGCAAACTGAGTTTTGTTGTATGGGTGTAACCACTGTCGGGTGTGTTCCGTTGTTTTGCGTGCAGTGGCAAATAGTTCATGCATGTTCAGGACGAAAGCAAATTAACAATCCAACATTTGATAAGAAAATAATGTGAGCCCACCCAGACAAACCTCCATATTTATCTAATTGGTGTGTCAGTTTTAAATTTAAAGCCATATTGTACTAAAATATAGATACACAATAGGTTTTTAGGATTTTGATATTTGCATTTTATTTCTGTTTTGTTTCTTCGCCATAGACACAATCTGCTTTTTGTTTATATTGAACATCAATTGTTCAATGTCATTTAAGTTTAACAGAAAAGAAATCTACGTAGCATTTAAAGATATAACATATTTCTTATTTTGAAATAAACCAAATATTTGTAAAAGAATTCCGAACCATTCAACCTTACATACAATTTGAAGTATTAAATGTTTTTCTTATTTATTTTCTATACCTTAAGATATGCGTTAAATAGCCCAGTTGCTAACTACATGACACAGTTCATTCAAATTCATTCGTGTATTCAATAACTTTCTTTTAAATCGATTGTTAAAACAATGAAACGTATTATGGTTGCAATACACAAAAACAAACATTATAAATAACAAAAATATACATTTTTTTTATTTATTTTTTTTTTTCAATCTTCTAAAAGAAGGGCAATGTCAAAATGTTTAGCTTACCTTTTTCTTATTTACTTCAGATTACGATAAATAATATCTCTTTAATAAGAACAAATAATCCTTGTCTTCACTGATTGTGTGGACCGATTATGCTCCGATTATGCTCTTGTCACCAAAAGTTGTATTTCTTTACAATTTTTAGCACAATGTCACAAAATAAAACAAGATATCATTATCACACTGGTTCCAGAATTAAATTGGATGTCTTCTGGTACCCCTTTCACTTGTTTCCAATTAATTTCTTACTGCTAAATGAAAACAAAAGTACCCCTTTACGCTATGCGCTAAGTGAACCGGAAAATGTCAACTCGAGACAGTTGTTTTGTTTTTAAAACGCAGGGGAGTTAATGATAAGAGGTGAAAGTCTTTATTTTCAGTTGAAAAGAAAAATTATCGGTTTTAAGATAAACCTGTTATTTACTTATTTAAATACTGTACATAATCCCGATTTAATCAAACATAACCAATTCAATGCAACTAGCAGTTTATATGACATGGAACATTTAAAATGAAATACTTAAAAGTTTGTTAAATTTGAACACTTTTGTAAACTAATTGAGCGAAGCGATTGTTTGTTATTGATAAGTTACAATAAGTATGCATATTAGAAAATAACAAAATTTATAGAAATACACATAAATCAAAGGGAGGGTTGCCACATGAAAACATACACAGTAGAAAAAGAGGTGTTGCCACTTGAATATATTTACAGTAGAAGCATGAATATGGTGGAACCGATTTTCAAATTAAAGATTTTGAAAATCTTCGCTGACTGAATTCGCTTGTATAAACAAATTTCCCTTTTTTTACTTGAGAACCGAGAGAACAACAAAACGTCTGACTTCCATAGGACAATAAAAACATAGAAAAAATAAAAGATAAAAACAAATTTTTATAATCTCGCTATGATCACTCTATTGCTACGGTCAAAGGTTACTGAAATCAAGGAATTCACGTTGTGATAATTTGGCTTAAAATAAGAACATTGACATATACACTTTATATTAGCGCGAAAGATAAAAATAGCACAAGCTTACGCGGCAAAGGCGGTCTTACTTCATACTTTATAGAAAGATGTAAATTTAATTTCATTTATTGTTATGTGTTTGCTTAAAGTCCAGTGGAAAATAGTTCATGCATATTCACGAAAAAGACAGTTAATAAATTATGTGCATGTTGGTTCTGTAAACAGTGTTGACCAGGTCGATACATTGTTAGTGGACAATTAAGATCCCACACTACTAGTAGTTGGTATGATTGATATGATAAGAATTATTACTTTGCAACAGATCACATATTAACCCCTTAAAAACTTGTTTAAAGATTTCTTTAATGTACAAAGAGCTTGAAACTCTCCCTACACGAGTCATCGGGTTTAACGATACGTCTCCATTTCAATTGGATGTGACTGCGAACTTATACATTCCACTTAACCAAACTGACTGCTCTCTATAGTAATGCTTCTACCACTGGATTTGAGATTTCCATATGACCATATACTCCACTCAACTCTTGTGATTCGTTTATTTAGGATTTATAAGACAGACCTAGATTAAATAATCACTGTCATTTTGCATCCGATCAATCTTCTAGGAAGTTAGAAACACCCCTTTTTTTTTAACGATCAATGCAATTGAACGGGGAGATATGGTTGGACCCCCCCTTTTTGTCCTAGGTTGGGAACCACCCCTTTATAAAATGGCTGGATCCGCCCCTGAAAATTCATGAGACACCGCAGTGGCTAATCCAGAAATTTTCATAAAGGGGGAGGCGGTCAGACTGCCTAATAGGGAGCTGCTTATGCTTCAGTGAAACCCTAAATAATCAACCAAATTTTTCCCATGAAAAGAAGGGCGGTCCCCTGCAACACAACCCCACCGCTCTTTATCTGCCTCTGAGACGTAATTTATAGTTACGGTAAAAGTTCTTTTCTGACGTATTTAGCATAAAATTTTGTAATTTTCAGCTTTTATTCTGGTAAAGGAGAGGTAATCCAAATTGAAATGTTCCATCTATGTAAGATTGTGTACGCCAGACTTTGTGTAAAAGAATCATCAGTGACGCTCACATAAAAAAAAAAGTTTAAACACTAAATAAAGAACGAGGTTAAAGAGCATTTAGGAACCACAATTCCGAAAGATTTTGTCATATACAGCAATTACGTCCGATACTTTAGTAAATTATAAAAAAGAAGATGCAATAAGATTGACACAACTCTTCACAAGATACCAAATGACAGAAATTAACATGTATAGGACTGGTCATCGTAAGGCCTTCAACAATGAGCATAACCTCTACAATACTTATTTTAAAAGTATTCATTATTAGAAAAGTATATAAGCATTCCAACAGAGATTTGTAACTAATATTTTTAATGGTATGTGTACTTGGTGAAAGTTTACTGATCGCAAATATTTTTTTAGATTTTGAATATTGATAAGGCGGCGGGTTCTGTCGATGAAATTTTAAAAAAATTATGTGATTTTCTATTTGTCGATAGATTTAGCTGTTTAAAGTTATTTTTGTACAACAAAGCGGCATAACTCAGATTTATGCTGGTTAGCACTATGTGTGTTTTAATACTAATATGATTGGGTTTTTTTTTTCTCTTTATTACAGGTTCCTACATATAAAAGGCCTCAAATGAAACAAACATGAAAAATTGGATGCTTTAATGATATTCAAAATTTGTGTAAAGGAACAAAATTATAACGATTGAATAGTCATTATGTATTTTTGATGCAGAATGCTATTAATTGACTCCATTTTGTTATTCCTCTTTGATCCTTTGCCTTCTTTCTCTTATAAGTTCCCAACAGCAGAAAAGAAAACCAAATGAAATTGGGATACCTTTAAGATATTCAAAATCTGTGTACAGAAACAGAATGATAAAGTTTGAATACTTGTTAATTTATAATGCAAAATCATGTGACACAGTTTTGCTATTACTTAATTTTTAAAGGTTGTGTGTTTGTTTTTCTCAAATGATGTATACATGTAACTCTTATTTTCAGAAACCTGTTCACTCAGTAACTGTTGATGATGAGACGGGAACAGTTCCGCAGTACGAGATGAAATACAATAAATGAAAATCACTTGCATCCTTTTTTGAAAAAGCAGCATAATCGTCTATAAGTAAAATCCATTGTGATAAAAAAAAAAAACTCAATTTTCCGGCTATCCGTTTGCAGATGCGCAAATCTTTAATATCAATAAAAGTGTCATGTGGCGCTGAAAGTGTCCCGGATGGGGTGTCGGATAACAAACGCGCGTATGCAATGGCCGTTTTGGGAATTGGAGATCGTGATTTACATTTAAAGACATGCCAAGAAATTGCCTCCGTTGAAATTCTGCAAACACCCCATAGAGCAAATTACATGGATGATTAATATTGACCATTTGGTATATATATGGCCGCGTTCTAAGCGACACGTACATGAAGGTCATAAATTAATTTGTTGGATGAAATAAGATCTTTAACTACTAATGGGTGCCGTAGGAGGTCTACCGGAATTTTTAGCCAGTATTTCTTGGCATGTCTTATGTCATAACGAAAACTAGAGAGAATGTGATTGCTTTAAAACAAATGTTTATATATTAGTGACCAAGGGAAAATAGCGTATATAGTATACATGTATAAAACTGTGAGGAATATAGCCTGACATCAAACTGAAATTGTTGATTTACCCAATGGAGGCAAAATCCATTCGGATAATGACTAAATCAAATATATATGTTTGGACGCATTTTTCTAAGTTCCACTACAACGGAGATCTATGATCATGCACTGATATACCTAGACTCGGAATAGGATACCATGCAGGGTTGGGGTTGCCCCCTTTTTTATTCTGTTTAACTTAATAAACACTTTTTCTATATTTTTCTACCGTAAACTCAATCTTACTTTTTGGGAAGGTTACACTTGCCTACTGTTCTCTCTTATTTTCTATGAGTTAAAAATCCCCGAAAATTTGAAATAAAAAAAATCGTGTCTGAAAATCATTTGACGACCTGATTTGAACCAAACTTCAAGAAAACAATCAATTCAGACTCATAGATGTCTATTTAAAGCCAATAATCAGTGGTCAGACTCTTTACCTTACATAAAATTCATAGGTAGAAAAATAAAAAGATGAGTCTTTTTTGCCCCTCCCCCAAACTCCTTTAGAATAAAAAAAATCTAAATTAAATGTATACTTTATAGTATAATTATTCATTTGCATTTTGATTTGTTTAAGTGAATGAATGGAAATAATTTGCAAGGAGAATTAACTATGTGTATATCAGTTCCGATCAACTGTCATTAATTCATGTTCGTTTTATTATGCATATATTGAACACTGAAATTCAATATTAAAATATCAATTTTCTGTACACGTTTATTTGCTTTGTCAATCTGCAATATGCACGATTTGGTTTGCTAAACAATGTTCATACACAACGTTTTAAAAAAAGCATTATCTGTATTTTATAACTTTTCCTAATCTAGGCACACCTCAAGAGAGGCACACTTATAACGCACACTCTTAAAGTAAATCCATTTTTATATCGATCAACTATCTAAAAATACCACATGCACACATATTACATTAAAATATGACAGAGCGAAGCAGTCAACAGCTTTTAAGAAAGCTCAAACTTGTGCAAATTATGTTTAATTTCAAAACAGGCTTAAAGGGCAGCGGTAGTCTTTTATATTTCTCAAAATGTCAGTCCGATGACGGAAACAATATATGGACGCCTATATTTTCGGTTTCCTCCCAAAATAACCCAAACTGAAATACTTTAAGCAAGGATGATAAATGCTAAAACACACCCGAGAAAGCACGGGCATCCCAGAGCGTGGTTGAAAGTATGTAAAGTGTTGTAGGATGAAGTTTTGTGAAAAAAATAATAACTTGAGAAAGGTAATAAAAGTTATAGGTATTTGGGGACAGGACAATTGTTTTTCAACCCTTTCTCCTTTTCCCCAAAAATTTCCAATTTTTTGTTTTCTATTTATTTCAATATGAACATACGTTTAGTATGTTATGAACGTACATTACTATAAATAAAGTGTGTTTGCTTTTTACTATCAATTCTCAGTTACCTAATCAATCCACGGCGGTCATTGATGTATTTATATTATATAGACCCTCTCTATTTACTATACTTAGTGACCCGATGAATTTTTGTAAAAGATTTTATGACTGAAGAATTTCAGAAAAGTATCAAAAGTTATTGGTACTTTGGGACATGACAATTGTTTTTCTAGCCCGGCTCCTAATTTTTTCCCTTCAAAACTCCTATATTTTTTTTCTATTGGTTTCAATAATGCGGTTTATAAATAGCGTTTATCTGTATATTATGAACATACATTACTATGATCTACTAGAAATAAAGTGGTTTTGCTTTTTACTATCAACTCTCAATTTACTAATCGATCCACGGTCGGCGGTCATTGACATATTATAAAGACCCTCTCTATTTAATAAACTCAGTGACCGCCGTGGATAGTAAACTTGAAAATGATATCAGATAGCAAATACATGTACACGTTATTTATAGTCTTTGGTATGTACAAAGTACAGAAAAAACGCAAACTGGATGTCTAATTTGACTTAAAATTTCGTCCAATGACGGAAAAATATCCGGATGCAGTTTTTTTTCGTTTTTCTCCCAAAATAACCCAAACTGAATAATCATAAGAATGTATGACAAATGCGACAATACATGGTACCTATCGGACACAGAGGCATGATGATTAATTTATTGTGGAAGGAAGAGACGCGACACACAAAATGAGGTCTTCTCGATTAATAGTATAGATAAGTACAAAATACAGCCTATGCATACGGTTTAAAATATCAGGTATGTTTTGCTGCTTACAAGAAACCTATTGAACACAGGGGTTTTACTGTTTAAATTGAAGTCCTTTATTCAAAAGTTTTAAGGGGTCTTGATGGCCGAGTGGTCTTAGTAGTCGAAAAACGGTATCACAAACGACTACGACTATAAGTTCAACCTTACGTATCCAAATTCCCCCTATCCCGTCATTTCTTTTTATGACTACAATTCCGGCTTAACAAAATTTGAATTGTCGCTAATCAGATGGCAGCAGTATAACAGAAACTGCTTATCCCTCTGATAATACCAAGTTCACGTTAGTAGGTAGTGTTATCGTGACCTTAACGTTCTGATATTGTATTTATGTTTACATCCCAGCTTCTTTGTTCTAACAGGGGTGATCTGAGCCGGA
Organism: Mytilus galloprovincialis; assembly: GCA_037788925.1. NCBI lineage: Eukaryota > Metazoa > Mollusca > Bivalvia > Mytilida > Mytilidae > Mytilus > Mytilus galloprovincialis. The sequence continues at coordinate 48,226,095 of CM075333.1, forward strand.
TCACCCCTACCAGATCACCACAGTTTGAGTTTCTTTGTTATGCATGCTTTCCTTTGTTCTGTAACATTTTGGCGGGAATGCCAAATCCACTATAAAACTTATAATTAATTATACGGAAAAGACTATCTATCAAAATTCACGTAGAAAAAATCCAGTGTATATGCTGGGATTCGAACTCAAGACCTTTAGCATATCAAGCCATGACACATTCCACTACACCAGGACGACTGGATACGAACTTTCAGAAATTTAACATACTTAAAGGAAGCAAGATATTTTTATAAGTGGGGCGAGTTGGCAGACCTGTATTGAGTGGGGTTTAAACCCTTTTCGTTAATAAGTGAGTTGTCAGACTGATTGTTCAATTTGATTTTACACTTTTTCAAATTGGGGCGAGTCGGTAAACAAGAGTGGGGCATTTTTTTATAAAGTGGCGATAGAGTGTGGGCCGATTGGCCAGTGGGGCGAGTTGATATTATTTGATATCTACTCATCGTGTTCGGGGGTCATTTAGGGTATAATTAATATAGTAATATATAAAGTATATTATAATGGTTGTGTGGCGTTCTAAACTAGATTTTATGAATTGTAAATGGTTTTTCGTCTGATCTAAAACAGCTGGGATGTAAAATAGTTATCCCATTCGGACTTGGTGTGTCAGTGTGAGATCACCCTCTGGCCTCCGGCCATCGGGGTGATCTTACACTGACACACCGCGTCCTCGTGGGATAACTATTAATTATGTTTGAAATTTATTCCAAAGACCCAATAATCAGCCCAGAAAAGCATTGAGTACATTTATATCATATTTATATTAAAAAAAGACCGGGAGGGATTTGTTTTTTTAATTTTATTTCGACCTGATTGCATATCAGCAAGTTACATTGTAAGTACTTTTAAACTCGCTCTTAGTAGCTACGTACATTCTTTATAGTATGCTTGAATAAAAGTTGATTTTTTTATTATTATTTTCCGGATTTTCTAATTAAATGATTGTTCGGTACTGATTATAACGTTATGTTTTTTTATGTACGTAAAGTTAGTCCACATATTGAGATTGAAACAGGGAGGGTTGGAACATGAATTTGTCTATCTTTCACCGTTTCAGGTTTGCAATTAAGGTTAATTGATGGTCGATTGCTTAACGATCAGTGTCAAATATTGCATGCCTGTCAAGGATGGTCAAGCACCATCAGTTACTGATAATATATCAATGTCTTTACACTTCGGACATTGATATACCTGTTGTCGTGTTGAATGCGAGCCCATTTCAAATTATTAAACGAAGTAATAGGAGGATTAAATATTTTCATATTAATACATCAATTGATGTGTCATTGATTTGTAATTCTAGAATGCCAATAAAATAAATTTCTTCGTCATGGTTAAAATAGGTTTTCAGAGAGAGAGAGAGAGAAAATCGCGGATACAAATAAATATTTGACTTTCATCTATATAGCAAAGTACACTATTTATTGAAAGGCATACATAATTTTGACAAGAAATTACTGTAAACCGGACATTAATGATATTAGAATACACACCATTCTTATGTTAATAACACTTTTGAATAACATGAATGTTGTTGAATTTAAATTATTCTTGCAAGAAACTAAAAGTCGTAAATTCTTAGAAGAACCATTGTTGTATACATTTCATATTTTTTCTGGAATTCACTCATTTGAAACATACATCAATTTTAGATATAATAATTTTGTTTAAGTCATATAGTATAACTGAAAATTTCTAGGTTAAAATAGGATTGAAGGAAAAAATTGTGATATATTGTCGTCAGTTGGTTTTTTTTTTTCATTTAAACAGCAAAGCTGACCTGTAATCTATATGTATTCATAAACATAGACAAATCAACAACATAAACGTCGAAAACACTATTTTGAAAATAGGTTTTATTTATATCAGTTCAAGTTTATTAGGAAAAGATTATTTGAGTGGTATCAAGCTTCAAATATTTCATGCATGTTTAGGACGAAACAAATTGGCAATATGTTGAGTTGGTAGATGTGTGTAAAACTTCGACATCGAAGTGATAGCTCAAATGTCATTTCTGTACTAAAATGTCTAATTACAAGATCCTATCCACTTATCAATTATTTTATTTTTTTCAATTTCAGGAACCTTAGCCTTCTAAGCTGTAATTCAAAGAAAAGGAGTCACGGTATACAAATTACGCTATTTTAAAGTTTGAATGATATTTTGTAGGCCGAAAATACGAAATCCTGTGAAATTTGGGAAAGCCATAAATACAATGTACTTTAAAACCCCATACAAATTATGATCCTTGTTCAAAAATAGCCCATAAGGAATGGTTTCAATACCTTAAAAATCTCATGAATGTAAGTAAGAATAATATTTTTTTTAAGGATAATCAGGTTAGTTTTCAATTCAACTCTGATATTCTCAATTATGACGTAACAACTGAGGACGTGATACTTGCATTAAAATCATTAAAGAATAATAATGCTTGTAGAGATGATGGTGTTACAAATTAGATAAAAAAAAATATAATGTACAGTTAGTGCTGATATATATGTGAAATTATGTATCTTATTTCTAAGTGTGAGATTAAACCCCGTTTGGAGAGAAAATTTCATCCAACCAAGTTTTTACGAATGGTGCTTCTCTAATCTCTCCAATTAAAGTGTGGTTATCCTATCAAGCTGTTTACGATTTTTTTGGGGTAGAATAAAAAAGAATTTAATTGTGTTTGGAACAGAGGCTGCAGAACTAGTGATCACATTTTGACACTCGTCGTGAGTGTCAAAATGTGATCAACGACTATAATTAAAAAAAGCTTTTAAATCATCAAAGATAAATTTTATTTGTTTTTGTTTACTTTAAACAAGCTTTTTTAAAATACAATTAATCGAAATGCATTTTTTAACAAATCTTGTTCTTATAAAAATAAATGGTATATTTTATAACATTTTACAGAATATGTGTACAGAGGTTTACTTTTCTGTCAAGTTAAGAAAAGGGTTAACATAATCCTTCAGCTCTAGTAAAGCAAAGGTGCATGTTAAGCCCTACAGTAATTTTACATTTTATAAATGAACTAGTTGCCATTTTTGAAAATGTGGTATGATTGCCAATGAGACAACTCTCCGAGGATACCATATGACACGAAAATAAACAACTATATGTAATGCTTTTTTTAGGGGGGTTGCTCTTCCATTTAGGTATATCAAAACTATCCCATAACTTGTTTTAATAAAATAAGAAAATTTGTAGATTTGTTTATAATTTATTATTCTGTTTGCTTTGCCTGTCTTGTACTGATTTTTTATATTAATTTCATTTATGTATGTTTTAGACATCATTTCGAGATTGAAAAACAGAGGGTTGAAAATACGGAATAAAATAAAATGTATCCTAAGTCAACTATCTTCTACAATTTCACTGTTGGTGATGATGTTTGGAATTAAGATTTATTGATTGTTGCTGCTAAACGTTCAGTAGCAAATATTTCATGTCTGTTCGGGACGACCAAGTTCTGTTCGGGACGACCAAGTACCACCAATTATTAATAACATCATCTTTTACTTTCTGAAATAGATACTTGTTGAATGCAAAATATAAATACGAGTCTTTTTCAAGTTATTCAACAAAGTAATTGGAGGAAGAAATATTTGTATATACATTTGTACTACTTTAAAGTGTCATAGACCTAAAATTCTAAAATGCCAAACATATTTACGTATTCTTTGTTATGAATGAGATACTATTTCAAGAGAAATAATCTGAATACTATAAGAAAATATGCGACTCTTATACATACATAAAATTGAGAAAGGAAATGGGGAATGTGTCAAAGCGACAACAACCCGACCATAGAGCAGACAACAGCCGAAGGCCACCAATGGGTCTTCAATGTAGCTAGAATTCCCGCACCCGTAGGTGTCCTTCAGCTGGCCCCTAAAATATGTATACTAGTACAGTGATAATGGACGTCATACTAAACTCCGAATTATACACAAGAAACTAAAATTAAAAATCATACAAGACTCACAAAGGCCAGAGGCTCCTGACTTGGGATAGGCGCAAAATTGCGGCGGGGTTAAACATGTTTATGAGATCTCAACCCTCCCCCTATACCTCTAGCCAATGTAGAAAAGTAAACGCATAAAAATACGCACATTAAAATTCAGTTAAAGAGAAGTCCGAGTCCGATGTCAAATATATGTTAAAGAACACTATTATTTAAAGGTATTTAATTTTCTGGCAAGTGTAAACCTGACACTAATGAACGATAAAAGAATTCATCCCATTATTATGGTTGATACCACTTTAAATAACATACATTATGCTGAATTTAAATCGTTCTTGCAAGAAATTTAAAAGTCATAAATTCTTGAAAACCCATTTGTCTATTCGTTCTAATTTTTTCTTGGAATTCACTCATCTGAAACATATTTGAATTTTAAATATGATTATGTTATTTGAGATAATATTTAGTTTTAAAGTCGAAATATAATTGAGTACTACTAGGGAAAATGTGACAATCGCCTTCGAATCATTTCCATTGAAAAGGATGTGAATCAGATAAGCAAAGTTGGCCTGTAGTCTATTTTTACCAAAAACAAATTGCAATTTAAAGGGCGAAAAACACTATTTTGAAAGTAGATTATATTTTTAAAAATCAGTTCAGGTTATCCAGAAAATATTGTTTTATTGTTAATCGCTCAACCTCCAGTGGCAAATGTGTCATTTATGACGAGAAGAACTTTTTTCTACTTTTAATTTGTAGATATGTGTAAAAGCGTCATTTAATGTTCAATATGACCACTTCGACATCACAAATGTCATTTCTGTACTGAAATGTCCAATTATATAATTCTTTTCATATTTATCTATATATTATCATTATTTGAATTTGAGGAGCCAGAGCCAAGTTTTTAAAAAGTTGTAATTCTATCAAAAAGAGTCATAAAAATATATATTTGTTAAAATTATAACCAACTAAAAGAGTGTCGGCATGGCAGGACCTAAAGATAAATATTTTATCTGTATTACGGAATGGCACACGAAGCACAAATATGTATTTAAAACAATCCTATTCCAGATCCAAGCCCTAACATTTCAGTGCGGCATACAGGAAATTTTAGGGAATTACCACTTGTAAATTGTAATTCAGTATGATCATCACTATTCCGCATACTTACATAATAATAAATGTGGGTAATTGTTAATAATTGAAATGATTCCAAATTATACAGTTTGAAAGACCGTTTGAGGCATTCTTTTTTAAATTTCAAGCTTAATATGCCTTGATTGTATACTTTAAGTTATTGCAAGCATTCTATAACATGTCGTGGAGAGGGCTAACAAAGACTTGACCTATTACATGTACACAATTCAATTCAATTATTTGAATGCTATATTGTTTAAACTTTAAACTAGAAATAGACCGTTTATAAAAATTTGAAATATTTCTACTAACTTAAGGATGGTATGTCATCTATGCGACATACTTTATTCACACAAAAGGTATTTACCGCGCATCATGGAAAAAATTGAGGTCAATTTACTTTTTTTTACTTTTTACTTTTTACAGTTCTACACATATGCTCATTAATATTTTCAGTTCAAACCCGAACGAAAGCGCCATACATTAGAATACATCCATTGAATTCACACTCTTATAAAATTGAGAATAAAAATAGGGAATGTGTCAAAGAGACAACAACCCGACCAAAATCCCGCACACGGACCAAAATGTGTACTAGTTCAGTGATAATGGACGTCATACTAAATATGTATATTTATTTTTATATATAAACAAGTCTAAATTGAATACTACGTTCAAACCTATGATTGCGTTGAATAAAAACCGCAATTTTTATACGTGTGCATGTCAAGAAATTTCGTTTTAGAAAGGTCTAAATACAGCATTAACAACATTTTCCGAGAGACCAAAAAAGTGAAAAGGTATATTTAAAAAAACGCATTTGACTAACAGGTTTATCAACTGATGTTCTTAAACCCTGCTGACTGCCATTGGCGATTGCCAAATAAATTGATCACGTGATGTTAATTTATTATTAAACATAATACAATAAACTTGCGGCAAAGATGTTATACCACACACATGAGGTGCAAAAATGTGTACACTAGATCCAAGATTTCGACAATACGTGTCTCTTCAGAGATGTTAGGGATCGAATATACTAGAACACACCCGCGAAATCGCGGGCATTCAAAGCGTGGTTGAAAGTATGTGAAGTGTTGTAGGACGAATTTTTGTAGAAGATTTAATGACTGGAGAATTTCAGGAAAGGTATCAAAAGTCATAGGTACTTGGGGACAGGACTCTTGTTTTTCTACCTCTTCTCCTTTTTTTTTTTCTAAAATTCCCATTTTTTTGTTTTCTATTGACATGCATTAATAAATAAAGTGTATTTGCCGGCTAATCAATCCACGGCGGTCATTGGTATATTATAAAGACCCTCTCTATTTAATATACTTAGTGACCCGATGAATTTTTGTAAAAGATTTTATGACTGGAGAATTTCAGAAAAGATATATATAAAGAATCATAGGTACTTTGGGACAGGACCATTGTTTTTCTAGCCCAGCTCCTTCTTTTTTTCCCCAAAAATTCCCCTTTGTTTCTATTTATTTCAATAATTTTAGCGTTTATCTATATTTTATGAACATTCATTTCTATAAATAAAAGTGTATTTGCTTTTTACTATCAATTCTTAGTTTACTAATCGGTCTACGACGAAATTGGTATATTATATAGATCCTCTCTATTTCATAAACTCTGTGACCGCCGTGGATAGTAATTTTCAAAATGATAACAGATAGCAAATACACTTTATTCATAGTATAAGTATGTTCAAAGAATACAGAAAAACGCAAACAGGAAGTCTTGTCTGACCTAAAATTCCGTCCAATGACGAAAACAATATCCGGACGCCTTTTTTTCGTTTTTCTCCCAAAATGACCCATACGGAATAAGCAAAAGCAAGTATGCCAAATGCAACTACATGTATGCATGGTATCTATAGGACACAGAGGCATGATGATTAATTTATTATGGAAGGAAGAGAAGCAACACACAAAACGAGGTCTCCCAGACATAGAGACATTATGATTAATTTATTTTGGAAGGAAGAGAAGCGACACACAAAATAAGGTTTCCTCATTTAATAGTATAGATGTAATACAAGTTCAACAATAATAACCATCAAAATACAAACATTTTGGTTTGCAGTCAATACGAGGGTATAGTTAACTCTAAACTTTTTAACCAGTGCTAAAATATTGTAAAACAAGCCTAAGACTAATACACTACAAAGTGAAAAGAAAATGACCCAGAGATTAAAAGCTTCTAACTCAATTGAATAAACACATGAGACTAGCTAATAAAATAAATTCCTATCAAGCACAGCATATCATAGATTAAAAAAGCATGATTCAAATATTATTTGAGAGAGTTGAAGCTATATATATAACGTATATAAATCGGTGAATTATGAATCCCATTACTAGCAGTAAGCGTCCAGTGGCAAAGTAATATGAATATTTAGGAGAGAATATGTTCAAATATTTTTATACTACTCAAGACAGTGACCGATTTCATTGAGACGTATTTCCTTTGAAACCATACAAAGTCATAAATATTTGTGATATGACGTATAATGGTATAAATATAGTGTTTTGTACTTCCTAAATTTTTCTTTGAAACATTTTTTTTCCACAGAAAACGCCATTGTTTTTAGAAATTAACCCAATTCAGAGACCGTTATCGATACGTGTCTTATACGCTTTCGGGCATACTCAGTCGACGTACTTCCCTCGAAAATTGAAAAAAAACTCTTTGTTTCAACTCTTTTCCAATTGTACGGGCATCTTCTAGTTATATAGATATTACCACTTCTTTGCACTAGACCGACACGCTGAGCCGCATTTTTATCGTCCATAATACCAACATACGTTATAGTTATTGACCAAGCAAGTCGGTATATGCCATTTAATCGGCACAGCAGGAGATGACCCAATAACCCGAACGACGTAGGAGTTCGGGTTATTGGATCATCTCGTGCTGTGCAGATTAAATTACATATACCGATTTGATTGGCCAATAACTGTTTTAACACATGACGCAATCAATTTACGTGAACGTTTTAGAAATGTGGACGTTATTCCGCAATCCACTGATCCTAGGAAAGTTTCTTGTAGGGGAAATACGACTTTGGTAAGTTTAAAATTAATATTTTTTTTTTATATTTAGACTCATTCTAAAATTACGATTTAATGGTGTATTTATTTTTATCGTTTCCGTTAAATTTATTCCCAATTTTTATTTAATTTGTGACGATTAAGACTGACAAATTGTGTACTTTCAAATTGGTGTATGAAAAGAAAAATAACTGCAAGGGTTATAGAGTTTAAATTAGATTAATTGCTTTTGAATTTCTTTCCCTCAATGATATGCTTAGAGAAGAAAAAAAAGAACCGAGGAAGATGTTACATTACCTAAATTTTAAATGTTAAATAAACAGAAAATACATTTCTCTTTTAAAACATTTACCCCCCCCCCCCCCCCCCCCCCCAACCAATTTCCTTTTTATCTACTGTATTACTTTTTAAGACACGTCCATCTAAATAAAGTCTGTTTGATCTCCAGCTAACCAGCTAATCCCCGTTTTGAAACTAACTTAAATATGATCCTCATTAAATTCGATCCAAAAATAGTCCTTTTATAGGAATAGCTATCCAAAAAGTCGTTATAATTCCATTGAGTCTGAAACTAATCCAAATCAGATTTCTTTTATTCGGATATTCTAAGATACATTTCTTTTTTGGCAGAAATTACCAAAAATTGTTTTAACTATCTTTCTAACTTTAAAACACTGATTTAGATTTACGTTGTACACAAAATATAATAAAATAGTTTATGTCCCAGCTTAGATAAAAAAAAAAAAAAAGGAATGAGAAATCTTTCGTTTTCCTATTTTGAAACTACGATGTTTGTACGAAGTTCAACTTTGTCGTAATTTCAAGGCAGATAGCGGATTCGGGGGTGGGGGGCGAACAGGTCTTTAACCCTTGGATTGGACAAAGTATCGTGTTTTAGCTTAAAATCGTCAATTTTGTCTTTAGTCTCGCTACACTCGGTGATATTTTTTTAATTTGATAGAATAACGCCCCTTTTAAAATCCAGGAACCGCCCCTTAAAATAAAAATAGATTTGAACTGTGCAGTATATCTGAGGTAGTTAATGCACACCTTTGCTGTGCATTATCCAGATTATAACACAGTAAGAACAAAGAGATTTAACTCTTGCCATGTGTTAATTCCGTTTAAACACTGTTGTGTTGACCACTAGGAAAGGTAAATGATTGCTGATTAGTTTAAATCAAATCATTTCATTTCAGCAGTTTGATGGAAACAAATACGTTCAGTGGATTCTAAAAGTTTACTACAGACACGGGCAAAACGAATTGGATGTATCAAAACCTAACAGAATAACTCTTATTTGATATAGAGTGGGGTGCTCATTTTCGCCATAATTTTCCATGTTTTCTGAAGTTTATGTTCAGGTCTTAATGTTATCTTATCTTATCTTATCTGTATTTGAAGTATACTGATATTTCTATAACATCAAAAACAAAATATTCTTAGTTTGAAAATATGTTTCTTTGATAAGATATCATCTGAATATTTAAAGTAAAGGCTTTTTGATATTTCCTAATGTTTCATCAAAGGGGGGACACATATTCGCCGTTTTTACACATCTATTTGATAAAACCAAATACCTGCAGCCTTGAACAATATTTATCAAATCAATTTCATTATAGACGAATAGCAGACATTTCAAAGATGTAAAGAACTAAAATTTAGTCAAAGAATTACTAAGAACTACTTCTTTGAAATCATTTTTTCATTCAGGAAATTGTCCGAAACTCGTTGTCTGTTTTTCGGTACTTTGAGGTAAGTGCCGAAATTTTGTCAAAGTTTAAAAATTAATCATATTTGTTTTAATAATATAATTTACCGGCATATTTCTTCTATTTCACCCATCCTTTGAAGTTTTCACACCTCAAAATCATAAAACGGCGAAATTGTGTACCCGTCGAATATCAGCGCCACACTCTATTATATCTTAAAATGAACTATTCGTCTACATGGCTTACACTGAAAAAATATAATGAAACTATTTCATGTTTGAATCTAATCTAAAACCTATTGCACCTATGTAACTTTAAAGGTACTTTTTACTAATGCCTTATCCAAAATTGCTATTATGCAATAATAAATTGTTATGTGAGAATCATATTCCGCAACGTTGCGTAAAAATTCCAGAAATTTATATTTAAAGGTGGTTGTAACTTATATTTCCACAGACCACTTTTATTTTTGGATAAAGAACAGCATATCCTTTTATCATAAAGGTAAGATTTTGATAATATTCCATGCTTTTTTTTTTCATTATATTATGTATTTTTATTCCACTGAATGTTGATTTTGATAGCGAAATCAACATCTGATTTGTTGAAACTATTCTACGTTACGTCGAACAAAACTTCATATACCTTTCTTAGTATCATATTCCCCTCTGAACGTCTGGATTGCCTTAAACGACGTTACCCACAATTAATGTTTTCAAACTGTTTGATCACCTTTTTTTTTAAAGATAGTAAAGTAATTTCGTTTTTAAAAACTATTTCAGATCTATAAAGAGAAATAAATGTATAAATAACTTTTAATCGGTTCTAATTATCAGTTTAGTTATAAAAAACATCTGCAAAAAATTATGTAAACTAATATCATATGTTCAGAAGTTAAAAAAAAGTATAGGCAGTGGAATAAAGCGTTCATTTCCGTTGACCTCGGGAGATATGAATATTCTTGGGTGAACCAATATTCATGTCTCCCTCAGACACGGGAAATAAATGTATAATATTAAATGTTAACATAATGCTCCGTGTTGAAGACCGTACTTTGACATATAATGGTTTACTTTTACAAATTGAGACTTGGGTAAAGAGTTGTCTCATTGGCGCCCATACCACATCTTCTTATATATATATCTGTATTTTTCTTTATAGTTCCAAAACATAAATAGAACAGAAAAAGAAGAAAGTTCAAAATGACTTATTCTTAATTTAGATAACCTATAATTTTCAACACTTTAACACAGCGCTCCACAAATAGAAATACTAGAAGAGTTGACGGAGCCTGCTCCATAAATGTAAATCAAGGATTAAGATCAGCTATGTTTTGGACGATATCGAAAATCAGCGATGATCGTTTATTTTTACAGAAGCAATGTCAATTTTGAATTATAACTGCTGTAGGACACTAAAGAGCTCTCAAGTGTACGAATATTTATCGAAATGTTTATGTTAGAAATGTCTCTGACGAGTTCATAAATCAGTGTCTATGAATTTTTTTTCTGAGTCGTTAGGCTCCTTGAAAGTATGAACTACGTGGAAAATTGCCTTGTGATTACTGTCAGACCTTCAATTTATGTAGGATGTGTCACCTGTTTCAATGTGGAGATGTGATGTGAATGTCAAAAAAACAATCGAGAGCTCCTTCTTATAAATTCAACTTTAATTAAATAATTGCTAATTTTATCTACCTCCTTTCTATAATTTTATTTTAAATTAACTTGCTTCTTTACAGGATTTTTTTGGGGTCGTCAGACCTTTAAAGTACTTTATTTCTGTCTATTGGCCCACCCATTCTAAGAATCAATTTAAATTTTGCACTATTAAACTTCCTAAAATTCTATTGTAATTTATTCTAAAGTTAAATATGTAAAGTAGACATAACACTTATTGAAAGAAATATGAAAATTTTATTACACCATTTTCACAAATGTTAGATTTAATACTGTCTTCAAACTTGCTTAAGTAATACATCCTACGTTGAAAATAAAATACTTATCTAATCGCAAAGCAATTTTAAAATTGTTTTTCAATGAAGGATAACAAAATGATTTTAAATGTCTTAATTATAATTTGCTTTTTTAGGGCGAGAACATGTCCGAATATTCTATATTTCTAAACGAAGAGAATGATTTCATTGAGCCGTATCTCCTTTGAAACCATACAAAGTCGAAAATATTTGTGATATGACGTATAAATGTAGTGTTTTGAACTTCTTAAATTTGTCTTTGAAACAATTATTTTCCACAGAAAATGAAAGTTTTGGAAAAAAAATAACCGAATTCTATGGTCGTTAGGCTCCTTGAAAATATGAACTACGTGGAAAATTGCCTTGTGATTACTGTCAGACCTTCAATTTATGTAGAATGTGTCACCTGTTTCAATATGAAGATGTGATGTGAATGTCAATAAAACAATCGAGAGCTCCTTCTTATAAATTCAACTTTAATTAAATAATTGTTAATTTTATCTACCTCCTTCATATAATTTTATTTTAAATTAACTTGCTTCTTTACAGGATTTTTTTGGGGTCGTCAGACCTTTAAAGTACTTTATTTCTGTCTATTGGCCCACCCATTCTAAGAATCAATTTAAATTTTGCACTGTTAAACTTCCTAGAATTCTATTGTAATGTATTCTACAGTTAAATATGCAAAGTATAAACACACAAAACACTTATTGGAATTTGCCCTCAGATTAATTGGAATTATAATCAGGATTGGTTTGGAATAAACGTATGGCCATCTTATTAGCCCTTCTATAATAGATAATCAAAAGTACAGCCTTACATGGGAGATCGGAATTCGGCCGTTGAATTCAATGCCTCGTGTAGGATGGGTTCACTCCACTTTCAAGGTACATTGAAACAATTCTATGAGAAGTGGAGGAGAGTTCAGTAGTGGTTGCACGGTAAAAAAAAAACCTGGCGTCAATCGAAATACCCTCTAGACAATCCTATAAAAGAGTATTTTAAGTGGTAAAGATATGTAGAGGCGATGAATATTTAGGTCTTTCCATATTTTGCGTCGAAAGATCTATTGGTTTTGTTCTGATTACTTTTTATTGGGTCTTTCCACCTTTGTGTGGAAAGCTATATTGATTTTGTTCTGATACTTTTTTTTCTTCCGCCTAATTTTTTTCTTGCGCTGTTTTTTTGTTTCAAAAACTGTCCCATAATTTTTTTTTGTATATGGTATCATACAGTCTATACGCTTTTGAAACTGACCCTGTTTAACCGAAAACTTTTTTTATAAGAGTTATCTCCCCAATCACTTTTTCTTAAAACCGCAAAAGAAAGCAACATATTTATTTTTCCAAATGGCTCGTTACATCCTCAGAATGCTACGTTTTATTTTGACCGAAGCGTTACGAAGACTCCATATGAGAGTTATTCACCCTTATGCATTTGATATAAGTGATAGGCATTTCTAACTAGTAAACATTAAGTGATAGAGACCTAAGGTATTTTGATTTGAGGTCATTGGTCAAACAAAAAGAAAATTAGATCAAGGTCAGAGGTCAAGGTCATATTCTATATTTAGATTTTGGCTCATAATCACTTCTTTGCAAACACCGTGTAAGATACCGACAACATATTTATACTAAATTGTTAGTTGTGACATGTCGTAAGAAAAGGTGGGCTCACATTAAATTGTTTTTTTCTCCCCTCTTATATTTAAAATGTCGCATTTGGTGATATAACACATTCACCATATATAATAAAGACCTAGTGTCTTTTGATTTGAGGTCCTTGGTTTATGACCTTCAAATTGAGCTCAAGATCGGAAGCCGGAAGTGGTCATGTGTAAACTGGAAGTAGCTTTGTTCCGTACTTGTGTAATGTACAAGTATAAAGAACCATATATTTCTGTAACATGTGTAATCAATGTCAAAAAAACCATCAAATAATACCGGAAGTGAAAAAATTAAAACCGGAAGTAACAAACTATCTCCCTAATTTAAAAATTTGTCTAGAAATCATATATTTTTTAAATCAGCGTACAATTATCTATCATTTGACGCTAGAAATGACATTTTAAACCGAATTTTAATATTTTTGAATCATAAAAGGTCTTTCCAGGTGGAAAGACCTTCACCTAACAATTGGTTTTTAATTTTTTTTTTCTTTTCTTCCGCCAATTTTTTTTTTCATGCGGTGGATATTTGTTTCAAAAGATGTTGCTTATTTTTTTGTAAATATCGTACAATCTAAACTGTTTTTAAACTAATCCTGTTTAACCGAACACATTTTTGTGTAAGAGTTATCTTCCAGAACATTGTTTTTCTTGTTAATTGAGATCACATTCGCAACCGTAAAAAAAGCGACAAATTTTTCCAAACTGCTTATTATATCCTCAGGATGTAATGATTCATTTTGACCGAAGCGATTCGGAGTCTTCATATGCGAGTTATTCTTCCCCATGCATTTGATAAAGGTGATATGCACTAACTGGTAAACCATCAGTGATAGAGTCCTAGGGTCTTTTAAGTAGATTTTGGACTATTTTTACTTCTTTTCAAAAACCGTATAAGATACCAACAACATATTTTTACTAAATTGTTAGTTGCGACATATTGTAACATATACATGTTGGTTGAAAATATACGCTAATGTATAGGAGGTTAGATTGAAATGGAGTTTTCTCTCCTCTTTTATTTAAAATTACGCGTATGGAAATATAACTCATTCACCATATATAATTAAGACCTAATGTCTTTTGGTTTAAGGCCCCTCAAATTGAGCTGAGATCTAAGGTAAATTTGACGTTCTTGATTTTGACCTTTGCTTTTACTTATATACATGATAAAGCCATTGAACTTTTTGCATTAGGTTGCAAACCATATGACCTTGTGAAAGCCAACCAGGAGTGACCTTGTATAAACCGGAAGTAGCTATTTTTTGTACTTGTGTAATATGCAAGTATATTGAACCATATATTATTGGAATCAATGTTAAGTAAACATTCAAATAATACCGGAAGTGACATTTTTCAAAACAGAAGTAAGAAATTATTTTTTTTTTTTTTTTAAATGTATAAAAACCAGATATTTTGGAAATCAGCATACAACATGCTATCATTTGACGCTGAAATGACATTTCGAACCGAATGTTAATGTATCAAAGTAGATTATTTTCGGGTGGAAAATCCTACAATTGTTCACTGAACAATAGGTTATTAATTTATCTAATTTGCACACATTTCAGTCTTTAAAGTAATGATCGTCGGACAACTCGGATCTATTACAGCTATGCTTAGCCTATAGTTTATAATATATTTATCGACTAGGTATGAGTGGAATAGTATGTGTATTGTTTCCGATGTTCAACTATTGCCCAGAGTCGTAGCCTTTGGCAATAACTGTAACCGAGGTGACAATAAACTTACTATTACACGAATATCTGGTATGTAAGTGTTTTATTTTACAGAAAGAGACAACAGACAAAAAATATCGGGGCTAAATCAACTATCGTAATATAAAAAACAGAACCATTTTCATAGTTACATTATTCATATTGGTAATACAAAACAATAACTTAAAGGACTTTCACCCAGTCAATACGTTATATATGGACGTGTTGTATTATATTGACACTCAGACTTCGTCCTCGGTCAATATAGTATAAAGTCCATATATAGCATGTTGACCTCGTCAAAAGTCCATAATTGATAAATATTTTCTAGTCCTGTGTACATCTATATTTGTGATATTGGAATTGAAGTTCTGAAGAGTCGTACGGAAATGCTTTTAAAAAAATATTGTGGTTTTATTTATATATTTTAAAACAAATAAATGCGAACACTTTTCTTTGTAAGAGTTATCTCCCTATTCACTCTTTATCTTCTGTGTGCATCTCCTTCGTACCAAAACAAAGATATCGACAAAATTCTTTTTACAAATTGTTCGTTACATCCTAAGGAATTTTTGGCTAATGTGGATCGAAGCGATTCGATAAAAATTTATAGGAGTTATCTACCTTTACAAAACAAAATTGTCGGTATGTTTTTTTAAATCAGAAACCGTTAACCGTATAACACTGGAATCTTTTTATGTGAGGTTCCTAGGTCCTATCATAGAAAATGAGGTCAAAGTCATAGGTCAAGGTCAAGTTCTAAATTGTGACTCTTGTTTGTTTTTGCATTATCTCTGACACCTCGAAAGATGCATATCAAAGAATACGTGCAAAATGTTTGTTTTATTGTAATAAGGATATGTAACTTTTGGTCTGATACAATTTAATGGCATATTATAGGAGTTACTGCCCCTAAAATGTCTTTATATAAGGTTATTTGAATATAACTTCAACTTGGTTCATAATAAAGCCATATGACCATTTAAAAAAGGTAAGGTGACGCATACCTTGAAAAATGACAACCGGAAGTGACCTTGAGAAAACCGGTAGTAGCCGTTTTGCACTGTTCATATAAAAGTACTCGGAATCCATATGTTTTGTCTTACAGTTACATAAACTTATCACTCAAGACTACAAATGACTTTCGATGAATCCGAAGTGGCCAATTATCTCCCGTTCTACAAACAAAAGTATTTAGAAACTATATATATTTTTGGAATCAGTGTGAAAGAAGCTATCATATGAGACCGGAAGTGACATTTACTTCACCAGAAGTAGCACATTGTTTCCCTTATTTCACTAAAAAAATATATAGAAACCATTTATTTATACTATCAGTATAAGGAAACTTATGCCAATTTTTATCATTGAGTAAAGAGGAACTAGATTCTTTTCCATAACTTTGATGTGGAAAGACCTTCAATTGTTCTCTGAACAATTGTTTTTTAATTTTATTATTATGAATGCTAATTTGCTTTATAGGATGGACATTGAGCAGATATTAGAGCTTTTGGGGAATCAGCACCCAGAAAGAATTAACGAGTTTGAAGGGGGTATAAGACGGTTACACGAACATCACGTAAACAATGAAGGTGGTCAGTTTAGGAACACACTACTTGATATTGGATTTCTCGAACCAGCTTTGGCATTAAATTATATTGGTCATCTTCCTGGAGGTGAATTACCAGGTAATTATCTAAACGTTAAGGCATGTGTGCCATAATATATTATGTAATCGGTAAAACAAAAAGTAGAAGCAAGCTTGGTTTTGTTCATGTTGATATAAATATTCATTTTTGTTGAAACACAGTATTATTGACGCAGTAGTCTAAGGGCAAGTGATATATTTTGGTGATACTAAATATGTTCATAATTAATATATACATTAATCTTATGTTATGAAAATAGAAACCCACCCTTTCCGCCTTTGCCAATGGTGATAAACACTTCCTCTTTTCAGCCTCCCTGCCAACGCTTGATATGGTATGACTTATATAACGTCCCAAATCAAGTTTGGATACACCCGAAGGATTCAGCGGCCGAATAGAACATAAGGCAGTGTTGGTTATATATTTAAACAAAGACAGGTTTGGGAAAACTAACCACAGTTTATTAAGTATGCATGTAATTATTTCAATTATACAATAATTGAACATAATGCTAAATGAATTAAGGCAAATACAAAATGTAAGTAATGCATGAATACAAAAGATAAATGATGTGTAATAAAAACTGTGGTTCTTCAAAAAGAAATCCAAACCTGTATTTAGAGGTAGGGGAATAGTGTATAAATATTTGTACTCAGAAAAATAAAACTAAGATTACAATGATATTGAAAATTTTATGATTAGAAAACCATTTTATACCATTTTTGGAAGTGCTTTTGCAAAGACATTCATGACAGTCTGTCGATGAGTGAAAGAAGGATCTAAATAATTTTTGTATGCATCACTCTTCCAATCCCCCTGTGTCTGAATAATTTCAGAAGGAACGCCACATTCTAATGCAAATGTTGCCCCGCCTCTACGAAAACTGTGCCCAGAGTACTTAGAACTATCATATCCTAGAGATTTTAAAGACTGTTTTAATCTGGCTAAAAACCCATTATATGTAAGGGGCATTAACTTGGACTTGGAGGAAAACATAAAAGCTGACACCAAATTATGAGAGGAAGGGCATATATCAAATGATAGTTTCAAAGCTTGACAGGGACAGAAGGGGGAACCTGGCATTATAGGTAAAGGTACTTCCAGAGCTCTTTCCCTATTTTGTATGGTTTTTGTTTTCCTGAGTGTTAAAGTGGCCCCCTCCTTCGAAAACTTAACCGATGCCCTGTTTAAATGCCGATCAGGATTAAATTCCTGTAAAGATGGTGTAAAAAGGTTTGATTTCCTGAAAAAGGAAAAAAATGCTACTAAGCAAGCTGCCCAAAAAGTTATATCCAAACTTTCGTTTAAGTCTATAGTTGTAAAGATGCCAGACAGTATTTTAGGAGTTATTGGTAATTTTGGGCGTTTTTCAGCCCCTAGAACTCTTTTAACCCCTTTTAAGACACCTTTGACAAAATGTGTATCAATAGGGTAAGGCAACTCAGCCTCTTCATGCAGGAGGCGCACAATATTTAAATAATTGACAACTGAGTTATAACAAAGCCTTTGTGTAAGAAAAGCAATATATCTGGCCAAATTATCTTTGCTAATTGGGACCATAGGAATTAATGAACCTCTGCAAAAGGATTCATAACTTCTAAAATACAACATATATGTCTTTTTCGTTGAGTCTGCAAACATCCTGCTTTGGAAAAACAAAACTAGGCTATCCAACTCCTGCACCTTCCCTGCACTTGGAATGCCTACATAAAAGATAGGATAGGGCTTGGTTAGACATATGGGATTCAAAATGCCTTAAAAACAGTGGTTTGGGAAGATAAAAATTCATAAATTGGTAAAACGCATTTGGCTCATGTAACCTAGATATGAAGTCTGCTATGATATTTACTTTCCCTGGAACATGGACAGCTGTTATGTGAAAATTATATGTTGCAGAGAGCCAAAACAAGTCCCTAAGGTAAGACATCAAAATTTTGCTGCGTGAAGTGCACTTATTCAAGTATGCAACAGTGGTCATATTGTCTGAGAATATAACGACTCTTTTATTTTCCCAATCTTTCCCCCATCTTTGCGCTGCCAAGACTACTGCAAGAGCCTCAAGCTCATTGATATGGAGATTTTTCACTACAGGGAAATTATTTTCCCAATTTGTATAAAACCAGTCACATCCAAAGAAACCCCCTCCCCCCTGCTTACATGCATCTGTGTATACTGATGACAAGGGGATCTTTCCTAAAATGAGGGACTTTCCATTAAAAGTCTCTAAGAATTTTTTCCACCATTCAATATCATGCCATATTTCGCCATGGAGGATTGCCTTATGCCAATCATGCTTTAAAGGGGTAATCGCGTCAATAATTCTGCGAAGGAATATTCTCCCGCCATGAACCACTGCTGATGCCCAATTAAGTTTGCCTGCTATAGATTGCAATTGCTTTTTTGATGCTCTTTTACGCTTACTAAATTCTGCCAATTCATGCTTAAGTAGGGAAAGCTTTTCCCCTGGAAGCCTTAACTCCATTGCAGTAGAGTCAATTTCTATGCCTAAGAAAGTCAATTTAGTGGTGGGGTCAACCACTTTTGACCAATTTATCATAAATCCCAACTTGCGAAGAAGGGCGAGTAAAATGTTTAATGCTTGGATGCAACGCTGCTTTGTTGTTTCACAAATAAAAAAATCATCTAAGTATGCGATGATAGTAAAACCTCTGCGTGACATCATACGACGGACAGCTTGGGATAGCCTATGAAAGATATGGGGTGCCAATTTTGATCCAAATGGGAGCTTTGTATCATAAAAAGTATAATCTGTTCCATCAGGGAAGGTCCATTTGAAACCAGTTACTTCTTGACTTTGTGAGCTAAGGTTCACAGATCTATAAGCGGTTTTCAAATCTACTTTAGCCATATAACAGTTTGGAGTAACTAATTTTGATGCTTCATCTAAAGTTTTAAATCTTTGTTTTTCTATTTCACCAACAAAGGAGTTTACTGCAGACCCCTCTGGTCTACTACAGTCATGAATAATACGGACGCCCCCATCTGGTTTAGATATAACTGCTAATGGACTTATAATGCGGGGAGTTTTTTCAGCAAAAACATAGTTGCCACGTTCTATTTCATTTAGAATTCCAAATGAGCTTTTTCGTACAGGGGGTTGTTAGGTGAAGCGAATGGGTGGTTTTAACCAACTATTCCTGATGGTAACTCATTAGCTGCTGAGGTCACAATGTCAAACCCAAATTCTATACCATGAAGTAAGTATTCTTTGTCAAAGTCATACTTTAGTTCAGTAACCCAAGCATCAAGGTGAAGGTCACGCAGAGGTTTTACTGGGCCTATCCGTTTTTTGGAAAGCTAGACTGATGCCCAGAGCAAGAGTGTCTTTGTCCACAGCCTGGGACATTACACACATGTTCAAATTTGCACCCACTAAGTGAACAACCTAGCCTGGAGTTGAATTTTTTACATATTTCTTTCCCACCAGCTGTGTGAGAGGAAAATGGTTTAAAACCCTTAGATGTAGAAACTGGAGGTTTAGAAAACTTGTTTGAGTTACTACCCTTTGATTTTAAAAACACAGTTTGAATATGTGGTACATCAGTTCCCCATCTAAACTTATGTAAATTCTGCAACCTGCGATACTCTCTATCATAAAAGAAAACTGATGTTACATCATGCGAAAGAAACAATTGGTATGTACGAGTGGCATATGATAAGTTGTCCAGAATGTTATTCTGGACTAGATGACCCTCTTCTAATAGCTTATATAAAATTGCCAAGTTTGCCATTGACCATTGGCTTACATTTAAAGACTCTAGCTTAGGTTTAGTAGGTCCAGATTTTAAAATTAACTGAACTGAACCCGATTCTGATACAATCCTTTCATCGTTATCCCCAATGTTAACCCCTGATAACATGACAAAATCTACAATGTCTAAATAATTAGAGTTAGTTTTGTTATTTCCTAATGATTTAATAAATATGTGTGGGTCCTGCCAGAACTGAATGTTATTAAAACAAGCACTTCCTTGATTTATGACACCTGATGCTGATTGCTGCTGTTGTAATTGATTCAAAACATTGCCAACACACGTGTCTGTCAATCCGGATGTTGGATTGTTTTTGTTATTGTTGCCACCATCTTGAATGTCTGTCACTTCTGGTGCGCACGCATCTTCTGTAGTCGGACATGCCGGAAGTCCACCATTACTGCTTTTTGGCGCGTTTTCAGTTTCTGCTTTAAATTACTGCCTTATGCTCTTCAGGAGTAGTTTCTGTTGTCCAATCGGTATTTTGGTCTTCGCCTTCTAAAAGCTCCAAAGCTTCCATTGAGTCAAATCCTAGGCTTATTACTGCATTTGCCGTGGCCTCGCTAAGCTTTTTTGCATCTGCCCAAGTTAGAACCCGTTCCACGTCTGTCATGGTCTTGGAGCTTGAACCTTCCAAAGTCATCTTGCTAACTGATTGCACGTTATCACAGCAAAGTTAATGTTTCCAATCATTGGTTACTGCACCAAAACATGATTTCCCGGTCTGCTTCCGAAGTTACGCTAATATGGTATAACTTGTGATGTCTAGAACGTTCCAGCTTAGTGCTCTTCAACTTTAAAAGTTCTGGTTTAATTGCACATGCAATACGATTCTGCGAATAAATCACCGTTTCATCGGTATTAATTACGCTGTACCACGCGAGTTTATATCTTGAATTCCATGGATTTATCATCGAATTCCTGAAGTTTTTCACAGATGAAGTATCGTCAATTCATCTCATAGTACTGTAAATGTAAGATTTCCATCGTACTGTATAGAACGTCCACTTTCGATTGTTAAACTTATAATTAATAAGTATGAGAATAAAAATCTTTAGCCTTAGTTTAAACAAGGTGTTCGCTGCTGCAAGTTATTATTTTGAATGCTGAAACTGCCGATGATGCCAGACGATGATAATTTACTTAAATCTGATTGGCTAATTAATGAGGCGGGAAATATGAATACTAGCTCTTGATTGGTTGATATGAAATGCCAGACATATCAAGGGTACCTATGCTGCATCCTGATTGGTCAATATGAATAACGTTATGATATAGAGGCGCAGGAGATATAAACAATGTACCTAGTTACCAGATAAGATTGCAATGCAATCTCTGCCCTGCGATTTCAACCATGATTAATAATATATTTAAATAAAATATTCACAATAGTAATAATCATTATTCATAATATGGTTATTCAATGGAATGTAATTGATCAAATCATTTCTATATTTTATTTCAAATTATATGATACCTTAAACGTGTTCAGATATTAAATGACTTCTATAATATTAGTTATAGTGTGGGTTAAATAATACGATAAATCAGGTCCGTAACATGTGAAATTCACTGACCCCGTATATGTCGTATAACGCCATTCGCACACTAACGACCGAATTTATCTTACCGACTATCTTAACATTTTGAATTTAGACTACAGTGGCCTATTATATTGATCAAGTCTTCAATATTAAAAACCAACTTTCATCGGCCTATAAAAAACAAATAACAATGATAATAATAATTTGTTAGCCTTAATGTGTATTCTGTATTCATAATCAATTGTTTTTCATTAATTTCTCCATCTGTTGTAAAGGCGAAAAGTTTCAGATTCAACGTCCTACAAAGGGACACACCACTGCTACTAACCTTGTATTAAAATAAAACATGCCCACTTACTTATATAAAAAACTAGTAGTATACATGGTCTTCACGGGTTCCTTTTTAACCAATTATATTCAATAAATGTATAGAAGGAAAGATAATCAACGGTATAATAGCATTTTATACTCATAAAAAGGAAATATGATGTAAACTACATGTATATGATACAGTTATAACATAAACGGTACTAATTTTTCTGCACCAGACGGGTATTTTGACAATAAATGTATCTTCACTGATCCCTGAAGCCACAATATTTGAAAATCCAAAGCTTATCAAAAGGATGAACAGCTATAAACCACAAAGGACAAAAAAAGAATAGCCAAAGCCGGGCAAGGAATCAGAACTTTGCATGAGGGAGATACATTCCTTAATTTTAAACAATTTGAATTTCAAAAAAATTGTACAACCAAATTTTTTAATAGCACAAAATCCGTATTTTCATGCAGTTTCCATTCAAACAATCAAATTTTAGAAGCATTTAAATTTTCACCTTAAATTTACTTATTCAGTGCTACTTTTTTTAGATTGATTGATTAATTGACGTTTGCTTTAAGAAACACAGAATAATAACATTCGACTAATAGCTTGAGCCACATTAGCCTATTTATTGTACTAGCAGGTACATGTTCACTCTGCTCTAAAATTACATGCCGTCCCTTGTTTGCTTATTCGTGTTGATGATCATCCTGTTCATGGCTTTGCGGTGCGAAGTTTTTATCGTGTGTTCAATTGTCACGACTTTGCGCACGTAGATTGGTTAAACAAACCTCACCACATTTTGAAATCAGTTCTTCATGAATTATTAGTTTCCCTGGTTGCAATGTCTGGTAAAGAAATATTTAGTCGGGAGCGCAAATAAGAACCTCCACCAAGAATGTCAGGACAACAAATGTCATCAATAAAGCAAAACTTCTGTTTATTTGATGCAACAACAAAAGAAGATGAAAATGATTTATTAAAGTTAATATGAACAATGTCTACTTCAAATGTTACGATTAACGTATTGAATGCCACTACGGGAATAAGAAAACCAAATAGCTAGAGAAAGTCACTAGTCAAAGTTAAGCGTCAATTTTAATCGAAAACTACTAAATTATAAGTAAACAAAACATGGAAAAAATGTCTCCATTTACAACTCTGAAATGTTGCCTTATTTTGTCAAAATAAGATACAAAAATATCGTAAATGTATTCTTGACTTGCAAATCAATAATTCAACATCATTTGAAACCGCATTCATGCAACATAATATTGGAACCATTACAACATTTAATATGTTGCAGGTGTTGGGGCCGCACCAGTACAGCCAGGACCTGCACCAATACTAGGTAAGTTATTTGATATGGTAGCAATATTTTACAATGCTGCACGGAGGGGACAAACAGTTATTGCCTGTAGTACAAATAAATCTTAGGTTCGTCATACATTCTAAAACATTACATTGATTTAAATCTTGGTTTCATTTTTATTTAGAGTGAGAAGAATATTAATTAATCATATTATGTTTTGAACATATGATTCAGTTGCAATGAATTCAGGAATTGTTAATTTTGAAATGACAACTGGAAGACAAAAAAACAAGATTTGATGCATGTAAGCAATAGAATTGAATGCAAAATAAACTCATCAAAGACACCGGGCTTATACTTTTTACGCTTTACTTTAATGTTTTAAAGCTTAAATACAATGAATATCAACTATGTTAACACATTGCTATATGATTATATTGTTGATCAAACTATCGTCAAGGACAATAAGCCAGTGTTGTTAGAAATTGTCCAGACAAGGCGTTTCTAAAACACATATTCGAATATATGCGTTAGATTTAACATACTGCTCTCTTCAGTCTTATTAGTGGTAAATGCACCTTTCATGGCCAAAAAATCTAGAAATCACCAAAAGACAAACAGCAGTATACAAAACATAATATCAAAGGATGATATTCATGAATCTCTGGAGAATTTTTTTTTTGTGGGGGCGGTATTTGAAAAGGCCGGATGGATGCAGATCTTGTTCTAATTGTGGCACCTGTCGTATATTTACAAACGAAGTGTTAAGTCTTATTTTGTAGGTCTCATTCGAGGAAAAGAGGACAGGATTGTAGGTATGACAATTGGAGCATATCGTCATCTAGGAAACATTCCATAACGGTCAGCCATCTCGCGATGGCGCCTGTAACTTTTCCAAAAGCATGACTTCAGTTTCATCGCTTCAAACGTTTAATAACATTGATGTAAGCACCAAAGCTTTATCACAGAAATCTTCTGATGGAATGCAAACTCTTGGTTCTCACAAATAACTTATACAGTGCCATAATAAAAATCAAATATTTTTAAGCCAAATCTTTGATCCTGAATTACACAACTAAATAAGTTGCTTATTTAACTATTACAACATTTAATATGTTGCAGGTGATGGGGTCGCACCAGTACAGCCAGGACCTGCACCAATACCGGGTAAGTTATTTGATATGGTAGCAATATTTTATAATGCTGAACGAAGTGGACAAACAGTTATTGCCTGTAGTACAAATAAATCTTAGGTTCGTCATACATCCGAAAACATTACATGCATTTAAATCTTATCATTATTTATTTTTTGATAGAGAAATAGATTGTTAAATCTATAATATGTTTTAGACAAATGATTCAGTTGCAATGAATTTAGAGTTTTTATCATATTACAAGGTCCACTGTTGAAAAAATAGCAAACATTTGTTGCATGTAATCAATAATTGCAAAATAAACTCATCAAAAATACTAGGCTTACAATTGTGTACGCCAAGTGAATATGATAAATGCTTAATTTAAATGTTTGAATGCTTAAATAAATTGACAGTCAGGATTCTACTACGCCAAAATTATCCCCCCCCCCTAATTTACGCCAGTCAATTTTCACAATCATTAGAATGAAAGCCATTGTAGAGATGACGCGCTGCCAATTGAGTTAGGGTAAACTGATAAATGTATTCACATAGCACCATTTCGATCCTTATATTCCAGATGTATTTTAAAAGACTAATGTATAATCTAGCTATTGAGCTTCATTAAATGTTATCTTCTGCATCCAGTCAACTAGGAGCTATTTTCTGATCGGTTGTCAGATGGAATTTTCGAAAGTTCAAAAACATTATAAGAAAATCTTATTTAATATTTCATTGAAGGGCAGACTTAAACTTTTCAGAGGTTGAAGACTAATAACCATAGATAACACACACAAACAATGAAGGTTTTTTTGAAGATATGCATTTTTTAAATCCAACTGTAAAGTCTGTCGTCAAGTTCATTTCGTTAAATTTTGTTATAACTCACTCTAAAAACATATTTCACTTGACCCATATATTTCATTCTTTAGTACGTGAATTTTTAATGTTATCGTATCAACATGTAGCCTTGTAAAGCCCATAGAAAACAGAGGTAAACAATTCAAATATACCAATTTGGCTTGTTTACCTTCTCTAACAAAGAGTTTCATTTCTTTTGTTTAATTTCAACTGGGGTTCCGCCTATGAATATCAACTACACCAACGATTTGCTATGATTGAATTTTTGATAAAACTATCAACAAGGAAAAAAAAGTTGTAGTTAGAAATTGTCCAGAGTAGGCGGTTCTGAAACATATATTAGAACAAATAGATTAGGTTTAACATTATGTTCTCTTTATTCTGACTAGTGGTTATGCATCTTGCATAAAATAACATTAAAAAAGAAGATTAGAAGAAACCAGAATTTTGCGGAGGCGCTCAAATAAAAAACGATTATGTATACTTTAGTCAGAACAAAGAGAGGTGGATGATGCCAAAGGGGAAAAATAAGGAAAATGAACTCTCAATGCCATGGTAAAAAAGCAAGAAACCACCAGCAAGAAACCACCAAAATGCAATCAGAAATATGCAAAACACAACATATAACACTAGAGACTGATTATCATGAATTCCTGCAAAAATATTTGTTTACAAAAGTTTCAGAAGGGAAGCAAATCATTCTTCAATTAAGACACCTGTTATGTAGCTCCAAGCGGATACCCAAATGAAATCAAATAACACAAATGGAACTCCTTGTTGGAGAAGTGGAAAAAGCCAAAATGTTATATATATATGAATTGTATGCATCTGCTTCTATGGGCTTGAAACTTTTCATAAAAGAGCATAACTCAGGATTTTTTGCATCTTATATACGTGTTTATCATGTCAATACTTAAAATTTTGTATGGAGCTTCGAGATATTTGTAAACTTTTAAATTTTTCATAAAACTGTCAATTGTGGTAGGTTTAATTAATATTCAAGTGGATATTTTTTTAAGCATAAATTTGCATATCTGCCCCCCTCTGATAGATTGTTTGTGCAAAACTCCCCAAATGGGCAATAATTGTATCAAAAAGATAAAAGTCGAGTGCACCTTTTTTTGTGCGGGTGTATTTGAGTTGACTTTTATGTCATGAAAACGTTTAACGCAAATATATTTGATACATTATATCGCTTCAGATTGATTTGATAACATCAAAAATTCACAGTATTAGTAGATGAAGTATATGGGTCAAGTAAAATACAGGTACCTTTCTAATGAGTTAAAACAGCAGATTAGTTGTGTTCTGTCTATTTGTTTTGCCTCCACATTGTTATCTAATAAACGGATTTCATCATTTTCTACATAAGGAAATGCATGTGCAAAGTCAGGAATATGACAGTTGCTTTCCATTCGTTAGATGTGTTTGAGCTTTTGATTTTTGTCATTTTATAAAGGACTTTTCGCTTTTTTAATTTCCCTCGGAGTTCAGTGTTTTTTTAATTTTTTTTTAATTTTCAAAGGTTTTCCCTTTTTTTGTAATTGATAGTTGTATCCTTGGATAATTGGATAATTTTTTAATGTTGTATTTCATTTCTTCATAGTTCTAACATGTATTTATTTCAGCACCTCAGCCAGAATCTATCCTACCGATTGATTTGAATAACTTGATAGAGATTATTGAAAATGCCGTACTACAGCAAAACACTATAAAAGCTGTTGGAACAAGTCATTCTGTTGAATGGACAAATATCGGTCATACCCAACAGCCTAACGGTATTCTGATAGACATGAGGTATTTATGCATATAACAAGTATTCGCTCGATACCAATTTTTTGTGGATTGCATTGGTAAAGAGGAACCACGAATTTAAACGTTCAACGAATAACAAATTGTCTAAAAGAATGTATGCAGACTTTGACAAAACCACGAACTTTAATATTCACGAATATGCAAGTTTTCCTCATACTAGGCAGGAAAATTGATATCCACGAAAATATGTTTATCCTTTCCGACAGAAAAACACCCAGCTGATAAGCAAGTTATACCATCTTCTTGCTACCATATACTATGTATTGTTAAGACCCTTCATAACGCCGACAAAGAAAGGCCTTTCTCGGCTAACTGACGGATATTTAGTGTAGCCTTATTGGTAGATTAGTGTAGGGTACCTAGCAAAATGCAGGCGGTGTTGCTACGATTTCCCAGATGCAGAGGTTCTTATCCCGCTGCGGGAAGAACAAAACAATTGCAGAAATTACTTTGTTTGCCTTAATTATGCTGTTAGCCATGTCTAGGTGTAATAGCCTAAAATCATAGTACATCAAATCCGAAAAAGGTTCATCTTCATTAGACAAGGGTTACGATCCACTTCCCTCCTCTCCGCCCTTTGCGGATTGAGATAGAATTTCGGAGACACAAGGTAATGATTTTCATTGATTGCAGTCCAAACTCTCTGCATCCAATCAAAAAGCGCCTATAACATGATCACGTGTAAATGTAGAAAGTGTATGTCAACAATTGTCACGTGCTTATTGTGCAACAGGTCTTTACATCCCTAAACATACGACTATATTTAGTGACAAATTGAATGTTTTTAATCGACCAATAGACGTTCCTATGTATTTTTCTTGCATAAATGCATGGATGTCAACGTATATTTTTCGTTTCCTGCTAAGTATGTAGAATCTAGACGCTATCGTGTTGAAGAGTTCAAGTGCTGCCATTGGTCAAGAATAATTTATTCGGAATGGACGTGACCTTAACCTACCGATAGATGGTGCAACATTATAATAACAAAATGTTGGCTTAATCTGCCAAGAAAAGAGAGGAGGGAAGTGGATCGTAACCCTTGGTTAGCGAAGATAAAAAAGGGTCCACAATATATTCCTTTGAATTTGACAGTAGAATGAAAATTAATCCTACATTTCGTTGCAGTCAAACATATATCTTTGGTGTTTCAAAGCACTTTTTTTATTTGGTGTTTCTATAGAATAGTATGGAAACTTGAGGTTACATGGTAACAGAACTATAAAGTTGTACACAAGAAAAAAAAAGCGGTAAAAATGTGATGGTTAACTTCCAGTGGTGTTTTTTTAGAATATGCCATGAAAGGTTATGTGAAATTTTGTCTATAGTACTGGACGACTTACACTTTACTCATGCCAAGTATTTCTTTTTTGAATCAAAGATAAACATGGTGAATTCTGCAAAACTTTTAATAGTGCATATTTAACAATGAATTATAGAGGGAAAATGGTGGTATCACAACTATAACCATTGGTAATCCGATGGACAACGTCTTTTGTCAAGTTGTCACTTATGAAATCGTTTATATTTATAACGTCTAGTTACATCTCAACAGTCTTTCTTTTGAAGGCGCTGAATCGTTATCAAAATCGATTAAGTACACATAAATAACTGATAAATATATCAGATAACAAACATCCGTCATCAGTATACTTTAGATGATGTAAATTGAATCTATCTATTCAGCTACAGCATTTTTTATCGTTTACAATCTATCATCGAATAACACTTGTATAACTCTAAAATTAAAAACAAATTGACGTAGGCTCAGTATTTACAACAGTATTTACATTTTCAGACATGTTTATTACACAATATTTATTTATATATTATTCAGTGACACATATAAGTAAAGAGAAAGAGCGAGTGAGAAGTTTAAATTAGTACTTTTTTATAGTTTTAGTTAAAATCTTTTTTCTAGATTTTTTTGCGAAAAAAAAGAAAATACTTTGCAATAGTTATCCTCATATTTCAATAAAATTGTTGTGTTCTATATTTTTTAGTGAATTGAATGATGCCATTGAAATCAATGCAGCTATATTGAATCCGGAAGCCAAACAAATGTTAGAAAACCGAATGATCTGCTGTTTTGAAGCAGGGGCCACACTTAATCGAGTTCAAGAAAGTCTATGGCCTGTTCCTTTTCGAGCAGGAAATCCAAATCAATACAGAGTGTTGTTGAATCAAACTGGTTGCGTTGATTTATCCTTGAGTGGCACTATAGCTACTGGAGCACATGGAAATGGCTTAACAAAACCTATAATAGCAGACATGGTTTTGTCGTTCCTTTTATTGACGGTGAATGAGAATAATGAAGTTGTACAGAATCAAATCGAACCAGCAAATGGCATCACCAATCCAGTTGCATTTCAAGCAATTCATCCAGAACGTACTCTAATTCAGAATGATAATACTTTCAATGCAGCACTTGTTAATATTGGTAGTATGGGTATTGCTTATTCTTACATTATGCGTACTGAACGAGCATTTTATTTAACAGAAAACCGTTTCTCTGTAACCTGGCAGCAAGCACAAGATGAAATAATTCCAAATCTATTTGATAGAAATGAGAATGATCCAGAAGGGGAGGTAGGCTCCTTACACAGTTTCGAAATATTTGTAAATCCGTATCCTGTGGGGCTTCAAAATCAAGTCAGAGTAGTTATATGTACCTTGGAATATGCAGATGGTCCACCACAGGGCATAAGACCAGAATGGCATATTATTCCACCTGAATTGGTACGTTTGGGTTTTGTTTTGGCGTGCGATATTTATCCAGTGATTGTCCCCGATCTCCTAGATTTTATGATGAATTGTACTACAACTAACCTGCCTGTGACTATGAATGCTGTCGAAGCGTTGAATCCTTTATCTGGTTTAGCCGTGTCTGGACAGGTAACCGTAAGCGAGTGTGCTATGGAGACGCAAAACGCAGCTGATGTCGTAGATAAAATACAAGCCTTGATAAATCTTTACCAAGACATTCGAGAAGAAGACCAACACCAACTAGCATCTTGTCCTTTTGCTGTGAGGTTCTCTAGACCGACAAATGCATATATGGCTATGCAATACAATCGTCAGTCAATGATGATTATCAGCAATATATTGGTTGGAACACCAAATGCAAATGATACTCTACAGCAGTTTAGAGATTTGATGCAAAACGATTTCAATGGCCGTCCTCACTGGGGTATGGTTCAGGACGTAGATGCAAACAACGTTGGACAGATTTATCCAGCCAATAACGGTGTGGATCCTGTTGATGCATTTAGAAATGTAATGCAACAACTTGATCCTAACGAGATTTTCAGGAATCAATTTATCAATACGGTGTTTTTCCCAGGTCAGAACCAATAGAATTCTGCAATCTTACAGAAGTTGTACATTTATTATTGTGCAGTATTATCATAAATAGGATTTTTTTAATAACACTTAGTCTATGTACATACTATTCTGAGGACCTGACTATTTCCATTCAAAATTACTTTTTACACAAAGAATGATTTAACATAAGTTCGGTTGTAATAAATATCATCTAAACAAGAAGCGACGATTTACATTTCATACAGTGTGTATTTTACTAATCAACCTTTTATATTTGACACTTAACTTATATAAATGCTTTGAGTTACAGATCTTGCTTTGATTGTACATGGTGTACTAGCTGTTCTTAAAATGTATTTTGTTTTATATTAGTAATATTAAAGATTTCTTATTACGTTCTTGAATGCAATCGCAATCCGATACCCACGAAGATAGATGCTCTTATGAAAATAATAACATTAAGAAAAAACATTATTACCAAATGTCTATTTTATAAAAAAAAAAAAAAGGTCTTCAAATGGATATCTATCGGAAAATGTCTGATAACCCCATCATTGATCTGATATGATAGCTACTATAGAATATATTGACCAAAGCAAGGATTTTGATACTAGAAACAAATCTATACACAAATAAAATATCTAATGAGCCTTTTCAAAACCAAAGGCCAAAGGACTATGGGTAATCTTATTGTTCGATCACCCAAATGAAAATAAGGTTATGAAATTGGTTGGATTTGTGTTGTTTCTGACGTTTTTAATCAATCGTAAAGTTTTGATGTATGCTTATGGAAGTATTCCTCCATCTGCGTTGGTTTAGATCCTGAAACTGCGACTTTGCCTGTCTACCACCTTAAGGATAAAAGTGTGAATTATAAATGATTTCTGTTATACCTGCCAATTTCAAAAGAAGAAAACCATGAATGTATATAAACCAAGGATCAAATTGGTATCATTGTTATTTTGATGTCTTCGCCATGTCAAGCTCGAATGAATGATTTTGAGGTGTTTTTATCTCTGTATTTTAACTCATTAAATAAAATAACATTGTTAAAATAGTGAGGTAAACTTTCTGAAATAGTTTCCTTTAGAATGCGTGTCGGGTGGGCTATAACAACCATCACCGTAAAACGTACGCTCCGTTTATGTTTCTGTTAAAAAAAAACATAATTTCAAAAATGTTCTTATTTCTAATTGATCTGTGCCAAAATTGAGTATTCTTTAGTCTTTGTGCCTTGTTAAACTGACGTCTTTCATCCAACTGACATATTTGACCAACTTGAAGTTTTATAGAAAATTGGATAAAGTAGTGTTTGTTTTTTGTGTATCTAGTTAAAAGGGGGCAAACAATAATGCTAGAGGGACAGTCAAACTCATATATATGGAAAATACACTGACAACGCCATGTGTAAAACAGAAAAAGACAAACAGACAAATAATAGTACACAATATACAACAGAAAACTAAAGACTAAGCAACACGAACCCCACCAAAAACTGTGGATTAATCATGATGCAATAATTTTCTGATAGTGCTTTTTGAATCATCTTTATTAATAAAAAGCTACCGTGAACGAATTTTCAAGCTTTCGGGGACATGACCCACATACATTTCATATAGATATGTTGCAAACATATATCCGATGATTCTGTTATTATTCTTATAAGGTAGACGAAATGTGCACTATCATATCGACATGAGAGAAAACACATGAGCATTGTAAAAATGTATTTCGGTTTTTCAATTTGAACCCGATTTTAGATGACTATGCCTTAGTTGGGATTGTAGACATACTCGTGTCATATTTTTCCAACTAATTTTGAACATAACCACTACAATTGTTTTGTAGGCACTTGCTTTTATTTCTTGTCAAAAATTATTGATGTACTTGACTAGTAAGTCTACTCTTAAAGGAGGATAGTATATCTAAAATGTTATCAAAGGTACCAGGCTTATAATTTAATACGCCAGACGCGCGTTTCGTCTACATAATACAGTGACGCTCAAATCAAAATAGTTATTAAGCCAAAGAAGTACAAATTTGAAGAGTATTGAGGACCCAAAATTCAAAAAAGTAATGCCAAATATGGCTAAGGTAATCTATGTCTGGGATAAGAAAATCCTTAATTTTTCGAAAAATTTATAATTCTATAAACAGGAAATTTATAAAAATGACCATATATTTGATATTCATGTCAACACCGAAGTGCTAACTGCTAGGCTGGTGATACCCTCGGGGACGAAACGTCCACCAACAGTGGCATCGACCCAGTGGTAAACCTAATAATGACTTCACGATTTAGCTAACAAGCAAGCTAACCAAAGATATTACCTTTACTTACACACTCAAGCTTACGGTATTTGGCTGTGACGAAACCCTTGATTTAATAATTTATCAGAGTTAAACATAAACTTCGCTCATGAAACAAGACTGGCGAAGTTTTTGTAAAATATATACACCTTCAGAAGGGCCAAAGGAATACCAGCGTCCAAATAAAGGAAAATCGGGTGGGGATGAGATTTCTGTAAATGATATCATCTTGGTAGATTTCCCAAAAAACATACAAAAAAATCTTGATTATTTAAAAAACAGAAATACAACAATGGTAACGGTAAGTGTTTTTGAAGTTATTAACTACATGTTATTTAGACGGATTAAACATTTTATATTATTTCTCTTAAAATTTTAGCACCTCTCCTATATAACCAGTTTTGTTGGTGTCCAATGATTGTTTGTTATTATAATCTCCACGAAACACCATAAGACACAACAACAATTTCACCACAAAGTTGCATTTCGAATGCATACATTTCATTACTTTTTCGAAGGCTGTTTATTAATTACTTTATGTTGCATTAATATTAGATGTATTCATATGTCATCTCAAACATTAAAATGAATTTATGCACAATAAGAGAAGTAATAAAATGTTCAATACATGTAGCATCTGCTCTTTGAGAAAAGCTTGGAATATCTGTTATATCCCTTGGAAAAACATGCCTTTTAAGCTGTACGACAAAACACTGTGAATTCCTCATTTATCGAATATAATGAAACAAAAATATTTCCAGGCCAACAAGCTCTTTTATCTAAACCACAAGATAGTTGAATAGAAAGGATAGATAAAATGTGTACACACTTGATAAAAATCCGCAGTTGATTTTCGTTGTTATGGAATACGATCGTACTGATTGTTTAAGGACAATCAAATTTAAAAAAAAAACACTTTATATTAGTATGAAATAGGAATGTGATAAACGTATCTACCTTGAAAGTTTTAATACTAGTAACCGAAAAATTCATTTATAACGTTATCTAACTGATATAGTTGGGTGTTTTTCATTCTATCAAACTTGACACACATTGTAATCATGGTCGTCAAACAGTGCATCGAGAGATTTCTTCGCTTGAACCAATATGAATTTAGTTGGTTCATGTTTGGCCCGATACGCTCGGGATAGCTTGGAAAGTGATTTGAGATACGTAATTCAAAACAAAACTAAATTTCTGAAAACAGATAATATTCTCCTACGGTTAAAATAAAAAGTAAATTTACTTTTGGATTCTCTTAATAGATATAGGAAGATGTGGTGTGAGTGCCAATGAGACAACTCTCCATACAAATAACAATTTAAAAAGTAAACCATTATAGGTTAAAGTACGGCCTTCAACACGGAGCCTTGGCTCACACCGAACAACAATCTATAAAGGGCCCCAAAATTACTAGTGTAAAACCATTCAAACGGGAAAACCAACGGTCTAATCTATATAAACAAAACGAGAAACGAGAAACACGTATATATTACATAAACAAACGACAACTACTGTACATCAGATTCCTGACTTAGGACAGGTGCAAACATTTGCAGCTTAAGCTTATATTTAAATTTGTTAGTGTTATAACCATAATAATAAACTATAGTAAGAGTGATTCACGATTTTCGAATTAAGAGGAGTTGCTCTTGCAATAACGATGTGACAGTTTGGTTTATAAAACTGCATGTCAAACTCAACAATGCAAGGCTTCTCTTGTATAGACATTATTAATCGTTTCTCGTGCTCGCAACTTCAATAATATGATACAATATGTATAACAGAAAAGAATAATATAGAAGTCCATTTTGTGCATATTAACCATTCCAATTTTTAAACAATATTGTCATACGTTATCCGCGAACTTGAATAACATCCTAAACTATCTAATATATTCTATCTAACCATCTTATCGCCTTTCCACGAACTATAATGTTATAAATACTAGCTAGTTTGATCTATTTGTTCGTATAAAATTTGAATAAGTACATGTCTGTAACCTACAGTTTTCGATCGTTTTAATGCTATACTACATTTACTGTTGCCTACTGTTGCCTTTATTTATATTGTTCCTATAACTAATCCTAGCAGTAATCATTTGCATTACAAAATGTACTCATGGAGCAACGAACCAAAATAAATTTCTTTAATTATTTAACAAGATCAACTTATTTGTATACCATTATCGGCTTATTGCTTATAGTACATGCATATTAATATTCAAGACAAGATACATTCAAAAATATATCAAATTTAAAGATTCTGGAAATATGTCTTTTTGTATTTCATTTGTTATTGCGAGAAATTTCAAATTCTGCTTTTTTAACCATTAAAAATTGGTTTGTCGAAGTTAGAGGTAAAAATGCTATTCCTTATTGAAATCGTTTCTTGATCCAATAACT
The DNA here is from genome assembly GCA_037788925.1 of Mytilus galloprovincialis. Classification (NCBI taxonomy): domain Eukaryota; kingdom Metazoa; phylum Mollusca; class Bivalvia; order Mytilida; family Mytilidae; genus Mytilus; species Mytilus galloprovincialis. The sequence continues at coordinate 48,261,816 of CM075333.1, forward strand.
AGTAGCATTGCAAAATAAAAATAAAAATTGCTCATCATTCAAACCCTCGTTTGAATGGTATTTCAGAAAAAGTTGGTAAGTGTATCTGGTTTAATGAAGGCATTGTTTTCATTGGTGCTTAATTCATGTGTTTTGTGTCTGTTTGGTTGCTGTTGTATATAATATACATTTATTTGATAATTACTAAAATAATCTCATCATAGATACCAGGACTAAATATCTTAATGCTGAAACCTACAGGAAGATCATTTTAAAAAGATTTCTAGCGTTCATTGTCTTAGAAGAAAAAGAAAAACGAAATGGCATTTGTTTAATTGCACTTTCTTTACTGAACCTCTCTTTTAAGCCGATTTGGATTATAATCGAAAACTCTTCGAACATACCTGCCTGTATTCAGCTATGAACGAGCAAATATATCGATGAACAACACGCTAGTAGTGATATTACGAGACGGTAGAAAAAATAATAGTATACAGGTAGTAGTACACACGTCAACAAAAGATTGTTCTGGTTTTACTAACTTAGTCGAAATGAGTTTGCTTACTAATTTAGTGGTATTTGTTTTTTATATCCGTTGTAACGGATTCCTACTGGATGACAGGACAAATCTTACAACAAAGGGAGTTTCAACATTGTCAGAAGGCCATTTTGCCATGTTGCTTGGTTTATTAGCCGAAGAAAAACAATCGCGCCTTAAACTAGAACGACATGTTGAACAAATGCAAAGGGATCTTTTGAGCACACAACGAGGAGTGACTGAGGTTTTCCATACAGCAAAGAGCAATAAGGAGATATTAACACTTCAAAATGGTACACTGGAAAATACAGATTCAAATTATATTGATTTAAAAATTAAGTATGATTTACTTCAGAATGCGTTTAATGAGCTAAAAGTGAATTATTCAATTCTAGAAATGTATTACCATCAGGTGGAAAATAAGTTAACGAGGATTGAATCATTGCAAGGTGTGTCTGATTTAAAAATTATTGACCAAATCCGTAATGAAACACACCATTTACAACAAGACTTACAAGCAACCAATTACAAATTAAGCTCTGTTGTAAATGACGTAAATGCCAGAAAACAAGATTTTCTAGCCCTTTATGGTAAGGCTGACACAACCGAAAAAAAACTGACAAACGTAAGTGCAAACTTGCTATACCAGGTTAATTTAATTACAGCAAATACTAATGTGACAATCACACAGCTTAAGTCGTCCGTGTGGAAGCAAATGGATGTATTACAACATATACAGAACGTTACAGCACAAAAAGTACAAAGTTTACTGAGTAAACTTCAGAATCGAGGTAGGTATTTAATCACAGAAAGTGATGTTTGTTTTTGTATACTTATGAATCGAAATTGGTTTTTGTCCTTAAAAATTTGACGTTGATGGCATATCTTTGGTAGTCTGTAAAATGAATCACAACTTGTGTCAATAAATGGCGTATTATAACTAAACAAAAGGTACATGAGTGACTGTTAACGTTAGGATACTATAGGGCTTTTGTTGTTCGCTGTTTTTTTATTTGTTCAATTTATACCTGAAACATATTCCAGCCGGTCTCATGTTATTGTTTCAGGAACTTATGTCTTCATGATTTTCTTTTTTAAGGAGAATCTGAGTTGGAAAATATATAAATATATATATACATAACAAATTATTCAGTCTTTATTAAAAAAAAAAAATCTGTTTTTTAATGATAAGCAGATATTTAGAGCTTGAAATATTGTATAGGCACTTTATCATTTTGGTTTTGTGTGTCATATTCATTGCTGTCATACTTTTTTGTGTGTCTACGGACATGCCTTCATGTTTGAGGTAGGGTACACTTCTGATTCTACGTAGTCTCCTTGCGTAACATCACTGTTAAGTAAATTTGTAAATCAAGGTTGGTTTTGAGGCCTTTGTTTACGAAAATATAACATTGAAGGCAAGTAAAATTCCGAAAAAATCAGGTATCTAATTACAAATAGTAATAACAAATCTCAGTTAAAAACTCGCTACAAATTCCATTCAAATTGTCTATTTTTAAACAGACTTCCACAGCACTGTATTTTGAGTCACTTTTTGCGTTTTTGACATTATTTGTTAAATCTCTTTGAAGGAAAAACATTATGTTCTTATACCTAAAATATCGTTTACTCCAGTGGCAGTAAAATTGGACATGTGCTGCCTTAGGTCTTTGACAAACTCTTGAATCTACAGTATTGATTAATTATATTTGTTGAATGGCTTCTGGCCCTGTATATACTGAACACTTTGGCTATATATGTCCATACATGGAAGTTATATTGAGAGGAATAACATCGTCGTCACTTCAAAGGTTTCATCTGCGTTACCGCCTATCTTTCGATAACTCGTTACTTGGTTTAATGTCTGGAATAGAAGCTTATTTTCCGCATGTGATCGATCAATTTTCGGTCATTTTCGTGTTCACGGAAAATTACGAACAGACAAGTTTTTGTCGTATATACGTGCGAAGTAACCCGAATAGTTCACTCGTTACATTCCGTTAATGTACGCTGCCGAATAGAGTCATTCCATGCGCAAATGAAAGAATTAAAAAGTTTTAAATCGGCGCAAATGTCATACGGACTTTAGAGACTATAATTGGATAAAATCATATGACATTAGTACAGAGCTCTGCAGGCCGTTAATACATGCTAATTAGTAGTTTTTATTCCTTTTAAATATTACTTCCATGGTCCAACAAAGCGCAATTAATCATAGATAATAACATTAATGTTGATGTGTTTTTATGATTCAAATTAAAACGTGTGTTCAAACGAAAGAAAACAATTTAAAAAAAAATGAATTATAGAGGTGATGTGGAATATATGTTAATGAGAACACAAACACGAAGAGTTTTTCTTGGTTTTATGGTCTTCAGCAATATGCATATGGTGTCTATAGAATATGTCAAGCTACCAAATTTGAAAAAAAAGAAGTTGTAAATATATTTAACAGATAATATTGAAAAAAAAACTGCCATCAAGTTAAAGTATCCTTACGACAAAAAACGTAAAGATATAACAAAAGATAACATTTTACTATTCTAAGAATGAAACGTTCATTTAACAGTAAGGAACATAACTCTGCCAATATTTCATCCAAATCTTTGTTTTTCGATTCAACCAAATAAAAGATCACAAACTGTACAATACATAAATTTAAGGTGTAGATTGAATTAAAAATGTCATTTATCTGCATGCAATTTCTCATTGTATTGGCCATGTTGATATTTACCTGATTAAGTTTATAGAATGTTATGTTTCTTGTTTCAGTTGCTATGACGACTTCTTTTGGCAATGCTCAAACACTGACAGCTGGTGATGTTATTATATTTAAAAACTTTTACACCTCAAATGGAATCAACAGCACTGCAAAGGACAAAATTTCAAAATCTGGGAAATTTACATGCGACAAACCCGGTCTTTACCTCATTGCTACTTTTATTATGACTGGAACATATCACGCTTCTCTTTCACTGTACAAAAACGATCGTGCAATTGGTCACATACACGCATATTATGCAACACAAGGACATGATCAAACTGGAACTATAGTTGTTCTTGATAATTTAAAACAACATGACACAATTTCTGTAAGGCCATTGGTACAAATGGTAGTGCGATATGAATCTTGTTTTTCCGTAATACAAATTGTGTAGGCTTGTTACATCTTTTGCTTACAATGCTTTTAATATTGCTTCCCTATAAGTGAATTCGGATCGCAAGTTTCAAGCACGGTGTTGTGTGACTATGACTAGGTAAGAAGACGATATGTGGTCGTTAATTTCGACTTACATGTAATTCAGTACACAAATATGAAAAATAATCTTTTTTATTTAATTTATATTTCCTGAACTAACTCCTTCTTTTTGAAGTAGTTTTTAAAGATACATCACTTTTTCGTTTGAAACAAATGCACGTCCTTGAAAAACCTCTACAATTGCTTTTATGACCATATGATCTATTACCATTACGGATGACATGTTTTTGTGTCGATTGCTATTTTACTATGTATCAATTTTCTAACTGGATGCCGAACACTAATATGTAATTGATGACTTAATTAATATTTGTTCGAATTGAGTTATAGTGTATATAGAAAGTAATGCGCTAGTTAGATCTTTAGAAAAAGATTAGCAGATTTTCAAGTTTGTCAGTAATTTTGAGATCCGTTTCATTGTTCAGATAATGCAGCCAATTAATATATTCAATAGTTGCGTCATTTATCCACTTAGATAACAAGATAAAAAGAATAAATGTATACTTAAAAACGATGTGCATTACGCGAAAAGTCTTAACTGCTGCTAGAATATTGAAGAAGTTGTTAGAAGTTGTTATATGTCTTATATATATTGCTTATTTTTCTTCATCCAGGGACTTCGTAGTTTAAATTGAATAGATTATAAAAACAAAAAATGCCCAAGCCTTGTTGTTGTTACAATTTATTTTTCATCCCAGTCTTGTTTGTAGTTTTCTCTGACATAACATGGAATTTTTCGTTTCTGCAATACAATTCAAAGATTTTCTTTTGTATAGTCAAAATGTTGAAACAAACGAGACACAAATGCAGAATGATAATTATTATACAGGGTAAAAGTATTGGTTTACTATTATAAATTGTTACTTGGATGGAGAGTTGTCTCATTGCCACATCTTCCTTTATCTATGTATATTTTCAAGAAATCTATGGAGCAGCTTTATTTTTAATTCTAAATTGGTATTTTCTTTTATATACTTTGTTCATCATTGCGTGATTTGAACTCTGAAGGAACACAAAAAGGACAGGTAGATTCGGACTAAGATAAGTACATAATGTTTTATTGATAGTTAGATTAGTTACTGCAATTGTATTTTCCGGATTATTTTTATTTCTGTAATTTGTAAAAGAAATTATTTGATTTTAAATGAAAGTTATTTCTTGCAAATAGTTCGATTCATTAATTCAATTTTTCTCTCACTTGAATAGCATATTACACGGAACAAACTATATTCTAATAATAATAGTTATGTTATATTGTGCACACTTATATTTCATTGACTAGCATTAAAATTAAATGCTTTACTACATGTGATATATTTTGTTTTAAATGTATTAGCGATACACTTTGAACAGGTCATTACAATGTATGTTGTGTATGCCGTGTTATCATTACCATGACCGAAAACGTTTAATTTTATTAAACGTTACATGATTTATACATGTGTGTTTAATTTGCGGAGACATAGTTTAATTAAGTTAAGCTTGGTAATAGAAGCTATCAAACGTTTTTAAAACGATGTTTATTTTGTTAAGAAAGCACACATCGTAGCTGTTTTGAGTTATGTTTTTATAATCAACTTCATTTGTTTTGATGCATACAAATATATCAAAAGTTTAGTTAAGACTACGCAGTGTAAACATTTTGGTATTTCAGTTTATTTAAATTTGAGTAATTTATCTTATGTTAAATTCATACATGTTTAAATATGATCTGGACTTTAACGACTTGATGTATGTATCTAATCTGTATTTATGATTATCATTGTTACAACAATGCCAAGAGGTAGAGGTAGACGTCGCCGACAGGACCAGGTTAGAGGTCCGGAGCTTCGGGTTAGGATGGCTCCCAGGGATGTACAACAGCCACAACCAGTTGTGAGAAATGTGGGAAGGCGTCCCCCAGCTGATGTAGAGCAAGAAGCATATATAGAAAGAAGACTGCAGGTTGATGAACCCGAATTAGTTGCCATGCGACCTGTTGACATTCGAGTTCATGAGCCGCAATTAGCTGCATTAGGTGAGGTAAATGAAGTTTATGATAAACCTCTAATGTTACCTGGCTTTAATGAAGTTGACATATTTATAAGCCAAAAAACTTAAGGACAAAATTTGGAATTTTGAATACATTGATTTGTCTCTTATGCACTGTAAGAATTTTAACAGCCAAACAAATAATGAAAACACAATTGGCATCAATGAGGGTATGCTAGTTATTCAAAACAAAGTTAAAAAAAAACCCATACTGTTAGTTCTGTTGAAGATTGGACTGATTCATTTATTGCCTATGCCCAGGTCCTTATCGAAAGGTATCCTGGAAAGGCAAGTGAACTGTTTTCGTATATGTCCATAATAAGGGGTGCAGCAGCTGATCATTGAATTTCTTTTGAAAAATGCTATTCTTATGACCAACAATTCCGTTTAAGGGTATCAAGGGATCATACAAAGAAATTGTCATCCATAGATGGTTTTTTGTGGTTACGTATTTTAACTACCAGTACTCCAAAACTACAACACGCTGATGTTAGTAATAAATGCTACGATTTTAATTTTAAAGGTTTTTGCAATAAACGCAATTGCCAATACAGACATGCATGTCTCAAATGTGGTTTAGATCACTCTTCTTTAAGATGTCGTCGATTTATGGACAACGAAATTGATACTGATCCATTTAGGTATAATAGGAATGACATTGCACCTTTCCTAAACAACTCTGCTAATAGACAAAACCCAAAAGGAAGTTTTAACAAAAGATAATTTACATATAATGTAAATGAACTCTTTTCTAATGCTGATTTACAATTGTATGCTGACAGTGCAGGTGGTTTTTTCTTGGGTTGTGCGGTTTATTTAAATGGGTCATGATCATTTTCAAAATAGCCATATAATTGGGACAAAGTTTTATTAGTTGACATCACTTATTTAAAAATAATACCTATGCTTTAGTCATCTTTTTATGCATTTAAATGAATTTCATTGTGGTAATTTGGCTATTGTTGCAATTTGAAATATAAAAATTATAAGCTTCAAACAGCATGTTATTTCGTATTTGGTGCATTTTTACGTGCGAGTGAACTTGCCACTCCATCACATGTTGAACATAGGCGAGATATATAGATTGATCATGTAAAGTCAGCTTTTTATTACTATAGTTTTTTTTCTGAACTGATCAAAAAGGGAGATCCATTACTTTAAAAGTTTGTTGATAAAATTAAACAAATGTGATTTGTCCTCTATATTTACGTAGTTTGGTAACTTTTTTGCAAATAAGACTTGGAAATAATGGTCCGCTTTTATACCATATTAATGGGAAATCCTTTATAAGAGTTCAGTTTTAAATTGGTTAGAACATAGGACTCCGGTCAAGTGAATAAATGTTGAGTTGTACACGTTGCTTATATTTATATTGTTGTATAGTATGGTAATTATACTACCTTGAACTGTTGTATAGTATGGTTGATATACTACCTTGAACTGTTGTATAGTATGGTTGATATACTACGTTGAACTGTTGTATAGTATGGTTGATATACTACCTTGAACTGTTGTATAGTATGGTTGATATACTACCTTGAACTGTTGTATAGTATGGTTGATATACTACGTTGAACTGTTGTATAGTATGGTTGATATACTACGTTGAACTGTTGTATAGTATGGTTGATATACTACGTTGAACTGTTGTATAGTATGGTTGATATACTACGTTGAACTGCTCTATATTTTGGTTGATATACTACGTTGAACTGTTGTATAGTATGGTTGATATACAACGTTGAACCGTTGTATAGTATGGTTGATATACTACGTTGAAAAGTTGTATAGTATGGTTGATATACTACGTTGAATTGTTGTATAGTATGGTTGATATCCTACGTTGAACTGTTGTATAGTATGGTTGATATACTACGTTGAACTATTGTATAGTATGGTTGATACACTACGTTGAACTGTTGTATAGTATGGTTGATATAATACGTTGAACTGTGGTATAGTATAGTTCATAAACATGTACTACGTTGAACTGTTGTAAGTATGGTTGATCTACTACGTTCAATTGATATGGTTGAATTTAAAAACCTATGTAATTTCAGAATTTGTTTAAGTGTGAATTTTTTGTCATGGATTGATAAATTTTGTTTGGCGATGCTCACAAACAGAGTTTGCTAGCATTTGGCTGAATTTATCACAGTTGGCGTCTGGTAGCCCAGTTGCCATTTGGAGAAAACATATGATGGTTGCCCTTCAATGTTTTTATCTTGGACATTAATGAGAAATTGTCGATGAATGCAAATTCGATGGCCGGTTGATACATAGTTGAACTGTCCTAATAAATCCATGACAAAAAATTGCCAAAAGTTCAAACTTACTATTTGTTGTTTTTTATTATGATCATGTATTAGTTTTTCTTACAATTTGTTCACATTTGTATAACGAAGGTAATCTGGAATCGTTGGAAAATAACGAGGGATTTCAACGAATTTGGGTTATCTTTTATCTGGTATATCGTATTCCTAAATTGACTTCTGTTGGTTTCTTTCGAATATTTAATAATAAGATTTAATCATTCAGCATTAAATCAATTAATAAATTGAGAGTATCGTGTGCTAAACTAGAGTTAACTTTTTGTTAATTTTGACGGACTTAAGCGTCTTTTGTTAACCTACAATTTTCATAATGCCCGCGTCACACTGTCCCGATTTTTACGCCGATGGCAACACGATAATGGAAATTTTCAAAATCGGGGCTGATCGTATCCAGATCGGGCTATTCGTAGTGCCATCTTTAACCATCGTAGAACCATCGGCCACTTTTTCTAGCCTTCGGGGACAACTTCGGGAAGGGTTCTAAATTTTTTAACATGTTAAAAAATCCCCGAAGGTGCGTCCGATGTTGAGGGTTCGTATTGAGTTCGTATCACCATCCTCACCATCGTAATGTCACCGGGAATGCATCTTTACACATCGTATTGCATTCGTGTTCCCATCGTTTCCATCTGGCAGTTTTGACATTACGATGTCTACACGAATGAATCACGAAGATACCCGAAGGTCTTACGATGGCAACACGACTTCGTGAAAACCTCGTAATCCCGTCGTGCTGCCATCGAATAAAAGTACGAAGGCGACAAGATGGAACTACGACGGCAATAAATCCAGCTAAATGTAAGTTAATTTTCGAGCTAAAATACATTTAAAGTGCCATGCGCGATATACACTGGTCAGTCTATTAATACGACAGTTAAGAAAGACGTTCACAAAACATGGAGCTCATATCATATGATTTTATGAGAACAAGAAAGGCGACAGCGTTGTTTCTATTAATTCAAATGGAACAAGAAGAGCAGCTATTACAGGCTCAGGTTATTTTTTGTCAATTTTTCATATCAAGTAACATAATGAAAATCATAAACGCGCCTCGTACACCAACACTGCAGGTACACGTATATAGGGAAACCAACTTTTTCTTCATTATTCTGATTTTTTATGTATCGTCTGAGTTGTTGTCACACGACTGTTTACTCCATAACCATTTTGTTTTCTATATGTCATATTATGCCGCATTTGTTGCTTTTCCCACATCCTTCCTTTTGTCTATATTATTATGATATTCTCCTGGAAAGAGCTCTTTTTTAATAAAAGGGATCAACGAACCCATTACCTTACCTTTAAGATAGATCAGTAAACATGGGCATAATTATGGGTGGTTATTCAGACTAGTGCACACATTTTACAGTTCAAACAAGGCAATGCCGAGCGTGGCATCCCCTCGTATGTAACATATTGGGGACAAATATGGACACTATATTTGTATATGACACATGCAGAAAATGGTAAATTGAACATGCATATTTGATACATAAACTGTATTTTTAGAAATCAACCAAAACATTCAGTAACTGGAAATACCTTTAATATTGTCTTTAGAACCAGCAGGTAAAAAAATGAGCAACCAATTTCCTGTGTATTATGCTATTTCAAGGAGAAAAAACAAGTCCATCTGCATGACCTTGACCTTTGGCCTTGAACGTAAAAAATGTCAGATCACAAGGAGGAACAATATACCAAATGTGGTTAAAATCTTTTGAAGCATATTGGTTTTAGAGTGTCCACAAGGGTGATATTGCCTTGTATTACAACTACCACTGTGACCTTGACCTTTGAACTTTAAAGTCAATAGCGCTTAAGATATTCTTAACAAGTAACACCATACCAAGTTTTGAGCATTTTGGTTTTAGAGTGTCCATAACCATTTTATCTACACGCAACTTACATGTAGTAGGCAAAGGGATAATAAACTAAGTTTTATAAGAATAAGACAAAAAGATCGATTTCCTGCCATGCATGGCAGACTTGTACAGAAACGATATGTTGTCGAAATTCTGTTCGTATCTTTTAGACATCGTATGGCCATCGCGCCATCATCGTAATCCATCGTGTAGGCTTCGGCTGAGATATGAAGCTTAAATACCCGTCTTCGGTTAACTTTCGTATGTCCATCTTTTGCTATCGTATATATTTTCGGCACTATCGTATAGACTTCGTTATTCATCGTACTTGCTTCGGTCACTTTTTGGTATTTTAACGAGATTGGGACCAACTTCGTACGAACTTACAATTTTCGCATTCGGGTGTCCATCGTATATAAAAATCGGGACAGTGTGACGCGGGCATAAGCGGTTTTCCCGCTTTCATTTGGTATAAAATTGCATGCTTTTCGTGATTTGTTCATTGCGTGATTTGAACTCTGAAGGAACACAAAAACCCACCCTTTAGAATATTTTTTCTGCTGTTTGTTGTATATTTTCAGATATTGCCAAAAGAAGCGTCATGGATTGGACAAAATGGTTCCTGAATACATAGTTTTACTGAAGGGCTGAATTTATCACAGTTGGCGTCTGGTAGTCCAGTTGCCATTTGGAGAAAACATATGATGGTTGCCCTTCAATGTTTTTATCTTGGACATTAATGAGAAATTGTCGATGAATGCAAATTCGTTGGCCGGTTGATACATAGTTGAACTGTCCTAATAAATCCATGACAAAAAATTGCCAAAAATTCAAACTTACTATTTGTTGTTTTTTTATTATGATCATATATTAGTTTTTCTTACAATTTGTTCACATTTGTGTAACGAAGGTAATCTGGAGTCGTTGGAAATATTACGAAGGATTTCAACGAATTTGGGTTATCTTTTATCTGGTATATCGTATTCCTAAATTGACTTCTGTTGGTTTCTTTCGAATACTTTATAAGACTGAATCTGTCACGTGTTTTACACCGTAATTGTTTTTGATTTACAAGGACTTTTCGATTTCTGGTACAGAAAAAAATAAAACTTTTTTCGATGTTTCTTTTTATAATTTTTCACATTTAAACACTCGTAAAGTGTTCTTGAATCATTTCTATGCGGATCCTTCAGCAACTTGATGCTGGTAAACGATTTTCCCATGAAAATGATGTGAAAAGAAATCGCATGATACGATAGAAAGGTAACGAAAAACGAGACTCGAGAAACGTTTACGTTTTCAACAAGTTGAAGTTACAAACAAGTTTTTCTATTCCTACTATTACAGTTAATCAAAGTTTAAATAAAAAAAAAATTATTATGATATTAGTAATGGAAGACAGTTGAAACGTAATCAAGATATTTTAAATTATTTCAGTTATAATGGACATCATACTAAAATCAGAAGTATACACAAGAAATTAATTTTTTTTTTAAATGTACAAAATAATTATGAAAAATAAATATGATATACAGCAACAATCACCACATTAGTGGGTCCTCACTATGGACAGTTACATACAGAATGTGGCGGCTTAAACATCTTAACTAGCACAAAACTCTCCTCTAACATGTGCATAATCTCAGACATTAAATCTTTATATATATATGTTGTGATGCTATGCTATTGTTTCAGAAAAAGGGAGAAGGTTTGGTACCATTAAGATGTTTAATCCCGCTGCAAATGTTTGCACCTGTCCTAAGTCAGGAATCATATGTACAGTAGTTGTCGTTTGTTTATGTAATCGTTTTTTATATAGATTACACCGTTGGTTTTCCCGTTTGAATGGTTTTACACTTGTTATTTGGATGGAGAGTTGTCTTATTGGCACTCACACCACATCTTCCTATATCTATGACAATATACGTTCGATATTCCCGTGCTTGTGTTTCCTATCATGATTTTCTTGATAGAGGGTTTCTGCTCACAAGGAAGCTATTAAACCAAGAGTTCCAAATGTTGAAGTTGAAATCCCCCCTTCGTAAATGTTACGAACGCCATCACATGTTGGTTGACCGTTATGGAATAACCGTTTCACAAATGATATCGGATATGTTCCTTACGTCGTAACTACAATCCCTTTACCTTTCATGAATGTGACCTACCGAATTAGACTATTTACCGGATTTGTTATCACATAAGCAACACGACGGGTGCCACATGTGGAGCAGGATCTGCTTACCCTTCCGGAGCACCTGAGATCACCCCTAGGTTTTGGTGGGGTTCGTGTTGTTTATTCTTTAGTTTTCTATGTAGTGTCATGTGTACTATTGTTTGTCTTTTTCATTTTTAGCCATAGCGTTGTCAGTTTATTTTAGATTTCTGAGTTTGACTGTCCCTTTGGTATCTTTCGTCCCTCTTTTTTAACAAGGATCTATATTATCAGAATTTAAATCAATACCAAATAATACAAATATGCCAAGAAACAATCAAAATGATTGCAAGCTCATATTTTATGTAATTGATTAATATATACAATTTCTTTGTTCTTCCAGTAAATTCAGCCGTTCTAACATAATGAAATTAAGTGTTAGAATGTACCGTTTTCGTGGGCGGAATCAATTTGCGACAATTACAGTTTTGAAAAGGTTTCAGTTGCGACACACTTTGTTTTTCTGATTAATTGCGCTAATAAATGGAAACAATTGATCCACATTTACCTGTAGATCTTTGACCTATATCATACATTATGATTAATATATCAACTTTGGATTAATCTGAACATGTACACTTAAAAATAAAAATAAAAAAATGGATTGTTCAGCAATAGAATAGTTTTGTGCCAAGCTTTTTACCGATGTATCTTGTACAGTTATTTTGAGTGGGGAAAAGGACCATATTCACGAACCTTATACTCAAAAACTAGAAAGACATATTTTGATAACAGCATACAAACAAAAAGCAACCGATGTGTTACCAGTGCGCCCTTCTCAAACAATTATTTCAGATCTCTTCAAAATTTAACAAGAACATAAGAAATGAAATATATATGTAATATAAGGAAGGAAACTGCATCAATCTCAACCAAAATGTCACGCCGAATTTCACAGAATTCTTAATGATGATGGTGTTGTAACACACAGAGCAGAGATGAAGACTGGATTTTGTGTAGTGATTAACATGTTACAAGAGACCAATTACCGTAGATTTAAGCAATTATAGGTCACCTTAAGGCCTTTAACACTGAACGAAACCTCATATCGTATAGTAAGCTATAAAAGGCCTCGATGGCATGATGTGTATACTTTGTACACATTGTCACCCTAAAAAAAAATATTGCATCGCGATACATTTAGTCACAGAATTCCTTTGTCTTCATTTTTGAATAATGGTTTTAGAATAAATCCTAACTATTCTTCTGCCTGTCAATACTTTTATTTTGGCATTGCACAAGTCATGTCTTCCTTGAATGTCCATTGCGTTAAAACACTAAATCAAAATGCATCTGTTCCCAGTTTTTTAAGTTTGACGTCGCGCCAAAAAAATATTTTAACATAGCAACGTAATTTCTTACCCTGTAATTCTTGCCCTTAATCAAGAAAATTATCTATGGGCGCTTAAGTCTAAACGTCGTGCAAGAAACATGTATTATACAGAATAATTTGCAGTGCAAAACAAGCAGATTAAATATTTTTGATATTATAACTCCATGATTTTGACACTGTAGAGACTAATACTTAAACCATTTTGGCAAAAAATATCATCAATACATGTATATACCTCCTCATTTATTTTATTGTATTTAATCTGAACTAAGTTACCTGTCCTAAGTCAGGAATCTGATGTACAGTAGTTGTCGTTTGTTTATGTAATATATACGTGTTTCTCGTTTTGTTTATATAGATTAGACCGTTGGTTTTCCCGTTTGAATGGTTTTACACTAGTAATTTTGGGGCCCTTTATAGTTTGTTGTTCGGTGTGAGCCAAGGCTCCGTGTTGAAGGCCGTACTTTAACCTATAATGGTTTACTTTTTAAATTGTTATTTGTATGGAGAGTTGTCTCATTGGCACTCACACCACATCTTCCTATATCTATAAGTTAAACTATTTTGAAGGGATTTTACTTTTAATTCATGGATTTTGGCTTGTCCTTTTTTCATTTTGTATTCTTGACGAATGAAACTATTTCCCATACATCAAAGCATTACACCAGAGAATAACGTTTTTATACATAAATGTTGAATGCACCATATTGCGAACACGAAAGCTATAAGTCTCATTTTGTGTGATGTCACAATCGTGAAACAAAGGTTTGTGTATACATTGTACGTGAATTGGGCTCAGAAACCAATGTATATCGTAAGTTTTACATAAGATTTGAAACGATAGACCGGTGCATAAATAGTTAGTCGAGCTCGCGTTGAGTGAGAAAATGTTCTGAATTAATTCAACAGAGACCAGCATATACCTGCCATCAACACAAATTATAAAAATGACCAAAAATTTAAATAGACCAGAAGACAACACCAAAATGATAAAGGAGACTCCTAACTGGTCACAGGCCAATTTACATGTTGCGTACTGAAACTAGTTATATCAAACTGTATTTTCTAAAAAAAAAAAAAAAAACGTGTTATAAAAAGGCAACCAAAGGAATGAGAAATAATAAAAAAAATTAATTAAAATGCACTTGTAGTGATAGTAAGACTATAATAGATACAAAAATTCGAACAAAATCAAGCAACAAATAACAACTAAATTAACCATCCCTCAATGACACAACAACTCCATACTTATTATTTTTTACAGGTATTTAGATGAAGTGTTATTGTGTTATTTTTAATTCTGTGTTTTCACACACACACACACGCGTACACATCATTATGTAAATATCTGAATTGACTTACATTATGTCCAGTCAATACATTTTTGTTTTGAATATACATCGAATATGAATATGGTCAATGCATTGCCAGACAAATTTATATAAAATATAAAATAACACTAGTTGACATCGTTAGGTAATTGCATGCCAATTTAAATACATTTTTTAGTTTTAGTAAAAATTACAAATGGATTTTGATTAACGAAAAAGGTTTTCTACTGTGTGCCATTTGAAAGTTGATCATCGTGTATTACTATTAAGGTAACATATTGGATGTCGAGTCAATGATGATAACAACACTTCTTGTAAAGAAATGTGTGAACCATCCTAGTGTTTGTTATTTTGTATATGTGTAAGGAAAATGTTAGGACACTATGGAAATGTTCGAAACATCACACTGTTTGCTTTTTCTACCTGATTTCCGAGTTCAAAGTTTAATTCAAAAAGGGTACTAAACAAAGATGCCAGTCTTAACATTTTTTACACCTAGCACGTTTTCGTCGACCTTAGAATCATAGGTGGTGTTCGTTTCAAATAGTTGGAAGTCCAAATCAATAAGATGTTAAAGAGCTCTTAAAAGCGAAAATTCCGAACAGTTTTGCTGAATACGGCTGAAATAAACAATGGCGTTGAGTAAACAAACATCTTATTATTTTGAACAGTTTTTAATAAACAGTTAACTTACAGAAAAGAAAAAAAAAACAATGCTATTTCATGTCGTCACAAAGTGCTAACATAAATTAAATACTAGTAATCATAAGACAATGACCTTGCTTTTATCCATATCAGGCAATAAAATAAATCATATTTTTCAGTTTTATTATAAATTACAAATGGATTTTGATTTAAGATAAGGGTATTCGTCTGTGTGCCATTTGAAAGTTGATCATCGTATACTAGTGCTAGTTATTTTGTATATGTGTAAGGAAAATGTTTTGACACTGCAGACATGTTTGAAACATCACAGTGTTTGCTATTTCTATCTCAGTAAGGAACAAGATTTAAAAACTGTGGAAATTGTCCGCGCTAACTAGAAATCATTACCTTAATTAATCCATTTAGCCTACGTATATCTCCTGATATTGTAACACAAAGCAAGTATATCGACAGTTTACAAGTACGTAAAGCCCGTAAACTCAGGTAGTCATCGCCAGACTGAGAAGTTAATATAGAATAGAAATGTCCGTTTTATTATTTTGTTACCTTGTTTTATTCTTATATAATAATAGAAACAAAACATTATTTTGTTATTTTCTAGAAATTGTATCACGTAGATATTCAAATTTTCATTTTGTTCGTTGCACATGTTTTACATGACGATCACTAAATATGAAATTACACAATTCATTGTAGATGAATATTTTGGAATTGATTAATCGTTATAAGGATACGTACAGACATCTCTTAACAAACTCTGAAATAATCACATTTAAGGTAAATGGTTATTGATTAGATATTTGCTATTGATTATTATGATATTCCAATTAAGCAGGTCTCAAATAGATATTTTACCTGCTTTAAAATATTTAAACTAATTGAAAATCGTATTTTAACAGTGTTTCTCGTTTTGTTTATATAGATTAGACCGTTGGTTTTCCCGTTTGAATGGTTTTACACTAGTAATTTTGGGGCCCTTTATAGTTTGTTGTTCGGTGTGAGCCAAGGCTCCGTGTTGAAGGCCGTACTTTAACCTATAATGGTTTACTTTTTAAATTGTTATTTGTATGGAGAGTTGTCTCATTGGCACTCACACCACATCTTCCTATATCTATAAGTTAAACTATTTTGAAGGGATTTTACTTTTAATTCATGGATTTTGGCTTGTCCTTTTTTCATTTTGTATTCTTGACGAATGAAACTATTTCCCATACATCAAAGCATTACACCAGAGAATAACGTTTTTATACATAAATGTTGAATGCACCATATTGCGAACACGAAAGCTATAAGTCTCATTTTGTGTGATGTCACAATCGTGAAACAAAGGTTTGTGTATACATTGTACGTGAATTGGGCTCAGAAACCAATGTATATCGTAAGTTTTACATAAGATTTGAAACGATAGACCGGTGCATAAATAGTTAGTCGAGCTCGCGTTGAGTGAGAAAATGTTCTGAATTAATTCAACAGAGACCAGCATATACCTGCCATCAACACAAATTATAAAAATGACCAAAAATTTAAATAGACCAGAAGACAACACCAAAATGATAAAGGAGACTCCTAACTGGTCACAGGCCAATTTACATGTTGCGTACTGAAACTAGTTATATCAAACTGTATTTTCTAAAAAAAAAAAAAAAAACGTGTTATAAAAAGGCAACCAAAGGAATGAGAAATAATAAAAAAAATTAATTAAAATGCACTTGTAGTGATAGTAAGACTATAATAGATACAAAAATTCGAACAAAATCAAGCAACAAATAACAACTAAATTAACCATCCCTCAATGACACAACAACTCCATACTTATTATTTTTTACAGGTATTTAGATGAAGTGTTATTGTGTTATTGTGTTATTTTTAATTCTGTGTAAATGGTTATTGATTAGATATTTGCTATTGATTATTATGATATTCCAATTAAGCAGGTCTCAAATAGATATTTTACCTGCTTTAAAATATTTAAACTAATTGAAAATCGTATTTTAACAGGACCCTTTGTGAGATGATTATTCCAATATTTAGTTATAATTTTTATACCTCCTCATATGGTTTTTGACTATTAAAGACATTGCATTGGGTCAACAGCTTTTTAAGTATTCATAAACTATTTGCTTGAAAATAAATAAAAGCAGGGCTTCGGACGTAATATTTTGTTTTAATTAAATATGCTTAAGTTTAAGTAAACGGAATATTTCATTCATATGCACATTTGTAACATATTAAAAAGTTTGAACGAGTATCGCCAAAGCAAACTATTATTGGTTTTGCTTAAAGAACGTATCGTCTTTACATCTGCAAATACTGGCTATATTAATTGATTTAACTAAGTAAGTAGTTTATTGTCAATAAAAGAGAGGCAAAAGGTACCTTAGGGACATTCAAACTCATAAGTAGAGAATAAAATGACAATGCCATGGCTTAAAAAGAAAAACAGACAAACAACAGGACACAATACACAACATACAAAACTAAAGAATGAGGAACACGAACCCCACCAAAACAGGTGGTGATCTCAGGTGCTCTGGAAGGGTAAGCAGATCATGCTCCTCATGTGGCATCCGTCGTGTTATACAAACCCGGTAATAAGTCTGTTTCGGTATGTCATAATCGGGTAAAAGGGGACGGGATTGTAGTTTGGAACATATCCGGTATCATCTGTGATGGCGTCCGTAAAATTTACGAAAGTGTGATAAACTATAAACAAAAAATAATATGGCAAAATTTATAAATTATTTGATGATGAATATGATGTCTGTCTTTTTTGTCAGCTATAAAACATTAAATTTATTACATTCGTTTTTTAATAACATTCGTCTTAAAGTTTAAACGGAAAATTTGGAAGCCAAAAATTTATAAGAACTTTAATACACGAGAACCTATGTGACAGAAGAGAGGTATTTAAACTCGTAAGTCAATTAAAAATGACAACGCCATTGCAAAAAGAAAGAAACTTTGAAATCCTTTGTAAATGCTTTTTGTTCACATAAATCAGGGTGAATGTAGTTAAAAGATGTTCCAATCTAGTAAACCGGTTAAGAAAAGACCAACCAATTAAACAAGCACTTGAAATATCTCGAAAATTCTAAAAGACCGAAACTTGATTCGTCAACAGGGTAAGCATGAATCACCTGACACACGATTCAACACTCTGTCAAAATGAAATAATCGGAAAAATGACACTGCATAACAGCCTCCTGACTTGGGTTAGGCACATCCAGATTGTTACTGGTTTAAACAGCTTTGCTGCGCTCAAACCCTCCCCTAACCTGGGGAAGTGGTGTAACAGTACATGATAACAACAAACTATAACAAGAAGTAATTGTAACAGGATGCTGTTACGAAGTTTCCCAAACAAAGCTCCCATAACTCGCCATTCATATGGTCCCATATTCATTTCATTTGATTTTTTATCCCATACAAGCATTAGCCTTTCAAAAAGGGCTATTCGACTCTTAGCTGATGAAAATGGAAAGTGCTCTCGCTTTGTAGATTAATTCATTTACTAGAATAGCAACGTGCATCAATGAACAGATTTTACCACACACGTGAGGTCACACGTTATGAAGTAGTATATATTGTTTAACGTTGTTGTTTACGAAACATTTATAGATAAAAGTTACCCGTGTACCAATATCATGAATATGCATGATTAATGACCAGGCAAAATCTAATTGCTAAAATAGAGAGGACAAATCCGATACTCTACGGGATTGAAGGACATTTACTAGGTTTGGATTGTCATAACCAATCAATAAACTTTGATTATTCACGTTTCGTAATATCTTCCAATCAGGTAGCAAGAAAAATTCACGCACTGACTGTCCATCCTCCTAGGAGTCGATAACAAGAATATATATGGCTTAGGGGTGGGGATCTCCACCATTTACAAGTATTCAAAAAGGAGGGGATGGAGGTGACCCCCAGGTACTTTACCTGCATTTCATTTGATTTGTTTTATTGTCCCATACAAGAATATATCTGGTTTAGGGGTGGTGATGTTGACCGTTTACAAGTTTTCAAACAAAAGGGGATGGGGTGACCCCCTCGGGACTTCCCATGTATTACATTTCATTTGTTTTATTGTCCCCTACAAGAATATATATTGTTTAGGGATGGGGATCTGGACCGTTTACAAGATAATAGCACATTCTCAGATTGAACGGGGTGGGGGTGACCTCCAGGAACTTCCCTTTAATTTTATTTGATTAGTTTTATTGTCCTATACAAGAATATATATGATTTGGAGACGGGGATGTTGACCGTTTAAATGTTTTCCAACAAGAAGCGGTGGGGTGACCCAATAGGGACTTCCCTTTTATTTCTTTTCGATTGTTTTATTGTCCCCTACAAGAATATATATGGTTTAGGGGTGGTGATGTTGACCGTTTACAAGTTTTCAAACCAGAGGGGTGGGGTGACCCAATAGGGACTTCCCTTTTATTTCATTTCGATTGTTTTATTGTCCCCTACAAGAATATATATGGTTTAGGGGTGGGGATCTGGACCGTTTACAAGATAATAGCACATTCTCAAATTGAACGGGGTGGGGATGACCCCCGGGGACTTCCCTTTAATTTAATTTGATTTGTTTTATCGTCCCATTCAAGAATATATATATGGTTTAGGGGTTGGGATCTGGACCGTTTACAAGATAAATGCATATTCTCAAACTGAAGGGGGTCCCCCTATATTTCATGTGATTTGTTTTATTGTCCTATAATTATTTCTGAAGACTGCATGTATCTATCACTTACAGTTTTCAAGTTATATTCATTTGAAAATTTTAGAAAATAAAATCCCATAGGGTTCTATAGTAAACCCCTCCCTCCTTGCTACCCCCAAAATACCCCTTAATAGACCCCAATGCACAAACTAAAGATTGATGGCTCACCTAGACTTAGTCTACCATTCTAAGTAAATCTGACAAGCGGTTGAAGAAGAAGAAGAAGAAGAAGAAGAAGAAGAAGAAGAAGAAGAAGAAGAAGAAGAAGAAGAAGAAGAAGAAGAAGAAGAAGAAGAAGAAGAAGAAGAAGAAGAAGAACAACAACAACAACAACAACAACAACAACAACAACAACAACAACAACAACAACAACTGAGCAAAAACAATAAGTCTCCAAACTGTTTTATTTAAACGACAGGCTACATATACACCCGTGCAATGCCTGAAAATGACTAACCTGATTTAGATTATATTCTGATAATACTGTAGGTCAACAGTGAACGGGAGATCTTTTTCGCTTTCCTTTTCATGTGACATTACAAAGCAAAGCCTCATTTATCTGTTTACTTGAACGAAGCCAAAGCCAATATGAAGGACAGTCAAAACGGGATTTTTTTTAGACGAACACAGAAACATCTATACGGTTTCCGAAAACCTAAGAAATTCAAGGGTTTTAGGTAAACACAGCCACAATATTAAATTTATAAGATTTCAACCGCTCGATACGATCCAGAAACAACAAGGGCAATCGCATAAACAAATTGAAGATTCCCGTAAAATTATCGAACTGTCTTGGATTAAACGACTTTAGACAGCTTATCTCCTGGATCTAAATGACAGTATACTTGACCAAGGGAACATAACTTCTACGTCTTCTATTGATATCATGAATATTGTTGATAAAAGAAAACGTAATACCAGGTCTCATGGCAAACGTATCAATCGAAATCAACGAATTAAACATCGTATAAATTATAAACTTAATAATCTACTATTTATATTTAAAAAACAATTGTTGTAATTAATTATTATGTAAACTGGGTCAAATATCAATTAGTAAATTATATGACATTTTCAAGGAGTGTGACACAATCACTTTCTTCAGCCAGCTTTATGAATATTCGCGTATAATTACAGCTTTTTGCCACCATACTCTCTTCACGTTTATCGATTTATGCGTAAGTAACATCAGGCTTCATTGTAGACAATAATACTCCTCTAACTTGAAATTGTGAATCGTCAAAATTATGAACCATATGGCCATGCTATTACGGGGTATCTCAATATCGTCCAATACACAGAGGTTAAAAACTTTTGAAAAAAGGACCCAAATATCGTCCTCCGTCTGAAATAAATTGAAAACAGTTTTGTTAGGTCACACAAGTCGCTCTTTTCTCGTATTGTAAACATTGGTGTAAACGAGAAAAATCTGATAAAAAATATCTTGATTCTTATTTAAATAAATGTATGAATGTTGTGGATATTCAAATATCACATTTTGAAAATAATTCAAAAATAAATAAAAGAGTACATAATACTGCTATTTCTAGAATAAGAAACATATCATAATCACATCACAGCTTAAGGCCTATGTCTCTTCTGAACATGTGAAGGTCCCTTCTATGTATTGATTACCTAAACTACACAAAAAGACAGTAACATATCGTTTATCTCGGCCTCTAGTAAGTGTGTTTTTAACTAGTTCCTTAACTTCTATCAATTTTTAAAAAAAACTTATCATTAACTTTTGTAATAAAATATATCAAAATTGTGGAATTAACTTTTTTGGAGTGTAAAAGTTCTTTGGATGTTTTAGATAATTTACGTGCTTTTGGTGGTCCTTTTGATTCTGTTGACAGTTTTTCTACTCGTTACACTACACATCAACAATATCGTATCAAGCATGAGTTTTCCTATTAATCGTTTGGTAAATTTGAATGCAAATGTATTTGCTGCTACTCATTTAAAACCTTCTTCCCTAATGAGAAAGGTAAATATGCTAGATATACTTACTGGAGGTGTGATGAGATGATTGAAGCTTTTAATTTTCTCCTTGATAATATCTATGTAAGTTTCAGCAACAAAGTTTATCTAAAGGTTGTAGGTATTCCTATGTGCATGGAATCGCCTCTTTAATAGCAGACTTATTTTTGTACTGTTATGAATCACAGTTTATGACGAAAATCAGTAAATACTCGTCTAAATTGCATTTAACTGATAAATTCAATAACACTTACCGTTATATTGCTGATATTTTTTCGTTAAATAATCATGAATTTTCTTAATGTACTGCCGACATTTTCTCTAAAGGAACTTACTTTAAATAAATCAAATGTAACGGTAATAACTGTTCTTTCTTAGATTTAGATGGTTCAGTTTTGCACGGGAAACTCTACACTAAATGTTACGACAAAAGGGCCAATTTTTCGTTCCCTGTTGTTAATTTTCCTTCTTTGGATGGTGATGTCTTTTTGGCAACATCTTACGGTGTTGATATATCATAACTTGTTCGCTTTGCCCGTGTCTGTTGTGACGATTTGGATTTTAATGAACGTATTCTATGTATTACAGGTAAACTATTCAGTCAGGGATTTCGTTACCAGAAATTACTTAAAACTTTGACTAAATTCTTCCATAAATATAATGATTTGGTTTTGAAGTTTGGTTGTACCTGTAAAAACTTATTTTATACGGGATAGCACGTCCTCACTTTTACAGAGATGTTGTTTACCGTGCCCGGAAGTTTAGAAACGATCCTGGTAGACTTATCGATCTTTTTTAATAAACTTATTCTAAACAGTTACCAATTCAACACAGTAATTAGATCTGTGAATATTGTGTTTATTGGTATTAATATTGATTTTGTTATTAGTAAATTAAAAGAAGCAAACTAAATAGTATTGTTATATACATATGCACATTCATGACTCTACAATATGTTGGTACCTGTATCTGACCATTGCACAAGGTCATGTTTTTCACTGACTGTTTATGACGTCTTTACACTAAATCCATTGGATGTTGGATATGTAATGATTGATAATTGATTATTAGTTGTTATTGGCTTTGAACTGGCTGTCAGTAACTGTGAGTACTCTCAGATCTGTACTTAGTGTCTTTTGTGTTTGGGATGTACAAGTACCCGGCCACGTCCACTCTGTGTTTTGGTTAAGATGTATTTCTATTTGTATCCATCTGATGAGTTATATGTTAGCCTTTTTTAATTGGTTTTTATAGTTCGTTCTTATGTTGTACCGTTACACCACTGTCCCAGTTTAGGGGAGGGTTGGGATCCCGCTAACATGTTTAGCCCCGCCACATTCTGTATGTATGTGCCTGTCACAAGTCAGGTAGTTCAGTGGTTGTCGTTTGTTGCTGTGTTACATATTTGTTTTTCGTTTATTTTTTTTGTACATTAATTAGGCGGTTACTTTTCTCGTTTGATTCGTTTTACATTTGTCATTTCGTTCTTTTTTTATAGCTGACTATGCGGAATGGGCTTTGCTCATTGTTAATGGTCGAACGGTGACCTATAATTGTTAATTTCTGTGTCATTTGGTCTCTTGTGTCTCATTTGCAATCATACCACATCTTCTTTTTTATACTAACACATTTATTGCCAATCTGTCTCAAGACTTGCAGATTTAAGCAAAGATCTAAAACGATTGTGAATGCTATTTTACAATCAAAGGATGGCGGTATACAGTAATTCTACCTTAAGCATCTAGCGTTCCAAATTTTAAGCCTGTAATCTTTTATGAGTAGTTATTAATAGTGTGTGCTGCATAGGACTCATGTCATAAAATGTGATTGATAGTATATGCTTCCGTATAGAACACTTTCGGTACATTGAAGAAGGAGATACAAATGTCTTGATTGATCGTTTGTAAATTTCAATTTATTTTTATTTTTATTCATACGGTTTTACAACAGACATGTATCCGAAGATTACAATCATATATAACTGTTTGTCATAATTATAATTGGTCACAGTCTAAACATTTTTAGTGTACATAAAGATACTACTATAATTCGAGAACAAATGTAATGTGGTTTTTTTTTTCGTGCGTCGTTAATTTCAAATTTCTTATTCTATACATCCTCCCGATAATGATAATGACCTCCGACCATTTCTGAGGCATGCTATATGAAATCCTTTTATCATCATATTAACTAAAATGCTCTATATGCTCTCATTGTTCGTTAATTCAAAAAAAGACTAACAATAATAATAGCACTACACAGAAAAATTATGACAAAAGTTAACAAGTACTCTTGAAAGATAAGATGTTTGAGACACCATAGTTTTACTTTTTCAGTGAAGTCGGTTGATATCATGGTTTGGATAATATATTGTGTATGTAATCATTATCAACATTCAAGACTCTTGGAGATTTAAACTTGAAGTTACACACTCCTTTCACGCATAAATATAAAAAAAATAATCTGGATGAAATATCAAGAGATGAACTTTTCTATCCATTTAGAGAAAAAGGTGTTTAGTGTCTAGGGCTATCGGTAACTATAACTATTTAGGTTAATTATCTTTTTAATGTGCGATAACGCCAAATATTACAATATAATTTTCGATGTATAGAGAATTACTACCCATTCTCTGTAAGCACTTAAACTTTTTTGGCACGCATAGTCACCGATCTTCCTGAAAATTGGCTGAGATGTAGGCCCTAATAGTCTAGTCAAAAAAATGTTACCAACCGATATATATATATATATATATAGGTTGGTTACCATGGAAACAGGGGAGAAAGTTGTTATTTTTGAAAAAATACAATATTTGATGTTGTTTTGTGAATTTATGCGGCCACATCTATTAAAAAGAAACACTAAAACAATTAATTTCAGTCTTGTTTTTACTAATGATCAAAAGAAGTTATGGGTATTCTATCTAGAAATGTGTGAAATTAATTTCTAAAAATTATGCCTGTACAGTATTTTTTTCCTAAATGAGTTATCTCCCTTAACCATATTTAGAACTCTTCAAAACAGAGATAAAAAAGTTTTTAGTAAAATATGGCAGAAAGCTGTCTGCTGCCAAAATACTTTCCTGAATTTCATTTAAAATCTCCTTGCTGCTTTAAATTTGTAAGTCTTAAAGACATTTCTCGAATTAAATTGACACTGCTATTCTCAGATTTGGGTTGTTTGCTGAGCGAATTTGAATCCACTCATTGTATTACTATTAATAACATTGTAATTTGTGAAAACCATTTTCTTGAACTTAAAAGTCGTGATTATAATAGACAGCGGTCAGTAAAGTGTATGCTTCCGTCCTGCTAAGCAGTGCACAGAGATTTAAGGAAACAAGAACGCCGTTTGACCGAGCAAAACGTCCAACGGATTTTTCTAACTACAGGCATTGTACTTCCTATTGGCACAGGTTAGTATAGACTATAGCAATTATAGCTTACAATTCATCATTTGTACATCTTTTCTTTTTACCCTTCAAAAATAAGGATAATATCAAAAGTTAATTTGTATTCAGTGGCGGATCCAGAACTTTTCATAAAGGGGGGGGGGGGGGGCGCTGACTGACCTAAGGGGGGGCCTCGCTCCAGTCATGCTTCAATGATTCCCTATATAATCAATTTTTTTCCACGAAAGGGGGGGTCCTTCTGGGTCCCCCTATGGTATTTCTTGTGGAAAGGGGAATGTGCCAAAGAGACAACAATCCATACAAAGAGCAGAATACTGCATCATAGACCAACACAGACAGAAAATCCTGCACCAGGCTTATAAAAATATTATGTATACTTGTTGAATGTTCAGCAAAATTGGACGTCACACTGAACTCGGAAACATATAAATGAACCAATTTCTTTTTTTAGATTACAATTTGTTTCATAGTAAAAAATAGTTTGCAATATCATTATTAGAGATGAAACATTTATATAATATATCAAATACAGTGTGTAAAGAAAATATTTACTGTAGTTAATATTTTTCCTTATCATTTAATTCAGAACATTAAATTGTATTCCTATATTCCACATAGTTTAAAGTAGCAAAGTGCTGTCTTAAAACTGTATTTATTTTCAACATCCAGTAAATTACATTATCATCTTTGGAAACATACGATTTACAGATATTTTATCGCAAACTCGAGGTAGCAAAATTGAAAACACCAAACATTACGTGCGTCTGCATATTGTTTAAATATTTTACAATATAAGCATGATATGAACCTAAATGGAATAGCTAGTGTCCAGAGAAGGACAAACTCCCTAAATTAAAACTGACAATTCCTCAGCGAAAATAACACCACTGAATACCACTCTTATAATTGTAACCTGAAACATAACATTGAAAAAAACACACTACTTCAAGCAGTTATGAACATGACGAATTCAAGTGCTCTTCCTGTTACACTGTGACTCCCGTCGTGTTACTTGTTTTAAAATCAATTGGTAAAGAATATCCGATGCTAGTTTCACAAAATTGTGGATTGTAAAATATCTTTCATCCAACCATAGGAAAACCCTACAAACATATCAAATGAAAGCACTCGTTATCTATTTAAAGTACCTAAGTTCTCAAAACTAAATATCTCCAACACTAACCCTCGTTAATCGATTGCCTCTTAAAAAAATGACATTATTAATGTACGTTTATGTTATAAAGTTAATCTGCTGGTCTTAGGTATTTCTAATGATCGAAATAAGCAATGGAACTGACTTCAAATAATTCAAATATAAACAGCAATGAGTATCCTTTCTAGAATTATCTGAATTGCGTGACTTTAAATTTGTATGCAAAGTATAAAACTTTATGTATATCTGGTAAATAAAGCCGGGGATTTCGTAACAAAGTATTCAAAATCATGTACTTCATTTTTCCATATATACAGAGATTTGGTTATGAACATGTAAAACCTTATCACAACAGCAATCTACATCCTAGTTTTAAAATTAAAATATTAATAGAGGCAGTAAATTATGATAACATTAATAAAAATTTACAAATTCTTTAAATAAAACTATTCTGAAAGTAATATCTTCTTTCTCGCTACTGTTTTTTTGCATCCCCCATAAGTGTTTTAAAATGTTTTTGAATCTGTTTTTGCATTGATTTGATTTAATAAAATAAATTCTAGTATGACGTTTTCCTTGCTTTAGAAACAAAGCCATGTTTTAATTCTAATAAAACATGGGCTGCATCTGATTGACGTCACAATTAAAATTGCAATGTCAACTGTGTTTTAACAACGCTGGAAATCAAAATCTAAAATTGTTTTGGTGTTGCTTGCTAGGAAATTAAATAAAATCATGTTTTAAGTAAGTTTGCATGTATCAGTTCATATGTTTATCGTGCAACGGTTGACTTACTATAACGTTTTGTTTTGTCAATGCGTATTATAGGTCCGCTTGAAGAACAAAAGTTCGAAATATTCCTATTAGAATCGAACGAATGTGATCATGCCATGCTCTATGCAAATTTTAACATGGTTAGGCATTATATTTGTCAACATTTTACACCTCGTTTACACTCGGTATAAGGATATTGACAAATATAATGCATATCCATATTATAAAGAGCATAGACCATGGCATGAAAGAATTATTTATTATGTAAGTCGACAGAAATCTACCAATGTACAAATATCACGAATCTATTTATACGACATTTTAAAATTACACACAGAAACTAAGAAACTTGCGGGGACTAACAAATTAGCACAACCAGATGCTTCAACATGATTTAAACATAACGAAATGCGTATTGTTATACCACAATGAATAATAACGGTCCTACATCCTACATCGATACTTATATTTTGACATTGCAAAAGGTCATGTTGTTTTCTCACTGTCTATGCCATCTTCATTCATGTTTAAATAATCCATTAGATGTATATGATCCAGGAAAACACGATTTACTCATTAGTTTTGATTGGATTGTGCGTAATCTAAGACCTGTACGTTGTCTTTTGTTAGTTGTTTGTTACTGCTAATTTGACATCTGATGTTTCAATATAAGATTTGGTACAATGTGGATTGATTGCAAATGATAAAGTTATCTACAAAAAACTAAAAGATAACTAAAGTCCTTTCGAAATGTTTCAGTTTTTACTAATGGTCAAAAAAAGTAAAAAAACAAAAATACCGAACTCCAAAGAAAATTCAAATAGGAAAGTCCGATAACAAATGGCAAAATCAAAGCTCAAACACATCAAACGAATGGATAACAACTGTCATATTCCTTACTTGGTATAGTCATTTTTTATGAAGAAAATGGTGTATTAAACCTGGTTTTATAGCTAGCTACTTTTCGACTTGTATGACAGTCGCATAAAATTCCATTATATTGACAACAATGTGTGAACAAACCAAACAGATCAGAAACGTATAAACCAGATTTGAAGCCAGATGGAATGCGTACTATGCTGCAACGTTATAATGTAACAGATTTAGGTATATTATGTTACGGTGTAGATTCGAGTATCGGTTTGTTTGGGGTTATTAGAGTCCTGCAAGGTTGTTTCTTGCTTGAATGTATTTATTTCAATTAGGATTGACGTTTTAGGCGTTATTAAACTAAACTATGCTGTCTAGTATTGATAATAAGGATTACTATTAATATACCACTACCTCTTCCTAGATTTAAAGGTATATATTCTAGGTATAGACTTTGTTTATCATCTTATTTTCATGTTATAGTGTTCTTGTTTTTGACTTCGTAAGTTATTAACCTTTACTGTTTATTCCATGTTTTGGTAATTTTTGTTTTGCCCGGCTCGCTACTTATTTATTTATGCATCCTGCCAATGTGTTTTGTGCTGTGGTCATTTTTCGAATTCTTGTCTTTCATGTTTGCTTATATGATTTGTCAATATGGCATTTTGTTTTTCTTTATTGACATATTTCATGTATTTGTTTGTTTTCATAGTGATTGTGATTATAATACAATGTTGACTGTTGTACCCCTATTTTTGACATTTTTATCTATTATGTCGGTTTGTTTTGTTCATTCATTGTTTTCAATATAATGAAATTTTATGGGACTGTCATACAAGTAAGATGTTTAACTAGCTATAAAACCAGGTGTTATCCACCATTTGTTACAAGAAAAAATACCTGGAGCAAGTCAGGAATATGACAGTTGTTTTCCATTCGTATGATGTGTTTGAGCTTTTGATTTTGCCATTTGATAAGGGACTTTCCTATTTGAATTTTCCTAGGATTTCGGTATTTATGTTATAATTTTACTCTTTTTTTTAAGATGTTTACACACTTCAGTCAATTACATATTTCCCTTATTTGAAAATTGGAAGTAAACAAGCGGTGTAAATGTATGTTGAATTCTTTGACAAAAGCAATATATTTTTGGATCTCATTAAACATATTTTTCCTATTGATTTATCTTTACAGAAACATACGTTTTTATATTATCTAATATAAAATTATATTGTACCCTATCTGCAAAGATAAACAAATGAAAAACAAAATAATCGATTTTATGCCAAACGCATCAATAATTTATGGTGAATTTTGCTTTCAGCTATAATTATAATAAAATTGAGAATGGAAATGGGGAATATGTCAAAGAGATAACAACCCGACCAAATAAAAAACAACAGCAGAGGGTCACCAACAGGTCTTCATTGTAGCGAGAAATTCCCGCACCCGGAGGCGTCCTTCAGCTGACCCCTAAACAAATATATACTAGTCCAGTGATAATGAACGCTATACTAATTTCCAAATCGTACACAAGAAACTAAAATTAAAATAATACAAGACTAACAAAGGCCAGAGGCTCCTGACTTGGGACAGGCGCAAAAATGCGGCGGGGTTAAACATGTTTGTGAGATCTCAACCCTCCCCCTATACCTCTAACCAATATAGAAAAGTAAACGCATAACAATACGCACATTAAAATTCAGTTCAAGAGAAGTCCGAGTCTGATGTCAGAAGATGTAACCAAAGAAAATAAACAAAATGACAATAATACATAAATAACAACAGACTACTAACAGTTAACTGACATGCCAGCTCCAGACTTCAATTAAACTGACTGAAAGATTATGATTTCATCATATGAATATCAGGCACAATCCTTCCCGTTAGGGGTTTAGTATCATACCATCATAACATATATGAGAAGAACATAACCCGTGTCATGCCAACAACTGTTTTTAGAATAAATGTGTTTAGTTCCGATGCAAAGACCTTATCAGTGACTCAATATTAACGCCAAAATATGCAATCTTTAATGACTTGACAACAGTATCGTAATTATATCCCTTCTTAATAAGTCTATTCAAAGGTTTTGTAAGTTTCTGTGGTGAATACTGACACCTTTGTGCTTTATAAAGAATATTTCCATAAATTGGATGTGAAATACCTGAACGTATTAGAAGTCTGCATGATGAGCTATATTTACGAATGATGTCTTTATACCGATGATAAAATTTAGTAAATGTTTTGACTAGTTTGTGATATCGAAAACCCTGGTGTAATAATTTTTCAGTAATACATAAATTTCTCTCGTTAAAATCTAAGGCCGTGTTCACACCAAACGCCGTGTAGAGTAAACATGTTTACAATTAGTTTAGTGTAGTGTACACTGGTTTCACATTACATTTGTTCACATCTATACACCTTGTTTAGCTACCTGTACATAAGATTTGTTCTCACTTGTAAACTATATGTCATTTAAATGTTCATTACGTAGAACTGAATTTAAATGTTTGGAAATTTTTTCTAGCGGTAATGGAACAACCATTTGACTTCAAAAAAGGGGTGGGGGTGGGGGATGGGTAATGAAAATACTCCGATCCTCAATTTGATATAAAAAAAAAATGGTCATACAGATGATAAAAAAACATATTCTGAATCCAGAGTTTCCACATACATAATAGTGTTAAATATTGGAAACAAAAAGTATTTGATAACCAGCATCGAAAAAAAAAGGAATAAAAACGTACGCGCGAAAAAAAATCTGACTCAGATAAAAAAAAATAACCCTCCCCCTTTTTTTAAGTTAAGTGGTTGCTACTTTATGAAAGCCATTTTTATAATTTGCAGTAGTTTGAATAAACTAGAGATGTCTAGATAATGCATTAGAAAACGTTAGCTGCAACAGCGTGTTTACAGCCGAAAAAAGGATTGAGATATTAGGGATCACTACATTTTTATCTTTTCTGTTCGTTTCAAATGGTATTTCTTCTCCAAGGAGTATTTGGTAAAGGAATAGGGTAATGTTTTTTTTATTTATTTTACGTACGCGTGTTATTTAACGGATCTGAGATACTAGACAAACATATAAATTACCTCACACTTTTTTAAGTCGTGCATTTATGCGTGAATCGTTTTTTTAGTAAAGACCAGTGGCGAATATTTCTGTGTACGTGAAGTCGATTCGGGAAGACCTTTTCAAATGAATTAGGCAGCAACTATTTACTTCATTTTTTGTAGAGTGGAAGGGGGGTGTGAGCTATTGATTTTTTTCAGGACAAATTTTGGTGACAAGTCGAAATCAATTTTAGCATTATATATTGTGGCAGCTGAGGGTGAAACAAACAATTTCTTTTTCAGGGCCAAAAACTGGAAACATTTTTGTTTCCAAAACAAAATCCATAGCTCACCCCGACCCCTTGCCTTTATGTTTTATACTCAACTATAATAGCCCCCCCCCCCCCCCACCGAAAATCAATTGGTTGCTGCCTTATGGGTTCGGCAATGATGCTGATTTGAATCTTGATTAGGGGTTAATAAAGTACGTTAATTTTTTTTAACAAAAAAAAAATCTGTAAAATTTAGACAACTAATAATTATCAAAAATATCAATTTTACTCAAAAATAGTTTCCCCCTTAAATATATACACGATAAAACTAATGTCCTAAATGCCTAGTTTTGTGTACACTTAACCTACACAAGGCCTACATCGACTATCGACTGTGTGTAGGTAAAACATGATTTAAACTACATGTAAACATTGAGTTTTATCAATGGGAACGCAATTGTGTTTAGTTTACGTGTGAGTTACACTAACACAACACCGAATTTAGGTCAATGTGAACACGGCCTAAAACATTGTTACATACACGAGCGAATCGTACAAGTTGAGATATATAAACACCGTAAGATGGTGACAAGGGAACGTCACCATCTAAAAACGGATAATTAACGATAGGAAATGAAAAATCAACCCTTTTATCATAAATTGTAGTATTCAGCTTTCCATTAGTGATATAGATATCAAGATCGAGAAAAGGGCAGTGGTCATTGTTAGTATTAGCTTTATTTAAAGTAAGTTTAACAGGATAAATTTCATTAATATACATACTGAAGTCGTCATTATTGAGAGCCAAAATATCATCCAAATATCTAAAAGTATTATTAAATTTGTTTATCAGATGTTGTTTCGATGGGTCTTTGCTTATTTTTGTCATAAATTGTAACTCATAACAAACTCTACAAGGTTTTTATTGTCTTATTTTTGCACATACTTATGTTTTTAAAAGTAGATTGTTTTGATTTTTTTGGTTTTTAATTCTTTTTAACGTTGTAAATGCATTTTTTGTAAAAAAAAATGTTTTGAATTTGTTTCGTTTTTCTTTTTTCTTTACGCAGGTTTGCAATAAGCAGATTTTGTTGTGAGACAGACTAGTTATTTTTTTAGGACTGCAAACTAAATCCCTAAATAGATAGTTAAAATATTGTTTTCATGGAACATATGAAGGAACACATCGCAGTTCATCAATATTAATTAAAAATGCGAGAGTAAACCTTTGATATGTAAACGCCAAACAAAAATAAATAATTACATTAGATGTATGTTTCATTATAATACGTTATTTTGATTGGCTGACAACAATCTCATGTCATTCCTGAACTAACCCTCATTTCAATATGAATTGTAACATTCATGATGACACACGTTTCCAAAATAAAGTGCACAGGTAAATAAAAGATAACTTGATAGTAATAGTGGTTTCATGATCATTGTGAAAAAATGTAATTATGAGTATTGAAAGCATCTTTTAGTATTTTCATAGGGTTGTAAAAGCGTTGACCGTCTGCACATTTTTATAATGAAATGCTGCCACGCTTCATACAAAATGTACTTCGGTCAACGCTTGTATACCCCAATGAAGTTACAAAAAGAGTTATTCAATTATAAAATAAAATTTAAAAAAACGTAGTATAAATGATCAAAGTCTTGAAGAGTCCCCCTGTTGTTTCTTTTTGAATGTTCTTGCGTTAGCATTTTTTATACTTTCCATTGAATGCAGTACAAAAACTGTAACAAGTCAGAAACATGACAGTTGTTATCCATTCGTTTCATGTGTTGGAGCTTTTGTTTTTGCCATTTGATTAGTGACTTTCCGTTTTGAATTTTCCTCGGAGTTCGGTATTTTTGTTATTTTACATTTTGCTGATGATATTCCAATTACCTACCTTAAACAAAAGAGTCATACTAATTATAAAAAGATTAAAGCGATTCCATAAAAAACCACAAGCGTCATCATTCTTTGTGATATTAATTCTCAAGGAAAGAAGAATGGTTTTTGTTTTTTTAATCTTTTTCGTCGTTAATAATGAAGATATACATGACAGATTCTTTGTGTTGCTGTTAATTCTAATTTCTTAAGTGCGTCATTTCAAATGATTATCATTTGCATTTAAATTAAATTTTGACTTAACATTTGTCTAAAGTTCTTATTGTCATTCTAATTGCCTTAGAAAATATTGTGATGGCTGTCACTTAGATGTGGATTCAGAAAATATGTAATGAAATTGTAAAAGTCTTCAATCACAATCTTAAAACTTTTGCCATGATATTAAAACCTTTAATGTTTCTATGCTTTACACTACTATTGCAAATGTTCCTGTAGAAAGGTTTTCATAACTAATTAAATTGTCTTTTGAATAATCTCATTGCAAATTCATTTGCTCTAACTGGTTTAAAACCTTTTTCTGTAACGAAAAAGGAAAGTAGGCTAGATACGATTACTGGAAATGTGAAGATATGATTGAAGCTTTGAATTTTCTTCCGGACAACACATATGTACGTTTTAGCGATAAAGTGTTTCGACATGTAGTAGGTATTCCTATAGGCAATAATTGCGACTCTTTAATAACATACTCATTCCTGTATTGCTATGAATCTCGGTTTATGACCAAACTCAGTAAAGACACGTCATTGTTACATTTGGTTGATACATTCAACAATACACATCGTTATCTTGATGATATGTGTTCGTTAAATAATCCAGAGTTCTTTGAATATACTACCGAAATTTACCCAAAGGATTTAACACAGACAGCAGCAGTTGTCCATTTTTAGATTTAAACATTTCAATTTCTGATGAGAAACTCCATACTAAAATTTCTGACAAAAGAGATGATTTTTCCTTCCCTATTGTTAGTCTTTAGACGGCGATGTTCCTTTGGCTCCATCATACGGTGTTTATATATCCAAACTCGTTCGTTATGCCCGTGTGAGTAGTCATGTCATAGATCTTAACGAACGTAATCAGTGCATAACTGGTAAATTATGAAGTCATTACCATAAATTGCTTATAACTTTTACTAAATTCTTTCATAGATACAAAGATTTGATTAGTAAATTTGGCTATATCTGTAGAACACTTATTGAAAACGGTATTTCACATCATCAATTTTACGGTAATATTGTACTTTAAGCGTGGAAATCACTATGTGATCCGAGTAAACTCGTCGAACCTTTACAGTCGTTCTATAGTTAGTGTGACAAGTCTTCCTAGTAGTCGTATAGAAAGACTACAAACATAACGTAAATTGTTAGACAATATCGAACGTAAGAAAACTCTTCATACATGTTTTCTAATCCATAATAAATTGTAAGCTTGAGTTAACATAAACAAAACATACAAGGTCTTACGTGTCATCTTTTTAATTTCCAATTCCAGTTCCAACTTTCAGTCGATCAGCTCGGTCCACCTATTTTGCAGAATCTACATATTACATAGATGTTTTATTTGGTCACGTCTTAAATATGCATGAAATATGCCACTGGTCAATATGCAAGCAAAAACAAATCAATCACAGTAATGAAAAGGTACTATCTCCCATCACCAAAATATAAGTAACATGCAGGTGATAGCATAACGAAAACAATTCAAACGAAACAGTGTGTGTTCCTTCGGATAGTATACATTAAACAAATTTCATGTATTGATTTTTTAAAGCCTAATTTACCAATGAAAACCAAGAACGGTTTTCAAACTGACACTTGTTCGATCTGCGTATATTTAAATGCAAATCACCATAGTATTTTTCATTTATTTTGATCTGTGAAGATGATGGAATGTATAATACATAAATTAATTCTACTTTTGGTCTTCTTGGTTTAGTTAATCTTGATACATGGTGAGTTCTTTGTACTAAAAAGATAAAAAAAAAAAAAACATATACAAACAATCGCAAAAAATATTTTGTTTTAATTGTTCAGTTTTAAAGCGTATTTCTATACTTTTTGTACTGAAAGTTTAAAGCGTTTGAAATGTTTGCATTTTTAGAAAAAGCAACGAAATAAGTATCGCATAATGTAGAACGCATATTGTAATTCTGATCGCATTCTACATACATAAATGCATAATTTTATGGTACTATATGAACATTTTGTGCCTCTAGACTAACAAAAAACAACAATAAATGACACCATGATTTCTAAACTATGGAATTCTTGTGTTCACCAGGATAAGCCATAAAAATATGAAAGTTTTACTGAATATTGTGGTGCATTAAATGTATGCGAATTCATTTATTCCATTATACTGTCATGAGATTTGTGAAGTAATAAATTAGAATGACATTAAGGTAACGACATTTTCGCTATTTTTAATGATTATTTTAACCTTTGGGGTTGTTTAAGTTTTAGCTTATAATTACAGAAAATTAGTACACCAATACGCTACAGTAGTTTATATCTATACTTCTTGACAGTTGTATGATTTTTAGGAAAAGTACAGATATATGCAATTTGTGTTTATAGTTCAAACATTAAAAAAAAACTTGTAATATTATGAAAACTTGAGGCATGGAGTTTGCACTTCGTAAATACAGATGTTTCACAGACAACGCTTCTTTTCGGCAGACATTTAAAATTCATAGATATTTTGTTTTATTCCCAGATATGATCTGTCTGCTATATCTGGTAGAGACACAATGTAACCAGTATAAATACTCATGGATAGCGGCAAATTTTAATTCTGATTAAGACCCACAGTGAGATGAGGGGCAGTGAAAATTTTAGTATAAGTTTGAACTCTTAGTAGTTCGATGCATATAAATGTTGAAAATATGCCATACAGCTTAATATTTTGACCTATGAAAACAATTTTAGTGCATAAAAACTTTTTATTCTAGGATATAAATTTTTACGAAACTCCATAGGAAATGTGGTACAATAGGAATAGGAGTTACTATGGGAAATTGCATTGTCTATATTTTCAGAAGTGCAACCTAGAGATATAATTTTTAGCAATTGCTTTATAATGAATAAAATTGAGAAAGGAAATGGGGAATGTGTCAAAGCGACAACAATCCGACCATAGAGCAGACAACAGCCGAAGGCCACCAATGGGTCTTCAATGTAGCGAATATTTCCGCACCCGTAGGTGTCCTTCAGCTGGCCCCTAAAAATATGTATACTAGTACAGTGATAATGGACGTCATACTAAACTCCGAATTATATACAAGAAACTAAAATTAAAAATCATACAAGACTAACAAAGGCCAGAGGCTCCGGACTTGGGACAGGCTCAAAATTGCGGCGGGGTTAAACATGTTTACGAGATCTCAACCCTCCCCTATACCTCTAGCCAATGTAGAAAAGTAAACGCATAACAATACGCACATTAAAATTCAGTTCAAGAGAAGTCCGAGTCCGATGTCAAAAGATGTAACAAAAGAAAATAAATAAAATGACAATAATACATAAATAACAACAGACTACTAGTAGTTAACTGACATGCCAGCTCCAAACAAATGTTTATTCAAGATTATTTATCATCACAATACTGTACTATACTGATATGGACACCATACGGTTTAAAAGTCATTAAAATTGTGTTCAATAGATGTTGATGAAAAAGATTGCATGGGGTATTGTGCCTTTACATTTCATAAATTAGTTTTTGTTCATTTAAGAACGTCTTTTGAAAATCCGTAAATCTTATAATGTGGCCAACCTCATGGCGCCGATGAAGATTCAAATTCTATATTACATTGTATGTGCTAGGAACTTCCTCCAGAAAACCTCTTCAAACTGCATTTGCTCGCGTCATATCTGTCATTGTAACGTTATATCGTTATTTGGTATTAAGGATCCTAGAATATATCATATAATAAGAATTCAAGTAGTTACAGTTTGTACCTATTTTTAGTTACGAGACATGCAAATACAAAATGCAAAATAACTATAGTGTTCTCTTTCCAGTACAATTGATTAATAGATCACTTTTTTTTTATAACAGAAAATTAAAACTTTAATGAATAAAAAAGTATTCAAACAGCCTAATTGCAACATTTTCAGGATCAAATAATGTTGGTTTGAGTGTCTCACTCAAAACGTGTATGGAAGAGGTTTTCTGGAATAAATTATCATTCATGAATACAATAAACTACATGTACATGAAAACAAATACAATTATTTCTATAATCTGTCGTTCATTTACCACGTCTTAATTTAGTAATAACCCTTAAAACTTAATACAGGTATCTGTTTATTATAAACGATTGTATGGTAACTCTAGATGTCATGATTATTTTGTATTGTTGGTATTTTGTCTCATCAAAGTTTAACTTACATCATCTTTTTCAAACCCCAAGAGTCAAACAAAAGAAAACCCCTGCAAAGTAGAGCATCCGTTAAGATGTGCGGGATGTACAAATACGCAGTCGAAATGGGGACGCTAGATCTGATGTCTCGAGTAACAAGAGTGTCACATTCTCGTCTCTTAAAAGAGCCCTTGGAGCAACTCTTTTTGGGAGATTCGTACGTGACCCGTTCAAGGTCTAACATTTCGATTTTTCCAATTGGCAGACAAATAAATTAACCGACCTTCAAATTCATACGTGTCATCCCATCTTCTAGAACTACCTAGTATATTTAGTTGTAAATTGTTTCTGGCCCTGAATATGTTTGAACTGGGTGACCTATCAATTTTATTAATTGTTTATTTGCGTTGGTCCTTAATATACATGTAAAATGTGTCACTGGACGTCAATCTATCAACTAATCCATGTAGTTATATATCCGATTGTGCTTTACACACCAAGTACTACAACATAAATGCCAAAGTAAGTAATGTTTGCCCCATGTGAATGAGGATATTTTCGTCTACTTTTCAGTGATCTCTTTGCTATTTCGTATATATATAAAAGGAAGAGCTCGCTTAAGAAAAAAATAATACAATGGAGGAGCTTTTTTTAGAAGGGTTTGTTTCAATCGGAAAGGGTAGTCGACTCCTTTTAGTAGTTATTGTTATTCAGTTTAAAACTGTGAACTGCAACAGATAAAGAAACCATTTAAAAATCAAATAAAAGTCACATGGCTGAAACTGTCAGGCTTTAATGACGATTTTTACCCATTTCTTGTAGTTTCGGCTTAATGATTTCAGAGCAAAAAAGTCTGAAACAGCAAGATATTATCTACTAATATGTAAACGGCCGAAATCGTAAGTTGATTCCTTATAGAAATTATTATCCTTAAAGGAAATTTTATTCGTGTTTGGCAAAGGCAAAGAGAATCTTGAAACATCAAATATCGGTATAATACAGGAAACAAGATCTGTAAATTATTCAACATGACTGCGATCGTAATTCGTTTCGATTAAGTCGTTGCCTTTCATTGCCGATTTCCCCCAGTTCTACTCCCCTTCCCCTAGTTTGGAAACAATGTATATTCTCACATTACTTTTTAAATTGAGGTTAAGTAAACGTCATAAATAGTATTTCAAAAATCCGACATTACGTTTGGCCTCTATTAACAGATATTGAGTTAAATAAATGGGCGTTGATAATAGTTAAGTACAAATATGTACATTGAATATTTCAATTGAGTACGTAGATTTGTAAATAAATTAAACGTTGTAAAAAAACTTTCTAGATTGTTAAGGCATCTATCAACCGAATTGAGTGATATGTACGATTGTAGACTATGTCATCTTAAAACAATACAAATAGAAAGGACAAATGCGTTAGGAAAAGCTGAACTATGACTAGCAGAATGAAATTAAACGTCTAGTAGATCTTCTTGTATTACGATTTAATTATGACCCAATTGGGCTTCAAACACCATATAATAAATCAACCCCATTTTCTGTCGGTTGACGCTATCGAACCTTTCCACATTTGCATTTTAACATTTGTACAATAGATAAACCGAACTAATTGTTTATGCTATATGTAGAGAAATCAGAAACCTCCAATTTCAGATTAAACCAAATCGATCTTTTAGATATTAATCAAAACAGATTATGTTAATAAAAATCTGTAAATCTCTCTCTTTAAAATCAAATTCAAACTTATGAAAAATATCAAAATTGAGGACATCGTTTAGAGTCAATTAACCACTAAAGACTAAAAACTATATGTCATTCAATGATTCAATGATTCATTACTCTTTTAATGTCCAGTCGCAAATATGTCATGCATATTAAGGACGAAATGCAAATTGGGTTCACCCAGAACAAACGTTGAAAAATTTAAGACCCTTAAAGAAGATCTTACATTGTAAAAAGGTGCAAAAATATGCCCTACAAGAATAAGGTCGAACCTTTAAGTATATTGTGAGGTCAGCTATTTGTCTTTAATTGGCAATTTTCCATCCAATGCACTTTTATTCTTTAAAATTGTTATGATGGTATTCTACTTGCCTTTTTTCAATGCTAGTTTGAACCCCCTGTAATATCATTTTTATATATCAAAGCTACAGGCTGACTTTATAACATATAGTAGTCTGTATATAACACATGTTAGAACACAGTTTTAAAGGCTTGTCGTAATATGCCCATAGTGTACAGAAACATCTCGAATGACTTTCTTATGATAATTGTAATGTTTAACTAAAACCTAACACATATGATTCAGGCACTGGGTCGAGACTATTAGTTCTTAGGGTTATCATATAGTCAGTAGTCATTTATTCGGTACTGACATGATTTTAACAAATGTTTCCTTTGTTGATCATTTGAAAAAAATTAAGTAACGTTCCGACTTACGTTAAGTTAGCCGTAGACAATTTTAGCCAAGTTTTTTTTAGATGCCTTTTGGTCATATGATTCTGCATAGCACATGTTTAGGTCTTATTTGTGCGTTGGCTTCCAATTGTTTTGGTTATGGTTTTCATTGTGAGGTTAAACCAGAAAAGCGCTTTGGACGCGCGAAATCAATAAAGTGTTATTTTCATTTAATCAATTATACATGTTATAACCGTACATTTATATTTTACAGGAAAAATTGCGATCGAATCTACTACAGACTTACCAACTTCTAAATTGAAAACAGGGGATACAACTACATCAAAACCTAAATCAACGGATCGGCAAGTGTCATTCGATTCGACTTCCCAGCCCCAAGCACCTTCCACTGAATATCTTCAAATGAATAAATCTATATCCAACACAAAAGCGAAGATGCTGCAACAAAAGCATATATCAATTAAGCAACTAACTTGAAATTTATAAATCCCGAAGTTTCGACCTCTACTATGGAAACAATCAAATGCTCACAGTCTCATAAATGCATTTGCCAGAAAGGAATGAATTGCCAATTTAACAGAAAACCAGGATATCTACATTACAAAACTTTCTGACTACATTTGGTTAAAAAGATGTGTATTGCAACCTATGATTGATTCTTGTATGGTGAAAGTTTCAGATTGTCCGTATCAGTGTAATTGCTCACCAAAAGGAGGCACGACACCTCAAGAATATGATGTGTTTGCATGTGTAAGTCGCCCTTAAGCATTCAAAATGAATGTCCCTTGTATGCTGTGGGTCACCTATTTCTAGCAGTTTAAGGATTAGATAACACGCATTATAACTGTCCAACTTGCATGGTATGTTGTAAGACAAAAACATTATAAGAGAAATATTTGCAATATACTTGACATTACATTCTGTATAAAACGTGTCTTTGATATTTTAAAATAACATTTGCATTTAATTTTTTGTTTAATGTCTGTTTGTGTTTCTCATCCAATTTTGTCAATATAACGAAAGAATAAACAACTGTCATACAAGTGGGTGGTTTAGTTAGCTATACAATCAGGTTTAACATACCATTTTCTTCGTAAAATGCCTGTACCAAGTAATGAAAATGGTGGTTGTTTTCAATTCGTTCTGTTGGGTGATAACTCGTGTTGGATTTTGTCAGTTTTATATAGACTTCATCCTTTTTAAATTTTCCTTGCAATTCAGTTTTTTTGTAATACTTTTTTATACACTAAGCTTAGAAGGCTTTTATTTGCACAAACATATATGTGTATTTGGAGTTATCCAATGACCCTTTTTCACAGCCACTTCACCAGTACTTTGAGAATGAATTAATATGATCATTACAAGAGAGGCGAAGGATACCAAAGGGACATTCAAACTCATATTAGCTTTGAATTAGCTGTCAGTAGCTGCGAGTACTCTCAGATCTGTAATTAGTGTCTTCTTGATGTTGGGTGTACAAGTACCCGGCAAAGTCTACTCTGATGTATTCCTATTTGTATCCATCTGATTAGTTAAGCCTTTTTCAAATGATTTTTATAGTTTGTTCTTATGTTGTACTGTTACACATCTTCTTAATAAGCTTTGGATTTTCAAATATTTTGGCCTCGGGCATCACTGAAGTGACATTGGTTGTCGAAATGCGCATCTGGTTCAGCAAAATTGTTACCGTTTATGTTATCACTACCACTGGGTCGATGTCTCTGGTGGACTTATTGTCCCCGAGGGTACCACCAGCCCAGTAGCCAGTACTTCGGTACTGGCAGGAAAATACGGATATATTGTTATAAAATTTGCTGATGCAAAATTTTGGAAATTATTTTAAATTAAGGAATATATCTCCCTCATAGAAAGCTCTGATCCCTTGCCCGGCTTCGGCTACTAGTATACATTTTTATCCTTTTTGGTTTGTAACTATTCATCTTTTAAGTAAACTTTCGATTTTCAAATATTTTGGCTTCGAGCATCACTGAAGAAATATTGGTTGTCGAAATGCGAATCTGGTGCAGCAAAATTGTTACCGTTTATGTTATTACACCACTGTCCCAGGTTAGTAAAGGGTTTGGCGCCCGTTAACATGTTTAACCCCGCCATATTTTGTATGTGTCTGTCCCAAGTCATGAGCATGTAATTCAGTGGGTGTCGTTTGTTGCTGTGTTACATATGTGTTTTTCGTTCATTATTTTTTACATAAATTAGGCCGTTAGTTTTCTCGTTTGAATTGTTTTTCATCTGTCATTTCGGGCCCTTTTATAGCTGACTATGCGGTATGGGACACAAAAGACAACATAGAAAACAAAAGACTGAGCAACACGAACCCACCAACACTAGGTTGATCTCAGATGCTCAGGAAGGGATAATTAGATCCTGCTTCACGTGTGGCAGCTGTCGTGTTTTTCTAAATATCTGTCGTTGAATTCATCCAACGAAGAAGTATAGGAAATTGAAATGCCTTCTTAACAACCCCACTTTTGTTCACAGTTATATCCATTAACATATATGTTGTGGGTTTGTTTTTTTTTTGCCATACAAAAATCTAAGCGACGAAAATTACTTTGCAAATAAAATAATAACAAATGAATAACCTTGTTCTATGTTTTTCTTAACTTTGATTTCTTGTTTACCTTTTTAATGTACTTTCCTTCCATTCTTATGTTTCAAATAGTCATCCAATCTGTATCTAGGAGTCTTAGTTGTCAGCAAATGCTGTGTTCAACTCATCAATACTACATGTATATGTATGACATCAATTCTATTCATTTAAAATACATTCGTTTTGTCATTATTTTGCACACTAAAAGAAATTCGAGAACTTCCAAAAATGAACGCATATTTAAATTTCAAAATTGAGACTTTACAATTCAATCTGTTTACGTTTTATGTTACCCTTATGAAGAAATACTGATTTCATCATATAATGCAATGGGAACCACACAATTTGTTTTTCACTAAGACATTGCCATTATCAGATAGATAAACCAATAACACTTTATAGCTTCCTTCTCCTCTTCGAAAATACATCCATATACAGACAAAAACAACAAACACGGTTGTTTTCACTGCATTCAACAGGAAATATTCCTTTCGGATTAACGCTATGAAAAATGATACACAAAACAAAATGTTTGTCAAAGAAAATGCTACGACATTGTTAAAGAAATGCAAGACAAGGTTGATTTGAGCAAGGTTAGTTGATTAACAAATCACAGAGTCAGAAAATATGTAGTGTAAGAACTTTGCAAAAGCAACATACAAAATTCAGAAATCATGCAGAATTACGGTCACAAGAGTTTGACTTATGTAAATAACTACAGTGCAATCAGTGATGATAAACCAAAAACTTATTCGCATATAATGAGCAACCTAAATGTCAATATAGCTCATAGAGAACCTGTTTTTTTCTTCTTCTTCTATGGTGTCTACCTTACCTGATTTACATGTTTTCTTCTTTCAACGTGGAAATTTCTTAACCTCACCACACTATTTGCTCACAAACAAACATTATTTGCACGATTAACTCCATATTTTATGGCGCCAACCTTCATATACAAACGGATTCATCATCCGTAAAGCGGATGAAAAATATTTTCGTCTAAAATTGAAAATATTTTTTCGG
The DNA here is from genome assembly GCA_037788925.1 of Mytilus galloprovincialis. Taxonomy (NCBI): domain Eukaryota; kingdom Metazoa; phylum Mollusca; class Bivalvia; order Mytilida; family Mytilidae; genus Mytilus; species Mytilus galloprovincialis. The sequence goes on from CM075333.1 coordinate 48,305,933, forward strand.
TGTACCAGTCATCAGCTGACAGTGATCATGTCCTTTTAATATAACTATGCGATTCCACATATATGAAATAGATAAAGAGATGATATTTCTAATACTGATAATAGTTATATTATAACTTATATCATTTTTTCATTTTTTTAAAGCAACAACATTGTACAAAATAAATTACAGGTTAAATGCAACAAGAGTATATAGTATACAGCAAATCAAACCAAATGTTGGTCAATAAACATATGTAACCACATGATATGTGAGTTAAATGAGATTATTTGGACTCCATGTTTAAAAAAAGGCGTGTTTTATTGATTTCTGAAGAGAGAAAAACTACCAATGATACATTTGTAGCAGAGACAACAATTTGAATTGATTGAATTTTACCTATGTTTATATATAACTGCAAATCTCCAAAAGACCTGATAATTAATTGCTTGAATGATGGAAGCTGTTGTACATACCATACTTTTACTATTCATCCTGCTTCTTCAATTGATCATTTCATATGGTGAGTAGTTTTGTATATACATATATAAAACAATCAAAGATTAATTTAAATAAAAATAAATAGGATTTTTTTATTTTGTTTTATATACATGTTTAAAAGAAAATTTTGAAGATTGATAAGGAGTAGGACCGGTAAGGGCCAAATTTTGCCTTAACTTCAGGTTCATCTAATGAAAGATTTTGGACACTTTTTAAACATTTGAGTGTCTACTTTAGTAGATGCAATTGGTTAATGTGAAAGATTTGGGCTTATTCAGTCATTAAAGACGCTCAAATTCAAGCTTAAATATTGAAAATCTATCAAATATGCTATAAAACTTCACTTTTCAGATGGTTTTTGTCAAAACTGAAAGTGGCCGCATCCGTGTCATGCTCTTCAACTTTGTAATTGTTTGGCTTATAAATGTTTTTGAATTTTTGAAAAAAACTAAGGATTTTCTTATCCCAGGCATAGATTACCTTAGCCGCATTTGGCACAACTTTTTGGAATTTTGGATCCTCAATGCTCTTCAACTTTGTAATTGTTTGGCTTTATAAATGTTTTGATATGAGCGTCACTGATGAGTCTTATGTAGACGAAACGCGCGTCTGGCGTACAAAATTATAATCCTGGTACCTTTGATAACTATCATCCTCAACCTTGATATATGTTATGTATTATCATCAAATACAACTTACATTTAAATATTAAGAATGAATACAAATGCGGCCACTTTCATTTAAGACGGAAACCGTCTAAAAATTAACTCAAATGCTACAATTGTGAAGATTTCAGTAATTTAGCATGACTTAATGATGCTAGTACCCGATATATGTGCATTGTATTGCCAAAAACACCCCATATTTAGCTAACAAAAGTATTCTACTTTCCAATAAATAGCTTAAAGTGTATATATTAACAATTTTGTAAAACTGCTATATTTTGGGGCCAAAAAGGGGTCTTACTGGACCTACTCCTTTGATATTTTTTGTTGAAGGTAAAGTGGCAAATGCATATTCAGAACCAAATTTAAATAACTTAAAGACAGTTAAAGCGGAATTTTAGGAGCCTTTTTTCGAATTTTGAATTTGACATAGATTGTTATTGGTTTTTCGTTTGTGTTTGTTTTGTTCTGCTTTCGCCTTTTCTCGACTGGATATTTATTATGCGTATTGCAATCCAAACTTTGTGTTATTTGAAATCAATTTAAAGAAAGATGTTCTTCGACATGTTCGAATGTAACAATAACAATGCAGATTTAGGAGCTCATGTATCATTCACTGCCAGGATTAGTTTCCATGTCTATGTTGTGGAACATTCCGTAAGAATGTGCCATATAACGACATTTCTCAGCAAACTCCTTTACATTTACTTCAAATTATTTATTGACCATTAATGTAATATAAAAGTATTTATTGACTGATTACGCATGAATGGTAAAACAAAATCGTCAAAATTAAATTAAAATATATGGAATCAAATTGTTAATTCAACAATATCTAAAGAACACAATGCCAGATAGTCCGTGCAAAAGACCGACAACTTGTAATATGTTATATAATCATCAGCAAAGTAGAAGCATACTAACTGAAAAGGCGAGGTCAAATTTGACGGTGAATACTATTGCGCTAATGTGTTTGTTCTAAGTACAAGTATATCGTATTGTATTTTGTCTTTAAACTTACATAATTCATTTATAACGTGTTGTCGATATCTTACGATATATTTCCCTTCAAAATTGAGAGAATCACTAGGTCAACATTTGACTTGTTCTGCGATCAAAATAATTATTACTTAAATTCACTGTATGAAAGGAAGAATCTGGCAAAAATAAAAAACGACTTTTGTGAAAAAGCTTTTGTCCTACAATCATAACGACATTTGAATTAATAGCATTTGTTATCTGTTATTTGATAGCCATGACGTTGTCAGCTTTGTCTTCGACTTATGAGTTTAAATATTCTTTTTGATACTTTTAAGTTCTATTTTGTTTTTCAAATTATAAAATATCATTGGAAAATTATAACAAATTATTTTACAGATTCTCTATTTTAAATAATTCGGCTGATTTCTAAACAAACTAAATTTGCAAACGATAAATTGTATTTCGATATATTATTTATTTTTTGATAATATACTTAAATAAATGAGCATTTCACTATCATTGTAGGCGCAGAAATATATATTAATACTCCAGATACAAGAGATTACACTATTTTGTCTAATCATGGTATAAGAGCTACAGATAGACTCTTAATATTTCAACTGAAAGCTTGTAAAAATGGATATGTTGGATTAATGTCTGGAAACACCGAAAATGAACGATTATACGAGATTGATTTTGGAGGTCATAAAAATACAGTTTCATTTATTCGTGCCGGAAAGTCAAATACACTACCACGTCTTGTTGAAATTGCTGGTCCAGTTCTACACTGTTCTGAATATAAAGAGTTCATGATCACATGGGATGCTAATACTATCAATGTTAGTCATGGACTAGATGATTCGGGATCTACTTTTCTAACATGGACTAGTCCGACAACCTTGTTGCCGATAAAAAATATTGGAATTTCAACAGCCTATACTGCAAATGTGAATTGGATATTTCATACTCAAGGTAAGAATATCACACCAGATGACATTTCAAATATAACATCTGGGTGCATGTAAATTGTATGTTATTTCTATGGCCAATACGAGATTTTTTTTAAATTAAAATCAAACTTTATTTTGTGCAACAACTTTGACTATCTTTTTGGTATCTTCCGCCTCTTTCATATAATAGATACAAGTTTCTTTTAACGATAAATTCTTTTAACGAATTAACTTGTCTTTTCCTAGGAACATAAAGACAACATATTATTAGAGAAAAAAATTACATACAGTATTAATACATAATTCTAAATGAAATGGCTTTCGTGTGTTTTATTTCATTACTTTGGTACTGGCATGAAATACGGATATTTGAATAGAAATTTGATGTAAACTAAATTCGATAACTTTTGAATTAAAAAAACAGAGGCTCTGTATATTCGAACTGTTTTTGGAACTTTTGGTCCTCAATGCTCTTCAACTTTGTACTTGTTTTAGCTTTCGAACTTTTTTAATCTGAGCGTCACTGGTTAGTCTTGTGTAGACGAAACGCGCGTCTGACGTATTAAATTATAAACCTGGTACCTTTTGATACCAATTATTCGTGTGTTTCTCTGTCCTATATGTTCTCCCATTTATTTGTATTGTAGTCCTGTAATGTAATGTTGTCATTTTAATATTATATTTAATATTGCCATAAAAGCGGGAGGTTTGGCTAGCCACAAAACCAGGTTCACCATTTTGTCTTAAAATGTCCTGTACCAAGTCAGGAAAATGGCCATTGTTATATTATAATAGTCGTTTCTGTGTGTGTTACATTTTAGTGTTGTGTTTCTGTTGAGTCGTAGTTCTCCTCTAATATTTGATGTGTTTCCCTCAGTTTTAGTTTGTAACCCGGATTTGTTGTTTTCTCAATCGATTTATTAGTTTCGAACAGCGGTATACTACTGTTGCCTTTATTTACATTTATCGGTGCAGGCAAACAAAAAGACAGAAAAAAAAAACACAAAACAATTACTTAAACCATATGTAAATTCAGGGGGTGCGGGATGTGCCGAGTAGCTAACCAAGAAAAACGAGTATTTTGTCATGTGACATGTTTAACGGTTACAATCGTTCTGATCTAATATATGTTACAAGGTAGTTGATTTTAGTCTCTGATGCATGATTTGTTATTATTAATTGTTTTGGCTTTTAACTAGCTGTCACTAACTGCGAGTACTCTCAAATCGTACTTCCTTGTTAATTTGACCTGTTGATACTATTTGTAATGCTTTTTGTTATTTATGTTAATATGGATCTTGTCTATATACCAGCTTTGATTATTTGGGATTACTACCAATTTTCACTTCTTCGTACTATGAACATCAAAATTATTTCATTTCTCCTTAAATACTGTTCTTGCACCTGTACAGGAAGTTTTATCTAGCACTAATTGTAAACTGTTTTATTGTTGTTATTCACCCCATATGTACCAAGTGTTAGATAAGTTTTATTGATATTAAAGAAATGTCTTTGTATTCCTAAACGAAAGATTGTATACACACAGACGATCAAGTATACGTAATGACAAAATTATTTTAATTGTCACGCAGCTTTTTTCAAAAGTGATGATTTCTATAAATTGTTTTAATATTTCACAGTGGTATCTTACTTTAACTTTGTTTAAACCTATTTATTTACTTTTGACCTTGATCATTTATCCCTTATAAATTTTATTAACTTTGAATTTGCATTCAGGTATCGAAGATCAAATGTATTCGTTTATTGTTTGTTAATTTGCGTTTTTTTATTGAGTTAAGCCTTCCAATGGATATTTTATAGTGTGTTTTTCTATGTTGTGATGTTATACTACTGTTTCAGAAAAGGGAGAAGGTTTGGTACCATTAAAACGTTTAATCCCGCTGCAAATGTTTGCACCTGTCCTAAGTTAGGAATCTGATGTACAGTAGTTGTCGTTTGTTTATGTAGTTCATACGTGTTCTCATTTCTCGTTTTTATATAGACCGTTGGTTTTCCTGTTTGATTTTGGTTTTAGATTACTATTTTTTGGGGCCCTTTACAGCTTGCTGTTCGGTATGAGCCAAGGCTCCGTGTTGAAGGGCGTACCTTGACCTATAATGGTTTACTTTTATAAATTGTTATTTGGATGGAGAGTTGTCTCATTGGCACTCATACCACATCTTCCTATATCTATATTCAAGTTACAAAAAAATTTGCCAAAAAATACTCTTTCCGACTGGACGCTTGTAACGTCACGATCATCAATGCGTTTTTGAACATTAACATTCGGTGTAATTAAACAGATATAGCATGTTCTTGAGGGGTATTTGCGAAAAATACCAGTCTTGAGCATGAATTTCCCTCGCCTTACGGCTCGCGAAATTTAACATTCTCTCGACTGGTATTTTTCGCAAAAAACCCTCCTTAACATGATATATCTGTTTAAAATTCAATTCAAATCTTTATTGCCATAACACTACATATTTATAGTATGTAACAAAATAAAACTAAAACAATAACAACAAGATCATTAATATGCATAATAAAAGTAAATATTTCAAGAGTCACCTGTCCTCAGTTCTATAGACTGTTTTAAAAAGGATCCTAGCTTATTAATCTGAATGTGTGATCTTGGGTTGAGTATATATGTAATTTTATCAATATCATTTAAATTTGTAAAGTGCATATTATCATTTATCAAAAAATCAAAATAAACTTTTCTATTATTACTGTTACTATTACAATATAAAAGAAATGAATTTCATCTTCAATTTGTTTACAGTTTTTGCATAATCTTTCTTCTTTTGGTATTTTAAGATATCTTCCCTTTTCTATTAATAAAATTTGGTCACTTAGTCTAAATTTTGTTATCAGTTTTATAAATCCAAATTATGAGCAAGGTATTTCAATCTGGAAAAAATCACCCATTTTAGAAAAGGTGGTGGCCATCTTGAAAAAATGAAATTTTCTTATGGCCAGCAGTTTTTTTCTTAAAAAGTATATAATAATGATGATTCGTGCTAATTTTCATGCTTGTATCATCATTTGCACAAATCCCTTGATTTTGCTTGCTAATATCTTCCACTAAAGTGAAATATTTTTCTCCTGTATTATTTAGTTTTACATGTTTATAAATAGTGAGTTTGCTGTTATCCTTTATACAATGTATCTGATATTTTATCACTTACTAGCTTTTCATAAAAATGCTTCAATTTTAATTCTATTTGTTCTCTTATAGTTTTAGTTATGTTTTGTGAGGAATATTTCTTCAAAGTGTCCAAATTCATATCAGTTTCTACTAATACATGTTTTACAAATGAGAACCAAGAATAAATTTCTACAGAGTCTATGTTTTGAGACAAAATAAAGGATTCTTTTACAAGAGGATTAATGTCATCAGAATATAATCTTAGACTAATAAGATACAAGAAAGATTGAAATTTAATATTTAGTTCCAGAGGTAGTCTCCCCAGAGCTTTTTTTAGCTTTTTTGGTTAGATCTATAGTACTGTGGAAAGATTTCCCTTATTTTTAATCAACATTCCTAAAAATTTATACTCATTTGTGTCTGATATTGGAATATCTGTGTATGTTACAAATGAGTGAGCTGTTTTGGAACAGTTTTGCTTTATAATCATAGTTTTAGTTTTTTTTCATTTACACTTAATTGCAACAATTATCACAAAAAACACTTAAATTATTTAAACTATTTTGTTATCCCTTTTTAGTTTCAGATATTAAAAGAAGATCATCTGCAAATAGAGGAGTGTTAATGTTTGAAGAAACCAATGTTATTTGATCTGAATTTATTTTATTTAACTCTTATATTAAATCATTTATTAAAATTTTGAACAATGTGGGACTTAATGAATACCCTTGTTTTACCCCTCTAAAAATATGTAAATCAGCGATATACCTATATAAAAAATATTTTTTGTGTGGGCCGAATAAGTAAAAAACAAATGCTCTCTTCACATGCTACTTGGTTTGCGTATTTCAATACAATTGAGAATGGAAATGGGGAATATGTCAAAGAGACAACAACACGACTAAATAACAGAAAACAGCCGAAGGCCACCAATGGGTCTACAATCTCAATATCTACAATCACTCTTTTAATAACAGAAAATACTGTTCATATGCAACTATCTAAAGCAAAAGATTTATTAAACTTGTTAAAGGTCACATGAAAACGCAATAATACATAGATCTGCGATGATGTTTAACTTATTCTTTTTTAAACTAACCAAACTAACTAATCATAAATCGATTATGACGTAACATTTCCTCTCCTCTGAAATTCCCATTTTGACGTCATTAAAAAGGGCGACCATGCCTGATGACGTCACATAGAAGGAACACATCTTTTTGCAGATCATAAGAAAAAAAGATTAAATGTGTCTGCATATAGTCTAAAATCATTAAAAAACAGATTCCACCACCAAATCTCGTGCAATACGATATTGATCCACTCTCGACAGTTACATTTTGAATATTTAAACTGCTCGGCAAGCCTCGCGTTTTAAATTTAAAAAAATTTACTGTCTCGAGTGGAATTATATCGTATCACACTTGATGCAGTGGTAGAATCTATATGAATCGATCATATCAGCAACAACAACATCATTAGTACAGATATAACAACGATAATAAAACGTATCAAATATATATTATTTTGTTCTTTACTTTACTAAATTAAAATCTCAAAGGTTGAAACTCAGTAGCAACAATCTTTTGTCTAGCGTTATAAAACAAATGTTGAATTTATTATCATACTAACAAATATTGTTTTCTTTACACAGACAGTTTACAAACTACAACATTGCCATATACGGAGATTTCTACTCAAATATCAGCTTCATCTCTTGGTACAGCGACGATATCTTCTTCTACATTAACGCCACCAACCACTATTGATGAAATAGCATCATCTACTACAATAAATGACGTTCCTAGCACATCTGATTCCTCTACAATGACTGAGCACCAAATATCTGTATCTACGGACTTTCCAACAACGTCGGACGACTCTTCACAAACAAGTCTCAAAACAACAGAAACGTCGGACTTCCGAATGACTTCCGAGCTAACAACAACAAACTCAGAAATTGATATATCTACAAACTCGACAACTATATCAATTTTTACACCAACAAATCCAGAAACAACAACATCTAAAGATTTACAATCCATAACTGACGGAACAACAACACATGCTAATAAGCCATCATCCATTTCATTAACAACCGCTTCGAATGATAAAAAAACAAATTCACACACGTCAGCAGTAAAGTTGTTGCCGACCACATCAAATTATATATCAACATGGTCACAGATATCGACATCTATGGAAATGAAAACCATACCTGACAATACAAGTTCAAAAATACAAACCTATGACTCTACATCAACCTATAAAAACACTGCAACGGAATTTGAACAATCTATCCCTTCAACAAACAGGGTTTCTCCACCTACTGCAACTGCTTTGTCCACGTCAAAAGCTACACCAAGTCCAGCATCATGTACTAAAACTTACACATGTTATTGTCAAACCGCACCAGGCTCTCCAACTAGTAGTAACACAGTAACAGATTTGAAAATAGATATGAAAACACTTTCATCGTATGAAAGGAGACACCAAAGTGCATCGGATCCTCGAAAATCATCGTTTTACATCGGGTGTGTTGGTATTATGGTTCTTGTCCTTTTTTTTGCTTTCATTGTGCTTTTAGATTTTTTAACTAGAGCCTAAATTTTCTGTAACATGTATCAGCCCCAAACCTTCATTGGTTTTACATCTACTATTTTTGCAACTTGGGCTTTCTATCTTTGAAATTAATGTCATAATAATCTGTAATTAAGGTCACATTTTTCAGATTTCTTATACTCTAACCTATTTTACGGATAAATTTTGGCTGTTCATGTCAAATAATTTGTTTAAGTATTATTTGTGCTTTAATCATTTCTGTGACATTTAAACAAAAATATACAAGAAATTATACATCTTTATACATATGTAACTGCATAACTGCATATATGATACATAATAACAGTATACATATAGAAAATTTCTGGCGATATAAGTCATGTATCACACGGCTAGGATTAAGACATATTCTTTTAAAGCTTCCCTATTTCAAGTTTTTCAAACGTCAAGTTCATCATTGTACATGTATGGTATGATTTAAAAAATCTTGTCATATCAAACAAAACCACTTTATAAATTTCTAGTGCCTGAAGCTCTTTGCTGAGTAACCTTCATCAGGAACGCTCAAACCTCAAGGTTTGAAAGCAGGTGCTGCGTAAATACACAAAAAACGTTAGGAGTTACTTGACTTACACAGGACTTAAGGATGTACTTAGGTGAGGTTAGGTAAAAATTAATAAATTAAGAAGTTAAAATTGATACCATTATCTGGTAGAGCATCAATTAAGGATAAAAATAAGCAAAAAATATTGATAGGTCATGGACCTCCTATTAGAGATATTTGGGATTTAAAATATGGCGGGAAAAGGCTGACTCTGACTTTCACCTTATATTTGCATTGGTATTATAAGGTCTCAAAACAAAAGAAAGAAAATTAAGAATCTTCTAAAATTTTGGTAATTGACCTTTCATGGGCTATTTAGTCTTATATGAAAAAATAAATGGGTGTTATGGGGCAAAATATTTTACATTGTATTGTATGGAAAAACACCAAGGAGTCCGAACATTTGTCACAAATTCCAAAACCTCACCTAAGTACATCCTTAAACCGAATTACCCAACCATCTAAGGTCAACATTTATTGAGGTAGTTGAAACATCAGTTTCTTGATGATTTCTTTAAAAGCAGAACTAATTAACAGTAAGTATGGACAAAATTGAATAATGAGAACCAAGCGAAATGTATGTGTATATATTGTTGCTATCAAATTTCTGCATATTTAATGTGTGCTTCAGTTCTCCAAAATTTGGTTACATGTTACAGGCGTTTTTTTCAGAAGTCAAACACATATCCGAATTTTATCCGTTACGATATTGTGCTGATTTTCAATTAAGGATGTTCGCCGCTGCTCTGTTTGAAAATGACAAGCTTTTTTAAAAAATGTTATAAAATGATAGCATATAATTAAGAAAACTAAAAATGCACAGAAAAAAAATTAACGGTACTTGTCCTTGTATTTTGAGATATAAGCCATCAGAAATTGGGCGAAAATAATTCTCTCTAGGTTTTTTATAAACGTCTCATTTGCAACGTTCAAAAACTATGAATAACATTGACTGTCTTAAATTTTCAACAATAGCTTTTAAAACTATACGTTGTATTTTTTTATGACTGTTAATGACGTCTTTAACTAAACCCATTGGATGTTGGGTGTGTATTGATTGATACTTTATTTATGGACACATGTTTTTTTTATTAGTGGTTAATGAATTTTAACTAGCTTTAAGTAACTGCAAGTACTCTCAGATCTGTACCTAGTGTAGGGTTGGGGTTTTTTTGCTCTTTATCGACCTGATGAGGTAAGCCCTTCTCAGTTGATCTTTATTGTTTGCTCTTATGCTGTACTGCGCATATGCTAAACCACTGTTCCAGGCGCCAGCAAACTTGTTAAAAACCGCCATATAAATATGTATGTGTCTGTCTCAAGTCAGGGGCCTGTAATGCAGTGGTTTTCGTATATTATATTTGTTTTTCGATTATTGTTTTGTACATAAATCAGGCCGTCATTTTTCTCGATTTAGTTGTTTTACATTTGTCAGTTCGGGGCTTTTTATGGCTAATTATGCTGTGTGAGTTTTTATTCACTTTCGAAGGCACACTACGGTAACACATAGTTGTCGGTTTCTATATCAGTTGGCCTCTGGTTGAGAGTCGACTCATTAGCAATCCTACCGCATATTCTTGTTGTTATTATGTAGAGCCCTATACATCAGTATTGCATTTTTAAAAATCGTAAATATTTCTTTTTCATAAAATTTATTAAAACACTAGGTTTTCTTTGTTGAACAATAAATTAAAAATTAATGACTCTAATTGTCACTTCGATCGCTGTATTACAATGATGTGAATCCATCTATAGATATATCAACTGTATATTACCATGGAATTTTCCCATTTTACAAAAAAAAAAAAAAAGTTTACCTTTTTCGTTGGTTGCAGAATTTGAATCTAATATTTTTAGGAGAACCTAATGTATACAACCTATATTTTTGGTTTGATTAGTTGTTGATGTGTTGTTTGTCTTTTTAAAATGTGGTCGTTTATCAATAGCCTCCATTTAGTCCAATATGACATACGTTAGCATGAACTTGGTGTTCGTGACTATTTATCGATTTTCTTAACAATGGACATGTTTAGCAAGTGTAGCTAGAATCAATCACATGGTATATGAAACCAATTCGATAATATGTTGCCGAAATTGCGTTTCGATCAGTTATGCCTATTGTCAGAAAATCTCTGTTCTTTCGAAAAACTGTATAAAGAAATAGATAAGGGACAGTCAATTTCCAGAAAATCTTGGATATATCAGCACATGAATTCTGCTCACTAAAATGGTAACACCATCTGGTTGAAATGTCTCATTTCGTATCTACTAAATTAGGAATTAATTTAATATTGTGACAAACATGTTTAAAAATTATTTACTGCATGCCTTTTATAACTCTTGTACGTGACACACATTCTATACGAACATAATGATAATGCCTTTTCAATAGTCGTCTGGCGCGAAAAGGACGATAACTCAATTTTAGAATTTAATATTTCCGGAGACGGTCAATTCCCGGAATTCCATGCTTGATCATCCCGATTTTTTCTTTGGCCGTTGACAACAGAAGTATTGCTGCATTCTTTGACAATAAGGTATATTTAACAAGTCAGTATTATCGTGGTATCAATATATGTTAGAAATGTTAGATACCTGAATTATTTGTAATTTTGGCAAGGACAATTCATCACGTCCCCTGAAAACATGATTTTGTAAAATATCACTTATCGGCATCTCCGGGCGGCAAGCCAGATTAATTTCCTGGTGATCTTTACTACAGCATTCTGATATATTACCGCTTTTTTGGTAAATCGATGTTTGTTTACATTATCAACAAATGTGAGTAACATTCTAGGTCGAGTTGTCGTTCGTAGTGTATAGTTTGTTCCAAACCATTGTTTGTTTCTGGTACAGGTTGGCAGTTGTTTATCAACAATAAAGTTCTTGCAACATAAACACATGTTATTTTCAGTGTGTATGTGTGTTTTTTCTTTCTTTCTAATTAGTTATGATTGTTTATAAAACAAAATGTTTTTAAATTCATTTAGAAGACAGGATTGTCATGTAATTGTTATTTCCCTTGTTTAAAAATAGAAATTGCGTGTTTCTATAGTTAACGATTTACATGACACTATTTAGTACATATTTGTTAAATAATATAGATATTGCTGTTTTGAATTCATTGTTAAAGAGAATTATATATGTTTTAAAATTCAATATTTGCATCGTTGCTTATCATTTATAACCTTTGTTGAAAGACTTAATCATTTTAGATAATTTTTCAGTAAGTTGTTCGATAATATCATTAGTTACAAACTTCCAGGCATCTGTTGTTTGAATGGAAGCAGTCAATGGCGCTTTTCAAGGGCTGCCAACACTAATACTTTATATGATTGGTGACAACATTGAATGATTGAGATGTTTGTGAACTGACATTCAGTCCGACCATGGGAAGCTGTGCTCTGCCGGATGCGTGCTCAATTATTGGAGTCATTCAATGCTACATTTCTCTACTTTGGGTCTACATAATAAAAATTGTACTTATTGAAAAAAAAATATTTATTGTTTTTATTTATTTTATTTATTTTATTCAGATAGCGCTATCACATTCGGCATCCATCGTATTTTTATTTATCAGTTGTCAAATTAGACCAATCTGTGGTCTGCATCCCCTGCATAATTGATCCTTTTACATACATGTCAGACCCCACTCCTTTATTTCTTTAATGGCTTTCAGTTATTTGATGGGCACAGGGAATTGATTCCTAGTTCCCTCCCCAAACTCCTACTTCACTCCATATTCTGTTCCTCTGCACTCTTATTTTTTCATCAATAAGAATTATCCCTGTTTTCTCAAACTTTTCTCGCGATTAAGACCACCCTGCCTCAAGCTTTCATCCATCAAATTCTCATTTCCAGTCCTCTTATTCCATAGTTCCCATAATTCTGTCCAACCCTTTTAAAGTGTCACAATGACTTACACCCATTAACAACCCATCAATTATGCAGGGGATGCAGACCACAGATTGGTCTAATTTCGACAAATTATATTAAACAACCTGATTTGTCTCCTATATGCAAAACTATCTTTTCACAAAACCACAAAAATTGCATAGCAAATACATTCTCAGGGTTTTTGATAAAGTTTACTTTGAGAGCACAAAGTGAGGAATTAATTATAAAACAATTTGGTAAAGCAAAATAAATATCTAAAAGATGTTTTAAAAATAGACTATAGTGGATGAGCTACCCCTTCGTGTAACAAGATTTATCTCACCTGGGATTTAAACACATTGAGATTGAGATTGAATTGTTTCCCTTTGATAACAACCAGTTCCAAAGCAAGATTATTTGTTTGATGATTTTTAATTGATTAACAATATTTTGATAAAGGAAAAGGATAATACTTTCAATTTCGAGGTCTCACAAAGGCTTTTTCATCTTCTATTCTAATTTTACATTAAAAACCCAAATTTAGATGAAAAGGCTACATGATCATGATAATGTAATGATACGATATGCAAAGCTTATATTTTGTGTTACACAAGAAGATATAATACAAATTTTAATGTCTAAAAAAATGGATACTTTCGAAAACATTAAAATATTTATTACAAAGCATTGCTCTCTCACGTAAAGGACGTTTATTTGATATTACAAACCTGCTCGTGCATTTTTCATTGTTATTCAACGCAAATTTATTTTCTAAGATGCCTGGGACGATCTTATTTCACAAAGGATTTCTATTGTCTACTTATTGTACCTCTAACTTATTTACCCGATGTAGGTCTTTAAGTTGAGGTTCAATTCAATTAAAGTTAATCGGGCATGACTAATTAGATACGCCCTCTTAAAATCAGTGGGTCCGAAATAGGATTAGGAAAAAAACACCCAGCAAAATACCTTAATTTACAATTTCAAGAATTTGTTTGATTCAAAGTGCTTTTGTTTGCTTAAATATTTTCGATCAATAATCAAGCGGTATTTTGTGGAAATAAATAACCTGTCCCGAACCGGGAGATGTTGGCTGCAATAGGAATTAATTTATAAACAGTCCATATCTCATTTACTTATAGTGGCGGTTATTGATTGTAAATTCATGACGTTTTGTATATGGCATTCGTCTATCGTGGAGAAAAAAGAGGGAAGAAGGGCTTAACTTACGAGTTCGATCATTATGGTTCAAATCTATTCTATTACGGCATACGTTTTACCTCTAGCGAACGCTCTGTCTTATTGTAAAAAATGCCACTCTAAATTTGAAAACATTTGCTTCAAATTGATCCACTTTGAATCCAGTCGTGAATATGCATGACATATTTGCCACTGGACACAAAGAAGCAATAAATTAATCAGCTTCATTTAGTGATTTATAATCATTTGTCCTCAGTTGATTATAGTTTCAAACAGTTTTCCAATTTTTATATATTTCATTTTTATTTACATTTGAATTTTTATGCGTAAATCTTAGCATTTCTTCCATCATTTTCCTCTTTGCATTTAATCTTTTTTTTTAATATTAAAAAAAACGTTGTCGTAGTACACATCAGGGGTTACATTGTATAATTTCCAGCAAAACTAATAGGGGAGGGACTAGAACAGAAAAACAATCTTCATTGAGTTGCAATAACTCATATATTGAAGCGTACAATGACGGCTCTCTCGTCTAGGTGACAACATTTGCTGTTTCAAGTTTATTTATATCTCAGACTAGTATAATAGTTGTCATAAAAGCAACAAAAAAAAAAAAAAAAAAAAAAAAATGATGATGATGATGATGATGAAAAAAAGGTTGACAACAATTTATAAAAAGATTCAACTTATTTTGAGCGTTTCATTTTTTTATTATATTGTCTTGCTGATCGGTTTTGTTATATTTTTTTCATCTACTATTGTTCTAGCAAAAGTCACAAAAAATGTTGTGAAAATCAGCCATTCGACTTATTTAAAAAGATTAAGCTGACCTTTCTTGTTGTTTATACATTTCAATCATTCAACTCGTGCGTAGATCGTCTTTCCCTCTTATGTTTTTTTAAGGGAAAGATAGCGTGGAATTCTAACTGCACAAGGCATCTGATATGTATTCCTATTATATGTTGATCGGACAAAGCTGCGTACTTATATAACCAATAAGCCAAACGAACGCACCCATTTAGCAAGGGTATACTGTGGGACGGAGAGGTCTAGAGATGTCAATATTTCTATACCCAAGCGAATCTTGGTTTTGAATAAAAGAAGATAAAGGTATACATTAATGCGACAGCAACCCAAAGACACAGATAAATAAAAATATTTAAGAGTCAACATTCGGTCTTTTTTTTATAGAACATTCCGTATACAAAATAATAAGCTCAAAACCGCGCCATGACTAAATAATAGTTAATTCAATAATATTTTCCGTCATATATTATATATCCGAAAAGGCACATTTGATTTAATATTATTTACCGTCAAAGATAATAATCCCAACAATCACAAGTGTTTGCCATTTTTTAAATTTGATTGGTGAAAATTTAAGGTTTATGTACCCTTCTGTAGCCATTTTTGTACGAATTTTTCAAACCTCAATTGTATCAAAACTAAAGATATAATAAATAATAGAGATAGGCCATTTAGTACATGTTCCAAGGGGAAACTTGATGCAAAGCATTATTTTTTACTGTTTCATTGCATTTGATAGAAAAAGAGGACTTTGTGGCAAATAAATCAAGATTTTTATAGAAAATCCACAGCCTTTAATACAGAGATTTTTGTTATAAAATTTGAAACATAAATTACTCACTTGATTTTCTATGATCTGCTAGTGTTTATTTTATACAAAAAGTTCTAAGTAACCTGTGAATTCCAAAACACCTCGTGCTGAGTCACTAAAGTCGAGCGCACCCTAAAAGGTGTACTTGATTTTGGCCATATTTATACTTGTCTTAACCAATAACTACATTTATAAACTTGTTTTAAGGAAATCAATGCTAGCACTGCATGCAATAATCCTATATCTATCAGTCATCAAATTGCCAAATATGAGAGTACAAGGATAAAGGCTGTGGATTTTCTACAAAAATCTTGATTTATTTGCCACAAAGTCCTCTTTTTCTATTAAATGCAATGGAACAGTAAAAAATAATGCTTTGCATCAAGTTTCCCCTTGGAATATGTACAAAATGGCCTATCTCTATTATTCATAAAATCTGTAGTTTTGATACAATTGAAGTTTGAAAAGTTCGTACAAAAATGGATACAGAAGGGTACATAAACCTTAAGAAGTTTTAATATATACGAGTAAAATAAAAAAAACCACTTCACTGTATAATAAAACGGTAAAATAAATAATGATAATGGATGACGACCAGCGGCGAATAAAATTAATATTCAGGACGATTACGTGTAAATATAATAAGAGTATTAACCCCGTTTTTTACTAGACTGACACGCTGAGTCGGGTTTTTTTATCGTGTAAGTTCACAAGATATTAGTTCGCAGGAAGAAAAATCACCCGACCAGGACACATTTCCGACTCTGAGCCGGCCAGTCTGTGCTCTTACTCTATGATGCCACGTGTTAAGCGTTGAAATAGAATACCAATTTAATTAACGTCTTTTTTTACCTGTTCGGGATTCGAACAAATTTAATGATCTCCCGCTCTCGAGGCGAACACCCCCACACGAGACCAACCAGGAGAGCGGTAGTGATCGGTAGTACAGAATATCATACCAAAAACTAAAGTACAATACACAATACAGTTTCACAGAATTCTCACAGTTACTTAAGCGAGCTAAAAGTATCTAACCTACATTGGATGCGTGAAATGATATTGTAAACTACACGTAAACATGGATGATCGACTTCAGGGTAGATTTTATGGATCAAATTAAAAACTCTTGCACCTATTATTTGAGTGGTCCAAATATTGCCTGCTGTTTCAAGTCTTAATTTCTGTCCTTATTCAATATACCCTCATTTTCTAGTGGTATTTTAAAGTTTCACGTCCAACCTCACTGTCGACCTCCATTTGTACGACCTACATGTACCTATTGTATTTAAAATTTATGTGTTATAGCCATTAACAGGCATGAAATATTTGCTACTGGACGTAAAGCAAACAACAATCAATCAATTTAATTAATTTCTCTGTTACAGTACTTAGCACACAAAGACCGATCTTGTAAAATGCTATAATTACAATTTCCATTTAAATTTTTATGTTGTTCTCTTTTTCTTTTTTTTTCTTTTTTTTTGGGGGGGCGGGGGGGGGGGGGGTCTCTTCAGTTTATTACATAATTGACTGCTTATTCAAAAGTTTTAAAGATTTTTTTTACTATAATTGTTCTTATCTAATGTTTAAATACGATTTATAACATATGATTTTTTTTGTCAGGCAAGGATAAAAGTTTTTTTCAGGTGTTTTTGCTTTATTTAGACATAAAAAGGGATTAACGGACGACTAAATGATAGTGTTTATTTTCATATAATATATTGAACTTGCGAATATATCTCACCCAACACGTTTTGATCGGGACAGTGAAACTTAGTTTAATACGGTTTTATTCATTGAAGTTTGCATGCATAGTTCTTAATGTATCTTAATGTAGGAAAATTACCAAATCAGAATGTATATGCCTGTCCCATGTCAGGAGCCTGTAATGCAGTGGTTGTCGTTTGTTTATGTGTTACATATTTGTTTTTCGTTAATTTTTTGGTACATAAATAAGGCCGTTAGTTTTCTCGTTTGAATTGTTTTACATTGTCATTTTGGGGCCTTTTATAGCTGACTATGCAAAATTGAGAGGAATTGAATTTTCAGAGAAGAATTAAGCGGCATGATATTTGAAGCAGCGTAGAAAATTTGATTTTGAAAACCTTAGGACATGACTACGACTAACTTGGTGAGTATGCTGAGCCTGACTCAGCTAGTATAACCATGGGACTGTATCGCAATCTCGGCAAATTATAAAGAATAACAACTTGTGTGTGAAGATTGTAGATTATAATTCCACCAGAATTGGTACAGGAGTTTTTACAGAGTGTGTATTGTTTGGTAAACTGAAAGAAATAAAAATACAATATTTTACAATATGTACGAAAGAAATATATGAATGTTCAATGCAATAATAATATCAAGTCAAAAACGAAAGTAGAATTCTCAGGTCAATTCATAGAAATAAACAATTACAGTTCGTATTTGTTGAATAAACGTGGAATTCAAGTTAACGGAATTAACGGTATATATATTTAACAGTTTATAATCGATTTGAAACGTACTTGACGGTGATTTGTCACAATATCCACAGGAGCAGATTTGTCGTGGCATCCATTTGCAATAGACAGGTGAGGAAGAGAAAGTAAACGGTAGTGAAAATACGGATAAGTCCAGATTATTTCCGGAAAATATGAATGTCTGAAAATTCAATCCAATAGACTTTATAGTAAATACAGTTGCGTATGTGATCCAGAATACTCCCCGTCTGAAATCTACCTGATATCACTATTCCAGAAAGTATAATTCCAAAAGTGAATGTCACTATATTAATCCAAAATATATACATATAATTACACAGGTTTGTTCTCTATGAGAAGAATCATGTCCACGATAGGGCGTGTGTAGGTTGTGGCTTTTCCATTAACGATTACTCGCACTTCTGCTTTTCGGACATGTTCGTCTGAACTTTTAAAAGAGTTCACTATAATTCCAACGGGCCATTGGGTACGGCAAATGTTTTTGTCCTTTAGAAGAATGACGTCTCCTTCGATGAGATCACGGCGATCTTCGGTCCATTTTCGTCGTTGTTGTAGTAACGGCAGGTACTCCTTCCTCAAACGGGACCAGAAAACACTGGCTAGAGCCTGTACTCGTCTCCATTCGGCAAGACAGAGATCTCGTTTGTCGAATTCCCCAAGATGGTCTGAAGTGAAAATGTAGTCGGTTTTCTGCGTCAATAACATAGCCGGAGTTAATATTAACGGATTCTCTGGATCTGTTGATACCGGTACCAGAGGTCTAGAGTTCACTATTGCTGAAACTTCTGCCATTAGTGTGTTGAGCACGTCATGTGTTAGGCTTCTTCCGGCTGCGTTAAGAAGCATAGAATCAAGAATTCTCCTAGTGATACCAATCATTCTTTCCCAGGCTCCACCCATGTGGGACGAATGCGGCGGATTGAAGATCCAAGTTGTACCAGAATTATACAGAAAGTTATTGAAGGGTCCATCTTCAACGTTGATTGAGTCAATCTTTAAATCGTCGATTGCGCCGATAAAGTTCGTTCCACGGTCAGATCGGAAAATCTTAACTTGGCCTCTTATAGCGGTGAATCTCCTGACAGCGTTTATGAAGGCTGAAGAACTCATTTCCTCGATTAATTCGATGTGAATAGCTCTTGTCACTAAGCATGTGAATAAAATTGCCCAACGCTTTGAGTTAGCGTATCCACCACGTGTTTTACGTGAAACAATTGTCCAGGGTCCAAAGGTGTCTATTCCAACGTTAGTAAACGGAGGTGAAGGTTCAAGACGGTCCTCTGGCAAATCAGACATGATTTGATACTCGGTTTTTCCTCTGAGTTTGCGGCATGTCACACATTTGTGAATAATAGATGAGATCAAGCGTTTTGCTCCTACGATCCAAAATCCTGCGGATCGAATCGCTCCATCTGTGAAATGGCGACCTTGATGTTTTATCTTGTTGTGGTAGTGTCGAACTAATAATGTCGCTATATGATGGCGTCCAGGGACGACCAATGGTTTCTTTTCACGGAGGTTTAAGTCAGATTTGGCGATACGGCCTCCTACTCGTAATAGTCCTTGTTTGTCCAAAAACGGATTAAGGTTAGCTATCGGACTCCGCTTATGAATTTGTTCCTGACGTTTAATGCAATCTATTTCATCTCCGTAAACTTCATATTGAGCAGATATTAAGATGAAATTTTCGGCATTCGAAAAGCCTTCCAGAGAAGTCACTGGTGCTGTCTGTTTAGACCCGTGTAAACGGGAGAAACGTTCCAAAAAGGCTATCGCTCGCACAAGTGATGTCCAGTTGGAGAATCTGTTGAATCTATCAGTTCCGATACCTTTATGCTCAAGTGTGGCAAATGTTTTTGCAACATTAACAGTTGCACGTATTTCTCCATCTTCCTCTGGATCTATTAGCTGATATATGTCCTCAGAATTCTTTTGTTCTGAGAAAAGAAGTTGTCTTGGTCCTAATAACCATTCGCTGCTATGAATTTCGTGAGCAGGTACGGACCTTGTTCCCAAGTCTGCGGGATTACGGTTAGTTGGTACATAATTCCATTGACTTGGAGAGCTAAATTTTCTTATTTTCTCTACTCTATTGGCGACATAGATAAAGAACCTTCTTGTCTCGTTACTGATGTAGCCTAGGACTACTTTACTGTCTGTGTAGAATTTTACGGTGTCTATATGTAAATTTAAATTATCCATGATGGTCTGTGTTATCTCGACTGCTAATACTGCAGCAGATAGTTCAAGGCGTGGAATAGTATGACCACTTGTTGGTGCAACTTTAGCTTTCCCAAGAATGAAACCTATGTTTGGTTCACCACTACTATCGGTCGTGCGTAGATATGCAACAGCTGCTATGGCTTTTTCTGATGCATCAGAGAAGACATGTAACTCTTTTGTGGTGGTTTTGCTAAGATACGGCACGTAGGTACGTGGAATGCGCAATGTTTCGATAGCAATTAGAGTATCTCTCCAAGATTTTCACTCATCTGCTGTCTCATCAGTGAGAGGTTGGTCCCAATCGACGGTTTCTGATACTATTTTCCTTAATAGGAGTTTCCCTTGTATAATCACCGGAGCCAAAAATCCCAGAGGATCGTAGAGACTGTTTATCGTTGATAAAATTCCTCTCCGAGTGATCGGTTTGTTTTCTGATGATAATTGAAATAAGACGTTATCAGTGTTTACGTCCCAGCTGAGACCAAGACTACGTTGTAGGGGTTTGCTGTCGCATTCTAAGTCTAGATCTTTAAGATTTGAAGCCAAATCACTGGCATGAAATGCAGACATAACTTCCGCACAATTAGAGGCAAACTTGTGAAGGCGTAAGTTTCCATATTTTGCTAATGCTTGCTGTGTATCCTTCATGAGCTTGACAGCTTCCTCTTTAGTAGGACATGACGTTAGACCGTCGTCGACATAGAAGTCTCTTGTAACAAAGCTAGTCACGTGACTGCCAAACTCTTGTTCTGATGCTTGAGCTGCTTTTCTGAGTCCAAGCGTAGCAACGGCAGGTGACGGACTATTTCCGAAAACATGAACTCTCATGCGGTATTCGACAAGGTTCTTCTGTAGGTCATTGTCTTTATGCCATAAAAATCTCAGATAATTACGGTGGTCTTTTCTGACAACAAAGCAGTGAAACATATGTTGAACGTCTGCAGTAACTGCGACCATTTCTTTCCTGAAACGCAGCAATACTCCCAAGAGATCATTGGTCAAGTCTGGACCTGTAAGCAGGACGCTGTTAAGTGAAACTCCGTTACATTTGGCGGAAGAATCAAACACACCTCTTATCTGATCGGGTTTCTTCGGATGGTAAACCCCAAACAATGGCAAATACCAGCACTCCTCATGTTCGTGCAATGGTGGAGCGAGCTCTGCATGATTATTATCTAAGATTTTACTCATAAAAGTAAGAAAATGTTCCCGCTTCACTGGGTTTCTATTCAGACTGGCGTCTAACATGTTAGCACGGTGAAGAGCCTGGGGTCTGTTGCTTGGCAATGGCTGTCTTGGCACTCGGAACGGTAACGGTGCTACCCAACTTCCTTTCGAGTCTCTGACAAATTCGTTGTCCATCTGTTTAATGAACATTTTGTCCTCATATGACTGTCCAGGCTTATCATCGTCCCTTGTTTTTTCAAAGAGTGGCGATTGTAAATCTTTCGTTACAGGGTCTGTGTAGTTTTCCCGGATGTCAAACTTGCTTGTGCATGGTTGAAAGGTTGAAGGTTGTCCTGTAGGTAAAATGTTGGTTATTTTAACATTTAACTCAAGAGGAACATGCTGCTTGTTAATGCAGGTTTCTCCTATCACTACCCAACCAAGTTTCAATTGTTGTGCATATGGAGTTCTGGGTGGTCCTATGCGCTGGTCGAGGACATGGTGTGCCTCTATAAGGTCTCTGCCAATTAAGAGAAGAATTTGCCAATTTTTCTCTATAGGTGGAATGCTACCCCTAAGTTCTTTTAAATGAGGGTGATGCATTGTTACTTCAGGAGTAGGTATTTCGTCCCTATTATTTGGAATATGATCACATTCAATCAGTACAGGAAGGTCAAACTTGTCATTACAGTTGATTGATTCCATGATGAAACCTCTTCCTCTTTTCCCGGAGGTGACTACTTTGCCGGAGCATGTTGATAAAGTATAGTTCTCCGGTTTATCTTTGACGTCGAAAAGATTAAAGAATTCTGGCGATGCTAGTGACCGGTTGCTTTGGTCATCAATGATGGCGTACATGCGAATAACTTTGTCCTGGTTATCTTTGTGATAAACATTCACAGGCAGTATTTTAGCACAAGATTTCCCGCTATATGTATCTTTGCAGATCTCAGTACAGGTAGAGTTAACGGAGGTTGCCTTAGTTTCAGCCGATTCTATAGGCTCCCCGCCGTAGGCTTGCTTAGGCGGGCTAGATTGAGAACTTGCAGGTTGCTGTGGTCTAGTGATGTGAAGTGCGGTAGTGTGTTGTTTACTTCCACATTCTTTACAACTTATGCGTGCATTGCATTCCCGGCTCCTGTGTGTGGTAGAATCACAACACTTGTAACATACATTGTTTTCTTTTAAAAGACCTTTGCGCTCCTCTATTGACTTGGCTCGGAACGCTCGACATTCATTTAAGGAATGCTTTGTATTGTGCAGAATACAAAGACCTTGTTTGCTGGCTTCACCAGATTGCTGCTCAACTGCTGTTTTATGAGCACCAACTTTAGTCTTAGGGTAAGACGTAGACCTTGGCGCAGCACCTTTTGTATTTGGTGTGACTTTTGACCCAAAGATGAACCCAGGATCGTTCTTTGTTTTGCTTATTTCCCTGATGAAGGCAGAGAATTCTGTGAAAGGTGGAAAGGCAACTTCATATTTAGACTTGTATCTTGTAGCCCTCGTTGTCCACTTTTCTTGGAGTCCGTACGGTAATTTTTCAACAATTGGATTTATCCCGGACGAAGAGTCAAAGTATGCTAGCAAACATCCCAGCTTGGGATTTTCCTTGTGATATTCTATTTCTGATAGAATGTCAGACAGTTCGTAGAGACGTGCGTTGTCCTTATTCGTCAATGTAGGGAATTTGGCAAGTTTACTCATGAGAGAGGCTTCCAACATTTCTGGAGCACCATACCGCTCGTCAAGCCTCTTCCATAGTCTCTGTATACCTATTGAAGGATTATTGGCGTTCGACGCTCTTATGCTAATGGCGTGTTTAGCAGACTCTGGACCGAGCCACTTGATCAGTAAATCGATCTGTTCTGAGTCAGAGACTTGTAACTCATCAGTCACGTTCTTGAAGCTTGCTTTCCAAGTATGAAAGGATTCTGCCCGATCGTTAAAGCTTGTTAATCGGGAGAAAAGCAGGTCCTTGCGTAAGAGGAATCTAGTTATCTCTGATGTAAGGTTGATTTGTTGCTGGTGTGCAACAGGGATCTCTTCTATTACGTCTTGTTTTTTGTGCGAAACAGGGATCTCTTCTATAACGTCTTGTTTTGAGCGTAAGACAGGGATCGCTTCTTTAACACCCTGTTTTTGGTGTTCAGTAGTGCTCTCATCTGAAAGACCTAGTTTTTGTATGCCGGTTACTAATCCCAGATCTGGGATAAAGGTAACTTCCGGTGACTTATTATCGAAAGGCAAGACGGCAGATGTCTGTGACAGCAAGTTCGATGCCACGGATGGCACGAACGCTGGTGCTTCGTGACTCAGCTCGATCTTAACAGGAATTTGTTTTTTCTTTTGAGGTCCTGTTACTTCCTTAACAACAGTTGATACAGGAAGTTTATTGACGAAATCTTGCACACGCTGGAGCGGGTCTTCCTTTTCGTCAGGGAGATCGCTATACGCTTGGCTATCATCGTATTCCAGGATACGAGCCTCGGCTTCTGCGGCTGCAGCTTCTCTTTGTGCTTCAAGAAGATTAAATTTGGCTTTAAGCTCGGCCTTTTCCCGGCTTACTCGTGCGGCTTCTTGTTGCATTTGAGCCTTCCTGCGCATAGCTTCTTGTTCTAATTGCGTTTTTCTGTGAGCGGCCTCTTGTTCTAATTGCACTTTTCTGTGAGCAGCCTCCTGTTCTAGCTGAACTGTTCTCTGTGCGGCCTCATGTTTACGTTGAGCGACTTCTTGCTCCATTTCTGCCTGTTTACGACTGGCTTCCTGTTCCATTTCAGCCTTTTTGTGTGCTGCTTCCTGTTCCATTTCAGCTTTTTTGCGTGCTGCTTCCTGTTCCATTTCATTTTGTCTGAACAGGGCTTGTTCTTCTAACATTGCTTCCTGTTGTAGGATAAGGGCATGTTTTTCGACAAATGCTATCTTAGACTTTGCAGCCTCTGCCTTGGCTCGCTTTCTCCGTGCCAGGCTTGACATGTCTGACACGTTAGAGCTACCGCTGTGAGAGGTTTTCTTACCCCTTGAGGTCTTTGTTTTAGTGGATTTGGCCTTTGTTAGAGCGAGGCGATGCTCGTGTAGTTTTTCCATAACTAGCTCCACTTTGGACAGACGTAAATCCAAAGAGAGTTTACATGCATCAATTTCTTTTTGACTCTCCAATGTTCGGGTCCTTTTCAGAAAGTCTAGGTATTCATCTGTGAGCCTACGATAATTATTACAGGCTTTAACAAGTTTGTCCTGGACTGTTAGGAGTTGCTGGAGATCGTTAGGAGGCGTTGTTACTTCCAATTACTGGGATTCAATGTCTGCCCAGAGAGCCTCTAGTTCCTGACAGAACTTGTCACGTTTTTCAGTGAAAGCCCCTTGTCCTTTTTCCGTGAGGTCACGTACTCGCCTAGCCTCGGGAGTTTCATCTGACTGTGATGTATTAGACGGATTTTCTAATAGTTCAGGGACATCTCCTTCTTGGGGCTGAATCTCTTCTTGTTGTTCTACATGACTGGGATCCATGTTGACTCAACGTTGTTGGGTTGCTGTCGAGTTCACACAAGATATGTAGTCCACTGTCAGTGTAAAGGTATGTACGTATGTACGTTGCTACGTTGTCGTTCCTTGTCTGGATATGTAAAGACAGGTTGTCGTCAATTTACTATGCTGAGCCTAACTCAGCTAGTATAACCATGGGACTGTATCGCAATCTCGGCAAATTATAAAGAATAACAACTTGTGTGTGAAGATTGTAGATTATAATTCCACCAGAATTGGTACAGGAGTTTTTACAGAGTGTGTATTGTTTGGTAAACTGAAAGAAATAAAAATACAATATTTTACAATATGTACGAAAGAAATATATGAATGTTCAATGCAATAATAATATCAAGTCAAAAACGAAAGTAGAATTCTCAGGTCAATTCATAGAAATAAACAATTACAGTTCGTATTTGTTGAATAAACGTGGAATTCAAGTTAACGGAATTAACGGTATATATATTTAACAGTTTATAATCGATTTGAAACGTACTTGACGGTGATTTGTCACAATATCCACAGGAGCAGATTTGTCGTGGCATCCATTTGCAATAGACAGGTGAGGAAGAGAAAGTAAACGGTAGTGAAAATACGGATAAGTCCAGATTATTTCCGGAAAATATGAATGTCTGAAAATTCAATCCAATAGACTTTATAGTAAATACAGTTGCGTATGTGATCCAGAATAGTGAGGGCACTGTACAAATCGTATATATCCATGTAGACTACTAATTGTTCGCCCCTTTTTGCACATCAATTCGTATTAATTGATTTAAATTCTAGGAGATATAATGCTTTTCCTATACAAATACCAAACATCATACTTCAGTATTGCAAGGATTTACTATACAAATCCTTGAGTATTGTAAAAGGGTGAGAAAAGCTTTGTATAGTGAGAGATTTTGTCTTTTTTTTTCATAAAGATTAAGTATATACAAGTTTCTATTCTAGTTTCCTGGTTTCCATATCTGATTTTTGTCTATACACCATTGTCCTATTAGGTTTCTTTTACGTTTTCTTTCCATCATACAAGAAAAGATACAACGAAAATCACCAATGCAGAACAACGCAACAAGATACACCACAACACTAATCTTGATTCAAGGCAATTAAAAAAGAAAAAAGAAAAAAATGATGCAAAGGATTCCCCAAAAAGTTTATTTATAAAATCGAGGCCTATGTCAATCTTTTTAGTCCTATATACCTGAATCGTACGAACGACGTACAGTACACATAAAATTAAAATTGAGAAAGGAAATGGGGAATGTGTCAAAGCGACAACAACCCGACCATAGATTTAGACAACAGCCGAAGGCCACCAATGGTTCTTCAATGTAGCGAGAATTCCCGCACCCGTAGGTGTCCTTCAGCTGGCCCCTAAAACGACGAACAAAGGTCAGAGGCTCCTTACTTGGGACAGGCGCAAAATTGCGGCGGGATTAAACATGTTTATGAGATCTCAACCCTCCTCTTATACCTCTAGCCAATGTAGAAAAGTAAGCGCATAACAATATCAAATTCAAATATTTAATTATGCTTTAAAATCTTTTATTTTAAATTCATTCCTCCAGGTTTTTTCTTGTGAACGTGTGTAATACTATATAAAACATGCCTATGTAGATAAAATAACCAAAAAGAAAAGATTTTAATTCTTTCTGTTTCCGTTTCCGTTCCGTTTTCCGTTCCTGCCGTTTAGCAACACCCTAGATTATACAACCGAAACCATAAAAGAAACATTTAAAATAAATCCATGAGTGTTAGATGTACAAAACACTGAGATACAACGTACAGCAATAAAAATTCACTCTCGGTTTGATTTGTTCATTTGTACTCGCTGTTGCCGAATTATCATCTTCCATTTATATCATCACCAACATCATCATCTTTGTTATTGTTGTTGCAAAATATACATATGAAAATATACCGCGTCAATTTTCACTACATACTATTCAAGTAATACATGTAAGATCATGAAGATTATAAAGTGTTCTTGAACACGGGTGTCATTCGGTTAAACGAGAGAAATAATCGTGAAAGAATATCTAATGGTGGTCAAGTATTGAGAGATGATCGTGAAAGTTCTGGTAACGGATCGTGAAAGACATTTAATGTAAATTCTAGTTCAGAATCTTTGAAAAAAATCGTTTAATTTTCAAAACGCGGAACAAATCCGAACAAAAAAATATGTCTGTCAAAATGGTTTAACTTCCTCAACATAACTGTGAAATAAGATAAAGAAAATATGCAGTACTTTATGAAAAAACACAAAAGGTGCAGTACATGTCTAAGAAATTAATTACAAATACCACGCTTTTTGTACCTATAATGGTCATATTTCAGTGTATCATGATATATTTGAAATTTAATCTTTGGTGTATCTGATAGTATAGTAAAACTAAAGTATGTTCTTCCCTTATAAGCATTAACTTGTATATGAAAACCTTGAATTTGTTGAATTTCCATCAAACTTGATCGTGAAAGATCAGGCAACGCATTATTTTTATCGTGAAAGATAATGCGTGACCAGACTTAATACTAGTAATCAGAAATCAGTATTTATTTTACCATTTGATAAACCTGGAACTGGTTGAAGCCTGTAACTATTTTGATAAGGATGAACATTAAAGCTATGGGTTTTTTTTATTCAACACTTTACCTCGAAAGTTTCAAAAAACAACAACTAAAAACGTGTCTAAATAAGTGTGAAAGATTCAGCTCTGAGAATCGGTCTGAGAATTCAGAAAGACCGACAATATTTAGCCAATAATATGGATATGCAACGTTTAAACCAAAATGATATCCATCAAACGCAGATGTGGATTGATTTAACTATATACTACAGTTTATAGAATACCAGATCGCAAATGCTGTAATGTCTCGTCTTCTTTTCATATGATAGTATATTTGTTGAACGTCTATAATATCATGGGTTTTCCTTGAAGTGTCAAATGCGCTTAAGATTGTCAATGGTTCATTAAAAGAGTTCAAGGTTAGATGAACCATGCCCTACAGATCTCTACAAATATCCCGTACACCAAATAAATGTGTTCCGATCCTTACAGTGCCTTAGAAACTGACAAATGTAAAAGTTATGCTTGGCCAATTAATTCGGAACATAAGGTCAAAAGTATATGAACCATGACCGACAGCCAGACATAGACATCTGACTATCATTCAATATATCAAATACAATTGACGTCATCATGGTCATGTATGAAACATGCAGACAGACATGCACATCATACACGAATTACTTTGGCGCTATTGTATACAGGTATATATCTAAAAGACTAAACAACATAAAACAAACATTGCCGAATCGAATGATGCATGATAATGAGTTCGATGTTATTTAAAACCTTGACGAAGTCGAAAATCTACACCTTACAATCATAACAACAGACAGTTATACTTTTTGAATATTCCTCGGAGTTCAGTATTTTTGTGATTTTACTTGTCCTAAAGCTTAACGAATCCGCGATAAGGACTTGACCACAACAATGAATCTTCATCCATGAAATGAGGCAAATTCGGGGTCAGCTGAATCCTGTCTAACGGTTGTAGTTTATAGGATCCAATATACAAAATGTGGGTATCCTATAACTCGTGATAAGTGAGTACTTAACATGACAATAAAAAGCTTCATTCTACAATTATCCAACTATTTTACATTTCATTTTCTGAAAATATTAATACTTTGAAATGCTTAAACCTATTGAGGTTGGTGACCTATCTAGCTTTTCTCAATACCAATAACAAATATTAATTATGATATAATTGAAGAATAATTTGAACGTTTTCGTAGCATCAGATCTTTCACGATCCTTTTCACGATCTTCAAAAATGCGGTACGTGATCTTTCACGATCCGAAAAATCAATTTTTGTGTAAATAGTTCTTTATTTACCAAGTTTCAGATTATGTTTATACAAAATAACTATGAGAACTATTTGATTAATTCAAATAGAATGCCCTTATTCGGATAAAAGTAGTTTTTCTAGTCGAACATGTTTTTATACATTTTTTATATCATTGAAATGTCGAGAAGCAATCTGCCTTTTGTTGTTTTGTAATAACTATATAAAAAAGAAGATGTGGTATGATTGCCAATAAGACAACTATCCACAAAAGACCACAATGACACAGACATTAACAACTATAGATCACTGTATGGTTTTCAACAATGAGCGAAGCCTATACCGCAAGTTCAGCTATAAAAGGCCCGATAAGACAATGTAAAACAATTCAAACGAGAAAACTAATGTACTTTTAAAACTGGATATTCTCACATATTGATCATAATGTTGAACCATTTTGACAGACAGTTTTATTTTGTCGTTAATTTGTCTGTGTAATTAATTAAATTAGAATATTTATTGACTTTTCATATGTCTTCTCGATTAAATGTCTTTCACGATCCGTTACCAGAACTTTCACGATCTTCTCTCAATACTTGACCGCCGTTAAATTTTCCTTCACGATCATTTCTCTCGTTAAACCGAATGACACCCGTGTTGAACATGCTTGAATAATAAATAAATTTAATTAAGGCTTAAATGAATGAAATATAAAGGATTCTAACCGACCCGTAGCCATTAGATGATAATGGTTGCTTCTGTTGAGCCAGGAAAGTTCCAATCAAATATATTCTTATCTTCACCCGAACTAGTCTACCAACAGGGAGAGATGTGAGCTCTGGGATTGCAATTTTAGACTTCTTGTTTTGTTTTTGGCAATTTTCACATTGTTAAACATAATGCTTTGTAATACCTTTCAAACAATATATTTCTGTTATCTTGTTGACAGTTTTATTAAGACCTTGATACCCACTATGGTCATGGCCCATTTTTAAAATAATTTTGATTTTGTCTTTTGTTACTACAAGTCTTTTTGTTAACTGACCAGTAGTTTTGTCTTTTTCAACATAATATAAATGTTCATCTTCAACTAAGAAATTTTTCTGCTTGATTTTTCGAAAAAAAAATTCTGCATCATTCGTTTCATTTGGATATTTTTTTCAATGAATGTTATTACATATTTTCCTATTCTCCAAAAAATCTATATTGGATGTTTACACTTTTTTTATTATATTATCGATGAAGTGCTTGTTTTATAATGTATTTGAATGAAAACTTAAAACTCACTAATGACAATGCTCAGTATCAGAATTGGGTGTATAACCAGTGGAACATATTTCAAAGACAAGGAACTTATTTCACCAGATAAGGAACAGATTTCACAGAAAAAGAACTTATTTCACAAGGTCAGGAACACATTTCACAATCTCAGAACTGATTTCTCCGGGTAAAGTGTCGTGATGGAACAAATTAAAAAGAAATTGTCTGTGAAAAAAGATTTTCCCGGAATATATGTCATGTGATTTGTGTTCCACTGGAACTTTTTTCACAGGAACAAATTTTGGCTCACACTTACTCCATAATTCTTCTTGTCTTCGTATGAGCATCCTTTATTAGGATCACCGCCATGAATTATGGCGTAAAAAGGAGGACTGTATCGGTACAGATTAATGTGAGCATTTGCCTACCCAATTCCCGAGTCAGGCCGCGACGGACCGTATTACCAGAAAGTTAACCTTTCCCAAAAATAATACAATGTAATAAAATAAAACATACCAACTCACACAATCACCTGATTCGCTCAGTCCTCAAAGTATAAAAATCATAGTTGGGCTTAGAAAGATTTTTATTTTTAAGTTTTTGTTGAAAATATAGCTCTACGTTTATTGTGTTTCACAAATACCCTTGACTTTCAAATATTCAACGTTCCTTTTGAAGGTCAATCCAGATAAAGAAAGTGTTAGTTATTATTTGCACTGAGCTTGTTCTAACTTTCTTATATTTATATTATAGTCTTTCTGCATCGTATATTTTAAAATAGGAATAGATTGTTTCTAAAGTTACCTATAATTTAGAATTACTTTTAGTTTTCCTTGTAATGATCCATCTGTTATGTATTATATCAATAAATCTCCTAAATGTCCGTTATCAAATATCGTAAATACGTTTAAATGACTATTTTACGTTGTAAAAATATTTATGAGGTAATTGTAATGTATGGGTTTAAACTTGATAAAAACAATTCTATAAAAAAAATAATGATTAAACAAAACAAATAAATTGCCCAAGTATTTTGCACCACGTTATTAAAAGCAATGATTCTAAAGTCCTTATAGTTTATCATTGTCCAACAACCCTGATAGTTTATCATTGTCTAACAACCATTCTGGTACTTTATCATTGTCTTACAGTCCTGATAGTTTATCATTGTCTAACAACCACCCTGGTACTTTATCATTGTCTTACAGTCTTGGTAGTTTATCAATGTCTAACAGACCTGATACTTTATCAATGTCTAACAGACCTGATACATTGTACTTTATCAATGTCTAACAGACCTGATACATTGTACTTTATCAATGTCTAACAGACCTGAGAGTTTATCAATGTCTAACAGTCCTGATAGTTTATCAATCTAACAGTCCTGATAGTTTATCATTGTCCTACAGTCCTGATAGTGTATCATTGTCTTACAGTCATAATAATGTATCATTGTCTTACAGCCCTGATAGTTTATCATTGTCTAACAGCCACCCTGGTACTTTATCATTGTCTTACAGTCTTGGTAGTTTATCAATGTCTAACAGACCTGATAGTTTATCAATGTCTAACAGACCTGATAGTTTATCAATCTAACAGTCCTGATAGTTTATCATTGTCCTACAGTCCTGATAGTTTATCATTGTCTTACAGTCATAATAGTCTATCATTGTCTTACAGCCCTGATTTCAATTTTGTATAGTGTTTTTTTCATGTTGTAATGTTATACTTCTATCACAGGCCTGATAGTTTATCATTGTCTAACAGTACCTTATTTTGTGTTACATCTCATCCCACCTAATTTTAATATGAACCACCGCTAATAAGTATTTAGTATGACGATACATTTTTCATCTCTGTATTCCTATGAACAATCCATTTATAAATTTTGTAAAACATATATACTTCCGTTCTTCTAACAACAAAATGTCTTTTTGATCCAGTTCAGCGATTTCAATTTTGTATAGTGTTTTTTTCATGTTGTAATGTTATACTTCTATCACAGGTAAGGGTGAATGTGCGCCTGTAAAAATATTTAGCAGTGGTTGTCGCTTAATGGTATGGTTCATAGGTGTTTTGTTTTCATGTTTCTATATAGATTAAATATAGATATGTTCTATGTCTGAATTGTTTACCACTAGACATGTTGGTGCCCCTTAGACCTTGTTGTACGGTGTGAGCCGATTTTCCGTGTTGAAGACGTTGTTTGATTTAAAATTGTTAACTTTTTATACATTGTGATTGGATTTAGATTTGTTTGATTGACACGCATATCACATTTTCTTTTTAATTTTATCTGAGTGAAACTATTTACCAATACGCAAAATAGTCGTTTCTTGAAGATTTGTCTTGCATTCAAAGAGCATTGTACTTGAAATTGTAATATTTTCATATAGTAGTCATTCAACTTTGTATATTCTTAAAAAGGTACCAAGAGATTTATGTCAATTTTGGGAATTACTTCAAGTTTTCCTTGTAATGATCATTCTTTCATGTATCATCAATAAATCTCCTAAATGTCCTTAATTACATGTCGTAAATACGTTTGAATGACTATCTTAAGTTATACAAACATTTATGAGGTATGGGTTTAAACTAGATAAAGACAATTCTGTGAAAAATGTAAGTATTCAACAGTACAATTGAATTACCCAAGTACTTTGCACCACGCTATTGAAATCAATGACTTTGAAATCTTGATCGTTTATCCTCGTCTAATAGAAAATAAACTCATCATAGATACCTGGACTAAATTTAGTATATACGCCAGACGCGTGTTTCGTCTAAAAAGACTTATTAGTGACGCTCGAATCCAAAAAAGTTAAAATTGTCAAATAAAGTACGAAGTTGAAGGGCATTGAGAACCAAAATTGCTAAATGTTTTTCCAAATACAGCTAAGGTAATCTATGCCCGAGGTAGAAAAGCCTTAGTATTTAAAAAATTCAAAATTTTGTAAACAGTTAAGTTTTAAATATAACCATATCAATTAAAAATCAATGAAAATTAATGTCAGCACATCAGGGCTGACTACTGGGCTGGTGATACCCTCTGGGAGATCTGATAGTAAATGTTTGTCCAACAGTCCTGATAGTGTATCATTGTCTTACAGCCCTGATAGATTATCAATGTCTTACAGCCTTGGTGGTTTATTATTGTCTTGCTTAATCATCATGACTTACATACCTGATAGTTTATTATTGTCTAATAGTCCTGATACTTTATTTTCATTTACAGCCTTAATACTTTATCATTTTGTACAGTCCTGATTGATTATCAATGTCTCACAGCCTTGGTGGTTTATTGTTGTCTTGCTAATTCATCATGACTTACAGACCTGATAGTTTTTCATTGTCTAACAGTCTTGGCATTTTATCTTTATTTTACAGCCCTGATACATTATCATTTTTACCGTCCTGATAGATTATCAATGTCTTACAGTCCAGATGGTTTATTATTGTCTTACAGTCTTGCTAGTTCATCATGACTTACAGCCCTGATAGTTTATCATTGTCTAACAGTACCTTATTTTGTGTTACATCTCATCCCACCTAATTTTAATATGAACCACCGCTAATAAGTATTTAGTATGACGATACATTTTTCATCTCTGTATTCCTATGAACAATCCATTTATAAATTTTATAAAACATATATACTTCCGTTCTTCTAACAACAAAATGTCTTTTTGATCCAGTTCAGCGATTTCAATTTTGTATAGTGTTTTTTTCATGTTGTAATGTTATACTTCTATCACAGGTAAGGGTGAATGTTTGCGCCTGTAAAAATATTTAGCAGTGGTTGTCGCTTAATGGTATGGTTCATAGGTGTTTTTGTTTTCATGTTTCTATATAGATTAAATATAGATTTGTTCTATGTCTGAATTGTTTACCACTAGACATGTTGGTGCCCCTTAGACCTTGCTTTACGGTGTGAGCCGATTCTCCGTGTTGAAGGCGCTGTTTGATTTAAAATTGTTAACTTTTTATACATTGTGATTGGATTTAGATTTGTTTGATTGACACTCATATCACATTTTCTTTTTAGTTTTATCTGAGTGAAACTATTTACCAATACGCAAAATAGTCGTTTCTTGAAGATTTGTCTTGCATTTAAAGAGCATTGTACTTGAAATTGTAATATTTTCATATAGCAGTCATTCAACTTTGTATATTCTTAAAAGGCTACCAAGAGATTTCTGTCAATTTTGGGAATTACTTCAAGTTTTCCTTGTAATGATCATTCTTTCATGTATCATCAATAAATTTCCTAAATGTCCTTAATTACATATCGTAAATACGTTTGAATGACTATCTAAAGTTATACAAACATTTATGAGGTATGGGTTTAAACTGGATAAAGACAATTCTGTGAAAAAAATGTAAATATTGAACAGTACAATTGAATTGTCCAAGTACTTTGCACCACGCTATTGAAATCAATGATTTTGAAATCTTGATAGTTTATCCTTGTCTAATAGAAAATAAACTCATCATAGATACAAGGACTAAATTTAGTATTTACGTCTGACACGCGTTTCGTCTAAAAAAAGACTCATCAGTGACGCTCGAATCCAAAAAAGTAAAAAATTGTCAAATAAAGTACGAAGTTGAAGAGCATTGAGAACCAAAATTGCTAAAAGTTTTGCCAAATACAGCTAAGGTAATCTATGCCTGAGGTAGAAAAGCCTTAGTATATAAAAAATTCAAAATTTTGTAAACAGTTAATTTTTAAATATAACCATATCAATGATAATTCATGTCAGCACAAAAGTGCTGACTACTGGGCTGGTGATAC
Organism: Mytilus galloprovincialis; assembly: GCA_037788925.1. NCBI lineage: Eukaryota > Metazoa > Mollusca > Bivalvia > Mytilida > Mytilidae > Mytilus > Mytilus galloprovincialis. The sequence goes on from CM075333.1 coordinate 48,341,329, forward strand.
CCTCGGGGAGATCTGATTGTTAATTTGTGTCCAACAGCCCTGATAGTTTATCATTGTCTAACGGTCCTGGCACTTTATCTTTATTTTACAACCCTGATACTTAATCATTTTTTATCGTCCCGATAGATTATCAATGTTTTACAGTCCTGAGGCATGTGATGGTTTATTTTTGTCTTACAGTCTTGTTAATTCATCATTACTTACAGACCTGATAGTTGATCATTGTCTAACAGTACTTATTTTGTGTTACAGTTCATCCAACTTTATTTGAATATGTACCACATTTGATAAGTAATAAGTAGACGATAAATTTTCACTTCTGTATTCCTATGAACAACAAATTTATTAATTTTGTAAAAAGTGTTTACTTTCGTACTTCTAACAGCAAAATTATTATATTTGAATTATCATGTGCACGTTGTTTAATTTAATGCCATTTCATATTTTGTCACAGATGAAACTTATTCTTTCAGTGTATGTTTCCTTGCTTTTGTTTAAATGTCTTTTTGATCCAGCGTTTACAATTGATTTTTTATGTTGTAGTGTTATACTACTGTTACACGTTAGGATGAATGTTTATTTTGCGCATGTTTAGACTTTTGAAACTGTTGCAATATTTTTGCACCGGTCCTAAGTGAGAAGCCTGTTGTTCAGTGGTTGTCTACTATTGGTGAGGTTCATTAATGTTTCTCGTTTTTATATAGATGAGACCGTTGGTTTTTTTTTTCTTTTTTAACTAGTCATGTTGGTGCTCTTTAGAACTTTTTGTTCGATGTGAGCCAAAGCTCCGTGTTGATGGTCGTACTTTGACCTATAATTGTTAACTTTTTATACATTGTACTAATTGACACATCTTCTTATTTATATCATCTATCAATACAAGAGCATGTAATTCAGTGGTTGTCGTTTGTATCTGTGTTACATATTTGTTTTTCGTTCATTTTTTTATTTAAATAAGGCCGTTGGTTTTCTCGTTTAAATTGTTTTACATTGTCATATCGGAGCCTTTTATAGCTGACTATGCGGTATGGGCTTTGCTCATTGTTGAATGCCGTACGGTGACCTATAGTTGTGTCTGTGTCATTTTGATCTCTTGTGGACAGTTGTCTCATTGGCAATAATACCACATCTTCTTTTTTATATGGTAGCAGAGTCAGTTTTAACGTAAGTAAGATTTTCAGCATATAGTTTGTTTCTGAGTTTCGTCACCAGTTGGGATATATGAACACTGTATGATGGAGCCAAATGAACATCGCAGTCTTAAAGACGAAAATTACAATAGGGAATTAAAAATCGTCACTTTTGAAGTAAACTTAAGTTTGAAGCTTCTCTTTAGAAATTGAAATGTCTAAATCTCGAATAGGGCAACTACTACTGTTTATGTTAGAATAAGTAAAATTAATTTCCTTTGTGTAAGTTTCGGTAGTATATTATATATATATAGTGCCCATAAGAATACCTACTACTTGCCGATACACTTTATCGCCGAAACGTACGTTATATATTGTTCAGGAGAAAATTCAAAGCTTCAATCATAACTTCACATTTCCAGTATATGTATCTAGCGTAATTTCCTTTTTCGTTACAGAAAAAGGCTTTAAATGAATAGACTGTTTACCAGTACACAAACAAAAATTGTGTTTGAATGATTTGTTTTACTTTGTAAGAGCATTTTACTTTAATTGGTTTTAATTTTTAAATGATTCATGTAGATATTCTGCTTTGTATTCTCTATGGTAGGAAAAAATTTGATATCATTTATTGGAATTACTTCATGTTTACCTTGTTATCATAAATCTTTGATGGTTTATCATTTAATCTTTAAAATGTCATTTATAATATATCGTAAAGAAATTTGAATGGCAACTTATAGTTATACAAACATTAATGAGCTATGGGTTTAAACTTGTTAAAGACAATTCGAGGAAAAACTTAACTTTAAGAATTAATCTGTAAAATTAAATTTCCCAAGTATTTTGCACCACCTTATAAAAAGAAGTGATTATGATGCCCTGATAGCTTATCGTTGTCCAACACCCCTAACAGGGTAACGTTGTCTGACAGTCTATGGTAGCAGTAAGTCAGTTTTAACGTAAGTAAGATTTTCAGCATATAGTTTGTGTCTGAGTTTCATCACCTTATGAACATTTATTTTATTGAAGTTCACATAATAACCGTGGGTTTATACTATTGCTCGTTGTATATTTCAGTGGAGAAATAAAAGTTTATTCTAAATTTGTCAGCATGAAAGAAAACAGATATGAACATTTTTACGAACGTTCGTACGCTTTAGGTCCCTGTAAGAAGCTGATTGTTTCTATAGTCTTAGTCAGAAATGTAAAAGTTTTTGTAGCTGTACATCTTTTTCAAAGGTATCAAATATGACTGACTTGAAAAATATCCTTGCTTATACTGCAAAGGTGATAATGTAAATATGTCTCACAATAACCTAAATGCTAATACATTTAGAGGAGTGTACGAAGAGTCAAAATTTATTTCCTTCCCCCTTAACATACTTATAAGACGAAGCTCGTCTTTGATGAATTTTGGCTTATAATTTGATGTTTTTGGTAATACAGCTGTTCACCTATTTCATTTCTTAAACATCATTGGCTTTCAAATATTCGGATTTGCGTGTTCCTGGAATGCATTTATCCTCTGTACAAAGGCTGATTATTGGTTCAACGCAGCATCTTTCTTCAAATATCATGAAACAAGTCAGGGAAATTGCAGTTTTTGTCAAAAAGTTTTTGTGCATGTTGGTGATTGTTTTGTAGTAGTTCAGTGTTTCTGTTGTTCCGTTGTTTTCCTCTTATACATGTTATTGTTTCCATCGGTTTTAGTTTGTGACCCGGATTGGTATTCGCTTAATCGATTTATGACAATTGAACAGCGGTATATTACTGCAGCCTTTATTTTTAACTTTATGTCTTTGCAAATTTGTAGATGTTTATGTATCTTTTGTCAAAGGTCAAAGATGTGGAAGACTTCAAAGATATTCGTCATTAATCTGCAAATGTGGTATTGAAAATATATATCACAACAGACTTAACGTTAAAACTTCAAATCCTTTTTGATCATATAGATCTTCTCCTATTTTGTTTCTTAACCAGCACTGGCTTTCAAATATTAGGCTTTGAACATTCCTGTTAAGGGATAACCAGAAAAAAAAGTGTAAGATTAACTTTTAGCTCACCTGGCCCGAATTATGATTAACTTTATTTTACATGATTTCCAAAGCATTAATTTAGTAAATATAGGTGAGCAACACAGGCTCTTGAGAGCCTTTAGTTTTGTTGTTGTTTCAACCTGTCTAACGCAGAAGTTTGTTTTGTATTTATCATGACTAAGTTATACTTTTTACCAATACGTAAAATAATTCGTTTTTGAAAGATTTGTCTTACATTCTTTTATTAAATGTATTCTGCTTGGTATATTCTAAGACAGAAAATACCTACTTTTTGTTTAATAAATTCATGTTTACCTTGTAGTCATTAATCTTTCATTTATTATCAATATATCTTCTAAATGTCCTTTATCAAATATTGTAAATACATTGGAGTGACTATCTTCAGTTCAAAAAAATATTTATGAAGTATGGGTTAAACTTGTTAAACTACAATTCGATGAAACACTTAATTTGAAGAATTAATCTGTACAAATAATTTTTTTCTGCACGTTGCATCATGTGCGTGTTAATTAGGACAATGCAATGATACTGAAACCATATCAGTGTCTAAAAGTTTTAGGAAGCAGTTTGTCAGTTTTAATATAAGTACAATTTTCAGCATATAGTTTGTTTCTGAGATCATCACTTTAAATCATCAGCGTGATCACACTTTTGCCCGTTGTAAATTTTAGTGGGAGGTAACAATGTAATCTTTAATATTTGTCAGCACGCGACAAAACAAATATGTAAATTTCTACGAACGTTCCTATGCATCAGACAAATGTCAGAGGTTGAATATATCTAAAGTATTGGCAAGAACTATAGAAGTTTTTGTGGTTTTATATATGTCGTCAAAGATCACAAGATATTTTAGATTATCCTGAAAAAGTATTAATGAAAATACTAATTACTATAGCCTAAACGCTAAGGTATCAACACATTTGTAGGCGTGTGCGTATAGTCAGATTTGATGTAAAATCTCCTTAAAAAAGAGTGATCTTATGCAGGTAATTAGATGATCAAATTACAAGTAGGTAAGAGTGCAACATTGATAGAAATGAAATCAATTCATCGTTTTACAACTGAATACGTTAATAATATACCCTTTTATTTTTATTTGTAATTTAAATATTGTTTTCACTTCTTTAAAGTTGACCGTAGATTGATTTTGGCTATCAAATTTAAGTCCTTTTTCAGTGTCATATTGGTCTCTTGTGGAGAGTTGTCTCATTTGCAATCATACCCCATTTTCTCTTTTTATATTTTTGACATCATTGACTTTCTTATATAAGACTTATAGCGTTCCTTGTGACGGTAAACCGAGAACAATAATGTGTAAGTTTCATATTTTGTTTCAATTTGTTTTACCCGTCTGACGAAAAGGTTTGACTTTTGTTTTGTTTTTTAATATTTAAGTTACATTCGAACCTCATCTGAATAAGATTGTGTCTTAATACATACAAAACGAACGGTTTTGGAGACTTAAGCTTCTTTTACATAAGAAGAACATTTTACTTTAATTTTTTTATTTTTTTTTATATACAGGCATTATGCTATTTTCTGTAAAATAGGAAAAGACTGTACCAATTATTTGATATCCTTTTATGGAATTACTTCATGTTAACATTGTAATCAGAAATTTCTCATGTTTTATCAATGTTTTCTCAAAATGTCCTATATGAAATATAGTAAAAACAATTGAAAGACTACTTATAGTTATACAAACATTAATAAGCTATAGATTTAATTTTGTTATAGGCTATTCGAAGAAATATTTCACTTTAAGAATTAATCTGTACAATCTAAGTAATGTGTACCAAGTTAATAAAAGCAATGATTCTGAAGCCGTGATAGCTATCGTTGTCTCACAGTCTTGATAGTTTATCCTTGTCTACGGCAGCAGTGTGTCAGTTTAAATGTAAGGAAATTTTTCAACAGGGAGTGCGTTTTTGAGTTGATGGTTTATGCCTTTTTCAACTGAGTTTTATTGTTTATACTTATGTTGTATTGTTCCATTACTGTCCCAGGTTAGGGTGAGCGTTTGCGTCTTTAAACTAGTTTAACCCCACCACATTCTGTATGTGACTATCCTAATATAAAACTAGAGGCTCTAAAGAGCCTATGTCGCTCACCTTGGTCTATGTGAATATTAAACAATGGACACAGATGGATTCATGACAAAATTGTGTTTTGGTGATGGTGATGTGTTCGTAGATCTTACTTTACTAAACATTCTTGCTGCTTACAATTATCTCTATCTATAACAGTACTTTCTGTGGAAAATGTTATTGAAAATCTTCAAATTTTAAGAAAATTGTTAAAAATTGACTATGAAGGGCAATAACTCCTTAGGGGGTCAATTGACTATTTTAGTCATGTGACTTATTTTTAGTTCTTACTTTGCTGTACATTATTGCTGTTTACAGTTTATCTCTATCTATAATAATATTCAAGATAACAAAAAAAACAGCAAAATTTCCTCAAAATTACCAATTCAGGGGCAGCAACCTAACAACCGATTATCCGATTCATCTGAAAATTCCCGGGCAGATAGATCGTGACCTGATCAACAATTTTACTTCCTGTCAGATTTGCTCTTAATGGTTTGGTTTTTGAGTTATAAGCCAAAAACTGCATTTTACCCCTATGTTCAATTTTTAGTTCTTACTTTGCTGTACATTATTGCTGTTTACAGTTTATCTCTATCTATAATAATATTCAAGATAATAACCAAAAACAGCAAAATTTCCTTAAAATTACCATTTCAGGGGCAGTAACCCAACAACGGAATGTCCGATTCATCTCAAAATTATAGGGCAGATAGATCTTCACCTGATTAACAATTTTACTCTGTCAGATTTGCTCTAAATGCTTTGGTTTTTGAGTTATAAGCCAAAAACTGCATTTTACCCCTATGTTCTATTTTTAGCCATGGCGGCCATCTTGGTTGGTTGGCCGGGTCACCCGACCCATTTTTTTAACTAGATATCCCAATGATGATTATGGCCAAGTTTGGTTAAATTTGGCACAGTTGTTTCAGAGAAGAAGATTTTTCTAAAGATTACTAAGATATATGAAAAATGGTTAAAAATTGACTATAAGGGGCAATAACTCCTAAAGTGGTCAACTGACCATTTTGGTCATGTTGACTTATTTGTAGATCTTACTTTGCTGAACATTATTGCTGTTTACAGTTCATCTCTATCTATAATAATATTCAAGATAATAACCAAAAACAGCAAAATTTCCTTAAAATTATCAATTCAGGGGCAGCAACCTAACAACCGATTATCCGATTCATCTGAAAATTCCCGGGCAGATAGATCGTGACCTGATCAACAATTTTACTTCCTGTCAGATTTGCTCTTAATGGTTTGGTTTTTGAGTTATAAGCCAAAAACTGCATTTTACCCCTATGTTCAATTTTTAGTTCTTACTTTGCTGTACATTATTGCTGTTTACAGTTTATCTCTATCTATAATAATATTCAAGATAATAACCAAAAACAGCAAAATTTCCTTAAAATTACCATTTCAGGGGCAGTAACCCAACAACGGAATGTCCGATTCATCTCAAAATTATAGGGCAGATAGATCTTCACCTGATTAACAATTTTACTCTGTCAGATTTGCTCTAAATGCTTTGGTTTTTGAGTTATAAGCCAAAAACTGCATTTTACCCCTATGTTCTATTTTAGCCATGGCGGCCATCTTGGTTGGTTGGCCGGGTCACCCGACCCATTTTTTTAACTAGATATCCTAATGATGATTATGGCCAAGTTTGGTTAAATTTAGCCCAGTTGTTTCAGAGAAGAAGATTTTTCTAAAAGATTACTAAGATATATGAAAAATGGTTAAAAATTGACTATAAAGGGCAATTACTCCTAAAGTGGTCAACTGACCATTTTGGTCATGTTGACTTATTTGTAGATCTTACTTTGCTGAACATTATTGCTGTTTACAGTTCATCTCTATCTATAATAATATTCAAGATAATAACCAAAAACAGCAAAATTTCCTTAAAATTATCAATTCAGGGACAGCAACCCAACAACGGGTTGTTCGATTCATCTGAAAATTTCAGGGCAGATAGATCTTGACCTGATAAACAATTTTACCCTGTCAGATTTGCTCTTAATGCTTTGGTTTTTGAGTTATAAGCCAAAAACTGCATTTTACCCCTATGTTCTATTTTTAGCCATGGCGGCCATCTTGGTTGGTTGGCCGGGTCATGCCACACATTTTTTTAACTAGATACCCCAATGATGATTGTGGCCAAGTTTGGATTAATTTGTCCCAGTAGTTTCAGAGAAGAAGATTTTTCTAAAAGATTACTAAGATTTACGAAAAATGGTTAAAAATGGACTAAAAAGGGCAATAACTCCTAAAGGGGTCATCTGACCATTTCGGTCACGTTGACTTATTTGTAAATCTTACTTTGCTGAACATTATTGCTGTAACAGTTTATCTCTATCTATAATAATATTCAAGATAATAACCAAAAACAGCAAAATTTCCTTAAAATTATCAATTCAGGGGCAGCAACCCAACAACGGGTTGTCCGATTCATCTGAAAATTTCAGGGCAGATAGATCTTGACCTTTTAACAATTTTACTCTGTCAGATTTGCTCTAAATGCTTTGGTTTTTGAGTTATAAGCCAAAACCTGCATTTTACCCCTATGTTCTATTTTTAGCCATGGCGGCCATCTTGGTTGGTTGGCCGGGTCACCCGACCCATTTTTTTAACTAGATATCCCAATGATGATTATGGCCAAGTTTGGTTAAATTTGGCCCAGTTGTTTCAGAGAAGAAGATTTTTCTAAAAGATTACTAAGATATATGAAAAATGGTTAAAAATTGACTATAAAGGGCAATAACTCCTAAAGTGGTCAACTGACCATTTTGGTCATGTTGACATATTTGTAGATCTTACTTTGCTGAACATTATTGCTGTTTACAGTTCATCTCTATCTATAATAATATTCAAGATAATAACCAAAAACAGCAAAATTTCCTTAAAATTATCAATTCAGGGACAGCAACCCAACAATGGGTTGTTCGATTCATCTGAAAATTTCAGGACAGATAGATCTTGACCTGATAAACAATTTTACACCTTGTCAGATTTGCTCTTAATGCTTTGGTTTTTGAGTTATAAGCCAAAAACTGCATTTTACCCCTATGTTCTATTTTTAGCCATGGCGGCCATCTTGGTTGGTTGGCCGGGTCATGCCACACATTTTTTTAACTAGATACCCCAATGATGATTGTGGCCAAGTTTGGATTAATTTGTCCCAGTAGTTTCAGAGGAGAAGATTTTTGTAATAGATTACTAAGATTTACGAAAAATGGTTAAAAATGGACTAAAAAGGGCAATAACTCCTAAAGGGGTCATCTGACCATTTCGGTCACGTTGACTTATTTGTAAATCTTACTTTGCTGAACATTATTGCTGTAACAGTTTATCTCTATCTATAATAATATTCAAGATAATAACCAAAAACAGCAAAATTTCCTTAAAATTATCAATTCAGGGGCAGCAACCCAACAACGGGTTGTCCGATTCATCTGAAAATTTCAGGGCAGATAGATCTTGACCTGATTAACAATTTTACCTCTGTCAGATCTGCTCTAAATGCTTTGGTTTTTGAGTTATAACCCAAAAACTGCATTTTACCCCTATGTTCTATTTTTAGCCATGGCGGCCATCTTGGTTGGTTGGCCGGGTCACGCCACACATTTTTTAAACTAGATACCCCAATGATGATTGTGGACAAGTTTGATTTAATTTGGCCCAGTAGTTTCAGAGGAGAAGATTTTTGTAAAAGTTAACGACGACGGACGACGGACGACGACGGACGACGGACGACGGACGACGGACGCCGGACGCAAAGTGATGGGAAAATCTCACTTGGCCCTTCGGGCCAGGTGAGCTAAAAAGAAGATCTTGTATGATTGCTAATGAGACACCTCTTCACAAAAGACCAAAATGACACAGATATTAACAACTATAGGTCACCGTACGGCCTTCAACAATGAAAAAAGACCACACCCCATAATCAGCTATAAAAAGCCCCGAAATTACAATGTAAAACAATTCAAACGAGAAAACTAACGAGCCTGTTATTTAGGTTTGTTGTTTGTTATTGTGTTTCGGTGTTTCTTGTCTGAATTGTTCAACATTGTCATTTCGGGGCTTTTTTATGATTATGCAGCATGAATATTACTCATTGTTGAAGACAGTACGATTACCTATACTTGTTAATGTCTGTGTCATTTGGTCTCTATTGGAGAGTTGTCTTATCGGCAATCATACCGTAGCGGAAGGGTATTAAGTTTAACACTTGCCGTTCTGTACAAAATGTACCTCCGTAAGTACGTCCGTCCGTACATCTCAAAATTGGTATTTGTTCTCTTTCTTTAGTTTGCCTAAACTAAATGTTAGGAAATTTTTTATCAATGCTAAATACCACAAAACACAGATAAAGTTTGAATTTTGGTGGCACCACTTTTTCCGTTCAAGAGTTATGCCTCTTTTCAAATGAAAAAAAAAGAATAATTTTCGTTTCTGTTCTTGCACCTTAGTTTGCTTCAATCAAATGCTATGAAACTTATACACAATGTTCATTATCACATAACACACTTATACATTTAATTTTGGCGCCGTCACCTTGACCGTTCCAAAGTTTTGGCCCTTAACAAATTTAAAAAAATCCAATTTTGTTTGTTTCCGTTTTGCAACTAATGTTTTGCCTCAACCAAATGTTATGAAACTTATACATATGCTCTTCAACTTTGTATTTGTTTCGCTTTTTAACTATTTTGATCTGAGCGTCACTGATGAGTCTTATGTAGACGAAACGCGCGTCTGGCGTATAAAATTATAATCCTGGTACTTTTGATAACTATATACATAATGCTTATAACCTAAAACACAGACCAAGTTTGAATTTCAGTTGCTTCACCGTCACTTTTGTAAAGTTATGACCCTCTACAAATGGACATATTGCTGAATATTTCGTTTCCGTTCTCTAACTTAAGTTTGCCTCAACCAAATTTTATGAAACTTATACACAACCTTAATCTACCATCTTGCAAGGAGTCGATATATAACTCATATATAAACAAATTAAAAACAACACGTTTAATAATTTCTGGCGTCCGAAGCGCTTTTCTGGATTTACCTTCATCAGGAACGCTCATATCCAAACATTTAAAATCCGAAGATGTATAAGTACCGAATTATTAGAATATTAGATAACCTGGCCTGTCAGCAGCCTACGAAAAGCCCATGTCGGGTCAAAAACTAAGTCATGGGATATGTTTTTCTTCCTCAAACTTTATAATTTAAAAGATAAATTACAATATAACCTAGTAGAGGCTATAATGTGTGTTTTCTTATACTTTTGGTATTATTTTTTTTAGGTCTTTCCACTTTTCTGTGGAAAGACCTATTGTATTTGTCTGATTTTTATTAGGTCTATTGTATTAATATTATTATTTTTATTATTTTCTTCCGCAAAATTTTGTTCTCGCGTAAAATTTTTGTTTTGCAATATGTCGCTAAGAATTTTCTTTTATAATATCATACTCTTTATGCGCTTTTTATTTTCACCCATTTTAAGCCGAACAATTGTCTTTGTATGAGTTATCTCTACCAAATCTGTTTTACTTCTGACTACATCTCCGAAACAACCAAAGAAGCGACAAATTTATTTTATAAAATTGCTCGTTATATCCTTCTCATGATTTGTTCTATTTTTACCGAAGCGATATGAACACTCCAAATGAGAGTTATTTCCCCTTATGCATGTGATATGAGTAATATGCATTTCTAACTTGTAAACCATAAGTGATAGAGACCTAGAGTCTTTTGATTTAAGGTCCTTTGTCCACAAAATAGAAAATTAGGTCAAGATCAAAGGTCAAGGTAATATTAAAAATTTTGATTTTGGCTTATTATCACCAATTCCCAAAAACCTTGTAAGATATCGACAAATTATTTTTACTAAATTATTAGTTGCGACATGTCGTTACATGTTAATTTGGTTGAGAGGGTGTGTAGACAATAAATGGGTGTTTTCGCCCATCTTATATTCAGAATTATGTGTAAAGTATTATAACTTATTACCATACATATTAAAGTCCAAGACCTTTTGATTTGATGTTCTTGGTTTATGACCTTGAAATTGAGGTCAAGGTCATTGGTTGATTGGACGTTTTAGATTTTGACCTTTGCTTTCAATTCATATTTACACATCATAAAGTAATCTATACTATTAAACGAGAAGACCTCATTTTGTGTGTCGCTTCTCTTCCTTCCACAATAAATTAATCATCATGCCTTTGTGTTCTTTAGGTAACATGCATAGTCGCATTTGTCATCCATTCTTATGATTATTCAGATTGAATTATTTTGGGAGAAAAACGATAAAATAGGTGTCCGGATATTGTTTCCGTTATCAGACTGACTTTTAGTTAGATAAAACTTCCGGTTTTAAACATGCACAAGAACAACCAATAGTATGATAGATTACAAAAATGAAAAACAAATAAGCCAATCAGAGCGTTCTCCATATCATGGTTTTTAGATCGGAAGAACCACAACTATAATACCTCCTTAGAGACAATTATGTTTTCGCGTTTATCAACCTGTAAACTACGATTATACTACTATGATATAAATTGGGTAAAATCTCTAATTTGGCATTGAAAAAAGATCATAGCATAGGGAACATATTTACTAAGTTTTGAGTTGGTTGGACTTCAACTTCATCAAAAACTACCTCGACAAAAAATTTTACCTGAAGGAGGACAGACGGACGAACGAACGAACGAACGGACGATCAGACTAGAAAACATAATACCCATAAATGGGGCATAAACATTTGTTGTTGAAAGTGAAAATAGTGATTTGGCCAAAATGAAAGTAGGGTAGAGATTAGAGGGAGGCAGGACTTATTTGGGACGTCGAGATCGGGTGTTTTTAGCTCTGAATTTCGGGATTGATCTTTACGGGATGCGGGAATATTTATTTTTTTAATTTCGGGATGTCGAGATATGAATTTCGTTAAAATACGCACCTCGGGATTTCATGTTTTCAAGTCCGAGATTTCGGGATGAGGGCCCCTAACACCACCCCTCAAATGAGCCTTAGTCATTTATACGAGATTCAAATCCTACCATTGGCATGTTATTAGGGCTCTCAAAAGGAAAAGCACTGATGGATTGTCCTAGAAGCACATTTTATTAGAAAAATAATGGTCTATAAGCAGTTTCATTTATTTCATGTTTGAAGCGGTGCAACAATTTTTAATTTAATTTGACTTTTACCAAAAAATGCATTGTATTACCAATGTTTTTTCAACTGATCGGGTGGAGCTTATGTTTTAATTTGCATAAGGACAGTCTATTTGAAGATATGTGTGATAAGGATGATTGCCGTTATAATACTAATTGAATTCTAATTACTAATCAGTGTCACCAAACGCATATACAAAAGGACTGATTGTATGATACGAGACGAATAACTGGACACTTCATTGATGAACTTATACCAAAAAAACTCCTATCTATAGATGGACTGATCTTAAATGAGCGAACTTCATAAACTCCGCCCAGTCAAGTGAAATAAATCTAGTAATAGCAAAAGGAAAAAATAATTGTGCCGGTACAAGGCCAGAAACACGAAAAATAATTGAATTTAACAGAAAGGAAACACATAACGGACTTTGGAAAAACGGGAGAGGGCTTTTGATACCTTATATGAAATTCTCCAGTCATAATATCTTTTACAAAAATTCATCCTACAACAGTTTACAAGCTGTATATGCCCGCGATTTCGCGGGTATGTTCTATTAGTAACTGATATTTTAAACTGAATTGATGTTTTCCTATCAAAATATATTTTTAGTGGTGAAAAGACCTTCAATTGTTCTCTGATAGTTATCAAAAGTACCAGGATTATAATTTAGTACACCAGACGCGCGTTTCGTCCACATAAGACTCATCAGTGAAGCTCAAATCGAAATATTGATAAAGCCAAACATGTACAAAGTTGAAGAGCATTGAGGATCCAATATTCCAAAAAGTTGTGCCAAATACGGCTAAGGTAATCTATGCCTGGAATAAGAAAATCCTTAGTTTTTCGAAAAATTCAAAGTTTTGTAAACAGGAAATTTATAAAAATGACCACATTATTGATATTCATGTCAACACCGAAATGTTGACTACTGGGCTGGTGATACCCTTATGCAATTGGTTTTTAATTATTAGGTCTATCCACTTTTCTGTGGAAAGACCTATTGTTTTTCTTCTGATTATTAGGTCTTTCCACTTTTCTGTGGAAAGACCTATTGTTTTTCTTCTGATTAATTTTATTTTCTTCAGCCAAATTTTGTTCTTGCGATAAACATTTGTTTCGCAATATGTCGCTTAGATATTTGGTATATGATATCGAACAGTTTATGCGCTTTTGAAATTTACCCTGCGTAACCGAATACTTTTCTTTGTAGGAGTTATCTCCCCAAACACTGTTTTCCTTGTGATCACAACTCCTTCGCAACCGTAAGAGATTACGACAAATTTATTTTATAAAATTGCTCGTTATATCCTTCGCATGATTTGTCCAATTTCGACCGAAGCAATATGAACGCTCCATATGAGAGTTATTTCCCTTTTTGTATTTGAAATTTTGAAATGTATTTTAAACTGGAACACCATAAGTGATAGAGACCTAGGATCTTTTGATTTGAGGTCCTTGGTCAAAAAAATGAAAATTAGGTCAAGGTCAAAGGTCAAAGTCATATTCTAATTTTTGAATTGGGCTTATTTCCACTCATTTCCAGAAACTGTATAAGATATCGACAAATTATTTTGACTAAATTGTTAGTTGCGACATGTTGTTACTTAATAATTTTGGTTGAAAGGGTGTGTAGACAATGAATGGGAGTGTTTGTCCCTATCATATCTAAAATTATGTGTAAAGTGATATAACTTATTAACCATACATATTAGAGACCTAGGATCTTTTGATTTGAGATCCTCAGTTTGTGACTTTGAAATTGAGGTCAAGGTCATAGGTTAATTTGACGTTCTAGATTTTGACCTTTGCTTTAAATTCATATCTATACATCATAAATCCATATTAACTGACATTTTAGACTGATTTTTAATATTTTAATATCAAAATATATATTAACTGGTGGAAAGACCTTCAATTCTTCTCTGAACAATTGGTTTTTAATTTTTTTTTTCTTCCGCCTAATTTTGTTCTTGCGATAAATATTTGTTTCGCAATATGTTGCTTAGATATTTGGTATATGATATCGAACAGTTTATGCACTTTTAAAATTTACCCTGTGTAACCAAATACTTTTCTTTGTTGGAGTTATCTCACCAAACACTGTTTTCCTTGTGATCACGACTCCTTCGCAACCGTAAGAGATTACGACAAATTTATTTTATAAAATTGCTCGTTACATCCTTCGCATGATTTGTCCAATTTCGACCGAAGCAATATGAACGCTCCATATGAGAGTTATTTCCCCTTTTGTATTTGAAATTTTGAAATGTATTTTAAACTGGAACACCATAAGTGATAGAGACCTAGGATCTTTTGATTTGAGGTCCTTGGTCCGAAAACATGAAAATTAGGTCAAGGTCAAAGGTCAAGGTCATATTCTAATTTTTTGAATTAGGCTTATTTCCACTCATTTCCAGAAACCGTATAAGATATCGACAAATTATTTTGACTAAATTGTTAGTTGCGACATGTCGTAACTTAATAATTTTAGTTGAAAGGGTGCGTAGACAATGAATGGGAGTTTTTGCCCCTATCATATCTAAAATTATGTGTAAAGTGATATAGCTTATTAACCATACGTATTAGAGACCTAGGGTCTTTTGATTTGATATCCTCAGTTTGTGACCTTCAAATTGAGGTCAAGGTCATAGGTTAATTTGACGTTCTAGATTTTGACCTTTGCTTTAAATTCATATCTATACATCATAAAGCCATATGAACTGACATTTTAGACTGATTTTAATATTTTAATATCAAAATAGATATTAACTGGTGAAAAGACCTTCAATTGTTCTCTGAACAATTGGTTTATTATTATTATTATTATTATTATTATTATTATTATTTTCTTCCGCCAAATTTTGTTATCGCGTAAAATTTTTGTTTCGCAATATGTCGCTAAGATATTTTTTTCTATAGTATCATACACTGTATGCGCTTTTTATTTTCACCAATTCTAAAACAATTACTTTTCTTTGTAGGATTTATCTCCCCGAACACTATTTTCCTTGTGACTACCTCTCCTCCGTAATCGTAAAAGAAAGTGACAAATTTATTTTTTTAAATTGCTCGTTATATCCTTCGCATGATTAGTCCTATTTTGACCGAAGCAATATGAACACTCCATATGAGAGTTATTGCCCCTTATGCATTTGATATAAGAGATATCCATTTCTATCTTGTAAACCATAAGTGATAGAGACCTAGGGTCTTTTGATTTAAGGTCCTTGGTGTAAAAAAATGAAAATTAGGTCAAGATCAAAGGTCAAGGTCATATTCTAAATTTGATTTCGACTTATTCTGACTTATTTTCGAAAACCGTATAAGATATCGACAAATAATTTTTACTAAATTGTTAGTTGCGACATGTCATAACATGCTAATTTTGATTGAGAGTGAGCATAAACAATAAATGTGAGTTTTGACCCGTCTTATATTTAGAATTATGCATAAAGTGATATAAAAATAGATATAGGAAGATGTGGTGTGAGTGCCAATGAGACAACTCTCCATACAAATAACAATTTAAAAAGTAAACCATTATAGGTTAAAGTACGGCCTTCAACACGGAGCTTTGGCTCACACCGAAAAACAAGCTATAAAGGGCCCCAAAATTACTAGTGTAAAACCATTCAAACGGGAAAACCAACGGTCTAATCTATATAAACAAAACGAGAAACGAGAAACACGTATATATTACATAAACAAACGACAACTACTGTACATCAGATTCCTGACTTAGGACAGGTGCAAACATTTGCAGCGGGATTAAACGTTTTAATGGATCCAAACCTTCTCCCTTTTTCTGAAACAATAGCATAACATCACAACAAAGAAAAACATACGATAAAATATCAATTGGCAGACTTAACTCAATCAAAAAACGTATGATTAAACAATGAACGAATAAATTTGATCTGCGATATCTGATTACAAATGCACAGTTAATTAAATATTAGAGACAAACATTCATGACCAAAAAGCTAACAAACAAATTCAAACGCTGGACATGACTGAGAAATATTTAACCAATCAATGTTAACTTTAGAAAAAAACCGGTTTTTTTTATAATCTTGAAGTTTATACAAATGTTGTAAGAATAAGTGAAAAATTGAAGATATTACAAATAATCAAAGCTGGTGTACAGACAAGATCCATATAATAAATAAAAAATAACAAAAAAGCATTATAAACAGTATCAACAGGTCGAATTAACAAGAAAATACGATTTGAGAGTACTCGCAGTTACTGACAGCTAGTTAAAAGCCAAAACCAATTAATAATAAAAAATCATGCATCAGAGACTAAAATCGACTAAAACACATCACAGGGATTTAGTATTTTAACGTCATTAATAGTCAAAGATGACATGACTTGTGCAATGCCAAAAATAAATGTATCGACAGGTAGTAGTATAGTGAAGAGCGACTTCTATAGAAATAAAAGTTAACGTGTCTGTGTCTCTATACATCTCGCCTCAAAAGATAATGAAATTTAGTTATGTTTTAATTTGCTAATGACAATATCAATATTAGTGCCAATGTGAACTATATTCAGAGATCTTATTACAATATTGGTACGATAACCCTTACTTATAAGTTTGTTTAAAGGTTCGATGAGTTTACAAGGATCACATAGTGATTTCCTCGCTTTAAGTACAATATTATCATAAAATTTAGGATGTGAAATACCATTTTTAATAAGCTTTCTACAGGTATAGCCAAATTTACTAATCAAATCTTTGTATCTATGAAAGAATTTAGTAAAAGTTTTAAGTAATTTATGGTATCGAAATCCCTGACACAACAATTTACCAGTGATGCATTGATTACGTTCGTTAAAATCTATGACATCAGAACACACACGGGCAAACCGAACGAGTTGCGATATATAAACACCGTATGATGGAGCCAAAGGCACATCGCCGTCTAAAAAAGGAAAATTAACAATAGGAAATGAAAAATCGTCTCTTTTGTCGTAAATTTTAGTGTGAAGTTTCCCGTTTGAAATTGAAATGTCTAAATCTAGAAAAGGACAACTGCTGCTGTTTATGTTAGATTTAGTTAAAGTAAGTTCGTTTGGGTAAATTTCTGAAGTATAATTAGAGAACTCTGGATTATTCAACGAAAAAATATCATCCAGATAACGGTAGGTATTTTTGAATGTATCAACCAAATGTAACAATGATGGGTCTTTACTGAGTTTGGTCATAAACTGAGATTCATAGCAATATAGAAATAAATCTGCTATTAAAGGGGCACAGTTGGTGCCCATAGGAATACCTACTACCTGACGATACACTTTATCGCCGAAACGTACATAAATGTTATCAAGCAGAAAGTTTAAAGCTTCAATCATATCCTCACATTTCCAGTAAGTGTATCTAGCATACTTTCCTTTTTCGTTACAGAAAAAGGCCTTAAACGAGTTACAGCAAATAAAATTACAATGAGATTTTTCGAAAGACCATTTTATCAAATACAAAAACTTTTTCTTTATAAGATTGTGTGGAAGTGTAGTGTACAGAGTAGAAAAATCATAACTGTCAACAGAATTGTCAGGACCATTGAAAGCATGTATTTTATCTAAAACCTCTAAAGAATTTTTAACACTCCAAAAATAATTAATACCATTATTTTCATAAGCTTTATTACAAAAGTTAATAACCAGTTCTTTGATAGTAGTAAGGGAGGTGGTTAGAAGTACTGATAGATTAGTAGTAGAACACTTACTGGAAGCGGAGATGAAACGGAATTTAAATGGTTTTTTGTGTAATTTCGGTAACCAGTACATGGTAGGGACTTTCAAATGTTCGGAAGATGCTTTAAGGTGGGCAGTGGTAGTGGTATGCTTGTTAACGATTTGACTCTCTGTGGTGCGCACTGACCTGAATGTAGAGGAATTGATAATTTCGTTTTGAAGAACTTTCGTGTAGTATATGCGTCACACCACCACTACATTATTTGCTGCCTTGTCTGCCGGTACGAACACAAACCGCTATGCGAGTACCTTGAGTTTTTTTTTATTCTAGAAATGGGTATATCATGGTTCCTATTATTAATTTCAGAATTGTTTTCTAAATGAGATATTCGAATATCAACCGTATTCATAATTTTATTCAAATAACTGTCTAAAGATTTTTTATCGGATTTTTCACGTTTGCACCAATTTTTACAATAGGCAGACAGAGCGTCTTTAATGACCTGACGACACTGTTTCCAATCTATTGTAGATGGAGGACGGTATTTCGGTCCTTTCTTTAGAAAAGTTATGACTTCACGGTCATCGACGATGTTGAGGTCTCCTGTGATAACATGACCATAGGGAACATATTTAAAACTAGATGTTTCGCAATCTCAAGTGGAAGGAACATTATTTTCTATATTGACGTCTGTTGTAATTGACGTATAATTGAAAATCAAATTTCTGCTCGGTTTTTTATAAGAATACGAAATAATGGGTTGTTCTATATTATCAAAATATGGAAGTATTAAGCTATAGACAGAAGAGTCATTGAATATGCTAGACAAATTAATAAAATCAATACCTCTATTTATATATTTTAATTTGAGAAAATGTCGTTTAAGATTTTCAGGTTTATCAATAATAGGAAAAAGCCTGTGATGACAAAAGGCTGTAATAATACGGGTGTATTCATAAAATGGGCTAAAAAAAGAAATTTTATCACACTCCAGAAAAATAGCATATAATTTACTTATAGGTATCTGACCCAGTTTGCATAATACTTGATGTCTGCCATTATTCTTTATTATAGATAACAGATCAGCAAGTGTATAATTTATACGATGTTTAATACGTTGATTACGGTTCTTGCGTTTACCATGAGACCTATTATTTCTAAGTCGTTTATCAACAATATTAATGACATCGATATGAGTTTTAGATATGTTCCCCTGCCCTAATATTTTATCATTTAGACCGAGAGGATAAGCTGTTTGAAGTCTTTTTATCCAAAACAATTCGCGAACTTCGCGTGATTTTTCAAATTGCTTGTGCGATTCTCCTGGTTGTTTTTGAACGGTTTCGAGCGGTTGGAATTTTATATATTTCAGATTATGATTATGCTTATCTAAATGCTGATATACTAAACTTTTGAATTTTTTGGGTCTACGAAAGCGGTAGAGATGTTCTTGATTTCTTCTGAAATACTCTCGTCCCGTCTGTCCCACATATTGAATACCACACTTAGGTTGGGTTCAAGTTACCACATATATTAGGTTTTGAGTTTTTCAGGTTTTTCACAGGAAAAGGAGAGCGAAAAGGTTCCCCCGTTCACTGTTGACCTTATAGTATTTTGAGAA
The DNA here is from genome assembly GCA_037788925.1 of Mytilus galloprovincialis. NCBI lineage: Eukaryota > Metazoa > Mollusca > Bivalvia > Mytilida > Mytilidae > Mytilus > Mytilus galloprovincialis. The sequence goes on from CM075333.1 coordinate 48,361,125, forward strand.
GTTAATCTAAAACAGGTTAGTCATTTTTTGGCATTGCACGGGAAAATTTGTGGATATCCACGTGGATTTTTGTTAAATAATCTGGCTGTAGTGGCATTACCAATACGTTTATTTATGCACGTAGATAACCTAGAAGTTGTGTTGTTGATAATATTTTTTCCATTCCGTAAAATCATGATTATTTAATAGGGGTATAGGATCAATACAAAAGACCGGAGGTTGTAACATTGAATGAGGATCACAGTTACGGAATAGGGAGTAATTAGGAGTGCAGTAAAAAAACTCTTACAAAAACTGTAATAAAAGGCCCGACATATGGACTTAAATATAACAAAACTGACATGTATAACAAACACAGGGCAAAAACAGTGGTTGTAAGAAATCGAATAAACACCATAGCAGGGGGCAATAATAAAAAATAGCAGGCGTGGATGAGTATCAATACATCCCAACATCGTAAACAATAAAGATATAAACATGTGAAAGCTCTCTCACAGGCAAACAACCAATAACTGAAATATATAAGGGCATACACTACAAGCACGGGACACATTCTACTGCATCCACACAGCACGAGTAACAAACCCTGCAGTATTAAAATAGATATAGGAAGATGTGGTGTGAGTGCCAATGAGACAACTCTCCATACAAATAACAATTTAAAAAGTAAACCATTATAGGTTAAAGTACGGCCTTCAACACGGAACTCATTAACAATACAAATTAAAGACCAATGGTCTTTTGATTTGATGTCCTTGGTTTATTGCCTTGAAATTGAGGCCAAGGTCATTGGTTGATTGGATGTTCTAGATTTTGACCTTTGCTATAAATTCATAGTTATACATCATAAATCATTAAGAACTGGCATTTTAAACTGAAGTTTGATGTTTTCCTATCAAATAGATTGTTATTTGTTCAGAGAACAATTGGTTTTTAATTTTCATTGTTATTCCTCTGTATTCTCTCTGACTTTTAATGTTTATGACATTTTTCTTTCAGAAAAGGTAATTTCTTTCAAATCAATTACCATGGACGCTTTAAAATATTTCGGGGAACTTTATGGATGCAAAATGCCAGTTGATGATACAAGTAATCAGACAGATAAAGTCCAAGATGATGAGTCGAAGAAAGGTAATTGATAAAGCATTTTATTATTGTTTTCAACAAAGTTTCTTCACAAATTGAATAATTTGATTTAAAAGGGATTTTTTCTTCCATCAGTGTATCCCTAGAGACATATGTATACTTCTAAGAGACAGCGACCCAACATACGACATCTAGAGCGCAATATTCAATATTCCCTTCGATTAACACAACAATCGTACAGGTAACTTACAGGTATCCTACAGGCATATATACGATTCTATCAGTCCAGTGTTTTTCATCAAAATAAGTGTGTATGGGTCACTACTAGCATATGACTAGCTATCGTTAACGCATATAAGGTGTAACAAAATAATTGTTAAGTGGCTTTCAATTTAGGAAAGTGTAATATATATTAAACATGATTAGAAAATATATACAAAACCGTCCCTTTTATTTATTTTACTTTTAAACATATTGGCATTTAATCACAATACCACATAACTTGTGTCAGTTGTAAAGCAAATCAACGTGATCAAGGTCATTGAATTCACTCAATATAAAATCGGAATAACCGTTGAATTATATAATATTATGATATAAAGAATAGGTTTAAACACTCAAGAACATTACCACTTCTAATATATTTAAAACTTCATATGACTATTTTTGTAGAACAATATCTGTACTAAGTCAGAATATGACTGTTGATATTCATTCGTTTGATGACTTTGTGGTTTTTCCCTACGGTTTAGCATTTTTCTCGGAGTTCGGTATTTTTGTTATTTCACTTTTTAGACAAACGTTAATTGTCCTATAAACCCTGACGTAGACTCATGTATGAATACGTTTCTTGATATTCTTCTTTCCGTAAATTTATAAATTGAGATTTCTCGTGATACGCCGTTGACCATAAAAATGACCAATTCTCAATATTAATAACGTCAGGTAACTGTAAAATACTGGATCTATTAGGGAAAAGTCAAAGATGTAATCAGAGTAGATATATTAATGTTTTGTTTACGGGTGATATATTCTTAATTTTAATAAACAATTTTGATATTCATGTCAACACCGAAGTACTGACTACTTGGCTGGTGAACGGAAACGAAGCGTCCATTAGCAAGGGCATCGACACAGTGATTAATATAGTTATCAAAGGTACCAGGCCTATAATTGTATACGCCAGATGCGCGTTTTGTCTACATTGTACTCATCAGTGACACTCAGATCAAATTGGTTAGAAAGCAAAAGGTACAAAGTTGAAGAGCATTGAGGACCCAAAATTCCAAATGTACCAAATACGGCTATGGTAATCTATGCCTGGGATACGAAAACCCATATTATAGAGTTTTGAAGACACAAAATTCGAAAATGTCTATCATGTCTTCATGGTGAATATGGTGTTGTTCCTGTGTAACGTTGTTTTATAGCTTACATATGAATATTTTCGAATTTTAACAGAAGTGTGTACTCAAAGCCTTTTTAAGAACGTTCTATTGAAATGGAATTTTATGCAATTGTCGTACAAGTTAGAGGTTAAGCTATCTATTAAACCAGACACAACAAAACTCTGAAAGTCTGAAAAGACCAATGTTTTTTTTCAGAATTTGCGTGAATTTATACTTGTCATTCTTTTTTTGTCAGAATTTTTTGTTTCGACTATCTGTGTAAATTCTTGATTTTACTCAACATATGTCTTGGCAGTATTAACATTGTCTAACAATTTCGCAACACTTTACAGACAGTCTGAAAAGTGTCTTGATTAGTGTCAACCAATTATTGACTGTCCTAAATCTGTCTCGATAAGTCTTGACATATTCTTGATTTTCTTATTGATGTCTGAAATGTCTCGACGCATTCTTAACAGTCTTAAATGTCACTAGATATATCTTGACACATTCTTGACTGTCTTAAATATTGCTTAATTTGTTATAAATTTTGTCTGAATTGTGTATCGACACATTCCTGAAAGTTTAAACACTTTCTTATGCTGTTTTAGACTCATTTTGTATTACCGATGGAACAGACTTCGAAGAATAAGATGCAATAATACAGTGCTAGTTATAAAGAAACAATATTTTGTTACAATTATTGTTTACTTGCTATTCTAACATTGATTATTACGCATGTGTATATTATGATTCATTTCAATCATTTGCCACACATTTGTAGCTCGCCTGACCCAAAAGGCCAAGTGAGCTTTTCTCGTCACTTGGCGTCCGTCGTCTGTCGTCTGTTAACTTTCACAAAAATCCTCTGAAAGTAATGGGCCAAATGATACCATATTTGGCCTTAATCATCTTAAGGGTATCAAATTTTAAAAAATAAGACAAAGGGGGTCAAATGCTGTTTTTGACTTATATCTCTGAAACTAAAGCATTGTCATAAAATCTGACATGGTATAAAAATTGCATCATGTCAAGATCTATCTGCCCTGATTTAATTTTCAGACGCATCGACAACCTTTTGATAGGTTGCTACCCTAAAATTGTTACGATTGAGGAAACTTGGCAAACAGAAACATTGTTCAGAAAAGTTAGATCCACAAATAAGGCAACATGACCAAAATGGTCAATTGACCCCATAAAGAGCTAATGTCCCTAAACGTCAATTTTTCACAAGTTTTCGTAAGTTTTTACAAAAGTCTTCTCCTTTGAAACAAATTGAATCAAACTTAGCCTAAATCATTCTTAGGGTATCCAGTTTGTAAAAACGTATTCGATGACCCTGCCCACCTATCAAGATGGCCGCCATGGTTAAAAATAAAACAATGGGATTGAAACGCTGTTTTTGGCTTATATCTCTGAAACTAAAACATTTTCAGCAAATCTGACATGGAATGAAAATGTTAATCGCCTATTACGGACGTGAAATTGTATTCTTAGTGCTATATATAATGAAATGTATGATGAGTGTGAATCAGGAAATAAGTCATCATGGGTTAATAATGTTAAATGTATGTTACTTAGCCTAGGTTTTGGACAGGTGTGGTATGCACAGAATGTTGTATGCGAAGAAGCATTTTTTATTTTATTCAAACAAAGGCTTATTGACCATTTTCTTCAAGAAAGAAATATGTTTTTCGATTCATCATCAAAATGTACTATCGAAAAACACCTTGTGGGTAATGTTCAATTGCAGTTTTATTTGACAAAACAATTAAGTCCACAATGAATTAGATTTATAACTAAGTATAGACTGTGTTCACACAAATTAAATATTGAATATGGTAGATTCATTAAAAAAGCAAGAAATGAAAGATTATGTATCTTACGTAACCAGGGTGACATCGAGGATGAATTTCATTATATTTTAAAATGTCCAAAATATGACAATATTAGAAAAATTTATATAAAAAGGTATTATTATACAAATGCATCTGTTTTTAAATTAGTTCAATTATTGTCAACAAAGAATGTATTGGAATTGTCTAATTTAGGAAAATATCTGAATTACGCCACAGATATAAAGTTTTCATGACAATCTTCTGAAGGATTTATACTATGTAGTCTTGCCTCCGATTGTATTTAAAATGTTCTGTTATGATATACATGTACATATTTATGATATACCTATAAGCTGTATTGCTTTTGGTTTGAAATAAACTAAATATTGTCAAGATCTATCTGCACTGTTTTAGACGCATCAGAAAACCGCTTGTTGTGTTGCTGCCCTTAAATTGATAAGTTTAAGGAAACATGGCATACAAAACGAAATGTTCAGAAAAGTTAATTCCACAAAAAAGCAACATGAAGAAAATGGTCAATTTACTCCATAAAGAGTTGTTACTCATCAAAGTCAATTTTTCAAAAGTTTCTTAAAGTTTTGTAAGTTTTTTACAAAAGTCTTCTTCTCTGAAACACAAGGACCAAATTAAACCAAACTTGGCCTAAATCATTCTTAGAGTATCAAGTTTGAAAAATGTATCTAATGACCCTGTTCATCAATCACTATGGCCGCCATGGCTAAAAAAAAAAACAATGGAGGTATAATGCTGTTTTAGTCTTATATCTCGTAAACCAAAGCTTCTTCAGAAAATCTGACGCAATTAAATGTTCATCATGTCAAGATCTATCTGCCAGGACATTTTCAAACGCATCAGACAACCTTTAGATGGGTTGCTGCTCCAGAATTGGTAATTTTAAGGAAATATAGCAGTTTTTGGTTTTTATCTTGAATAATATACATAGAGATAGACTGTAAACAGCAAAACATTTCAGCAAATTAAGATATACAAATAGGTTTATTTTATCAAAATGGTCAATTGACACCCTTCATAGTAAGTTTTGAACAATTTTTGGTAAATTTTTGTTATCTTTTACAAAAATCTTCACCTCTGAAACTATTGAGACAAATTTAAACAAACTTGGCCACACTCGTCATTAAGGTATCTAGTAAAACAATGTGTCAGATGACCCCGCTTATTAACCAACATGGCTGATATGGCATAAAAATATAACATGCAAGTTTGTATATTTTTTAACCGTTATAAATAGTGAAAATCTGAAAGGAAAAAATATGGTCGGACTTTTTTTTATAGATCCGAGTGTCAGTGATGAGTCTTTGGTAGACGAAACGCGCTTCAGGCGTAAATACAAAATTTAATCCTGGTATCTATGATGAGTTTATTCATAAATGTCATAACTGTTAGACAAATTCTTAAAGGGGTTATTACCCATAAATGTTAATTTTTTTTCCATCTGATTTGATACAGGCTTTATCCATTTGGGTATGCTTAAATATTGTAATAATAATGTGCTGTCTAAGCTGTCAATTTTTATTCAAAAGGTAGAAAAGATGCTTGTCTGATCTAAAATTGTAATAAACAAGATTTATTTCTGAAGATGTATAATATAAAAATGTATACTGAATGTATTATGAAATATGTTGTGATTTATATTGTGTATAATATGCTCCTGTTACGCAGTCTTCTGCGGCTGAGTTTTCTTTAATAAACTATGAAACTATGAAACTTTTAAGAGCCTCTAGTTTATATTTATAAATCAACCTGTTTATTTTTCTTTACACTAAGTTTAAATTGGCTTCTAATATAACACTCATATATGATATATATATATATATATATATATATATATATATATATATATATATATATATATATATATATATATATATATATATATACATATATATATATAAAACAAAATATTACCAAAAAACAAGTCAGATTGTCGAGAACTATCAAGACATTTTACAAATGTCGAGAACTTGTTTACAATTCATAGACCGAATTTAGAAGGTGGCGAATACGTCGAGTTTCTATACAATTTACTAAAAGTTCGAATTTGTTCAGAAAAATCAGGTCATAAGACTTACTTTTTGAGAATATCGAGTATTTGTTCATGCAAATCAAGACAAATTAGTTTTATTCAGACTTTTGCATTATATACAGTACAGCATTGTACAGAGATGTATCCTGTTGAACTAACTTTAAATGAACCTAATACTAACAATGATCACTGTCCTTTCCTGGGTCTTGATATCTATATCATTTACGGAAAGCTTAATACCAAAGTTTTTTCATTTCCTATTTTTATTTATCCATTTGTACAAGTTCCCTTATCACCATATTATGGTGTTTATATATATTAACTTGTTCGATTCGCTAGTGTATGTAACAACGTATGAGATTTCAGTTAAAGAAATCTAAGTACTTCTGAAAAATTATTACACCAGAGTTGTCTAACTCGGACTTCTGTTAAACTGAGTTTTACTGTGCGTATTGCTGTGTGTTTGTTTTTTCTACATTGGCTAGAGGTAGGGGTTGAGATCTCACAAAACTTGCTTAACCGCGCCGTGTTTTTGCGCCTGTCCCAAGTCAGAAGCCTCTGGCCTTTGTTAGTTTTGTATGATTTTTAATTTTAGTTCATTTATATATTACGGAGTTTAGTATGACGCCCATTTTTACTGAACTAGTACATATTCTTGTTTCGGGGCCAACTAAAGCACGACTCTGTATTCGGGATTTTTGCGCTGTATTGAAGACCCATTGATGGCCCTCGGCTGTTTTCTGCTCTTTTTGCGGATTGTTGTCTCTTTGACACATTCTCCATTTCATTTCTCAATTCTGTTTTAGGTTTTTATAAAAGGGGTCCAACATTTTATTAAAAGGCAATGCCTGTACTAAGTCCGATTAACGACAATTGTTTTATATTATTTGATGTGTTTTTGGGGTTTTGATTTTGCTATTTGTGAAGGTATTTTGTTATTTTGTTGTGTATCCGATGAAACAAAATATAGTCTATTTTTTATAATTTTTTATTATTTGATTCAAAAATATTCACAGCCGAAAATGCTGATGGACATCAATTGGATAGTCATCTCCAAAAATCAGCGGACATAATAACTAACTTGGATTGACTCATTCGGAACATGGAATTCTACAGAAAAAATAACAAGCGTATGAAAGCAACCTCTACAAGGCACAGCAAAGAATGGTGTAATATCATCAAATCAGACAAAACGGAAGAAGACATAATAGAAATGGATGTCGGGTACGTAATACGATATATGATCGTTCGATATGCATGTTGGTTTCAACGTTTATCAAAAATCATTGAAAATAAAAGTAATAGCCGTATCTGACTATCCAAAATTAAACACCGCTTAAACAAATGCGCAGTGGCGTTCAGTCAATTTTTGTGTAATTATGTATGTATATAACAAGTCAAGAAGGGTACAACATCGCAATAAAATAACTATAAAATGAACAAATATTAGATATTTCGTCTAACAGATATCCTTCATTAATAATAACACGATGTCAAATGAGTCATGTCAATATATTCAAACTGAGACACTATCAAACTCTTGAAAATTTATACAATTTAAGCGAATATCACAGACGCTGGTACAATTTTAAAAGTTCCAAAACACGGCGCAAATTAATGTAAGATACAGTCACAGAAATAATTATAAAACTATCTTACATTAATTTGTAGGATCATGTACTATAGATAATTTAGCTGATCTGTAAAAATAACATCTTCGATAGATTAAAACTGACGTGGAAAGGTAACACCCGGCCACCGGAAGCTTAATTTTTATGAAGCCCAGGTGGTCGTGTGGTCTAGCGCGCCGGTTACAGTGCAGACGATTTGGTGTCACGATATCTAAATAGCATGGGTTCGAATCCCGGCGATATCTAACATTGTTGAGTTGATGTTTAGACGAGTTGTATATGTATATATATGTTCAAATACGATGATTGACCAATCGCTACAAATTCAAGATCAAGATCACGCCTAACAAAATTGCCCCCCTTTATAATGAAGTAAAATCAAACAAATACTGAACTTCGGTGGAAAATTCAAAACGAAAAGTCTGTTATCAAATGACAAATCAAAAGCTCATACACATCAATCGAATGGATAACAACAGTACTATTCCTGACTTAGTAAAGGCATTTTCTTATGTAGACAATGGTGGATTGAATCTGGTTTTATGGCTAGCTAAACCTCTCACTTGAATGACAATCGCATCAAATTCCATTATATTGACAACGATGCGTGAACCAAGAAACAAAACAAATGTTAAAAATACAGCAGTCAACATTTTGTAAAAATCTTAATCACTCAAAAACAAACAAATATGTAACAAAGAAGCACAAAATGGCATATAGACCAAGCATATTAGCAAAAATTAATGACATTACCGCATAAATTTACCATAGTAAAATGACACAATGACGGGAAGTTTAAGTACACATCTACGTCATATATGTAACAAAGAAACATAAAAAGGCATATAGACAAAGCACATAGCAAAAATGAACGACAAGAAACGAACAATAGGTGACGGGTTGAAAGTAGAATTTCTAGGTTACAAACATAACAGCCATCAACATGTACCTCTTAATATCGATCAATGGATTAACAATTCAAGAAGTTACATGCATAAAAATAATCTAAAACATAGTGAGGTAATAGAATATAACAATTTGAAATGTGAAGATGTTCAGCCAAGTGATTTTGACCAACCATAAACATTTCCATTTACTCTTTGTTATTTTTTTCAAGTGAATTAGCAAATGTTTTTTGTTGGAATATTTCCTATCATGATTTCCATGATAGAGGGTGTTGCTCATAAGGAAGCTTTTAAACCAAGAGTTCTAAATGGTGAAGTTGAAATCATCCCTTCGTAAATTTTACGGACGCCATCATGAGTTGGTTGACCGTTACGGAATATCCGTTACACAGATGATATCGGATATGTTTCTTATTTCGTAACTACAATCCCGTTCCCTTTTCACGAATGTGACCTACCAAAAATAGACTATTTACCAGGTTTGTAAAGTAGCAATAGGGGAAAATATCTAAATTTACCCTAATAAATTTTACCATCTCCTTTTCATTCCTTTCTTGCAAATTGATCTTACTGTTTGTGTCATATATGTGCATATGTATGTAATCGTAATCGTACATAGATTTTATATCCAGTAGTTAAAATGGTAAAATATCAATTCTCTTTGGTGTATCCATGACAACAATCAGCATTTTTTTGTTATAAAATATTGCAAAAAGGGGGGAAGATGTCACATATTTCCCCAAAAATTGGCCAGAAGTAGAATTTAAATTGATTTTGACAAGCCATTTGTTAATAAAAGTGGAAACTTCTTTTTTGTGGAAATCTTGAACAGATCTTTACTTCTCTGTGTAGTGATTTGCGGACTATGTTACTTTTTACTTTTTACTTTTGGTCATTGTATTGATTGCCATTTTACAACTTGTAATATTTGTGTAGCCCTTCGATATATTTAGCTTTCTATTAATGTATAGAATTGCATTAAATAATGATGTATGAAATTGCAGAATTCTCAAAAATAGGATAGTAATGGAAAACGCTACAACTTTAAAAGATTGTGAGGATGTATGTAGATATTGCTGTTATGAAGCAGGTGCTACAATAGAACAAATCCAAGAGAATCTTTGGCCCCCAGCTCAACGCAAATATTGTACAGGCCAGATACTACTGAACCAAACAGGGTGTGTTAAGCTGTCCATTGGAGGAACCATAGCCACTGCAGCGCATGGAAATGGTCTGAATAAACCGATTATAGCCGATATGGTAAGGTCTTTCAGACTAATAACAGTTCAATCGAATTGTATCAAACAATATCAACTTGAGCCCTGTAATGGGATTACAAATAAAGAGGAATTTTCTAAGAAATTTCCAGACGTCGAATTGGTTCAAGAGGACAAGTATTTCTATGCAGCTCTTGTGAATATTGGAAGCATGGGCATTGTTTATTCGTATATCTTGGAGATTGAAGACGCCTTTTATTTAAAAGAAAATCGTACCATGATGTCTTGGAAGGAAGCTAAAGTGCAATTGAAGGATCTCTATAAGGATGAAGGTAAAACACTACACAGTTTCGAGCTATTTGTTTGTCCGTACCCACCCATTGAAATGAAGGGTGACCTCGACGATCAGATTCAAGTAGTCATCTGCAAGCTAGAAGAAAGTGATTGTCCTCCAGAAGGTACGAGACCAAACTTGCACTATGTTCAACCTGAGTGGATACGTTCAGCCTTTACCACCGCGTGCGATAAAAATCCAGAGTTCATACCGTTAATGATATGCTTGATGATGAATGCCACCCAATGCAAAGATGTTGTAATGAGTGCTTGCGAAGCTCTTGATCCTTTGTCTGGTCTAGCGGTTTCAGGGCAGGTCAGAGTCAGTGAATGCGCAATGAAAGTTGAAAGTGCAGATGATATGATAAAGAAAATAGATGACGTAATAGAAATGTTTCAATTAATTAGAAAAAAGAAAGCAAATCAACTAGCAACAACACCATTTGCTGTGCGATTCTCAAAAGAATCCAAAGCATACATGGCAATGCAATATAATCGTCCAAGTATGATGATAATAAGCAACATACTAAAGGGTACCCCAGAAGCAGATGCCACATTAAAAAAATTCCGAGAAACCATGATGGATAAACATAAAGGTCGTCCTCATTGGGGTATGATACAAGACATGGACAAAGGTAAACTGGGAAAACTATATGAAAAATCAGCTATCCAAAATTTCAAAAATGCTTTGACAAAATTTGATCCTAAAGGGTTCTTCAGCAACAAATTTACAGAAACAGTGTTTGGTCACGTGAAAAAGAAGTGAACATTGCGAAAAGTATCTGACGACAGTAGCAATTTTTTTGCAGTAACATTTATATTTATTATTTAAATTTTTTTTATTTGTAAAGTGTGTAAAGAATTCCAATGTTATAGGTTTTTATTTTTTGTATACTATATTTAAATTTGATAAGCCATCATTTGAAAATTGGTGATTTTTCCATAGAAACGTCCTTCGCCTAAGATTCATGAGATTTTAGTTGTTTGTCACAGTATTGCAATATATTGCTGGAAATCGATCGGGGACGCTATCAAGGAATGGCAGAAGGGCGCTTATGTAGGATATGCAAATGAGGCTCGATTGATGATGACTAATTCTGTATACTCCATTGCTCAACATATGGAGCACAACGATTTTTTATCATGATGAAAACAGACTATCAAAATAAATATATCGATCTTACAAATCTATCCGATATGGACAATTTAAAACCTTTCCCTGTACAGGAGTTAAAGTTGTTGCAAAATGCGTTCTATTTTTTTTTAACATTCGTATACAAAATGAATCTGTAAATTATAAACCAACTGTTTTGCACAGATGGCAGTTTCTTATAATAATTGATCTTCAATAGTTTTGAACAAAGTGCTTCATAAGCCTATGGATGCTGGCTAATATTTGTATTTTTAATTGTATTACTATGTATATATTCAGGTTGCACTCTAATAAACAAGTTCATATATGTTCAATACAAGAGATTTTTTGGGCCGGAACTATGGAGGTTTTTGGTGTAAAAAAAGTGCAAAATATAAACAATATGTATATTGAGTTGACTTTAATCCTCAATTGCCAGAACTGGTCCAATCCAATTAGTTATGATAATACTATAACGTTCAATTTCATAATTGTTCAGTTGATACAATCGAATATATTTTAAGTGCAGTCGATGAAATGGAATATCATTTAATTCATTTTCAAGACTTGGTTTTGAAACTGGTGACTATCAAATTTGCATCTACTGACAAAATATTTGTATTCCTCATCTCAGTTATAGACTTGAACGCAGCCTTTTACCTCATTTACTCATCAATGAATTTTATGTCAAGATGACACATTTTTCAGGACCCTCGATTTTGACTATTACAGACGCATCTACTGACAAAATATTATTTCTCCACGAGTTGTATCTCTGATATGGACTCTAACGCAAACTTTAATCAGTCACTCATGTGAGAAATGAAGGTCAAGATAACCTTATTTTTATTAGGACCCCTTGGTTATTCAAGACGCATCTTTGAACAAAATCTCTTTATAATTTAATCTGCATGACGCGCGTGTCGTCGACATAAGACTCATCAGTGACACTAACATTGTTATAAACCTTAAAAGAACAAAGTTGAAGAGCATTGAGGACCCAAAATTCAAAAAAATTATGTCAAATATGGCTAAGGTAATCAATGCCTAGGATAAGAAAATCCTTACTATTTCGAAAAAAATAATAATTTTGTAAACAACAAAATTATAAAAATATAACTAGTGTTCGTGTCAACACCGAAGTGCCGATAACTGGGCTGTTGATACCCTCGAGGAAGAAACGTCCACCATATAACGTGCTGTTTTCATTGTTTGCTTTCATCAGTCTCTCTCTTAAAAAAATATCAATAATACCCGACTCAAACGTAAATTCAAAAAGGAGAAGTTCATGAAATCTGACAAAATCAAACGCTACCAATCAACGGAACAATAGTTTTACAGAAATTACCTTCATAAGAAACACTCGAATCAAAACAAATGAAAGCTAGGGGTGCGGATAACAGTTATGAGCATTATTGTTCAAAGGGACCAACAATGAAGAATAAATAAAAACATCTGTCCGTCATAGACCGTCAGTGACCAATGAGCAAATCAAATACCGTATAGTAAGCTTTGAACCACCATAACATGATAAAATATAAATATTTTCAAAACACAAAACCAATTGTCTGATTTACTTGTGTGCTAAACACAATAAACGAAAAACAAATAATACAGACAGCAACCAACGACAGCTATTGCTTTAAAAGCTCTTGTGTTGGTACAAGCGCATAATTAAATGTGGTGGTGTTAAACATTGCTGTGAGCGATCAACCATTTTCCTAATCAAGGACAGTTATGTAAAAGCTTTACTCATGAAATTGACACACACTACAACTAAAAAGCGCAGCTTGATACGGCCTCAGAGGTCGAATCCTGTGGAACAGTTGTCGCAATTATGAATACGAATACAACTTTCAAAAAAGAGACGAAACATACCAGAGGGACAGTCAAACTCATAGACTGAAAATAAACAGACAACGCCATGGCTAAAAATGAAAAGGCAAACAGACAAATACTAGTTCAGAAGACACAACATAGAAAACTAAAGACTAAGCAACACGAACCCCACCAAAAACTTGGGGTGATCTCAGGTGTTCAAGCTTTGTACAGTTTTGAATTTAGATTGGGATTAAATATTAGACACAGTATAGAATTCTGATCCAAAATAAAAGTTGTCGAAGAAGTTTAAAATTGGAAATTTCACATTCATCTTTTCTGATCCTGTATCCAAAATGTAAATACATGGTTAGATTCAATATATAAAAGAACTCCAATTATTTGGGTTTTTTTTTCAAATATCAAACAAAATTAAATTGTGTAATCAATCCCAACCTTCCATTTGATATGCATGGCAGTTTTCGCACAATTTCATAAAGATCAATACACTGATATGCAAGTTATTGTCCGGAAACTAGAAAAATGCTTGATTCAGGTCCGTTATGGATCCCTATTATGTAAACAGGTAGAGCAATACCCCCCAAATAAATCCTTACTGTCCTTTGGTGGTATAGAACCTTGTATAAAAATTATATAGAGATCCATACATATATACTCATGTTATTGTCTAAAAACACCTGTCTTTGGACGGCGACGACGATGACGACAACATCGTCATACCATAATACGGCCGCACACAACTTGAGGTGTCCGCATTGACTGACAGATATTTCAAGTATCAAAAAGAAGATGTGGTATGATTGCCAATGAGACAACCCTCCACAAGAGACCAAATGACACAGAAATTAATATAAATAGGTCACCGAACGGCCTTCAAAAATGAGCAAAGCCCATACCGCAAAGTCAGCTATAAAGGGCCCCGAAGTGACAATGTAAAACAATTCAACGAGAAAAATCACGGCCTAACTTATGTACAAAAAATGAACGAAAAACAAATATGTAACACATAAACAAACGGCAACCACTGAATTGCAGGCTCCTGACTTGGGATAGTCTTAATCAATCCCCACCCCTACATTCAGTCAGAATATATATTTTCATCATCAGGCTTTTTAGTTACCAAACATCTTTGAGAAATCGCTACTTCCCTTTAGATTTGAACAGATAAAATTTTTGAATAAGAGCAAACTCGTTGCACCCCGTGTCGACCCTCAGAAAATGAATTAAGGTATAGTAAGTTCTAATCATCACCCCTTTGTTGGTCATTAAAAGTGTGTGTCTACGGTCCCCAAATACAGTTGTTTGAGTTAAAACATTCTATAGATATTTATTAATTACATGATTAGATTATAACTAAGCAATGTACATAATTAGTACGTGTGGTAATTTACATCCCAGCTCCTTTGTTCTAACAGGGGTGATCTGAGCCTGATCACCCCTACCAGATCACCCCAGTTTGAGTTTCTTTGTTATGCATGTTTTCCTTTGTTCTGTAACATTTTGGCGGGAATGTCAAATCCACTATAAAACTTATAATTACTTATACGAAAAGACTATCTATCAAAATTCACGTAGAAAAATCCAGTGTATATGCTGAGATTCGAACTCAAGACCTTTAGCATATCAAGCCACGACACATACCACTACACCACGAACTGACAGTAATTTAACATACTTAAAGGAAGCAAGATCTTTTATAAGTGGGGCGAGTTGGCAGACCTTTATTCAGTGGGGTTTAAACCTTTTTCGTTAATAAGTGAGTTGTCACACTGATTGTTCAATTTGATTTTACACTTTTTCGGTAAACAAGAGTGGGGCTATTTTTTTATAAAGTGGCGATATAGTGTGGGCCGTTTGGGAAGTGGGGCGAGTTGACATTGTTTGATATCTACTCATCGTGTTCGGGTGTCATAAAGGGTATACATCATATAGTAATAAATAAAGTATATTATAATGGTTGTGTGGCGTTCTAAACTAGATTTTATGTATTGTAAATGGTTTTTCGTCTAATCTAAAACAGCTGGGATGTCAAATAGTTATCCCACTCGCACTTGGTGTGTCAGTGTTAGATCACCCTCTAGCCTCCGGCCATCGGGGTGATCTTACACTGACACACCGCGTCCTTGTGGGATAACTATTAATGAACTTTTAATTATGATATAAAATTCCTTGGACTATTATCTAGCACAAGGTAAACATATTCAGGGTTTTACAATCATAAGACAACGACACCCGATACATGTACATCAAAGGGTATACTTTTGTGTTTCTATTTTGTAAATGGTTTACGGAGCGAGTACTCGAGTATCGCTCGGTAAATCCTACGAGCAACCGATTAGTAAATCTTCATCGAGTTGACATCCCTAATAAATACAGCATGTACAGGATTGAATGAAATTAAAGATGCCATAAACAGCCTGAAATAAGCAATGGCCTTGTGAAATGGCAATATATATACATATATACATTTGTCACTGGCTCAGACGTACTTATAGATATAATTATTTTCTGTGACTGTATCTTACATTAATTTGTAGGATCTTTAACTATTGATAATTTAGCTGATCTGTAAGAATAACATCTTCATGGCTTATATATCATGTACTGTAGTACGACGCTAGATTAAAACTGATATGGAAAGGTAACACCCGGGTACCGAAATCTTCATGTTTATGAAGCCCAGGTGGTCGTGTGGTCTAGCGGGACGGCTACAGTGCAGGCGATTTGGTGTCACGATATCTCAGTAGCATCCGTTCGAATCCCGGCGAGGGAAGAACAAATAATTTGCGAAAGCAAATTTACAAATTTAACATTGTTGGGTTGATGTTTAGAAGAGTTGTATATACATAATGTACACAGCCATGTATCACCATCACTGCTGGTGATCCGATGGATAAATATGTTGTAGAGCTGCCACTGGCTCAGACGTACTTATAAATATAATTATTTTCTGTGAATCTATCTTACATTAATTTGTAGGATAACCTACTATAAATAATTTAGCTGATTTGTAAAAATAACATCTTCATGCCTTATATATCATGTGCTGTAGTACGACGCTAGATGAAACTGATGTGGAAAGGTAACACCCGGCCACCGAAAGCTTCATTTTTATGAAGCCCAGTTGGTCGTGTGGTCTAGCGGGACAGCTACAGTGCAGGCTATTTGGTGTCACGATATATCAGTACCATGGGTTCGAATCCCGGCGAGGGCAGAACAAGAATTTGCGAAAGCAAATTTACAGATCTAACATTGTTGGGTTGATGTTTAGACGAGTCGTCACCCATGCTACTGTGATATCGTGACACCAAATCGCCTGCACTGCAGCCGTCCCGCTAGACCACACGACCACCTGGGCTCTCATAAAAAGAGCTTTCGCTGTCCGTGTGTTACCTTTCCACGTCAGTTTTAATCTAGCGGCGTACTGCAGTACATGATATATAAGGCATGAAGATGTTATTGTTACAGATCAGCTAAATTATCTATAGTAAAGGATCCTACAAATTAATGTAAGATACAGTCACAGAAAATAATTATATTTATAAGTACGTCTGAGTCAGTGACAACCCTACAACAGATGTATCCATCGGATCGCATATATATATATATAAGTAAGTCTGAGTCCGTGACAACTCTACAACAGATTTATTCATCAGATCACCAGCAGTGATGGTGATACATGGCTGTGTACATTATGCATATACAACTCGTCTAAACATCAACCCAACAATGTTAGATCTGTTCATTTGCTTTCGCAAATTATTGTTTTGTTCTTCCCTTTATATAAATAAAATTAAATTTCAAAATGCTCTTAAAGTCCTTTAATTCTCTACATTTTCTCCAACCGGTTTCACATCTTTGTGATAATCATGGATGAATGTAACTAACGGTAACGTAATGTCACGATAATAAGTCTGTAACAATGCATTAAAGGGACGTACCCCTTACAAAAGTAACGTCTTATCTGTTTAGGCTTGGTTTGTACTTGTGTATAAACCTATTGTCTTTATTAATTCTCATTTCTTCGGTAAATTGGTTGTCACATTGGTAAAATGGGAAAACATAGTACTTGGGTGATTTGTTGCTAGCGCATAAATCCAGGTGTTCACTTACGTTAATCATCCTAATTTCTTTATGTCGGATTTGTTGACGGTGAACAGTAAATCTTTTCCGTAAAGTGTTTCCTGTTTGTCCAATATAATTTTTTTTACACCTATTACAATTGATGACATAAATTAAATTGCTCGGTGCACACGTAAAAGAGTTTTTAATAGTGAAAATCTTTCCTGATTTAAATTCATATGACTGTCCTTCCATAATATTTTGACAAATACCGCAATTTGAACGTCCGCATTTTTTTACAGAAGGAATTTATCATCTTTGCTTAATTTCGCGCTGGTGAGTAATTTCTTCATGCCCGCGTCACACTGTCCCGATTTTTACGCCGATGGCAACACGATTATGGAAATTTTCAAAATCGGGACTGATCGTATCCAGATCGGGCTATTCGTAGTGTCATCTTTAACCATCGTAGAAACATCGGCCACTTTTTCTAGCCTTCGGGGACAACTTCGGGAAGGGTTCTAAATTTTTTAACATGTTAAAAAATCCCCGAAGGTGCGTCCGATGTTTATGGTTCGTATTGAGTTCGTATCACCATCCTCACCATCGTAATGTCACCGGAAATGCATCTTTGAACATCGTATTGCAGTCGTGTTTCCATCGTTTCCATCGGGCAGTTTTGACATTACGATGTCTACACGAATGAATCACGAAGTTAACCGAAGGTGTTACGATGGCAACACGACTTCATGAAGACCTCGTAATCCCGTCGTGATGCCATCGAATAAAAGTACGAAGGTGACAAGATGGAACTACGACGGCAATAAATCCAGCTAAATGTAAGTTAATTTTCGCGCTTAAATTCATTTAAAGTGCCATGCGCGATATGCACTGGTCAGTCTAATACGACAGTTAAGAAAGACGTTCACAAAACATGGACCTTATATCATATGATTCTATGAGAACAAGAAAGGCGACAGCGTTGTTTCTATTAATTCAAATGTAACAAGAAGAGCAGGTATTATAGGCTCAGGATTTACTTTTAAAAATAAAATATTATTTTTTGTCAATTTTTCATATCAAATAACATAATAAAAATCATAAACGCGCCTCGTATACCAACACTGTAGGTGCACGTATATAGGGAAACCAACTTTTTCTTCATTATTCTGATTTTTTATGTATCGTCTGAGTTGTTGTCACACGAAGGTTTACTCCATAAACATTTTGTTTTCTATATGTCATATTTTGCCGCATTTGTTGCTTTCCCCACATCCTTCCTTTAGTCTATATTATTATGATATTCTCCTGGAAAGAGCTCTTTTTGAATAAAAGGGATCAACGAACCCATTACCTTACCTTTAAGATAGATCAGTAAACATGGGCATAATGGGAGAGATCCGTTTGCGCCAAAAATGCGTCCTTTTGCGCCACAACTTTTTTTCTCCAATGCTACGTTTGCGCCACCTGTTTTAAAATTACATGGTATCATTTGCGCCAAAAATAAAATATACGATTGCGCCAATTTAAAGAAAAATGACTTCCCTCCTCCTTTATCCGGGCTTGGGACTTGCAGTTTTCACTGGCAGAGTTAAAGTCATTTTAAGTCATTTAATGATTAACTTTAAAATATAAAACTATGTACAGTCGGACATCATATATAGAATGAAATTCAAAACAGTGTGGCTGTGGCTATTGATTGACACATTAAATTCATCCATTGACTGGGACAATTTACGTGAACGTTTTTCTGTAACGACCACTGTTCACGACGTACCTACGATAGACATTTAAACTGTGGGGTCACCAAAGGTTTCTTAACGCCTTTAATTATAAAATAATTCGAAAAAATAATCAGGAATAACCTTTATGTTTTGATTTATATAATTGATATAAATCAAAACATCGAGTTATTTCTGATTATAATTTTTTCGAGCTACTTTATTAAGGTGTTGAGAACCTTTGGTGTCCTCATAGTTTAAGTGTCTTTCAAAAGTACACAGTGAGCAGTGGTCGTTACATACAAACGTTCACCTAAATTGTCCCAGTCAATGGATGAATTTAATGTGTCAATCAATGACCACAGCCACACTGTTTTGAATTTCATTCTATCTGTTTAAGAAGTTAAAGGCTAGAAATAGTAACTCATTACACATACAAAGTCTATGCGGCTAAGTTCTCCTTCTGCATTTTTCTCATACTTTTTAACGGCGAAACTTTCCTTTTCTGACACATGCCTAGTTTTAAATGCTGGTGCATTTGTACTTCTCAATTTAATGTAAGTTGTAGCTTGAAAATTTACTATATTGTCCAAAAACTAATAATTTATGACACAAAAATCATACTAAATATATATAAATCTTTAATATGTACGATCAATATGTGTTCAGGTAAATTGGCGCAAATGAGTTCCGAAAACTGGCGCAATTGATACATTTGAAATTTTTTTTTGGCGCAAATGATACCCCTGAAAAACAGTAATTGGCGCAAATGGAGTGCTGCCGGCATAATTATTGGTGATTATTCAGACTAGTGCACACATTTTACAGTTCAAACAAGGCAATACCGAGCGTGGCATCCCCTCGTATGTAACATATTGGGGGCAAAAATGGACACTATAGTTGTATATGACACATGCAGAAAATGGTAAATTGAATACGCATATTTGATACATAAACTATTTTTTATATATCTTATTTCGACTCTTTCAAATTCAAGAGTCTATTCTAAATTGAGGTAAATTATATGGCCTTCCAAATACCGTTTCGATCCCTAACATCACTGAAGAGACATTAATTGTCGAAATCCGGACATGGTGTACAAATTTTTGCACCTCATGTTTGTGGTATACCATCTTTTCCACAAGTTTATTGTTTTCTGTTTGGTATTAAATAAATATTAAGATTCATTTGTTAGATATGGTGATAATTTTTATTGGCAATCGCGAATGGCAGTCAGCAGGGTTTAGGGACATCAGTTGTTCGACCTGTTAGTCAAATGCGTTTTGTTAAAAAAGACTTTTTCACTTTTTTTGTTTTTTTTCAAATTGTTATTTGTGCTGTATTTGGACCCCTCTACCAAAACAAATGTATTACATGCACACGTATAAAAATTGCGGTTTTTATCCAACGCAATCATAGGTTTGAATGTTGTTTTCAATTTAGACTTTACTAGAACACACCCGCGAAATCGCAGGCATTCAGATCGTAGTTTAAAGTATGTAAAGTGTTGTTTGAAGAATTTGGTAAAATATTGAATGACTGGAGAATTTCAGCAAACGTATCATGAGTCATAGGTTATTGGGGATAGGAAAATGTTTTTTTTTATCCCTCCTCCTATATTTCCTAAATTCCTAATTTTTGGTTTTCTATCAATTTCAATATGAACATACCTTTAGTATGTTGTGAACATTTAAGTAAGGAGCCTGTAGTTCAGTGGTTGTCGTTTGTTTATGTGTTACATATTTGTTTTTCGCTCATTTTTTGTACACAAATAAGGCCGCTAGTTTTCTCGTTTGAATTGTTTTACATCGTCATTTCGGGGCCTTTTAAAGCTGAGTATGCGGTATGGACTTTGTTCGTTGTTGAAGGCCGTATGGTGACCTATAGTTGTTAATTTCTGTGTCATTTTGGTCTCTTGTGGAGAGTTGGCTCGACATGGCAATCATACCACATCTTCTTTTTTTTGTAGTCAATGAATTTTGTAAAAGATTTAATGACGGAGAATTTCAGAAAAGGTATCAAAAGTTCACATGAATAATTTTAGCGCTTATCTGTATATTATGAACATTCATTACTATATAAATAAAGTGTATTTACTTTCAATTCTAAGTTTACTAATCGATTCATGGTTGTCATTGATATAGTATACAGACCCTCTATTCAATAAACTCTGTGACCACCGTGGATAGGTATGGGTTTTGCTCGTTGTTGAAGGCCGTATGATGACATATAGTTGTTACTTTCTGTGTCATTTTGGTCTCTTGTGGAGAGTTGTCTCAACATGGCAATCACACCACATCTTCTTTTTTTTTTTGTAATCAATGAATTTTGTAAAAGATTTTATAACATACACCTTATACATTATATCTCATTATTGTTAAAACTTTTGTCACCGAAGAAGGCCATTTGTTGAGCCGAAATATTTGCAATTATTGTATAATTTATATCATCTGTTCAGTTTTTCCATCTTTGTGCAATGATATTCAACACTTTTTAGTGTTTTGTTTTCCATCTATTTATCGGTATTGTTACACAATCTTTCAGTCTCATATATATATATATATATATAGATAATTTAGCTGATCTGTAACAATAACATCTTCATGCCTTATATATCATGTACTGTAGTACGCCGCTAGATTAAAACTGACGAAGAAAGGTAACACACGGCCAGCGAAAGCTCTTTTTTTAGAGAGCCCAGGTGGTCGTGTGGTCTAGCGGGACGGCTGCAGTGCAGGCGATTTGGTGTCACGATATCACAGTAGCATGGGTTCGAATCCCGGCGATGGAAGAACCTAAAATTTGCGAAAGCAAATTTACAGATCTAACATTGTTGGGTTGATGTTTAGACGAGTTGTATATATATATATATATATATATTGGATTCCCAATTTCGAGTTATCGAATTTCAAGATTTGTAATTATTCATTCCTAACTTTGATTTTAAAGTCCTCGAAGGTAAAGGTATCTAATACCCCTTGTGGTTGAAAATCTTGGATGCGATAGATTTTCTGTAGGCATATGAAATAACGTGTGTATTTTAATCTTAAAAATAATCAAATGTTGTTTTCTGGACAGACTTTTGGAGGAAAATGTTATCAATATAACAGGATCTGCTTACCCTTCCGGAGCACCTGAGATCACCGCAGTTTTTGGTGGGGTTCGTGAAGCTCAGTCTTAAGGTTTCTATGTTGTGCTATGTGTACTTTTGTTTGTCTGTTTGTCATTCTCTTTTTAAGCCTAGACATTGTCAGTTTATTTTCGACTATGGTTTGAATGTCCCTTTCGTATCTTTCGCATCTCTTTTCTCTCTTCTAAAGATCTCAAGCAAAATCTTAAATCACAATTAAAAACATTTTGCAGTATCATTAAGTCTTTTTATTTTTATACGCTTTTCACTACTATTTCCCATGTTCAATGGAAGATCGAATAAATTGGTTGATTAAACAGAGCGTTTTCAAAAAAAG
The DNA here is from genome assembly GCA_037788925.1 of Mytilus galloprovincialis. Classification (NCBI taxonomy): domain Eukaryota; kingdom Metazoa; phylum Mollusca; class Bivalvia; order Mytilida; family Mytilidae; genus Mytilus; species Mytilus galloprovincialis. The sequence goes on from CM075333.1 coordinate 48,383,809, forward strand.
CAAAATCTTAAATCACAATTAAAAACATTTTGCAGTATCATTAAGTCTTTTTATTTTTATACACTTTTCACTACTATTCCCCATGTTCAATGGAAGATCGAATAAATTGGTTGATTAAACAGAGCGTTTTCAAATAAAGGGATCGTAGCTACATATGTCTTGTTCGAGGTAACGAAAAATCTTTCTTTGTGAATAACATCACTGATTTCAAAAACAAATTACCGAGGTTGATATCACCAAAAATGTTGGACTTTTTTTATCGTCAATCACGTATTTGTCTTTGTAAATTATTAACTTTTACTGTTTAATCCATTTTTAGTAAATTCCTTTTGGCGTGGCTCGGTACTAATGTATCCCGCCAATGTGTTGTTTTGCTGTGGTAATCTTCTGTATTCTTGTCATTCATTTTTGCTTATGTGCATTTTCTACATGCTATTTTGTTTTTTTTTTTGTTGATATATTTGACTGTTTTTATAGTGATTAAGATTATAACACGATGTTGACAGCTGTACCCGTATTTTTTTTTACATTTTTACCTATCATCCTGTTTGTTTTGTTCACACACATTGTAGTCAATATAATTGAATTTTATGCGCCTGTCATACAAGTGAGAGGTTTCGATAGCTTAAAAACCAGGTTTAATCAACCATTTTCTACATAAGGAAATGCCTTTACCAAGTCAGGAATATGACACTTGTTTTCCATCCATTTGATGTGTTTGACCTTTTGATTTCGAAATTTGATCAAGGACTTTCCGATTTAAATTTTCCTTGGAGTTCGGTATTTTTGTTATTTTACTTTTTGTTGAGTATGGTGGATTTATATTCCAATAGACAATCGGTATTCTAGTTGATACTTTTTATAAACCCTACTGACCAACATGTTTTTGTTATCATATGAAGCAGAATTCATAAAAAAAAACATCATTCACAAATTTTTTTTAGAAAGAAACATCTTGCAAAGTTCACAATTTTGATTTTCAGATAAACTGATAATGTCCTGTCACTCAATAAAGTCTATAAAGGTCTAAATGTTTTCTTGACACAGATATTGATACAGATGGACGACTTCAAACTTAATATATGCCAATCGTGGTGAATTCAACATCGTTTAAATCGTCAACCGTCCCTATCTGAGCATCTTAGCAGTAACAAAGCCTCTGACCTATCATATTAATTTTACATATCTCGATTATTACGTTGCACCCCTGCATGTTCAAAGTATACGTATTTAATTTACAGGTGTTTGCTCCGTAACATAAACTGCTCTATAAGATTTATAATGACAAACGACTGAAATCGACACTTCAAAAGTTTTACGATCATTATCATCTGGTTGCTGTCAGGTAGACTTAAAAAAAAAAAAGGAAAATTGTATTTTATTAAATGAGACTGAAATATATTCCCAATAACGGAAAGACATACTATGTGGTTTTTATTAAAGTTTGTTTCAAATATCAGATTTGTTTTTCAAATAACATCCAATCTTTAGATCATTTGCAGATTATTTGCAGTTTTGTCTTATTCCTCAACATAAAACCAATAAATTATTAACCGAAATCTTCTGAACTTGCCACTACCGGTTAAAATTCATATAGAGTTTGAAAAACGTTTTATCTAAAAAAAAAAAACATAACGAACCTTTTACTATGATTTAGATAAAACATTTTAATATCATTGGTTTTGTTTTAAACATTTATAATGGCGAAATTTTTTTTATAACATTTAGCCATTAGCATTCAGTTTCGTTCAATGTTGCCAAAAATAGAGGAAAAAACATCGCTGATTAATTATTTATTTTCAAATCATTAATTAAACATCGTTTGTATCCCTATTCAGGCGTATTACCTGGAAATAGATTTAGTATGTGCTAAGGATGTTCACGTATTGAAAACAATGTCAACATTGAAAGTGAAACAAGGGAATCACCGCGAGGAAACATTTCATTGACTGATAAGGTCAACCAGAAAACGTACTTATACAGGTAAAACGATAAATTACATATTTCTTAATCTATGACATGAAATCAAACAGACCTAACAAAATCGTCAAAAAACTCTCCGTCTGCTTAATCGATGACTTAAAAGTTACATTGTTCAAGGTAGTTTTTTGGATCTTCTGCTTTTTTTTTATTATAGAGTAGTAGGAGATAATTATTCTAGATCTTTAATGAAATATGCAAATGTTTAGGTAGGAATGTAATACATTTGCTAGACTTTTCCCTCTAAATTAAGACAATATAAGGTGGGGTTCGTGTTGCTCATTCTTTAGTTTTCTATTTTGTGTATTGTGTACTATGGTTTGTCTTTTTTGTCTTTTCTTATTTTGCCACGGCGTTGCCAGTTTATTATCGACTGATGAGTGTGAATATCCCTTTGCTATCTTTCGCCTCTCTCTTATGTGATGTATCTTATCATTACGACAGTATATACAATGCAGGACATTTTTTGTGCGAATAAATTTTTATCGTTTAATGGGAGAAGTTTGAAATAATTGAATTGTATAAAGGAAAGTACAGTAAACTTTCCAATTTAGTTTTGCAGCAGTATACTGTGACCCCGATTTATTTTCATTTTCTGAAAACAATTAATTCTTTTTATAACAGCTAACCGCTCATATTCTTTCATTATGTTGTCTTTCTATTCCCACAAAAGTGTATTAATCCGAGGTATAACTACAAAATTTACAATTTTGCAATACCTGTGGATTGAAACCATACTCTTGATATGTTTTTTTAAATATCATGACATAAACTTCATTTTCGGTTCATGTAACTTAATTTTTAATTTTCTATGTTGTGTTTTGTACACTGTTGTTTGTGTTCTATAAACATGTCTTTGTGTTTTTATCGTTTTTCGTTCTTTGCCATGAGGTTGTCCGTTTCTTTTTGTCTTATGAGTTTTAGTATCCCTTTTGTATCTTCCGGTCCTCTTTTGAAAATTACTATAGACAATCTATCGTTAATAATTTAGATCCCCATCCTTAAATGTTAGGTTAACCGGCTTGGTATTCTAATGACAAAGTACTTGCAACATAATGTTTCGTATACAGTTGCATTAGCACCAGATATTTTGGTTATAGATATTATGTAGCCCCTTTGGTCTCTTTTACTGGTGGTGGACTATTAGTCCCCGAGGGTATCACCAGCCCAGTAGCCAGTACTTCGGTACTGGCATGAAAATACGGATTTTTTGTGTTATTAAAATTTGCTGATACAAAATATTATAAATTATTATAAAATAAGGAATGTATCTCCCTCATGCAAAGCTCTGATTCCTTTCAAGGATTTGGCTTTACTTTTTGGACCTTTTGGATTATAGCTCTTCATCTTTTATATAAGCTTTGGATTTCAAATATTTTGGCCACGAGCATCACTGAAGAGACATGTTTTGTCGAAATGCGCATCTGGTGCAAGAAAATTGGTACCGTTAATTTTATTACTGACTTTGGACATTTTTACATTTCATTTCATTTCTGAAGAATAACTTAAAAAGCATTGATACATGTCCTAAGAATATTATTGTTCTATTCTTGTTCTTTCTTTATTTGAATTCTGTACACATGTGTTAGTTAGATTGATTTCAGTACCATAAGATTTCAATATATCTTTAATATTACTAAATTTCCGACTCATTCTGCGCAATCGGATGTATGTCTTATTATGATATAGACAAGATTTGTGGCTACAACTTAAGTAATACGAAACTGAGATGTGATAAGAATGGTATTGTTCTATTTTTGTTCTTTCGTTATTAGAATTCTGTACACATGTTTTTAATTATATTGATTTCAGTACCATAAGAGTTCAATATATCTTTGATATAACCAAATTCCGGACTCATTCTGTTCAATTGGTTTTTCTTATTTATTTGGCATAAACAAGATTTGTGGCTTCAAGGAATGCGAAACAGATGTAAAGAAAGACTTCTCAATCGCTTTATGTTACAAGTAGATCATTTGATAATCAAACTTGAAATGTTTCAACAATAATTTATTTTCTATCGATAATAATACAAATAAGCAACAGTTCTTCACTCAGTAAAACATGTTTGTTGGTCTGAGAAATAACAATTGTCAGAAAAATTACCGTTTATCGAGATTGCAATATCTTGAAACTAAACTTTTCTAATTTGTCTTCCTTTAATGTTTAATTGGTTAATGTAAATTGTAACAACTATCTTAAATAACATGAAAAGAAAGACTCATTTCCGATTGAAATACTACTTTACGGTTTATTTTCTTCCGATCGCGAGCCGTTCGGAGTTTATCGTTAACTGATTTGTTTATTATAAAGATTCAAAGATACCTGGTTGTCATATTAAAACGGATTTACGAGTTATGAACATTGGTATACTACTAATGCCTGTTATTTACCAAGTAATTTAAATTATTCCTCTAAATTATCCTAATGAACACAGGTATTATTAGGACTTTGACATCAATAACACATAACACTTAATAACAAATGCAAATTGATATTTATCAAATCACATAGATTTACAAAGGGATATGTTTATAATTTCAAAACAAGAGAGCGGCCAAAGATACCAGAGAGACATTCGAAATCATAAGTCGAAAATCCGCTATCATCTGTGAAACGGATATTCCATAACGGTCAACCAACTTGTGATGGCGTCCGTAAAACTTAAGAAGGGATGATTTCAACTTCACCACTTGTAGTGGTGCGGCGAATGTTGAAAAAGACTTCAGAAAAAAGTTCGATGGGATAGATGCGTTCAACATAGTCACAAAATTTTGAATCATTTAGTATGGAAGCGCATATGGTACACCCCTTGGAAAGTTATTTTGTTACAAATAAGTCGGAATTTTTAGTTAAGTTGTGTGTAATAAGCTGGAATGAAATCATCATGAGGAATCAACTTGTCGTAATGATGAAGAAAAAGTTTCATTACAATGTCGACTTGCTGATATAAATATATTGACATGGTAATAAGAAGTCGACATGTTAAATTCAACTTGTTAATTGATTAAGCCGACAACTTATTTGATGATGAGATAAGACCACGTGACCATTTTGGAAAAAAAACCATGATCTATCTTTAAATCGATTTTCATATGTCGTTTATTTAATGTGCTTCGGATGAGTGTCGCTATCCATTGAGTTAAATTTCAAATTAAAATTCGAGTTGATGTTCTGAGTTATTTGGTATGAAAAGGGGTAACGGCAGTCAAAGTACTAAAAAACACTATTTCGGACATAAGGGGGATATCTCCACACTAGTACGGCTGTTTTCCCTCCCTATTTCTCAAATGGAATCAGTATAAATAATTATAATAAATTCGTGAAGGACTGCATGAAACCTTCCGTCTCGCCTGAGATTGCTGCTGCGGAAGAATTTGTGTACAGTTAAAAATAAAATCGTGACAATATATTTTAGCTGTTAAATGGGCTATGTTTGTTTGACTGTCCGTATTTTCCGTATGTCTATAGGACACCCTATGACACAGAAATTAACAACTTTATGTCACCTTACGGACGAATATTAGCAACACCTTTTTTTACGCTTTTTGACACAGTTTAATGATACAAAAGTCAAATGATTTTTATTTGAATTCGTGATATATATATGTAAACAGTTCAAAAAAAGGTTTTCTCCGGTGGATTGAAATTCTAATTTTGGCCAAATTTTGGGGAAATATGTGTCATCTTCACCCTTTTTTTCCAACATTATTAGTAAAAAATAAGCAGTTTGTTGCCATTAATACACCAAAAAGAAATATCTTGAACCAATGAACTAAATTTTGTATCAAATCCATGGAAATAACTGGTTGCATACATATGCACATGTATGACACAAACTATATGCTTAATTTGTAAAAAAGCAAGGAAAAGGGGTGGTAAAATTTATGTATACTGCTGTCTAACATCAGTATTAATCCATTGACATATTTTGAAGAAAAAAGCAGTAACACTCCCATAACAAATCAGCGTCCTAAATAACTTTTAGTAAGTTTTTATAACCATTGGGATAATCTTTGTCCAGCTACCTTTGACTTTGCAATTTGATTAGGGACTTTCCGTTCTGAATTTTCCTCGGAGTTCAGTATGTTTTGTGATTACAATTTATAACTACCCACACAGTGGTCGCCTTGTAAGCCACTGCATCACCTAGATTTCTAGGCACCCCTCAATTTGCTGTCTACCTCTTTTTAATTTACTGGTCTTCTACGCTCTCTGCAAGCTCCGTCACAGCTATCAATCTGTCTACTTGAGCTCTAACCACATTACAAAACAATTCAACTGCTTTATTTCCATCTGGATACTTTAAATGTATATTTTTACTCAGACTGTCTGTGAACTACTGAATCTAACCAAATAAATGGGGAACGTGTTCATTGGAGACAAATAATGCCCAGCTTGCATATAACGCTATGGAGAGTCATTACCAAGAACGGTAAAAGTAACACCACCCAAAGTCGCACTTGATCTGCGTTTTATTATATTACGCTTCAAAATGATTTAGGCAAAATAAAATAAGGGAACGGAAACTCATTGTTGGGACGTACGTATACGTACTAACGGAAGGACAAAGGTATCACTTATTGCCTCTGCCGCTGCAGTGGGTAATGTAAAAAAAGAATCAGATGTTTTTATACTTAAATTGTAAATACCCGAGCAATGCCCGACTATCCCTACTACCCCTATACGATCAAGTAGATTTGTTCTGGCAGAGATTAGGCTGAGATCGAGCATAGTTGATTAGGTCTAGCTAGTCGAGTAAAGATCATGTAGAGATCGTGAATTGGTCGGATTTATGGAATATGTATTCAATTAGTGGTCGGGTTGGAGTCGTGATGGAATCATCAAGGAGTCGTGAATGGTTTACTTAAGCTCGTATATCAGTCGGGTAGAAGTCGTAAACAGGTCCGATCAAGAATTTTGTCACTTTCGGTCGTGGAAATTTGGACAATCGGGATCATCGAGTTGGTCTGATCGGCATTTTGTAAATAAACAACAAAAACTATAAAAATCAGTTGCAGCTGTCTAACTCAATATATCAGTATTATTGGTTAGTGTAAATTCATCTAATCTGGTGTAGATCTCGATGCTCCGGGAAAAGTAAGCTGACCCTGCTCAACGTGTCATTGTGAAATTACAAACCCGGTGATTTGGTCCAATGCAGTAGGTCATCTTTGAGGAAAAGAGGACAGGATTGTGGTAAAAGAGGACAAGAATGTGGTTACGACAATTGAACATATATTATCTGTTGTTTCCCTGTAACTTTGGTGTGAAGATACCAGGATTAAAATTTTGTATTTACGCCAGACGCGCGTTTTGTCTACAAAAGACTCATCAGTGACCCTCGAATCAAAGAAGTTTAATGGGCCAAATAAAGTACAAATTTGTAGAGAATTGAGGATCACAATTCCTAAAAGTTTTGCCAAATACAGCTTAGGTAATCTATTCCTGAGGTAGAAATGTATTTCAAAAGTTCAAAAGATTTGTAAACAATTTTGTAAACAGTTAATTAATGAAATGATTAAAAGTGTTTCATTTGTTGACAACAAAGTACGAGTCATTGGATTTGTGTCGAGACTTCGACATTAATGTCGCGGAAGTGACACACAGCAAATCTTTATTCCGTCGTCCTCAATGGCGTCGGCGTCTTCTTCATTTAGATTGTATGTTTCTCGTGTGATTTATTTGCAAGTGTCATTTCAAGATGTTTTTAGCTTACTATGCGGTAAGGATTTTGCTCATGGTTGAAAACCATACAGTGACATACAATTGTTTACTTATCCATGATTTGATATGTGGTCGAGAGATGTCTAATTGGCTATCATACCACATCTTCTTATCTTTATACAAGGTTAGGTTTTTTATTGCAGTTAATAAAACTGTTAATAAAAGGGAAAAAAGCCGTACTAGTGTGGGGATATCCCCCTTATGTCCGAAATAGTGTTTTTTTAGTACTTTGACTACCGTTACCCCTTATCATACCAAATAACTCAGAACATAAACTTGAACTGTAATTTGAAATTTAACTCAATGGATAGCGACACTCTTCCGCAACACATTAAACAAACGACATATGAAAATGGTTTAAAGATAGATCATGTTTTGTTTTCCAAAATGGTCACGTGGTTTAATCTCATCATCAAATAAGTTGTCGGTTTAATCAATTAACAAGTTGAATTTAACATGTCGACTTTTTATTACCATGTCAATATATTTATATCAGCAAGTCGACATTGTAATGAAACTTTTTCTTCATCATTCCGACAAGTTGATTCCTCATGATGATTTCATTCCAGCTTATTACACACAACTTAACTAATAATTCCGACTTATTTGCAACAAAATAACTTTCCAAGGGGTGTACCATATGCGCTTCCATAATTTAGTGAGAGAACATCATGTATATACCGGAAAGTAAAGTTAAAGGATACTGATAACTTCTTTTCTTTCTTCCTAAGAAGTTCCTGTTTGAAGTCATCCTCATATGATTAAAGAAACAAGTCGACAAGAAGAGGATCACAGTTTGTTGTAATGGGAATACCGATTGTTTGTTAAAAAAAAACACGTCCTCATAACGTAACAATTATGTTGTCATTCAAGAAATCAAGCATCTTGATAATGTCAGGTTCAGAGAATTTTTTGTTTTAATCAGAGTGATTTTTACAAAGTAGGATTTATCTCTCCCTAAGACAAGATACTTGTATCTGCGTTGGCGATTCTCTTTTATAAAGCAGGACCAACTTTTTCAATTTGTCTTTTAATTTGGAATGGGGAATACCTGTGTAAAGTGTAGAAAAGTCAAATGTTTAATAATATTGAGTCTTAGATTAAATGTACTCTAAAAGATCTCTCGATTTTTTTAGTATCCACATCTGATTCACGCCACTTCTAGAAAAGGTAGTTCACAATAACTTTGAAGCTCAGCTTTGATTGCTGATAAAATTGATGTTAATAATTTCGAAAGAGGTTGAGTGGAGCACTTGGAAGACCCAGCAATAAACCGTTGTTTGTTAGGACACTTATGTAGTTTAGGTATCCAATAAAGTGATTTAGAAACAAATAAATACAATTGAATACTTTAACATAACAAGTAGAGCGGGAGTTTAGCAATCATAAATCCTGATATCAAATTTAAGCACATAAAACAATTCATAATGATAAACGTACATAGTTTATGTTCTCCTTGGTTTCTAGACCACACGAGTCATCAAAGAAATAAAATCGTATTACAAATTTGTTCTTTCTTCAAAAATCGCAATAACAGATGAACGCAATAATTTCTGAATCTACATTATGGTATACAGTGCTGCACGACCCTTTCACTAACTTAAAGGCTATATATTGTAATAAATGTCTATACTAAAAATCTAAGAATTGCAGTTCGTGTTTGGAAATCTTTGTTTCTAGAAAAAAAAATCGTTCGTGTAGCAGACGCATTTACTGCTCATCACTTGAAACTGTAACTGTCGTAATATTAGGACTTTGACATCAACAACAAATTACACTTTATGAAAAATGCAAATCAATATTTATTAAATCGAATAACATAGGGATTTGTTGATAATTTCTAAACAATTTAGGCTTAAGAAACAAATAAATACGATTGAATACTTTACATAACAAGTAGAGCTGAATTTTAACAATCATAAATCCTGATATCAAATCTAAGCACATAAAAAAATTCATAATGATAAACGTACATAGCTTATGTTATCTTTGATTTCTTAAGCTCACAAGGGCCATCAAAGACATTAAATCTTATTACAATTTTTGTTTTTCTTCAAATATCGAAAAAATAGATGAACGCAATAATTTATGTATTGACATTATGTTATATAGTGCTGCTCGACCCTTTCGCTAACTTCAAGGCTATATATTGTAATTAATGTCTATACTACAATTCTAAGAATTGCAGTTCGTGTTTGGACACGCTTTGTTTCCAGAAAAAAAAAACATCCTTTTTAAAGCGGACGTATTTATTATTCATCCCCTGAAACTGTAACTAATCTACTCTTTTATTGAAATGTCATATATATGCAGCAACATTGAAATTACGTTTGGTTCTTTTTTTTATTGAAATCGCACAGATCTTTTCAAAATGGAATACACAGCATTGCTTCGAGTTGCTGATTTAGCAAACGTATAGAAACAATCCTGATAGTTTTAATTTTATGTCTTCACCTTTTCGCTTTAGTTTCATAATACTGTTAATTAATCAGTTTTGTTGTCGAATAGATTCTATAATTGTTAAAACAGTGGAAGTAAAACCGTTTCCCTGTTGATGCATGTATATGAGTGGGAGGGGTAAGTTTGTTTTAATCACGTGCTTGTTTGTAAGTCCCTGTTTAATTTTGACTCCAATAATCGATATGAATTTTAATAATAAATCAATATAACATTTACAATGATTAACTTGGATTTCATTTTAGTTCAGTATCGAACTGCAATGACATCATGTTATAAATATATTTTTGCACTTAAATTTACGTATCGACACTCGAATCACATTTTGACACATATAATATCATTATTACGGATTTTTCTTCTTTAAATACGTATACGACATTGGACTTACTTTACAGGTATATAGATGTAAGTTGTTGAAAATATTATATAGCGCTAAAGGTAAAAGTATTAATCATATAATGTTCCTAAAAGCTTTGCATTACAATATATGAACCTTATGAAGATATAAGACTTTATTATATTGCCCAATCTTCTCTCCAGTTAATTAAATCTGACAAAACGGTTCTAAAGCGCTATAAAAAGATCACAAATTCATATATAAAGATGGATACATCCTTTACTTAGTAACTTACTAATTTGTTCGTACCAAATTTAACTTATTAACAACACTTTAAAAAACCAAAAGAAAATTACAAGGAAAATATTATATCTCAAGGATGGGGCATAGTTGAAAGAAATTGGCTTAAAGTCAAGAATAATTACATCAGTCTCAATTACAGCTGACAAATAATGATTAGTTATAGACAGAAAACAAGTGACTATACGGAAAAAAATGTGAATTTTTGTCTGGTAGGACAACAATATCGACAGTGCTACAACTCTTGTTACAAGATTTGTTGAATAACAAACTAAGGCTTATCATCTATCCGCTAAAGAAAGTCAATTAAGAAAAGGCAATGTCCACACAACAGAAATTAATACACGGGAAGTAACGTTGTCATTTCGAGGAGCGTTAAGTTAAGTGATTTTGTCATAATTTTGCCCAGTCGGTCATGGTTGGGTTGGGTCAGTCTTCCTACCGATTGCCTTTGTTAGCTTCGAACATGACAAATAAGGATACAAAAAGTAAATAAATGTTCGATTCAATATCTTTTGTCAAACTTTCAATATTTGAATGGCGGTTGTTGAAAATTAATGCAGGTAAAGCATGATATCCAAAATTGACATGGTTTGGTTAAGATATTGACATAAGTTGTCATGGTTTTGATCCCATTTGTCATGGTTTAGATAAAAAATGATACATATTAGTTTCACGAAAATATTGATAGTTTGTTCGAATGCGTCATAAAAATACTAATCAATTACACAATCTACCAATAAAAAAGAAGCCTTTCTAACCAATTTAATTGTTTACAATCGGTAAACCTTCCATGACAAATCTTACTTGTAGTTCGTATCGAAAAATATCATATTACATATTATACTTTAATTGATATGTCTACATTGTGCTGCCATTAAATGCCATTTTTCACTTAAAATACTCTCCGAATGTTGACTATGTATTATGTCAGGGATGTGAATATGAGCGACAAGAGTAGTCAAATGGTAAAGACCGGTAAGCTTTGGTGGTTTTGTTTTATCCTGGAATCCCAGGGAAAAAATCCCCATCAAAACATCGGAATGGTGTGTTAACAAATAAGTTTTAAAACCACTTTAAGTACACAGATTTGCCATATCTGATTATATTTGTGTATACACAAAAACAATCAGTGTGCGATTTGACAAATATCACGGAAAGTAGTACGTTGCCGTCGTCATATACGATTCTTGTAGCAAATAAGACATTTCTGAGTTGTCTATTTTTGTTTTATGTTGCTTTTTTGCGGCTGTAGTAAAAGGGGTGTGTCATTCGAATAAAAATGTAAATGTAATCTAGGTTGAAAAAAAACCACACATACGTATATAAAAAATAAACCCAAAACGTAACACGTCAAACAGTTTAAAATGAGTTTATAACAAGATGGCGAAAGATACCAAAGGGACATTCGAATTCCTAAGTAAAAAATAAACTGACAACGCCATGGTAAAACAAGAAAAAAAAACAGTACACAAAACACAACATAAGTTTCGACTTAGTTTACAATTCCCCATAAATATTATGGGTTTTAAAGCTCTGGTAAACTACGACATTAGTTATTTTACTGTTTCTACACGGAGCAAAGAGTTACTGCCAACTTTCCCTGTTTTTCTCATGATGACATTTAATAAAAAAAAATCCTTTTCCCGCGTAAAGTGTTTATCTGTTATGTGCGTTTCTGTTAATTTATTTCCCTTTTTGTTAAATTTCCATTTTACTAAGGTTATATAAAGTCATATTTATTTGCGTTTCTTTCTGCCTCGTTATGAAAACTATAAACCAATTTTCAATATCATATATTCCTAAATGAGTTTAAAAAATTGTTTTGCATTTCATATTAAGGGTAATTGGTTAAAGATGTCAAAGTCCTAGTAATAAGCGTTTTTATTAAGATACGTTGAAGGAATCAACAATCTCCAGTTCAAATTACTTGGTAAACCGTTAAGCAATGTTTCAAATCCTAAATAGATATCTCACTTAAGGCGAAGTGTACGTAATTAAACTACACAATGGATTTTTTAAAAATTTTACATGTAGATTCTGCTTGTAAAAATAAATCGGAAAATAAAATAAAAAAAGGGGGTAACCGTTTTCGTTTTTGAGATACGAGCTGTTGAAGTTAACAGCATCATACACCAAAATTACAAAGGATATATAGGGAAAATCGGGAAATTCGGCAGGAATTGTTACATTTCCAAGATTTTCTATTATATTAGACAATCGATTTTTTTTTCAATTTATGAGACGTTTCTAAAATGTCTGAGGAATCGATTGGTGCAAAGAAAGTCCGTAGCAACCGTGCTACTTTTCAAGCTATACACTGTTAAAGTTGAATCTTGAGTGTAAAAAAACAAAAAACAGCGACAACGTTATTGACGTCGCAGCAACAGTTACGACGCTTCATATAGTTCTATACTATACAGTTGTATGAAATATATACCGTTTTGTTGGAGTTCGTGTTGCTCGGTCTTTAGTTCTTTATGTTACGTTTTGTGTACTATTGTATTGTATTTGTCTATTATATTCGGGTGCGTGCGGAGATCGCAAAGCTAGAAAACGGTTGACATTTTCTTCATTATGAACTAGAACTATTTTCGACCTTGGTGCCTTATTTTTGTTAAAATCTAAACGTGTTTTCAAAATCTTTGTTCCCATAAAACTTCATGTCATCAAGGTCTCTTCTCAGATTATGAGCCATCTGTCTGGCACAGGATAACAAATCAATATTTAAGTAAATTTAAGTTGTGTGGTAATTCTTAGTACATTTGGGTAAATTTATCTTATCTTTGTGCCTCATAAGCATCTCTATAATTCAACACATCCCTGAGCCTCGACATTATATATTTTATGCATTGCATGCACAATCCAGACCGGTTAGTAACCGTTGTATAACTTTACACGTCTGAAGACGAATATTTACGATTTTTATTTCTGGAAATCAATCTGAAATCTACAACAGTCCTATTCCGAAAGTCGGGCTGGACCATTACTTTTATGTGCATTCGGGATTTACAAAAATTGTAACCCGAATAATTCAGTCGTATTATTCAGCTGATGTACGAATGCTACATTTCTCGTGTGGGAGAAAATCGGACATGGAAAGGGCTTGAATTATTCGGATTACTCAAATCGAAACTCGGGAATATATTTCTAGCTGTTCGGAATTCGCGGAAATAAATGATTTTTTTCGGCATTACGGTATTGAATCAATATGAGACAAGGGCGTAGCTAGGTATTCAGTCAACTGTGTACACATGACATTCGATAATTAAAGAGTTTTGACAACTTCACCGGCTTTCATCTACAGATAACATTGTTTATTATTTTTTTTTTTGATAAAACAAAAAAATGTGAAAAAAATATGTGTATGCACGTGCCTAAAGTGCCTAACGGCAGCTACGCCCCTGTGAGATACCAATTATTTCATTTAACAAATTCGAATACCAGTCAGTTTATAGGACTTCAGTTTGATATAGGGGCGGCAATCCATTCATGTTATCCAATCAATTGGGGGAGGGGTCAACATTGATAGTCAAAAAGCCTTGAAATATTAGATAAAAAACGTTGAATGTAAATTATATGAACTCCAAAGTCTCATATTATAAGACTAGTAAACCACAGGCTTCTCAATTCTTGTATGATCATGAACTAGGTGAAAACCTAGAGCTGACCGAGTGCGAGATTCTCATGGATAATCATCGAGGTCGTTAAACACTCCTTGCAGTAAACTTGGGTTAAATTTTAAAAAAATCGAAATGTAATAGTCTCACCACATTTCACCTCTCATTCCACTAAATATTAAATTGCAGTTACAAGTATCACAAAACTTCCCTCACCTCTTTTTTTTTAATCATAATAGAGGGAGGAGGGAAAGAGGGATCCAGATCCCGAAATCTCGGGCTTAAAAAACACGAAATCCCGAGGTCCCGAATTTAAAAAAAAATTAAATCCCGACTACCCGAAATAGAATTCCCGGATCCCGGATCCCGAAAGTGTCAATCCCGAAATCGCGAGCTTAAAAACACCCGATCCAGGAGTTCCGATAAAGCCCCCCCCCCCCCCTAAATTCTATATTCTATTCATTCATAATCTTGAATTGAGACTTGATACTTCAAAATTACATACTCTAATTTTGAATGATGCACACATCAGGCACAATAAAAGAAAACAGGTTTCGCTATATATCTCTTCGAAATTGGAATTTGTGAAAGAAGAAATGACATGTTATATTTTATCTTACATGTGTACTTTCAATTTCAATATGGTTCTAAATTTAGATTTAGTTTTCCCATAAATTGCGGACGGAATAGAAGACACCTGTTTATTTTCTGCACATGTAGAAAAAGTTGAAAACTGGGAGTTGAATGACATAATTTTACGTATTTTAAGATAAATGTTAGAGTGAGAAAATTTTTAAGTTACTGAGTAATTTTTGGGGCCTAATTTGTTTATTTTTGTTTGTTCTCCGTCTTTGTTCTTCCGACTGGTTAGTTTTGCACTAGTGGTCAAATTATTCTCTTGGTATCGTCTGATTTCTTATATGAATATAAATCATGTCCTTAAATTTTCAATTGCACAAAATACGAACATTTCAACGTCTTTTTAAAATAAACAATTAAATTCAAACGTCTTTCATTAATTATTTGTAACCTATTATAAAACTTTACGTTGAGTACTGTGTTTTACGTTGAAGACTACGGCTTTTTTAAAACGATATTGTTGGGTCAATTCAGGTTTCATTTTAATTAATTTGATATCAATAGAAGAAAATTTGTTACATGTTTATTTGTTTATTTGTTTATAATTTGGTTGTGAGGCGTTTTTTCTTTCTATTGATATCATAAACACGAAATGCCTTCTCCTACGCGTCTAAAACAAAAAAAAACCAGTGTTTTTAAATCAGGCTGCACTCAGAACAACGTACAGAATGCTGTGATTTCTAATTGGAGTTATTTAGATAATTTCTATGAGGTTTAAGACAGCACAGGCGTGCTTGTTGGATTCATTATAGAACGCAGAAAGTAGTTTCTCTTTCGTGTGTCCTTTCTTGGAGTAAGGGAGATAACTTGCGTAACTAACGACGAACGTTTTTAATCCCGTATTCCGCTAGAGGCGTGCAATTACGTACACTTCGCCTTAAGTAATTTAATATGGTTTTTGTAACTGATAGTAGTGGGCAATGCTTTTAAAGCAATTAGGAGGTTTAATGGAACTACAGCAAAAATTAATAAACTTTCAAAGGACTGAAATGGTGATGATAATTTTTGTAATTACAAACAAAACATCGGATATAAAAGAGATTATTGTGTTCAAAATGAAAACGACATGTTGAGTTAAAATTTCAAAGTTCAAGTAGAATAATATAATGGTATTCCTATTATGTTACAAAAGCTTATAAATAATATAAACTAGACAGCTATATACAGTTCTGTTAGCTTTGAAGTTTTGAAATTTCGTTTATTACAATTTAAGAATTGAATGTCTCTGTTTGGAAACTATTTAGACACATATCAATGAAATGTGCCCAGATCTGATGCATTGTTCCATGATCTTCTTAAACTGTAACTGTTATATTGTAATGGTGTCATATTCAACAATTGAATTGATCAAATAAAGGTAACAGTAGTATACCGCTGTTCAATAGTCATAAATCGACTAAAGAAGAAACAAACCCGGCTTTCAAACTAAAACAGAGAGACATACATCAACTACAACAGGAAAACACAAAAACAAAAACAAACGCCAACAAATATAGAAACGGACTATATGATAACAACTGCCATATTTCTGACTTGGTACAGGACATTTTAAGAAAAAATGGTGGGTTGAACCTAGTTTTATGGCTAGCAAAACCTCCCGCTTATATGGCAATGTTTAAAATACCGCTAAAATGACAACACTATGTGACATGAATACAGTACACACTAACGCAAGAACACTCAGCACAGAGAATTACATAAATAAATAATATAATAGTACATTACAACATGAAAACTGCAGAATAACAACGGACACCTCCCATGAATTTACGACATCACACCAGGACACCACAAACGAAGTATAAACTGCGCGTAGCATAAATTTATCAACGCCACAAAAAGTGACGCATTTTTGTGACGTTTATACTATTACAGATAAATTTCTAAAAATAAAATAAATTTCTTAATCCTTAGAGACGTACAACTTGTACAAGAATATTAAATTGTGATGCTGTTATTTTATGTATTTTCTAACCATGACAAGAATATTAAAATGGATTGATTGTGTTTGTAATGGTGTTATTATTTGTATTTTCTAATCATGTCGGTTTTTCTTCTAAATCCAAATTGTGTATAAACAAAAAAAGAAGTAGAAAGTAAAATAATAAAAATAGACGTAAATACTGAACTGTGATTTATGCTTTTAAAAAGTTCAACCTCGACAAAAAATATCTAGCACAATGATTCATAAGACCGAAAGTAGCAATGGTGATCAAGAAATTTTAAACACACTTAACATTCCTGATTTAATGGAAAATTATTGTTTAAAATTTCTAATATAACGGTCGGTTGAGAACTAAACTGTACGATAAGAAAGATGATGTTTTTCACAATCCACAAGCGCCTGTGTAAATGTAACAGTGAATTTGTAAAATCAATTATGTTGTAAAATCTCTGAAATTTCTGGCGTTATATATAATTACTGATGTGATTAGTGATTTCATAAAACCCTTGACTTTGACTAGAGATTTTACAAAATCACTGAAATAATCATTATTTTTTTTTACAGATTCTCTGATTAAGATAAGGAGATTTGTAAATAAATCTTTTTTTATCAAATTAAAACAAGCTCATTTTATTACCTTGCTCGAAAATAAATTAACGTTTATCATAGTGCGTCTGTAATTACTGAAAAGTATAAAACCAACTATACAAAATTTTAGAATCAAATACCAAGGCTGTGCATTGAAGTGAGTGTTGTCATAAAAGGGCAGAAAATCATGCGAAAATATAGAAATTGATTGGTTTAGGCCATATGATCCAGTGGCAAATATAACATGCACATCAGGACTATAGCGTCTTAATGTGACGTTAGAAAAGATATATTTAGTTTTATAAGTATTGTTATAATAATATGAAGCATATGAAAAGCATAATGATAATAAAAATTAAGATATTCTAGGTTAAAATGCTTTGTATTGTACATACATTTCAACATTAACCAACAAGGCAAATGTAGGCCACCCTGACCATTTTTCGATGCTTTACTTACTTTGGTCATATCTCAGATACTGTCTTATACATGTATGCTATCACATAATGATAGAACTTAAAAAATATATATTTCTACGACTTCTTTACTCTGGATCAAAATTAAATTAACAGTAAATATGTGTTTAATGCATGTATTAATTTCTTTAATGTGCAGATGTGAAAATTAAAAAAAAGGTATTTATCAGATTAATATATTAAACATTATGGATGTCTTGAAGACATGTACAAACTAGTGCAAAAATTCATATTTTATTAGGTCATGGTGGTATGAACAAAATGTTAAAGGAGACAAACAACACGTACAAAAATGTTTAATCAAGAGCTTTATAACTATACAAGGAACTTTGTGAAGAATGCCATCTAAAAAAAGGTAAAACTGATAGTAAAGACATTGTAGTTCAGCCTATAACATGCAACGAATTCAATCCCAGAGTACAGGTTGATTTATATATAAAAAAACACATTTGAATATATGATTTTACAAAATAATTAATGATTTCGGGGATATTTCATATTCCCGGATTTTACAAACTCACTGTAACATATATAACGTATTGCTATATATCTTTTATTTGTATAATCCGGGAAAAAACAGTTACTTAGACAACTTCATGTTTAAAAATCAACAACATTAAGGATATCAACTTTTTCTGAAAGACTTTTACATACATGAATGTACATGTACACGAATAATTTTTCTCATACTGACAAATTCGAAAAAAAGCTTAAAGTAAGATTTAAACATACTCATATGTAAGGCCATGTGAACTTATATCGTTTAATTATGCCGGCCGTCTGCCGTAAGCAATTAACTAAAATCATCGGCAAAAAAACATCGTTGTCATGACTAAAAATGTGAAATGAATATAAAATTGACAAAACTAATAAAAGAGTGAACTTCATTTAATGTTAATGTTTTCAATGCTAAAAATAAACATTTCATAAACGATAAATCCAGAATAAATATATTTGATTGTACAATTAATGATCAACCGTAAAACTTAAAAATAGCATTTTAATAGCATAGACTTTAACTAATGACACGAAAAACTTTTGAGAAAAACATTCTTATATCAAATTGCACGTTTTTTAATAAACCAGTTAGGGATTTTGCATTGGTTGCATAAAAGCTGACGAATACAATTTCGTCTTGTAAATTTCCGAAACTATTGGAAAGTGCTGTGTGGCTCCTTTCTCGTTTGCTTTCAATTCTATTAGGGCGGTTTTAAATATTTGATTTGATTTGGTAAAGTCTTCATATTTCATAATATCAAATTCCTTTAAAAAAGGGGGAACACTTCAGGTATCTATTCAGAGAGAACCGGAATGAATCGAGTGAGTTGACTTTTTTCCCAATCAGGTTTACGGGCATCGGATTAAAATGTTTCAGGACATCATTTAGCCGACCAGGACTATACTGCTCAAAAAGTGTGTCTTCCTCTTTACTAAGAGATAATCACGTGGTAATTACCAACCATTTTGTTTGCTTTTTCTGATGATGACGCAATGTTTTTTAAACCTTTTGTCAGGAATTTCATCATCAGCGTTTTTTAATATGGACGCCGTCTAGAAGCGCCCGTGATGTTCCCAGAGGTAATAAGTAGCAACGTCCGGGTATATGGGTTAGCAATGCCGGGGCTATGGAGTTATTAACGTCATCCATGAACCAATCAAAATCAAAGAAATATACTAAGTCGGGGATGAATTTTGAAGGTTGTGTCATTTAAAGTGTCGGTCTCTTCTCACGTCTAGTGTACGGTCGTTTCCATGACATCTTCAAATATTCATTTGGTTTAATAGGTATCAAACATTGGACTTTCTATCCAGCTTTACAGATGTAAATGGTTAACGATATCATACAGCGTTAAAGGAAAACACATTAATAACGCAGTGTTCATAAAAGCTTTACATAACAATATATTAACCTTATACTGATATAAGGACCTTATTATATTGCTAAAAACTTATTTGTCCCTTCCATGTAATTAAATTTGACAAAAAGTTTCTAGGCGATATAAAAGATCACGAATCTAATTATAAAAAGAATATACCTTCTATATAATTAGAAAATAATTTGTTCGTACCAAAATTAATTTAATAACAACACTTTAAAAGAAGGAAAGAAAATTACAAGGTTATTAGTATATCCCAAGAGTAGAGTATAGTTGAAACAAATTAGCTTAAATGTTAGCATTATCGTATCTGTGTCAATTAAGGAAAGCTGAAAAATGATGTGTATGTATAGATAGAAAACAAATGAGTATGATGAAAACTATTGTCAATCTTGTTCTGACAGGAAAACAATAGCTACGGTGCTACAACGTTTTGAACCTATTTTTTTTTTAAATTACAAACTAAGGCTTATATTTTCTCCGCTAAAGAAAAGACTACACAGAAAAAGCAATGGTCCAAAAAAAGAAATTAATCAGGAAATATATATTTGTTTTATTGATTAGATGGAAATCTAGAGTAAAGCCAAAAAACAAAAACATCGGTTGGAAAAAAAGGAAGCAGACGATATCATTGCGACATTCACAACTCGAAATTCAACAAAAAACTGACAACGCTGTAGCAAAGAAAAAAAAACGACAACAAATCCACAAAACACCAGAGAGAAGACTAAAGACTGAGCAACACCAACGGTAAAAATGAAATTTGGTGCTTTAAAAGGGTCTGCAGCACCTACTCCACGTGTGGTACCAGTGAAAGTATGCATTGTTCTCATTATGAAATTTATTTAAAAGTGTTTTTCATGTATAAAGAGTCCATCTGTGATAAAAAAAAATATGAGTGATTTTTTTTTCATTTCCCTTGATGTTCATTTTCCATTCTACTTGTTATATAAAGTAAATCCCATTTATTTGCTGGTTATTCTTAAAAAGACCTAAGCGAATAAACCAATTGAAGTAGTACATATACCTATGTGCGTTTTAACATATTGGTTTTCATTTCATATTGAATGTAATTGGTCAAAACCCAGTAATACGCGTTGTTGTTTACTAAAGATACTTTGAAGGAAACATCAATTTCCAGTTCAAATTACTTGGTAGACCATTAAACAACATTACAAATCCTAAATAGATATCTTTCTTTGTGTAATTCAATATGGGTTTTGCAATATATAGTAGTCAGCAAATTGGGATATTTGATGTAATTAGATAATCCAATGTTATGACTACCGCAAAAGTAAACAAACTTTCAAAAGACTGAAATGATGTTGAAAGCTTTTGTTATTATCAAAGACAACAACGGATATAAATAAGGTCAATACATTGACAAAGACAATATGAAATGTTGAGTTGAAATTGCAATTCAACCAATATATAGTCGATATCTTACAAAAGTTTAAAACTGATAAGGACAGAACTATGCAGTTCGGTTCGGCTTGAGGTTTTGAATATTTTTTATAACAATGTAAGAATTACAAATTCGTGTTTAAAAACTCTGTGTATTAGAAAAAAAGTCTAACAATCCACCAAATATCAAACGAGATTTGTAATAAAATGACACACTAGTCGTCTTACCCAACCTATCTGAGCGTATACTTATCCCAGCCTATTGCATTACGGAGGGGAGCATAGAATGCACGATTTGTTTGGTCATTACACACACATATTTTTTTTTAATATATCTTTACACATTTTGCTATTAGATAATGATTAATATTGTTGACAACAACCTCTTAAAGGAATAATCAATCCAGGTAATTGTAATCAAATGCACCGATCACGATCGATTTGATAATTTCACATGACCTATATATTTATCCTTTAAACGGGAACTTTTCAAACCTCACCACAAAAATCTGACAATAATAAAATAGGAAGAGATTATATTTTAACTATGGATTTGTAAGTTGTAAGGTTACAATTACAAAAGCAAAACAAACGACCGTATGTAAAAGGTTTTTATGACTGACTTCTTTGTTTATTTCAAGATGCCAAATTTTTTTTCTGAGGTAGAAAATCAACGATCATTGATGAATGTGTCAGATTGTACTATCACACATCTATTTAAAATTTCATCAAATGGATTATCTTTTTTTGGTTCCTATATCTCTTAGTTTCTTAGTCATGACAAATGCACATCAATGATTTATGCAGTCTTAAAAGAATTCGCTGTCCACTTTTAAATGGTTATCAATAAAATGAATGCAATGAAGTAAGTTAATATAATTCAAGCTTAATAAAAGATTTTAAAAGTTGAAAAAGGTTTTAAAGCAAATTGAATTCGAGCTTGCCGTTAAATTTCTTCTGGTGTACTAAAATTCTTGTTCAGCTTGCATGATATGAATGTTTAAGTTGATGTTAAAAGTCCCGATTCTCATCAGTGTTATCTGGCTCTTCATGTTTATTTTTCAATTACGAATTTGGTGACATATATATTTGTCGTATCTATTCATAATCTGTCGCTTAATTTATAGAGCATTCCGTTCAGCATGGTTACTTGTTACAGCTTGACGTCTTTAAAAATATGAAAATAAGGAGAGTTGACATGATTGCCAATGAGACAACTATCAAACAAAGTTCAAATGAAGTGGATGTAAGCAATTATAGGCAATCATGAGGCCTTCAACAATGAAAAAAACATACTGTATAGTCGTTCATTAAAGGCCCCGGCATGAAAAATATGAAATATTTCAATTGAGAAAACTAACGGCCATATTTATAACAAAACGGTTTACTAAAAACAAATATGACAGACATGAACCAACGACAAGAAATAAACTACAGGCTCCTTACTTGAGACAGGCAATTACAGTATGTGGCAGGGTTAAACATTTTTGTTGGCGCTCAATCCTCCCTATAACCTAAAGATAGTGGTGTAACAGCACAACATAAGAAACAAACTATTGTTTGGTTAACTCTGGCTTTGGTCTTATGCATATCTGTTTTAAAGGGAATGCTTATACGATTGTTAACGCTTCTTTTCCATTATAATTTTTTTTCTCAATAATAATCATATATTTTCAGTTATGCTACTATAGGGAAGGTCGGCTACTCTGACGGATAGTTATAAACGTAAACATAAAGAACTTTTAAAAATGTCTGCCTCTTAGACAAACTTTTATGGGTTTTGTGTGATGGTTTAGTTATTTAGCTTGACATATTCATTATGTTATAAGAATTAGTTACGTTTTTTTTAAATGTTCACATCATTTATTCGAACGCATTTCCACCGCAAATATATGAACCTCTGAAAAAGTTCGTCAGGAAGAACAATAAAATCAAAGGGAAGTGATTATTAATAAACGATACTTCATTAAAAAAATTCTAACTTTTATTTAAGACAAAAAATCTGACAAACACTTTGATATATCTGCATTTGTCAGAAAAATTTCCTTCTAAAATTCTTTTCCCAGCCTAAAAAAAAAAATTGATAGAGAAAATTAGAAAGAAAGAAAAAAAATAGGACAGAACATCTGATTACAAAAGAAATAAGCATGTTGAATATCGAATAATGGAACGTTCCTCTTGAAAGTACTAGTATATTGAAAAATAATTGTCATTATCAAAACCATGAAAGATATCTCAAATTAAATGTATGATAGGTTAGAGGTGTTTATTTGTGATCTAATCACATGGAAGATTAGGCGGGAATTCAAAGAATCACATGATTTAAAAAATAAATGATTTTAAGTATTTTGATTCCTAAAATATAATTCAAGATGGCCGAAAATTCTAGTGTATGAGTTTATATGTCTTAGTTACTTAGTGAAACCTTGACTTACGTATTTAACTAAATTCAAAGTGTGACAATAACCGATCGAATTAGGTTTGTATGTATGTGATTTTATTGAAAATCTTTAGTAAGACATACGTTAGTGCAAAACAATTTCAATTTGAGAAAAATAATTAAAAATTCGAAAAAGAAATCACAAAGCAAATTGACATACCCCAAGAAAGCACTTATAAATCATTCTTATTTACAGCCAAAAAAAATAGTGGTAGGTATAAGGCATTTAAAATACAGTTCAGAAATTATTTACAAATGGAAAAAGCATAATAACTGTAATTAAATATTATTGTTAAATGCGTTTTAAGATGCATTCCCTATGTATCATATTGAGAAGAAGCAGACTGTAATGAAAATCGTTGTGGCGTATGCAAGCTATCGTTATATTAATTTTTCTGATTTTCCGAAGTATAAATGTTTTGTTTTGGGATGAGTGAACCGTAATGAACTAGATTTACGACCCGCCGATGATGCATAGTTGATATTTACTACACCACGTTGCCTTTTTCTGTAAATGCTGAACTATTTTTATGCTTAAAGTTCAACCTCGACAAAAAAATATATATATATAGATATATGCCTTAGTTCAAAAGGATTTCAATAACAAATTTTAATAACATGATTTCCGTAATTCAGGCCAATTGTCGCCAAAACAAATGTAATCCGTAATAAGCTGAGGAAAATTCACTACAGATAAATTAAAGTAAAAACAAATGTTTGGTTGGAGCGTTTTAGATGGTTTAAACATGTCTTTTTGAAAAGCTATAAGCGCAATACGTTGTTTAAAAAACACCCTGTATTGCTTTAACTGATTTGTGATATCATGAAAGATTTGTTTAATATCAGAATTTATCTGAATTTGAACTAATAGCAATAAAATATATTTAGAACCTATCAACTAAACATTGTGTTTTGATATTTGTTTTGGTAAATAAAATTAGTTGAAATCTATTGGAATGCAGTGTATAATGTTATTTTGATATGTAACATATACAATGTACAAGGAAAAATGGATAAAAACCTGATCCGTTGGCCTTAGTTGACGAGTTCTAACGTGCAAATATTTAACATAAATGAATGTCCAGGTACAGGAATAATGCTTCTCATACTGACAAATTCGACAAAAGCTTAAAGAAAGATTTAAAATATACTCGTATGTTTGGCCATGTGAACTTATATCCTTTAATTATGTCGGCCGTCTGTCATTAAACGAGTGGCTACAATCCTCAGAAATAACCAGGGAAGTTTTTACCCACGCTTGTCTGGATGATATTTAAGATCCTGTTTTAAAAAATTCGTTCGACGAATGAAAACTGTTGTCATGACTAAAAATGTGAAATGGATGTAAAAATTAACAAAACTAATAGAAGAGTTAACTTCATTTAACTTTTCAATGCTAAAAATAAAAATTCAAGAAACGATAAATCGTAAATCAATATGTTTGATTGCACATTTAATCATCAACCGTAAGACTAAAAAATAGCATTTGAACAGCATAGATTTAAACTAATGACACGGAAACGTTTGAAGAAGTACATTCTTATATCAACTTGCACTTTATTTAATAAACCAGTAGGGGAGCTTTGTTGCATAAAAGCTGACAAATACAATTGTATTCTGTCAATTTCCAAAATTATTGGAAAACGTTGTGTTGCTCCGTTTTCTTTTGCTTTAAATTTTATAACATGTATAAGGCAGTTTTAAATACTTGATTTGATTTATTAAAGTCTTCATGCTTCATAATGTTCAATTTCTTAAAAAGGGAGGGAAGCTTTAAGGTATCTTTTCAGAGAGTACCGGAATGAACATAGTAAGTTGACTTAATACATTTTCCCATCAGGTTTACGGGCGTTGAGATAAAAAATGTTTCAGGACATCATTTAGCCGACCAGGACTATACTGTTCTAAGTGTGTGTTTTTGTTTTTCTCAGAGAGATAATCATGTAGTAAATTACCAGCCCGTCTGTTTGCTTTTTCTGTTGATGACGCAATGTTTAAGACCTTTTTTCAAGAATTTCATCCTCAGTTTGGAAGCAAACCGCTTTGCCATTTTCAATATGGACGCCGTCTAGGAACTCGCGTGACTTTCCCAGGGGTAATAAGTAGCCGGTGATAATTTGTGATGGCTGTGTGATTCAAAGTGTCGTTTTTGTCTCAAATCTAGTGTACTGTCGCTTCCATGTCATCTTCAAATTTTTTTCATTTCTATGAATAGGTATCAGACATTGGACTTTCATTTCAGTTTTATAGTTGTCAATGGTTGACGATATCATGTTAAAGGGGAACATGTTAATGACAAAATGTTCCTAAAAGCTTTGCATAACAATATATCAACCTAATGAAGACATAAGAACATTATTATATAGCTAAACATTATTCTTCGTGCCTTATTTCTTCCTACCAGTTGATTAAATCTGACAAAAGTTCCTAAGGCGATAAAAAAGATCACAAATCTAATTACAAAAAAAGATATAATATTATTTATTTAATAAGACAAGAATTAGTTCGTACCAAGTAAAATTTGATAGCAACACTTTAAATAGAAACGATCATAACAAGGCGTTTACGTATATCTCAAGAGTAGGGCATAGTTGAAACATATTAACTCAGATGCAAACATGATTGTATAAGTGTCAATTACAGCTAGAAAATGATTTGTATGTATAAATAGGAAACAAATGACTATGCTGAAATATATTAAGCTTGTTTTGGCAGGACCACAATAGTGAATGTGTTACAACTCTTTTAAATAGATTTAATGAAATAACAAATTAAGTCATATCATTCATCCGTTAAAGGAGAGACGACAAAGAAAAAGCAATGTCTCCAAAACATAAATTAAAAAGGTAAAATGGTTGTAAAGATTTTACAAAAAGATTGATTAATTTGAAGAACATTGAAAAAAAAAGAAAACTCCAAACATCTGTTGAAAAGAAAAGATATTACGGGGACATTCAAACTCATAGGTTAATTTGTAAAACTGACAATGCCATAGCAAACATATGAAAAACTACAAAAAGACGAAAAAGTCCACAAAACAATAAATAGGAAACTAAAGACTGAGCAACACGATCCGACACTCCTCTTCCAAAAAAGGAAATGAGAGGACAAAGTTGGGTGTTTCTGAAGGATCAGAAAATCCTGTCCAATATTTGGAACCCATTGCTTCTCATTATTAAAGTGTTTTTTCATGAAAAAAGTGTCCATCTGTTATGTTTGTGTTTTCTTATCCCCCGATTTTCCAATCTATTTGTTATTCAAAGTCAATCACATTTACTTGCTTGTTATTCTCAAATCATTCTTACATTATAAACCAATTACAGTATTAAACAAACCTATGTGCGTTTAAACATATTGGTTTGCATTTCATTTTAAGCCTAATTGGTTACTAATTTCAAAGTCTTTTTTTTATTAAAAAATGTACTTTTAAGGAAATAGCAATTTTCATTCAAATTAATTGGTAATTCGTTAACCAATATTCCAAATGAGTTGAAGATTATAAGGCCAAATTGTAATGAGTTTTCTTTTATGTTATAAAAGCTTACAATTGATATGGACTAGACTATTCATTGTTTTCATAGGTTTTGAAACCTTTTTTTCTATTAAATTGTAAGAATTACAAAGCCGTGTTTATAAACTCTTTGTATCAAGAAAAAAGTGTACTAAGCCACCCAAAAATTAAAAAGTCGAACTATCTAGACTCATACCAATGAGATGTGCCCAAAGCATTGGTCAATGACCTCCGTAAGTTGTAACTGTCTTACACTTATTTTGCAATGGTGTCATGTTTAACAATTTATTTAGTTGATGTCTTGTGAGTTTGAAAATGTAAATATGTCAGTGTAAAGATTTCATAAGTACTTGTTTTGAAATAAGATAAAATTTGCATTCCAGTAACTTAATATACATTTAGTAGTGATGTAGTTAAAAAACAATTATGTATTAGAGAGTGTTAATATTCCATTCCATTATATTTATTTTCAAACTCCATCTGGTATGGAGTATAGTTATTTAAACATTTATTTTTAATGTAATATATCTTAAAAAATTCTGTATAATTAATTTTATATATATATGTATATGCTCGGAAACGGGCCCTTTAATTGGATTCAATAAATATTCTTATTCTTTTTCTTATTCTTATTCAAAAGTGATATCATATAGAGTTTATCAAAAATGTAAATAACTATTTGAACTTTCATCATTGCTACTAAAAGTTTTGTTTATGAACATCGTGCAGACATGTGAACTTTGTGAAATTGTTAAGAAACTATTCTTCTTTTCCTTTCTTTTTCTACTTTCCCGCTAATAAGGTATGACCTAAATTTCTATGGCAATTAAAGCTGACAGTCAATACAATTAAGGAAGTAAAACTTTATCGAATAAATGCTAGATTGTGCGTAACAAATTAAATTTAAGAAAACAAAAATGCTTTAATTGCGAAAAAGAAATCATAAAGAAATTTGATATACCCTAAGGATTGGCTATAATTTAATGAAAAAGAAATGATAAAGCACTCATAAATCAATCTATGTTACAGTTGACAAAATTGTGGAAGGTATGAAACATTTAATGTTACAAATGGGAATACAACATATTATACATTATGAAGCAAGAATCTTGCAATCTAATTGGTTAATTACACAGGTGTAAATGACACCCCTTCCAGTTTCCGGGGATAATTTTTCTTTTCAAATTTCGAAAAATGAAAAAAACAAAAACAAATTTGAATTACCAAAAAATATAAAATTCTTCCCCCGAAATTTTTGCTCTAACCAAAATCCTGAAAAATTGAAAATAGTAATAAAAGAAGAATTGGACAATGCCCACCAACATCGCTGATTTAGGAGTTTCGTGTAAGAATTTGTCAATTTTACAACCCGATATAAAAAAAATGAGTAAAGGAACGCTTCATAAGAAATAATTTTGTTATCTGGTGTGCCTCAGGGTGTATGAATTTTCAACCTCGACGTAAAACTCTGTAGACCCCCTGATTACATCAAGATACCTAATAAAGATTTTCAGTAAGAATTATTGTTAAATACTTTTCAAAATGTATTATATTGAGAATATGCAACCTTTAAAGAAAATACTTTCTGGCATATGAAAGCTATATTCTGAATTCTCGACTTCTATGGTATTTTTACTTTTTTTATATGTAAAAATTACCATTAAAACTCACTTGATATTTACTGCATCACTTAGCTTTTTTCATGTAAATAATGAAAAGTTCTAAATGTTAAAAGTTCAACCTCGATAAAAATGCATACTACTTCATAAGAACTAGAGCATTTTGCTTATCAAGAAACTTTATCATTCTTTATTTTATGGAAAACTACTATCAAAGATAGGTTCGGTTCGGTTAAGAACTAAACTGTACGACAAAAGAAATGATGTTTTCCTCGTTCGAACAGTGCCTGCGTATTGAGTAACTAGCAATTAAATTAAGTGTTTTATTTTTTTTCCTGTAATAAAATGAGTACAAACCCATTGCAGTTCAGGAAATTAATATTTCATTACTAACTTATACAAAAAAAAATCAACTGCTCAATTGGGCTTATAAAGATGACGACCTTTTTTAAATGTGACAATTTTAAATGTGAAGGTTTTACATACAAAACTATTTATCCCCGGCTTAGTATATTTCTAGGATTTTGATTGGTTAACGTACGTCGTTACCAAACCCATAGCCCCTGGGTGTTGCTAACCCATATCTCCGGAGATTGCTACCTATAACATCGGGGAACTTCACGCGCGTTTTCCTTAGTTCCATGGTTGTTCCTTATGAAATATCGAATTCTGTAGATTATCCATGATGTCTGTATACTTAGATACTTAATCCACTAACGATTTTATCCTATTATGCCGATCATTTGCACTCAGTCATTTAAGTAAATGCATCACTTGGCTCCCACATTGTCAATGAATGGGACTACTGACCTAGCTATGCAAAAGACCCAGTTTAAGGTCACACCGTCTATACCGTAACTCTCACAACATTGAGCGCCAAATTTCACCCATACCAGTT
The DNA here is from genome assembly GCA_037788925.1 of Mytilus galloprovincialis. Classification (NCBI taxonomy): domain Eukaryota; kingdom Metazoa; phylum Mollusca; class Bivalvia; order Mytilida; family Mytilidae; genus Mytilus; species Mytilus galloprovincialis. The sequence continues at coordinate 48,413,630 of CM075333.1, forward strand.
TATTTGTTTCTGGATTAAAAACGTCTTTTATCTGACTACCTGTAGGGTTCTACAAAGGTAGTACCCTACACTTAGTGAAAAATATGTCAAACTCACCAATTTTAACACCCTTCAATACCCTGTACATTCTACACGCCTCATAGTGCAGCGGCGAAATCTGAAAAGACGCATAGTTAAGGAGTTTAATGCACCCAAAGAACACACACCTGAATTTTTTTTTAAATGAAAGAATACATGTTAAACTTATATTTTAAACATGCCGTAAGAAAATCTTATGGTCGAATTTCCGTAAAAATGGCTTTTTAGAGCGTTATGTAGTGTATAAAAAAAAATTCACTGATACACTAAAATGTTAATTATTATTACGAATCACAATATTACGGCTAATTTTTAAATTGATAATGTAAGAATATATCACTGACGATAAAAATAGTCAATAATTGTTTTAAAAATATTTACCATTAACATTTTAAAAACCGTTTTACTTCAGTAGTTGTGATTAACACGATTTTCACCGGTTTCCGTTAATAACAGGATAATTATAAAACACTTCATTTGTGTTTATTTGGCATAAATATACACTTCGATATTTACTTTATACAAAACAACTTTCGTTTTTTAACATTTCTTATTCGATTAACAAGAAATTTTTAATTTGAATAGAACACCTCAATCTGTTACACATTTATTTAATTCCGGAATTACGGTCCGGGACGTTTATTTTTGTTTATTCCTCACTCCGTTCAGTTCTATCACTGTACAAGCCAAATGTCGATTAGCATTTCACATTGAAATTGTTTGTTTAATATCAGTTTAAGGGTTTATATTTGTCTTTACACTAGTTTTATATTTGCTTTGTTGTAGATTTCATTGTTTTTTTTGTTATTTTTAATACCCAGAGTGGTAATATATTGGGGTTTTTTTTATCATTGTTTACATTGTGTTAAGTAATCGCTTAAAAATTATTCCGGATCTGTTGTGAAAATTTTCCGAATAATGTCACAGTTCGGTAGTCCTTTAAAACTTACCTCAACAAGTGCAAAGAGAGGGAAGTCTTCCTTAGATTGGCAGGAATGCATAATTTGTCAGATTAAAAGCCCGGACAAATTATATATTTTCACTGACAAGGGCAAAGTTAGTTTTATTGAAGCTACTAAACTACGTGAAGATGAGATCTATTTGAAGATTGTAGAAGAGTTGTCTTCTATTAATCTTTTTTTTTTTCGGAAATATTGATGTTGAATACCATAGATCTTGTTGTAAATCTTACACCAGTAAGCAGAATCTATCTTGTTATAAACAAGTTTTTATGGAAACGGAGGAGAATATAGGTGGTGCTTGCCTTTTGTCACCTGCTGCAAGCACATCTAGAATCACAACTCGATCAGGGTGGTAATCCTGTATTTTTTGTAAGAACAAAACTTACAAAAAAGATGCTAAATTGCACAAAGTGGAATCAGAAGACAGAATTAAGAATATACTTGAGGCAACTAGAATTAATTCGGATCATGAAATTGAGTCAACGGTTTTACATGAAAATTTTACTGAAAATGACTTTTATCATTCGGCCAGTATAACTAAATATCTACTGAAAACACCCCAAAAAGTAAAAGCAGAATCTTCGGACCACGATACTGCATTTGTGAAGTTGGTATCAGAAATTAACTCAGAACTGATGGTAAAGCATAAGGCTTTTATGATGTCCAACTTGCTTGAGAAATTTCGTTTCTTGCTTCCACAGGACTATGCCGACAAATACACAACATATAAATTGCAAAATAGGTTAATGAATTATTACGGCGATTCAATTGTCATACAACCACAACAAGGCCAGGGTAAATCAAATATCATGTTCAGCAGCTCTATATCGGTGACGCAATCAAAGCTGCAAGTCAGCTAAAATCTGAACTCAAAATAGCACAGTTAGATTTGGAAATTGGAAGTTCCAAAAATGCAACAAGTTAAGAACAGATTTTACACACCGCTGCCAATATTTTAAGGCGTGATATACATAGCCTTGATCTAAACAATGATTATTACCCAACACCTTCCGAATGTTCTCTGCCGTTGTCAATTCAATCAATGCCCCCAAACCTGACCAAATTTATTTGTTGGTTAATAGATGAAAAGTTTGTTCTGGCCGTTTCAAACCAAAATCATACTACCGTAGAAAAATTGCAAAAATGTATGTCGCTTACAGAAAGCATAGTTTCAATGAGTACTAATGGTATCACTCCATTTCAAATTGGTCTTGCATTACAATTGTATCACGTATTTGGATCAAAACAATAGTTAAAACATTAAATGCTCATGGGTTTTGCAGTTCGTATGATGAGGTTAGGCGTTACCTAACAAGCCTATCAAGTCATGAAATTGATAGGATCTAAAATGGCGTGTATGTTTCAAACGGTATTGTATCGCTGTCTTCCAATGGTTGTCTTATCCAGGAAGGATCAGATAACATTGACATAAACACGGAAACGGTGGATGGCAAGGATACTTTCCATACTATGGCTAGAGCTGTTTTCCAACTGCAGACTGAAATGACAGATTCAAGCGCTGTACATGCTGAACAGGTTAAAGTTAAACGAGGACAGGAAAAATCTCTACCAGTCGACGAGCAGACAATGTCTTTGTTAAACTGTGTACAATTCAACAATCCAAAAAGAGCGTCCTGAGCCTCCCCGTCGTGAGAATGCACATAATGATATACAACCTTGTTCAGAAAGATGTGAAGCTTCTTTAGACTCCGTTTGGGTTTTGATGCGACGTCTGTTCAGAGAAGTAATTAAATTTCCAATGGAACTTCCAGAACAATTTAAACAAGCAATCCCCTTCTGGACTGGGTTTAATGGCCTTGTCTCAGAATCACTTCCTTGTCGGACACTTGTTACATATGCACCAGCTGTTGACTCGAAGCCAAGCGATATGTCAACCGTTTATACAACAATGAAGAAATGTATGGACATGTCAAAAGAAGTAGGACAGGACTTTGCAATACAGACGTTTGATCAATAACTTTTTACGCCGGAGGTTTTTCAATCCCATGTTTTGTCAAGTACACAAGAAGAGGCAGATACACGTATTATTCTGCATGCATTGAATGCTGACAAACTGTACAGGAAAAACGATTTAAACGGTAGCATTATTGTAAAGTCTCCGGATACGGACGTGCTAGTACTTTTAATACATTATTTCCCACAGATGACTCATATATCTGAATTGTGGTTTCAAACAGGAATGATCACTAACATTAAGGAATGTCGGCGTTACATTCCTGTTCATGAGCTGTGTGGGTCGTTAAATTCAGTTTTGTGTAAAATCCTACCAGCTGCACACGCTATTACAGGATGTGATACTACATCGTCTTTATTTATTATAACCAAGAAATCCATGCTAAAGGCACTAAAAGAAACGCCTGTTCATTTCAATGACATGTCCCAGATATCTTTATTAGATATAGAAGATTTGGTAGCCGTCAGTCGAAAACTCGTAACTAGGCTTTATGATCCTAAAGGAAAGTCCAAACGCTGCCATAATAATCTGAACAGTTTCCGGGTGAAACTAGCCACATGTAAAGATTATAGCTTTGTCCGACTCCCTCCTTGTGAAGCATCTTCAAACAGCACGTCCTTAGGTCTTCTTTCCAAACCAAAATCTGGATGACTGCACATATCGCCAAGTCTGCTATTGGATCGCCTCTACAGTTTGGTTGGAAAGAAGTAAAGGGTGGTCTTGAACCTGTCTTGTTTGAAGGTCAAATGTCATCTGACTTCCTTCAAGATTTGGTGTGCACATGCAAAGGAAAATCAGTTTGCAGTAAAAGTTGTGTGTGTTTTGAACAGAATTTGTCCTGTACTGAACTGTGTCAATGTCGAGCATCAGGCCTTTGTAAAAACATCAATACACATCTGGCAGAAATAGATGATGATGATGATGCTTGATTACCTGACCTATCTACGTCTTAATAATGCTAATTCATATATAAACTTGTTTTGCTTTTAGTTTTTGTCCACTTTTTCTGTTGATTTAATATACGTTTAGTTTACTTTGACACTGAAGCTATTTCCGTTTATTATGATAGGACGATCAGGCATTCCTAATGTTAAAAAACGTCAAAAAAACGTTGATATGATGCTAACATATTTTATAAACCTTATATGAATACATTTGGATTGTACAACAAAAATATTAATGACAGCTTTTGTCTGCAAAAAAAAATGTAAAAAATTTACTGAAATAACAATCATGACCATTGAAACTGAAATCAATGAAATTAACTTTTATCCCCCTTTACCTGACTTTAAACTTTTGTATAGTAGCAAGTCGCCTTAATACTTCATTTTTATGGAAAAAAAATATTACCATAGTTCAAGGTCATCCTTGTATGGAAACTAAATGAAGTCATAAATAAACAAAATGTATCATATAACTAAAAACGTCAATTTTAACGTTAAAAAAAATGACGTATTTCGAAAAAAAATGGTATGCCCAATAGGCTCCATATATGTTGAATGAAATATTGTCCCCTGATTGTTTTATATGTTTTATGTTCCTAAGTTTAGCCCAAAATAGACAGTAAAAACAAAATTTTGTAATATTCAATTGTTGACCTTTGACCTCAATTATGAAAAGTTCCGACCACTTCTCATGCTTACGGCATCATTAATATTAAAGTCAACAATTTTATCTTTTCAATGATATATAATTTAGCCGTGTGTTCGGTGGGTGCATTAAAAAAATATATTTTTGATTCTACCGCTGGTCTATCAGGGTGTACTTGGATACTTCAGGGTGTTAAAATATCCATTTCTACGGATATGAACGTAGATAACTTATAATATTACACGAATAATTCTTCTCATGCTGACACAATTGATAAAGTTTTTAAAGAATACATCCTATTCTTCTGTCGGTAGTTTGACGTAACCAATTGAAAAATATCCCCAGAAGCCATCGTGTAAGTATTACCAAAGCTTGCCTGGATGATCTTTACCTTCCTGTTTTTAATTTATGTACTATAAATCAACACGATTGTTATGACTGAAAATAAAAATTGGTTGTAAAGTTTGCAAAATTAATGGAAAATCTAGCATACACTTCCTTTAGATTTTCAATAATAAAAAAATCAAGAAACGATACATCCAGAATAAATAAGTTTGATTGCACAATTTGTCACCAATCTTAGTTTGAAAAAAATAAAATAACGTTAACATGCAAAGAAACATAGTATTCACAAAAATCGATAAAAATCATAGCAAATATACTGCCTCAAACATATCCGATGGACACTACATCACTACAACTACATACGCCTGACGCACAATTGAATAATAATTTTAAAAAAAACATGCTTGGAAGACTCGACTGCTTCCATACCTCGTAACTAATAAATGTATACACTCTTTACCTTAATGAATAATTACTACTGCCATATAACATTATGATCTGTTGTATTACAATTTTAAAATCAAACCAAAATGGACAAATGTTTTATATAGTCATTCACTACATAATGAGAAATTTCCTAGCCTATATATGCTATATATAAACAAATAAAATATCAAACCGTAAGTTTTAGACATCCGCCTTGGACTTACACATACATGTTGTACATGTGAATTTATAGTCGGATGTAATTAATGTTACTTGGCATACACACAATGCGCGTAAACCAGAATCCCTTGTTTAGATAAATTGCTGGTATTCATTTCAGGAATAGAAAAGACCATTTTAATATACTAATAATACTGACGATTTATATGCTAAAAACAATATTTGAATATTACAGGCAATGCATTTGTATTTCCTTTATACAACAATGCATCAAAATATTAGGAAATTAATTCGGAAGACACAGGTGTATTTTAGACATGATGAGGAATTCTACTCCCAAAAAAAGCATAACATATAGTTATCAATGAAATACTATTGAAATGTATTGTTAATGTCGAATATCAGGCTCATTTACAACATGTAAAACAAACGTGTATACAGCCTCTTAATACTTTTCTATAATGCACAAATAGTATGATTGCTGTTTATATTATCTTATTTGTATGTTTTAAGTTAAAACGTTTAAAGTACTTTCCAAGAATTCCTTTAAATTATATAGATAATAAATGTTTTTTGTAAAAAAATCTATATTATTGAATTTATTTGCAACTGGTTTAAAACCGTGAGGTTAAAATAAACTCATAATAGATTTCAGGATTAAAATATGTACACGAGACGCGCGTTTTGTCTACAACAGACTCATTAGCGACTCATGAATACCATTGTTGTGTGTATGACACGAGTTTCTGGAATAACCTTCAACAGATACGAACAATATTGTTCAATGTCAACATAGGCATGTGAAGTTGCAATCTTAGTTTCAATGCAAATGCATGAATTATAACAAAAATTAATTATAAAACTCGAAATTTACAGACAAAATGTGTAAGTTTATAAATACTTATGTTACTGAATCACTGTCAAACTTGGGAAGTTATAGTCCATCGATATTTGTTTCAACCCTGTCGTAGTAAAACATATGATAACATTTATTCTGTTTTTCACCCGGAGAGTCTCAGTCAGTACACGGCTTAAAGTTTTGCTGCCTAATATTAAGTTTTCTGTGTTAAAAACTTTAAACTTTTATTTATCACTTTGTCTTTTAGCTATGGTATTGTCTACCTGTCTTCGACCTGTGATTTTCTATTGCTGTCTTGTCATCGTTTTTATTATAAAAAAAAGAAAGAAGTGCATGACATATCTAATTCTCAAACAAGGAAAATTGTCATTTTTTTTTTTAATTTGTATAGATGTTTTCAAAATATTTTTGGGGATATTTGTTCTTTTTTATTTTGTATCGACGCCAGTGAAAATTAATTGTGATAAGGTCTAGTAATAAAGTACTAACCTACTTATTGACTTGTGTTTGACGTAAGACAACGTGATACTTTTTTCTCTGAAATGGCGACCACTTTTGCAGTAAAGTACATAGTTTGAACCGACATCACGACAAATTAATGTCAGAATGTTATAGATATTTCACCTTTGAAACGTAGGCTTGTTGAAATAGTTTTCTTCTGGGAATGATACAAATTGATGTATCGGGCTTAATGTTTCCTTAGAATCCTATCATGTAGAATTCGAACGATCCCCAAAGGAGTAACACATTTTACTAATGATTTATTTTATTTACCAACAAGGATTTATTGTAAGAAAATAAAACGCAATTATAAATTAGTTGATGCAAATTTATTCACGGGAAATCATTAAACTGCTAAAGAGATATGTTACACGTTATATACCTTCCCCCATATGCCTTCTTTTAAGAGATAAGCGAACATAGAAAACTTAAGACTGAGTAACACGAACCCCATAAAAACGGCGTGTGATATACTGGGGGTCATATTTAACGTATGAGTTCAATACGTTAAGTTAGATCCCAGTACCGGCTGGTATATACAAAACGTAAGTCGGATCTTAATAATACCGCCTTGTAAAAGTATTCGGAGCTAAACATACTATTTGTAATGAAATTTAAGAAAAATTATGACTCACAGTCAGTGGGTAAAACTACAAAAAGGATGGGAAAATATGTTCTTTCTGCTACAGAACTGTCAACATTATTGTCAGACAAAAATTATGCATAACGAAAAATAAGAGATGTGAGGAATACTTCAAGGAGACAGCAACCCAATAACTTAAATTACAGAAACGTATCTAGTAGGCAACATACATTCAACAAAAACAGATGTTCGTACAAGATGTCAAGCTCTAAATTGATCCGAGTTATCTAACGAATGCAAATTTCAAAAACATATATAGAAGGATACAGCTTTATGCTTACTCTATCACGAATGTCACAGAAAAGAGGTGGGAGCTTCCAAAGGGTAAGATAAACTTACAACGCTAAGGGAAAAATCCCAAAAAAACGGCATAAATAAAGGCAACAGTAGTATACCACTGTTCAAAACTCATAAATCCTTGAACAAAAAACAAAATCGGGGTAACAAACTAAAACTGAGGGAAACCCATTAAATATAAGAGGAGAACAACGACACAACATTAAAATGTAACACACACAGAAACGGACTAAGCATTAGACAAAATCCTATGAGAATAACAAATATAACATCAAACATAAAAAAACAAACAAATGTCCATGTTATTTTGTTAAACTTAAAATACATATTTTCCTTTATCTGATAGAACACTAGTTTAAATTAATTTGGTACATTAAACGTCACGAACTACTAGTATTGCAATGGACGCATTTAGTGGCAGCAAAAGCAAGTTTATATATCATTTAAAATAAACTTATTCGAAAAGGTTGCCAATTTAAAAACTGTAATATATAATTGAATGATTGATTGATTCTTGGTTGCTTAACGTCTAGTAGCAATCGATCATAATTAAAAGTGCAACGTGTTTTACTCTATGCAGATCCTATATTTTCATTTTACAAAACATCAAGTTCCTTACACATGTTACAGTTGTGAAATGTAGCAGTTCGTCTGCCTTATTAAGCTTTAAGCTACAAGTGAGAACAATTATGTGTATATATCTTGAAAAACGTTTTCTATCTACTTACAACTATGCAAGGAACGTGATATTGGTTAAAGAAAATATAGGTGCGACTGCCATAAAGTAAATCACAAAGAAATTTATATATACACATGGAAAAGAGTATTGAAACACCTTGATTTTTTAAAATTTGAAAAATCAGCCTCTTTTTTTGGATGGAATATAATAAAATATTTGTATAATATTATTGAAACATAGTTTATGATAATATTGGCAATGAAACAAACAAAAAATGTTTGAAAAAAAATGATTTATATAACCACAATTGTAATAACAAAATGAAGTGTTTTTTGTACAAAAAAATGCATTTTACAACTTTTACTGTAGTCGAACCTTACAATGTCAGACATTTCAAAATTAATCTTCAGATGACTGTTCACATCATGGTTGATCGTTATACGCCAAAGAATTAGTACTTTGTGCGCAGCCTCCATTCAAACGGATAACCGCATCTAAATCTTCTGATTCCTGCCAAAAATCGACTAATTTGTTGCTAAGGTAGCAGCAACCATTTCTGATGAAGAGCATTGTTTATTTCATGATGCGTTTGAACTGGGGTGTCCTTTCGCGCACGTTCCGCCCAATAGTGTTCCATATATGCTCGATATGGTTCAAATCCGGGCTACGATCCGTCCAAGGAAGATGAACCGAGTTCCATTGGAACAATAGATCTTCCTCCACGATGCTAATTTTCAACTTTAGCGAGCTCTGCACTACATTGGATACGGAAAACTGTGTGTCTGTTTGTAAGCAAAGGTCTCTGAAATGGTCTTATCGCACGATAACCAGTAGCGATGAGTCGATCACGAACAGTTCTTGTTAAAAAGCTCCTGTATGCCCACCACTCTCTTTTTAGGATTGTATTGTATGCAATGGGTTTTCTTCTGACCAACCTTCATTATGCTTGATTTTCCCTAGCAAATGGTATAGGGGGTCTTCTTTATCTCGGAAGGTCTTGAACATCGTTTAGTGCCTTATTTTTAACTCAAAACGACTTATAGTGGAATGGTGATGACCAACAATACGTGCAGTTGTTACAGCGACATCCCTGCTTCTCTCATGCTGATAATATGCCATCTTGCTGCAGTTTAGAGTTGTCGAGGACCCATTACAAGGTGTCAATCACATAACTTTAAAAACTTGATTATTTAAAGTGTTGAAAACAATGAGGATGAAAACATCTGTTTTGCTGTTTACGGGTACAGTAGCTGCATGTGCAGATAAAAACTTATCGATTCGATATTTATTGATTAAGTTCAGGTGATACTTAAATAATGTTTAAGTTGTTCTATTTTACCAAATTATATCACAAAAAAATAAAAAGTGTTTTTTTTTATTTCAATTTCAATTTGGTGTTGCAATACTTTTTTCCATGTGTATATATACATTCGGTGTCAACGTAATTTTGTTTGTCTTTTAACAGTTTAAACAATATTTATTTTCATTTTTAAAAGGTTTCAGTCAATTGAAAGATGATATTTTTCTCATCAGAAGTTTTTGTATGAGAGTAATGAGGAACAAAGCCATCTTCAATCAATAGAAAGTGGTCAGTATTGCTTTCGTATATTTGAAAATTCAATATAACGCAGTTCCTATTTTTAATTAATTACGTTCTGTTATCATAGTCATACGATGGACAATATTCTGTTCACATATCATATTTGATTATAATACAAATGTATAACGACTGTGTTTGTCTTCGAGGTAATACATTTGGATTTTGTTTTACCAAATAGTTATTTTTTGGTGATTTCATTTGTTTGTATATATACGTGACTATACATCTTGACAACAACTTAACATGCATTTTTCAACGATATGTTATATAAACGTCCACGGTATAATAAAAATACTCTAAATGCGAGTCTAGACAAATAAATTGAACATCAAAATGTTAACCGATTAATTCAATTGACTGGGTTCTCTCTGGGGATCTGACTAAGGAGCATATAAACCTTAAAAACACAAGCCATATAAATATAAGTGATTACGAAGTGATATTTTCATCCTTCCTAGCTATAAAAGTGCCATTACGTATCAGGTTTTTTTGCATAACAACAAATCGAATTTACATCATAAATATATTTCACCCATTGGAGTATCTAGGTAATTAATTCGTTAAATTGTGTTTTAAGCGTTGTTGTTGTAAATTGCAAAAACATCCTGACAAATAAGTCAGTGACACCGTATATTGAAATAGAGTTAGACAAAGTAGGAGGTTACATTTGAATTACACACCTTTCTGTGGAAACTCCATTTACAAATTCACGAATATGACAGTTGGTTTCCATTCGTTCCGTTGGTTGATATAGTCGAGCGTTCGATTTTGTCAGGTTTAATGGACATCTCGCTTTTGAATTTACCTCGTAGTTCTGTATTGTTGGTCATACTTTATTTTGTATAACTCGACATTTTATATATGTTTTTTTGAGGTGGTAGTATTATCTAAAATAGAAAACATTTACACGTTTTAAAAACCAGTTGTGATCTGTTTTTATCCAGTAAGGATCATGATATGTTGACTCTCTACTTAAAGTAATGATCTATCAGTAATATTAATTACATTGGCATAGAAAGTCACACAAATGATATTTCTTTCGTCTAAAAGAAAATTTCTCAACTGTATTCTCGGATAGCGGAAGTCTTTTTTAACCTGCAGAACCAATGATTTGGTAATCAACTGGTTTCCTTTATTTAACTTAAAGTCTCTCTCCTACTAATCGATTATATTTCTAGAAGAAAAAAAAACACCAAACTATACACTGTTAGCCCAGTATTCAGCAATTCTGTGTTGACATGACTTATCATTGATATGGTCATAATTATAAATTAACAGTTTACAAAACTTTGAATATTTGAAATACTAAGGTTTTTCTACCTCAGAAATAGATTACCTTAGCTGTAATTGGAAAAACTTTTAGGAATGTTTGGTCCTCAATGCTCTTCAACTTCGTAGTTTATTTGGCTTTTTAACTTTTTGTATTCGAGCGTCACTGATGAGTCTTTTGTAGACGAAACGCGCGACTGGCGAAAATCCAAAATTTCAATCTTGGTATCTACGATGAGTTTATTTAATGGACATGAAAAATTTTTGCTTTCTTTTCTTTCGATTTGAGACCCAAATAATATAAGGTAAAAGTCCGAGTCAGCCATTTCCCGCCATTTTTTATAAATTAAATATCTCGAAAAGGAGCTTCCTAACCTATCAATATTTTAGCTCTTTTGTTTCTTAACTAATGCTCATCTGACTTAAAGTATCAAATTTAAATTCTTGATTTGTTTAATTTCACCTAAGTACATCCTTAATTACCGGTCACCATAAACAATTCATTTTAACTGTTATACAAACAATAGATATAGGAAGATGTGGTGTGAGTGCCAATGAGACAACTCTCCATCCAAATAACAATTTATAAATTTAAAGTAAACCATTATAGGTCAATGTGCGGCCTTCAACACGGAGCCTTGGCTCACACCGAACAAAAAGCTATAAAGGGCCCCAAAATTACTGGTGTAAAACCATTCAAACGGGAAACCCAACGGTCTAATCTATATAAAAAACGAGAAACGAGAAACACTTATAAATTACATAAACAAACGACAACTACTGTACATCAGATTCCTGACTTAGGACAGGTGCAAACATTTGCAGCGGGATTAAACGTTTTAATGGTCCCAAACCTTCTCCCTTTTTCTGAAACAATAGTATAACATCACAACATAGAAAACCACAGGATAAAATATCAATTGGAAGGCTTAACTTAATCAAAAAACGTAATTTAACACACTATGAACGAATAAATTTGATCTGCGATACCTGAATGCAAATGCACAGTTAATAAAATATTAGGGACAAACATTCAAGGTTAAAAAGCAAACAAACAAGCCCAAACAAAGCCATGGCAAGACACCACGGCGAAATATTTAACCCTTCGAAAATAATCACTTTTGAAAAAAAAAAAAACAGTTTTAATAATATCTACAGGTAAATACAAAATAACTTTGTCGTTTTAGGTATACTACTTATATGTATAAAATTCTTCCAATACCTAGGAATATCAAGAAAGTTGTGTTATATAAATACATAATTTAACACTAGATAAAAATTGGGGTGAATATCAAGAATAAAACTATAAAATTAGAGCTAGCTAAAACTTCCCTGTACAGATTTAAGGAGAATAATCTTGATGTTCATACAAATGTAGTACGAAGAAGTGAAAATTAGTAGATTTTCCAAATAATCAAAGCAAATAAGTATGTTTACTAAGCTTTAATCTCTTTTGCAAAAGATTAGGTTACATAAGAAATACTTCCGATTTGAATTTTTATCATTAGGTCTGCATCTTTCGAAAATTCTTACTTTCGAACTTTGTAATGTTTTGTTATTGTTGTTTGCCTTTTCGTCGTTTTATATTGTTATAATGTTGTCTTTTTTTATTGGACTAATGATTTACGGTTGCCCCTTTCGTATCTTCTCTCTCTTTTTTAGTGCAGAAATGTATAATTGTGAGTGCATTAGTGTATGAACGTTATTGACATTTTTCATAATTTTTATAATTGATACAGTAGTCAAAATGAAGTTTAACCCTCTTACTGCGGGAAGGACATATGTGTCCTCCCCTGGCTTACTGCGGGAAGGACATATATGTCCTTTGAGTAAAAAAAAAACGATTATTTTTTTCCCTTTCGTAATATTTCTAAAAAAACACCTATTCCTTCAATTATTGAATACATTTTATATATTTTATTCATCATGTGGTTATTATTTTTGTTGTTGTTTTCTTTTTACCTATCTTTTCATAAAACGTCATCATTACGTCATATATTATTTGACGTCATTCGACGTCGTAATTGATTTGACGGCATGATAGCGCTATCTAGAATGAACGATTTGTATGCTTTTATTGATAAGATAAAAAAGAATCATAGTATGAAACAGAAGGAAAAAAAAGCCAACATCAACAAATGATCATTAAGCAATACAAATAAAACTATTTGCTAATTGGTTTTAGTTCTTGTGCCCAACAATACATAAATATTTAAAACAAATGTCCTTATTAACTCTTTTAGATTTGGAGGGATACATATATATTAAGTCTTGAACTTGATGATTGCCTTGGTTTTCTTACTTCTTTAAAAAACAAGTTAATTAAACAACGAAAAGTCTACGTTGGTAAATAAGTCTACATTAATTTACTGACCCGAATTGTAAATTTGGCATAAAATAGCATTCTGCATTTAAATGTTTTTTATGCATTATTAGCTATTATAAACTCTAGTTTATGTGCAAAAATTGATAGATACTATGGAGTTATTGAAAACCCGTTAGGAGCAGGAATCAGCCAAATAATGAGAAAAGCCTTTACCGTCAGCTAAAGAAGGCCCCGACATGAAAAAAATGTAAAATTAACATAAAAACTAACGGCATAATTTATAACAATGTAGTTTATGAAAAACATATGAGACAGACATGATCCAACGACAACCACTGAATTACAGACTCATGAAAGATGTAATAAAATAATAAAATATCTTTTCTAAATATGTGCAGATATAAGATTGAAGTACTCATATAAATTCGGAAGGGCCCTCTAATTATTTATTCTATAAATATATACATATTGATGTTTACAAATAGTATAAATATACCATTGAACAATAGTAATCAAAGAAATTAAGCAGTTATTAACGAAAATATTAGAACCGAACCTAAAAAACAAGAAACAGAAAAAACAAACATGTAAAAATATAGCTAATAGCGCACACCATCCACAGATTCCAACACCTGAATAAAAAATACAGGTATGCAAAGATATTACAGTTAAGAAGGGATTTTATGGTGGTAATTAGTAAGCATGCAGGTAAAAATGTGTGTTTGATTTGGATTCGTCAAGCATCAATGTGATATGATAATGAATATGACAAATGAAATATGATATGAATAGATATAAGAAGATGTGGTATGAGTGCCAATGAGACAACTCTCCATCCGAGTCACAATTTATAAAAGTAAACCATGATGGGTCAAAATACATGCTTCAACACGGAGCCTTGGCTGACACCGAACAGCAAGCTATAAAGAACCCAAACAATTCTAGTGTAAAAAAAAAAACCGGAAAAACCAACGGTCTAATCTATATAAAAACGAGAAACGAGAAACACTTATGAACCACACCAACAAACGACAACTACTGGACATCAGTATAACTTAGAAAAGAATAAAAGTAGTAAACACAAAAAATATTTCAAGTGATGACACTAGCGTCGGTGCAACCATCATCTACACAGAAAAGGGAACAAGACGATTACAGTGTATCACTGATGGAGAATATTTACGGAGACAGGTCCATTTTATAGTATACATAGCAAAACATTTTACAGCATTGACATATTTTTGGCATCTTTAAACATTTCTATTAAAAAAAGGATATAAAGTGTGCATGTGTAATCACCATTAATCTTAAATGTGTCTTTCTTAAGAAATTAAGGCTGAATATAAATTGCGTCATAGTTAAGCCAATAAAATGGTTTTGTTTTTAGGTGTGGCGATATTTATGTTGGGGCACATACATTCTTTATAACATTATATCAACTTGAGTATAGTTAACCTAATAACACAGCACTATTTAACTCAGATTGGTTTGTATAACTTGCTAATCGTTTGACTTTTAAAAAGCTTGCCTATGCTTTGTTATACCAAAATATGAGAGCTTAGGGAGCTACCATTTGATTTTTATGGGGGGGCTAGGATGAAAAATTTTGTCCTGCATTTTTTTTTAGCTGTAATCTCTGTCCTGCCTTTTTATTTTTCACTCTGTTTGGTCCTGCTTTTTTTTTTTTTTTTTTTAGTTTATCCTGACTTTTTTTTACCAAAATTGTCGTCCTGACTTTTTTTTTTGGCAATTGTCTCATCCTGCCTTTTTTTTTACTCAAAATTCCTGTCCTGCTAATTATTTTCAATTTTCACCCCCCCCTCCCCCCCCATAATAAAAAAAATGGTAGCTCCCTTACTTCTTACGAATCAAAAAAAAGTGCACAATCACTTGCTATTGAAACGGGGTGATACACAGTTTTTTACATAAAGCACTAGCAACTGAAAGTTTCTGTAAATTTTGCGGAGATAACGCAGAATATTGTGCGCAATTCCTTTTATAATGTCCCCAATATAAAAACCTTCGGGAGAATTCATGTTTGAGTTTTCAAAAATTGGTTAAAGTAAATGTTATCAAATCAGTATCATATGTAATTAATCAAAATAAAATGGCTGATGCCAACCAAATTTGTAAATATATAAGACAAGCATTTTGAATATAAAAAAGGAGATGTCAGATGTGGTATGATTGGCAATAAGACAACTATCCACCAAAGTTCAAATGAAGTGGATATAAGTAGTACATTGTAATAACAGGCAACCGTACGGTCATTAAATTAACAATGAGAAAACCACAATTCAAAGTTCAAAACAATGCTTAGTGTCAGTTAGTCTACCAAAAATAAATAAAGAACTATACAAAAAATAGACTTTTAGTTATAGATACAGCATATAATAAATTTTCTCTTATTTTGCATTATGTTTTATTTACATTACTTGTCATGTTGTATATGTCATGTTTGTTGAAGTACACTTGGAATACGAAATACCATCTTTTTTTTTAATATGTGCTTTATCCAATGAAATGTTTGATTTGATCTAAGATGACCAACCAAAAATAAGTAAATCTGACTTAAAATTTTGTAAAGTATAGTGCTGTTTTGCAAAAACTGAAAGTTTTCTTCAAAACACTGCAAAGTGCTTGACTAATTGAATAGCGCAAAACTTCCTTAGGACGTGACGTGATCATCATTATGACGTTACGTTATGTCATGTAAATAACGTTATTTTTTGAAAAAAATAAACATCTATACTTTATGTTTCGTAATTCTTCAATTATTTGAGTTAACATGCTGTTATACAAGACTGAATAACAATTTACTGTTTTTGGTATTTTTTACTTAAATTGACCCGTTTCTGGGCAATATTTTGAAATTTCGCTACGCAGCAAGAGGGTTAACCGAGATCAACCTTAATATATCATTGCATCACATATTCTTTTGTATAGTTCAGCATAGTGTTGTTTCCTCCTATAGTGTTTAAGCGACAGCTTCTTAGAACATAGTATTTCTATTCAATATGCTGTCGTAGTAAAGATAAACGATATTAAACTACATATTAATATAACCTGATATCCAAGTAGTACAAAGGATTGTGGTAATTAATTCCATTTATCATATACTTAGCATTGATATGATAGCTTTTGCATATGTGTAATGAGTGGAAGTACACAAGCCATAATTTCCCACCCGGGCTGATAACCCATATCAGGTGCATCTCGTGCACAAAACCCATAATAGTGCCTCTCGTGCAAGTTACTTCCGGTGTTTCCGGTATCGGTTGTTTACTTTTCCATTGTGACGTCAGATATTTTTTATGACGACGTCAAAATTTACGAGAACTTTTGTGGGGATAGTTTAGTACTTGTTAACAAATGCCATTGACAATTATGAATCATTTTATAGTACAACAAACATGGAGTAATAATGATCATAAAACTCTTTCAAATTTTCAATGTTACAAAATGCCTCTATAGGAAATGTTACCATAAATATTTATGAAGGTAGTGATGCTGTTGTTGGACAATTATAGTATACAGAGGCGGATTTAGGGGGGGGGCAGGGGCCCGCCCCCCCCCCTTTTTCGGGGAAAAAATTGGTTACTTATATAGGGAATCACTGAAGCGCGACTGGAGCGGGCCCCCTCTTAGGCAGTCAGTGGGCCCCCATTTATGAAAATTTCTGGATCCGCCACTGGTATATTTGATTCATAATTTAACTTCTTTATAGAGTTTTTGCCTGTTTTAGTTATTGCATTTGTTTATTTGCCTTACATAAAACTATTGTCGGAAGTATATGATAAAGCGATTAATACGTGGCCTTTTCCATATCAGCCGTCTCGTCTCGTCCGTCTCGGGCTGATATGGGGGTCTCGGGATGATACCCAGGCTGATATGGAAAAGGCCATGTATTAATCTCTATCTCTCATACAAATCCTATAATTCCGGTTTTGAAGACATCATGATACCTATAGGGTTAATACATGTATTTAAATGCGACAAGAAAGCGAGCCATTTAGCGTAATTTTGTAACAAAAATTCATCTAAATTAAAAACACAATATGTGTCATTATTGATTGAAATTTCTTCAGATGTATCATTCACGTTTCTTTATTTACCTAAATATTATACTGCATGTTTGGACAGTCATACTTCACTACATGACATATACATTTAAAGCTACCACTGTTGCTTCTTATCTGGGTTATGTGTCCTATGTGATATTATTCTTATTTAACTTTTGATACTTCGGCTTTCCAATATGTGGTTACTAGCTTCACTTATGAAAAAGAAAGTTGGTAAAAGAGGGACGAAAGATACCAAAGGGACAGTCAAACTCATAAATCTAAAACAAACTGACAACGCCATGTCTAAAAATGAAAAAGACAAACAAACAACAGCACACACGACACAACATAGAAAACTAAAGAATAAACAACACGAACCCCACCAAAAAACTAGGGGTTATCTCAGGTGCTCCGGAAGGGTAAGCAGATCCTGCCCCACATGCAGTAATGAGCACATAATAATTAAAATAGATGTCTATATTTTATAGTGTGTTATCATATACTTGATGCCTAATATCGATTGCATATTACAGCTACGTGTCGTCGATTAGATATGCTACCATCGGACAAATGTTAGATACAATGATGTTCAGAACGCAACTTCTCCTACATACGATACATGCTAAACTAATCAGATCTGATCAGATTTGAGCAAAGAGCTGTGTGCAGTCATTTTAAAACAAAAGGAGATGTGGTATGATTGCCAATAGGACAACTATCCTCCAAAGTTCAAATAAAGTGAATGTAAGCAATAATAGGCAACCGTAAGGCCTTTAACAATGAAAAAACCCATACCGTATAGTCGACTATAAAAGGCCTCGACATAAAAAATTTGAAACAATTCAATTGAGAAAACTAACGGCCTAATTTATAAAATGGGACGGGCACATAAAGTATGTGGCGGGGTTAAGCATGTTTGTGAGAGCTCAACGCTCCCCTTACCTGGGACTGTGGTGTTACAGCATAACATAATAACTAACTGTAAAAATCTGTTGCAATAGGCTTAACTCAAAAGTTCGGTACGAGGCACACACACACTACTATCATAAAAACAACAGACACAAAGCACCGAAAGAAGAGTACTCTCAGTTACTGAAAGCTAGTTCAAAGCCAATTGCATAAATAAATAAATCATATTCTCCCCAGACTGAAGTATAAATCATTACACCCCATGTTCCCTGTAAACTCCCAACCAAGGTACGATTCGCCATTCCCCATAGTCCCATACCCCTAAAAATCAATAATACAAGTTTTGTCGTGCTAAGCATTCCTACGCTCGCAATTCAAAGTATCGGAAAACAGAGAGGATATGTCAAAATTACCCAAAAAGTACTCACAAGATGCAGTATTGATCACTATCATACTGCCATTCAAATATATGTCATACTGTTCAGCAGTCTTGAGATAAGTGGAAAGAAAATAATTTTTCCCCTTTAATATTTTGAAATTTTTTAAAAATTCTGGAAAAAAAAGAATTGTGACACAGAATGAAGAAACGTGCACGTTACAGCTCAGCATATTCAAGCTTATAACCAAAAATAAATTAGCTTTGTTTAGTAGTACTGGAAATTGTGTGACGAACAATTTGATGTTCATACAACATATTAAAATAATTGTTTTTACAAAGTTTTGAAAAACTGTTTGACAGATCCAAAAAGTGAACACACGTTCCAACACATCACTGTAAGGCTGCTGGCCAAATATGAAGTCGTTCTGTTCAGTGGTCCCTCAGATACAAGAGTTACGAATAATGTTGTTGGACTGACGAACAAAAATAAGGACGGACGGATAAGTTGAATGCAACACTTATTTTAAGAGTGGTGGTTTAAATTTGATAAGAGTTTCTTTGCATACCCCCCCCCCCCCCCCACCCCACTTAATTGCCAAGACGTTTTTGTCACTTCCGATAAAACCGAATTCATTCATTAATGATACAAAAATAATCAACGATTGACTTTAGTAAAGACATATTGTTATCCCTTAACTTCCCCAATCCGGCAATTAAACTCATGCATTAGAAAAGTGTCCGTTTAAATATGCGGGATGTATAGATACTTAGCCACGTCAGATCAGAATGGGGAAATTAAATCAAATGCGCTGTGAAGGGATAGTGTCACGCTCTCTGAACGTAAAAACCCAACTATTTAGGGGTCAGTCGGTGGCTTGTTGCAAGGCAAAATGTCTGCTCCTATCCAACATATCCCTATTGAAGTAAAATAAGCGGCCTCATCACGGTCGAACCTTTTTTTATGCATGAAATATGTGCCACTGGAAAGTAAGCACACACTATTAATCAATCAATCAAAACCTTCTTCAGAAAACTACAAGGTAAACACATGGACAAAATTATATCTTCGACACGTTGGACAACATATAAAAATAACAAGATGTGGTATGATTGCCAGTGAGACAATCTTCCACCACAAACCAAAACAACTATAGGTTTCCGTACGGCTTCAACAATTAGCAAATTCCATACCGCATTGAAAGTTCTAAAAGACCCCAAACTGAGAAATGTAAAACAATTCAAACGCGAAAACAAAAGCCCAATTTATATGTATAAAGCAATAAACTAAAAACAAATATGAAAAACAGCAACAAACGACAACCACTGAATTCCAGTCTTACTGTAATTACAGCCTTATTTTGTAAAAAATAGTTCCGTACGCCATGTACTCTTTACAAAAAAAATATTATATTTACCTGTGTACCTTATTTCATTAAACGTCAATTTGTCCAAGGTTATATTTGTCTTTCTGATATTGTTTTACATCTCCCCCTTTTTTATTAATATTGTATTTACATTGTGTCATAGATCAAATTTATTCGTTCAGTGTATGTTTACTTGTTTTTGTTAATATGTCTTTTGATTGATTTAAGCCATTTCAATTAATATTTTATAGAGTGTCGTTCTATGTTGTGATGTTAAATTCAGTTTAGGTGAAGGTTGGCGCCTGTTAAAACGTTTAAACCCGCTGCATTTGTTTACACCTGTCCTAAGTCAGGAACCAGTTGTTCAGTGGTTGTCGTTTGTTGATGTGGTTCATAAGTGTTTCTCGTTTCTAGTTTTCTAGTTTTTTTATATAGATTAGACCATTGTTTTTTCCTGTTGAATGGTTTTACACTTAGTCTAGTCATTTTTGGGGCCCTTTATAGCTTGCTGTTCGGTGAGAGCCAAGGCTCCGTTTTGAAGGCCATACTTTGACCTATAATGGTTTACTTTTTACAAATTGTGACTTGGATGGAGAGATGTTACATTTGCACCCAAACCACATCTTTTTACATCTATTTACATACAAAACACAAGTTTTACTATGTAAATGAAAGCTCCTATTTTTCCTCCATAACATAATCTTTTGTGTTTTGGTTTAAACACGTTTGTGAAAATTGTAAGTGTGGTTTAATTTTTTTTGGTTTTGGGTCATTGATTTACGATATATTCTAACACAACAGTTTACATTGTAAATAATACATTTATTTATTTTAATTATTTTTCAATAATACAATATAAGTAAATAACAATAATAAACATGTTCACTTAATTTGAGCAATATCGTGTATGTACATAAAACCTGATGTCTTTATTGATAAAGGTATAGTTGTTATCATCAGAGACTGAGTGACGACAAAACATTTAGTATTAACTTTAAATAAATATTGTTAAAATAGTTTCTTTCAACCTTTTGGTTTGTTCCAGTTTTCATCGGTAATGGCTAACAAATACCCCTCTTTTGTTTCTAGGTGAACTCTAATAGTAGGCGCTGAAGCTGCATTGACGTCCATAGTTTCCGTTTCCGTATTTTGTTGCTGCATCTCCTTAACATTTACAACTGTGTCGTCACCTTTTAAGTCACATACATTTGCATACAAGGGAGAGAAGTCATTCATCTTTCTACGACTCTTTGAACTTGAAGATTTAGATTCGTTGTCATGAAAAATAATTTCATCTTTTTGTAAATTTTTAAATTTCACAGAAGTATTTTTATTTGAATTAGATTTAGGCTTAAAATTATTAACAGACCTCCATCTCTCATACAAAATATAACTGTATGGACGTTTTTTCGAAGAGAGAAAACACCTCAAAGCCATACGAAATTTCGTCGATACAAAATTATACAAAATAGGATTCAGTGCGTGGTTTAAGTACAACATAAGTCGAGCAAAGTAAATTATATTCAGGTATGTTTCTAGTCCCATAGTAGCTAGCTTTTGCTTATTTTCTAACATTAACCATATGCTTACTACTCTGTAAGGCAAATGGCAAATGAAAAACACGCATATAATTGTCGCTATTATGTTAACAACTTGCCATCTAAGACGAAGTTTTTCATTATCTGTATGAGCTTGTAGTTCAATGCTTGTTTTATCTTGATTCTTTCTAGGTACAAGTTTTCTACAGAGTTTAAAATATAAAACAGCTAATACCATAAAAGGTATAAAATATATCAAAATGGCATTGGCGAAAAAATATGTTTTATGCCATGCTTTTCGAACTGGAATTCGACAAACTTGAATTGGAGTGCCGTCCTTTAAACGACTATCTTTAAAAACTGTAATTGGTAATATGGGTGCGCTTGTTAAAATTGCTATAATCCAGACAATAATAACCGTTCCGATGATTTGTTTTGCCTTTTCCTTATTTATACTCAGTGGGTGGCACACTACTTTGTATCGTTCTATGCTGATTGCTAATATTGTAAAAATTGAAGCGCTAGAAACTACGAATTCCAAAAAAGGCACCAGTTTACCTACAAAAAAAAATATGAATGAATATTCAGCATGATTTATTCATTAGTTATAGTTTTGAGTAACTGCAAATAATCTTATATAGATAATTGTGTCTATTGTGTTTATCTTAGTTGTTTCGTTGTGCTCCGTACCGATCTGTTGAGTTCAGCCATTTGCTACTGATATTTACCAATTGTTAGTTTAAACGTATTTATTCATAGTGGATTGGGAAACAAGTTTTGCAACTTATATTAATCCCTTTTCACTTTGCGGGTACGAGTGCTGCCTTGTAGCGGCATTAGCATGCTCTTTTTCGAAATCTACAAGGGTGTTTTAACGTGCAAGAGATATGGCTCTCTCTAACACGTGTCAGCCATTTATCGTCCCCTTCCGACGGACTATCATTGTTTCCTCCAGACCATACTCGCAAATGGTGTCAAGGGAGAGCCGAAAATTCAGTCCCTGAAATTTTCATCCCGGAAAAAATGGACATTCCCAAATTTCACAAGATTTAAACAAAATGCCCTTTGCTGGTACTTACATGATATTTATTTTGTTTTCTATCATATAAGAAATAGCAAAGGGCATTTCTAAAACTCATATGGACATAATAGAAAAGAATACCATAATTCCAAACTAAATGTACATTGAAATATTAATTGCGCAATATTTGAAGAAAAATGCAATTTTTAAAAAAAAATACTAAAAGAATGATAAATTTGCGCTAAAAGCAAAATATTTCTTTATGTGTCAATATTTGAATGTCATAAATAAAATTAATTTATCGTTTATAGGCGAAAGGATTTTTTCGTTATTTTTAGCTGCAATCAACATCATATTGGTCAAGAATCAGCTTTCTAAGAAGCTTTTACAGTTGCCCTAAATACAACCATCTGCAAACAACAATCATTTTGCTTTTCATTGTTAAGATAACACATCGATTGTTGTCAATATGAGGAGAAAATAATTTTCCATATTCAAAGAAAATGTAGATAAAAGTGCTTATGATATATTCAAGGTATATATATAGCAAAAATATGTTTTTTCGATGTCCAAAATGGAGAACATGAATTATTTAAAAGTTAATTCTCGTTGAATATTCGATAACTACTATTTGCAACGCGCTTTACTATCACAAATCCGGCTATTTTTTTTATTCACATTATTATATACTAGTACTATGATAGTTGTTTTATCAAATTTGACAGGAAATTGATAATGGGGAAGATTGATTACCCTTCCTGAGCAACTTCATTCACCACCGGTTTAAGGTAGTGTTCGAACATTTCGGTGTAGTGTTTTGAGGACTGTTGTTTGCCCGTCTTACTGTTATCGCTTTGGTTATGGTGTTATATGTGCTTGTTGGAAATGTGGGAATCATCTTGTCCCTACGCCCATATGTGTTTTGTTCTCTCAATTCATATGTACATCCTCAAGTATAAAAAAAGAAGTTGGTAATGAGCAATACTCCTCCTACATTGCTTGGTAAATTTTATTGAAGTTCGAAGTTTTGAAGTGTACATATGGAGATTGTAATGTAGGGATTTTTTTAACGATAAACACATTCAACTAGAGTTAAAAAGCAAGCAATTAGAATTCACCATAACAGGGCTGCTTTTAAGTTATCTCATGTTAACGATTGTTTTTTCCTCACTTAAACATACCATTTTGAAAGATTTTTTTATCAACTAATATCAGACTCTTTTTGCAGTTAAAAGATCTTCGCACCATTAGAAAACCAAATGAACAGATTATAACCTGCAAAGCATTGGAATGTAAAAAAAATAAAAATAGAAAGGATTTTACTTATTCAAGTTATTGCTTGGATAAGTTTTAGGGGTTTTCTTTATGATGTAGTTTTGGTGTGGTTTTAATAAAGACAATACTTCAAACCGATTAATTTTGGAAACCAATTTTTTTACCCGACTTTTATGATTAGAAAAATAACGCGAATACAATTAACTTTGTTCTTCTCTAGTATGAAAATAAAGTGTGAAAATTGCCAAACAATCTCTGCCAGGTCAACAGAGGGCTTAACGCAGCAATATGAAAAGTACCATGTTTTGTCAGAGGTTGTCTACTTTTACAAAACGTTCTTTGTAATGATTGGTTAAATTGTTGGTCTGACACCTACACAGTAATTTTTTGTATTAGCTTTTTATTCTATATGTAGCAATTATACTATTTCGAAAGTCTGATTATAACTATAATTGTTGCGAATTGTTAGAATGTTCACGTAAAAAGATTAAAATTGTAAGTTGATGTAAAAACACTTCTGGGTGCGGGATTTTCTCGCTGCGTTGAAGACCCATTGGTGGCATTCGGCTGTTGTCTGCTCTTTTGTCGGGTTGTTGTCTCTGACATATTCCCAGTTCCCATTCTCAATTTTATCCTCATAGATAAATAGATGTTCCGGGCTTAAAATCTTTTAAGCCAGACGCTCGTTTCGTCTACAAAAGACTCACTAGTGACGCTCGAATAAAAAACTGTAAAAAGGCAAATTAAAATACGATGTTGAGGAAAATTGAGGGCCCCTAATTGTGAAAGATTTTGCAAAACATAGCTAAGGTTATCTATTCCCGGGCTTAAATTGGCTATGCCAGAATGCTTGTTTTGGCTACATAAGACGCAATAGTGACACTCGAATTAAAAAGTAAAAAAAGCGAAATAAAGTAAGAAGTTGAAAGTCATTGATGACCTAAAATTCCAAAAGGTCTGCCAAAAACAACATGCAACTGCACGTAACTGCAACATGTCAATTTTTTTACCAGAAAATTACGTATTTAGATAAGGGATACTACTTCGGACTGCACAAAGAGCACATTCAGTGTTTAGAATATAATAGTTTTCACTTATTTCGTCAATGCACGATGCTGTTGAAGCAACCAAGAAAAACAAATTCTAATTATCTAAGAGAAATATTTTGAAATTCAATTTTTCATTAATCAACTAACTTACTTTATAATTATCTATAGATGTATTTATTTTTGGGGGGCTAGCTTAATATTAATATACAAAGTGTTTATTTTTTTTTTATTAATTATCCGAAATTACAAACAAAATAACAAAAAAAGACAGAAGAGTTGTTAACAGGTTGGCAGTTAAACTTCGTATTGAAATATCAAAGTTTAGCTCCCTAAATTCCCTTAAAAAGCATGAATCCCGCGTGTTTTTTCCTGCAAACATTTTTGCATTTTTTTAAATATGTTTTTTCAACCTAATATTGAATACATACAATATTTTTTAACGTAGAACAGCTAATAAGCTATCTACTTGCTGAAGGCGGTATTTTTGGGCAACTGTAATGGGTGTTATGATTGGCCGTGTAATTAGCAGGAAATGTGATTGCAGTAATTTGATGATGTAAAAAACGTCCTTATCACTAAATAATTACATTAGATGTATGTTTCATTATAATATTTTATTCTGATCGGCTAACTGCACATCACGTGTTATTCCGTAAGCAGTTGCAATGCTCAATACAACTTTTCATTCATGATAACACGTGCTCCAACAATAAAGTGCACAGGTGAATTAAATAATAAAATATATAAAATTCGTGTTTTCATAATCATAGCTAAAAAATGTAATTATAAGTATTGAATGCTTCTTTTTGTAACTTTATAGGGTTGTAAAAGCGTTGACCGTGCGTACATTTTTAGAATGAAGCGCTTCCGCTTGTACTTCGGTCAACGCTTTTACACCCCAATAAATTTACAAGAAGAAGCATTCAATTCTTAAATGAAATATGCTACTTAGTTTTATGGTGATTAAAAATTGAATCATTGACATTTTTATCATTTTCACTGGAATTTCTTGAAAAAAAAAGAAAAATACGTGATTAATATCTTATAGTTCGTTGGATAATGGACTGATATTGTCTGTTCTAAATATTGTTCATATTCCCACACATAATTATATTATTTAGAAGATAGAATATACAAAAATGCTGACATCTTGTAAAATTAGAGATTGTCCGTCCTTGACCTTTCATCGTGATTTAATAGAAATTGCACCTTACGAATATTTGACGACCGGGCAAAAAAGAATGCACAGATGATAATGCGTTCGAATGGTATATGATTTAGCCGTATGTTAGGTGGGGGCATTAAAAATAAGAGTTTATGGTTAATGTCACTCGACTATTAATGTTTGATATAGCATGACGCCCTAATAATTAACTCTGTGAGATAGTTTTAAATTTTGCAATACCAAATTTAATAGTTTTAGAATTACATTTAGTTTATAAGTTTATTTACGTGACTTACTGAAAAATGAAGATCAAATTATGTCTTAAAGTGATAAAGCAACATATTATTTTGTCAAAAATGTACAAAAATTCATAGATTTCATCAGAAATGTATTACCAAGATAATTAAGGAGACCATACCAGAATATTGGGAAAATTAAGATTCAATGTTTTTAATGTGGGTCAATATCCTCAACCAGCTTCAAGGTACGGAGGATTTATAAAAAAAACATTATTACATCACGATTTTGGAAACGTTGTTACTATTTAAATAATTGACTGGTCTTAATTAAAATCATGCTTTATAATATAATATTTAAATATTTATTATATTGTTTTATTTTCTAATGACACGAATTTGTTTTCACCTTCTCAAGAAATCACTTTGATGCAAATACTTTTTTCTAACAGTTACTTCATTTTGATATTCTTGCGCAAGAAAAGACTTAGTGCAAAACCCTTACATAACCTATTATTTATCTTTAAGGTAGTACCTAACACTACAGGGAGATAACTCTGTAAAATCAACTAAACGTTTTAATTACGTTGTGTTGTTAAGGGAATATTAAGCTTCTCAATGATCAAAATAAGTGTTTGTCAAACTGCTATATAACCTGTGTAGTTTTTCTGATAAAACGGTTGGTTCAATTTTTTTCAAATTTTTATATTTTTGTCAAAGGGTCAAAGTAAATACTTTGTCAAAATTTTAAGAAAATTAAACGAGCCAAATTAATTTCAGTGAAAGTGTTGGGTTACCACCTTAAGAGGGCAATAAATCCCAGAATGCACTCATTTGATATTAAAGATGTTTTTAGAACATTTTAGAATTCAATTCAAACATTACTAATTAGGTACTTGAGCATGCTGCGCTGTTACAACGTGTACGTCCGGTTTTTTCAGACAAATTACCATCTCAATCAATTAGGTTTAAAAGAGAAAATAAATATACTTAGAATAATTTTTATAATTGTTGCACTCGCTCCATTTTCCTGGAGGTAATTACTAACGGAACAATTAGTTTAAGCCGGCGATGTTACATGTAATGACAAGTGTAAAAATAAAGAATGTATTGTGCGGGATAACTGTCAATGAGGATAACAACAAAAATATGATTAATTATTGTTCGCTTTACGACCACTGGCAAATATTTCATGCATGTTCAGGACGAAAACAAATTAATAATAAATACAATAGGTAGGTCCTATAATAGGGTGTCGACCGGGATGGGTGGGAAATACGGAATGCCTCCGGAAAATGATGGTATATTGGCTAGGGATAGAAATAAACCTTACTACAGGCTACCTACAGACCCCTCAAAGAGTTTTTGCAATAGTTATAATGTGCTAATTTCGTGGGACTCTCTCTACACGAGTCGTGTAACAATACAAAACAACATGTGAAGTGATATCGGAATAATGAATGATACTTATATGCCAAAATTCTATATTTAGCACCAGTATAAATTAAAGTTGATTAATAGGTCCAGATTTCATACTACCACTACGTTACTTTAAAAGGAGTAGGTCCAGTAGGACCCCTTTTTGGCCTCAAAATATAGCAGTTTTACAAAAATGTTAAAATGTAAACTTTTAGTTATTTATTGGAAAGTAGAATGCTTCTGCTACATAAATATGGGCTGTTTTGACAATAGAAAGCACATATATCGGGTACTAGCATCATTAAGTCATGCTAAATTACTTAAATCTTCACAATTTTAGCATTTTAGTTAAATTTTAGACGGTTTCCTTCTTAAATGAAAGTGGCCGCATTTGTATTCATTCTTAATATTGAAATGTAAGTTGTATTTGATGATAATACATAACATATATAAAGGTTGAGGATGAACACGGATGCGGCCACTTTCATTTAATGACTAAATCAGTTAAAATTATCCATTTAATCCAAAAACGCATAATTTAATGGTTAACCGACATAAATTTAACAAATGCCGAATAAATCTTAAAAAAATATTTAATTATGTTCGACCATAAAAATTATGACTTTCAACATTATATTTGATCTATTTTGTTTTTAAATTAATTAAATAAATAAATAAATAAATTGAGGTGTCGGCTTAATATGATTGTTTTTTTTTTTTTTTTTTTTTTTATCTAATTCCTATAATTGACCACAGAAGATATCCTTGACGAGAAAAGTTAAGGAAATGTAGTTATCAAAAGGGCTTAAAACAAGTGAATGCAATAATACATAAATACTGTGAATAGCCTTGATGAATAATTATTGAAATATAGTTTTTGGTTAAAGCTTAACTTTAAAATGATTTTTAACTTTAAAAGACTATTAAATAAATGAAAAGGGTATACTTACACATGAATTTGCCGAGATACCAGACTTCCTTTGTATGTAATTCCAGTAATGTTGGCGGCATACATATAAGCATAACCAGTAAGTCAGCCACGCATAAGTTTATTAGAAACATATTTACCATATTTTTCATATTTTTGTTTGCTATTATAACAATGATCACTATAATATTACCAAACACACCAAGTATAAAAACAATGACATAGAATAATGTAGCAGTGAAAATTAAATATCCAGGCGGTTCTGGGACCTGTCTAGAAGAAATCCTTAAAGATACATTAAGAATATTATTCACGTTCTGAAATAGTTGGGTATTGTTCTTTAACGTATTCATTGCTTCTTCATTGATATAGTTATACTACTAGTATCAGACAGTTAGAAAACAGGCGATAAAATACTGAAGTATATCATTGATAAGTACGTCCCTCGTTAGCATGGTTAGTATGTCATTACGATATAGATGAGATTGTAATATATAAAAAAACAATTGAACAAGGAACTATTGATTAAGCCTCGACCAACCAACTGACAAACAACCTGCTGTTTAATATAAGCATATATTTTTGACGAATCAAATGAAACTTTTAAGAAATAGTCATTTATGAAAGTGACAAAAACTGGAATAAATGATTGTATGAGGTAATTTACAATTTGTTAGGGGAAAATTAATT
Source organism: Mytilus galloprovincialis (assembly GCA_037788925.1). NCBI lineage: Eukaryota > Metazoa > Mollusca > Bivalvia > Mytilida > Mytilidae > Mytilus > Mytilus galloprovincialis. The sequence goes on from CM075333.1 coordinate 48,443,397, forward strand.
AGAAAAATAATTTCTAGAAAGCAAATACAAAAGAGTAATGCTTGTATAAGCTAGTGTTATTTGCATACAATATACTTTATTTTAATGACAGATGTTATTCTATAATCAAGCATTGATAGCACTTGAAATAGTGACGTTTGGAGTATATTCTATCCTGGACATTAGCGTGGTTGCTTTGGATATGCTGTGATACAATGTCAATTATAAGATGTGTTGACTTTGACAAGGATTTAATGAACAAGTGTATAATATTGTAACCATAATATTTCCGCGTTAATCTATTTTCGGTGGGTGGAGCAAGTAAGATACTAGGCACTCGACCCTCATCATAAACTTTTAAATGTTTAAAAGCTTTTTATTCCTTATTGTACATTTTTGACATACGTAGTGTCATATCAGTCTAACATAACGATGTAATTGGATGACCTGAATAGATAATAAGATTTGACATATTAACTAATGCCGTTTGACAATTAGATGTCAAGATTTGCATTTGTTACGGACACGTTTAAAAACCTTACGGGTTATGTTCTTCTCATATATTCTATGAAGTTAAGATACTAAACCCCTAACGTGAGGGATTGTGCTTGATTTTCAAATGATGAAGACATATTCTTTCAATCAGTTTAATTGAGGTCTGGAGCTGGCATGTCAGTAACTGCTAGTAGTCCTTTGTTAATTTATGTATCATTGTCATTTTGCTTAGTTTTTTGTTACCTATTGTGATATCGGACTCGGACTTCTTTTAAACTGAGTTTTACTGTGCGTATAGCTGTGTGTTTCTTTATTCTACATTGGATAGAGGTATAGGGGGGGGGGGGTTGAGATCTCACAAAACATGTTTAACCCCGCCGTATTTTTGCGCCTGTCCTAAGTCAGGAGCCTCAGGCCTTTGTTAGTCTTGTATGTTTTTTTAATTTTAGTTTATTTATATGTTTTGGAGTTTAGTATGACGTCCATTTTCACTGAACTAGTACACATTTTTATTTAGGGACCAGCTGAGGCCCACCTCCGGATGCGGGATTTTCTCGCTGCGTTGAAGACCCATTGGTGGCCTTCGGCTGTTATCTTCTCTTTGGTCGGGTTGTTGTCTCTTTGACATATTCCCCATTTCCATTCTCAATTTTATTAGTAATGTGAATAATATTAACCCTATCATGTATGTTATCTCGATTTGCTCCATTTGTATGTTTTAAGAGACCAACTCCAGCAACTAATACTTACAACCCAATGTATGACAAACGCCCCGATTCCCCTCTCCGGACGTATTCAGGGCGTATGTAAGGAAACATGTAAAATCGATGTATTTTTTGTGTCTGTACATTTGTTGTACCAAGGCAGGATTTCCTTGTCCTCGTCATTATGTTGGGTAGGATGAGCTACCATACATTTGATTAATTTATTGTTGTTTGCTTTTCGTTCAGTGGCAAATATTTCATGCGTGTTCAGGACGAGAACAAATTCGAATAAATACAGTAGGTAGGTCCTACAATAGGGGGGAAAAGGGATAAAAGGCAGGAAATTTGGAGTACCACAGGGAAATATGGGTATATTGGATGGAGACAGTAATATATAACATTGCATCAGGCCACATAAGGACCCCAAAAAGAAAGATTAGTTACAAGAATTATGTATCGTACAGAAAGCATTGACATCTATATAAATGAGGCATCGGATTTAACGTCCCCATTTTGACCCGACGCTCCTGCGAATTTATAACCCGGCACAACAAAACTGACGTCTCAGTTTGGCAAGAGTTCTACTTCCGGTTGGAAGAAGACCCAGGAATGATTATATATAACTATACCCCAGTCAACCCTTTTGGTGCCATTCATTTTGTAAAATTATTAAAATGTGAAGTTATGGTAGCCTAACATTTAACATTCCAAATCTATTGGTTACTGTTCTATACTCTGAGGTTTATAAGTAAATTAATTCTATTGGTTTGAACTCTGGTTTGGTTTAGTAGTCCAAAAGTTCATTGGTCTTGAAATTCAGAAACAGTTTGAAAAATATCTGTTAAGCCATATAGCGCGCAATCATGGCCAGCAAAGACTTGGGAGTTCTAAAATTAGTGAACCGTAAGACAAAACTCACTTAGGTCTGGAACTGTTTCTTCTCTTTGGTTCATCTTGAATATGTCAGCAAACAGACATGTCTAAAGGGATGTGAACACATTTAATGTAAGAGATAAATGAATTGAAGAATGTACTTTTTTTAAGGAAATCAACTGATATAAAAGTAATTAATAGTTAATACAAGTACATGTATTACATGCATTATTTCTTCGGAACGATAGTACACGCGATGTTAACATTTGCAATTGTATCCGGTTAAACTTGGAATCTGTTTCAAATTGCGTATTGAATACAAGTAGCTAAGACGAAACTTAAACTCTCCTCCAACCATAGAAAACAAAAAAAAAACAAAAAAAAAAGAATAAACGAAGTGCGGTCTGCTTAAATAAATGAGTTTCAGTGTTACAATGTTGTGGATAATAATACAAATCTCTCAATTGTTCAAGTTTAAATAATTATGTCTTGGCTAAAGAATCTTTCAAATGGGTTCATGTATGTTATTACTGTACAACTCTTCAATTGGTAGAAATATGAATATAAGCATAATTTATCTTTACATTATGTCAGTACGCGGTATTTTTAATGTAATCATATGGTCTTATTGACGAAGGTGTCCAGAATGAAGAATTCCATTTGAACCTCGCATCTATGTACGCGCACTTTGTCAAGTGGCTAGTATAATGGTGTAGTATGTTACATATATAATTTTAAAGGGAATTGAATCCATTTGCTAACCTTAAATATTTAACGAAAGTTCTTAAGTTTATGCGTGACTGATCAAATTTGCCTTGGGGATTTTAATGATCATTCCAGCTGGTAACCTTATTCTTGTATCCCATTATCATTCGAATTTAACAAATCTTTATTCTCTGCTGTTGTCGTACTTCATACGTTTAGCAACCACTTTATGAACATGGAGATGAATCTTGTATAATTATCAATGATTATCGAAAGTTTTATTGTACCAATTTCAATTATCAATTGAGCCATCTTGCCACATTTACCTTTGACTTTTAATTTTGAAACTTCCAAAAGTTTATGAGATCGAAGTAGACGTTGCTGTTTCTATATGTTCCTGAAGAAAATTCTTGATAGGGAATGCAAATTCTGTTATCTGCAAACAAAACCGGACTTCAGAATTACTGTAAAACGATATACTCTAGGGGCCATGTGAATCAGATGTGAATATTAAAAAAGTCAAAACATCTGTAACAATATTTACAATCTAAGTCCCTCTATTAGTGCAATGGTATGAAAAGTATCTCTCCTCTCGTTTCACGAGTATTCCTCACTCTAAACTGAAAAACATATTAGTCAGGAGCCCGTTGTTCAGTGGTTGTCGTTTGTTGGTGTGGTTCGTAGGTGTTTCTCGTTTTTTAAATAGATTAGACCGTTGTTTTCCTGTTTGAATTGTTTTACACTAGTCATTTCGGGGCCCTTTATATCTTGCTGTTCGGTGTGAGCCAAGGCTCCGTGCTGAAGGCAGCACTTCGACCTATAATTCAAGTTGTTAACTTTTTATACATTGTGACTCGGATGGAGAGTTGTCTCATTGGCACTCATACCACATATTCTTATTTAATATATTGAAAACATTGATCCAACTTGATTAATAAACAAGAATGGTCAATGCATATACAAATATTTGGTTTTGGATGTGACAATTCATACTTTAGTTTAAACAGTATTTATTAATGAAAAATTACAACAATAAAGTATTACAATATTACATGAAATTCAAATATGGGATTCAGAAACAAGTTTTGAAAAACTTATATAAATACGTCTCCCCAAAAAATAACATCTATTTAACAAACAATATGACGTGCCAACAGTATATTCAGTATAAGGTAACATATAATAAATTTGAATAAAAACACACAAAAAATACAACTAACAAATAAGAAGAAAAAAAACCCCAACGAAACAGTAAACTTTTACTTTCTTGATAGACAGTCACTGGAACCACCACACATGTCCGATTATTGTCGATTACAGGCAATCCACTCGATTTGACATCTATTTATATATATCTAATATAAACTTATATATACAAGGTCAACTTTCAAAACGTTTTGTTTTATTTATGTATTCAGAAACTTTATGAAATCTTTGCATATTGTCCTCGTCAGACCTTAAACTGTCCACATATAAGATAATCTTAAGATTAAAACAATTCATACTTTGTAATACTTCACTCTGATTCGGGCAAAATCTGGACGTTTTTTGGGACAACATAAAAGTTACGTTTGGAGGACGTGTTTTCAACAGAGAATCGGCATTCCTATTGGAACTAGCTGTGCCCCTTTGCTTGGAGATATGCTACTTTTACTTATGACGCAGAATTCATACAGACTTTATATTTACTTTCAGCTATATAGATGGTGCTTTCACTACATAATTTAATTATTGTTGACCGCATTTTTTCCAATAAACTTGACAAAAAGAAATCAAAGTTAAAATAAATCTTTTCCTAACTTGATTTAAACCTATAAATTGACAATGATTGTCGGTTGAGACTAAATAGATGACATTACTTTTCCTATTGCGATTTTGCAATTTTGGTATAGTAGCATTCTAGCAGCGCCTGCATATGGAGTATATATCTTTCATTTTGGTACGAGATTCCAGGCATACGTTTCTAGTATGATTTCATTGATATACAGTTACCGCTGAAAATGAAGCATTCAAATCCAGGGTGTCAAATGATGAAATTGAAGTCATCCCTTTGAAAATTTTACCGACGCGCCATCATTGGCCGTTATGGATTATCTGTGTCAATATGACCGTTAACATATATCACTTGTCGTCACCACAGTCTAATTCTGTTAACCTCGATTCTAAATAAAGGCAACAGTAGTATACCGATGTTCAAAACTCATAAATCGATAGAAAAAAACAAATCCGGGTCACAAACCAAAACCGAGGGAAACGCATTAAATATTAGAGGAGAATGACGACACAACATTAAAATGTAACACACACTGAAACGAACTATGAACGAATGCGACTAATATCGTTTTTATTTGTAATTAGTACATGTAACACGGCGGAGGTCACTAGTGGAAAAATAACTACGTACCTTTTCGGAGCACAGGACTTCACCTCACGGGTTTTTGGTTAACGTTTATGTTTCTCAATTTTAAAGTTTTATTTGAAGTGTTTTGTTATTGTTGTCTGTTTGAATGTTTTCTTTGTTTTTCTTATTATCCATGGTGTTGTCTGTTTGTATAAGACTTATGATTTTCTAATGGCACTTGCATTGGTATCTTTATTGTATGCAACCTCAGCAATGTGGTATTTTCAGTTAAGAAAAATTCAACGATGAGATCTTGAGAACATTGGTCTTTACCAAACAGTCGAATCGTCAGAATAACGAACATATTCTGAACATATTTATATACTTTAAAAAAAAAATCTTGAGCAAATAACATCTTTACCATCAACTTTAATGGAAACAAATCACGGTATTACAACAAAAGACAATTCAGACGCTGACAAAAGATGACAGATCAACATGGGTAATCAGTTACATTCATGTCTTTCTTACATGCTCGGATTATATACATTTACATGTCAACTATCCATGACTATCGCGGTTTAATGATGTAAACTTACAATTTTATTCTTGTTATTTACTTTGTACTTAATCAACCACTAGATAATATCTAAAATGTCAATGGTTCTTCGTAAGTTTTGTTTACAAAATGAACCTGAATTCTGTACGGTCATGGTATAGTAAATGGGCTATGTCACAGATTTTGTTAAAAATTTGGATACAACTTTGGCTCGTTAAACTATATCTAAAAATAGAAAAAAAATAATGCATTTATCTATTATATATTCTGACATATTATAAAATAAATTCTTTAAAAATATGTGAGTAATTGTATAGAAAACAAATCAAATCGGCAAACACGTACTTAAATTTGTCTTAAAATCATCAGATTTTCCTTCTTCATAGAGGTTTTCGAGATAATAGAAAACACTTGCTTTAACCCCATGTTCTATTTTTAGCCATGTTGGTTACCATGAGGGGTAATCTTACACATTTGTTTTTAAAAACAAGACACCCTAACGATTATTGTTGCCAAGTTTGGTTAAATTTTGCTGAGTATTTTCAGAGGAGATTTTTGTAAAAGTTACAATGATGAAATAAGCTCACTTGACCCTTTGGGCCAGTTTGTATATTAAAAACTAACAAAAAACCAATAAAGCACGCTAACAATTTAAACAAAAACATACAGTGTGTATATATATCCTGGTAAACCCTTAAAAGTTAATTGATAGAAAAGAGTGCCGAGGAAACAAAGGGGCATACAAACTCATTAGTCGAACACAGACTGACAACGCCACATCAAAAAAATAAAAGCGTTCAAAAGACAAACAATAGTATATGAAACACAACAACTAATTATATAAGCAACACTGACCCCATAAAAAACAGGGGTGATCGCAGGTGCTCCGGAAAGGTAAGCAGATCCTGCTCCACATGTGACACCCGTCGTGTTGCATATGTGAGTACAGGGACACCCGTCGTGTTGCTTATGTGAATACAGTGACACCCGTCGTGTTGCTTATGTGAGTACAAACTCGGTGATAAGTCTTATTCGACAGGTAACATTCGAGGAAAAGGGGACGTGATTGTGGTTACCAAAATTGGACAATATCCGTCATCAACTGTGAAACAAATATTCTATCAAGGTCAATCAACTGGTGATGGCGTTTGTAAAATTTTCGAAGGGATATTTTCAACTTCACCACTTTGAACTCTTTGTTTAATAACTTCCTTGTAAGCAGCAACCCTCTATCAAGAAATCAGGATAGGAAATACAAGCTCTGGAATATCGTTACAACTAGTACTATGTATATACTCCGTATGCAGGCGCTGCTGGAATGTTGCGACATAGAAATGGAATTAATTGGTTAGCTAAAATCTCTTTTGTCGTGTTTTCAACCGACGCTCACTGTCAATTTCTAGATGTCAGTCAACATATGAGGCAAACTTATTCGTATCTGTTGCATCATTTTTTTCAAGGTCAATGGGAAAAGATGCGTGCATTATAGTCATCAATATTTAGCGAGAGGACATCATCTATATAGCGGAATTTGGGAGAATAAGAATAAAACAAAATGAAAAATCACTCACCATCACGGAAATGATAGAAATACAGAAACCTAGTCCAAACCAAAATATCAGCAAGACATGTTATTGTCCCGAAAGTTTGCAACCAACACACAAAATTGTGTTGCACTGTTACAGTATAAAATTCATTTTCATATTTGTCGGACATTCTATGTGAGCCATACAGTCTCCAGCCAGCCTCTTGTTTTCTACACCACAAATATGTGTACCTTATCATTTGTTGCCTTATGTCATATCTTAAGATTTTAGTTCAAATAATTTGCAGAGAGTAGGAGCTGGTTGACAAAAACTTCCCTATCTCCTACTTTTGGGGGTGAAAATAATATTGAATATGACAATGAGAAAGGACCTGATTAAGTTTTAGACTATAACATAAAATTAAAACTGTTTCCCTTTGTCCCTATCATTAGTGTGTCAATAACCACCATCTATTTTTGTTTGTTTACTGATACGCACCTTGGTGAGATGATGGCAGATCCTTGATTATTATTGTTTATTTATTCAAAACTGATAGACTCCGCACTTTTGACAGCTGTATACATGAGACCTCCCTAAAAACTGCATATTGTCCTCTATTATTGATGTTGTTTATTTTTGACTTCGAATTGATGTCTCATTGACATCTTTTGTCTAATTTCTATAAATACAATGGTAAATTACTTGTAATACTACATAATAAATACACAAACAGGTAAATTGTCTATTTTATAGCTACATTTTGAAAATTCAAATGTTTTAAAGCATCATATAACATGTATAAGTATGCAGTTGTAATTGTTGATTTTCTAATCCAATTTAATTATAAAAGGAGAAATGAAAGGTTTATATCCCCTTAATGTTTTATATTCGACGGAGAAAACTCCGTGCAAAATCAAATAAGGGCGAAAGATACCACAGAATACGTACAATCGAACAATATTTTAGGAATTTTTATTCCTCAAAGCTCTTCAACTTCAAACTTTATTTGACCTTTTTATCTTTTTTTATTTGAGTGTCTTTTGTAGACGAAACGCGCGTATGGCACAAGTACAACATTTCAATCCTGGTATCTATGATGAGTTTATGTATTCCCAATAATTAATCAATGGTACAAATAAGGTACTAATTAGGTAGAAAATATAGTGTGTAGAAATAGTTTTGTATACTTAGGACCTTGAATGTGTCACATGACTTGAAATGTTTACAAAATATGTGACTCACATAGATAATATTAAATGACAATATTTTAATTTGAAATACATTTAATTTTATGTTACCAGAACCAAGAGGAAACCGCATTCTTGTTTTAATAAACATATTTATTGAGACACATTGTCGAATTCTGTTAAAAATAAAAGCACAAATACTTGGAAGAACCATGATTCATCCACATTCAACCTTTTTTCTTGGTATTTCCTATTTTTGAAAGATTATCAAAATCATGCTGTTTACCCTTACAATAATGATACGTATTTCAACGCGAAATATTCAATGTGGGTATGACCATAGTCCTTTTAAAAATAATAGTTATAAAACAGACTTCAAGTGAAGCCCATCATCATCAAATAAATACCAAATCTAAACACGTTAAAAGGGTCAATTTTTTTAAGGATAAAGTAATAAGGAATCTTTTTTATTTTCATTATGCATACCTCACACTAACTCAAATCAGGACGCATACAACAAAATTAAGCTTGATTGCAAAGCGCTATATCCTTTACCAATCATCAGGAAATATTTAATATGACATAATTTGTAACCTTTGAATTTGAACATCAAATGACATGAGCCTAACGCAAAAAGGTATGTTACTTCGATGTGTTTCAAGAAGTTGTTAATGCGCGTAAAGTGTCGTTTTGTAAGACCTTGGAATGTTTATGATAAGTGACGTCATAGTAGACAATTCTGCGCTGAGATTTCCAGATTATGTTACATTTTTGAAAAGTAAAAAAATAAATTAGAAGGAATTAAAAGATTTGACATGTTTCTTAATTTCAGGGACCATATAATGACTATTTAGATACTTCATCCGTTGGTATTCAGTCAAATACTTTGAAGTTTTGTAACGAACGACGACGTTTTCGACCCGACTTTGTGTGAAATAAATTCAGATTGAATTAGCTATTTCAATAATATTATTTTATTATTTTAATTTTGTAATTAAAATTGTTGAATAGGAAATTTTTAATTTCATGAAACATGTTTGTTTTAAAATGTTTATCGGTAAATATACATTTATCACATAAAAGATTTCCCAGAAATGTTGGCTACCCTTCAACGTCTATTTTCCACACATTTTAATTCGGTTCGTCTCGATGTTACTGGTATCTAGATTTGGTATGCTTACTCGTGTGCCTTTTCATTTTGTTCTCAATGCTCTTAAAATTCGTACTTAATTTGGTCTTTTTAACTTTTTGGATTCCAGCGTCATTGATGAAACTTTTGTAGACGAAACGCGGGTCTGGCGTAAATACAAAATTTAATCCTGGTATCTATAGTGAGTTTATTTACAACCACTGGGTCGATGCTACTTGTCATATTTATAAATTAACTGTTTACAAAACTTTTGAATTTTTGAAAAAAAACAAGGCTTTTCTACCTCAGGAATAGATTACTTTAGCTGTAATTGGCAAATCGTTTAGGAATTTTGGTACTCAATGCTCTTTTTGAAAGTATTGCAGCCTATACCATGCCTTCTGTGGTTATGCTTAGTTTACAATATGTAATTATTACTGAACTAACAAGAAAATCTCATGATAAGATGAACTCAGGGTGAATATGTTTTAACATGTTTAAGTAACAAACGCCCTGTGAAAAGATCTTATGTTTTGGTGAAGTATGAAGTACAAATTATTTTTTATTATATAACTTTATTGTACTACTGAATGTTTCATTGACAGGTTGAGGTTATGCCCATACTGTATATCAAATTCTATATCTCTCCGAGTAGTGATTACGTTACGACATGGGTTTTATAGATGCAACATGATAACTTATACAATGTTAAGATCGTTGTGATATTCTGTTACCGTTGATCAATTTATGAGAATAATTAATTTGACTGACCGAGTTCTTAATTTAAATTTTACATAGTACCTTCTTACAAATTAATTCTGCTATAAATATTTAAATGGCCTTGCTTTTTCCACGTAAACTGCAGTCATCAGATCCTTGTATTATTACTTATCATAATTGTCTTTTGTCCACTATTTTTGGCATCAAGCTTTTGATTCCACGATTTTTTGGGGGAATCAATATATATAGATGAAAACTAAGTTATAATATTCACTTGAAGCGTATTTTAATATTTGTTACAGTATTATTTTCATGAAGGTAAGATTTTTACGGTAAAACTGCTAACGTGAAAGTAACATTCTTCAATATGCTGAAGGGAAAGTAATGTTCTTCAAGTGACGTTTGTATTTTGAATGGTTTAAGGTACATGTATTGAAACTCTACATGATGATTAAATCCTTGTGGTTTGCACAATTTCATGAATAGATAGAAATTTAAGATATTGTACACTTAAACCAACAATTTTTTTTTAAGTTTTCATTGTTTCTAGATGAATGAAAGTTTCTTCCAATGAATGAATTATTGTAACGACTACCTTTACATATGCTCATATATGGGGTTATTATTTTATTTCAAAATGATAGGGCCAATTGTTTTGATTTTATATTAATAAACGAGTTAAAATGTTTTTTGGTTTTTTTTTCAATTTGGAATAAGAATATCAATTTACAGTTCTACAAATATTACTACTGACATTATTGCAACTTCATATACATATGTGTATGCCCCAATTAATAACCAACGCATTGGTGTTCTAAACAAAACTGCGACTGTTACAGTCAAATATTAAATAAAAAGTAAAACATAATGACCGTTGTAAGCATGTAAGTGTTGTCAAAAGGTTAGTAATTGACTAAAGCATTGCTAATTTTATAGAATGGACACACGGAAGCTATTACTGAATTTAATATTAACGCATGGAAGTAAAGCAACCGATGAAGAAGAGTCCATTAAAGAACTACAGAAATATGAGAATGAAAACAACTTTGACAAGTTTAACGAAACGCTATCAAAATTAAGCCAGAAGGAACCAGGTCTGGCATTGGATGCGTTTGCTCTTATTCGTGGCTGTAGATTTGACGGTAATTGTCGTGATATGGTTATGGTACCCTGTTTATGATTCCGGAATTGACCCTGAAGTGAGATATCTATTTGAACGAAGTGTGCCCACTTAAGATAAACTTATATTTTCATTGACAATGAAAAGCTATCTGAAAGAACAAAATGAAGGTATTTTTTATCTTTAAATAACGTTTAATTCTTTGTAAACAGATCTGACAAATCCGTCAAAATTTGTGAAATGTCCACCAATTACAACAACAATGTTAAATGAGCGTTTCCCGTCTTTTGTGCGATTTGTGACGATTTACAATTTTTAGAAAATCGGTCAACGTAAGAAGTAATAACATATGATAAATGGATAACGAGTATTTTAAATTTCAAATGCCAAAAAAGTAAACAAAAACCTCAACCGTATCCACTACTAAACTAATAAATAAACGCATCATAGACACCTGGATTAAAAATGCTCTTCAACTATTTACTTGTTTGGCTTTACAAATATTTTGATATGAGCGTCACTGATGAGTCTTATGTAGACGAAACGCGCGTCTGGCGTACTAAATTATAATCCTGGTACCTTTGATAACTTTTTCTTGTACGCCTTAGTAATTAAGGGTTTCTGTGTGTCTGTTGTTTTTCTCTTATAGTTGATGCGTTTCCATTGGTTATATTTTGTAGGCCCGATTTATCTCTCAATCGATTAAGGACTTTTGAACATCGGTATACTACATGACTAGTGTTGCCTTTTTTACTCGTCTACAAAAGACTTATCAGTGACGCTCGAATCAAAATAGTTGAAAGGGTCAAATAAAGTACAATCTTTAAGAGCATAAAACTCAAGACATCAACTAATCAAAATGAGTCTTTTATTGTTTTTATTTACCATTTTCGTTCTCAAAGATTACATTTCTCATGTAATTGCGTGTCAAAATCTTTAATCTTGCAAGTTATAGTTCCCCATTGCATGTTCGCTATCTTTTTTCATCTGAGTAAGTGCTGTTTGCGTCAAATATTCTGTTAGTCAGAACATGCAATTAAGAGGTCCATTTGTATGTTGTTTGATTTGATAGTCTAAAACAGAAACAGCATTCTGTAGATATAATATATTATCGCACAAGGTTGTAAAAGGCAGTTACTTTTGAAGATAACCCCATGGAGTTGAATACAATATGTCAGCAATAGTATATTGCGAATCCTTTATCAATATTTTTGTTAAACTCTTATTCATAGATTATCAATACTGAACGATAATAGTTATAAAATTATTCATTGCGTTCAATTCACTTAATACCATTCAAATATTTAGATGGAAGTCACCGACAACTAGCAGTTAGAGATAATGATGTGGAGAAAACGGACGCTTCCAAATCTCTAGAAACAACAGGTATTTATATTCATTTAAAAGACAGAAGGTGCCAAAGGGTAATTCAACCTTACAGAACTGATTAGATGATTTTGGCAACGACTTTAAAGGAAAGGTAAACAAGTTTCATATTAATGCAAACATACATTTTCTTCTTCAACTTTAAGTAGATATAGGAAGATGTGGTGTGAGTGCCAATGAGACAACTCTCCATCCAAATAACAATTTAAAAAAGTAAACCATTATAGGTCAATGTACGGCCTTCAACACGGAGCCTTGGCTCACACCGAACAACAAGCTATAAAGGGCCCCAAAATTACTAGTGTAAAACCATTCAAACGGGAAAACCAACGGTCTAATCTATATAAAAAAAACATTGTTGAAATCGTTCATAGAAGGAATTCGATGTTACCTTTTTAAATACAAATGTCGTCATGACTTGAAAATCATCACTCGCTTTAACATGATCAAAATTTAGGTTCATTCAAAAAAAGATGTATTTTTGCATTCATCTGTGGCTTGTTGAAGCAGAAACATTTGCTACTTTTAGCCGCATCTATTTGTTATTTTATCTACGTTTTTCTTTGATTATTGATAAAGACTTTTTGCCATTTTTCCCACACAACACATCTAGTGAGAAACAAATATTTATCTGGGTATCTGTATCTGTATGGGTATGTTGTAGTTACCATAACTGGCTTATTATTCAACGGAAGGAAGGCCAATTTATTGACGATTCGTGAGAGAAGATTTTAAGCTCTCTACACTTGTTGCGCGAACAATTGTGTCTTCTAGGTGTTTCCAGTTGGTTATTGTGGACACAAAGAATGAATTAAAATGTTGTGGTGGTTGACTAGTGGGAATGTCAAAGCATAAGTGTTTGGATTGTGAATCTGTGTTGTAAATATTGAAGTTCTAATTTGGTACGAATGTTTGTTAGCCATCTTCTATTGTTAAAGTATTCGCCTGCTATGAAGCGTGCTGTTCGCCTCTGTATTCTTTTCAGTTTGTTTGAATCTGCATTACTGTAGTACTAGTGCTCCTATACTGTTGCTGCATATTTTATAGTTGAACGTACTATAGAAAAGACGTTTTCTTACACTGCTTTGAGCAGTACCTTAAATTCCTTCTGAGGATGTATATGGTTGAATTTGCCTTTTTGCAACATTGTACCTCCACTTCAGAGCATTTTATATGTGCACTCATATGTATGGGTTGTTCTAGATAAAGGGAACAGTAGTATACCGCTGTTCAAAACTCGTAAATCTATGGACAAAAAAACAAAATTGGGGTAACATACTAAAACTGAGGGAAACGCATTAGATATAAGAGGAGAACAACGACACAACATTAAAATGTAACATACACAAAAACGGACTAAGCATTAGACAAAATCCGATGAGAATAACAAATATAACATCAAAACCAAATACATGAATTTGGGATAGAAAAGTACCGTGACACGTCTTATAGTAATGTGAATTCACACTCAAATATAAGAGAAAACAAACGACACAACGGAAACACAACGTTAAAATATTACACACACAGAAACGAACTATAATATAACAATGGCCATTTTCCTGAATTGGTACAGGACATTTTTAAAGATAAAAATTGTGGGTTGAACCTGGTTTTGTGGCATGCCAAACCTCTCACTTTAATGGCAATGTTAAATATAACATTGAAATGACAACATAATATTACAGGACTACAATACAAATAAATAGGAGAACGTATTAGACTAAAGAAACACTTTGTCTAGACTTGTTGGTGTATTTGGCAGTTGAGTGTGTAGAATCTCTGGATTTTGATTGTGATGCTCATGGTGTAGCTATTTTGCGTTAAATCGCGTACCCCATTTTTTTACCGTGTCATCTAGGTTTGCGCGGTCTCCTTGCAGTATTTTGTGGTCGTTCTCTGTTTTAATAGTTCTGTACAGTAAATAGTCATCGGTGAACAGGCGTACTGATGATTAGGGAACTAGTATTTTGCAAGTAAGGTTTATTGTGTGGTCATTGAATAAAAAATCTACAGTATGTACCAAGGCTTTTTTTTAAAGAAAATCCATTCTAAAAATTATTGTACAAGTTATAAGTGAATTTTCGTCAAATTTTGTACAGATTGAAATTTGTACAAGCATTTTTTGTACAAATTAAAATTTGTACAAAGTCACAATACAAATTATAATTTGCACAATTATTTTGTTCAAATAATAATTTGTACCAAATCATAACTTGCACACAGCATATATATACCATGCAGATTTAAGTAAAGGGCTGGGTTTTCCTGTCTAAACATTAATTGTTTTGTGTTTATGATATTTTTTAAATTTTCAAACCAGGCCTAAAAAAAGTTTGTCAAATTTTTCATGTCTTTCTTTTAACTACTTATAAAAATTTGTTTGGTTACAGCACCCCATCCAGGATATAACTCCAAGCCAGATAGTTTGGCTGATTTGATAGACATAATTAAAAATGCTACACAAAAGGGAAAACCTGTTAAAGCAGTCAGAACAAATCATTCTTTGGAATGGACAGGTATAGAAGAAACGAATGGCATTCGAATAGACATGAGGTAATTCTATATTTTACTTTGAAGTTGAAATCACATTCAATTATTTTCAAAATTCATATTAAAACAAACGAAACAAAACACGTTTTTTCATATTGAATATATAAATGTATTGCTGCTATACGAAACATTTGTTTCAACACTTAATTTTCAAATTTGGGCTATGATTCTTATAATTGAACACGGATACATAATGGTGTATTTGTCAAATAATCCCACTATCCGTCCGTCCAACTTTCACATCAAGCATGTCTCGAAATAAGTTGCCGTTAATTAGTTCACTTGTAAAATTGTCTACAGGGCCGTAACTACATTGAGGCAAATGAGGCAAATGCCTTATGTAAAAAATTAAAAAAAGAAATGAAACAAAAGGTTGTTTTCATATCAAATTGTTTTCACGGAAAGAGTCTTGCAAGAAGCAAGTTCTCTTCACTCTCTGGTGTATCCCCTGGATGTTTTTCGTTATCCATGTTTCTATTTTCCTTTTAGTTTTCAGAGTTGGGGTTCTATTGTTTGTACTTCTGTGTTCCGGGTTTGTCTTTTGTTCACTTATTTTCCTAATTTATGACTATTGTCTGAGCATTGATTTTCATTTGTAAACGTGGTTTTGCAATGTTGCATGTCCACCGATGTCCATAATTGTGCGAGAAATATATTTTAAGAACATGCGATGTTACTCAGTGGACACAAAAAAAAAATGTCCTTTCTGCATGGATAATTGAAATTGATATCAAAGAATAAAAAACAGTTTGTTTTATTGTAAATAAAACTAGATGACATGGTTTGAATTAAAGTAAGGTCACATATTTCCCGGTATCAAATAATTTAAAAAAAAAAGAAAAAAAAACAAGGTATTGCCATACATGACCTTTTACATTGAAAGGTCAAACTTGCATTAAGTCGTGTTGAGACCCTTTAACAGATAATAAAGGAGTATGGGGACATAATCGCACACAAAGTCAATGCATAGAAAAAATACAAATGATCAATGGTCAAAGTTTGTGTTCCTGCTCTTCATCTTGATATTTGCGGGATGGTCTTCAACAATACTTTTAAAGAATCATTAATACCGTAAAAGATCGTAAAAGAAGGTGAAGATCGTCCCTAGTGTGGACTTAAGCAGTACTAGTACTTAAAGTATATTAATACTGCAATGTCACTATATTTAAATCTAGTTATAAAAAAATCACCAAAGTCTAATCACAATACAAGACAAGAACAGACAGACAGATACGGTATTAATAATTATGAGAATTACTATTTATGCTTTATCCTACATATTGGTCTTTTAATGTTGTCTCTAATACCTAAAAGTCTTAAATTACACTGAATCTTTGTTTTTGTTTTGGGACCTGATTGTCGAAAAAAATATCTAAAAATTAGTTAAGCCGTTTCAATGCAAGAAGGAGTCTGGGAAACGCTCAGAATGCACGATTTTGCGTTATTTTTCTCAGAGCTTCTGGGGGCCTTAAGCCTTAAGCGGCCCAAAGACCCCTCCCTCAAATTTTTTTCGGCGTATATATTTTGCCTCACAATTAAAAGAGGCTAGTTACGGCCCTGGTCTAATAATCTTTCAAAGAGCTGTTCAAGGCAGCTGTTTCAAATTATTCAAGTTACTGTTCGGGGAGAGAACTAACAGAATATATTCTAGGACAGAACATGTCAAATCTATTCTCCGGTAGAATCTTCCAAATCTGTACTGGTGTGGAATTATCAGAATACTATCAGATATTGTTATGGATAGTACAGTACTTAATGACGTATATCATCTCCAAATGGTGTAACCACTTGTCTTTCGTGAAAGAAAAAATCCTCAAGATTATCGTTTACTTTACGTCTCATACACCGTCGAATAAAGAAATAAAGCTTTAATTGACATTTTACATGAAACATATATACATGTACTACCACAACACGTACAAAAGCAGCGATCTCGAAAAACTTAGGTCTGTCTTAAATCCTTGCTGAATTTCAGCATACAACAAAGAACTTCTTTTAATTTCATGGATATCCAAATTACAATAAAACGTTCAGTATCGCATTTTTTTGTAAGATTTGCATACGAAATAAACTTGTTTAAAAATGGTACAAATGCTAAAAACAATTGTTGAAATTGGTGCAAAAATAAGTATAACTGTAAATAATTGTGAAGAAAAAAATGACGCAAAAAGATTGATATTGAAAACAATAAATATGTGTCATATTTTAACGATAGAAACTGTCGATGGTCATTTATGATTTCAGTCAATTGAATGATGTCATCCGTATCAAAAGAGAAGTCCTAAAAACAGAATTCCAGGGAGAGTTCGATGACGGGATGCTCTTCTCTTTTGAAGCAGGGGCCACGATAAAACGTGTTCAAGAGTATCTGTGGCCGGTTCAATTTAGGGAAACTAAACATCCGGAGCAGTATAGAGTTTTGACAAAACAAACAGGTTGTACCAATTTATCTTTAAGTGATACCTTAGCAAATTGTGGCCAAGGAAATGGTTTCACAAAGTCTATTTTAGAAAAAATGGTCTTGACAATCTGTGTATTGACGGTAAACAAAATCGGTGAAGTTGTACAGAAGCAAATTGAACCAACAAATGGCATAACCAATCCTGCAGCGTTTGAAAAGAAGTTCAAAGGACGAGTCCTCATTCAGAATGATATTTCTTTTCATTCGGCCCTTGGTAACATTGGTGATTTGGGAATTGCTTATTCCTATACTCTTCCTGCTTACCATGCCTATTATCTAACAGAAAACCGTTACATGGTCACGTGGGAGGAAGCACAGAATGACATTTTGATACTTTATAACCGAAATATAAATGAACGAGAACGAACACCAGGTTCCCTGCACAGTTTCGAATTATTTGTAAGTCCGTATCCTATGTTGTCTGGAGGTCCAGTCGATGTCATAATATGTACCTTAGAGTATTCAAGCGGTTTACCAGAAGGTAATCGACCACGCTGGTATATCATTCCTCATGAATGGGTGCGTTTAGGTTTTGTTCGGGCGTGCGAAATCAATCCAGATATTATTCCTTTGCTGATGAATAACATTATGCGATGTACAATCACTCAGGAGCCTGTGACTGTGAATGCTCCTAAAGCTTTTGATCCTTTATCGGGATTAAAAGAATCTGGTCAGGTTACTGTAAGCGAATGCGCTATTGAAACGCAAACTCCAGCTGATGTCATCAAGAAGATTCGATCTTTGGTAGATCGTTATCAAATTATTCGAGGCGAAAACAAACATCAATTGGCAACTTCTCCGTTTGTTGTGAGGTTTTCTGTGTCATCTGGTGAACATATGACTAAGCAGTACAATCGGCTGACAATGACGATTAGCAGCAATATATTGGTGGGAACACCAAATGCAGATAATACTCTACAGCAGTTTAAAGATTTGTTGCAAAACGAGTTCTACCATGTTGACGACCTAGATGACTTTGAGTATGGTACAAGATGCAGATGTTAACAGCTTGGGGCAGATGTATCCAACAAATCATGATTCTGATAAGGGTCGTGTTGTTTCTTTCAAACGTGTCATACAGTAACTTCACACAAAAACGATTTTCGGGAAAGCTTTAGTCAAAGTTTTTTACACAGCAAAATAAACAAGAGTGCACATGCTGAAATGGCTCGCCTTCTTTACTAGTCCAGTCAAACTAAGATTTAACCTCAAACTAATTGCAACAGAAAATGTTTTAGTTCTAATCTAAAGCATTATGCCCTTTATATACACAGACAAAAGTCCAATAAAATCTAACTTGAGGAAAACTCAAAATCAGCATTTTTAATTTACTATGGGAATTAACATTGAAAGGGGAGATAACTCCGCAAAAATGATTCCTTTTTTGGTCAGTTTTTGGTTGATTTTCTTGAAATTTATGTAAAGTACAATACTTTGATGGGGTTATTAGTTTGTATTTGACTAAATTATATAATATTCTGCTCATGAAATGTACAAAACTGAAGTGTTATGGGTAGTTTTATTTCTTTACCTTGACATGTTGAAAAATTAAATAAATGGTCAACTAATGAATTACGAAATCTAGATTATAGCTTGATAAAAGATATGAAAACACCAATCGAGTTGTTTGTCATACTCTAAAGACCGCTAAAAAATCAAGTCTCAATACACTCTGATGAATGGAAATGGTTAATTTATAATTTTGTATCAATTTTTATTGATATTTCTGCCTTTTTTGCAAGAGTTATCTCCCTTTTCAATGCAAATCTCCATAGGAATTTTAAATGGTGATTATTTTAGTCTTCCTCAAGTAAAATTTTATGGGACTTTTTTCTGTGTATATTTGGGGTATAATGCTAAAGATTAAAACTAAAAAATCTTCTGTTGCAATTACTTTCAGGTTAGGGTCAAATTTATGATAGATTGACTGGACTGCCGCATTTTTGCGCCTGTCCCAAGTCAGGAGCCTCTGGCCTTTGTTAGTCTTGTATTATTTTAATTTTAGTTTCTTGTGTACAATTTGGAAATTAGTATGGCGTTCATTATCACTGGACTAGTATATATTTGTTTAGGGGCCAGCTGAAGGACGCCTCCGGGTGCGGGAATTTCTCGCTACATTGAAGACCTGTTGGTGACCCTCTGCTGTTGTTTTTTATTTGGTCGGGTTGTTGTCTCTTTGACTCATTCCCCATTTCCATTCTCAATTTTATTGATATTATCTTAATGGTTCTAAATATAAAGCTTTACTACAACTTAGATAAAGCAAACTGGAAATACATGTACACCTTATGATCATTCATTACACCAAATTACCTTTAAATATTGTTGACCTATTACACATCAATGAAACAAACTTTAATAACAAAAGAACTTAACATTGATCAACGAACCATGACAATGAGGCCAAGGTCGGGTGAACCCTGATTACTCATAAGAGAGAAATTAAGAGTTCTAAAAATCTTAACTTTTTTTCAAGTAACCATGAAAATGAGGTCAAGGACAATGGACATAAATGGACGAAAACTTTATAACATAAGGCATCTATATACAAAGTATGGCATGTATGAAGGATCAAGGTCTTCTACCTTCTGTAATATTAAGTTTCTATTAAAAGGTTAGCAAACGCCGTCACTGCTTGATCAGTATCCCCATGTAAAGCTTTCATGTAAAGAACCGATAATGACTAAAATAGGTGCAAACTAAACTTAATGTGTCCAGTTTTACAAAAAGTTATGAAGTTATATGTGGTATACGTCAAACAAAGTGGGATACTTTTTCAAATTATATTGGTAAGCACTGTATGATTGACTAAAGTACATGTAACTGTTCTTTTACAGGTAATCAATCGAAAAAATTAAACAAAATTGAACAATTTAATTCCTTTAGGATATTCAAAATCTGTTTAAAGGAACAGAATGATGAATAAATGTTCATTATTAACCATAAATTAAACTGAAATTACACATGTGAAACAACTTTCAAACTAAACAAACAAAGTGAAAAGCCATTTAGGGAAATTTCTATTCTTAGTAGAAAGTAAAATCGCCAAAATACAGATCCCAGGAAAATTCAAAACCAAAACTTCCTAATAAAATGGCATAATCAAAAGCTCAAACACATCAAACATGTGGATAACAACTGTCATATTGCTGGCTTGGTACTGGAATTTTCTTATGAAGTATGAAGAAAATGATGGATTAAAGTAGCAGGGACCAATTTGGATGGATAGTGGGCTGTCAAATATTATTCTGAAAGGTGCTGACCGCAAAAGGATCATCCATGCCAAGGTCTCAATTGGTCAAGTGGTTTTCAAAGCAAAGATTTTTTATTTTAGGAATGAATAAAAAGCTTGATTTTCATAAAAGGCAGATTTGCCAAAGTATGTATTCTGGATCATTGGGCACATATTTTAAACTATCAAACAAGAGGATGAGTGTGGCAGTTTTCGTTGCATACCCAGTAGTTTCAGAGGATGTTTTATAAAAGTTAAAAGACTACTGCATGACAATTGACAAGGATTAAGGGTGTGATCCTTAATGGCAATAGCTCACTCACACTTGTCCTCTACACTATGTGCATGTGCAAAAAAACTAGAGGCTCTCAAGAGCCTGTGTCGCTCACCTGTTACTGTATTTACTGATGTCAGCCATCTTGGTTGGAAGGCGGGGTCATTGGACACTTTTTTAAAATAGATACCCTAGTAATGATTGTGGCCAAGTTTGGTTAAAATTGGCATAGTTTTAGAAAAGAAGATTTTTGTACAAGTTAAAAAAATGACGAAAAGTTGGTCAATATTGACTATAAAGGGCAATAACTCCTTAAGGGGTCCTCTGACAATTTTGGTCATGTTGACTTATTTGTAGATGTTATTTTGCTGACCATTACTGCTGTCTACAGTTTATCTCTATCTATAATAGTATTCAAGATAATAACCAAAAACTGCAAAATTTCCTAAAAATTACCAATTTTAGGGCAGTAACCCAACAACAGGTTGTCGGATTCATCTGAAAATTTATGAGGGGATAGATCTTATTCTGATGGACATTTAAATCTTGAAAGATTTGCCCTAAATGTCTTAGTTTCAAAGATATAAAGCAAAAACTGCATTTTACTACTATGTTCTAATTTTAGCCATGTCAGCCATTTTGTTGGTAGGTAGGGTCATGGGACACATTTTTTTAAATATATACCACAATGATAATTGTTAATATATACCACAATGATAATTGTTAATATATACCACAATGATAATTGTGGCCAAGTTTGGTTAAATTTGGCCAAGTAGTTTCAGAGAAGAAGATTTTTGTACAAGTTGCAAAAAAATGACAAAAAGTTGTTAAAAATCGACTATAAAGGGCAATAACTCCTTAAGGGGTTGACTGACAATTTGGGTCTTGCTGACTTATTTGTAGGTCTTACTTTGTACTTTGCTGAACATTATTGCTGTTTACAGTTTATCTCTATCTATAATAGTATTCAAGATAATAACCAAAAACTGCAAAATTTCCTGAAAATAACCAATTCAGGGGCAGCAACCCAACAGCAGGTTGTCCGATTCGTCTGAAAATTTCAGGGCAGATATATCTTGACCTGATCAACAATTTTGACCCATGTCAGATTTGCTCTAAATGCTTTGGTTTCAAAGATATAAGCCAAAATATACATTTTACCCCTGTGTTCTATTTTTAGCCATTGCGGCCATCTTGGTTGGATGGCCAGGTCATTGGACACATTTTTTAAACTAGATACCCCAAGAATGATTGTGGCCAAGTTTGGTTAAATATGGCCCAGTAGTTTCAGAAAAGAAGATTTTTGTAAAAGTTTACGGACGACGGACGACGGACGCCAAGTGATGAGAAAAGCTCACTTGACCTTTCAGGTCAGGTGAGCTAAAAAAAGAAGGGAAACTGAACACAGAAATTTTTAAGAGAAAATTATAATATCAAAATTGGTTACCAATAAATTGGCAATAATTCATATTTATCAAACAATAAGTACTTTTCTGCTTTAAGTTACTTCTTTGTTTAAATGCTAACCATAAATTGATTCATTAATAATAAAACAAAAAATAAAAAAGAGAACAAATAAGGCAAACATATGTGTATATATACTTCAAAATTTAAAGAGTTTTCATAAACATTAATTTCCCTGAAACCTAGCAATGTAACATTTGATTACTTATGTGTATTTTGCATTTGAAATGAATTTTTTTTTTTTAAAGTTTCGCTATACTTGTATTATATACACCATATTTCCCTTTTAATTATATTCTCCAAGTCTCTCCTTGAGTATGCACACAAATCATATCCAGCATAGTAAGTTAAAGATATGATTAAAAACCAACAAAATATTCAAGCAACAAAGTACCATAAAATATCTAACGAAATGAAATTAGGTTTGAAAATCAACAGCAAAGTTTCAAGCAGGATTGGCTGCAATATCTATTAAATGTGAAATGATTGAAGATTGTGTGTCACAAATATCACATAATTAATACCTTCCAACCAACATTTATTTAGTAATTACTATATCCATCAGTTAATAATGTGAATAATATAAAATAAATGAAAAAATATATTAGTGTTTTGTGTTTAATGTGTTTTATGTTATTCGATTTTGTGTCCTTTCAATCTTAAGAGTAAGACTTTTTAGTGTGTTCTTATGTTGTTTTTTTTACACCACTGTACCAGGTAAGGGGAAGGTTGAGCAATCACAAACAAGTTTAACCCTGTACCTTTTTTATGTGCATGTCCCAAGTCAGGAGACTGTAGTTCATTGGTTGGCGTTAGTTCATGTTTGTCATATTGGTTTTTCATTAACTGTTTTGTTATGAAATTAGGCTATCAGTTTTTTTTTTAATTGTTTCACATTTTTCATGTCAAGCCTTTTAAAGCTGACTTTACAGTATGAGTTTTCCACATTGTGGAAGGTTTTATGGTGATATAAAATTGAATATATCCACTTATTTGAATTCTGGTCAATATGTATATCTTTGGCAATCATACGACATCTTCTAATCTTTAAAGAGTTAATATTATTGGTATTAACTCCTACATGTATTTGAACTGATTTACGAGATTCTCAGTTTTAAAAAGTTTCCAGTGCATTTAAGCAAAACTTTTTTTAATGTATAGAAAGTGATTTGTTTGATATATTTTGCTTAAATTATCTGAACATAAAAGCATTATTTTAATAATTTAATACCAAAACTGTATCATGCTGACTACAATTTTTGTTAACAGAATCATATTTCACTCAGAGTTACATTTTGAAAGGCTTCATTCTTTATTATACTTGTATATTTCTGTAATTTTTAAATGCTTTGTTATTCATTTTGTCTAAGAAAATTCCCAGCTGATTGCCAGGTCCACATTCATATGTATATGGAAATGCTGATTTATTTTTGTCTCTTGTAAATAGCGTTGACATTATTTGTTCCCATTTTACTGGTCTCACAAGTTGATTAACAACAGTCTTATGGAAATTGGCATTATTCTGCAGTCTATTAGAAGTCATATTTGACAATATAGGAAATTTTGGACGATGTATTTCTATCCTTCTCAATGCATTACTGACAGGTTTCCTTGCTGAGTCCATTAAAGGAGTGTGGAAAGCACCACTAACTGGTATACGTTTACAACTTCTTATTCCAAAATCTTTTTTATTCTTCTCTATGAAGTCTAATGCCTGTAAAATATGAATGCTTATTTGAATGAACTACAATATAAAACAAGAGGCTCTCAAGAGCCTGAATCGCTCACCTTAATTCTTTTGGTTAAATCTCTCATCAATGATTATTTTGGCTTTTCAATTTATTTAAATGTTTTTTGGATCGTCCTATTTTCTTCAAAAGCCAAAAAAACTAATCATTTTCTCCTATGTTCTATTTTAGCCATAGGAGCTATGTTTCTTGACATACAAGGAAATAAAATATAAAATTTATACTAGATACTCTGAAACTCATTTAGCCTAAGTTTGGCTGAAATTGATACAGCAGTTTCAAAGGAGAAGATTTTTTAAAGTAAGTCAACATGATGAACAAATTGTGAAAAAAGTCTTTAAAGGGCAATAACTCCTTAAGTGGTCAATTGCCAATTTTGGTCAATTTGACTTAATTGAAGATCTTACTTTGCTGAACATTATTGCTGTTTACAGTTTATTTCTATCTATAATTATATTCAAGATAATAAACAAAAACAGCAAAATTTCCTTAAAATTATCAATTCAGGGGCAGCAACCCAATAACAGGTTGTCTGATTCATCTGAAAATTTCAGGGCAGATAGATCTTGACCTGATAAACAATATTACCCATCGTCAGATTTGCTCTAAATGCTTTGGTTTTTGAGTTATAAGCCAAAAACTGCATTTGACCCCTATGTTCTATTTTTTAGCAATGGCGACCATGTTTGTTGATAGATCATAACTTCGGATACAATTTACAAACTAGATACCCTAAGGAACATTCAGTTAAAGTTTGGAAGTATTTATCCCAGCAGTTTCAGAGGAGAAGATTTTTGTAAAAGATTACTAAGATTTACGAAAAATGGTTAAAAATTTACTATAAAGGGCAATAACTCCTAAAGGGTTCAACTGACCATTCCGTCATGTTGACTTATTTGTAAATCTTACTTTGCTGAACATTATTGCTGTTTACAGTTTATCTCTATCTATAATAATATTCAAGATAATAACCAAAAACAGCAAAATTTCTTTAAAATTACCAATTCAGGGGCAGTAACCCAACAACAGGTTGTCTGATTCATCTGAAAATTTCAGGGCAGATAGATCTTGACCTGATAAACAATATTATCCCATGTCAGATTTGCTCTTAATGCTTTGGTTTTTGAGTTATAAGCCAAAAACTGCATTTGACCCCTATGTTCTATTTTTAGCAATGGCGACCATTTTTGTTGATAGATCACAACTTCGGATACAATTTACAAACTAGATACCCTAAGGAACATTCAGTTAAAGTTTGGAAGTATTTGGCCCAGTAGTTTCAGAGGAGAAGATTTTTGTAAAAGATTACTAAGATTTACGAAAAATGGTTAAAAATTGACTATAAAGGGCAATAACTCCTAAAGGGGTCAACTGACCATTTCCTTCATGTTGACTTGTTTGTAAATCTTACTTTGCTGAACATTATTGCTGTTTACAGTTTATCTCTATCTATAATAATATTCAAGATAATAACCAAAAACAGCAAAATTTCCTTAAAATTACCAATTCAGGGGCATCAACCCAACAACAGGTTGTCTGATTCATCTGAAAATTTCAGGGCAGATAGATCTTGACCTGATAAACAATATTACCCCATGTCAGATTTGCTCTAAATGCTTTGGTTTTTGAGTTATAAGCCAAAAACTGCATTTGACCCCTATGTTCTATTTTTAGCAATGGCGACCATGTTTGTTGATAGATCATAACTTCGGATACAATTTACAAACTAGATACCCTAAGGAACATTCAATTAAAGTTTGGAAGTATTTGGCCCAGTAGTTTCAGAGGAGAAGATTTTTGTAAAAGATTACTAAGATTTACGAAAAATGGTTAAAAATTGACTATAAAGGGCAATAACTCCTAAAGGGGTCAACTGACCATTTCCGTCATGTTGACTTATTTGTAAATCTTACTTTGCTGAACATTATTGCTGTTTACAGTTTATCTCTATCTATAATAATATTCAAGATAATAACCAAAAACAGCAAAATTTCCTTAAAATTACCAATTCAGGGGCAGCAACCCAACAACAGGTTGTCTGATTCATCTGAAAATTTCAAGGCAGATAGATCTTGACCTGATAAACAATATTACCCCATGTCAGATTTGCTCTAAATGCTTTGGTTTTTGAGTTATAAGCCAAAAACTGCATTTGACCCCTATGTTCTATTTTTAGCAATGGCGACCATGTTTGTTGATAGATCATAACTTCGGATACAATTTACAAACTAGATACCCTAAGGAACATTCAATTAAAGTTTGGAAGTATTTGGCCCAGTAGTTTCAGAGGAGATTTTTGTAAAAGATTACTAATATTTACGAAAAATGGTTAAAAATTGACTATAAAGGGCAATAACTCCTAACGGGGTCAACTGACCATTTCCGTCATGTTGACTTATTTGTAAATCTTACTTTGCTGAACATTATTCCTGTTTACAGTTTATCTCTATCTATAATAATATTCAAGATAATAACCAAAAACAGCAAAATTTCCTTAAAATTACCAATTCAGGGGCAGCAACCCAACAACGGGTTGTCTGATTCATCTGAAAATTTCAGGGCAGATAGATCTTGACCTGATTAACAATATTACCCCATGTCAGATTTGCTCTAAATGCTTTGGTTTTTGAGTTATAAGCCAAAAACTGCATTTGACCCCTATGTTCTATTTTTAGCAATGGCGACCATGTTTGTTGATAGATCAAAACTTCAGATACAATTTATAAATTATATACCCTAAGGAACATTCAGTTAAAGTTTGAAAGTATTTGGCCCAGTAGTTTCAGAGGAGAAGATTCTTGAAATAGTTTACGACGACGACAGACGACGGACGCCAAGTGATGGCATAAGCTCACTTGTCCCTTCGGGACAGGTGAGCTAAATATGAATTGCAATGGTAAAAATAACAATCAATCTTATAATTCAAGGTCTTTTACTTTCCAATGTATTTATATTACATAGTATGGATGTGTACTGATTGATAATTTAGTCTAAGATGCCTGATTTTTTTTATTACTTGTTAGTGGCTTTGAACTAGCTGTCAGTAACTGAGAGTACTCTCAAATCTGTACTTGGTGTCTTTTTGTTAATGGGATATCAATCGATATACAAGTACTGGTCACCTCAACTCTGTGTAGTATTTGTATTTGTATCCATCTGATGAGTTAAGCCTTTTTCAACTGATTTTTATAGTTCGTTCTTATGTTGTACTGTTATACCACTGTCCCAGGGTAGAGGGAGGTTTATGACTCGCTAACATGTTAATTCAGTGGTTGTCATTTGTTTATGTTTTTCATATTTGTTTTTTTTCTTTTTTTGTTCATAAATTAGGCCGTTAGTTTTTCTCATTTGAATTGTTTTACATTGTCATTTCTTGGACTTTATAGCTTACTATGCAGTATGGGCTTTGCTCATTGTTGAAGGATGTACGGTGACATGTCGTTAATTTCTCTTGTGGAGAGTAGTCTCATTGGCAATCATATCACATCTTCTTTTTTACAGTAAAAAATGTTTGATGTCATTATGGAAAGATTTGAAAAAAATACTGCCAGGGGTTACGTAGGAATAATGGATGAAAAAGGCAGAGGAATGGAAAAAACTTTAACAAATGAATGGTAAGAAAATATTGATGTCTCAGTACAGAAACTGTGAAGCTCATTCAAAATAGAGTAAGTGAGCTACCATTTGATTTTTATGGGGGGGCTAGGATGAAATTTGGAAAAAATAGGCAGGACAGGAGCTTTGAGTAAAAAAAAAAAGGCAGGATGAGACACTTGCAAAAAAAGTCAGGACGACAATTTAGGTAAAAAAAAGTCAGGATAAACTAAAAAAAAAAGACAGGACCGAACAGAGTGAAAAATAAAAAGGCAGGACAGAGATTACAGCTAAAAAAAAAATGCAGGACAAAATTTTTCATCCTAGCCCCCCCCCCATAAAAATCAAATGGTAGCTCCCTTCCCTAAGAACCTCTTTGTACCTCTTCATGTCCAGCTATAACTTTAACCTCAGGGAACAGGTAGCTGGCTATTCTACAAACAGGATCTTCTATATGATGTTGCTCCTTGCAATACTGTTTAGCAGCTTCTGTAGCTAGATTCAGTTTGGTTCCCCAGAAACAAAACACTGTCATCATTCCGCTAGGTGTCTCTTCTGAGGCTCGCTGCATTGCCTGGGCTCTTACTTTGACAACACTGAGGGCTGAAAATAGTGACAGAAAATAGTTACTGGTATAGGAACTGGAAGCTTGTTTTTAATATTGACAAAGTAAAGTCTGACAATGACTGCCTTGTCTTGGTTATCCATTAGACAGCAATCTAATTACACAAATAGCAAATACAACATCACATTTAAAGGTTCACAAACTTTTTGCTTTTTGAAACTTCAGCAAGACAGCACCAGTCTTTATATTAAGGCAATATTATGTCTACAGCTCAAGATGTCCATTTTTAGCTGCTGATTTTTTTTAGGTGTAGTGTTGTTGGTGTTTTGACAATATTGTATACGTCAATTTTATTCAGTTAAAAATTTACACTTGCTTATATACTAGAGCTGAATAATTCACCATAGATTAGAGTGACAGCTGGGAGATAAAGGGAATCACTCTTTGATTAATAGCTGTCTCATAAATCACGATCATGTATATTACTGCACTCAAGGCACACAACTGAGATGGGATCTGAGATACATGAAATGAAAACTAGTAAACCAAAGTAATAAGTTAGAAATCAGGTAACAAAATTGTTTTTCTCATGTTAAGATGGACTAGTACACATTTTTGTTTAGGGGCCATCTGAAGCCCTCCTATATGTGTTCAGATTTCTCCCTGTGTTGAAAACCCATTAGTGGCTTTGTGCTATTTTCTGCTCTTTGACACATTGTCGATTTTCATTCTTAATTTTATCTTACTTGAAGTAATAAAAAACAATCTTTACTTATATCTCTATATATTATACATTGTATATACTATATATAATATAAGATATAAAGCTAAAGGCTGACCAACGGACACTACAAATTCAAGTACAAATTATGGTATAGATGCTACATTGTAAGTGAGAGATGTGTGTGAACTTAGATGTGATTATCTCCCCCTAATAGAGTACAGTCAATTTAGGAATTATTGTGAGGTTTTTATTATTGTGAAAAATGCGAGAGAGTTGTAAAAGCAATAATTTAAACTCGCATTTTGAAATATTTCATATTAATTAAACACAATTTTTCTCAAAATCATAAAAAATTAAAATCACATTTTAATCTAAAATGACAAAATCGCAATAATAAATGCAAGCAATAATTTCTGAATTTTCAGTACATGTAACAAGTCAGGCTATCTTGACCATGCACTAATTGCTCATTGTGTTTTTCTTTCTTCATTCAACATTTTCATTATTTTCAGCAGATCCTGTTTTTCCATTTTTTTCTGAGTCATTGATAATCAGAGATCCCTGTGATCTATTTTAAGATGGCACATTGCCATTGTCTAATAATCCCTTTCGTGGTTCACAATCAATTTGACAGTTTTTCTTAGAAAAGATATGAAAATGTGTGATAATCAGTGTTACATTTTTTATAAAAGCTTGTTATGGGCTCTGTGAACTAAAGCCCAATAAAAGTTTATAGTAGATATATTTATAGCTGAATAATCTAACTGGTAAATCTCGTCATTGCACGACTGTGACACTACACTTCATGATGTAGTTTAGTGTCAGAGTCATGCAATGAGGAGGTTTATTAGTAGTTTTTTGTCAGAGTCATGCTATTTTAACTGTTAAAATAGAATTCAATTATTTAAGAATCTCATTTAAATAAACTATCTAATATATCTGTAGCTATATGTAAGTACCATCTTCAAAAGACATCATTCCAGCAAACACCATAGCAGCAAACTCTCCAACACTGTAACCAGCTGTAGCAACGGTATTCTCTATACCCTGTAATACAACAAAATCATGATATTAATGTACTTATGATATCAATTGATTTTTCCTATACATCTTTTCATTCATTTCCCCATTTTCATCTTCTACACAAGAAAAATATTCTTCCAGCATGAACTGTTTTTACACCAAGGCTTATAGCAGGCAACAAATATTCTATTTTGTTTAAAATGATCATCTGATCAACATGAAAAATTCTGCTGGCAAATATTTGTTTAAAACAATTTTGACTCACAACAAGCCACTTAAAAATGTACACATGTTACAGACTCCTCAACATGCTCAATAAGAGTTGTTGCAAGGGTTCTTTAACGTGCACAGGAAGCACAGTGCATGGTACAAAAAAAATGTACATGGACATGGGAGCTCAGATTTAATGTCCCTGTCTGACAGTCAGATTACTCTATAGAAATGTTCAACAAATTGCACAGCTACCACCATTTGTTATGCGTAACCAGGAAGGAGTGTTTGAAATCTATTACAATAGAAAATTCAATAAAAAAAAAAAAAAAAAATCAGGAAAATTTCCCGAATTTTTCATTGTACTAATGAACTCAAAATCGTTCAATTTTTTTTTGTCGCGTTTTTTAATTTCCGGATCTGCGCAGAACACATAACTCTACTTCCTTCTTCCAGTCTGGTTGTCGTGAGACTTTGATTAGTCTAGTAAAATATAGCAACTCAAGGAACACAATACCAATATTTCATTTTTAATCATTCTTTGTCTTTGGTATGAATAAGCGTTAGGCCTACCTGATGCATTGCGTTTCTTTGTTTACATTGAACATGACGTCATAACTTAAACATGTTAAATAACGTCACAAGTAAAATCCCTAACAACAGAACCAAAATCGGAAACGTTACGGTATTTCCGTATCTTTTTTTAAAAAATATTTAAATTACAAAAAAAATTTATTTCAACAAACTTCGTCCCCATTCACAGGTAATGCCTGCCTCATATTATTTATAACTGTAATGTTGTAACACATTGTACATTTTGTATGTGTAAAAATCTTTTTATTATTGTTTACCTGAAAGTTTTCTTCTTTTAATCTCTCAATAGCTGCAACAGATGTCACAAAAACAGCAGGCTGACAATGTATAGTTTTATCTAGTTCTGATTTTGGACCATACAGACATAGTTTTAGTAAATCATATTTCAGTATTTCACTAGCATGGTCATATAGTCCTTTGACACCTGGAAAGGGTAACAATTGTTTACCCATGCCAACAAACTGGCTACCTTGCCCAGGAAAGAAAGTAAATGATTTTGTCTCTGGGTCAATTTCGGGTCTGATTATTTGTGAATGTTTTTCATGTTCTTTTGATTTTTGATTGTCATCAACATCTGATGAAAAAGTCTCTACAAATCCTTTATCTTTATCTGAATTTATAATCATATCATCAAGCATTCCCTTGACTTGAAGTTTGCCCTGGTTTTCATATTCTGATGTCCTTGAAACAGATCTAGAATAGGGTGAACGTAACAAATCGGCTTGTCGTTTCTTATGTCTTCTAGGTACATAACTTGCATCACTCGCAATGTCAACTGATGAAGATGGACTTGTGTGTTCGTCTGTTTTCTTGGAACAAAACATCCGAACACTGTTCAGAAATCTGGCATCAGTTAACAACTGTCTATGCGCGACAGAGAAAATGGAGTCTCTTAACAACAATGGGAACATGGTCTTCAGTAACTCGCTGAAACCTTAGTTATCAATCACTTATAAGAGTGACAATCGGTAAAAATTTGGCCTCCATGTGCTCTTGTTTACAATCAGCTATCGGAAATGTGTCGTACTCCGAAAATGAGATTCACCTTTTTACGACAAATACTTTCGAATCATAAACATTAAAAATCGGATTCAAAAACTCAAGGTTTTGCTTTTTTTTGGTCTATAATGGTGAATTTGTGTCTTCTTTTAAATCAGTTTGCTAAAAATCGAGTAAATAAAGAAAATCTTTTACCGGAAGTAAAGGGAAATATTTCCCGCGAATTTCAACACGTGACACCGACCCATCACAAAACAACGAAAAACACATCTCAGGTATTTGACCAACTTGACTTTAAAAATGCATACAATGATTATGAATAACTTCTGTTGCTCGTGTCATTTTCAAAATGCATTAACATATACTTATCATTATAGCTTTTACATGTTATCACATTGACATTGTGGTTATTTCTTTGGTGTTTTGCAAAAAATGTATAAATAGCATTTTAAAAAAATCTTCCAGTTATCTGCCTTTAAAATTATTGTTTTATGATTACGTTTATATGTAATTGATATATGTTTAGGCACAGTTCTGCATGTATAATGTTTTGTTTGGTTATTGATGTACTTTGTGTATCTGTCAGTATTTAGTTAAAGACTTAAAATTGACAAAAATGTGGGTATTTATCACAGGCACTTGTCTCCGAAAAATTTACTATATATCTTCTTCTTTAGGTTTTCAGTAGTCCTTCAATGATCTGAAGATTATTTACTGTTTGCGCGCGCAGCGTGGCCTATATATATATATTTAATGACAAAAAAAAAAAAAATACTTGGAAATAAATTTGAGGTGTGTATATATACAGTGGAGTCCCCGGTGTCTGCGCGGCCCTTGTTATCGCGCATTAGCTGATTTCGTCATATCAACACAGTAACACATACAAAACCGTTTTTGTTATTGTTTTATCCTTCCGAAGGGATAAAAAGGAAATAAAATTGATAAGTTCAAGAATTAATTAATAATTGAAATCCCGTGATTTACCATATTAGGCCAATTTCCATTAAAAAAAATACATCATCAGATAAAATTAGTTTAATTTACGTCAAATTAATATTGGATTGAAATATTTTCTGCTCTGCATCCTTGGAAGTGTGCTATATTTCGTAATATAAAATCTTTCCTTTATTCCAAATAAGCTATTTTTGGAAGGCATGCGCGAAATCACCGGACATTGGAGGAACTCTCAGAACAGGGGCTTCCCTAATTTTGGACACACATTACACAAAATCCAGAGGATGAAACCATACAGACAGAAGATTTTATGAAATAAAAGTATATTATGAATGTGTTCACACAAAATTATCCAATTATTGGTTTTATCAGTTGAATGAAGTGAAGTCATAAGTCTTAGGTGCGCGGATACACCGGACTGCACCGTACCTTAATTATAACACAAGGTACTTTACTCGCATTTTTTTAAAATGTCAGTCAGTTATGCTGATTTCTCGTTTGTCAACCCCACTAAAACTTGTTTTATCGTAATTCTAAATTGAATTATCTACACAATGGTGTATAACACGACTACTGTTATTGTCAGAATCATCCGTAGCAGTCCTACCCAAGTATGTCAATCGTAATTATTTCGTCTACCGACGCCAATTTAGAAACACAAACATGACTTGCAGTGGTCTAAAAACAATCACATGAACATTTATTGACAAATCTTGTGTATTAGAGGTAAGGGTAAATATAATGCTTATCATCTGAAAGAAAACTTTTCATGAAACGAATGGTGTATGGAACAAGAAATTTGAAAATGAATTGACAGAGAAATAAGGGTTTTAAGTGGAGTAAAAGTAGTTTGGTACAGTACCTTCTCATAAATATACTTTGATAGTGGATCTTCCCATGGATAGAAACAAGTGGCTGTGCCTGTGTTCCATATGTCTAAAACAAGATGCATT
The DNA here is from genome assembly GCA_037788925.1 of Mytilus galloprovincialis. Lineage (NCBI taxonomy): Eukaryota > Metazoa > Mollusca > Bivalvia > Mytilida > Mytilidae > Mytilus > Mytilus galloprovincialis. Next base: position 48,477,472 of record CM075333.1, read on the forward strand.
TGATATTTATGAACATTGATTTTGTATTGCCTTTCTCACTGGTTTGAAATGACCTTTTTAATTTGATTGTCATAAAAAAAAAATGTTGTATATTCTATTATATCAATAATTATAACTAATATTTAAAGGAAAATATTAAAAAACTAACAAGGGACATTTATAGAAAAACATATTAGGGACATAGTTAAAATAAAATTGGCATAGAACTTTCAAAGTCGAAATTTTGACATTTCAAATCTTAAAATCTCTGTGAGGGTAATCAATTGTTTTCACTAATTGCGATAATTTCCATGGTTTTTTTTCAACATTTTATTCCCTATCCGATGACATGAAATTATAAAACCTGAGGCGGGTACTCATAGCCTATGAAGATAAAATTGGCTTCATGTCACCGCATGCGGGAATGTGCAGGCACTGTCTTATCTTTGATTGTAATGCTTCTTCCGCATAGTTGTCTGGCTGTAAAGGTTCACCCTTTTCCGCCATTCCATGAAGAATAATTATTTATGATATGGACTTTTTTTGGTGTTTGTGAGTCTACTGTAATGTTTTAAAGATTGAGTTTACTTTTGATTTTGTGCTGCTGATTTTTGCTGAAACTATGGCCTTTTGACTGAAAATTTCTTCAATAGATTTAGCATTTTTTTTCTGGACTGAAGGCCCTTCACATACATGAATATGTTGAGATAATTTTTAGAATGTTAGTCCAGTATGACAAGAAACAGGTCAAGATTATGTTTGGATCCACTCCATTGATTTTTGCCAAAATAACAGGCAAAAATACAATATACAATGTATGTTACTATTTTTTTCTTCTTAAAATTTAGAGTTTCAGCTCTGAAGACATATGGAAGATGATGTTCTTTTAATGTAGTAATAGTTTTTGTTGTTTAATTTATATGCAATATACATGTATCATGACTGCTTATTTCAACCCTTCTGTACAACTGTATCTATTTGTCTTGCAGATTGATCCTTTTTGTACAAATGTATCTATTTATTTGTCTTGTAGATTAAAACTTTCCGGTTGACAACCCAATATGTCTGAACCATTGACACCTCGTAGAAGTAAACGGGGGAGGACATCAGAGCCTACTTCTCCAACGACAGATGAAAATGCTAAAACCCGTAAGGTTATGTTGGAAATAGTTTGTTAATAACTTGTTTCTATGAATAAAAATTTTTAGGATTTTAATTCAGGAAGTTTGACAATTTTTTACCTGTTCATTATATATTTAGCATGATTTGTCTGTAGTGAGGGATCAGACCAGTTGCAAGATGGACACCAATAGAGTAATATTTGAACATGTATAACTAAATAGCTATTAATTGCATACCGAAGTTTAGATCTCTTTGTGTTCACTCCAATGGATGGAAACAACAAAATTAACTGAAGCTGTTGTGGAAATTGGTATTCAGAACTATTTTAATGTTAGCTGCATAAAAAAACAATCTATTTATTGCAATAAATATAATTACGATATGAGATACAGTTTGAAAACAGTATTATTTTTCTTCATTCTTACATTTTCTTCATCTGGTTGAAGACACTAATTTTGATTTTCTTTGTTTATTTTTAGCAACCAGGAAAAGTTCAAGATCCAGTGCAACAACACGTATGTATATATTGTCACATTGTGTTGCTGCTATATATTGTTTCTAAAGCATTCAACATGTTAAAGCAGGGTCATAAAAATGAAGAAAAAGAATCCACTGTTTAGTGTAAAACACATAATCATTAAGATGGTTTGAGTTTCTGTTGCTGGCCATATTTGAAAATGTGCCAAAAGGATTAATGTCTGACCATGCTGACTTTTTTGTCTGTAGACAAAAGTTTTATTAGGTGAATCCAGAGCAGTCCCAAGAAAAAAAGTTTTTGCATATGTTAATTAACCAAAAAATAATCTGTTGTAGTTGAGCAAATCTGAATATGGTTCTTTTGAACCCTCTACATAGCTATTAGAGTGAAATCTAAAATAATTATTTACTTTAAAAAAAAATATTCTATCAATAAAAAAACCTACCAAAGCAATTGTTTTCAAACATGAGATAAATTGACATTTCACAATGGAGAAACATCTAAAATGAGAGACAGTTATGGACAAATAAGACCAAATTTCAAAGCGTAAACTTTAAGGGGAAAAAAACCTACCAAATCTAGAAGGGAAGTCTGGTACAATAAAAAATGACTTGTCTTTTAAACAGTGAAAATAGTCTATGAAATGCGTGAACAACTTAGATGTCAGAGTAGAATGTGCAGATTGATGATATGTCATTTCATGTGAAGGACAGTTCCAATTCCCAGGAAATTAATTAAGCCCATACTGACTGTTATTGTTTGTATGTCATTTGATTTGTGGTTCTTTTTTTAGCCTCATCAACAAGAGGAAGTGCAAGAAAAAGCAAACCAGAGAAAGAAAGAGATGAAACATCCTCACCACCATCAAAACGTAGAATGGATAGTTCTCCTGGTGCTGACCTTCGACCTCTGCCTTCGTCTCCTCCATCAGGACCACAAGCTGAGGACACCTCCTTGTTTTCCAGTCCACCTCAATCTAGAGCAGGTATGTTAAATGGTAGATATTAAGATTTAGACGAGATAAATGTTTTAAAGGACTATCCCAGACAAGACAGAGGGAAGAGATGTTTAAAAAAAAATTTAATTTTGTTTCACAATGAGACCAGTCTTCAGGCTAAACATGAATCCACAAGCCTGTAGCTCAATTTTAACAAATTTTTAGTTGTATTCTATATATTGGCTAGTAGAGAAAAATTTCATAAGCCAACAGCAATTTTACAAGCCATGGCTGTAGGATTTGTTATTAAGTGTGAAGGCTGAGACCACTGAGGTGTTTACCTTTCCTGGTTGTTTTTGAATGCATTATCATTATAAATCCTGTTATTTATCCTCCTGAACATGCATGAAATATTTGCCACTATGTTGAGCAACCAACAATCAATCAATCCCTTTATTTATAAGCATAGTACTTGAAAGGCTTAATGTTAAGATTCAATGTCTATTTAAAATAATTCTTTTTTTTTTCAGCTCCTACCAGTGAAATAGATTTAAGTTCACCTCTGAATTATGGAACACCAGGATCAAGAGGTGGTCCTCGTACACCTGGAGCAGCTGCCACACCCATCAGAACAAGACCAGATGTCCGAAGTGACAGGAAGCTGCGACAGGTCACAATTGGAGGATCAGATCCAAGTGTTGGTGTTTTTTCTTTGCAATTGTTTTGAATGTGCATGCACTATTTTACAGATCAATTTCAAATTTTGTTCCGGTCTGATGATTTTGTGCAGAGTTATGGTCCTTGGACTTTGAAAATTCACTGAAATAATCAGTTTATCAAATTTTTTTCATCATGCTTGCAGATATTGACTTGATATTTGTAATATAGTTTACACCATGGCAAGTTATAGATCAAGTTAGGATTTTGTTCCAGTAAAATGAATTTTTAATCCGTAGGGGACTATGTATTGCCATGCAATACTCACAGAATGCTTGTTTTGTATGCTATTTGCATGTTTCATCTACTAAAGACTTTCAATCGAGATAAAGGAATACTGAGTGCCTGTCCATCAACAGTGGTGTTTAATTAGTTTCTTGAATGACAAGTTAAATTTATTTGCCAACAATTATGCTGGATGATAAGAAATTAGTTGCAAAAAGTTTTAATTGAATTTGTTTAAAGATTGTTAATTAAGTCGTATGTTGGTGGTTGATATGGTCTGTTGTATTGTACAGTATTCCTGTAATCCCTTTAAAGTAAAATGTATTTTGGTATGTTAAAATGGAATATTGCGAAGTTACAGTTACATTTTTTTGGTGAACAACCCTGTTTTATCATGTAAACGTGTTTTATAACTTTATAAACTGAGTACTGTAAATGCAGAAATTATTGCGTGCATTTATTATTGCAAATTTTAAAGAATTGACTGAAATGCGAGATTAATTATTGTGATTTCAGGAAAAATTGACTACAGTTGTATGTATCAGATATCAGAATGAGAGTTTTTATTATTGCAATACTCATTCAGTCACATTATTCGCATTGATAAAAACCTCGCTATAATTTCTGAATTTACGGTACTTCTGAAGAGTCTGCAGATTTAAATTGATTATTGTCAATGTAATATTTGCTTCTTTCAACTATCTTTTTGCTCCTGTAGGAACCAACGAAGATCACCAGTGATATTACTAGTGATCCGAATGCTGGTCCACAACTGGTCATCTGGGGTACGGACGTTGTGGTCAGTCAGTGCAAAGACAAGTTCAGAAGGTTCATCACCAAGTATGTGGACAAGAACATGGCCGGTGATGAACAGTTTGATGGAATGGATATCAATGAACCATACTACATACAGAGGCTGGAGGAGGTTAGTTGTAAATTTGTTAATAAACAGAACATATGCATCTGGAATTCACTTGCCAATTTAAACAGTTATCTCCCTTTGACATTTTAGGGAGTTACAATTGTCATTATGATTGAACAGGTATCAATAAACAAATTGCCGTTATGATTGAACAGGTATCAATAAACAAATTGCCGTTATGATTGAACAGGTATCAATAAACAAATTGCCATTATGATTGAACAGCTAACAATAAACAAATTGCCATTATGATTGAACAGCTAACAATAAACAAATTGCCATTATGATTGAACAGCTAACAATAAACAAATTGCCATTATGATTGAACAGCTAACAATAAACAAATTGCCGTTATGATTGGACAGGTTACAATAAACAATTTGCCATTATGATTGAACAGTGTAACAAAAGGGTGTCAATTAAACATGTTTTTGTTTACCATAGCTTATTGAGAATTCATGGTTTCTGTTACTAAAGTGCTAACTTTCATTTTGTTTTGTGACTACATATTTAAACAAATCAGTGGAAAGGCATTTTATTAGTATGTACTTTTCAGATTAGTGTAATTGGTGAGCCATTCCTGAACTTTAACTGTGAACATCTTCGTGAGTTTGACGCTGAACTATACCGCCAGTTAATCTGCTATCCACAGGAAGTGATACCCACATTTGATATGTCGATCAATGAAATGTTCTTCGACAGATACCCTGACACTGCATTGGAACACCAAGTTCAAGTCAGACCATATAATGCTGCTCTTACTAAAAATATGAGATCTCTCAACCCTGAAGGTAAAATTTATCAGAAGACTTTCATTGCTTTTGAAATTATTGTCATATAAGAAAGGACAATAAGGATTTAAGTTTGGTAAATAGTATGAAAGATATTTTACAAACTTTTATGTAATCAATAAAAAAAAAAGCAAAAACAAAATACAGTGCATTTTCAGAGCAGAGAAACATTTGATACATAATATGTTAGACTACCCCAAGGAAAGCAATGTAAACCTTGGCAGATAATACAAAATGTCCTTGTCATCTTATGGCACAGTGCTCATACCAAAGTCTTTGAAATTTATAATTTCTGCATTTAGGAGCTCCAAATTAAAACAAAGCCAACAAAGCCTGATAGGCTTGCAGTTTAAATCTAAAAAGGACTAGCAGGATGAAAATCGTTTGACTCAACAAACCATGGTATATGCACATGAAACTTACAGGCTCTCATTCTAAATCTGCATGTAATATTTACTGTTGGATGTTGTAAACATCAATCAATCAGATAACCCTATTATGTTACTTACTGATCAATCGAAATAGTGATAATATTTTTATGCCCCACCTACGATAGTAGAGGGGCATTATGTTTTCTGGTCTGTGCGTCCGTTCGTTCGTCCGTCTGTCCCGCTTCAGGTTAAAGTTTTTGGTCGAGGTAGTTTTTGATGAAGTTGAAGTCCAATCAACTTCAAACTTGGTACACATGTTCCCTATGATATGATCTTTCTAATTTTAATGCCAAATTAGAGATTTTACCCCAATTTCACGGTCCACTGAACATAGAAAATGATAGTGCGAGTGGGGCATTCGTGTACTGAGGACACATTCTTGTTTTAAATGGTCTGTTGAGATAAACTAGCTAGATAATCGATTTTAATTATTAATAGATAAATACAAGTCTTAGAGTCAAGTCTAACTGGTAGCAATATACACTTACAATCATTGCAAATATGCCCTAAATCTTTAAGAAGATATTTTGTTGCAAATTCTTTGAATATTGAAACATCAGTTTTCATGTGTTGTGTTTTGCGGTTATTTTCCTTTTGGCTCTGTAAAAACACATCTGATAACATAATTGATACAAAGGCTATGTATGTTTGACTGAAAAACCAAGTGCATTTTTTCAGATTTAACTGTCCTTCATATAGTAGTAAAAGTTGAAGGAATATTGCCCTGTATAGCTATCATTAATGATTTAAAATTTAAACAATGTATTTTCAGATATTGACCAGTTGATAACAATAGGAGGGATGGTTATAAGAACAACAGCACTGATCCCTGAGATGAGAGAGGCTTTCTTTAAATGTTATGTCTGTGGAACCACAGCATCGGTAGAAATTGACCGGGGCAGGATTGCTGAACCTACTCTTTGTACCAACTGTAATACAAACCATTCTTTTGCTCTGGTACATAACCGATCACAATTTACAGATAAACAGATGATAAAACTTCAGGAATCTCCAGGTAAAAAAACCAGCATGAATGGTATCAATTACTTTTCAGTCAAAAAGTAAAGTATATATAGACAATAACTGTTTAGTTTCTTTAAATATCAGCTGTATTTGTACGAGGCTTGGAAACAAGGGGTATGCGAGCTTTTAGCGAGCTACTACACCTGTTTCGAGCCGAGTACAAATACAGCTGATATTTAAAGACACTAAACAGTTATTGTCTTTATCCTGCAATTAATTCTGTTTATTGTTTGTGTTTTGAAAAACACAAAAACTAACATATTTAATTAATTAATTTAATTAATATTTAATTTGTAATCCCTTGAGGCCCGCGTAGTAATATCAAAATCACACATTACGCTGAAGACGGGTTCGCAAAAAAAGAATCTCGAATGGTCAACAATAATACATCGCTCAAGGTGTGTAATTATCTATTTTAACATAACAACTAATTTCAACAGTAAAAACAAATAACAAAACATTGTCAAATTTGAAACAAAAGTGTACGAGTTGTCCTGACGCTTCAGACTTGAAATTCACTAAACATGCATGCTGAAATTGACATGGTTGATTTTGTAACACAATCATACACATTCAAGTTTAGCCTGGTATCCCGGCCCGATATCTAGCTGCGCGTCGTACTGACAAGAATCTAGCTGCGCGTCTTACTGACAAGATTAGCCAGGACCCCAGGCTAATTCAAGTTTTGAAATCGACAAGTGTCATCGTCATTGGAATGCAACTGGAATACACATTCTGAGGTCACACAGGTTCAAACAATACTCAGTCCGGCAGTGGGCGGAGCTTTAAAGCGATATCTGTATAGTATACAGATACAGCATAGCGATATCTGTAGGGCTGTATCTGTACAGTAGGACACCCAATTGCAGGACAAATATATATATAGTTTCAAGGAGACCATTAGAAAATAGAAATACCATGATTTGGAAAATTTAAAGTCATAAGAAACCTCAAATTAAAAAAGATAATGCATATGTTTTTTATAACTCAATGGATAGTTTTCATTATAAAACTTATCATTGCTTATGTACATATACTTTTTACTGAAGAAAATTCTTTAATTTGTTCATATTAAGAAGAAGTTTACTTTATTTTAATTGCTTCCTTCCAGGAAGCAATTTCCTGACATATTTTCTGTATGCAAAGTGACCTTCGTGTGACCCATGTCTTAAAAATTCGCAATATTCATGGATGTCCTTAAAATAAACTATTATCTGATTGTACATGTTAAACACGTGTTCAATATCCATGCTTTGTTGTTGATTGTTGACAAACAGATGACAATCGTTACACTTTGGCTTCAAAACATGAACTTTAATTACCTGCCATATATTCACAACAACACTGACCAATTGAAAATAAAATTGACGATTATACGAAATTTATGCAAAAAAAAATGATAAAATCGTGCACAGAAGACTAAGTTTATGATGTGTTTGTATGCATTGGTTCAAGAATTGGAATAACATTATTTTTCACCGATCACTCGTTTATTATGACTTTTAATATGGTAGCTAGTATTGGATTAGCTATACAATGTAAGATAGCCATAGATGTTACTTGAATAAAGCATCTGAACCAGGACGTTACTTGAATAAAGCATCTGAACCAGGACGCATGTTAAATATTCATATATACCTATCAGCTGATACCTATAGGGCTATAACCCATGCATAAAATCAATGAAGACTATTATTTTCAATTGATGCTCAATTTCTCAACCAGGCAAAACAAGTTATTTATGAGAAGTACCCTCAAATGATGTAAGTTCGACAGAAGTGTTTAAATCTAACCCTGGTAGGTTGAAATAGTGACTGAGATGAGACAGTAGATATGTCGTATGCAGGGATTACAATATTCAGTAACAGACTTAAGGTTAAGGTCAGGTATAATGGGGTATTTAATGCTATATAAACACCATTTTATGTCCATTTTATTAATGTGAGAAACTTATTTCTTTTCAGAGGATATGCCAGCTGGACAGACACCTCACACAGTAATACTGTATGCACACAATGACCTTGTTGATAAGGTGCAACCTGGTGATAGAGTCAAGGTCACAGGTATCTACAGAGCCACACCTCTTCGTGTCAACCCAAAAATGAGAAATGTCAAATCAGTTTACAAGACACACATTGATGTAGTTCACTTCCGTAAACTGGATGCCAAGAGATTGAGAGAAAGTAATGATGATGATGATGATCAGTAAGTAGATCAACAGGGAATCAGCCAAATATTGATTGAGAGCTTGAAGAATTTGTTTTCATTTCTTCTTGTTACATGGAGTTTTTTCCATCACATGGCTGTTGGTTGCCAAGTGTCTGTTATCTTTGTTAAAAAAAATATCTCTGAAACTGCTTTGAAAATTTGAATAAAACCTTACAGCACATGATTGAGGGGGAGGGGGCATATAGTTGAAGTTTTATTCCTTTCTGACAACAACATGGCCACTATGGACATTTAAAAAAACAATAAATAGACTGAATCTGTCAACAGCTAAAAATATCAGCAAATTAAGATATTTGTGTTATAAAACATTGAGCTATTTTAATCCTGATATTTTATGTAAACAAAATATTTTATCAGATAAGCTATTCAGTCTCCATGGAGTCTTTAGTTATGAAAGAGATAACTTTCATATAGTAAATTTTCTTGGGTAGTCTTCTTGCACTTTAGTTTTGCTTCTTAATTTTGTTTAATATCTCTAGAAAATTGATATTTATTTTAAAAATTCACAGTAACTTGCTTATTATTACTGAAAGTGCTGTTTTGTTTGTATTTGAAAGCACAAACATTAACAGGGAAAATTTGCACAGCCAGAGTTTGTTAAGGTCTATATTTCTATTGAACTTTTGACAGAAATATTTTTATTTTGCCTACAGCATTGACTGTTTATATCAAAATCTGTACTTACCTGTCTGAAAAACATTTGCAATTACCCCTTGGTAACCCCTTGCAATCGCTAACTTTTAAATTATCTCCCTTTCACGATCTCCCGAATAGAAGATCACTTTACCTTCAGCGAAAATGGCTACAGCCTGATCGTATTTGGTTTAAAAGCAATCGTTATTATTATATTAGGTAAGAATAGACATCGAGTGAATTAGAAGCGATGGAAGACAAGTATAAGAATTGTGTAAAGTGTACCTCACGTATGAACGTGTTAGATACGCATGAGGAATGCTATAGACATCGAATTTGTCACAAGGCTTTCCCGTGCAATATTTGCCGGGAATGGGACGACGAGAAGCAATCGCTAGTTGATAAAATGTTGGAGAAAGCGAGGTCGAAGCTTTCTCTTTCTTCAAGTGCCGTTAACCCTTCTGTGCAGGAGGCAGGCAAGAAACTTGAAACGGCAAAGCTGAGTGAATTGGCGTCGCCGGCAAAGCATGACAAACTATCAAAAGTTCGAATTGATCATAGTGCAGATGATCGTGAAACTCAAGGTACAGGAGTACATTTTGAAGCTGTTGAATTTAACAAATTTATAGCAGATCAAGTGCAAATGCAATTGAAAAAGTTGTTACCACAACAAGGCCTTATTGCAAGTGATGCAATGCATGCTTCCATTGACTCGAAATGTGAAATTTCGGAGAGTCAATCTTTGTCTAGGCCAAGGGCCCACTATAGTAAATTTATGCCATCTGATGATCAGATTTCTGTTGTTTCCCATGAAATCGAGGATGAAATAAGTATGGGTGGTTCAGCTATTTCTGATGAAAATAATAATGATGTCCACTCTCAGTCACAACATTCTCATGAAAAAGACTTTTCTCTGTTTAGTGAAGGAGCACCAGGATCTACCGATCCAGTTCAATGGAATAATTTTCTCCATAAATTGACAACCAAATTAAAAATAGATTGTTCAGAGGAAACTGAAGTAGATTCAGTCAGAACTTCCTATTTGCCTTCAAGACTAAATCCTGGCAATTCAAATAAATCACAACATTCTCATGAAAAAGACTTTTCTCTGTTTAGTGAAGGAGCACCAGGATCTACCGATCCAGTTCAATGGAATAATTTTCTCCATAAATTGACAACCAAATTAAAAATAGATTGTTCAGAGGAAACTGAAGTAGATTCAGTCAGAACTTCCTATTTGCCTTCAAGACTAAATCCTGGCAATTCAAATAAATCAACTAATTTAAAATTACCTTTAGAGGGTACTACAGTTGAAGTTTTCAAAAATGTTGAAAAGGAAGCTATGTCTGTTAGACTTAAAAATAGGTCAGTTCGTCTAAGAGATGATAAGGCTTTTATGGTGTCGAAAAAAGATTTCACAGAATTTTGTTCCCCTCCAAGGCTTGATGATAATATTGAGGAGGGTTTGTCATCTACTATGGGCAATAAGAAAAAAGGTTTTGTAGACCGTAAAAAGTTTTCACACTCTTTACCTTCCTTCCATAAGGAAATGGATGCTGAATTTAAAAAGGTTGACAACTCAGCTAGGACATTGTTAAGAGGTGTTTCATATGGCTCTTTGATAGCAAGCTATATTGATGTTGCTGATTCAGAGGAAGACAGGGTAGAAGCATGTTCAGCTTTAGTAGCATGTTTCAAGTCTATGGCAGATATGACTTCACGTATAGTTGCTAATTCTGTTATAAACAGAAGAAAAATTTTCTTAAAAAATGTTGATTTTACTAGCAAAGCCACATCAGCTAAATTGTTGAATTTACCTTTGAATGGCGCACAACTTTTTGGTGGTAAATATTTTGATACTTTGCATTCCTCAGCTGAAAATATAAGAGATGCTAAAGAAACACAAAACGTTTATCGTTCTTCATTTGTTCCTGGAGGGCAAAAATTTGATGAAGGATCTAGAAAAAGAAAATCTCAAGAAACTTCTAATGTATCCTACAACAAACCTGCAAAAACATCAAGATATGATAAGCAGGATTTTAATGACCGTCGTGGCACTGACACTTCGTCTAATTTTCGTGCCTTGCCAGCAAAACAAGGAGGAAAAGGATCTTTTTTATGGAAAAATTCCTCCCAGAAAAATTTCAAGAAATAAACAATTATTTGTCTGCGGTAAGTCTCCAGGTAGGAGCATGGTTGTTACATTACCACAGTCAGTGGTTTCAAATAACTCAAGACAAGTTCGTACTTCAGATAGTGAAGAACGGTTTAATTTTAGATTTCATAAGTCTTCCAGCTTTTACAGGAGTAAAAGAGACAGTTGTACCCAGAGTAGGTACAAAAAGGTCTTCTATATTAGAAGAGGTAAATTCTTTGTTAGAAAAACATGCTATAGAGCCTGTCCCGACAAGTGCAGAAAAACAGGGTTATTACAGTACAATATTCATGGTACCAAAAAGACAAGGAGGTCTCAGACCAATTCTAAATTTAAAACCACTAAACCAGTTTGTCATACCTCATCACTTCAAAATGGAAACCCTCCGATCGATTCTAAATAGTCTGAAAATTGGGGACTGGGCAGTAAAACTGGATTTGCAAGATGCATATTTCCATATACCCATTCACAACCATTACAGAAAATTTCTCCGCTTCAGCATTTTGGGGAAAAAGTATCAATACCGAGCTCTACCATTCGGTCTACGATCGGCTCCAAGAATTTTCACAAAAGTGATGGCAGTAGTAGGTGCGTTTCTGCGAAAACAAATGATTCACATATTTATGTACCTGGACGATTGGATGTTAAAAAACAGCAGCAAAGTAAAGCTGACAAAACAATTACAGTACACTCACGAATTGTTGAAAAATCTGGGTTTGATAATCAATGTGAAAAAATCTTGTTTAGTTCCGACTCAAATAATACAGTATCTAGGAGCAGTGATTCACTTAAAAGAAGGTCTTGTGTTTCCGTCTCTAGAGAGATTCAAAAATATAAGTCAGATGATTCAAATATTCCTAAATTCACAAACAGTAGAGGCACGTGTAATGTTGAGACTACTTGGTCTAATGGCTTCATGCATAGATTTAGTTCCATGGGCCCGACTGCACATGAGACCACTTCAGCTTTATCTTCTAGCTTGGTGGAGACCAGCTCTACACAGTTTAAATCATTTGATTCCACTGTATCAACCACTCCAGGAACATCTATTCTGGTGGCTAAACCGAAGAAATTTTTTCAAGGGAGTGCTATTAGAACAGGAATCTGCTCAGGTGACTCTAGTGACAGATGCGTCACAGTCGGGATGGGGAGCTCATATAAACGGTGTTTGGTCGCCTCAGTACAAAGTAAAACACATCAATTGGCTAGAACTCAAAGCTGTGCAGTTAGCACTGCAAACATTTCTGATAAAAGTACAATTCAAAAGTGTGCTAGTGAGAACAGACAATGCAACTGTCGTCAGTTATCTGAACAAACAGGGAGGTACGCGATCCCCAGACCTTTGTTACTTGGCATGGGATCTTTTGAAATGGTGTATAAATCACAATATCAAAATCCAAGCTGTGCATATTCCGGGGAAAAAGAATATTATAGCAGATGCCCTGTCAAGGGGGAAAATGACCATTCGTTTGACAGAATGGGCATTAAATATGACAATAGTGAATTTGTTGTTCCTTCAGCTAGGAACACCAGTAATAGATCTGTTTGCAACTTCAATGAACAAGAAGCTGCCAGTGTTTTGCTCTCCTTGGCCGGAAGAAACAGCAGTGTAAAATCTATTTGCTTATGCATTCCCGCCACCGATCATTCTAAACAGAGTATTACAAAAAATACAGAAAGAGGACTGTGTAATTTTACTGATAGCGCCAATGTGGCCGAGACAGTCATGGTACAGTCAACTTCTCAACCTGTTAATAGACTTTCCAATACAACTGCCTGTACAACAAAATCTATTAAGTCAAAATGGAATTTTTCATCCAAATCCAAGTGTTCTAAATCTTGTAGCTTGGAAAGTGTCAAAAGATCTTACACTGCAAAAGGATTTTCACCAAAAATTGCTTCAATTATTTCCAATGCACGAAAACAATCAACACAGACAGTTTATAATGCAAGACTCAAGCTATTTGACAGCTGGTGTCAAGAACGGAGTATCAATCCCAGTACGGCAACTGTGCCAGAAATAGCTGAATTTCTTATGTTCTTACATACTGTAAAGAATTGTAACCCAAGCACTTTAGCTGGTTATAAGTCAGCAATAGCTTTAATACATTCATCTAAAGATAGAATTTCTATTAACATGGATTTGCGTAATTTAATTAAAGGATTGTACAACATTAATCCACCAATAAGGCAGTTGGCGCCAAATTGGGATTTGCCGTTGGTTTTGCTAGTGTTGACAAAGACACCTTTTGAACCACTAGAAGAAGCAGAATTGAAATATTTAACCTTTAAGACAGTTTTTCTTATGGCATTAGCTTCTGCTGCAAGAGTCAGTGAATTACACAGTTTCACTATTAATGACAAACATTTCAGGAAAGAGCAAAGAGGTATACGGTTGTTGCCAAATATGCAATTTCTTGCTAAAACTCAAACTTTGAATAAACCATGGGAACCAGTATTCATTCCCAAATTTGAAAACTATGCTACAGATCCAAACGATTTACTGCTGTGCCCTTGTAGAGCACTACTAGCTTATATTAAAAGAACTGAAGTTTTGCGCAAATCACAAAGACTCTTTGTAACATATCAAAAGAATCATCATGTAGAGGCTTCTAAGAATTCCATTGCACGATGGATTGTGAACACGGTTAAATATGCATATGAACATGCAGATACAGACACACTTCAGTTTGTGAGAGCTCACGATACAAGAAAGCTCTCAACTTCTTGGGCTTTATTCAATGGACTTTCCTCTCAAGAAATTTTAAGAGCAGCTCATTGGTCAAATGAGACAACATTCACCTCATATTACTTGAAGGATGTACCAGATTTGGAATCTCGGTTTGCAAAAGCTGCAATTTTGCATACGGCTAACAGAAGACAGAAGAAGTATTAAGGTAGATATTTTTTATTTACTAGTTACTTTCTTCCTCTTACCCACCACCTTTAGGTTTATGCTGCAAATTCTTTGCAAATGTTTTTCAGACAGGTAAGTACAGATTTTGATATAAACTATGGTTTTTTGTCGAGCCTGCAACTTTTGTTGCAGAAAGCTCGACATAGGTATAGTGATCCGGCGGCGGCGGCGGTGTTAGCTCACTTCTTAAAAGCTTTATATTTTAGAAGGTGTAAGACCTGGATGCTTCATACTTTGTATATAGATGCCTCATGTTACGAAGTTTCCGTTCGTCACATGTCCAATGTCCTTGACCTCATTTTCATGGTTCAGTGACCACTTGAAAAAAAAGTTCAGATTTTTTATAATGTTGAATTCTCTCTTATTATAAGTAATAGGATAACTATATTTGATATGTGCGTACCTTGCAAGGTCCTCATGTCTGTCAGACAGTTTTCACTTGACCTCGACCTCATTTCATGGATCAGTGAACAAGGTTAAGTTTTGGTGGTCAAGTCCATATTTCAGATACTATAAGCAATAGGGCTAGTATATTGGGTGTATGGAAGGATTGTAAGGTGTACATGTCCAACTGGCAGTTGTCATTTGACCTTGACCTCATTTTCATGGTCAGTGGTTATAGTTAAATTTTTGTGTTTTGGTCCGTTTTTCTCATACTATATGCAATAGGTCTACTATATTTGTTGTATGGAATGATTGTAAGGTGTACCTGTCTAGCGGGCAGATGTCATGTGACCTTGACCTCATTTTCATGGTTCAGTGGTCAAAGTTAAGTTTTTGAGTTTTGGTCTTTTTATCTAATACTATATGCCATAGGTCATCTATATTTGGTGTATGGAAATATTTTATGATCTTTATGTCAGTCGCGCAGGTTTTATTTGACCGTGACCTCATTTTCACGGTTCATTGCACAGTGTTAAGTTTTTGTGTTTTGGTCTATTTTTCTTAAACTATAAGTAATAGGTCAACTATATATGTTGTATAGAAGCATTGTTAGCTGTACATGTCTGCCTGGCATGGTTCATCTGACCTTGACCTCATTTTCAAGGTTCATTGGTCTTTGTTTAATTAGTTATCTTGGTTAATGTTAAGTTTATGTGACAGTTGTATTAAAGCTTAACTTTATACTTAGGACTATCAACATAATATCATTGATTAGTATAGAAGGTGAGACATTTCAGTGTGTGCACTCTTGTTAAAGTAAAAACCTTGTTTATGATAAATCTGTACTTACCTGTCTGACCCTGCCCACCTCCCCACCTGAGGAAGTTAAGTTTTATATAATGTATATAGTTATTTCCGCCTCAGGTAAAGTGATCTTCTATTCGGGAGATCGTGAAAGGGAGATAATTTAAAAGTTAGCGATTGCAAGGGGTTACCAAGGGGTAATTGCAAATGTTTTTCAGACAGGCAAGTACAGATTTATCATAAACAAGGTTTTTACTTTAAAAAACCATAGTTCATTTCTTGTCACTATTACTAAAGACTTGTGATTAAAATGCATCGTGAATCTTTTTGTCGAGCCTTCGACTTTAGTTGAAAAAGCGAGACTAATCGATCCTACATTTCGGCAGCGGCGTCCACAAATATTCACTCTGTGGTTAAAGTTTTTGAAATTTTAATAACTTTCTTAAACTATACTGGATTTCTACCAAACTTGGACAGAAGCTTGTTTATGATCATAAGATAGTATCCAAAAGTAAACTTTATAAAAATAAAATTCCATTTTTTCCGTATTTTACTTATAAATGGACTTAGTTGTTCTGGGGGAAACATTACATTCACTCTGTGGTTAAAGGTTTTAAAATTTTAATAACTTTCTTAAGCTATCCTGGGTTTGATCAAACTTGGACAGAAGCTTGTTTATGATCATAAGATAGTATGCAGAAGTAAATTTTGTAAAAAGATAAATCCATTTTTTCCGTATTTTACTTTTAAATGGACTTAGATTTTCTTCCAGTTAACATTACATACAGTCTGCAGTTAAAGTTTTTAAAATATTTATTAGATTCATAGACTATCCTGGATTTATAGCAAACTTGGACAGAAGCTTCTTACAATCGTAAAATTGTATCAAGAAGAATATTTTTATTGATTTTTTTTCCTCATTTTTGTTGAGCCTGCGATTTACAGCAAAAGTAGGCAAGACACTGGGTTCCGCGGAACCCTTACAAATTTTTTTTAAATATTTTTATTTGAACTGCTACTTTTCAGAAAAGATACTAATTTGAGCGAAGAAAGGGAAGAATTCCTAAAGAAACTGTCTAAAAAGTCTGATATATATGAGAGATTGGCTAGAGCAATTGGTAAGTAGTTCCATAGTGACCAAACAAGGACTGTTTTTGTTTATATTAGTTGCTGTTAGATGATAAGATCTGTGATACAACAGTTATACAAATTAGAGTTAAAAAATTTCAACAAAATGAAGATTGAATCTTAGCTTACATGGAGAAAATGATATCTCTTTACTTTGACATTAATAGAAACAGCTAAATGAACATCCTTAACATCTTGTTTAAATCAAAATAAAGTTGATCCCTGAAGATGTAAATGAAAGCATTTTTATGTGGGTTTACATTTTTTATTGCCCTGCTGCATAATGTGTTCCTGACTGTATACATCTAACTTTTTTGTTTGAAGATTGTTAACCAAAAAATTTGTGGTCACATCTACTTAAGACTTAAAACACTTGTTCCATTATGATGTGAAATTTTAAATACATTGTATATGGGCTAAATTAGTGTTTTCCTTGTTATGGGATCATGGGAATTTATCAAGGTAAAATTTTTGTTTAAGTTAGTTTATCCTAGAATTGTTGTCAAGTAAGAATACACGTATGGTATGATGTGAACTTTTAAACAAATAGAATTTACCCAGATTTCATGAAATTTCTGTACAAAGAAAAATAATAGAAAGAGCTAGTTAAATATAAATATATATAAAATATAAATAAAATACACATTTTTCTAGCTCCAAGTATATACGAAAATGAAGATATTAAGAAAGGAATATTGCTGCAGCTCTTTGGTGGATGCAGAAAAGACTTCACAAACTCGGGTAGAGGAAAATTCAGGTAAATATGTGGTTCAATCTGTTTCAGAAAAAAAAAGGTCTGGGTCTGCATCTTTTGTAGGGTGTTTATTATATAAATTTTTGTATGTTATACATACAAGAATAATCCCAAGGGTATTGGGGATGAAGGTTTCCTTAAAAAGAAAGACCCCTGGATAAAACTACCAAAGGATTAAGATGTTAACAATTATAGGTCACAATCAACAAATTTAAACCTTGAAGAAACTATATAAAGTACTGGATGATAAAACTTGAAAGATACCACATGTTGGATTTATACTACAACATGGATCGAAAATCTAAACAAGCTGTGGAAGCAGAACTTTCCTCCTAATCTGGGACAGTGGCTTGACAGTACGAAAAAAGTACAAACTAAGAATAATAAACAGTTTAAAAGAGCTTGACTCCGCAGATCTCTACTAAGCACCAACAATAGACAAAAGATAGAAAATACTGATCTAAGAGAACTCAGTTATTGAAGACTAGTTTTAAGCTTTAATAAGTCCAATATCAACTAATAAACCTTGCTTTCTCATGACTTTTAAGGGGAAAAAAGATGCTCACGTTTCAACACTAGTAAATTTAATGTATTACTAATCAAGAATTTGAAAAAAAAATCATTAATAAATTGGTTAAAAGAAAGATTTTGTGGAGTATATAGAGAACATCAGATACTTGGAATGTTGACCAAACTTCCTGTTTTGCTATGTTTTCAACTATTTTTAAAAAGGGGTAGACTTGCAGTCTTGCTCCTTTGCAAAAAGACTTGTACCAAGTGCTGTAGTGAAGTAGATTTTGAATATTTTGTCATTTATGTATATGTTTTGATCACTACTGACAGAAAGAACTTTTGTTCTTCAGATCTGAAATGAATATATTACTGTGTGGTGATCCAGGTACCAGTAAATCTCAGCTTTTACAATATGTTCATCATCTGGTGCCCCGAGGACAATATACATCAGGAAAGGGATCCAGTGCTGTAGGTCTGACTGCATATGTGACTAAAGACCCAGAGACCAGGCAGTTGGTACTGCAAACGTAAGTAATTGGTGTGATTGATCATTAATAACTTGCATAATATTCTGGAAATTTTATGTTGACAATCTTCTTACTGTTTTTGAAAAATGAAAACATTTGAATATAAATAAATTTGGTGTATTTACTGTCTTCTGATTGGTTAAAATTATTAGTTTTATTTTCAATGTTGACAATTTTGATGGCGACTCACCCACTCTGACGTTGTGTATTCATACGCCAACATGTGTGTACGTTGTAATTGTTAATATAAATAATATAAAAAGTTCTTTGAGCCTTATTTTTGATAGAAATTTATTTATAATGAATGGCAATTCGTCGCTGGGCTTCTAAAATGTCGTATGTGACTTTTTTGGCTAAAAATACTTTTTGACACCAATGGTCTGGGCAGGAGGAAATCTTTGGTATCACAAAATAGCATACAGTTAGACCAATCAAAATGTGTGAAATAAGACATATTACAAAATTGCAAATATCAGTTGTTTGTAAAGTTTGCTTCCAAAATGTTGTATGAAAAATTGAAAATCGTTGTAGAATGGCTTTGGGAAAAAATAATTGTACATTTCTTTATTTCTGTGAAAATATTTTAAGTTCTTGGATAATCCAGAAATGTCAACGTTTTTATTTCACTGCTGTTTACAAAAATGTTCAAGTTCACATACGACATTTTGGAAGCATGCATTTTGCCAAAATTTTCAAAGCCTGTTTGTGAGAAATAAAATTCTTGAAAAATTTGTAATTTACAACATTTTAGAAGCCCAGCGACGAATTATTTATTTAAATTTTATTGAACCATAAAATAAATTCAAAATAGATAAGTCATTCATTGAATATAGTAAACATTCAGTACTTGACCTCTGAGATATGGTTTCAAAAAGATATCATATAATGCACAGGATATGTGGTAAGACTGCCAATGAGATATCGATTCACTTTGGTTAAATTTGTAATACTGTGAAAGTACTTTCCTGGGTATAATGTTTTGTGGTTTGAGCAAATTTACATGTTTGTGGGTTTTTATGCAGTTAAGCTGCATTATGCGAGCACCCTAGATTTGTGTTCTACCCAATAAATCCTGAAATACTTGCCATTGTTATTATCTAGCTTGTTACTATGTTATATATAACTAATTGAACACTTTTTTAATACTTTTTATTCTGGATTACAAAAAAAATGACCAGAAAAACCTTAAATGATCGTCGATTTATCCAAAAGTTTTAAAGTTACACATAGGAAGTAGTGCTTATTAAAAATCCTTGTGTAGTTCATTATGACTTGTGCTTTTAGCTAAGATGTCAAAGAACAATTGTATGAAATATTTAATCGCCGAAAATTTCTTAAGACAAGCAGTTTAGATTTCCTAAATGACAAAAGTCGTAGGAATATTGTTTGTCATCAATACGTAGTACAACTACGTCAGTAGTCTATTATATAATTCAACTGTTCATGCTGTTGGCGGCAATTTCAAATTAGAAAAAGAAATTTTCGTAGCTTTTCAATTTGGAGGCAGGTGTGCAAATTAGCAGTGGTCCGAGACCTTCCACTTTTGCAAGCGGAATTTCGACTAGGATAGTTGGTTTCTACCTACGCCCGACGTAGTCGCCTTACATTTGAAAGAAAATAAGAAATTACTTTGCAAACCTTTTCACCATGTTCACCAAAGTCTCCAATTAAACGAGCTAAAAACTTATTTTTATCATTATTATTCATGACGGCGATGTTTATTTTGTTCAACCGCTAGCTTTATACAGAAAATTACCGACAAATATTGTATAAATTCGAGTAAAATCGTATCTGATTGACAAAAACAACATTGTAAACACATAACAATGGCGGCCGTGAAGACAAAATTTTACAAAATCGGATCCGATTCCGGAAGCGGATAAGGGTAATTCCGGGTTTGACGATCATTTACAAAATAAATCCAAGCAGGTGAAAAAATACATCTATGCATGGTAAATGAATATAAACACTAGTATTGTAAACCAAAAGATATATGTGAAAGAAAGAAACAGCAGAAACATATTTTATTCAAAAACTAAAAATTACTTTTTGATAAATTTTAATTTAAAAATCCAATACAACGTGACAGCTGGGAACAGTATATCTAACAATATACATGTTCATGGTCACAGTCTAAATTTTCTTTATAAATGATAAATCATGATAATGCATGTGAGATGCTTTTAAAGTGTAAACATATTACTGCAATTTCGAGGGGCTATTTGTTTTTTTCTCATTATTGAAGGGTCAATTAAGGTAGCTGAAAGTTTCATTCTTTAGTTTCACAAATAATGCAACTATATTATATATACCTTAATGTAAGTAAATCATATGATGGCATTCTTTAGGCCACTCTACCCCCTCCTGTTTGATAATTTGGAACAATGGCGGATCCAGCCATTTTAAAAAGGGGGGGTTCCCAACCCAGAGTAAAGGGGGGTGGTTCCAACTATATGCTCCCATTCAAATGCATTGATCGGCCAAAAAAAGGGAGGGGTTCCAACCCCGGAACCCCCCCTGGATCCGCCACTCTGGAAACGGTCGAGCTCCCTACCCCTAAATCATATGTGGGGCAGATCCAGTATTTTAGGTTAGGAGGGGCGCAAACTTAAATTTTTGCTGAGCAGAGCGAGGCTAAAAAAAAATTGAGGTAAAATTATCGGAATTTTCTTTATTAAGCTGAGAAACAACCCATGCTTTGCAAATTTAAGGGGGGGGGGGTGCAAGCCTGCAAGCCTCCCCCGTCTAAATCCGCCCCTGCATATATTCAAGTATAGGAAAATATAATAAATAAAAAATGAAATATAGGGGGAGTCCCTGGAGTTACCCCACCCTCCCTGTTTGAGAGCTTGGAAACGGTCGAGATCCACACCTCTTAACCATATATATTCATGTTTGTGACAATATGAAAAATCAAATGAAATATAGGAAGAGTCGCTAGGGGTCACCCCACCCCTCCTGTTTTAGAATTTAAAAATGGTCGAGATCCCCATCCTTAAACCATATATATTCATGTATAACAATATAACAAATCAGATGAAAGATAGGGGGAGTCCCTGAGGTCACTGTTCACGCTCCTGTTTGAGAACTTGGAAATGGTCAAGATCCATACCCCTAAACCATATATACTCATGTATGGGACAATATAACAAATCAAATGAAATATAAGGGAAGTCCCTGTGGTCATCCCAACCCTCCTGTTTGAGAACTTGGAAACGGTCGAGATCCCCACACCAAAACAATATATATTCATGTATGGATCAATATAACTAATTAAATGAAATATAGGGGGAGTGCCTTGGGTCACCCTACCCTTCCTGTTTGAGAACTTGGAAACCAATGAGTTCCCCACCCCTAAACCATATATATTCATGTATGGGACAATATAACAAATAAAATGAAATGTAGGGGAAGTCCCTAGGGTCACCCTACCCCCAGTGGCGGATCCAGAAATATTCATAAGTTGGGCCCACTGACTGACCTAAGAGGTGCCCGCTCCAGTCATGCTTCAGTGATTACCTATATAAGCAACCAAATTGCCCCCTAAATCCTCTGCCTACCCCTACCTGTTTGAGAACTTGAAAACCGTTGAGATCCCTACCCGTAAATTATATATATTCATTTGTATGGGACAAAATAACAAATCATTTACATTTACTATGGGCAAGTCAGTCAGACCTCATCTTTGATCCCTGTTGTAGTGAACATTTGTCTGATTCGTGTCTCATAACTTTTGTACTATAGAACACACACTCAGTTTTCTTTCCAGGGAAACCAGTCCATTCATACTATTACATGTTCATACTACGTCAAATTGAACTTCTAGCAGTCAAATAAAACCAAGGTTAACTACCAAGTAGAACAACTGCAATCATTGGGAAATTGTACCACTGCAGACTCACCATAAAAAATATACATTGATATATGCATTGCTTTTGAAACCATGATAACATATAAATTATTTGCCTTAATAAATAAATCATTAGATAAACATGAATGTACTATATATGAATGTTTAATGTTGAGGCAACATTGCCACAGTTTTCATAATTACGGTTGCCTTGGTTTTTGGTTAACTGCCTTCAGCGCTTACAGCGCTTTGATTAAATTCTTGAATTTTAGTTTTCTCAAAAAATAGAATTGAAAAATTGAAGCCATCCATTAGAAATGAAGGTTACTAATTGTCTGGATTGAAGAAAATTGCAAAGTAAACATTGACCGGTGTTAATCATAGTGATCACACGAGTTATCCAGAGATAAAGTGATCAACAGATTAAAGGGTGTCTTCCCATTTATCCAACTTTTTATACGACCGCAAAATTTGAAAAAATTTTCGTCGTATATTGCTATCACGTTGGCGTCGTCGTCGTCGTCGTCCTGCGTCCGAATACTTTTAGTTTTCGCACTCTAACTTTAGTAAAAGTGAATGGAAATCTATGAAATTTTAACACAAGGTTTATGACCACAAAAGGAAGGTTGGTATTGATTTTGGGAGTTTTGGTCCCAACATTTTAGGAATTAGGGGCCAAAAAGGGCCCAAATAAGCATTTTCTTGGTTTTCGCACTATAACTTTAGTTTAAGTTAATAGAAATCTATGAAATTTTGACACAAGGTTTATGACCACAAAAGAACGGTTGGGATTGATTTTGGGAGTTTTGGTTTCAACAATTTAGGAATTAGGGGCCAAAAAAGGGCCCAAATAAGCATTATTCTTGGTTTTCGCACAATAACTTTAGTTTAAGTAAATAGAAATCAATGAAATTTAAACACAATGTTAATGACTACAAAAGGAAGATTGGTATTGATTTTGGGAGTTTAGGTCCCAACAGTTTAGGAATTAGGGGCCAAAAAGGGACCCAAATAAGCATTTTTCTTGGTTTTCGCACCATAACGTTAGTATAAGTAAATAGAAATCTATGAAATTTAAACACAAGGTTTATGACCATAAAAGGAAGGTTGGTATTGATTTTGGGAGTTTTGGTCCCAACAGAATAAGGGGCCCAAAGGGTCCAAAATTAAACTTTGTTTGATTTCATCAAAATTGAATAACTGGGGTTCTTTGATATGCCGAATCTAACTGTCATGACTGTGTATGTAGATTCTTAACCTTTGGTCCCGTTTTCAAATTGGTCTACATTAACCTTAACTTAGTTTGATTTTGACAAAAAATGAATCAGTTAGGTTCTTTGATATGCTGAATCTAAAAATGTACTTAGATTCTTGATTATTGGCCCAGTTTTCAAGTTGGTCCAAATCGGGGTCCAAAATTAAACTTTGTTTGATTTCATCAAAAATTGAATAAATGGGGTTCTTTGATATACCAAATCTAACTGTGTATGTAGATTCTTCATTTTTGGTCCTGTTTTCAAATTGGTCTACACTATAAAGTCCAAAGGGTCCAAAATTCAACTTAGTCTGATTTTAACAAAAATTGAAATCTTGGGGTTCTTTGATATGCTGAATCCAAAAATGTACTTAGATTTTTTATTATGGGCCCAGTTTTCAAGTTGGTCCAAATCAGGATCCAAAATTATTATATTAAGTATTGTGCAATAGCAAGTCTTTTCAATTGCACAGTATTGCGCAATGGCAAGAAATATCTAATTGCACAATATTGTGAAATAGCAAATTTTTTTTTAATTAGAGTTATCTTTCTTTGTCCAGAATAGTAAGCAAGAAATATCTAATTGCAAAATATTGTGCAATAGCAAGATTTTTTTTAATTGGAGTTATCTTTCTTTGTCCAGAATCAACTTAAATCTTTGTTATATACAATATACAATGTATATTCACTTTTTACTACCAACTGATAAATTAAAATAATCTTTACCATTCAGTGATAACAAGCAGTTTTTTTACATCTTAATATTTTATGATGTATTTAAATGAGTAGTTATTGTTGCAAACTCCATTAGAAATTTTAATTCAGATTAGTTTTGGAATAAGGGAAAGGGGAATGTGATTAAAAAAATTGGGTTCAATTTTTCTCATTTGAAATTTCATAAATAAAAAAGAAAATTTCTTCAAACATTTTTTTGAGAGGATTAATATTCAACAGCATAGTGAATTGCTCTAAGAGAAAACAAAAATTTTAAGTTCATTAGAACACATTCATTCTGTGTCAGAAACCTATGCTGTGTCAACTATTTAATCACAATCCAAATTTAGAGCTGAATCCAGCTTGAATGTTGTGTCCATACTTGCCCCAACTGTTCAGGGTTCAACCTCTGCGGTCGTATAAAGCTACGCCCTGCGGAGCATCTGGTTAAAATAAGGTATTCTTATTTTGCCAACTTTTATTTTTGTTAATTATTGGGTTGTTTGTTTAGTAATAATAAGGTGTCTCTAAAATTTGACAGTAATTTTTTTCCTGTATGTTTTTATATTATTTAATAAATATATATAAATAGGCGATAGCAAACTTGTTATATTTTATGTCTGTCTGTCTGTAAAGGTGAAAGGTGTTAATTAGGCCATACACATGACCCATAAAGAAAACAGATACAGAAATGAATGCCATAAACATATCTTGAATGGTAAAATAATTCTTATCAAAATCAAGCCCAGCATGAATTTATAATTTCCCATACGAGAATTGTGAGGATACAAAATGAACACTTTATCATCATTGATCATGCATAGCATATCAACATCGGAAATCTGATTTTCATCGATAAAAAAAAATCCAAAAAAAAAATGTTTTTGAGAATTAAAAGATCAAAAGTTGTACAGTTAAGTTTGTTAAAGATTTGGGTATTATCCTGCCTGTTGTTATAGTTCATGGTGCATTTGCCCTGTGACTACTATTATAATATTCTCAGACTTGGCGATATTCTATATTTTCTCTAGTTCATATCAGTAAACAAACCTACAATGGGATCTTTCCATGTATTGATTTGGACAATGGTTGTTTTATTTCGTTGGACACTTAAATTTGTGGATAAGGTCAACCACGAAAATTGGTCCCCAACAAATAAAAAATTTGTAAGGCCCCCAAAAAAAATATATGTCTGTTTAAGGTTACATGCTTTAAAAAACAAGGGTAGGTAGACAGTATTTCCATTTTATTTTATTTTTTCATTTTATTTTTTGTGACATGATTTTGCGGTTTCGTCTTGTGGTGGTCCGAGTTGATCATGGGCAGAGTTTACCTGTAATTTTAATGACTGGATTATTATGTTATTGGTTAGAAAAATGGCGGTAAAATGTTTATTACATCACATGAGTAGCGAATTTCCTTAAAACAGCTATCATATTCACGATTATGAACATTGGGATGTATCAGGCAATACTATCTACACTTTTGACACGAGTTCAGTTTATTTTTCACTTTGTGACGGAAATAAAATGGCTTAGGGTCATGAGGGTCGGCGCTCAAAATAGGATCGGTTTGGTAACCTTAAACAGACATACATTTTTTTTGGGCCTAAGCAATAACATGCTGCCACTGTATGGCCTTAAACAATGGGGAAAACCCATAATCATATGTTCAGTTTTACAAGGCCTGACATAAATAACATGCTGCCACTGTATGGCCTTAAACAATGGGAAAAACCCATAATCATATGTTCAGTTTTACAAGGCCTGACATAAATAACATGCTGCCACTGTATGGCCTTAAACAATGGGGAAAACCCATAATCATATGTTCAGTTTTACAAGGCCTGACATAAATAACATGCTGCCACTGTATGGCCTTAAACAATGGGAAAAACCCATAATCATATGTTCAGTTTTACAAGGCCTGACATAAATAACATGCTGCCACTGTATGGCCTTAAACAATGGGGAAAACCCATAATCATATGTTCAGTTTTACAAGGCCTGACATAAATAACATGCTGCCACTGTATGGCCTTAAACAATGGGAAAAACCCATAATCATATGTTCAGTTTTACAAGGCCTGACATAAATAACATGCTGCCACTGTATGGCCTTAAACAATGGGGAAAACCCATAATCATATGTTCAGCTTTACAAGTCCTGACATGAAAAATGTGAAACAATTCAAATAAGAAAACTAATGGCCTAATTTATAATAAAACAACTTTTTAAAAAATGCAGATAGGAGTCCACAGAAGAGACATGAACCAACAACAAAATTCACAGTAGGTACTACAATCTTCTGACTTACTACATGCACATGGAGATTGTGTCAGATCAAGCACTTAATTGTCCCCCTAACCTTGGACAGTGGATTAACCACATAACATCAGAACAAACTAAAGTTCAGTGGCAAGAGGCATAGATTACCTTAGCCGTATTTGGCACAACTTTTTGGAATTTTGGATCCTCAATGCTCTTCAACTTTGTACTAGTTTGGGTTTATAAATATTTTTGATTTGAGCGTCACTGATGAGTGTTATGTAGACGAAACGCGCGACTGGCGTACTAAATTATAATCCTGGTACCTTTGATAACTACTTGCACACATTTCAATTTAGAAATTATTATGGACATTGATTATTGATCATTGGACAAAAATATGAGATCAACTATACTAGCAATTTCAGGAAATGATTAAACAAATATTTTAAAATTATTTTGCTTTAACTTATTTTTTGCAGGGGTGCTCTTGTGCTGAGTGACAATGGTGTTTGTTGTATTGATGAATTTGACAAAATGAATGATAGCACCAGATCAGTTCTGCATGAAGTTATGGTGAGATACTCAAATTTAATGCTGAGTTCACACGTAATTCGTATTCGATTCGCATTAACTAATTCGAATTAGTTTAATTCGTATTAACAAAAACGTATTTCTAATGTGAATTGACTAATTCATTTAAAAAAGAAGAGTGTAAGAACGCTATTAGCGAATTTGATTCGCATTCGATTGAATTCAATGCGAATTAAATGTCCATGTGAAAACGGCATAAATAAACGAGAATAGAAGTAATCTCAAAATTCAGTGTAATTATTGAGAAAGTACAGATACATATTTGTATTCCCTCTTATGCTCTGAAATGAAAGAAAAAGCATTTTATTTTCAATTTCTCAATTGTCTTAAACCTGTATAAAGACAATGAGGATTGAGATTATCAGTTTTTATAGTACTGGGAAATCATTGTTTTTATTGCAACCAATTTGATAAATTATGATAATGATATAACTACTAGCAATTAAAGTCTTTAAATTTCAGAAATTTTAGTTAAACTTTGAATCACTAAAGGAGATATGCTTAACACAGAAATGTATATTTTCTTGTGTTAGTTTTATGGGTAAGGGTAATGAATTTGTTGCGTGCGAGCACCAAATTAGACCTTTGATTTTAATTTAATGCTGCTGTTCTGATTGGGAAATAAGTAGTATGTCTATACAGTGGAATTATGCAGTGACTGATATTTTTCAGGAACAACAAACGTTATCCATTGCCAAAGCAGGTATCATCTGTTCACTGAATGCCAGAACGTCAATCTTAGCAGCTGCCAACCCTGTGGAATCTCAGTGGAATAAAAATAGAACCATTACTGAAAACATACAACTACCACATACTTTGTTGTCAAGGTAACTATATGAAAACATACAACTACCACATACTTTGTTGTCAAGGTAACTATCTGAAAACATACAACTACCACATACTTTGTTGTCAAGGTAACTATCTGAAAACATACAACTACCACATACTTTGTTGTCAAGGTAACTATCTGAAAACATACAACTACCACATACTTTGTTGTCAAGGTAATAATCAATGTCTGGTTTTCAAATTAAGACAAGAGATTTTATATGATTGCCAATGAGATGATTTCCCACTATATACAATTGTCCAAAGAAACACAAATTGTTACAACCATGATAATATTTCAACCATGTTCAAAAAAATTGGAACTATTTGCTTTGTTGAAAACATGTTTCCGTAATTTTGTGAAAACACCTTTTGATTGTGGGAATTTAATTTGTGGTTTTAAGACTTGCACGCTCCAACTTAATATACTTGTTTTTTCAATAGACTTCAACAATGAGGGAAAAAAAACGAATGCTGTCTAGTTGGCAATATAAGGCCTTCTAATGAAAAATGTGAAGCAATTGAAACTAGAAAACTAATAGCCTAATTGATAAAACAATTTATACAAGAAAAAAATATAGAACAATAACCAACCACACACACCCACTGAACTACAATTGTTTGTTGTCCTGAATTTACATTCTGGTATGTTTTATTGTAGATTTGACCTGATTTTCCTGATATTGGACCCACAAGATGAAATGTATGACAGACGTCTGGCCAGTCACTTGGTTTCACTATACTTTCAAAGTGAGGAAGAAGAGCATGAAGATCAAATGGTATGTTAGTGAATTACACAATTTTATTTCTTGAGAAAACTGCTGTCAATTTTTCTTTCCACAATGATAAAATGTTAAATTTTCCAATTCGACAAAATGTTAAATTTTCCAATTTCTTAGACAATATTCTGTAAGCAAAATGAAGCTAGGCTTCAGATAGTATCAGATACACATGGTGTGTGAATGATAATAAAATTAACGGTACCAATTTTCTGGCACCAGATGCGCATTTCGACAATACATGTCTCTTCAGTGATGCTCGTGGCCAAAATATTTGAAATCCAAAGCTTATATAAAAGATGAAAAGCTATAATCCAAAAGTTCCAAAACGTATAGCCAAATCTGTGAAAGGAATCAGAGCTTTGCATGAGGGAGATACATTCTTTAATTTATAATAATTTCTATCATTTTGTAACAGCAAATTTTAATAACACAAAAAAATCCGTATTTTACTGGGCTGGTGATAAAGTTCTATGTTGGGATGATTATTAAAAAAGAAACTGCATCAAAGCATCATTTCATCATATTTATGGATTTCCCCATAGTGTGATATCATAATCAGCTGAATAGAAGTCTTAAAAAGAAAATTGCATGGTTTGAGTTAATTTTTTAAAAAGCTAATTGTAGAGAGTCAATGAAACAAAATTATCATAATTTTATTTTTAGAAAATCTAAATATTTCTATACAAAAAAATATTTCAGGACATGGGCATTCTTAAAGACTACATTACATATGCCAAGAGATTTATTAACCCTAAAATCAGTGAGGAAGCAGGCCAAGCCTTTGTAGAGGCTTATGTCATGATGAGAAAGGTGGGAAGTGGGCGTGGTCAAATATCTGCCTACCCTCGACAGCTTGAATCTCTCATTAGATTGGCAGAGGCCCATGCAAGGATGAGATATTGTACTACAGTAGAACTTGCTGATGTTGAAGAAGCCAAAAGGTAGATAGTTATATTGTGACCTGTATCATATTGAAGGATGCAACTCAGAAATGACAGATAGTTGTGAGAAATAATGATTATATAAAAAAGAAGATGTGGTATGATTGCCAATGAGACAACTATCCACAAAAGACCAAAATTACACAGACATTAACAACTATAGGTCACTGTTCAGCCTTCAACAATGAGCAAAGCCCATACCGCATAGTCAGCTATAATAGGCCCTGATAAGACAATGGAAAACAATTCAAACGAGAAAACTAACAGCCTTATTTGTGTAAAAAAATGAACGAAAAACAAATATGTAACACATAAACAAACGACAACCACTGACTGAATTACAGGCTCCTGACTTGGGACAGGCACATACATAACTAATGTGGCGGGGTTAAATATATAATCTGTTTTATTCTGCTGGTGATTGATATCTGTTAAAAAGAATAAATCAACAAACATTCATTTTGACATTGAAGCATTTAAAGATGTGATTTGAAAGTACCTACATCCTTTAATAGTCTAAACAGGTTCTTCACAACTTCGACAGTCAATTTGGATGCTCTTAAGAAAAACAATTTAAAAGTCAACAGCAACATATTCAAGTCTTAGGGTTTATTCCTGTGCTATTCCAACAGGTCTTTATCTGTGAAAGATCAGAGCTCCAAATCAATGGTTTAAAGTTTCATACTAGAAATAAACATAAATATTAAGTGCATTTAGAAATTAAGATACTTTCTTATTATTGAATATATAATGAGTGACATTATTAATAACAATCTTGCTACTGTTTTGACTTCAAATTCTTGCTGAAAATTCTATGAAAGAAATCTCTTACTACACACAGAAAAAAATTAATACCTTTTTGTTTTCCAGGCTGTACAAAGAAGCACTAAAACAAGCAGCCGTGGATCCATCCACTGGCAAGATAGACGTTACAATTTTGACTACAGGTATCAGTGGAGCTGCTCGTAAACGAAAGGCAGAAATTACACAATCACTGAAGAAACTTATCAAAGAGAAAGGGAAAGTCCCAACTCTCAAACAGCCTAAACTGCTGGAGGAATTTAAGGAAAGATCAGACTTTGTAAGTTCTTCGTTGCTTTGTTTAAAAATTAACATTCAGAAAGGGGAAATAACCATAAACAAAATGATGTTTATAGCTCATCTGGCCCAAAGGACAAATGTAAGCTTTTGCCATCACTCGACTACTGGCATCATGTAAACAAGATTTAAATCTTCTCTCTACTACTGGGACAATTTGAAACTACAAAACCAATATCAAACTTGAAATAAATGATAGTTAAGAGTATTTTGTTTGAAGTTTGTCTATTGAAATCCTATCGGTCAACAAAAAATGATCCTCGATACAAGATTAATAAATAAGCCACGTAATAATTTACTAACTAGCAAACAACTGATTGCATTATTTGTAAAATAGCTGGATAATTTACTGATGAATCAACAAGAGGCTTGTCTCAATTTGAAAAATATCTGACTATAGAAATAAATGATTTCATTGTGCCCTAATCACTTTAGCACAACTTGACCAATGTATTAAATGTTTTTTTCAGTATTTATTATGATCATTCTTCTCTCTATTTGCAGCCTGTTACGAAAGACATGTTTGAGGATGCATTGAAAGAATTACAAGATGAAGATTTCTTGATTGTCACAAATAAGTTGATTAGACTGTGCCAATAGACAATGCCAATTTTTGTACAAAATACCAAATACCACTGTGTTCTAAGAAATTGTGGGATCACTTTCAGTATAAAATTGTGTTCAAGATACCTAATTGTTTGTGTTCAGGAATTTATGGTCAAAATTTCAGATTTGACAATTATACAAAGATTAAGTGCACTAGCAAATATGACAATGTATGAATTCTATTGTTAATATATTGAAATAGACATACTTCAGCAAATTTTTAAATTGATTATGAAGAAATTGAAATTTTTAAGAATTTCACATTTGTTAGCAAAAGGTTAGAATCAAACTAGCATGTACAATGTTAATATATTACTTAGTGCTGTTTAAAAACATGATAATATGTAATAAATGAACAGATAAATAAATATAGTACAACTATGTTTTAATTAAATTATTAAAGCTCACCTGGCTATAGAGAGTGGCAGGGCAATGGGTGTTATTGCCATCAGAAGATTTGCTTCGAAAATCTGGAATCTGTAACTCGAAGCCAACTTGGTACAAATCAAAACAATATATAAAAAAAATCAGATGCGGTATGACTGCCAATGAAACAAGGATGTCAACAAAAATGTCACTGTTCCATCTTCAAAAATTATAAAAACCCTAAATACCTTGGACTCAATTAATTTTGTGGGGATGAATTTAAACATGTATATTTGTTTTTATGGATCAGAAAAAGTCTGCATTTTAGCCTTAAGCAGATTTGAATTAAAGTTGACCAAAGTCGAAGGGGGCTTGAGGTTTGCACTCCGTCTGTCTGTCTGTCCATCCACCAGTCCGTCAAATCAGTTTTCAACACTTTTTTCTTCGTTCTTGAAGATATTGATTTGATATTTGGTATATAGTTTTATCATGACAAATAAATTATCAGTCTGATTTTGTGCAGAGTTAAGGTCCTTGGAATTGAAAAATTCACTCATTTAATCAGTTTTCCACACTGTCTTCAGTCATGCTTGAAGATATTGGCTTGATATTTTCTTTTTTATTACACCATGACTAGTTCTAGAACAAATTAGCATATTGTTCCAATATAATGAGTTTTAACCTGTATGGGGACTATCTATTGCCATGCAATACTATTAGAGTGGGGGGGTCTCTGTTTTCTGTTTATAGTCTTATTATTATTTTCAAAACTATTATAGTTATATAGACTTCAAAAAGCAAAAAATGATCATCATACAAGATCTGCAAATGGGCCAGCATGATGAAAGAAACAAAATTACCTTCTTATTTTCAAAGTGGTAAAATTTCCCTTAAAATTACTAACTTTACCTTTTTTGTGTAAAGAGCATTAAATATAGAAGACAGAAGGAAACTGTCAACAGAAGAAAAAAAAAACATCTGTTAGACAAACTGTATTCTAGCCAATAATTTTGGAGAGATTCATATAAAGTGAGAGAAAATAACTTTAGACCAAAAGCAATACAGGAAAGGTTTCAGAATGAAGACTAAAACCATATTTATACTTGAACTCATTATAGTAGGTGTTCACATTTAATAAAAGGAATAATCTGTTTAAGAGATTAATATCACACATACTAAATCTAGACTAGAATTTGAACAGAAAAGAAATTTTTATATCGGTGCAGATCAGAATTAAATTTCGGCAGATATGAAGAGTTGAAGTATATAAAAGATGGTTTGTCGTTATATTTTTATCTAACCCGGTAGTGACACACATACATGTTTCCTTTATACCCAGGACAGAAAGTTTAACAATGTTTAGAGTTAAAGAATATAGGTTTGTTTAGCCTTTGTATTTTAGTTGCTGTTATTCAATATGCAGAACATGCTTCCATAGTGTTAAAATAATCAAAACAAACGGTCAAAGTTCTATTTCTCCTATGATTTTTATAATTCTGTAAATCAGTTTTTTAGGAGTTACAAATGAGGTTTCATTGTCAAAATCCCAAATCTCCTTTCAATATAGTCAAAATAAAGTTGTCAGCAAGTTATGATAAACTCTATATGATGGCAAATAACCCTAGTACTTTGTTAAACATCGTCAGAGGAGTTTCGTTCACAATGTGTATATGGTACAATAGTCTTCAAAGACACATAACTCCCCCAAAATGGTCCACTACAAAAAAACAAGGATGGAAAATCTGTATCAAACAGTTTCAAATGAGTTTAGTTCACAAGGTTACAATGTGGAACAATCCAACTGCTGTAAAAATTGTCAAATCAAAATGATGGTGCATATCGTCGCTGGGCTTCTAAAATGTTGTAAATTACAAACTTTTCAAGAAAAAAATATCTCACAAATAGGCTTTGAAAATTTTAATTTAAATAATTTTCACAGAAATAAAGAAATGTACAATAATTATTTTCCCAAAGCCATTCTGCAACGATTTTCAAGTTTTCATATAACATATTGGAAGCAAACTTTACAAACAACTGACATTGGCAATTTTGTAATATGTCTTATTTCACACATTTTGATTGGTCTAACTGTATGCTATTTTGTAATACCAAGTGTCAAAAAGAATTTTTAGCCAAAAAAGTCATATACGACATTTTAGAAGCCCAGCGATGATATATAATATGTTCAATTACATATGGGGCAAATAATACTGCCAAGTATGAGAACTTTCTGTCAAACGATCAAATAGTAGATAGTAGTTGCAGATGTGGATTCAGGATTTTCAGAAAGGGGCGGGGCCCCAACTAGGCAACTTTTATAGAGGAACAGGCAAACAGTATGCATTAACCATATACATGTATGTAGAACCATAAGGGATAACCGGGACCCTTTTCCCTAAATACGCCTCTAAGTTGAGTGCATAAGGTGAAATTGTGATATGATATTTCAAAAATTTGTCAAATAGAATAGTCCCATTACCTCCATAAAACAATCGAATATAAATGACGGTAATATGACGTCAATCACACAATGTCGAACTGTCTTATATACTGTTTGTGGCTAGCACATTCGGATTGAACCTGATACTGGCTTACAAACAAACACCATTGAAGGTACATCATTTATTACGTAACCGGAAACTCAGCACATTGTATATATAACAGTACAAAGGGAGACAAGCAGTTCACATACATTGTTTCAACATATAACAGAGTTATCTCTCTTTCTATACTCATATACTAAAGTATACATAGCAAACACTACATCTCTTCCTTCTTTTTTTAGATTTGAAAACATCTTGACATTTTTGTTTTACAAATAAAAATTGAACTACCCTATGTCAATTTTGTTTAAACATAAAAATTCAAGTAAACAACATTGTCAATAATATGTCAGCAACAACAAAAACATTTGTTATTAATACATGTCAACAACAACAAAAACATTTGTTATTAATACCTTTATAACATAAATCATATAACTTGTAATTGTTCATAATGGTACACATATTATTTCAAAACAAAATCGTCAAACTTTGACGGTAACTTTTTCACTCTGACTGGTCTATCTTTCATACTACAAGTTTCATCTTGACTAGAAATTAAACACTTATTTTCATCAAAATTACTAGATTCATTTAAATTCTCAAAATCATCTTTGTGACTTGAAATAATTTCAGACTCTGTATTAACTACATTTTTGTTTGCATCAGATTGTGAGCAAGATAAATCATTATTTTCTCTCTCAATAAATTTCTTTAAATGTGTCACATTTCTCCTGTATTGAACACCTTGGTCAGATTCAACCAATACACTATTACCAATTTTCTCCACCACTTTAAAAGGGGATGGAACAAAAGGTGTAGACATTTTATTTCCACGGTCTTGCCTGACTAGAACTTGATCGGAGACACGAATATCACTCTCGCACGCACCACGACGCTTATCCGCATATATTTTTCCTTTTTCCTTTTGTTCGGCGTCTCGGTCGCGTACTTCAAAATCATTAATATTATAATCAATTAACTCCGGTAACTTTGTTCTGATTTTTCGACCAAAAAGTAATTCGGACGGACTTACTCCGGTTGTAGAATGAGCAGTACTACGGTACATAATTAAAAATTTATTCAATTCTAATTTCCAGTCGCGACCTTCGGCTTGCGCAATTTTGACACGCTTCATTATCGAACGATTTTGGCGCTCTACTTCGCCATTAGCCTGTGGCCATAACGGAGTTGTTCTATGATGGACTATACCATGTTCGGACATAAAGTTCTTAAAATGTTGACTAACAAACTGGGGTCCATTATCGGTGTGAATTGATAACGGCAATCCATGAGTCAAGCAAAATTTTGAAATCAACGACGTAATATTTTCCGACGAAATATTCTTAGTAACAGCGACTTCAAAATAGCGGCTATAATAATCAACTAATACAAACATATAATGATTGCTCGGTAACGGTCCTAATAGATCAGCAGCTAAATGTTGCCACGGGGCAGAGGGCAACTCTGTACGCTTTAACGGTTCGGGTTTACTAGGTTGACTAACCAATTGACAACCGTAACAGCTTCGACAAAACTTCTCAATACTTTTGTCTATCCCTGGCCACCAGACTTTACTTCGTAAACGCGTTTTCATGACAACAATACCAGGGTGACCTTCATGAGCAAGCTGAAGTACCTGTTCCCGTAAACTAATAGGTATCACGATACGAGTACCCCGAAGTACTAATTGACCAATAGCGCATAGTTCACTTCGAATAGGAAGATATTCTTTGAACTCGATGCGGTGCCACTGACTGTGAACAAGACATTCTCGGACATCCTTTAATTCAGGATCATTCTCGGAAGCTCTTTCGATTTCGCGTGTTGTCATCGCAACCGGTGTTGATTCTTGAGCTACAAATTTAACGTATTCCTCAGTTACATTTTCCTGATTGTCACGTGTTTTCCCTTCTTTGATCAAACGTGATAGCGAGTCAGCTATATTTTTCGGTCCGGGAATATACCGTACAGTATATGTATATGGTTGCATACGGAGAACCCAGCGCTCAATTCGAGCACATACTTTCGACTTTGTAGAGTAAATACACTCAAGCGGTTTATGATCCGTTAAGAGCTCGAACTGGCTTCCATAGATATAAACATGAAACCTTTCGCACGCCCATACCAAGGCTAGAGCCTCTTTTTCGGTCTGCGAATATCTGCGTTCCGTATCGCTTAAACTCCTACTCGCGTAAGAAATAATGCGCATCTCACCGTTTTGTTCTTGTATGAGCACGGCTCCGAGTCCAACTGGACTAGCATCTGCTATTACCTTAGTCAGTGCCGACTTGTCATAATAACCTAAGGTTTCCGCATTGGCAAGACGACGTTTTAGCTCATCGAACGACCTTTGTTCATCTTTACCCCATGTGAACGTTGCATCTTTACGAGTAAGTGCACGCAGCGGAGCTGAAATAGTAGCTAAGTCAGAAATAAATCTAGCACTATAATTAACAAGACCTAAGAAACTACGAACTTCTGCTGAAGTTCTTGGCTCACGTGCTTCAACGACAGCTTTGACTTTAACATCTGCTGGCCCAATACCCCGACCAGACAAAACATGACCCATGAACACTACCTTGGACATATTAAATTTACATTTATCATTGTTTAAAGTAATACCTTTGTCTCGCAGTACCCTAACAACATTTTCAAGACATTTATCATGTTCAACCTGGTTACTAGCATGTACAATAATATCATCCATAATGTTATGAACACCCTCACAGCCCTGAAGGACTTGTTGCATGATATTTTGATATAATTCAGGGGCACAACTAATACCAAACATAAGGCGCTTATACCTAAACAACCCTTTATGAGTTACAAAAGTAGTTATTTCCCTAGACTCTGGTTTTAACTCAATTTGGTGATAGGCCCAAGTTACATCAAGCTTACTAAACACTTTACTAGAGTTCATATCTTGCAATAGTTCATCTATTGTTGGAATCGGATGTCGTACTCGTTTTACAGCTGTATTAGCCTGGCGCATGTCAACACATAGTCTGATGTCATCACCTGAACGTTTTGGCACGACCACTACTGGAGAAACCCATTGACTAGGTTCATTGACATGTTCAATTATATCTAAATCTAAAAGTTCATCTAACTTCTTGCCAAGTTTATCGCGCAGATTAAACGGTACCCTCCTCATAGGCTGAATAACGGGTTCAACATCTGGGTCGATAGGTATCTGTAACTGAAATGATTTCAATTTACCAACTCCTGTAAAACATTCTGGATACTTGTCCTTAATTGTTCCAGGTTCACTAACACTGTGAACAAGCTGCAGCACACCTAACTGTTCTGCTGTATTACGACTTAACAAAGCCTGACCTTTGCCTTCAATAACAACAAATTCAATATCCTTTAAAGTTCTATTGTTACATTGTACAGTAGCTGTAAATATTCCAGCAATTTTCAATGGTTCCTCACTACCATATGCGAATAAACTCTTTGTAGACTTGGACGAAACACATTTCACACGATTATCTTTTAAATAATTCCATAAATTGATTCCCATGATGTTACATGATGCTCCAGAATCAATTATCATTTTCAAATTCACATTCCCTATATTGACAACAATATTTTCACACACAGAATTTATCTGATTTACACCGATCATGCTAAATACATATTCCTCATCATCCATGTTATTCTGTGGTTGTTCAACAACTTGACGAATCTTTCCGTGTTTTGACTTATCCTTAGTTTTACAAACTTTATCAAAATGACCAACAATTTTACACTTCCTGCATTTCTTCCCCCGAGCCGGACAGCTAGGGTCAGTCCTAATGTGACCTTCACGTCCACAACTGTAGCAAGTTGCTGTACAAGTAGACTTATTACCAGAATTAAAACTTTTGCTACCAGAATTAAAACTGTTCTTTCCATACTGTTTACCTTTTGACTGTATCATGTTGACTTGACCTTGACCTTCAATTGATTTAGCTTGTCGTTCTGAATCTTCCATAGCTTTAGCAATACTTCTAACATTTGCTAAAGTAAGTGTCCTACCTTTCTCAAGTAATTTACGTCTGAGATGGTGACTTAAACATTTATCAATAATTTGATCTCGTATTCTTTCATCAATTGCATTTTGATTGCCAAAATCACATGTATCAGCTCTCTGTCGAAGACGCGTTATATATTGTTCAATTGTCTCTGAAGAAGACTGAATCATAGATCGAAAAATTGATCGTTCATAAGGGGCATTTGAAAGTGGTGTGAAATAAGCATCTAGCGCACTCACCGCTTTCTCATATGCACCTTCTCCGGCACCTTCCGGCAATGTGAAGAAAATGTCTTGAACATTCATTCCGGCTGTGTGCAATAATAATGCATATTTTTGATCTACGTCTGTAACCCCTTTTCCTGCGGCAAATAGTTGAAACGCCCGAAGCCATCGTTTCCAACGTGCAGACAGTCCTGTCGAGTCAGAAATGTCGAAATTCTGTATACCGCTAACATCTGGTAGTAAAACTGATCCCATTTTGTTATACAACCTTTGATTATCCTCGTCGCCAATTTAAATATACTGTTTGTGGCTAGCACATTCGGATTGAACCTGATACTGGCTTACAAACAAACACCATTGAAGGTACATCATTTATTACGTAACCGGAAACTCAGCACATTGTATATATAACAGTACAAAGGGAGACAAGCAGTTCAATGGTGTTTGTTTGTAAGCCAGTATCAGGTTCAATCCGAATGTGCTAGCCACAAACAGTATATTTATGTTGATAGTCCTAAATATGAAGCTTTACTACATGCATTACCGGGATCCCAAATTGATCGTAAGATCGTCGCCAATTTAAATATACTGTTTGTGGCTAGCACATTCGGATTGAACCTGATACTGGCTTACAAACAAACACCATTGAAGGTACATCATTTATTACGTAACCGGAAACTCAGCACATTGTATATATAACAGTACAAAGGGAGACAAGCAGTTCACATACATTGTTTCAACATATAACAGAGTTATCTCTCTTTCTATACTCATATACTAAAGTATACATAGCAAACACTACATCTTAGAGGGTTTGCCGTGCGATCAAAAGGTGTCATGGGTGCAATACAAAAAAAATGTCAAACTCACGGTAAAGATGTTAAGGTGGAAATATAACGACAAACCATCCAACAATGTACAACCTTTCTGTCGAACAGTGTCTCAAGTGGCGGACAGACAGACAGACCGACACCAATACCGTATAACACCACGATTATGGCACGATGCAGAAAACATTTGCACAAGTTAAGCCTTTTTTAACTGACTTTTAAAGTTTGTTTTGATTTTGTACTGTCATACCACTGTCAAATTTTAGGGGAGGGTTGGGATCCCGGTAATGCATGTAGTAAAGCTTCATATTTAGGACTATCAACATAAACTCAATGCTAAGTAAAGAAGGCGAGATATGTCAGCGTGTACACTCTTGTCTTTCTTTGCAAATATTACAAAATTGAAAAAAAAACAATCAATAACTTTATTAAATTGTAGATTTTCATGAAGATGGAGGTGAAGAATTTTGAATGGCTGATTTCTATCTATAAATGTTATCGCAAAAAATGCAAAACCTGGGTCAAATTAGCAATGCCAGGGAATAATTGATAAACTGGGGCTAGTGAAGGTTCCGACCACATCAATTTTTTTGAAGATCCTATCTAACGAATATTTTTAAGGGTTTTAGGTCTTTCTCTATTGCTATTTGCAAAATTTTAACAAACACCGCAAAAAGAGACAATATCTCTAGTTAAGATCTTTCACAAAGGTCAATACCATCTTTTAAGAGTATATTTTCCATTTTCGTCAATTTGATATATTAGTAAGGTTGTCTTATTGATAATCACATTGTTTTTCTCAATAATAGAAAACAGCCAAAAACATTGCGGAATCCGCTTAATATTGACATTTAAAGAGCGATAACTCAAAAATCGTCCGACTTTTCAGAAAATTGATCGTAAGATCGTCTACAAATTGTTTTTAATTACTGCGTTTATAATTTGTATTTTTTTCCGCTTTCCTCTTCTTTTTATTTACAATTTTCAAAACGGCATTTAAATTCATGGAAAACATACACCATCTTCGAATTCTTATTCCATATACAAAGCGTTCTTTCCGTCGCAAAGTAAGGAGAAAATCAGTGACGACTTCGATTGACGTCGAACGTCATAATATCTTCAGTAGCAACGTTGTTGTCGAGCGAAACAGTTTATATTTATTTTATGCACAGAGAACGAGGAGAAAAGAAGTAGAATTTCGGATAATCTAGAAGATGAATCAGGAAATTAAAGTGTTGAGTAAGTATTATTTATTCTTATTTTAAAAATTCTATTATTGCATGTAAACTGCGTCTTTTTGGAATGTC
The DNA here is from genome assembly GCA_037788925.1 of Mytilus galloprovincialis. Lineage (NCBI taxonomy): Eukaryota > Metazoa > Mollusca > Bivalvia > Mytilida > Mytilidae > Mytilus > Mytilus galloprovincialis. The sequence goes on from CM075333.1 coordinate 48,518,369, forward strand.
TTTTTCAACATATGCAATCGAAACTTGTAATGATTGCAAATGTCACAAGGTGCATTAAACATATTTTGATTGTTCGTAATTCAAAACATGTACTTCTGTATAAGGATTGATTTGAATTTCAAATGTATGATTTGTTTGTGTGCCCTTTAGCTTTGCGCATACGGTATAGGAAAAGATCAGGGGTAAAATTTGCTTTTATTCATATGCCGCCGTTGAACATCCTTTCCCCGTTTTCACCTCGAACTCAACGCGACTTTTAACTTTTAGTAATACGATACTATATATGGCGATTTAGTTTTGAATTAATGTTTTATAGAGATATGAAAAACCTTTACAATTATACTAGTATTATAAAAAAGTGGTATTAAATAAAATACTACCTTTGTTGGTATTTCAGGGAAGCTTTTAAAACACGTCTAACAAAATGATGGCCTTTTAAATGTACTCTTAATTCTAGGGCAATAACTGATAGTTAGGCTCAAAGTTATTTCCATTATTGGCGTTTACCATAAAAAGAAATTAAAGAAATATGAAATACGGAACTTAGCGATGATTCAAAGTTCAAAGGTCACAGTATTACCATTTGACACCTAGCTTTTAGATTGATAATTCTGTATATAAGAATAAATGAATTAAAACCATTATCGGACATACTATTTAGGAAACGCTGGAAAAATGGTATATGAAATTAATTAGATTTTTTTTAATAAGCCGACTCGGATGATCGAACCTTGTCAAATTGACATCGGACAATTAAACCTTAGTTAAAGTTGTGTTATAATATGTTCGGTTTTTTTGCCGTCAGTCTGGCCTTAATATATTATTGTGCCATTTTCAGGTATGGATGGAAAAAACGCGAACTTTGAACGCAACTTGAGTGGGTTTATCCTATCTGTATTGCATGCTGCTGGCAGCGAAACGGAATCAGATGTAGTGTCCGTTCAACAAACCAAGGACATAGAAACAGCGAGTGAAGAGGAGCGAGTTGCTTTCTTTGGAGATGTCAGAACTAAAGAGTTTGAGAGACTTACTGCAACAATGACAGAACAAAACGATGAAGCAGGGAACACAGAAACAGCGAGTGAAGAGGAGCGAGTTGCTTTCTTTGGAGATGTCAGAACCAAAGAGCTTGAAAGACTTGCTTCAACATTGAACAAACAAGTCGACAATGCAGAGAATCATGATGTCCAAGCCAAACCAAGTATTATCACAGAGGAGAATATAAAAAATCCGGTCGAAATTGAGGCACTAGATACAGAAGAAACTGCTAGTGAAGAGGAACGTGAAGCATTCTTCCAATCGATTAGAGATGAAGAGCGAAAAAAGATTGTTGAAGCATTTGAAAAAGAAAAAATATGGAAAGAAGAAAGAGAGGAGAGACGTGAGAAAAAAAGACAGGAACGGGTAAGAAAAATGTTTGAGGAGTTTCACAAACCAGCAGTTAGTACATTATCGGCGTCGCAAGAACCAGGTTCATCAAATAAGCATTACCATCTGGTTCTTAAAAATATACTATAATTTTGCATCTTTATAAAAATATATATAGACAATGAAAACAATAAATCGGTATGTATTGTACAAAGTCCTAAATTAAAATCATAATACAATTGTTCCATACGATCGCATTCAGGCGAGTCGTTGTTGATGGTGATAATGTTAAAATTTTTAATTTATAATACATATATAAATTGTTAAAATGTTCATTCGTGACTAAGTATATTCACTTGATTTTTAGAATGTTGTTTTGATTTTGTAGAAAAGAAACGACTAGTGTTTTACACAATGTAAATGCTAAATTATTAGTTTGTTTATTTTAAAGTACCCAAGTAGCAGTAATACTGAATACAACATAATCCTGAAAGCCTCAGTCTCAAAACTCCACAAGAGAGTGCAAGCTTTTGCCGAAGAACAAAAAGATCTCCAGCGAAAACTTGAACAATCACATGCCATAAAACTCAGAGCTGATACAGAGGAAAATAAAGAAAATAGTAAGTTTATTATAAGATATTTTTGAAATAGGAATATTGAAAGTAAAGACGTGTATATGAAACAAGACTGAAAGGCTTTAAATCTTTTTTTCATTTTATTTCGGCAACAACTTAATTTTGAAAGTTATGATAAACGAAAATAGGAATTCGACCAGATAAGGGCTCTGTAGCAAACCATATAATTGATATTATGTTTAAACACGTGACGCAAATAACAACTATTGCAATATTTTCAATAGGACACATCAGCATAAGAACAAGTAGTGATGCAGAAATACTTTTGGCCGACAGAATCAATGACGTAAAGAGAACAGGCTCTGTCAGACGCTTTGTAAGCAGGATTTTCAAGGTAAAGATATGTTCATGGGAAAACTTATATTTATGGTTAGAATATATTGCTTGGTAGTTTTTTTATTGTCATATATCCCGTATCTCATTTCATAATTTTCATTGCCGTATATGTCTCATTTCACTGCTTTAATTATCCCGTATCTCATTTCACTGTTGTGTATATATTCCCTATCTCATTTCACTGTTGTATATATAGAGAATAATACATGGCAAAATCCGTATCATATGTCGTATCATCCCGAGACATCAATATCAGCCCAAGGGCTTTAGGCCCGAGGGATGATATTGGTCGAGGGTGATACGGCATGTGATACGGATTTTGCCATGTATTATACGCTTTATCATATATTTCAACAGAAGAGTATTATATTATATGAACTGTTTTCTGATCCATAGCACTGGGTTACCTTCAGTTCTACTTATGTCTTGTTTCAAAGCCTTTTAAAATAACTGCTCAATTATTTATACGAAGCACCTGGGTTACCTTACAATTTGCGTACTGTTGTTTTAAAAATATTTTGATTATTGTATTTATTTGAGTGTTTTGTATTTTCTATAGTTGCATTTAGTGTGCCAAAAAATATGAAAACTTGATGTTCGTGACGTCACATACAATATGAAAACTTGACGTTCGTGACGTTACATACCAAACAATGACGTCATTAAAAAAATTTGACCTATTTTGAGGAATTTTTTTTTTCTTAAGCAAAAAAAACCCAAAAAACTGACTATGAAAAAAAAAAAAAAAAAAAAAAAAAGGTATGCGATACGGGTTTTACCATGCGATACGGGGTATGCGATACGGGTTTAGCTATGCGATACGGGGTATGCGATACAGGGTAGGTGATACAGACTGGAAAAACGAACCTTTATTAGATATACAAAATAGCTGTATTTTGTACTAAATATATGATAAATATATATATATTCCGTATCTCAGTTCACTACTGTATATAGTATACCCCGTATCTCAGTTCACTAATATATACATACCGTATCTCAGTTCACTACTGTGTATCAGTTCACTACTGTATTCATACCGTATCTCAGTTCAATACTATATATACCCAGTATCTCAGTTCACTACTATATACATACTGTATCTCAATTCACTACTTTATACATACCGTATCTCAGTTCACAATCATGTATACTCCGTATCTCAGTTCACAATCATGTATACTCCGTATCTCAGTTCACTATTGTAATTATCCCGTATCACAGTTCATTTCTGTATCTCAGACAGTTGATTCATATGACTTGTGTCTCGTTACCTTGGCAGACCATATACAGTTTTCTAACATACAAAATTGATATTTTATTTTGATGAAGAAATAGTACTTTAGTATTCAAATGGGTCTTTTTCTATTTTTCAGAGAAGGAAGTCGGCGACAGCTGAATTAAATTCTAAGCAGGCAGACCCAGAAGAATTAATGCTAAATTGGTAGACCTTGTTGGACAATAACAAAGAGAAAGAACGTGAAGCGGAAGGTAATAACCTCAATACTACTACATTTCACTTAACAACTCGTCAACAACATCCATCTTTTCGTTTGTTGTTGTTGTTTATTTTGAAACTTCTGAAACTTACCATGATATGCGAGTATTTGACTAGTTTGGTTTTTTTTGTTGCACAGATACCAATAATGGACAAAACAAGTAGTATCTCTAATATTTTGAAAAGATATATTTTATTTGAAATAACATATTTTGGTTTTGTCGTAATAGGGGAACAAGAATTTCTCGCCAATCTAATATGTCTGTTTTGTTAAAAACTTTGGTAATCATACCACATCTTCATTTTTTATAATTAGGACAATATTTTATTCTGTTAATTTCTCTTTGATTTAGACCATCCAGATACAGCTAGATCATCAAACAGTGAATGGTACACACTCAGTGATATCGAAGACCCACCAAGACCAAGGCTTAAGCCATTTTTTACTCCATTAAAAGAAACACATGAGACAACAAGGTCGACGCTGTCTGGTTCCACCAATCATAAAGTCGCTGAATCAATCAACCCATTTCTGCTCAATGAACCAACCAAACGGCCAGTTCCGAATGATATACCAGTTCACAAACACAGTGGTTCTACCAGTGAAAACTATCAAAATTTTGTAGGAAGATTTAGAAAATGGTTTAGACGACTTTGCTGCTGCTGCAGTCAGAATGCTGAAGACCGGGATACAGCTTGTACTTGATTTAATGAGATATTGATGTTTTCTTTGTTCACTGATTTAATTATTTATTTTGCTCTTTTGTTTACTTAGTTAATCGTTTGGTTTTTTGTTCTCTATTAAAATTTTGTTTTGTTTTCACCCATAGTTGTTTTATAGTGTTTATGCATATCTATATAGAAATAGTTTCTATTCATAAAAAAAAAAAAAAAAAAAAAAAAAAAAAAATAACAATCAAGGATATATATTAAATACTGTTTCCATTTATCATAAAGACTTCAGAGTAATGTAAATGCTAGTACTTCGCCGGTTTATATCTTGAAGTCTTCATATAGTGATTGTAAAAAAGTTCAACACCATTTTATAATTTGAAGACCTTCGAAGGATTACCATGACGAAACACAACCAATACGAATGCCGTGGTGCACTTTACATTTAGCATGTGTTTATCTCCTATGTAATCAAAAAATTCTACGGTTCATTCCGTCCACCGTTTTGGGATGATTTTCTATAAAATTCCCGCACAAAAATTATTTCGACTAACCCTTAATCGTTGCGGTTTATTTTTCTGTATTGAAAATTTTGTATAGGTTTCTTCTGCTCATCGAATAAGTTCGTGATTTCTGTTGAATTGACGTTAAATCAGATATATATCGCATTAAGGTACAGCACCCTATATTAGGGAGTACGACGGCTTCGAAATATATTGAGAGAATCGGAGTTGAGCTGGCTTTCAGTTACTGCTACAGTAGCAAATCAGGAACCTGACTTGTCAGTGCTTGTCTTATGTGATATCTTCACGTGTTTTGTAATTTTTATAACTTTGAGTTGACTGTATATTCGATAGTGTCGGTTCAAATCATACACCACTTTCTATAGACTAAGGGAACTTCCATTTGATTTTTAGGGGGGGGGGGGTGAGGTTAGGATGAAATTTGAAAAAAAGGCAGAACAGGAGTTTTTAGTAAAAAAAATCAGGATAAACTAATTAAAAAAAGGCAAGACCGAATCGAGTGACCCATCTCCTGTATCCGTAAAGAATTTAATATTTGGCAAGTTCACTGAAAAGATTATTGAAAAGTAGTAAATGCTTTTGATTTATGTATTCATATGAACATTGAAAATGATGCAGGTACCAGAAATCAACTATAAATCGGTAGTATAACTAATTGGAAGGAATATTAGCATTATTATGATGAAATAAGAATAAATAACAACTATTATTTTAAGTAGATTCTTCTTGTTTAAACTGATAAATTTAAACCCTCAATGGCTTCTGGAGGCGATATCCACCCCCCCCCCCCCCCACCATCAGACTCCCTGCCTCGCTGAAAACAGAAGGCAAAGCAACGCAACAGCTAAAATTTTATAATTTCAAAAATGTATTTTGTTATCAACCAATCCAAACATAACTTAATATCAAAGCCTTTTAATAGCGCCCCCATCATGCATTGGCGGATCCAGAAAGGGGTTTCCGGGGGTTGGAACCCCCCTTTTTCTTGGAAGAATCAATGCATTTGAATAGGGACATATAGTTGGAACCCCCTTTGTCCTAGGTTGGGACCCCCTTTTAAAATGGCTGGATCCGCCCCTGTCATGGCACTTTTCAGTCCTACAAATATATTTAGCTTGTTTAACTTTTTTTTCATGATTTACAGAAGTAAGCTGTTGAAGGCCGAACGGTGTCCTATAGTTGCTATATTTTCTATGTTTTAAAATTAGTCTCTGGTGGAGAGTTGTATTATTGGCAATTATACCACATCTTCTTATTTTTATATGTATATGAGTTGCAGCATGCAGATAGATTTGCCAATCAGATTTTTCAAACACCGTTTCATTAAATGGGAATTTTTTTGTTTTATTAGATTGTTTGGTGACGTGTACGTACAGTAAAGAGATGAAAAGTCAAAACATCCAACAGATTATCTAAAACATACAAAGAATTTGTTGTACCTCAAAAATAGTTAATTCCACTATTTTCATATGCTCTATTTCGAAATTATGATAAAGAAAAAACTTAATTATAAAAAAAGAAGATGAGGTATGATTACCACATATCCAGAAATCAACGCCACTTTGCTTATTTGAATATTATACTAAAGAAATCGGATACGGGTCACAGAAATTACTAAAAATGATAGGGAATTTTGAAAAAAATGCCTTTTTTAATTTTAATTTAAGTGATAGACAGGTTGCCGGGGCAGAAAATGAATATACACAACAATATACACCATTTAAACGAAACATTATGACTGTTGTTGCAAAAATACAGGTTCCTGAGCTATTTTAAATATCGAAGCGAGAGGCCTTTAACATTGCAGTGTAAAATACAGGCTAAAATGGCTGAAACGTCAAATTTGCCAACTTCGTGTTGAAAATTGGCTTACAAGGTCATTACAAAAACATGTTGCCGGGGTGGATTTTGAAACTTGAATTTCCAAAGAATAAGCAAGTCCAAACCTTGTATGTGTAGTCGTTGAACTCTAGGTTCCCACGTAAAATTAAAATGTCACTATTTCAAGAAGAATAAAATCACGAAAGCACGAAAAAAACACTAAATTCACGTTCATTGTTTTGATTTTGACCGCCTGACAACTTTACGGAAATATCAAAGTGATTGTAAATAAGGACTCTGTGACGGGCAACTTATAATATCCGTGTTTTAAAGATTTTAATGATATCAAGCCAATCAAGCCAGTCCAGTTCAAACTACTATCACGTGGTACAATTCTCATTTACATATTATGAATATTAATTAGCAAAGCCACTACTCATTTCTGGCTATGAATGAGACAAATGACGCAGAAATAAATAACTATATTTATATTGGTTTGGAATTTATTTACTTTATCAGAAAAATGATTTGTTTATCGCAGACAACGTTAAATAATATACATTAACTCGATAATAAATCTGAATACCCCTAAAAACAAAATGGTACGCATAATATATTATGCAACATATGTGCAATCGACCAAACAGATTTCCTAATATTGATAAAGGTGAAATACGTAGAATAAGAAAAATACGATCAGAGATAAAGCCCTATGATAGGAGAAACAAACAAAAAACATGTATAAAATCATTGTTTATTGAATTATCTTGGATACTGAATAACCTTGGAGTTGAAACTAAAAACGATTACGTGACTCCGGTCAACCCCTGAAAAAAATAATACTGTCTCCGCGCGCCATGGTCTGATAAAATGATATATTGCTATAGTGTATAATGATAATAACGAAAATATTTTTAATGTGATTTAAAAAAATATAGTAATTAGAAACAGAGGGTGAATTTCGGATTCTAATTCATTTCCTTTCCGACAACCGACAAAACATCATCATAAAAAAACGTTATCTTTGCGTTTGTAATTCGTTCAAAGAGTCCATGTGATCCAAGAAAAAAAGATACATCGACTAATAAATGTGACCGAAGATTGAACATTGGAAAAAAGCATTGGTAAAAACCTACACCCATAAACCTTTAATCCTGCATATCACTGAACAAGTGCTTGTTTTTATACTCTGTTATCTGCAGTTTCACACCTCTATTGTATTTTTTTCTGTAAACATATTTATCAGTTTATGTGTGTTTTTTTTTCTTCCAAGTGCTACCTGAGTACTAGTCCGAGATTACTCTGACGTCCAACGGCTGTTTTGCCAGACAAGCTGGATCCGTGGGACATATCCATAGAGGGTTAGTAAAATCCATAGGGGGTGAGGCCAGAGGCCGAGTCCCCTATGAATTTTATTCACTCTCTATAGATCCGTAGGGGGTCAGTAGTTAACCGTATAACTAATTTATCGGACACTGGACTTTTTCTGCGTCGTTTTGTTGAAAATTAAACAATGAAACACAACAACATTAATAGATGACGTCGCCATTAACGCGTCATGAACCCCATATGAAACTTACTAACCCCATACGGTCTCATAGGGGGTCACCACGTGAAGGCGTTTAACCTATCACAACATGATAATTCATGGTCCGATAAACAATTACATGCGCCAGAATATAAAAAAATTGTAAATTGTGAAAACCTGTTAAAATCTCAGCATTGGTTTTAATTATCTTTAATCTTCAATCAACATTAAACTATGCATCCACAAAGATCCTTTAATGAGGCAATACACATAATAGAATGATGTTGGTTTTTTTTTACATTTTAATAAGTAAACATTTTTTTCTTTGATTTCAATGATTTCAGTTCAGTGTATTTCACAAATTATGTCTGTATTTTCTGAACAATGATGCACAAATAACGCATTTTACAAGCAGTCAATTTGTTATAATATGACAAAGAGAGTGTTAAAACAATTATATTAAGATGAATACAGTCTTCACGATGAACTATTAAATCTACAGGCCCGGAGCTCAATTTTTGATTTATTTTAGTTAGGTTCTGTTGGCCTGTAGGTATGATTTTAACAGGCCCGAGAGCAATTTTAAAAGCCTGGGCTGCCACTCAGCGTGAAGACTGTGAATATATAATTGTTCTATACCACAACAACAACAACAAATAATTTATTAGAGTCTCACCTCTTTAAAACATTTGACATAAAACACAATATAATATTAACAAATCAATTTATAAAAGAGCCACTCTAAAAAAGAGTTAGGCCGTAGTTTTTTTATTTTTAGTTTTACGAACCCTCCTACCCTAATTTTTGCCAAATAGGAAAAAAAATAAAATTAAAAATGTTGATTTTTATTTTTTTTTCTCTTCCGACCCAGTGTTTTTCATGCAAAAAAAAATAAATTTTAGTTCATAACTGCATGAAAGAATCTAAATTTATGCTCTTGGTGATTTAGTAAGTTGTTGCACATTGATTTTCAATTCAAACCTTGTCAAGAAAAAAAATTAGTTGTTACACTAGTAGAAAATCTCCTGGTGAAATAAAAAAAATTTTTTTTGATATTGACGGTTGGTATTAAAAAAAAAAAAATCAGCAGCAGCAGTTTTTTTTTGTTGTTTTTTTTCGTCCTCCTACCCATTGGTTTTGTCAAAAAATTTCGTAAAACTAAAAATATAATAACTATGGCCTTATGAGAGACTGTAAAAAACACAGATTAAAATACATTTATTTTACAAATGTATTACATCTATCACATATATCAATATATTTTAGCATAAAACACCATACTATTAAAAACAATTATACAAAAAGAAAACAAACAACATTATATACACTTATTAAGAGTATAAATTAATACATGTATCATAATATGCATGATATGACAGGAAAACGTAATCTTTGCAGTAATACATATAATAAATAAATGTAGCATTTATAGATCTAGGTTTCAAAATTGTGTGATGCTTTAGGGATGACATCAAAAGTTCAATGAAGGATAAAAAACTTAATTCACATAGTTTTTTTCACTGACCCCCACACCCCCTTCTTAACTTAATTTGGGAAAAATTGATTGACCAATAGGGATATATATGTAAAATCGATTTTAGATTAACAAAACTTGCAGCAATGTTGACCCCCCCCCCCCCCCCCCCCCCCCCCCCCAAACTATTTGATTTAAGTTTTTTATCCTACATCGATCTTTTGATATGGTCCCTTATTACTATAAATATTGATTTTTTTATGAATATATCTATATTAATTAATAGAATATTAACTTTGTAATTTGTAACAATTTTAGAAAGGTGCCATTTTTCTAGTTTCCAGACAATCACTTGTTTTTAAGTGTATGGATCTCTTTAAAATTGCACTACAAATGTACTAGGTTCCATACTACAAAGGGAGTTTACCACATCTCCTTATTTCTGATATATATACATGTATACTAGTATGTAAATTTGAACTCATGACATTTTTTTTTTTTTTAATTATTTTATTAATTTCTGATTAATTATTTACAGATTACAGTAATAAAGAAGACAAATGAGTTTAGTGAGGATACTTTGCCGAGGTCTGGTACATCATGGGAGTCCAGCAGTACAAGCAACTAAAACTATTACAGATTCAATCTCTACAAGATTATTTTCATGTATAAGTGCTTACAGACCACAAACACTGACTTCAGTTCAAGAATCTAGGTCACAGTTCCCTAATTATGGACTTTCTAAGCTGTTGCTACCTACTTCCACTTCAATTTTATCAGTGAGAACATACAAACCAAAGAATGTCTTGAAATTAAGATGTGATGGCTGCTATTTTGAAAGACGTAAAGGAAGATTATATGTTGAATGTACCTTAAAACCCAGACACAGACAAATGAAGAAAATGCCTTCAGGTTTATTATACAGAGATGATTATTCAAAAGGAAAAATTCATGAAGCATGTTGGTGGAAATATCGAGCAGATAGATATTACAAACAAGGAGAAACTGAGTTCACACATTTTAACTGGTTAGGGGATAGGTTGGGAAAAGAAATTTAGAATAGAATGTTTGTTTTACATGTATAAGATGTGTGAAAGGAGTTAAATAAATGATTTGATCTTTGCTTTTTAATTTCAATACTTGATTCATGAAGAGTTTAAATATACACAGTTTCAGTTTATCTTATTTTATAAGATTGGAGATTTTGATGTTGTGTAAAATTTGTTTGTGATTCGGTATCTAAACTGTGTTTTTAAAGCTTGCTATATATAGCATGGATACTTCTTAATCATTGTGATCATTGGAGATCAAATGTTGACCCAAGATGTCCGTTTGTTTCATTAATGTATTTAAGTTGCTGTTTCAATTAGTAACAGTTATATTATATATATATATATATATATATCATGTATATACATGTAAGACTAAATGCACAAATCATCCAATAAAAGATATCAAAATGTATCTAACAAAAACAGGACAAATTTCAAAGGTAAATATATCTCTCATATATATCTGTAGCTTACCAGGCCTATAAGACCATGTGAGCTTTTCAATCACTTGGTGTCTGTTGTCGTTGTCTGTTGTCCCTCCTGTTTGTTCATCCTTGTCAACAGCTGAAATTTCTGGGCCAAATGTTACCAAACTTAACCAGAATGTTCCTTACCTTTGGATTACTCGTGGTAACTTGTTGAAAAGCTGTATCCAGAGATTAGGTCATTCTACAAACATGCCTGCTGTTCCTAAAAAAAGAACATGCATTTTTTGGCGAATATCTCTGATGAAGAAAGCTAAAGCTGTGTGAGCAAATCTAGAACTGAGTTAATTCAATCAGCAGGTTAAGGATTATCTCTTGAAAAACTCTCAGAGAAAAACAGACAACCTGTTTTAAAGGAATTGTCCCTGAAACAACATTTTTGGTAAATTTCAAAGTTTTTTGCTTTATAATTTTTTTTATCAGTAAGTGGATAAGAGCAAATTTGAAAGGGTAGAATTGGTCAGCAGGTCATGGTCTATTACTTGTGGTATTTCTTTAAGAAACAATAGTTGATAGAATCCTTCTTAAGTAAAAATGTTCAACAAAATATGATTTTCAAATACGTCAATATGGACAAATTGTCAGTTGATCTGATATAGGAGTTATTGCAGTGGCGGATCCAGCCATTTTAAAAAGAGGGGGGGGGGTTCCCAACCCAGAGTAAAGGGGGGGTTCCAACTATATGCTCCCATTCAAATGCATTGATCGGCCAAAAAAAGGGGGGTTCCAATCCCCAGAACCCCCCTTGGATCCGCCACTGTATTGTCTTGCATATCCTGGAAAGACTAATTTTACTATTTTTTTGTGTTTTTTGCAGAAACTTTAATAGATAGATAGAAATTGAAATGGAAAAATGTTCAGCAAAACAAGATATAATATATGAATTTTTTCAACTTGGCCAGAATTGTCAATTTTGACCCAATTACAGCAGTTATTGCCCTTGAAAGACTAGTTTTACTAATATTTTGGGTTTTTTTGCAGAAACTGAGAAAATGTTAATGCAAAAGTGTTCTGAAAAATAAGATCTTCAAATTGGTCAACGGCCAAATTACCAATTGTCCATCATACGAGTTATAGTCCTTAAAAGACTAGTTTTACTACCTTATTACGTTTTTCGTAGAAATTTTAATAGATTGAGAGAAATTGCAGTGCAAAGTATTCAACGAAATATATCTACAAATTAGTAAACTAGGCCAAAATTATCAATTTACAAACATAGGAGTAATTGTCCTTGAAAGATGGATTTTTGTCCTTTTTTTTTTTTTTTTCTTGCAGAGATTGATATTAAAAAATACGAAAGATGTTCAGCACAAAATTAGATTGACTATTGAAAGGATTGATTGAAAATGAAGGATGATTTTGCAGTTTGTTGTACAAACTATAATAGAAAGAGTGAAGGAACAGTTTTTCAGCACAGTAAGATCTTTAAGTCAGTCGAAATTATTAACCATTACTTATAGAAGTAATTTCCTCTGAATGATGATTATTTCCCCTGCTATATGCATTTTTGTGTCTAAAACGATAAGAGTATAAGCAAATAAGATATACAAATAAGTCAACGCACAACACTAGTTATACGGTAATTGTGATTGAAAGACCCTCAAATATTCATTGGCATCCAGTGGCGGATCCAGAGGGGGGGTTCCGGGGGTCCGCACCCCCCCTTTATTTTGGCCGATCAATGCATTTGAATCGGGACAATTTTGCACCCCCCCCCCCCCTGCACCCCCCCTTTGCCCTGGTCTAGCACCCCCCCTTTCGAAAATTCCTGCATCCGCCACTGGCATCTGTCACAGTGATAGACACAACTTTTTACTTGAGTTTTCCCCCTAAATGACGACAAATCACTATGTTTTGCGATTTAGGCTAATATCTAAAAAAAAATAATATCGAGACACGAAAAGCAAATTTTAATCAGCAAATAAACAGATAGGTACATGTTCTATAAAAAAAAAAAAAGTCATCATGGCTGAAGTGGTCTGTTAAACTAGAGACTTTCTATACTCAAGTATTGAAAGTCCCTGGTTAGACCTCATTATATGAAAATAAGGAGAAGTGGTATGATTGCCATTAAGACCTCTGTCCACCTAAGTTCAGATGACGTGGGTATAAGCACGAGGTCATGGGGTCGTTCAACTTTGAGAAAATCACTATCATGGCCTCAATATGAAACATATGAAACAATTCTATGGACTTATATTTAACAACAAATTGTGCAAAAAACAATCCCACGGTGACCCTAACCTGGGGCCCTGTAAAATTACTATAGTATTAATGAATGGGTGTTTTTATAATGGGCCTGTTATATGTCCAAGGTCTATAATAATCCTCGAGGAAGTCTGTAATGGCCCAAGGCAACGCCGAGGGCCATTACAGACATCCGAGGCCATTATTACTGACCGAGGACATATAACAGGGCCATTATAAAAACTGAAAAGTGTATGTGTTGCTGCCAACTAGATGTACTCTCTACTCTTTTAATGACAGTTATGTTTGAAAAAATAATTTGTACTTCTTTTAATATACCAAATATCTAAGATGCTAAGTTGACAGAAGTTATTTGTTGAAAAACAGGATGAACAGTGAATCCTATATATGGTTCCTCTAATGTTGGTTGCTGGTCACTAAATAATATAAAATACATACTGTTTTTTTTTTAAATTTGAACAAGAACAAATGGAGAAAAATCCATAAAAAATTATAGTTGCTGTTTCATTTTATTTCATCATAATTCTGTGAATATACCTAACACTAAGTTATACTATACTGATTTATTAGTTGATTGTAGGCACCTGCATCATTTTCATTAATGTTCAGATGAATACAAACTGGGCTTAATATAGACAAACTGGGCATTAATATAGGGCCATTACAGAAAAACAGGGCCATTACAGAAAAAAAAACTGTTAATAATAAACAGTCATATTTGGCAGTAATGTACTTAGTTTGTTAATAAAACATAAGAAAAAACTGTAAAAATCAGTTGTAAATGGTGCAACTCAACAGATAGGTACACCGTCTATAAAAAAAACTACCTGGTGACATTAACACAATAGACACAAAGCACCGATATAGGAGAATAGTTGTGATCAGTACTGCAAGCTAGTTTAAAGCAAAATACAACTAATAAATAAATCGTGTTATCCCAGACTAAAGTTTCAATCCAAGTACAAATCCAACGGACTTAGTGTAAAGACGCCATAAAGTATTAAAAAAACATGACAGGATGTAGGATCATGATAGTCCGAGATTACTCTGACGTCCAACGGCTGTTCTGCCAGACAAGCTTGGGTCGTTGCACGTCAGAGCTCGTCTCATATTATCAAAAAGTGGATATTTGCCCGTCCAAAATGGATGCCTTGCTTCGTTGCATCTGCGGGCGACAGACGGCCTGTGATCAATATAAATCGGGCCTCAATTTGTTCAATTTGTTGACTAGATTTTAATTAATTTTCAAAAACATGATCAATCACGGTTAGTAACAAAAAGTAAAATCACAAAAATACTGTACTTAGAGGAAAATTAATACAGTAGTTCAGGGAAAGCTTGTTCGCGACCTAGAATTCTGAGTGGGTCAAGCGTTTAATTTAAACTCATGCGAGAATATACGAGATTTGGTTGAACTGGGGGCAAAGTCATATATGGTACACATCAATATTCGGTGTTTAATAGGCGTTTATTAGGACGCCTGCCGCTTTCCCGTTTACCTGTGAAGTCGTTGAGTGTCATCTGTTTTTTGTTTGTTTATGTTTATGTGTAATAAAGTAAAATAAGTAATATTTTGAAAAATTTCTGGACATAGTGTTTAAAAATTACGGGAGAAAATTGGAAAAGAAAATTGAAATTACTGCTTGCAAAAAGCCAAAACGAAATGTTTGATAAAGAAGGAACGAGGTCCTTCAAGTCCCTGGAAGCTGTTATAAGAACTTTAAAGAAGTTTATGTGCAGAAATATAATTTTTTGTTGATTGAGAATAATTTCCAGAAACATGCTGACGTAATGGCATTAATTGCCAAAACAGTATAGCATACAATGGTGACACTACATAATTTATTCTCTTTAGCCTTTTTTCGGGAGAATATAGATAAACAATCTAAACCATATGATTGTCATGTAAGACGGAGCTTTTTGAAAAGTTGTTGCTGGTCATAATACATAGTCGTAATGAATGATATTATGCGATGTATTCAATAAAAAATAAACATCATGGCTTCATAAATGTTATGTTTTCAATATTGTATAAATAATCTGACCGTTAAACCTATGTACAGTATATACGTTCCTTGTTCAAACCATAATAAAAATATAAAGTTCGGTAAATCCCATAAAATCAAACAGCTACAGATCGTCATATGGAATTAAAATCTTAGCAAAAAAGCCGCACCCACTTATAAGATATATAAATGTCTTTACTCTGACTGTTGCATTTTGAACACACGAGTGAAAGTCCAGCGCAATGTAGAACAAAATAGTTTCAACATTCATATATCCTTATCATGATCTTGACCTGCATGGATATGCATTTAACTTGCAACTGCACGAAAACCTTTACTTTAGACAAAACATGAAATTAACTGTTCAGGAAAAACGAAGTCCATCTAGTAGTAAACTACGGAAAAATGAAAATAAATATTTGCAAAATTTTGACCTGGATACTGTATTTTGGACAGAAAGAAGCTCCCAATTTCCCGAAATTCCATTATGTTTGACAACGATTTTGATGTAAAACAAAACTTTAACCACAGACTGAACCTAAATGCTGAATTAGTCGGCGTGAATGCTGACGACGGAACCTAGCATCGCTAAGTATCGCTTTCGCGAAACTTGTCAAAAAGAAGGATTTATGTCAAAAGATCCAAGTAGGCAGCTATTTCACTCATAAATCTTAAAGACCTCCTTGCTTTCGACAAGACGACAATTATTGTTTTCTTTTTGTCTAAAGGGGGGATCTTTTTTCTATAGTAATTGTAGTATAACAAAAAAAATCGCATTTAGTATCATTTTTCTACCTACTAACGTGAATTTTCTGACACAAAAATAAATATACGACAGAACTGTGCATTAAAAGTATGTAATCAAATGCCAAACTATATATATATATATATATATTAACCAGATGTTCTGTATACAATATTATGTATATCAAAATAAAATGCTGAACGACCCATCTCCCCCTCCTTTCAAAAATTGTCATTATCCGATGCATTTGAATTAAGCACAAAACATTTATGTAAATACACGCATGCAATCAGGGCTAGCATTTTGAACATATATTTTAATGGTACCTAACTGTCAGAACATGATTACGATTACAAGTGTACGATTATTAGGGGTATATAAATTGTCTCTAACTGTCGCCTGGTGAGATTAATAGTTTAAGGTAAAACTTTATGATACCATATGGCCTAGGTGTTGATTGACTTTTATTTTTATGACCTAAGATCAGTTCCTCAGATATGGTAATGAAATAGCACCTGTACCTTCTTGAATATACAGACGATCTGCTAAGTGAACATCACAGCATGAATCTGTCCATTTTTGCGTGAAGGTAACATTCAAAGTCAGGTGACATATATCTAACCGTTCCTTTTGTAATTAAGATTAATTAACATAACGGTCAAAATAGTCTGTTTTAATATGTCAGTGGAATCTTCAGCTTTAGAAGAATGTAACAAACTTTGTATTTATAAACGATATAAAGTAGTATTTGGTTTTGAAAGATACTTAGATTTTCATTGTAATGTATATTAACAAAATTGCGTAGCGGCACACTTAAGATTAAATGTTGAAGTTGGTCGTTATCTGAATACTCAAAGAGAAAATAGAATTTGTATATGTTGCAATATGAATGTTTTGGAAGACGAATATCATTTTGTTTTATCATGTCCAACGTATAGATCTGTGCGCATAGAATTTTATATTTATTCTACTATTCTTGGCCAAATCGGCACAAGTTAGATAATTTATTCTAAATCTCTGACAGTAAAACTATGCATTTATTCAAATGCAGCCGCTTGGGAAATTAGATCACATATAATGTCATAATATTATTGTATACTCTTTAACTTCTGTTCTCTGCTGCCTTTTATTTATCATATGTTGTATATATTTTCGTTTGCCATAGCATGTGAAAATAAATTATGCATATGACTACAGTAATAACGATGCCGATTTGGTAAATCAATAAACTGATAATGCCCCCAGTTTATCAAATCTCGTATCTAATTAGTCGATAACGCAAAATCACGACCGATCTTGCACATGCGCATTGCTTCCCTGAACAAGAGTATTCGGAAAGTCCGTAATAACATGACAAAACGTAATAAAACAATTTTGAAATTTTTACTTAGGTGTTGAATTGATTATCTCTATGAATAAATTTCTTCAAAGAATCAATGAGTTTCCATGTCACACGGATTGAATCATCTTAAAACTGATATCAACGAAAATTGTATGATGTGATATATCATGCTTTTAATTTCAAAGGAATAGCGTGTTCCAAACTTACAAACCAAATCGTTTATCTATGAAAGCATTTAGTAAATGTGTAAATATTATTGATTTATACATTGTTATACTGAAACTTGGATCTGATCTAATCTTCAAGATAAAAAAAAGCACCCAAGGCGAAAAGTTGGATTTCATTAATTTTGTATTTTTCTAAAAAAAAACCAAAACAACCACATCAATTAATTTTTGTAAGCCAAACTACACTTTTATAGTGCCGGACTGCACTAAGCGCCTGACCGACACGGCATAGGGTTCCGTAGACCCCCTGTCCAAATGTGTACTCATATTTGTGTAAATGTCTATCCGAATTGACTTATTACAATAGAAAGGAATCGAAGGATCTTCATGTTCTTCTACACCATTTGGTCCCCCTACATGATTACAACTTTCGATGCTGGTGATATTTTGGCGGTTTGTATACAGTGGCGAATCCAGACATTTTCATAAGTCTTAACGAGGCCGGGACGTCCACCTGTCATCACCACCCCACCCCCAGACCCGCCAGACCCGCCTCTGGTATTACAGTGGGATAATTTAAACTATATACTGTCCTCCAGAATATAAAACACAAACTGTCAAAATACATTTTAATCAATTGCATGATTATCTCTAAAAGTGCATACGCTTTGCTTGTTAATACTAAGAAGCGTAAATACGGATATAAATGGTAGCATTCCAAATTATTTTCATATATCAGGCAGTTCGAATTTATGTGGAAGAAAAACTCGGTAGAATATAACAGAGAACAATACTTACTGAGATTTTCCTTTATACCAATGAAAGTCTGTGCAATGTCCAGTGGCGGATCCAGAGGGGGGGTTCCGGGGGTCCGCACCCCCCCTTTATTTTGGCCGATCAATGCATTTGAATCGGGACATATGTTTTGCACCCTCCTGCACCCCCCCTTTGCCCTGGGCTAGCACCCCCCCTTTCGAAAATTCCTGCATCCGCCACTGATGTCCTTCACTATAAATAATTAGATGCAAATAACGTAGTTTTGTTTCAGAATGAAATAAGAGAACGACCATTTAATTTCAAAGGGTGGGGTTATGTTTTTTTTTTTCTAAAAAAAAAAATATTCTGATTCCCAACTTAATGAAAAAAATAATCAGAAAAATTAGCGCGAAAAAAAATTTCTGACTCAGAAAAAAAATCATACCCACCCGTCTTGTGCATCGTGCGTATCATATCCAAAGTTTTCTTCGTTCTTTTAATATGACAGAGACATATATTGTTTCATATGTCGTCTTTGTCAATATTATTATTTTTTCTCTATTTTTTTACCTTTTTCCCCTATATTTTTTAACTGAGTTGTCGGTCTTGCTTTGTTGTTTCCCCAGCAGGTGTCCGATTAATTTCATCCAATGAAATTTAATCCGGGTATTCAGTACGAACCTGCGACCATCCATTGTGAAGTTTTGATATCTGTTTGGTAAAGAAAGAAATATATTTTTTCTATGATCTTGGTAAAGTTCTTTATTTTCTAACTTCCCGGACCTATTGGCACTTCCTTTCCGATAGTCGGCATTCTTTGTTTCAAGTTGATTGATCATTCTATAACCAGAAAAGTAGATAGAAGTGTCTAAGATTAATCTCGTAAGAAAAACCGAAGAGCAATTTCACCTTACATAAAATTAAGACTAAAACGTGGGATTTTTTTCATATATTTTCAAATGGTGATGGTTCTTTTTATGTTTGTCGAAAACCTCATCTACTATCCCGTCTGTCTGCCACTATTTGGTCATACCAATCATAGAACCAGACCAAGTACTCAAAGTTCAAACACAAAAGCAATTAAGCTCTTTTAGTACACCAAAGCACTAGGAGCGTTAATTCACCAATCCAACTGCCTTCAAAGGGCGACTTTTAAGTTCCACACACTAAAATCCCTAATATTTATTCCATTCTACTCTTAGTCTTACCTGGTACAAGTGTACCAATTCCGGAAAGGGGCACAAATCAAATCTTCACCTGGTCAGTTTAAAAGTGGCATAAGTCAAATTGACACATGGTCAGGTTAAAAGTGGCATAAGTCAAATTGGCACATGGTCAGGTTAAAAGTGGCATAAATCAAATTTGCCCCTGGTCAGTTAAACACTTTCAGAAGAGTCTTATCGCACTCTAATAAGCACCTAGTTAGAATAACCTAGTATTTAGCTTGCTTTTACCTTTTTCTTCAAGGTATATCATGCGTATATCATGTACATGGATAAGTACACATTATTTTTTACATATTTTTCTTTTGCAAAACATATAATTGTAGAGGTTACTTAAAAATACATTTCATACATTGATCACATGTACATTTGTTTATAGGATAGGAATAAGAATATTTGATACAACAATTATAGGTTAGGGGCTGTTTCAATTTACTATCAATAGAAATTGAATGGTTAGGCCTAAATTAAAATATTGTTTGTTTGCCCTTTTCCGACCCTATTTTGAAACAGGGTAGGAAGGTAGGTAAAATATTTTATTTTTCTCTCCCAAAAAATAACTTAGCTCGGTACATTTTTTGTTATGGGTAGGCATGTAGGTATAATATTTTATATTATAGATACAAAATCTGTATGATGTCATTTTTGTCTGTATTGTTTTTGTTTAAGTATGCTTTTGCTAATAAGTTTCTAGGACTTAGTATAATAGTCTCAAGTTTTGAAAAAAAAATATCATGTAGAATGTGAAGTTAATTCATATGCAATACAGTTTTTTTTCAAATATCAAAATATAGGGCTGTGCGGCATATTTTAAACGTTTACATACCTGGAATTTTTAAGAATTTTAACTTACACTAATATTCTGTAGGGAAAACGGTACTATTTATTCTGCCATAGGCGACAATAGTGACATTTTCTAAATTTACCACTTTTTAAGATAAAAGCCTAGATAAAACAGTTGTGTTACTACTTTATTATTCTGTTTTAAAAATTAAAGCCAAATAGTATCATGACCAACTTCCAATGGAGCTTGTTTATGTTATCCATGCCCACTGTCATTTTGCACTAAATTTATTAAATTTTGGAAGTCTTTTCGAATAATTCTCTAGAAAATATTTCAATAGGTTTCAAATTTTATATTGTAAATATACACACTGCAGTTATTCATAGATAAATAAAAAATATATTGTACCCTTACATCCAATCACAGCCCTTCTAATTTGACTTCCTTCACCGGCCTTGGGTACACAAAAGGCAAACCCAATGCTCAGAAAATTTAATACTACTGATTTCCCTGTACTACCTACATGTACCTTGTACGCTTACCTAGACCTAAAATTTTTCTGTAAGAGATAACTTTGTCCTGGTAAAATATCTCCGGGCAGACATACCTTGTACATTACTAGTAGAAAAAGTCCCTAGAGTGTTTAAATTTTCGTGTGTGCCTGTGTTTCCAATAAAAATGCTACAAGACTTGAAACTCAATTGTCACGATTTTTACATCGCATTTACATTTGTATATATGATCTGTATGAAAAACTTGGCGATTTTACTGCCAAATATTCTCCCCTTTACAGACCTTTGGTTCATGTCAGATATAAATCAGAATATATCAATGCTGGTCAAAGGCATCGTTAACTTAATCATCCTGATCTATAGTCCGAGATGATCCACGGACCACCAAAGGCCATCCTTACATTGGATACAAAGTCTATTTACAAAATATTGTGTACACACATTGATAATTTAGTATTGGACCAATTTTTATGCCCCACCTACGATAGTAGAGGGGCATTATGTTTTCTGGTCTATGCCTCCGTTCGTCCGTCCGCTTCAGGTTAAAGTTTTTGGTCAAGGTAGTTTTTGAAGAAGTTGAAGTCCAATCAACTTGAAACTTAGTACACTTGTTCCCCATGATATGATCTTTCTAATTTTAATGCCAAATTATAGTTTTGACCCCAATTTCATGGTCCACTGAACATAGAAAATGATAGTGCGAAGTTCAGGTTAAAGTTTTTGGTCAAGGTAGTTTTTGATGAAGTTAAAGTTACATCAACTTGAAACTTAGTACACATGTTCCCTATGATATGATCTTTCTAATTTTAATTCCAAATTAAAGTTTTGATCCCAATTTCACGGTCCACTGAACATAGAAAATGATAGTGCGAGGGGCATTCGTGTACTATGGACACATTCTTGTTTTTGAATGAACCCAGCTCTTTAAGTATAAAGACACTGAGTAACGTTTGTTAAATCATGATTTCAAAGCTTTCAATTCAACATCAATTTCAAACAAATTTATGCTTTGAAACTCCAAACGCAAGTGTTCATTCATGTCAAACGCTCACATGATACCAAAGGGACTAGACCTTATACAGGAAAGATAAAACCCAAGAATTCCGGTAAAAAATTTTTTGAGCGGGAAATACAAATATAAGATTTTTAGTAGGAACGAAAAATAAAATAAAATAAAATCTTTCTGGTAAACACCAATAAAAGATTTTCAGGCAGAATGAATTTATAGGGTCGGTCGGTAAAGGGCAAACAAACAATATTCTAATTTAAGCCTTATCATGGTTATTATTTTAAAAACTAACGATGTGATATTAATTAAAAGCAATAACCTGTAACGGTTAGTTGTTTTAACATTTGAACATACATTTATATTCATTGTTTAGAATTTGTAGTGATTTATGTATACATTAAGAATATTTGTACTTAAAGTGATACTATTGACAGAAATAGGTTACAAATCATTTGATATTTGTTTTATATTTGAAGTATTTTACATGTAAAAATGTATGTGAAAAAATTATTGAAGAATTACCAAACAAAAGCAAGACCTGTTTAATTACAACTTCTTAAACCTTTGTAAACCATGGATAACATGATCATTGTGATAATCACAAAATTGTGAAGCTGGTGTGAACAATGTAAAAGATGAAGTCATTAGGCATTTCAGTGATTTTCCAACCCTCATTTTGGGGCCGAATTTCGGCCCCATTCCCAAAGAGAAATATGCTCTTTTTTTCCCAATTTTCAGCTCTAAAATTCCCAATCGTATATGGACATCGTCGCGAGATTTTGTTATTGTCGTATCTCCGTATCGTGTATTATTTTGTTGACAAATCTCTGAGCGTTCGGGGTATTTCGGGAGTTATCATTATCGTTCACTTAAGACGATGATTGGTTTGCAATCTTTTTTGGATTGCATTGCAATCTACGATATTCTGGTCACGTTTGCGCTTGAAACATCCGAATGAATAATTCAATGATAAAGCAAAAAAATGAGACATAATGTAAACAAAATGAACGTAGATCATGTCTCATAATTCCAAATATTACACAAAGAAGCTAAAGGCGGCGGACGGTAGTAAATGCCGGAAGCTGGAAGCTTTTGGATTCAAAAAGTCGTTTCGACTTCCTTCTGATGAAACAAGTGAAAGAAGGAAAAGACCGACTCTCAGATACAGAACTGGAACAACTAGTTGACATGTTAAAAAATAAACATGAACGAAAACTTGAATTTTAAATAAAACTAAAAAATAAATGCTTCAGATTTCAAAGGTGTCTTTTTAGAATTTCTATAGATTCTCATCATTATAAATAGAATCAGAAGGGATAGGTTGAATTTTACCTTTCAAGAGTAAAGTTACAAAGCTTGAGTGCATGCAAATGTGTCCTCAGACACATTCAACTTTTATTTTTAATCCTTTTCCTTAAAAAGATAGCTTATTTTGTAGGCACTTCATGCAGTTAATTCTTCTCAGAATGCAGGATTTTGCACCTAATTTTTCAAAATTTTCTTGGGGGGGGCATGCCCCCAAACCCCCCTAGCGAGGCGCACACGGCTTACGCCGTGTGCCCGCCGTCATAAAGACCAATCATATTTTTCCCAAACCATAATTTTTTTCCCAATTGCATGGGCACCAGGACCCTTCCCCTAAACACCAGGAAAATCACTGCATTTTATAACAAAAAAGTACATGTCCATTATATAATTATATATAGGGTTTCTTCCATATAATATCCATAACGAAAAAAGTAATGTTTGATATAATTACATGTAAGTTGAAAGAGATATATATTTATTTTGATAATGATTTACTCGTATATACATTGTATATGTTTTAATTAATTTGGGGTTATGCATGCATTTTGAGACATATTAATGAAACAATATGGATTTAATCTTTTCAAGTGTTATTTGAACCTTAATTTCTGTATATAGATATATCATCTGATTTATGATTAACAATACATTTTTTTTATTTTGTAGGATACCATAGTTTTCAAGTTACCCATGACATAAGTGAAAGGTAAGCATTCAGAACTGGAGTCCAGCATAAGAAGCTTTAATTTTTAGGGTACTATTTGTAGTAGTGTTATTTAATACTTTTACATGAAATTAATGTTTATTCTTGTAATATGGTTTAATACATGTTCATTTTACATGTCATGGAAATTTGGAGTGCAAACAGAATTCTTTAACATGTTTAACAATATTTGAATTTTCGCTTGACTTTTTTTGCAATATGAAATATCGGCAAAATGTTAGCTACTCATGATCAATTTTAATATTGTTGAAGATTTTTTAAGCTGAGCAAATAAGGTTATCCAGTGTTCGTCGGTGATGCTTGAATAAAATATTAAAAATACCAATTAAAGTATGAAGTTGAAGGGCATTGAGGACCCATAATTATGAAAGGTTTAAATTTTTACCAAATAAAGCCATGGTAATAATTTTCCACAGGTATAATATCCTTTGTTTTTTTAAGTATTCGGTTTTGTAAATTGTTTAAACAATTTATAATGTATTTTGTTTATATTAATGACTACTTGTATCTATTTTTATTTATTTTTCAGAATAAATCAAGTAATTTGTGATATTTTCCGGTAAGTTGATTAAACAATGTTTTATTTAAATACCATATTCATATACAAAACTAAATATTGTCAATTGTAAAATTAAATACATGTACATACATGTATATTCATCACACACATTCAGATTAGATATAAGTACAATTTATAAAGCGTTGACACACTGATCAGCAGATAGCACTATGATTTTTATACGACTGCAAACACTTTATACAAATGTTATAAGACTGCAAAAATTAAAAAAATTTTGGTCGTATATTGGTAAAACGTTGGCGTTCGAAGACTTTGGTTTTTGCACTATAACTTTAGTATAAGTAATAGAAATCTATGAAATTTAAGCACAAGGTTTATGACCATTAAGGGAAGGTTGGGATTGATTTTGGGAGTTTTGGTCCCAACAGTTTAGGAATAAGGGGCCCAAAGGGTCCAAAATCAAACTTGTGTTTGAATTCTTCAAAAATTGAATAATTGGGGTTCTTTGATATGCCAAATATAACTCTGTATGTAGATTCTTAATTTTTGGTCCCATTTTCAAATTGGTCTACATTAAGGTCCAAAGGGTCCAAAATTAAACTAAGTTTTCAAGTTCGTCCAAATTGCGGTCCAAAATTAAACTTTGTTTGATTTCAACAAAAATTGTATATATGGGGTTCTTTGATATTTATGCTTAGTCTAACCATGTATTTAGATTTTTGATGTTTGGGCCCGGTTATCAGATTGATCCACATTGAGGTCTAAAGGGTCCAAAATTGAACTTTATTTGATTTCATCAAAAATAGAATTCTTGGGGTTCTTTGATATGCTGAATTTAACCATGTACATGTATTTAGATTTTGGATATTGGACCATAATAGATAATGTCCAATTTAAAATTTAAATTTTTAAGTTTAAGTTCTTAGACCACATTCATTATGTGTCAGAAACCTGTGTTGTGTCAACTATTTAACCACAATCCAAATTCAGAGCTGTATCAAGCTTGAATGTTGTGTCCATACTTGCCCCAATGTTCAGGGTTCGAACTCTGCAGTCCGGACAATAGCTTTAGCTTTAGTGAAAGGATCTCTATAAATTTTAATGTCTATAAATTATAAAAAGTCCAAATTTTTGAAAGTTTGAAGAAGAAATCTTTAACTGCAAAATATTGCATAATAGATTTGTAAGATCTTGACATTTGTTTTGTGCCAGAAACTCATATTGTGTAAAAAATTTGATCACAATCCAAATTAAGAGCTGTATCCAGCTTGAATGTTGTCCATACTTGCCCCAACTGTTCAGGGTTCGATCTCTGTGGTCATATAAAGCTGCACCCTGCAGAGCACCTGGTTATTAAATTAATTATGATAAACATGATTTAGTCAACAATAGGAAGATGTCGTATAATTGCCAATGAGAACTTTCCACAAGAGACCAAATGACACAGAAATCTAGATATAGTAATACAACATGTTCAAAATGAAATCAACACTTTCATGCATCTGGACAAGCTTTTTTTCTGAATTAACATTCATCAGGAACACTCAATGCCAAATATCTGTTAGTCAAGGATGTATAAGAACCAAAACAATGGAAAGCTAATTGACTAAAAAATACCTTTGAATAATAGTCAAAAATATCTAAGGTCAACTTTGCCTGTG
Organism: Mytilus galloprovincialis; assembly: GCA_037788925.1. Classification (NCBI taxonomy): domain Eukaryota; kingdom Metazoa; phylum Mollusca; class Bivalvia; order Mytilida; family Mytilidae; genus Mytilus; species Mytilus galloprovincialis. The sequence continues at coordinate 48,544,727 of CM075333.1, forward strand.
TGAGTTGAAACCTTAGTTTCTTCATAATTTCTTAATTTATAATTAAAAGACAGTTTAAGAGAGGTTTGTTTAAAATCATATCAATACAGCAGTATTGATTACTGAGCTGAAGATACCCTCATGGAATGTTATCCATCAACAGCCATATTGACCCTGTGACAGTGTAGTTACATGTATATAAATAAGAAACATAATTAACATGCTGAAGAAAAAAAGATTTACCCAAAAATGAAGAAAATAATGAGATCTAATGCTTGCTTACAAAATATTAATTTTAAAGATCTTTGTATAGCTATTGGATGTGGATTCTTTCATTATTGAATATCATCTTTGAATATATTTGATTTCATTGGCATGCCAATAGATACATATGTACTTTGTTTAACATTTAAATTCGTGGTTTACCTTTATCTAGCAATATTACTCAAAAGTAGTAAAAATTACAAAAATAAAACATAAAAGGATTTTTACAAAATTGGCTGTGGTTTGTTTTGTAATGCTGACTCAACAAATGTGAAATAATGAAATTTTGAAAAAGTTTTCAGAAATACTTTTACCTTAGTCATGTTAGCATGGTTATATGGTTAAATTTAATAGCATGGATGGTAAATTAAAAAAAAAGACTTAATTTGGGGCCACTACTGGTTTTATTTCACCTTTTCCTTTCTAACATGAAATAATAAGTTTTATGTGAATTGTAATTTTTTCAGATAACGATGAACTACTATGGTGGTCCAGGAGCAGAAAAGAATGGTATCCCTCCAGGCGGTTATTATCCTGGTGCTAGCTATGGACTACAACAGCAAGCTGCTTTAGCTCATGGGCATCCACAAGCAGCTGGTATGACCCCTGGACTTGCACAGCATCCCGGTCTGACTCCAGGTCATGGACAGCAAACCACTGTTCCATCATATGGAACACCTGTATCAACTCATTCTTACACAGGTTATACAGGAATGGCGCCAGGACAGTCCATCTACACAACAACAGGATATTCTATACCCCAAGGATATCCTTCAGCAATGAATGGTTCTGCAGGCTTGACCAGCATGGGAGCATTCTATTCTACACCACACATGTCAGCTTTACCCTATTCTACTCTACAGCCAATTCCCCAAGCAACACCTTCTATACCCTCCGTGGCATCTCTACCATCAGTTCCAGCCGTGCCACATATACCGTCAATACAGCAAACACAGAGTGGTTATCCTGCAAGTCACCGACAGCATCAGTTGTCGTCAGCTTACCTGTCTGAACAGGCGGCTAAACAGGCCGGCTATCCAATCGGCAGCAATCCAATGATGCATCCAGGCATGTCTTCTGCGTCAGTACCAGGCATGCCACACGGATACCCAGCAGGAGGTGCAGTCCCAGGAATGGGTTATCCCAACCCGTCGTTAACGAACGCCTACGCAGGAATGCCTGGTGTCAGAGTGGCACCTCATACAGGCCAGCCATATGGACCAAGATACTGAACATGCTGACTCTAGTAAAGGACTATTGTAATTACAAATGCAAGTCCAATGCTCAGTTTATATAGATCTGATGAAGACTCTAGCTATTTATGTATTATATTAAGTAAACATTTTATTTTTCAGTTAGGGTATTTGTAACATGTTAAAATTGTTAAAACAGATTGTTTTTTTTATATATAATTGAAGGATCCTCACTTGAAGGTTTCAGTTACTGAAGACCTGTATTAATTAGTATCTTTATATAAGCAAGAAAAAATTTAAATAGTAATAATGGGACAATTTTTAACATTAATTTTTTTTCTTTTTGTAATTTTATTGAAAATTTTGATTAGTCGAATGACATGGGACTATTGCTACAGGCATAAATTAGTTAAAATAATATGTTAAATGTGTTCATACTAGCCATCAAATGGTTATTTTACAAAATATCTTAATAATGAATTAAAAATATACCACGATGAATTTGTCAGTTTTGATGTGTTAATGAAATGTAGAGCCCTTGAAATTGATAAATCTGCAGTTGTTATTATTGTAAGCTTGGCATTTAATATACTTTTTTTGTTGACCCCATTTATATACAAATCTGCCATTCAATGCCTTTTTGCAGCATTGTGGGTATATTTTTGTATTTACATTTATTTGTTATTTTTGATAAGCAATACAGAAAAGTTTTTATAAAACTTTTTTGTTTTACCTTCTTTTTTAAAAGATTTTTAGACAATTTTTTTTTCACTGCAACTTAAGAATTTTTCAACGTTAATTTATACCATTATGTTGTACTTTTTTTCAAAAAATATAAGTTATTATAAAAAATGAGTTGTCAGTATGTTAATACTGCCTGATAAGACATGCATATACATTGTATCGGACACTTTCCATTTGCAAAACTTGATTTCTCACATGGAACTTTACATAACAAATACAGGATCTTTAGATTGAGGTAAAGGTTCAAACAAGTATTATTTCGACACACAAGAAATTGGTTGGATCCACATCAAAAAGGTGGCAGGACCTTATTGGCAGAGTGGTCTAAGTTGTTCATTTACTGTATCACTAGCATGTAGGGTGCGCTTGATTCCTATCTTAATAGACAAGGAATGTCAGTTTTCCAGTCAACGGTTGTTGGTTCTCTCCAGACACTCCAGCATCCTCCACCAATAAAAACTTAGTGCCTGGATGAAGTCAATAGTGATGATACCTGCATAAAACACCAACAATCATTCAACCACTTCCAAAAGGCTTGGTTCTTAAAATGAAAGATATAAACTTCCTCTGTTCCCAATTATTTCATCAACTGCATAATAGTAAACTTGGTATTTGGACATATATGGCCTATTCTACCATACGTAAAACTCCAGGGACGGATCCAGCTATTTTAAAAAGGGGGGGGTTCCAACTATATGTCCCCATTCAAATGCATTGAACGGCCAAAAAAGGGGCCTGCGACTTATGCAGAAAGCTCGACATAGGGATAGTGATCCAGTGGCGGCTACAGCGGCAGAGTTAGCTAACTTTTTAAAAGCTTTATATTTTAGAAGGTGGAAGACCTAGATGCTTCATTTTTTGTACATGGATGCCTCATGTGACGAAGTTCAGTCAGTCACATGTTCAATGTCCTTGACCTCATTTTCATGGTTCAGTGACTACTTGAAAAAAAGTTAAGATTTTTTGTAATGTTAAATTCTCTCTTATTATAAGTAATATGATAACTATATTTGGTATGTGGGTACCTTGCACCTCAACCTCATTTCATGGATCAGTGTACAAGGTTAAGTATTGGTGGTCAAGTCCATATCTCAGATACTATAAGCAATAGGTCTAATAAATTCGGTGTATGGAAGGACTAAGGTGTACATGTCCAACTGGCAGGTTTCATCTGACCTTTTATCTCATTTTCATGGTTCAGTGGTTATAGTTAAGTTTTTATGTTTTGGTCTGTTTTTAGCTCACCTGGCCCAAAGGGCCAAGTGAGCTTTTCTCATCACTTTGCGTCCAGCATCTGTCGTTGTCGTCGTCTGTCGTTATCTTTTACAAAAATCTTCTCTAAAACTACTAGCCAAATTAAACCTAACTTGGCCACAATCATTATTGGGGTGTCTAGTTTTAAAAATGTGTGGCGTGACCCGGCCAACCAACCAAGATGGCTGATGGCTAAACATAGAATATAGGGGTGAAATGTAGATTTTGGTTTATAACCCTGAAACCAAAGCATTAAGAGCAATTCAGACATGGGGGTTAAATTGTTTTGCAAGTCAAGATCTATCAGCCCTGAAATTTTCAGATGAATCCAACAACTGGTTGTTGGGTTGCTGTCCCTGAAATTGGAAATTTTGCCGTTTTGGTTATTATCTTGAATATTATTATAGATAGAGATAACTTGTAAACAACAATAATGTTCAGCAAAGTAATATCCACAAATAAGTCAACATGACCAAAAAGGTCAGTTGACCCCTTAAGGAGTTATTGCCCTTTATAGTCCATTTTTAATAATTTTGTAAATTTTTGTAAACTTTAACAAATATTTTCCTCTGTAAATAATGGGCCAAGTTCATTATAAATTGAGATAAGGAGATAATTGTAAGAAGCAAGAATGTTCAGAAAAGAAAGATCTACAAACACATCACCATCACCAAAACACAATTTTGTCATGAATCAATCTGTTTCCTTTGTTTAATATGCACATAGACCAAGGTGAGCGACTCTGGCTCTTAAGAGCCTCTACTTCTTATACTGTTTGCAATAGGTCAACTATATTTGGTGCATGGAATGATTGTAAGGTGTATATGTCTAGCTGGCAAGTGTCATTTGACCTTGACCTCATTTTCATGGTAGAGTGGTCAAAAGTTAAGTTTTTGTGTTTTGGACTGTTTTTCTTATACTGTATGCAATAGGTCAACTATATTTGGCTTATGGAATGATTGTAAGGTGTACATGTCTAGCTGACAGGTGTCGTTTGACCTTGACCTCATTTTCACAGTTCATTGCACTGTGTTGTGTTTTGGTCTGTTTTTCTTGAGGGCATACGATACAGTTTTGATCCCGTATTTACATTCTGATGAAAAGTTCCATATTGACTATTTTTTACCTGATTAAATCAAAAATGTAATAAAAAATATACCTTCATGTTCTAATTTTTGAGTAAAATGAGGTCGAAGATTTGTATATTTGCTCAAAATTCAGATTTGTGACCACATTTTCCCTTTCAAAAGAAAGATATATTAACTTTTTTGTTTTAAAAGATAAACACAAATTGTTTTTTGTTAAATAACTTGTAATTTCTGTATTTTATAAGTATCCTAAAAAATTATACATTTTTATATTCAGAAATAACTCTCATTAATCAAATGTTCATGAATGTAGAAAAAACATCATTTTTTGCTGTATATTTATCAAATTTAAAAAAATGAACCATTTACGCTTCCATAAAATTTGGCACACATAATCTCGCGTAATCAAATCAAATGACATTTAAAAAAAGGGGGGAACATGAACTAGTTTTCAAGTTAAATAAGTTTGAATGATAAAAATCGGTCAAAAACTGATTCTTTTCACGATAGTCATAGTTTGACGTCGCGAAAATATCAATTTACTTTAGCAACGCCATTACCTCACCTGTAACTGTATTGTTTTTTTTTGCCCTTTTAAAGTCACCCTCTGATTTTGAGATATAAATCAGTAATTGAAGCATTGTTCCTTTGTTTTTTGTGTGGGTTTTATACGACCGTAAACATTTTTTAGTGTTTGTATAATGTTATGGTGTCGTCGTCTCGAAATAAGTTAAATTTAAGTGAATAGATCTCTATGAAATTTTACAATAAGGTTCAATACCACAAAAGCACAAAAGGAAGGTCGAGATAGATTTAGGGGGGTTATGATACCAATTGTTAAGGAAATGGGGCCAAACAAGCATTTTTGTAGTTTCCAGACAATAATTTGTCTATGGATGGATCTCTCTGACATTGTACCACAAGGTTCCATATCACAAAGGGAAGGCTAGGATTTCTATGGAAGTATGGTCCCAGGCATGCAGGAATCGGGGGGGGGGGGGGGGGGGGGGACAAGAACTTTTGTAGTTCCAGACAAAAACTTACGTCTAAGTGTATGGATCTCTCTGAAATTGTACTACAATATTCCATCCTACAAAGGGAAAGCTTGGATTCAGTTTAGGAGAATTGCTTCAAGGGGGTCAAAGAAACCTATATTATGTCAAAAATTTGATCACATTCAATCCAAAATCAGACGGTATCAATTTCAGGGGTTGACCTCTTCGGTCGTATCAGGCTGCGCTTAGCGAAGCATTTCATTTCTTTTTTGCGGCGAATGTACTGTTTTTGTGTCATCTTTGTTTTTTTTAATTGCCAGATCAGTTGTCAGTATTCTGCCTTGATCTTTATTACATTTTTTAAAACTTCTCTGTTGACAAAAAAAAAACATTTGCCAGAAAATAATTATATAGGTTTATTTTACATCACACAAAGTACCTTTAAGAATCAAGTTATATTGCTATTAGGTCCCTATTAGTAGTATAGTTCTTAAACGTATCAGTAGGATAAATTAATATCTACTTATGATGCCACATCCTTAACATGGTTACTGGTTTTCACTTGTAAATATAAATAAAAGTATTGGTATTTGTATATCCAATAGTAAAATTTTAAAAGATTATTCAATAGAGGACCTACAAGACTATTCCTCTACAGATATTAGTTAGTAGGCCTTTACTTGAATTAGCTTGGTGATCGCTATTCTTGGAATGACCTATAATAATTGACTATTACCCTTGAGGAAGACATTACATATCCTTTCAAGTAAGATATACCAGTCTGCATACAGCTGTGAGGAATAGAGGTAGGAATATTTATATCTTCTTCATTCTTTAAATACAGGAATTTAAATTGGTATACTATTTAACCATTTTTCTAGAACTTCGATCATTCCATGCATACGTCACCCCCAAGTGTTTGCATGAGGGTATAGTAAATTTATAGAACAATAATTTGAATATAGAAATTTCTTCTGTTTCAAATATAAAATACAGATAATTTTTCCCCAAAAATTAAGATACAGACTTTGTTTCTGTGTGGTTGGGTTGCTGTTTAATAACGTACATTCAAAATATTGTTGTTTTTGGAGCTTTTGATAAAATAGGTGTTCTAACATGGATGTTCCAGAGGTCAGTGACACGTTATTTAAATCCTTTTTTCTCTTCCAACTTCAATTTTAAAAGAGCACTAAAAACGAAAATTCTTTTTAGCTCACCTGGCCCGAAGGCTATGTGAGCTTTCTCATCACTTTGCGTCCGTCGTCGTCGTCGTCGTCCGGCGTCGTCAGTTAACCTTTAAAAAAATCTTCTCCTCTGAAACTACTGGACCAAATTAAACCAAATTTGGCCACAATCATTATTGGGGTATCTAGTTTAAAAAATGTGTCCGGTGACCCGGCTAACCAACCAAGATGGCCGCCATGGCTAAAAATAGAAAATAGGGGTAAAATGCAGTTTTTGGCTTATAACTCAAAAACCAAAGCATTTAGAGCAAATCTGACTGAGGTAAAATTGTTTATCAGGTCAAGATCTATCTGCCCCGAAATTTTCAGAACATCGGACAACCTGTTGTTGGGTTGCTGTCCCTGAATTGGTAATTTTAAGGAAATCTTGCTGTTTTTGTTATTATCTGGAATATTTTTATAGATAGACATAAACTGTAAACAGCAATAATGTACAGCAAAGTAAGACCTAAAATTAAGTCAACATGACCAAAATGGTCAATTGACCCCCCCCCCCCCCCCCCCCCCCCAAAGGAGTTATTGTCCTTTATAGTCAATTTTTAACAATTTTCATAAAATTTGTAAATTTTTACAAACATTTTCCATTGAAACTACTGAGTCAAGTTCATTATAGAAAGAGATAATTGTAAGCAGCAAGAATGTTCAGTAAAGTAAGATGTACAAACACATCACCATCACCAAAACACAATTTTGTCGTGAATCCACCTGCTTCCTTTGTTTAATATTCACATAGACCAAGGTGAGCGACACAGGCTCTTTAGAGCCTCTAGTTTAAATTAGTTGACAATAAAAAGCAATGGCATAAACATTATTTTTAATTCAAATTTGAACGAACTAAATCGGTTTTGTTTTAAGTACAAAACCAAACTTGATAAATAACTTGAGAAAGAAATAAAAAAATATTGGCACGATGGAAAAGGGGGTGGGAGGGTTTTAGGACTGATTAGACAGAACTCATCACTATTTTGTTTGTCACAGTGAACAAATAAAAAATTGACCAAAATAAGAGTATACTTCTTTTATCCTAAGGAATTTCCTTTTTCAAGTTACAAAATAAACTTCACTAATTTACTTTTTTGTGTGTTGTTTTGAAGATACTCATTTCATAGATGCATACTCAAATTTTCCAAAGTCTTAATTAGCCATGAGACCCCCAACCCGGGAAAAGATATAAAGATATACCAATATACTGTTTTGTAACGTTTTATTTTAATAAAATCTATGATTAAGAAGGAGTTGCGGATATACATTACGAACATACTTGACGGACACTTGAAAAATAAAGTTTATGAATACCCAAAAATCAATCATAAATGATGGGGTTGTAAATATTCCTGTATATTTCATGCATGTTCTTTAAAATATGTTATATACTGCTATAGAAATCATTATATATAGCTGAAGGACGCATAGCCTTGAAATTACACGATCAGTGTTTTTGAATAAATTACCCTTGAGGAAGACAGAAAGACATATAATACATCCTTTCAAATAAGAATTTGTCTTAGTTTTCTCATCAGAATTACAGAATTAAAGAGGGTCTGGATGGGGTTTACAGAAAAGAGAATAATGAGTTAAAGCCAACGGTTCAGAATAAAGGGAAAACACAAAAAATCAAGAAACATAGGCCAAAAATTAGAGTAGAGCGAATGGCATGCTGAAATATAAAGAATAGAGAATATTGTAAAAATGATAAAGAACAGAGAAAAAATGCCATTAGAATGTATAAAATAAAGAAACCAAGGACCCCATCCATAATCTCATACAGGAAGATTTATTTTCAAGATATCTTCTCTTTTTGATAAAAGAAATTGTTAGTTCACTTGTATTACTCGGTTGGCGATTTTCTATAGAACTTTAAATTATACAGTCCAAATGTTTGGATGTGGATATTGTGAATAGAACTAAAAGCTGTTGAATCACCATCCTGGATTATAAAATAGCTATAGCACAAATGGTCTTTACTCCTTTGCTTAAATCTGCAAATTACCGAGACATAATGGCAGTTATAAGTAAGATTGTATATTTGAATAAAGAATATATTATATATATATGCCAATTTGTCAATACATGTATAGAACAAAGGATTTTTTCTATCTATCAAACAAAGAAAATCTGCACCTTATGCTATGATATTGAGATCAAGTTTTCCAGACGTATACTTGCTTGTATATCTGCCTAACATTTTCTTTTATATATATATTAAACATAGATATTAGGACTCAATACATGACAAACATAGAATACTGTAGTAGCATGAATGTATGTCTGACATATGTAATTTTTTTTCATTCAAATCGAGTGTTTCTTTTATCTCTAAGCTATTTTCTTCTATTAAGGATAACTGCCAAATTCTTATCTTACGTATACATCACAGGAGAGTGTCTAATGATTTTTAAAGATGTTATTTTAGTAACTACTAGAACTCACCCGTGATATCGCGGGTCCGTGACTGAATTAAAGTATATAACTATGCGCAAGCCTTATTTTAGTATTAGTATTGTCATCTGATAAAGTAATGCTGATTATAAGCTACACAGTTTTCTCTGCTTTTAAATCTTTCTGTTTGAACCCGTCGAACTGGAACTTATCAATTATTGGTAATAATAATTATATGGAAAACAAAAGGTCCTGGAATGGAGTATTTTTTAATCAACATCATTGTCCTATATTAGTTATAAATAAAGTTGAATTCTTTGATTCGCTGTTTTGCGTCATGCCCGCTAACAAATTGAAAACTGTACCTATACGCCTTATTTTTAGTACAGATTTTTAGTATTCGTATTGTTATCTTAGAAAGTCTTACTGATTAAAATACTACAATAGGTAACAATTTGACAATTTAGTAGTGTCAACCCTGTGATTATGATCCGTGTATATAGCATATTAATCCTGAATACACCGTTTGGTGGTGCGCCTGTCAGATGCGGAACTTACAGATAAGGTAATAGGTAACAGGTATATACTATTGGTATCGGTATCGGACTCGACCCGGAACTTCTTCATTATTAGCAATATTAATTACGTGGAAAACAAAAGGGCCTGGAGTGGTGTAATTTTTAATCTACGCCTTTGTACTATATTAGTTATATAAAGTTGAATTCTCTGATTCGTCGTTTTTACGTGATGACGGCTGACAAATTGGACCTCGTAATTTTAAAATTATAGATATCAAAGGGATTTCATATATAATGTTTGTGTTACCTCCCCTGGATAAATTTACGGAAAATTTACGAAAGGAATGACTTTTTCATAGATTGTTTGAATGATTCTTGTATTTCTGTTTTGAATGATGTTTGAATGATTCTTGTATTTCTGTTTTGAATGATGTTGTTTCCAAGAAATTTTATTTGTATGTTATATAGCCACTCACCATAACATTCAAAAGTGTGATTTAGGTGTCTTTTAGTATTACTTGTGCTTTGATAATTTTTAAGTTACAGTGTTCCATAAGCTTTGACTTATTGGTGCTGTTTCCAAGACATTTTGTGTGTTTGTTATATAGCCACTCACTATAACATTCAAAAGTGTGATTTAGGTGTCTTTTAGTATTACTTGTGCTTTGATAATTTTTTAGTTACAGTGTTCTATAAGCTTTAACTTATTGGTGCTGTTTCCAAGAAATTTTGTGTGTATGTTAAATAGCCACTCACCATAACAGCCATAAGTGTGATTTAGGTGTCTTTTAGTATTACTTGTGCTTTGATAATTTTTAAGTTACATTGTTCCATAAGCTAGTACTTGAATTAATGGTTAACGGATTCACATTAAAGTTTTGACTGGCAATGAAAAGCAATATTGATAATATGAATTATTCGTGGGGTACTTTATATTATTTGGACCGTACTCATTGTTCCTTCGTATATTTCTTCCATATAAATAAGACTATCAATTTTGTATATTTCTGCAGATTAAAACAGCATGCTGTCACGTTCAGGGTTTGTTTTAATTCTGATTCTGCTGTATATAGGTAAGTATAGTATACTTCTCGAAAACTATCGCCTTACTTAAATTGTTTCTAGTTTGTTTGACTGTTGGCTGATTTGTTATAGTGCTCTGATAGCTGCGATTTATCCAAATACTGCCATAAATGATTTCGTGTAAATATATTTAGATTTGGGTGTTATGGAATAACATTTTGATATTGTAAATAATTCTTGTGGTACAAATATACATGTGAAGTATTCCATGCAAATTTAAGATCACATCAGAACAAATTTAAAATAAAACTACTAGATTTGTACATCTACTGAAATTTGATCAAGGAGGTGATGGGCAACCTCCTTGATTTGCTTATAAATGTTAACAGAAAACATTGCATTGCAGCAGTCATGTGATTTTATTGGAAGTTAATTTTCTAAAAAGCACTGAAATTATATGTGTAATTTTCTTAATCTGAGCACTGAATTCTATATGTTATATTCTGAAAAGCATGCACTGAATTTCTATATGGTGTTTTCTGAAACGTATTAAAATGATATATGTAATTTCTGGAAAAGAACGGTAATTCTATATAGAGTTTTCTGAAACGCATTTAAATTCTATATGTAATTTTCGGAAAAGCACGGAAATTCTGTTTGTAATTTTTGGAAAACTGAGCACTGAAATTCTATATGTAATTTTCGGAATGCACTGAATTTTTATATGTAATTTTCGGAAAAGCACTTAAATTCCATGTGTAGGATATCACTATCGTCAGCAAATCAAAATATGCGATATCGGTAAATTTATATGACATGTGCAGTTACCTTGACCGGCTCCGAGTCGGTTGTTTTATATTTCACTTAGTCTAACCCAATATATCTACCCTAAACAGACGTCATTTCCTACCTAGTAACTTAAATACATCTCTTTTTGCCCTGTGGTCGTCTAAATATTGATATATATATATTTTGGCACACTTTTGACAGTACATATTCGGCCTTGGGCTGCTTCGGGTTGTTGTCTCTTGATTACGTTTCCATTCTCAGTTTTATTGATATTTTTGCCTGATTTATCTTATTGGAATTGTTCCATGTCTTAAAGTTTGTTCTTCAATTCACAGTTGTGGTGTTATCGTCATTTTTCATAGAATTCCGCTCATATCGGTAGAAGGGGCCGTCTGAAACTTGCATAGAGGCGATAGTTTTTTTCCGTTTCGAAGCCCGAGTCATTGTGATTTTGAGATGACGTACAGCAATATGTCCTTGTTTGTGCTGTTGCTGGTCATTTACTGATGTTGTGTCATTGATGTATACCCATCGATCTTTCTTTTCTAATTCATCATTTCAAAATTTCAAGAGAACAAAATTAATATATAAAAAAATTCCTGACCACTTATTTCTTGATGTCATTACCGAAAATAGCAGGGACCAATTTCTCCTGAATTCATTTCATGCTGGTGCTTTTTTAACAATTTTAAAAGACTTGAGACTAAAATTCTTTTCACTGAACGACAACTTGCTTGTATTTCTAGGTTGTATATAATATACATCTAAAATGACTGTAAAATATTTGATGTAAGTTATTTTTATACCTTACACTTTCATATTCTAACAGATCATTACAAATTACTCAACTTGAGAAAGAAAAATTTTGCCTTCTTTAGGTGTTCGATGGGTATTCATAAATCAGTAAAATATGTAAAAATGCACCAATAACAAATTCGAGATACTAAAAATATGCGGTCACGGCGGGTCACCATATCAGGAAACATTGTACAACAAAAGAAGTTTTGAACAAGGCGAGCTAATTTTTTTCCGTGTTTACCAAACAAAAACAATGCTGAGTGTGTTGAAGTATATATTTATCATATACAGTAAAACAGAAGTTTTTTATTTATCATATACAGTATGTGTAAAGTGTTTATTTATCATATACAGTAATTTTGTGTTGAAGTATTTATTCACCATATATACAGTAAAAGTGTGTTGAAGTATAATTTATTTATCATATACAGTAAAAAGTGTGTTGATTTTATTAGTTACACAGTGTATAATTGTCCTAATACGAGAACTTATCGGGTCAATAAAATTCATATCGGGTGAGGCGAAGCCAAACCCGATATGAATTTTATTGACCCGATAAATTCCGTATTAGGACAATTGAACACTGTGTAACGAATTTATCCTGATTTTGTTATAGAATGAAATTCAAAACAGTGTGGCTGTGGCCATTGATTGACACATTAAATTCATCCATTGACTGGGACAATTTACGTGAACGTTTGTCTGTAACGACCACTGTTCACGACGTACCTACGATAGACATTTAAACTGTGGGGTTACCAAAGGTTTCTTAACGCCTTTAATTATAAAATAGTTCGAAAAAAATAATCAGGAATAACCTTTATAATTGATATAAATCAAAACATTGTGTAATTTCTGATTATTTTTTCGAATTACTTTATTAAGGTGTTGAGAACCTTTGGTGGCCCCATAGTTTAAGTGTCTTTAAAAAGTACATAGTGAGCAGTGGTCGTTACATACAAACGTTCACCTAAATTGTCCCAGTCAATGGATGAATTTAATGTGTCAATCAATGGCCACAGCCACACTGTTTTGAATTTCATTCTTTTACATATTATTATATTTAAATTCAATGTAAGGACAATATCAACCAATTATATTTTAGATATTTAATCTAAAACTGTGAAAAAATAAAATATTAGGACTATGAAGCAACTCATTTTTTTATTAGGTCAATGGTATAAGGGAGATAATTCCAATTGACGTAATAAATAAGGGAGATAATTCCTATTGACGTAATAAAAGATTGTAATGAAATTTATTAGGACAATATCAGCCAATCAAATTGCGAGAAGTTACTCTAAATCAGGATAAATTTATTTATCATATACAGTAATTTTTTGTTGAAGTATTTTTTTATTCTTAATTCGTCGTCCTGAACATCCATGACATATTTGCCACTGGACGTAAAGCAACCATTAATCAATCAATCAATCAATCATATAATTATACTTATCCAACGTTCAAGATATATCATATAAGATATCTTATAAACTTTATAAGATATCTTATATAAAAAAACATCTGTAAATCAAAGTTATCACCATCTTCGCTTGCCAAGAAGATCGACTTCCATCCTCTCCACGTGGAGAGGAGGGAAGTGGATAGTAACCCTTGGCTAGCGAAGATGAGTTATCACTAAGGTATCTCAATACAGATGTACGACATCATATATAAATATGAAATAATGTATATAAGCATAAAAAATAATTTAGAGATCTTATATCATGTAGATGTATAAGATATCTAATTCAAAAATAAATATAAAAATATAAAAAAAAATATATATAAATAATATGTAAAAAATTGTATATAAATAATATACACAATAGTGTATATAAATGATATAAAAAATAGTGTATATAGATTAAGATATAAAAGTATAAATACATAGAATCATATTCAAAACAGTGTGGTTGTGGCCATTGATTGACGACCTTAATTATCCCATTGACTGGGACAGATTAGGTGAACGTTTGTCTGTAACGACCACTGCTCACAACTTACTTATTATAGAATTTAAACTGTGGGGTAACCAAAGGTTCTTAACGCCTTCAACAATAAAATAATTCGAAAAATTAATCAGGAATAACCTTTATGTTTTGATTTATATTATTGATATAAATCATAACATCGTGTTATACCTCATTAATTTTTCGAATAACTTCATTTAGGTGTTGAGAACCTTTAGTGACCCCACAGTTTAAGTGTCTTTAACAAGTACATAGTGAGCAGTGGTCGTTACAGACAAACGTTCACATAATCTGACCCAGTCAATGGGATAATTAAGGTCGTCAATCAATGGCCACAACCACACTGTTTTGAATATGATTCTATATGTTAATTTATAAGGATATCTTATATTAATCAGATTCAAGATATCAAATATAAATATAAAATATAAAAATAGAAATATATACATAAATTAATCATTTATCTTATATAATTCTTTTTGCCATTGGACGTTAAGAAACAATCAATCAATCAATATTTAACTATATAAGACATCTGATAAATTCTACGAGAATGTATAAAAAACACTGTAAATATAAAAAAATATATAGATACCTCATAAATTATAAGACATTTCATAAACTATGATATCTGATAAAAAATCAAAAGATATCTTAAAAATCTTATAAAATAGGAAATATTCTATCAAATATATTGAGATAAATGAACGTTGAATAAGTTATGTATATATAATACGACGTGCTTCATTTCACAGATGATATAAAAATAAAATGGATACGGCGACAAATTACAGCAGGGGCGGATCCAGCCATTTAAAAAAGGGGGTTCACAACCCAGGATAAAGGGGGGTTCCAACCATATGTACCCAATCAAATGCATTGATCGGCCAAAAAAAGGGGGTTCCAACCCCCGGAACCCTCCCCCTGGATCTGCCACTGTACAGATTTATATTTTATGTATCTGTCAGATTTTTCGTTAAACAAATTTGAAGTCCAATATATTGGGTGGTACGTAACACCTAAACTAAAATTAATTTGGCTCGTTTAATTTTCTTTAAATTTTGACCAAAGTATTTAGTTTGACCCTTTGACAAAAATATAGAAATTTCAAAAACTTTGAACCAACCGTTTAATCAGAAAAATTACACTGGTTATATAGCAGTTTGACAAAAACTTATTTTGATCATTGAGAAGCTTAATATTCCCTTAACAACACAACGTCATTAAAACGTTCTGCTAATTTTACAGAGTTATCTCCCTGTAGTGTTAGGTACCACCTTAATCGGTATAGCATTTGATGAAATTTCCGGTTTGAAAGAATTTTTTTTAGAAACGCTTGACTTCTCGTTCGAAAACTGTTTAATGAGGGATGATTTAACTATTTTTAGGAATTGAGACTCGTCACAAAACTAGTGAAATGATAAGAAATTAAGTTGACGACGGTTTTAATCATGAGGGATCAATCTTGAATCTATTCGATATTCTTAACTTTTGAATTTAACATCATTGTTTCTACTTAGACTAGAGAGAGAGGGAAAAGGAAGAAGTTTGGGTGGAACAAAGAGAGAGGGAGACAGAACGAGAGAATATTTATCAAAATGCTTTTAGACATACTATTTTACGTCGTGTAGACCTAACGAAAAACTAGAACATTATTAAACAAACGTACTTGAATTAGAATTGAATTTTTGAAAAAAATTGAAAGACAAATATTGTTATCTATACGATTACCCCACCCCAAGAAACATAATTATGATGTACAGGAGATATGTAAAATGTCGAAGCTAGCAGTATCGGTTATATAAACAAAATACAGATAAATTCTTTAAAAAACAATTAGGTCTTCAGAGCCTTCTATGCAAGTTGAAATTATTTGGTGCATAGACGTATTTTCTTCTTTTGCTGTGACATGGATATCATCGTCAAAATTGGTAAAATCAGCAAAATTGTCTATTTCGTGAGTACAGGATGCTTCACCAATCACTTTTTGAGAGTCCTTTGGTGGTAAAAAATAGAAACCCCATTTTTTGGCTCCGTGGATAAATCTTTTCCTTATCCAACCGAAGCCAACACTTCCATTCATAAGAGATAGCTTCATCTTCACTTTGTAACCTATGAAAATAAATAGAAATTAAAAAAAAGATGTAAAAGGGTATTTCCCAATTCTTATTTAAATGTACAAACATGGATAGTTACTATTTTAATATACTGCCAAATAATTACATTAGATGTATGTTTCATTATAATACTTTATTCTGATAGGCAAACTGCACATCACGTGTTATTCCTTTTACTCATTAAAACTTTTCATTCATGATAACACGTGGTACCATAATAAAGTGCACAGGTAAATTAAATAAAAAAAGTTATAAAATTCATGTGTTCATGATCATAGTTAAAAAATGTAATTATATGTATTGAATGCTTCTTTTTGTAACTTCATAGGGTTGTAAAAGCGTTGACCGTGCGCACATTTTTAGAATGAAGCAAAATGTACTTCGGTCAACGCTTTTACACCCCAATGAAGTTACAAAAAGAAGCATTCAATACTTAATTACAAATCAATGTTACATTCGTGTATTTCTCTTTTATTTTTGGATGTAACTTGCTCAGTTTTTTATTTAGACTAGTTTATTCCCAAGTTTGCCAACCATAATTTACAATTTCAATGTCACGGAATTTTCTATTAAAAACCTTTTTAGTGCCGTGTGCTATGATATTAAATGTGTAAGTTGGCAACACATTTGCTTGGGTTGACTTGAAGTAACAAGTTACACAATAAATTAAACATAAGATGTTAAATACACAAACCTGTTTTAACTTTAAAAATACCCCTACTGTCTTCCTCGCTTCGTTTAACTGGTGCTACACGAACACCTCCATTTATTGGAAAGAAACAATCACCTGAAATGTAAAATACCAGAATCAAAGTTTTTTTTTTCATATACAAAAGTTTTATCGAAAATCGAAAATTGTTTCTTACGTTTAACGTGCATGAATAGTTCTATTACTTTATTAATTACATTTTATAAAAAAAACTTTAACTGCAGTACAGAAAGATTTCAGGAATGTACATGCAATTATTTAAATGATATTCCACATAACAACTTTGCCCATATGGTCAAGAGGCGCTACCATCTACTAACCTTGACTTTCAGAGTTATCTTCCCCGAAGACAACTAGGTGGGATTTGTCTTTCTTTGACCTTTTAAGATATGATCCGTTGTTCATACCTAAGAACTTGTAGTCACATTGAGTGTATTTGATCTTAGGTATGAACTCTGTTTGACCTGTTGCTTCAAGAAAGTCCTTGAAAAAAAGAAAAAATTTACTTTTTGATAAAGGTTTTATAATTTGATCAGGTGAGTTAGGTCCCCCTTTGGTGTGGAAAAATATAGTAGTTTATAATATAAAAACAAGAAGATATGATATGATTACCAGTGACACCACATAAGATCAAATGACACAGAAATTAACAACGATCGGTCACCGCACGGTCTTGAGCAATGAGCAAAGCCTATACCGCATAACCAGCTTTGAAAAAACTCGAAATGACAAATGTAAAAAAATTTAAACGAAAATCAGTGCAGAATAAGATGGTGAACTATAACTGGAAATCAGTGCAGACTGACAGGGTAAACTATAACTGAAAATCATTCAGTCTGAGATGGTTGATTATAACTGAAAGTCAGTTCAGTCTGTGAGAGTCAAATATACCGTAAAATCAGTGCAGACTAACAGGGTTAACTATTATAATTGAAAATTGTTAAGTCTGAGATGGTCAAATATAACTGAAAATCAGTGCACACGGATAGGGTTAACTATAAATGAAAATCAGTGCAGACTGACAGGTTGATTATTACTGAAAATCAGTGCATACTGACAGGGTTAACTATAACTGAAAATCAGTGCAGACTGACAGGTTGACTATAACTGAAAATCAGTGCAGACTGACAGGGTTGACTATTACTGAAAATCAGTGTAGACTGACAAGGTTAACTATTACTGAAAATCAGTGCAGACTGACAGGGTTGACTATTACTGAAAATCAGTGCAGACTGACAGGGTTGACTATCACCGAAAATCAGTGCAGACTGACAGGTTGACTATTACTGAAAATCAGTGCAGACTGACAGGGTAAACTACAGGGCCGTAACTACATTGAGGCAAATGAGGCAAATGCCTCATGTTTGAAATTCCCCCCCCCCCCCCCCCAAAAAAAAAAAAATGAAACAAAAAGATTGTCAAATTGTTTTGACGGAAAGTGTCTTGCAAGAAGCCAGTTCTCTTCACTCTCTGGTGTAGCCCCTTCATGTTTTTCGTGATCCATGTTTCTATTTTACTTTTAGTTATCAGAGTTGATGGTCTATTGTTTGTACTTCTATGTCCCGGGTTTGTCTTTTGCTAATTTATTGTCCTACTTAATGACTATAGTCTGAGTGTTGATTTTCATTTGTAAACGTGTGGTTTTGCAATGTTGCATGTCAACCGATGTCCAGACAATGTGCGAGAAAATATTTTAAGAATATTCAATATACGATGCTACAAGACACAGAAATATATCGTCGTTTCTGCATGGAGAATTGAACTTGATATCAAAGAGAACAAAACTAGCTTTTTTCGTAGATAAAACTAGAAGGCTGACATGGTTTAAATTGAAATATGGTCACCAATTCCACGGTATCAAAAAAACTGAAAAAAAAACCAACAACAATGTATTGCCATATGACCTTTTACATTGAAGGGTTGCCCTTGCATTAAGTCATGTTTAGACTCTTTTAACAGAAAAAAAAGGAATATTGAGTACACGTGCACGGAACCTAATCGCACACAAAGTCAATGTATAGAAAAATACGAATGATCAATTGTTAAAGTTTAATTCCTGTTTTTCATCTTGATAGTCTCCAACAATAAAAGAATCATTAATATCGTAAAACAAGGTCAAGATGGTCCCTAGTGTCGACTTTAACAGTACTAGTACTTAAAGTATAATACTGCACTGTCACTATATTTAAATCTAGTCATAAAAAAATCACCAAAGTCTAAGTACAATACAAGACAAGAACAGACAGACAGATTCGGTATTAAGGATTATGAGAATTACGATTTTTGCTTTATCCATCATATATATATCGATCTTTTTTTTTTCAATGTTATCCCTAAAAACTAAAAGTCTTAAATACAACGAATTTTTATACGACCCCAAAAAAATTTTGGGATCGTATAATGGTATGATGTCGTCGTCTGCGTCGTCTGCGTCGTCGTCGTCCGAAGACACATTGGTTTCCGGATAATAACTTGAGTTTAAGTCAATAGATCTTCTTGAAATTGTTTCAGAAGTTTCAATACCACAAAAGGAAGGTTGGGATTGATTTTGGGGATGATGGTCCTAACCGATTAGGAATTAGGGGTCAAAAGGGGCCCAAAAGAAGCATTTTTCTAGTTTCAGGATAATAACTTGTGTAGAAGTATTTCAATTGCTCTGAAATCATACCGCAATGTTTAAAACCACAAGTAGAAGGTTTGGATTCATTTTAGGGGTTATGGGGCCAAAGTTTAGGAATTAAGGGCCAAAAAGGGGTCAAAACAAGCATTTTTCTAGTTTCAAGACAATAACTTATGTGTAATTGTATGGATCTCTCTGAAATTGTACCACAATGTACCATATAACAAAGGGGAGGCTGGGATTAAGTTATGGGTTAATTGCCCAAAATATGTAGGAATTAGGGGCCAAAAAGAAGCATGTTTATAGTTTCCAAACAATCATGACAATAACTTGTGTTTAAGAGTATGGATCTCTCTGAAATTGTACTACAAGGTTCAATACTGCAATGGAAAGCATGGGATTGAGTTTAAGGGTTATTGCTCCAAGGGAGTTTCAAAAAGCTGGGGGGGGGGGGGATTTTTTGTTTACCATTTTTTGAAGAGCTTCCTTTTTTTCAAATTTTTTTAAATTTCGAATTTTGAAAAGTTTCAAGAAGAAATCTTCAATTGCACAGTATTGTGCAATAGATTTGTTAAATCTTTGACCACATTAATTTTGTGACAAAAACCTATATTATGTCAAAAATTTGATCACAATCCAAATTCAGACAGAATCAAGCTTGAATATTGTGACCAAATTTGTCCCAACTGTTCAGGGTTCAACCACTGGGGTCGTATAAAGCTGCGCCCTGCGGAGCACCTGGTTGTTATTGCTATGAGACCAGAATATTGTTGAAAAAATAGCTCAGAATGCACGATTTTGCATTATTTTTCTCAGAGCGTCTGGGGCCTTCAGCCCCCCCCCCCCCGACCCCTCGCCAAAATTTTTTCGCCTTGCTGCGCTCGGCGAATATTTTGCCTCACTTTTAAAAGAGGCTAGTTACGGCCCTGACATTTATATAGACAAGAAAGGAAGCCAACCAAACCTTTAAACTACATGCATTAGGAAAAAAACTGTAACGTGGTATATAAATTCATAAATATGGGACTTACCTCAGGTATTGCGGTAACATATGCTGCTGTCGTTACCTTATATAATGCCTCAACTATTTCATTAATCTTTAGTGACTGCAGCTGATTTCTTACAAAGTTAAATCTGTAAAGATGTAAATCTAATAAACAGTACTAGTTAATTCAAATGTCGAAATAATTTTGATTAAATTATTTATACTTAAATTCAATCAGAAATTTGAGATATTAATGTTAAACCCTATAATATTGGAGCGTAGATCTCATTCCTAGTCAAATGTTGCCTTAGACAAATTTAGCACAAGGTTTTGACATCGTTGGTTTTGAATGCGCTTTTACTTTTTAATTTTTTTTTCAATCCAATTGTTTTGCTTCAGGTGCTACTTTTGAGTCTAAAACAGCATTCACAATTATCATTCACTATCTGTTCTACAAGGAACACCAATACAATATGTTCGTTTTTGATCGGGTCCCGTTTGGTGATGTTACATATAAAAAAATGAAAACAACACGTTTTATAATTTCTTGCGTCCGAAGCGCTTTTTTGGATGTTCCTTCATCAGGAACGCTCAAAGCCAAACATTTGAAATCCGAAGATGTATAAGTTCCGAAACCGTTGAAGAGCTATATTTCAAAGTCTTTCCAAATTAATTTGGCAAAGAATTCAGCTCATATCGATGCTAGTTGCCATCTCAAACTTCCAGTGAGATGTGAGGTCTTTCTTGTTCCGTGTATAAGGCCTCACTGTGACTTTGAGATGAAGAACAACAATAAAACCGCTGTTCATTGCTTTTTGAATATTTTTTTTGTAGTATAAGTAGTGATTTTGTGTCATTTATGGGTTTTATCATCCTCAGTTCTTCTATTAATAGACGAAACACATTCCTGACTATTTAGATTATAAGCCTAGTAACTTTAAGGATTTATACTATTATATGAACATAAACATACCCATAGTGGTCATTGATCCAGAACATAGCCTGGTCCAGTTCTTCCTGTGCCTGGTTAATTCCGGATTTCATTCTGGTTATAAGTGTTGTTTTAATCAAAGCTCCTAACTTTAACAATTTGAAATAGACAATTATAATTAGGTAACTTTTTTAATGTCACGAGTTTTATCATCATTTTTTTCCATACATACATGATTGTAAAGAAAATCTGATGATAGCTAGAAAAGCTTGAATGTAATAGATAGTGAAGCTTATATTTGAAAACAAAACTATGATTTCCTGTGGCAATATGCAAAAATTAGTGACAGACTTTTAAACGCGAAACATATAGCTAAACTCTGGACTACTCCTCCTACTAGCGTAAATTGTAAAGTGTGTGGACACTGTTCTAGATATACCGAACCACCAAATATGTATGTGCACAGAACTTCAATCACAGAGACTTTCACTATATAACAGATTAACTGAATTAACTAGTTTCAATTTCGTGTACACAGCGGTTTCAAAATCGGACGAGAGCTTCTCAGATCTTTTGCTTGGCAATCATGAAGATCTCTGTGACATTTTAATACCAGAACATCGTTTGGAAGTCCTTAGCGAAGGATTTTCCTTCCTAAAATGGTAAACTGTAAATACTTTTCCATTCAAAATATTTTAAAAGCTATTGACATTTCTAATTTTGTGATTTCAATACTTTATAATTGTACATACTATTTGCATTTTGTCTTATGTCAATCTCCTATATATAGGAGGAAATAAAGTATGATGATTTATCCAACTTTGCAAAACTGAATTGTATTACCACTGCCCTTTACTTAGGGGACTAACCCTTTTAAAGGGCCTCCTTTTTTGTATGCAAATTTGGTTAATCATTAAAGCATATATGACGATCTAGTTTCAGAATTTTAAATTATCTGCCCTTGTTTCATATAGATATCTGGATTTCAGTCGACATCTATAAACGGTTCGTTTTACAGCAAAGTGTATTGAGGGTGTAGGTAAAGGTAGAATCTTTGGATAATTAGTAGCTTGCTTGCTAGTTGAACCGTGAAGTCATTGATTATTAGGTTAGGTATACTACACTCCTTTCGGAGTAGTCCTACAGACATGTCACCGGATATATTTACCCATTTTGTTTCATTATTAAGCATTTTATATTATTTGTGTTTTCAGTGTTATATGTTTCACATTCATATCATATTCTTATTTCATATTCATGTTTCTTTTGTTTTCGATTGACGACAATAGTTTTGCGCTGCGTATTTTGAAATAAACTATAGCTTTGTACGCTATGTTTTACTTTTACACGTACTGAATATTTAAATTAGTACAATAGAAAGTTAAAGCGATTCTTTATTATTATTTAAATGATATACATTTTATTTTCAAATGGCATGAGTTATGCATGAACTCAAAGCGCGGCAATATTAACCATATATATATATACTTATATAACTTCACTATTCGAGTTACCAGTCACTGGTCATTATTACACTCAGGAGGGCGGAAGACTAAAGTCACCACTTCAGGTATACTTGTAACTTTATTTATTCCTTTAGCCGTGTTTAAAATGTTTCAATTAAAGTAAAGTTACTTTAGTTTTCAAATATATAGAATTCAGTATGGCTTGAAAGCCGCATTTTGGTATGTAAGTTAAGGTCAGAATACAGCTCCGTTGCATGCAAATATTTCAGTCGAATATATTGTTCATATTTAGTGGAACACAATTGTAAACTTAGTTTACAATTTGTATACTTGCAGATTATATAATAAAAGTATATTAAAATTGGACGACTCAGTTAATGCAGAAATGGCCCAAACGTATTACCACGACTAGTCTTTGGGTTTATGGTGACTTATTCTTCATCCCAAGTCGACGTTATATTGGTGTCCCATTTTTCCTGCGACAGACATATAAATTGGATTATCTGTCGGACTAGTCTAGTCTTAAATAAGGATAGTTTACCAAACCTAATTATGACCACGGTTCAGCTAGCAAGCAAGCTAACCAATGCTATTAACTTTAGCTACACACTCAATGCATAATTCATGCTGTAGTCAACTCACCTCTATAAGCTCTTCTTTCAGGGCTTTCTCATTGTTGAGTATATGTTTGAAAATGGTGAAAGCAGTTGTATATTTTTCTTCCGCCTTTGACCGTTTTTGGACTATCTCTTTAAGCTTGCTTTCAAACTTTTTTGGGACATTTCCTTCTATTCTATTAATTTTTAAAAATGTTTCCAACTTCGAAGTTCTTTGATTCCAGTGTTTTTTCAAGGACCCGCATTCCTGTGAAAGAGAAATCAGTTATAACTTCATAAAATAAAACGAGATTTTGTCAGGTCTTAGTGGTAATATGCTACAGTCAAACTTTTACAAAGATACAAAGGCAGTTATAGGAAGTCGTATAAATGATTTATAACAATCAAAGGTTATGAACAAAAGTTAAAACAAAAGAACTACTATATATATGCATTGAACCTATGATCGAACTCAAACTATATAATATATACGTGTTTTTGTATAACAATGCACACACTGCTTATTATTTGATTTAGTCTAGAGAAAAAAAAATCCTTTTCTGAAATTCCACGAACGATATTTCTATGAAATTGTGCCAACAACAAGTTTTAGTGTTTTAGAAACTCTGAACAAATTCGTCATGAAGGAATAAAACAATTATACAAACTGAAGTGCTCTGAATAGAAAAGCTCATTCAAATCAATTTAATCAACAACACAAAACTTACTTTCTGAAGCGATCTTAGTTGATCTACGCAGTAATTATGAGAGCGAACTATACTATTTCTTTTAATCTCCATTTTTATGACCTCTTTACAATATGCTGCATCAAATCTGTAAACAGCACATAAAACATTCGTTTAGTATTCAGAAGACAACCAAATATCATTAAGGGACTAAACCGGGGACAGGGGCGAATCTAGCTGTTATGTGCCACGTGGAAAATCACGAGACGCTAATTAACAACACGATTTGGAAAATGTTATCATCATGTACCTATAACTTGATGTTTTTTTCTCCTTGGCCAATTTAAATTCGTGAAAACTATCAGTTATATTGTATTCCGTTCATGGTTAATTTTGCGAAACAGTTAACTAGAATCAGCTTATAACATATAAATCAGCTTATTACATAAAAATCTTGTTTCTTTGATTTAGAAAAAAATAAAAACAATGTATACGTACGTGGTATGGTACTTTGGCTGGTATTCTTTTAGCTCAGAAATATTTGGAGTCTGTGTGTTGAGGAGGTATGCTACGTTACATATTGGTTCTAATAAATTTTTCATTTCCAACATACCTGTAAAATTATGTATTTAATTTACAGGAATTGGAGAAAACTAGAAAAACTGAATTGAATCATCTTTATTTCTAGATATCAATATGAATACAACTGACATTTTCCGTACAATATATCAGTTCAAGTGTCTTAGTCTTATAGCTTTCTATAATAAATATAAGCCGGGAGATGTTGTTTAGCGCCAATGAGAAACCCCATCCACCACAACTCAAATACGGTAGATGTGAACAATTATAAGCAACCATACATTCTTCAACAATGAGAAAAATCCATATTGTATAGTTGGCTATAAAAGTCCATCACACGAAGTAATTTTAAAAGAATTCAGAAAATATACTTGAAAATATAAAAATAGAGAATAATGGAGTACCAAAATATAAAGAATACTGTGGGGTGCTAAAATACAAATAATAGAAAATAATGGGGGAATAAAATATAAAGAATATAGGATATAATAATAGGGAGCCAAAATATAAGGAATACTAGTACTGTGGGGTGCTAAATACAAAGAATACGGAATAATGGGGGACTAAAATATTAGAAATAGAGAATAATGGGTGGCTAAAATATGAAGAATAGAGAAAAAATGGGTTGCTAAAAAGAAAGAATAGAAAATAATGGGGTGCTAAAACATAAAGAGTGGAAAATAATGGGGTGCTAAAATATAAGGAATAGAGAATAATGTGCAATGAATATAAAGAGTGGAGAAACATGCCGTAAAAAATAAAGAAAACATGAATGATTTGTACTGTGCCACTTTGACGAATAAAGCTGTCACTATTGACTACCGAATGGTGTCCAGGGGGATGGAACACCCCTTTTGTCGATTTGTTTAAAGTATGAGAACGTTTCATGGTGTTCCGGGGGTTGGGCCTTCCCTTTACCAAATAGATTTTCTGACCCACTTTTGCTTTAAAATGACATAAACGAATTATGACAGCTAATTGAACTTCGTTTTAATTAGTTTACTGACAGAGTACTTATGCATAGTGTTGGCTATATTTACTTTTATTTTAAAGTGCCAGCTCCTTTCTCTAAAAAGTTATAGTTTGTTTTTATTCTGAACGGTTCATTTCTTGAGAAAATTATTTAATCGAAAATGTTTATTGTTTTGCAGAGGTTGTAGTAAGTTCTTTCTGAGTTTTCACAGTGGCATTTTCTCATGGCATAGTTTTTTTTAATGTAGTTACCATAAGAGAACAACTATTTAATCTAAGGATATTTTTTTCTAAACAAAATTTGATTTTAATTTGTTCTTTTGGAAAAAGTACTAATATCCGGATTATTAATTCTTAAGGATCTGGATTCAGTTTACAAATAGATGATAATGGGGAAAAGATGCAGAATTAAGGGGAAATAAAATTTAAAAAAAAATAAAAAAATACCGGAATCCGAGGAAAATTCAAACCGGAAAGTCCGTTATGAAATGGCATAATCGAAAGCTCAAACTCATCAAACAAATGAATAACAGCTGCCATATTCCCGACTTGGATAAAGAGAAAAAATAGACCAATACAGAATAGAGCATATTTAGGTGTTAAAATATAAAAAATAGAGAATAAAGGGAAACAATAAAGAATAGAGAATATTATGGAAACTATCATGAAAAAAAAACATATAGAGAGAAAATGGCTTAAAAAAAGCAAAACAGAGTCGAGGGACCCCATCCAGACCCTTATGCAAGTGTAAATGAATGAGACTTTAGAAACTTAGAAATGATAGCGGTTACTGTATGTTTTAAAGTTACCAAAATTGTCTGTTTCTTCAACATACGCCATCCTCCTTGCAACAAATACAGGCGCTGGTATTCCGTGGATAGTAAAGCCTGTTCTAGCGTGTTCCTTTAATATAGTACCATACCACTTGTAATTGTCAATCCTTCAAACAAAATAGAATGAACTAGCTTTTTGTGGTCTTGGACACCAATTCAATATACCGTGGATTCTTTTATTTTCGTGGGTATCAATTTTCGTGGATGAAGGAAAACTTGCATTTTTGTGGGTATTTGATTTCGTAGTTTAGAAATTCTCTGCATACTAGAAAATGTGTGATTCAATGAACATTTGAATTCGTGGTTCATCTGTGACCACGAAAATTGGTATCCAACAAATAATAATGAATCCACAGTATTCAGATCAAGCAGTCATTTAATAGCATTGAATCTGAATGATAAACAAGCTACTGTTGTTTTACGATATTTTTGTTGGTCATATCTTTTGGTTATTTTTTTTACTCTCAAATAAGAGTTTGAAGATACATGGGCCATAGCTATATGACATTTTACAATTCATTCTTCTTTCAGTTTCCGCACTTCATCACAATATTGATGACTATGTGCCGCGATGTTTGTGGGATTTGCTCCTTGTTGAAGGCCATACGGTTACCTATAATTGTTAATGTTGTGTCATTTTGGTCTCTTGTGGAGAGTTGTCTCAATGGCCCACATCTTTTTTTATATTTAATCATATATTCAAATGACGAAATGTTGCAAAATGAATTTCACCACTACCTGCGTAGATAATTGGAAATTAAAAAATGAAATAAACATAGATACCATTGTATACTTCAATAATTTTAACACGGTTTAAGAAAGAAACGCACAACAAAATATAGTAAAATATTTCAAAGGCACTTACTTTATGAATTGCTTCAAAACATATCCAAGTCTGGACAATGGTATGTTCTCCATTCTTTCAAAATATACTAAAGAATCGTTGACAGAATGTTGCGTGTGATATTGTACATACAATAGTTGCGGCAAGCAATGTTGCTATGAAAGATACAGTAACGTCACAGTGTGGTGACATTAACGTTGTCTAAATTTTCCGAAGAATGCCGTACTTCACCGAATAAGATTTTAGATTTTAGTATATGTATGACTGTAATTTTTATGTTTTATCATACCAATGACTGTTGAATATTTAAAAGTTCATTTTGCGTGAATAAGTTGCTACTTATATAAGTTACTTTAAAAAAAAGCTAACATAAAGAGGATATAATTATTAACCAGAAATGCAAAGACTAATAAGAATCAAACTAATAGGCTATTTGCCAATTCCCGTAATTGACCCTGTAATTAGAGATTGTGTGTGTGTGTTTTTTTTTTCCTAGTGAAGTAGGACACGGTGGGTATGGTTGTCCTGCGAGAGAACGTACTGTGCTGGTGATTTGGTCCTGACGGGTGCTGGTGGGTCCTGATTCTGTGCTGGTGGGTTTGTTTACATTGTATCAGAACGGCATTAAAACGACTGTTTTGTTGCTTAATTTTTCTCTGATGTGTCATTAGTACTAAGCAAAGTATATTACAACAATATTATACTGCAAAAGTCGTGCAATATCGTTAAACGGAATTGTCCTGACGCTGTGCTGGTGATAAGAAAAACGGTCCTGGTTCTGTGCTCCTATGTCCTGGTTCTGTGCTTTTATATTTTAGTTAAAAGTGGCATATATTCAAGATCATTGATACTGTACTATCATTGACTTATTAGCTGTTGTCTGCTTACTTGAAATTGACATTGTTGTGAATCTGTTTACTGTTATTATGAGAGAAAAAATACACCTATTTTTAAATATTTTTTTTAAAACTAACTGTAATCTTATTTATTGGCCTGTTAATGGAACCCTTCTTGCCCCCTCTTAAGATAAGAAAATATGTTTACGATTTTCGGGATTACGATCATTTTGCAAGATCACCAAAATACGTTGTAATGTATACAATACTTATATAAAGTAGATGATGTGGTATGTTTGTTGTCAATGGACATATTTCCATAAGAAACCAAAGGAAGTATGTGTTAACAACCATACGCCATCGTACGACCTTCAACAATAACCCATAAAATAAAATTGTAAAAGGTTTTGCATAAAAATGGAGAGCAAAAATATAGAACAAAAGACTTTCTGAGCGTTTGAATCATGTCTTTAGCAGCTTAAAACACATTTGTTTGTGAACAATTGAGTGCTGACTATAAGAATGACAATAGTATTGCGAGTTTGTTTGTTTGGTGTTTTTTTTTTTTTGGGGGGGGGGGGGATAAGTTAGAGCGAGGTTACAGTGAAAGCTTGGAATAGTTTCCCGTAAGATTTAAAAGTTGTATTGTAAAGAAAAAATATATCTTATAACTATTAAGAATCACTTGCTGTAAGATTTTTCCAACAAATTGTTTTTTGTCTAAACGGTTATCAGGTTGGTTTTTTTTTTTGAAAGTTCGATAGAACACTAAAAAAAAATCACTATTTTATGAAAGGGCAGGCTAGAATATGTCATAGAATGAAGACGAGATAACCTAGAGAACACTAATAAAATTAACATTTCTTAGCTGTTTTCATTTCAAAATAAATATTTTTGATAAAGAATTACGGGGGAGGAAGTGAACAATGTGTCCTTCTTTTCTATATATAAATATTTTTCATGAATAAAAATAAAGTGTGCCTTGATTATAATTGAAAATGAGTAAAGGGAAAAAATACCCAACTAAAATACACTTTTATTTTAATATTGGTAATATCACTAAGCTTTTAAGTTTTGTGTGTCAAACACACCATCTCTGTAGTAATGACTCCTTACTAAGATATTTCACTTCATTCATTTTTTTCTGCATTTTTTTATATTGTGAATTCATAGAATTATTATATTAAATTTAATATTAATTTATATTAAAAAAAAACTGAATCTAAAGCCAGATATATCAAACATTTTTGTTTCCATCTATCCGTTTTCAGGACTTTAACACGCCTGGAAAGTAAAATGCGTACTCGGCTGTCTGTAATCGACCATTTTTAGACACCCCAGGCTCCTAAAAAAACAGGCCGCGGTGGGGGTTCAAAGATGCAAATTAAGTACTTATATCAATATTTTATCTTTTCGTGTACGGTTTATGACCCCTCATGTGGCCTGTCAATTCCGAAATGTGCTAACTGCAATAGTATCAAAACAGCACAGACAATGAATAATAGAGATATAATTTTGTACATATATCAAGGGGAAATTTTTTTATTTTTAGCATTATTATTTATAGTTCATTATTGTATTTAGTAGAAAAAGAGAATTTAGTGAAAATAAAATCACTATTTTTGTAGAAAATTCGCAGACCTTTGTACAGAGATTTTTGTTATGTTTAGCATGGGATCAGCACAATGGTTCATTACCGAGTAAAAAAAATCAAAATGTCTATCTACCTTGCACATTTCAGAAAATTCAGATCAGATGACGAAACTGGTTCCAGCAACATTTATTTAAGAATTGAATGCTTCTTTTTGTAAATTCATTGGGGTGTAAAAGCGTTGACCGAAGTACATTTTGTATGAAGCGCGGAAGCGCTTCATTCTATAAATGTGCGCACGGTCAACGCTTTTACAACCCTATGAAGTTACAAAAAGAAGCATTCAATACTTATAATTACATTTTTTTTCGCTATGATTAAGAAAACACGAATTTTATATTGTTTTTATTTAATTCACCTGTGCACTTTATTGTGGGACCACGTGTTATCATGAATGAAAAGTTTTATTGAGTGATGCAATTGCTTACGGAATAATACGTGATGTGCAGTTAGCCAATCAGAATAAAGTATTGTAATGAAACATACATCTAATGTAATTATAAGCAATTTAAGATTGTGACCCTCACAGTTTCCATTCACCACAAATATTCTCGTTACAACGAATCATTTTAAATACAAAAATACGTGTTGCATGCAGCCTTTTGTTTATCTATTAATATATGTATACGGATAAAGTTATGAAAGGCAGCAGGGTCATTAGGGTGAGGAGTCCATGTCATCTGAAATAAATGCTAAGCATAGATCTAGAAAGCGACATATAATCATGACATTAAAAAAGTCTCTTCTTTTCGACTTTTTTCGAACAAATTGACACATAAAATGAATTATATAGTATTGTGGAATTTTTAACTTATTTTAGATACTATATATTGTTATCTGATATTGGACGAAAGATTTTGCCCTTTTATGTTATTATGTAATACAAGTTCAGATCATTTGAAAACACATATTAAACAGCCAAATGGATGCACAAGAGCTAAAATAGGAGTCATAGATCCTGTTGGCAACAATTATCTGGCTAATTTTATTGATTTTGTAACATTTGTTTCAAATATGACCAACTTCTTATCCAAAATCACCAGCACCGTATCAGGACCCACCAGCACAATGACAGGACCCACCAGCACAGTATCAGGACATGAATAAATTGAGAAAATGCTAAATTTTAATAAATTGCAATGTTTTTTCACCAAATTGTTTTGTCGTGTGGATTGCGGTATAGAAAGCGGACTTTATGAGCATTTTTGTTTTATTTTTTCAGTTCGAGATTTTCTGAAAATGAGCATTTTTGAGTTACGCTTACTAAAACAGTTTAGAGGGTCATTTTTTTAATGGTTTATATATGAACCCATAAGAAACGAAATTGAAAAATCTCAAATGTTTTCTTCCATTTTTTATGAGTGAAAACGTCAAAAATCATCATTTTCGTCTTTGTTTACATTTTTTCATTGATCACCAGCACCCGTCAGGACCGAATCACCAGCACAGTACGTTCTCTCGCAGGACAACCATACCCACCGTGTAGGAGATATAAGGCTACTGGTGCAGTGTAAGGAAACTTGAGTGAAGTACCAATTAAGATGGCATATTGGTTTAATTTAGAATGAACAATAAAAAGCTGAGTTATATGCTGAGTAACAAATTGCCACAGTAACATTGATAATTTGGTGGTACATGAAGTAATTTTAGATTTTAGTATATGCCACAGTGCATGAACTTTTAAAGTAATAGACATTGATTAGTGTATATTTGATATAACATATGTGATTTATATGGAGTTCAAATGTATATAGTATGGTGATAGAACAGTTTCCTGCACGTTTACAAAAGTGATTTGACATTAAGTTATTTTAAAGTTTTATGTTTGAATTGAGCTCCTAGCTGGGATCGCAGCCTTAGCTCAATTTGGATAAGACCAACTGCCGTTGCGTTGTAAATTGGTGGTGGGTACGCCAGGCTGTGTTGACGTCCATTAGGGAGCTACCATTTGATTTTTATGGGGGGGCTAGGATGAAAAATTTTGTCCTGCATTTTTTTTAGTTGTTATCTCTGTCCTGCCTTTTTATTTTTCACTCTATTCAGTCCTGCCTTTTTTTTATTAGTTTATCCTGACTTTTTTTTTACTTAAATTGTCATCCTGCCTTTTTTTTTTGCAAAGTGTCCCATCCTGCCTTTTTTTTTACTCAAAACTCCTGTCCTGCCTATTTTTTTCAAATTTCATCCTAGCCCCCCATAAAAATCAAATGGTAGCTCCCTTACACCAGTATCTAGAACAATATATTTAGGCGAAATAATACTGGTTTTATATGCACCGATCATATACACTGTATAATATTCCTGCACATGCACACAGTTGCTTACAGTAAATCAGTTGCTAATCCGTGCTACACTACAAAAGTAGTGGTACTCCAGATAGTGGAGGAAAGAATAGAGAAGAAGTTCCCTAAAAAAGTTGTCTCCTTTATGAGGGACATTAATTTTTATTTGCAATGGAGAGCTAGCAGAAAGAGCAAATCTATACGTGCGTAATGTGAGTAATTCATAAGGTTTTCAAATCTTTTAATAACATTAATTTGTTTTTTAACCAAATACTATTGACATCAGAAATTATTTTTCGTGAAAAATTAGTTAAACCGCCGATACCTCACTTTCAATTCATCATGCTTTGCATTTGCTAAAGCCAATTTTGTCCGGTATGGAACCAGGCTACGATTGACAAAGGGAAGTAATTTTCTTAAAAAGTGTGTAATAACAAAATCAAATCGGTAAATTTTGGCAGGGCCGTAACTACATTGAGGCAAATGAGGCAAATGCCTCATGTTGGAAATTTTATATAAAAAAAAAAAAAAAAACAGAAAGAAAAGATTGTCTTCATATCAAATTGTTTTAACGGGAAGTGTTTCTTTATACTCTCAGATGTCGCCCTTGCATGTTTTTCGTGGTCCATATTTCTATTTAATTTTTAGTTTTAAGAGTTGATGGTTATTGTTGTACTCCTGTGTCCCGGGTTTGTCTTTTGTTCATTTATTATGACTATATAAAGTCTGAGTGTTGATTTTCATTTGTAAACATGTGGTTTTGCAATGTTGCATGTCAACCGATGTTCAGACATTGTACGAAAAAATATTTTAAGAATAAAAAACATCAATGTATTGCCATATGATCTTTTACATTATTGGGTTAAACTTGCATTAAGTCGTGTTCAGACCCTTTCACAGAAAATAAAAGAAGATGGAGTAAACGTGCACGGGATCTAATCTCACACAAAATTAATGCATAGAAAAAATACAAATGATCAATGGTCAAAATTTTTTCTTGTTTTTCATCTTGATAGTTGCTGGAGGGTCTTCAACAATAAAACAATCATTAATACCGTAAAACAAGGTCAATATGATCCTTAGAGCCGACTCGGTTACTAGTACTTAAAGTATAATACTGCACTCTCACTATATATAAATCTTGTCATAAAAAATCAACAAAATCTAAGCACAATACAAGACAAGAACCGGTTTTAATGATTGTGAGAATTACGATTTTTGCTTTATCCTACATATCGGTCTACTTTTAATGTTTTCCCCGTAAAACCCGTAAAAGTCTTAAATGACAAAGAATCTATGTTTTTGCTTTGAGACCAGAATATTGTCCAAAAAAAAGCTAAAAATTAATTGCGTTTCAATGTAAGAAAGAGTCCGGGAAACGCTCAGAATGCACGATTTTGCGTTATTTTTCTCAGAGCTTCTGGGGGCCTTGAGCGGCCCCCATACTCCTCGACAAATTTTTTCCGCCTCGATACGCTCGGCGAATATATCTTGCCTCACTATTAAAAGAGGCTAGTTACGGCCTTGTTTGGCAAATAAATATATGGACTATTTAGAATTCAGAGGTATAAAATCGGTAATGGACATTTGAGCAATTTTAAAAGGACTCTTGAGCGCCAAAGTACAGGACATTTGAACAATTTTTCAAAAAGAATAATGAAGGAGTGCTTCGTCCGATCACCAGATATAATCTGTTACCCTTGCTTATCACAGAGAGGTGGAGGTAGGCTTTCGGGCCGTGTAAAGTTATTGCAATGAGTAATTTATAACGCACAAAGTTTGAAACATTTTATAATTGTTCCTTCTCCTTATCTGTTCGGCTATGAGGCTTGATTTTCAACAACAGCTCAACTCAGGACTACACTATCGAACTAGCTCGAACGAACCGATACAATGACCCGGGTTTAAAATCAAATAATTACATTAAATGTATGCTTCACTATAATACGTTATTCTGATTGGCTAACTGTACATCACGTGTTATTCCTTAAGCAATAAAACTTTTCATTCATGATGACACGAGGTCCCATAATAAAGTGCACAGGTAAATGAAATAAAAACTTGATAAAAGACGTGTTTTCATGATCCTAATACAAATGATCAATGGTCAAAATTTTTTCTTGTTTTTCATCTTGATAGTTGCTGGAGGGTCTTCAACAATAAAACAATCATTAATACCGTAAAACAAGGTCAATATGATCCTTAGAGCCGACTCGGTTACTAGTACTTAAAGTATAATACTGCACTCTCACTATATATAAATCTTGTCATAAAAAATCAACAAAATCTAAGCACAATACAAGACAAGAACCGGTTTTAATGATTGTGAGAATTACGATTTTTGCTTTATCCTACATATCGGTCTACTTTTAATGTTTTCCCCGTAAAACCCGTAAAAGTCTTAAATGACAAAGAATCTATGTTTTTGCTTTGAGACCAGAATATTGTCCAAAAAAAAGCTAAAAATTAATTGCGTTTCAATGTAAGAAAGAGTCCGGGAAACGCTCAGAATGCACGATTTTGCGTTATTTTTCTCAGAGCTTCTGGGGGCCTTGAGCGGCCCCCATACTCCTCGACAAATTTTTTCCGCCTCGATACGCTCGGCGAATATATCTTGCCTCACTATTAAAAGAGGCTAGTTACGGCCTTGTTTGGCAAATAAATATATGGACTATTTAGAATTCAGAGGTATAAAATCGGTAATGGACATTTGAGCAATTTTAAAAGGACTCTTGAGCGCCAAAGTACAGGACATTTGAACAATTTTTCAAAAAGAATAATGAAGGAGTGCTTCGTCCGATCACCAGATATAATCTGTTACCCTTGCTTATCACAGAGAGGTGGAGGTAGGCTTTCGGGCCGTGTAAAGTTATTGCAATGAGTAATTTATAACGCACAAAGTTTGAAACATTTTATAATTGTTCCTTCTCCTTATCTGTTCGACTATGAGGCTTGATTTTCAACAACAGCTCAACTCAGGACTACACTATCGAACTAGCTCGAACCGATACAATGACCCGGGTTTAAAATCAAATAATTACATTAAATGTATGCTTCACTATAATACGTTATTCTGATTGGCTAACTGTACATCACGTGTTATTCCTTAAGCAATAAAACTTTTCATTCATGATGACACGAGGTCCCATAATAAAGTGCACAGGTAAATGAAATAAAAACTTGATAAAAGACGTGTTTTCATGATCCTATAGGTAAAAATGTAATTATAAGTATTGAATGCTTTTTTTGTAACTTTATAGGGTTGTAAAAGCGCTTCATACAAAATGTACTTCGGTCAACGCTTTTACACCCCAATAAATTTACAAAAAAGAGCATTCAATTCTTAAATAAAATATTTTTATTTTTAAAACTGTTATTACTCTTCCTTCTCACTTTTTTTTTAAATATTTTCTTAACTCCTAGCTATAAAAGTATCAAAAGAAATCCAGGTAAGATTAATATTCCCGTGCAAAAATGTCCTTTGATGCGGCGGAGGACATTTTACCGAGAAAAAAAAATCGACGTTTAAGCGCCAATGTAGAACCCACTTTAGCGACTGATTTTTTACCAATTTCAGCGAAAATTAAAATTTTCAATGCCCATTTTAGCGATTTTTTTTATTTATTATAAATAATATATATATATAACAAATAAAAAACTTTAACAGACTCAAGACAGCACAATATAAACATATCATACCCTTGATAATATACAGCACTTAAAGTCTAAAAGATTATAAATCAATGTTAATCTAAGTCAGTTTTAGCCTGGGATTTATATCCGAGAGAACGTACATAATGGGCTCTGGATATACCCTTGTACAGAATAGAATTACATTATGAACTGTTCTTTCTCTTTACCTTGTCTAGGTTGTGGTGCACATTCCTCTGTACTTCGTATTTATATACAAAGTTGTTTGCAATTTGATAATAGTATACATGTACCTAGAAGAGCGTAAATATCTGGGTGACAACTATAAAATTGCTCTTTATAACGGGCATGTAAAGATTCTGGACCATTTTTTGTTGGCTGTGAATTACACAGAACTTTAATAAATATATATATATGTTTTCAATTATTTTTTCTAGATTTGCGGGCGTATGGCTTCAGTGAAAGGAAAGCGCGTTTGGTAACTTCTAACTTTATTAGTAGAGTAACAACCATGCGAGAGGGTACGGCTTATATTGGTTATGGAAATTATTGTGGGGCCGGTGGGAGTGGACCAGTAATGGATCCTATTGACGGGTAAGTACAATATGTCAAAACGCCGTTTCAGAGTCTAATGCATCCTGGGTAATATTTTCAAAGTGTACACCGATACGACGTGATTGGTTTAAAATGTCACAAACAATAGAAATTCAACCAATGACGTGACGTTATTTTCATTTTGGGGTCCGAACAATGACATTACCCATGATTCTTCAGATTTTGATCTCGCTGTTTTTGTAATTACATTTTTTCCAGGGAATTTTCTCTCGCGAATTGATTAAATTTAAACACTGAAACTTTTAAAATAAGTATTTTTTATACAATTTGCAACGAAGTCATTGCCTACGCCACGGGTATTGCTAAACGGCGGAAACGGAAAACGGAACGGAAAGAAACTTTTACATAGACGGAATAAATTGGGGGGGGGGGGGGATTAAAGAACTATGAAAATCAATAGATCTTGTCTTGCTGGTACTTTTTGCTATTAAAAGTTTTATCTATTTACCATATATGTCAATATAACAAGCGAACATGCAAGTGAGAAAATTTGTCATATAAGGTCGACAACTCCAGTAAGAAATCATTTTACTGTTTTTACGTGAATGGACATTAGGTAGAGCTCAACATTCTAATAAAATTGAGAATGAAAACGGGGAATATGTCAAAGATGCAGCAACCCGTCCAAAGAGCAGACAATATCCGAAAGCCACTGATGGGTCTTCAACGCAGCGAGAAAATCCCCGGCGCACCTGGAGGTGGTATCAGCTGGCCCTTAAATAAAATTGAGTACTAGTTAAGTGAAAATGGGCGTCACACTTAACTCCAAAACATATAAATGAGATTGAATTAAAAAATATATGCAAGACTAACAAAGGCCAGAAGTTCCTGACTTGGGACAGGCGCAAAAATGCGGCGGGGTTAATCATGTTTTGTGAGATCCTACCTCTAGCCAATGTAGAAAAAAGAAACACATATGAAGCATACACACAGTAAAACTCATTTTAAAAGAAGTCCGAGTCCGATGTCAGATTATACATGTTTTTCATTAGGCCAAAAGAAATAGGCCATAGAATGTTAAAAAAAACACCTAAAAAATAAAAAAAATAATTAGCAACTATCATATTATTATTCACCAATTTTTCAACAATCATCAATATCAGCTTGATACCTGATGAAAGGACAACAGGAGACATTAGTATCTCAAACATGCATTCTCTGCAAGATGCTGCAGCATATAGTATTGTCCAACATAATGTGTTACCGTCTAGATTATTGTTAAAGTATCATCAATGCTTTACGACTTAGATGCATGGTTCTTTTATTAGTTGTCAGTTAACTGCGAGTATTCTCAGATCTGTACATAGTGTCTTTTTGCTATTGGGATGTACAAGTACCCGTAGATAGTGTCTTTTTGCTTTTGGGATGTACAAGTACCCGGCCACGTCCACTTGTATTTGTGTCCATCTGAGGAGTTATGCCTTTTTCAACGGAATTTTATAGTAAGTTCGTTCTTATGTTGTAATGTTATACCACTGTTTCATGTTAGGGGAGGCTTGTGATCCTGCTAACATGTTTATTCCGCCATATTCTGTATGTATATGCCTGTCCCATGTCAGGAGGCTGTAATGCAGTGGTTGTCGTTTGTTTATGTGTTACATTTTTGTTTTTCGTTCCTTTTTTGGTACATAAATAAGGCCGTTAGTTTTCTCGTTTGAATTGTTTTACATTGTCATTTCGGGGTCTTTTATAGCTGACTATGCAAAATTGAGAGGAATTGAATTTTCAGAGAAGAATTAAGTGGCATGATATTTGAAGCAGCGTAGAAAATTTGATTTTGAAAACCTTAGGACATGACTACGACTAACTTGGTGAGGGCACTGTACAAATCGTATATATCCATGTAGACTACTAATTGTTCGCCATTTTTTTTGCACATCAATTCGTATTAATTGATTTAAATTCTAGGAAATATAATGCTTTTCCTATGTACATGTAAATACCAAACATCATACTTCAGTATTGCAAGGATTTACTATACAAAGCCTTGAATATTGTAAAAGGGTGAGAAAAGCTTTGTGTAGTGAGAGATTTTGTCCTTTTTTTCTTCATAAAGATAAAGTATATACAAGTTTCTATTCTAGTTCCCTGGTTTCCATATCGGATTTTTTTCTATACACCATTGTCCTATTAGGTTTCTTTTACGTTTTCTTTCCATTATACAAGAAACGATACAACGAAAATCACCAATGCAGAACAACGCAACAAGATACACCACAACACTTATCTTGATTCAAGGCAATTTAAAAGAGAAAAAAGAAAAAAATGATGCAAAGGTTTTGCCAAAAAGTTTATTTCATCACAACCTATTTATAAAATCGAGGCCGATGTCAATCTTTTTAAGCCCTATAGAGATTTTTTTTGTGTTGTTGGGTTTCTATCTTATTGACATTGATCAAACTTAAAAAAAAAAGTCGAACAGCCTTACCTGAATCGCACGAACGACGTACAGTACACATGACTTTATCAAATATTTCAAAAACATAGTCTCATCATCTCCTGGTAATTATGTCAATACTTTATGCTTTAAAATCTTTTATTTTAAATTCATTCCTCCGGTTTTTTTCTTGTGAACATGTGTAATACTATATAAAACATGCCTATGTAGATAAAATAACCAAAAAGAAAAGATTTAAATTCTTTCTGTTTCCGTTTTCCGTTTCCCGTTGCCGTTCAGTTTTCCGTTCCCGCCGTTTAGCAATCCCCCATACGCCACGAAGTTAAGAAGAGCTTAATGTTTTTTTTAAAGAAAAGTGTCATCGTGTTTTTGTCTTATACTTTTCAAATTCGGATGAAATTCAAACTGTTAAAAAATAAACGGATGAGAAAATTCAGAAATTGTGGGTCCTACTAAAATGCGCCCGGGGAAAAGAAAAAGCGCCCGGAGAAGAAAATATAGCGCCCGGGGAAAATATATAAATATTTTGTTGGCATGAGACAACTTTGTTAAGTTATGGACATTGATTTTTTTTCATTTTAGACAAGTAATTTGCAAATTCAGATAAAATACATTTGTAATAAAGCACAAAAACAAGAATGAATATTTCAATTTTAACAATAATATATGAATACTATTTCGAAAGACTGATGATAATGGATCACAGTTTATTGGGAAGATTTATAACATATAAGACATCAAAAGACATGTTTTTCAAAAACGATATCAAAATGAAAAATGTATTAGACAACTCAAATTTCACAGATATATATTAATTTAATCAAAATTGAAAGAGGTACACATAATAAATGAGCAAAAAAGCAGTACTATACATGTACCGTAGTTAAAACAAGGGGGTAAAAAGCAGGTGTTTGGTTTAAGTTTAAGTCTAAGCATTAAAACCCTGATAACCATAGCCATTGAAACAGTTTTAGTTTTATGAAAAGATGTATTAAATCTATCTCAGCTTCTGTATAAAAAAGTATTCACCATGCAGTTGCACCGATTATTTTTAGTAACAAAATATACATTTTGATCGAGGACAATGTCTTTCATGATTCTTCTATATACTCTTATTCATATTTATTTACTTAATTATATACAGTTTTGAAATCTAAAATGTAAAAGTACAACAACACTTTAGATGTAGCATCGTACATATCCACATTTATATTAAGGACAAAACAAGAAATGATTAGTTTTTTTTAAGGACCATTTTTTTTCAAAAGAGGATTTTATATATTAAAACCGTCCCTGATTAATTCTAACCGCTGGAAAAAAAGTATTCTCATTTCATAAATCTATGTTTTTCTAAGAATATTTAAAATTCAAGTCCAAACAATGCCCGATTTTTCAAATTAAAGTAGTGATTTGGTTCAGGTGAAAAAGGTTAACAATTAGCACTTTGGAAGCTGTCAAAAGATATCAAGACACCCATAACATAGAATTATCCGTATTTTGAGTATGAGCTGATGAAGTAATCTATAATTATGATATAATTTGTTTCAAAAGAAGTACAATTTATACACTGTAAACATATTATCGAGAAAGCGCAGTCGGGATTTTTATGCCCCACCTACGATAGTAGATGGGCATTATGTTTTCTGGTCTGTGCCTCCGTCCGTCTGTGCGTCCGTGCGTCCGTTCGTCCGTTCAGGTTAAAGTTTTTGGTCAAGGTAGTTTTTGATGAAGCTGAAGTCCAATCAACTTGAAACTTAGTACACTTGTTGCTTATGATATGATCTTTCTAATTTTAGAGCCAAATTAGACTTTTGACCCCGATTTCACGGTCCACTGAACATAGAAAATGAAAGTGGGAGTTTCAGGTTAAAGTTTTTGGTCAAGGTAGTTTTTGATGAAGCTGAAGTCCAATCAACTTGAAACTTAGTACACTTGTTGCTTATGATATGATCTTTCTAATTTTAGAGCCAAATTAGACTTTTTACCCCAATTTCACGGTCAACTTAACATAGAAAATGAAAGGGGGAGTTTCAGTATAAATTTTTTGGTCAAGGTAGTTTTTGATGAAGCTGAAGTCCAATCAACTTGAAACTTAGTACACTTGTTGCTTATGATATGATCTTTCTAATTTTAAAGCCAAATTACACTTTTGACCCCAATTTCACGGTTCACTAAACATAGAAAATGAAAGTGGGAGTTTCAGGTTAAAGTTTTTGGTCAAGGTAGTTTTTGATGAAATTGAAGTCCAATCAACTTGAAACTTAGTACAGATGTTCCCTATAGTATAATCTTTCTAATTTTAATGCCAAATTAGATTATTACCCAATTTTTACAGTCCATGGAACATGGAAAAGGATAGTGCAAGTGGGGCATCCGTGTACTTTGGACACATTCTTGTTTTAATTTACATTTATTGTCTAAAAGAAATACACTACGAAATAGCTGTCGTCTCGGATCAAATAAGTCCCTAATGACAGCTGTGTATCTTGGAGTGATTATATCATGATACCGTTTTTGACAGAATACAGCAAAGTCAATTGGATGGGGTCGTGTATTTATACTGTAATATTGGTTACTGTGCTTATACGAAATATGGGGTAAGAGGGGAAGTCACTAGGACATTGTGTAACGAATGTATCTTATCAACTATCTAAATGTGTCACATTCAGACTAGTGGACTATCAAAGTGATCTCCGAGTCGCCATTTTAAGAACCTACTTTCTTTGGTCTATACAAACCAAGTGTCAATAATAACATCTTCTTAGCTTCAATGTGTTTTCTGCTTTCATTACATTGTTTTTTGTAGAATATACCTTGAAATTCAGTCAAAAATTATTTCTTATTCATGACCACGCAATTAAATTCTTCCATCATTTTTTTTTCTTTCTTTCGTCCTGAAAATGAAATTTTCCCAAGTGCACGTTAACAACAATCAACAAATCAACCAATCTTTATTGCTTTATTACAATTCATAACGTTACTTATTTTGATGCTTACAGACGATTGCATTGCATGTGTAGGTAAAGGTAATATCTTTGTTTATCTTGCTTGTTAGCTGAACCGTGAAGTCATTATTAGGTAAGGTATACTACCCTCCTTTCGAAGTAACCTAGTCATACAGACAGATAGATTGGTTTTCTGTCGGACTAGTCTACACTTAAAGGATGGTAATTTACCTAACTTAATAATGACCACAGTTCAGCTAGCAAGCAAGTTAACCAAAGATATTACCTTTTCTTACACAATGCAATCGGCTGCAACTGATTAGACTCTTTTAATTTTAGATGCTGCAAAGAACATGACGAGTGCTACCTTGTCATTGATACATTGCAGGGATGCATGTCAGTTGACACTAACTTTATGTTATTGTTTAACGAGAGAAGACAGGAATTAAACTGCGGTGAGTTTATTTTTTATTTCTAAAACTCACACTACCAAACCAATGTTATAGTATTTTGTTTGTACTTGTTGGTTAATGTTCTCATAATATGGTTTGCTTTTTGGTTAAACTTTTATGTGTCACCTCGAAAATACATAACTAGATGCTTTGCGAAGTTCTGTTGATACATGTTTAAAAAAAATATGATGTTTTCATATAAGATGTATCAGTGGCTTAGTAGTATACTGAAAAGAAGCAAACAGAAAGGAAAGGGGGGGGGCACATTTCTGAAAAAGTTTACGTATATTTGGTGAAACTCATTTAATATAATATTAAGATAAAAATTGTCTTTCTTTTTACCAGAAATATTTTTCTTCTTAGATTAAAAGTTTAAGTGTAAACGAAACCCTAAGTAGATACATATATATATTATTCTTTCTTAATGAGTTTACACTTGTTCTTTTTTAGAATTTGAAGTAGAGACTTGCAGAAGAAGAGTATGCGAATGTGATCTCGATTTTGCACAGTGCCTACAAGTTAACGATGTTTATTACGACAGATCTCTAATACAACCAAAACGTGCAGTAAGGTCGTTCATAGAGTTTGTTTTCGGAAAAAAGTGAAAACAATAAATAAAACGCTCAATACAGAAAAAGGTTTAACAACACGAGTGCTTTGATCGAATTATAAAGGCAAGCACAACTACACACACAAAAACATACACCTGGGATAATTAAGAAAAACATGTCCTTTGATAGAAATTTGAACAAACGCGCATGCAAAAATGGTAAAAAAAAACATTTAAAGGATGTTAGAGAATTGCCAGAAATAGACAACTGAAATTAAAACAAAACTATACTGCCCTATCAAAAACCCTACGCACTTTTGTCAAGACGATACATATTATGACATGTTGAATCGTATGGTATATGATACCATATATAACAATATGCTCTTTAAAAATTTAAATCGACATTCTGTTGAACTGTTTGTCCTAGGCTTCTGATGATCGAGAAATATATATAAAAAAATGTTTTGTGTAATTCACTAAATTAGATTAGCCCACCAGCACAAACTATACATATGATGTCCATGTCCATAACACGTTTCTGAAATTAGCTCCTTACTTTTAAAAAATCCAAGTGCATATCAGAAGTTATTTCATAATTCGAGGATTCTTAATTACCACAAGTCTGTGTTCAATCCTTTAGATCTTGAATAGACTGTTGACTTTTTGGCTTTGAGAGTTCCTGATGAAGGTAAATCCAGAAGTGCGCTTTGGACGCATGCAATTTATAGCGTGTTGTTTTCAGTTTTGACGAAACCTTTAACCCTCTTACTGCGGGAAGGACATATGTGTCCTCCCCTGGCTTACTGCGGGAAGGACATATATGTCCTTTGTGTAAAAAAAATGATTATTTTTTTCCCTTTCGTAATATTTCTGAAAAAAACACCTTTCCTTCAGTTATTGAATACATTTTATATATTTTATTCATCATGTGATTATTATTTTTGTTGTTGTTTTCTTTTTTTCTATCTGTTTCATAAAACGTCATCATTACGTCATATATTATTTGACGTCATTCGACGTCGTAATTGATTTGACGGCATGATAGCGCTATCAAATTTAAGAATGATCAATTTTTATTCTGTT
This sequence comes from Mytilus galloprovincialis, assembly GCA_037788925.1. NCBI lineage: Eukaryota > Metazoa > Mollusca > Bivalvia > Mytilida > Mytilidae > Mytilus > Mytilus galloprovincialis. The sequence goes on from CM075333.1 coordinate 48,588,769, forward strand.
ATTGATAAAATAAAAAAGAATCATAGTATGAAACAGAAGGAAGATAGAACCCAACCTCAACAAATGATCATTAAGCAATACAAACAAAACCCAACAATAAATAAATATTTTAAACAAATGTCCTTAATTCTTTTAGATTTGGAGGAACACGTACATATGTACTTAGTCTTGTACTTGATGCTTGCCTTGGTTTTCTTACTTCTTTAAAAACAAATTAATTAAACAACGAAAAAGTCTACGTTGGTATTTAATAAATAAATAAGTCTACAGTTGATTTACTGACACGAATTGTAAAATTGGCATAAAATAGCATTCTGCATTTTAATGTATTTTTTTATGCACTATTAGCTATTATAAACTTTAGTTTTAGTTTATGTGCAAAAATGTATAGATACTATGGAGTTTTTGAAAACCCGTTAGGAGCAGGAATCAGCAAAATAATGAGAAAAGCCTTTAGCGTAAAGTCAGCTAAAGAAGGCCCCGACATGAAAAAATGTAAAACTATTAAACATGAAAACTAACGGCATGATTTATAACAATTTAATTTATTAAAAACATATGTGACAGACATGATCCAACGACAACCACTGAATTACAGACTCATGACTTGGGACGTAAACAAAAGAGTGTGTTATCTTTATTTTTCCGGTCATTTTTTGTTTGACGAGTGTTGTTACCTTTTGAAATATTTGCTGCTGAAAACTTATGTGTAACTTAATCTATTTTGTGTTATAGTTTTTTGTATCCTGCCTTTCAACCTTTCAGAACAAGTGTTCTTATTATATATATATATATAATTTTATAACGCGTGGCTTGTGATGACTCGAAGTTACACCACATTGGAACTGTATTTATACCAATAAAAGATCAGAGTTTCACATTTTTAACGACAAATTTTTAATTCCTTTACATTTATTCAATGAAGTAACACCATACGATGTTTAAATTTGAGACCAGTAAACATTTTTAAAACTCATATAATGATATATCATGGCTTTAAACAAAAATCTATGTCTTCCTTAGTATGCTTCACGTGCTATATAAGTTGGGGGAGGGGGGGGGTCGAAAGATGTAATAAAATATCTTTTCTAAATATGTGTAAATATTAGATTGAAGTAGTACGCATATAAATTCGGAAGGGCCCTCTAATTATTTATTCTATAAATATATACATATTGATGTTTACAAATAGTATAAATATACCATTGAACAAAAGTAATCACAGAAATTAGGCAGTTATTAACGAAAATATTAGAACCGAACCTAAAAAAATAAGAAACAGAAAAAACAAACATGTAAAAATATAGCTAATAGCGCACACCATCCACAGATTACAACACCTGAATGAAAAATACAGGTATGCAAAGATATATTACAGTTAAGAAGGAATTTTATGGTGGTAATTAGTAAGCATGCACCAGGTAAAAATGTGTGTTTGATTTAGATTTGTCATTCGTCAAGCATCAATGTGTTATGAAAATGAATATGACAAATAAAATATGATATGAATAGATATGAGAAATGTGGTATGAGTTCCAATGAGACAACTCTCCATCCGAGTCACAATTTATATAAAAGTAAACCACGATAGGTCAAAGTACATGCTTCAACACGGAGCCTTGGCTGACACCGAATAGCAAGCTATAAAGCGCCCCAAACAATTCTAGTGTAAAAAAAAACCGGAAAAAAAACGGTATAATCTATATAAAAAACGAGAAACGAGAAACACTTATGAACCACACCAACACACGACAACTACTGAACATCAGCATATCATAGAAAAGAATAACAGTAGTAAACACAAGAAATATTTCAAGTGATGACATTAGCGTCGGTGCAACCATCATCTACACAGAAAAGGGAACAAGACGATTACAGTGTATCACTGATGGAGAATATTTACGGAGACAGATACATTTTACAGTATACATAGTAAAACATTTCACAGCATTGACATATTTTTGGCATTTTTAAACATTTCTATTAAAAAAAGGATATAAAGTGTGCATGTGTAAACACCATTAATCATGTGTCTTTCTTAAAAAATTAAGGCTGAAAATTAATTGCGTCATAGTATAGTTATCAAAGGTACCAGGATTATAATTTATCTAGTACGCCAGACGCGCGTTTCGTCTACATAAGACTCATCAGTGACGCTCATATCAAAATATTAAGCCAATAAAATGGTTTTGTTTTTAGGTGTGGCGATATTTATGTTGGGGCACATACATCCTTTATAACATTATATCAACTTGAGCATAGTTAACATAATAACACATCACTATTTAACTCAGATTGTTTTTGTATAACTTGCTAATCGTTTGACTTTAAAAAGCTTACCTATGCTTTGTTATACCAAAGTATGAGAGCTTACTTCTTACGAATCAAAAATAAGTGCACAATCACTTGCTATTGAAACGGGGTGATACACAGTTTACATAAAGCACTAGCAACTGAAAGTTTCTGTAAATTTTGCGGAGATAACGTAGAATATTGTGCGCATTTCCTTTTATAATGTCCCCAATATAAAAACCTTCGGGAGAATTTACGTTTAAGTTTTCAAAAATTGGTTAAAGTTAAAGTTAATGTTATCAAATCAGTATCATATTTAATTAATCAAAATAAAATTGCTGATGCCAACCAAATTTGTAAATATATGAGATAAGCATTTGAATATAAAAAAAAGGAGATGTCAGATGTGGTATGATTGGCAATAAGACAACTATCCACCAAAGTTCAAATGAAGTGGATGTAAGTACATTGTAATTACAGGCAACCGTACGGTCATTAACAATGAGAAAACCACAATTTAAAGTTCAAAACAATGCTTAGTGTCAGTTAGTCTACCATAAATAATAGAAGAACTATACAAAAAATAGACTTGTAGTTGTAGATACAGCATATAATGAATTTTCTCTTATTTTGCATTATGTTTTATTTACATTATTTGTCATGTTGTATATATGTCATGTTTGTTGAAGTACACTTGGAATACGCAATGCCATCTTTTTTTATAGCTGCTTTATCCAATGAAATATTTTATTTGATCTAAGATGACCAACCGAAAATAAGTACAGCTGTAAATCTGACTTGAAATTTTGTAAAGTATAGTGCTGTTTTGCAAAAACTGAACGTTTTTTTCAAAACACTGCAAAGTGCTTGACTAATTGAATAGCGCGAAACTTCCTTAGGACGTGACGTGATCATCATTATGACGTTACGTCATGTCATATAAATAACGTTATTTTTTGAAAAAAAATAAACATCTATACTTTATGTTTGGTAATTCTTCAATTATTTGAGTTAACATGCTGTTATACAAGATTAAATAACAATTTACTGTTTTTGGTATTTTTTACTGAAATTGACCCGTTTCTGGACAATGTTTGGAATTTAGCTACGCACTAAGAGGGTTAAATACATATTTTCGCGTCCATTCATGTTGACTGACCCTACGATAGCCTCACCACATCTATTCATTATTTGATTATAATAATTATATTGTTGGTTGCACTTATATCTGTGATTGCTGTTGTGTAAAAAGTAAATAAGAAAGTCTCTTATCATCGCAAAATTAAAAGCTAAAACACACCAAACCAACGGTAAACAACTGTAACATTCCTTGGTACAGACATTTCTGTATGTAGAAACTGTTGAATTAAACATAATTTATAGCTAGCTAAACCTGGCTATCGTAGAGTGGTTGTATCGGACACAAATTAAGGCTTAGTAAATAAGAACGTCTGCTTGCAATGATACATGTATTGAACTCTGAAAAGCTAACGTCACAACAACGGTGACGTCGTATACATGGAGAGCGGTAGCGGGAACACCTCATGTGCAATTTTTAACATTCTGGGGGCCCGCAAATGAATTTAATTACAATAAAATGAAAATAAATTATGAAAATTTCACTTTGAATTACTGTCTCTGAAAACTTTGAATAGCTTTAACTGTCTTTGATCATGAGCACGAATAAAATAAAATTATTTCTGTAATAAAGCACGAACAGTTAACAGTCCATAAAATTATACGATAGTCTCATTTGGTCCACATCTTTATCTTTTCCTTTGCATCGGTCTTCGCTCGTCTGGCGGGTAGTATTTCATCACACGGTCCTGTGTATTCATTAGATGTCAGTTCTAGAGGATATAACTTGCTAATAGGTCTAGACGTTTGACCATTTTTAGTCCGTAAAATAGCTGATCTGCTAAACCCATCTCGTCCTTGAATCAATTTGTCGATGATCCCTACATTCCAAGTTGTTCTTGAAGTTTCATCATGTATTAGAACTACCTCTCCAATATTAATGTTCTGTTTGTCCACTCCTTTAGTTCGATGTTGTTCTCTAAGTGATGTAAGGTATTCACGTTTCCACCTTGTCCAGAAATTGTCAATGATATGATTTTGAATCTGTAACAATTTATTAGCTGATGCGTGTGTTAAGTTTTTTGAATTTTCAATGTTTCCATCTAAAGTTCCGGTGTACGGTAAAATCGTAATTCTTCTTCCGTAGAGTAAATGTGAGGGTGTCAATGGTTCATTATCCGATGGATCAGATGATAGGTACGTCAACGGACGATCATTAAGAATAGCTTCCACTTCTGTGACGATAGTTTCAAGTACACGTAAACTCACACAAGCCTTTCCTAAAACTTTTTTAATACAGTTTTTTGTCAAACCTATTAATCTTTCCCACCAACCACCGTACCATAGTGCACGTTTGTTGGCATCTAAAGATTGTAGTCCTGAACTTACAGGATTAATTGTGGTTTTGAGCATGACATTCGTGGTTGCCTGTGAATGTAAAATTGTGTCCGTTTCCTTCGCGTTGTGTTGAATGGTACTTACGTTCACACTATCTTCTTTATCTATTTGTGCATTATCCTTACATAAACTCGTGTGATGACGCTTATGACATTTTCTGTATGTTTTATTTGACTTACAATCAACCAAGTTATGATGTCCTAAACAATTGAAGCATAGGCGGTCTCCTTTTACTATTGACATGCGGTCTTTATATTCAGTTACTTTGGTACAATTTACCGAGGCGTGTGATTCGTGACAATAATCGCACTGTTTAGATTTGAAGTTAGAGTTTTGGTGATTCTTATTTTGGTGGCTGTGACTTGATTGTCGATTTCGCGGTTTTGTGTTCGTCAAAAATGCTGCAGTAGCGGTAGGATTTTCATGACTGTCTGTTGAGTTACCGGCTTCCATTATATTTATTTCATTAAATATGCCTTTTCGTAAGTCTGCTAAGCGTATGTTTGTGGACCCAAATTCTCTTGCTATAGGTTTTTTCGAATTTCCCCTGGTAGTTTGTTCAATATTATTGGCACTAACAGCGCTCCGTATGAATCATCAGTTTTTCCTAGTGATTCTAAACCTCTTATGTAAATTTCAATGTTGTCATAAAAATGTCGGAGGTTGAAAAGTGTGTACCTAGGCGACGTAATATCAATAAGTTCCTGCATATACCTCTGTGTAATTTTATGTTGCTGACCATATCTTTCTTGTAATAGTGAAATTGCCTTTTCATAGTTTGCATTAGTGAGCGCAAAACCTGTCTCTGATTTTAGAGCTTCATCGTGAAGTAACGATTTCAAATAATTGAATTTTTGAACGTTGCTTAAGGTTGGGTTCGTATGCACGGCTATCTCAAATGAGTCCCAAAATGATTGCCATTGAAGTATATCTCCATCGAAAGTAGGGAGATTCAACTTGGGTAGTTTGTTGTATTCACTAGCTGAGCTAAAGGATGGGCGAAAATCCGACAAACGGTAATTTGAGTTGTTCTGGTGTTCTGTATATGAAGAGTTTATAGTATGAACGGGTTGGGTAGTTTCTATGCGTAGAGTAAAACTTTCTGCGTGTGTATTCAACGATGTAGTTTTGACTAAGATAAATTTGTTGACTTGACGAATTTTACCTTCTAAGTTAAATGCATACTCATCTGCTTCAACGATCTCTGTTTTAATATCTCCGTCGTCCAGTTCCTGTACTATGTCCTCATCTAACTTGCGTAATATTTCTTGCTTCCGTTTCAAACTATCCAATATGTTTGACAAATCCTCCGTGTCCACGGTTCCATCTTCTTCTTGTTGAACGTCGTCAAATTTCTTTATCAGTCTGGAAACTGCACTTCTATGTCCTGCTCGTATCGAAAGTAGCTTCAGATTCATCCTGGTCTCGGTACTAATATCGTAGATTGGTTGTATCGGACACAATTTAAGGCGTAGTAAATAAGAACGTCTGCTTGCAATGATACATGTATTGAACTCTGAAAAGCTAACGTCACAACAACGGTGACGTCGTGTACATGGAGAGCGGTAGCGGGAACACCTCATGTGCAATTCTTAACATTGGCACTTGTATGACAGTCACACAAAATGCCATTGCATTGACAACAATGTGTAAACAAAATAATCACACATAGTTATTTTGAGGCTTTTTACAGCTTGCTGTGTTGAAGACCGTACTTTGACTAATTATAGTTTACTTTTACAAATTGTGACTTAGACATGTTAGATGGGAGCTGTCTCATTGACATTCATAACACGTCTTCTTTTATCTACAACAGGTAAAAATGTCAAAAACAGGGGTTCAGCAGTCAGCATTGTGTTATAACCTTAATCACTATAAAAAATAATATGTCAATAAAGAAAAATAACCAAAATGGCATAAAGACAAAGCACGTAAGCAAAATGGAAGACAAGAATCTGAATACAAAAATTGATTACAAATTTTAGCATTCAGACGGTTGACGTTTCGTCCCCGAGGATATCATCAGCCCAGTAGTCAACACTTCGGTGTTGACATGAATATTAATAATGTGGTAATTTTTATAAATTGCCTGTAAACAAAACTTTGATTTTTCGAATTGCTTAAGGATTTTCTTATCCCAAGTATAGATTACCTTAGCCGTATTTGGAACAACTTTTTGGAATTTTGGATCATCAATGCTCTTCAACTTTGCACTTGTTTTGATTTATAAATATTTCGATATGAGCGTCACTGATGAGTCTTATGTAGACGACACGCGCGTCTGGCGTAGTAAATAATAATCCTGGTACCTTTGATAACTATTCACTCTAAAGATTGAGGCGAAAGTAGTTTACCGGTGGTCAAATTTCATAGATCGGTTGAGAATAGACAATAGGCAACAAACAAAACAAAGGAACTTCAGAAGAAGCGCATTGGCGGATCCAGGGGGGAAAGGGGGGTTCCAGGGGTTGGAACCCCCTTTTTTTGGCCGTACAATGCATTTGAATGAGGACATATAGTTGGAACCACCCCTTTTTGTCCTGGGTTGGGAATCCCCCTTTTTAAAATGGCTGGATCCGCCACTGAAGCGAGAATGCGTGAGTAGACTGGATAAGCGTCGACAACCACTGAATTACAGGCTCATGACGTGGGACATGCACATACATACAGAATATGGCGGTGTTAACCATGTAAGCGGGATTTCAACACTCTCCATACCGGGAATAGTGGTGAAACAGTACTAGTACAACATCAGAATAAGCTATTAAAATCAGTTGAAAAAGGCTTAACTCATCAGATGGATACAAATAGAAATACATCTTCTTTCTATACAGAGTGGGCGTGGCCGGGTACTTGTATGTCCAAACAACAAAAAGACACTAAGTCAAGATCTGAGAGTGCTCACAGTTACTGACAACTAGTTCAAAGCCAGTAACAACTATTGAAAAACATTCATGCATCTAAGACTAAATTAGCAATCAGTACACATTCAACATCCAGTGCATTTAGTGTAAAAAGGTCATAAACAGTCAGAGAAAAAACATGACTTTGTGAAAGCCAAGATACAGGTATCGGCATATTGTAGATCTATGAATGTGTATATGTGTATAACAATAATAGTTAGTTTACTGATAACAAAATATTCCAATGATTGCAATGAAAACAATATTTAATGAAATTAGTGTTGGATAGGTAATCTTTAAGAATACGTTTTCTTAAAAGAACGTACCAGGACCGTTTCTAAATTTCTGGGCACGTTAAACAATATTCCGTCAAAATGGGGATGTGCTATCCCGTTTGAAATAAGTTTTCTACATGTACAACCAAACTTCAAAACCAAATCTTTATATCATTGAAGAATTTAGTAAAGGTTCCAAGTAATTTATGGTAACTAACTCCCTAGCTTAATAATTTACCAGTAATACTTAAATTACGTCCGTCAAAATCAAAAACGTCACGGGCATAGCGAACAAGTTGTGAAATAAAAACACCATAAGATAGTGTCTAAAGAAACTTCACCATCCAAAAAGGGAAAAGTAACAATAGGGAACGAAAAAATCGCCCCTTTTGTCGTCAATTTTAGTGTGGAGTTTTCCGTGTAAAACCGAAATATATAAATCTAGGAAAGGACAGTTATTTCCGTTTAAATTGGATTTATTTTGAAGTAAGTTACCTTTTGGTAAATTTCGGTAGTATATTTAGAAAATCTTGATTATTTAACGAAAAAATATCATCAATATTACGGTAAGAGTTGCTGAATTTATCACTTAAATGCAATTTAGACGGGTCTTTACTGAGTTTGGTCATAAACTGTAATTCATAACAGTACACACACAAGTCTGCTATTAAAAGGGCGCAATTAATGCCCAATGGAATATCTATTACCTGTCCATAAAGTAACTTTGTTGCCGAAACGTACATATATATTATCAAGGAGAAAATTAACAGCTTCAATCATCTTATAAAGTGTGCTTCATATCTTGACTAACGTCTAAATATTGACAACAAGGATCTGTTGAAAACAAAACTTTACGACAAACCAGATGATTTCAGCTTTCCAATTGACTGGGATTTTTTTATTTCTTTGTATTAACATTCCAACAGGACATTCTTTGGTATACAGGATTTCTTTGATAGAGTGTTGCTGCTCACAAGGAAGATATTAAACCAAGAATTGCTAATGGTGAAGTTGAAATCGCCCCTTCGTAAATTTTCAGGACGTCATCACGAGTTGGATGACTGTTATAGAATATCCGTTTAACAGATATAAGCGGATATGGAACATAGGAACTACTGTCGTAACTACAATCCCGTTCCATGTTCACAAATGTGACCTATCACATTAGACCTGTAACCGGATTAGTATTAACATGAGCAACCCTACGGGTGCATCATGTAGAGCCGTATATGCACAACCGTCAGGGGCACTTGCGATCACTCCCAATATGTGTTGGGGTTCGTGTTGCTTAGTCATTAGCTTTTTATGTTGGTATTTAGGTTAGTGTACTTTTGTTTGTTGGTCTTTTTTTTTAACCAGAGCGTTGTCAATTTATTTTCAAATCATGAGTTTGAATGTCCTTCTGGTATCATTTGTCTCTCTTTAAACCGCAACACGTTATTCTGTTATTCTGCCGTGTATATGGCGTCATTTAAGGAAACTGATTTTGAAAAAAAAACAGAATTCACTGGAAAATTCCTGATTTATTTGTCGCAATAGCAGTCTGTTGGTCGACATTCACGTGTCCACGTAATATATGTTTGATATATAACTACTATAGGGCATATTAATACCAGTGGTGACCGGGTAAAACATTGCGGTAACGTTTTGTTTTTATCGGACAACTATCCCATTAATAGCTCCCATTGCGTATGAATGACTATTTCCCCCCGAAAACACCTCTATTAATTTATTTGTTTTGGCATGTAATATGTGCTTTAATTTTCTTTATTAATACCGGGATATAGACATCGATCTAATCGTGAACAGGTGCAAACATAGAAAAAGAAAGTCGGAATCGTTGATTGAGATAATTAGAGAAAATCCAGATTGCATATCACTAATTCATAACTGAATAAATCCGAGCTACTAGTGAGAGTAGTGTTTCTAGCTCAGAGTCATAATCAAACATCTTATGAAACCAATTACAGAATTTAAATGTTTTACCTCTGCTGAGCCCAATCAACGTTTTTCGAGGTAATTAATTTAGAAAAATACATTCAGTGAGTATAGTTCGACATTTTGATACGGTGCCTCTATTTTAGTCAGTAAAGGTATCGGTGTCGGTTTCACTTGAAACTCTCGAGTTAACTATACTTACACGGGTTTTAACAATACGATTTTACTTGAACCACTCGAGTTAACCCCTCGTACCCTAGTTCCAACCCTCACCGAGCCAGGGTTAAACTCGAGAAACTCTTGAATGACGTCCAACCAATGAGAATATTTAATTTTCTATGCTTGACCAGGGCCTTACCCTAGAGTTATTTAGAGTTGTTCCGAATATCAACTCTAGTGTGTTCACATGATAATCAATTAACTCTGAAGTCGATTGTAGAGTTTCAAGTGAATTCGGCCTAAATATCTGTGCAGACTACTATTTAAAAATGTCCTATATGTATTAGATAAAATACAAAGGTAACAAAGAAACAGGCCGGTAACAACCGTTGCCGGATAGTTTTTCTGCACGAGTAGTCAGGTCAAGATCCGAGGCGAAAGCCGAGGACCTTGACCTGACTACAAGTGCAGAAAAACTATTCGGCTGGTTGTAACCGGCCTGTTTCTATTGTTACTTTTGTTTTTTATCTGACTTGTACGACGTTTCAAGAAAGTAATAATACTTTTAGCAAGACTAAACATTTGAGAAACGTAGACAGCCATAAAGCAGTAAATGTAAGTTATAGCATAAACACATTTGTTTTTCATTTCCCTTCAACCGAGATTTTTTTTTCATTAAAAAAAACCAGGAATTTAATAATTTGATAAAAAAAAAAAGAACCATTTCAAGTAAAAGATAAATGTTTTACACATTTAAGACTTTTTAAAATGCAACTTCGTAAAAAAGTAATTTATTAAAGAAATATTTTAGTGGTAAGTAAGATAACGTTTGATTTTTATGAATAAAACGGAAAGCGGGAAAGGGGGGGGGGGGGGGGGGGGGGGAGAGGGACTAATTCATTTTAAAATAAACAGGCTGTGATTTTTATTTTTGATGAAAAAATGCAGGATGTGCCATTCCATCCCCCCATTCCCCCTTAAAAAAAATCCTATAAATCGCGCGTTTGTTGCCAAATACATGAATTTAATATGCAGTGGTGGGAGTCCAGGGGGTTGGTACAACCCTTTTTTTGACGATCAATGCATTTAAATGGGGACATAAAGTTGGTCCCCCCCCTGTTTTGTCCTTGATTTAGACCTGGATCCACCACTGATATGAATTCGATAAAAGTGAATTAAATGTTTATGAAAAAAATGGATTTTGTCTATATTCAGCCATATACTTTGATTTTTTTATAAATTCATGCTCGTCTCTAGATCTGCAAGTGTTGATCGGGATTAAACACGTGTTACTATATGATCCAATCGCAGCTTACCGCCCAAAATTGATGACATAAGTTGAATGATTTTCTTCTAGATTTGCTGCTTATTTGGACGTGTATTACATGAACACTTTTTGTTTATAGGATCAATCGTGCATTGGTGAGTTGATAGGGATTTTATCTTTTGATATTAGATTTGATTTTTATTTACTTATTTCCTGTCTTATTTTTATTGAAATATACACGTCAGTATCATCCTTTCTTTACTTTAAGCATTGTCCAAAATACTATTCATGTCCATATATTGAAGAAAACATTTATTGACCGAATATTTTGCTTCATAAAGGGGGAAGTATGTTCTTTTTTTAGTATATTAACTATTTACTTTTCAACGCCAACACCCAAATGTTTTTGTTTAAATTAGCACCAGGGGCGGATCAAGCCATTTTAAAAGGGGGTCCAAGCCAGGACAAAGCGGGAGGGGTCCCAACCCAGGATAAAAGGGGGGGGTTTCCAACTATATGTCCCCATTCAAATGCATTGATCGGCCAAAAAAAGGGGGTACCCCCTTCCCCCCCCCCCCCGGACCCGCCAATGAGCACTATTAACGGTATTCGGAAAATCAAGAATCATGCAAAACATTAATTTGTCATCTGCTTGACCATAATAATTTTTTTCTCATAAAATTTGGGATCAAAATATCTATTTTAGGAGAAAACCATAACCCCCCCCCCCCCCCCCCCCACTATTGAAGTTTAATGTCTAATCCCTAAGTGTACTGATATGAATAGTATTTAACTGGAAATGTTTGAAAAAAAGATATTGATGCTAACATAAATATTTTGTTCAATAAAAAGACAGGAAATAAGTCGGTGAACCAAAAAGTTCAAATCTAATTAAAAGTTAAAGTGCCCATGAACTCACTGATCATGCACGAGTGATTCTATTCATAAAAAGTGTCCGTGTAACAACTAAAAAGAGTCCGTGTATCGTCTAAAAAGAGTCCGTGTAACACCCGTTAATGTATTGTTTTTCTATAGCTCTGCGGGGGGCAAAGTCGTACAAATAAATATTAGCTCTGCATTTTTTATTGTGTTTATTTCCCCTGAAAACACGTTCCTATCAATAATACATACAAATATAAATGAGCTGAAGGGATAAAAAAAAATATATAAAAGCAATAGGCAATACTTTGTAGAATAATATTTACTTTTGACTAGCAAATATTGTTTAATTTACTAGATGTTTCTGTCACTCTTTGACTTTACAAACCAAAATAATAAACATTCAATCGATCTATAAATATAAATACATTACATGAAATAGCTATTCGTAACGTTCCCACGATGGCTATTCCGTGTGAAGAAGAGCTTTACACTTCTGTAACACATGTTCATACGTTGAGTGGCGTTGTGGGACATCTTTTTGGCCTGGTCATTTATGACCCGGGCAGTGATCGCCTTGTAAAAATTATAAAACAAGTATAGTAATATAATTGCTACGATGAAATTGTAATAATTCAAATGTTAGATTCCTCCCAGCAAATATTATTAGTTACATAGTGTGCTAGTGACGTAATACGGTATATATATATGGAGTCACTAAATTCCATATGGACATTCGAGCTTCGCTCTCACCTCATATGGAATTTACTGACCCAATATATACCGGATTATCTTACCGACTATCTTAACGTGTAAAATTTAGACTTGTGACCTATCGTAAAGTGTTAAAAGACTTCCTTCAAGTTCGTCAGAAATGAACTGCCATTGAATTATATTCTTCCCTACATTAATTTATACTAACACTACTGGCTGTGTTCATCCATTTGATTGCGTTATGAGTTTTCTTTTCTCCTCGTCATTTATGATCCGAGTTGTAAACGAATCGATGACCGGTTACAGTATACAAAATTATATGTTATATTCAAATTTGAGTACTCTGTTTTTGTCTTTGATATTAAATATGAAATAACCTTTTGATTTTCATAAGTATTTTTTCAATATAATGTTCAGTATCAAATTCAATAGCACAAGTTGTTAAATTATTAGGAAAGGATTTTTTTCCATATTCCCTGCACATTGTTTGCTTTCGTTTGTTATCTAAACATCGCCATAGATGAGCCTTTTTTCGAGGATTTGTGTTCTCAGTTTATTTTCACTTATGAGTTTGAACGTCCCTCGTGTCCCTTTGATATCTTTTGTTTTTTATTTTCTCCGTTTTATTTTATAATCCGGATTTGTTTTATCTCAATCAATTTATGACTTTTGAAGACCGGTATATTACTGTTGTGTTTATTTATCGCCTCTCTTTCATCAGCGAATAAGAAAATTAATGAGTAACACAAGTGGTGTAGCTTTTGAAATCTCCTCTGATTTTTTAGTGGTTTGTCTTGTTTATTCATGTTATTCTATTGATTTATATATCGCGTTTTAATTATGTACCGTTTATCTTTTCGTTTTTTGTCTTGGAGTTGTTAGTTTGGCATCTTTTATATTTGAATGTCCCTTTGTATCATTTGTCTCACTTTTAAAAGGTGCTTTTGGTAAAGCAATTTAACTGAATCAAGCGACGGATTACAGAAATGTTCTCGAAACGCTGAGATTTTGTTTCACTCCTGACAAAACTTTAAAACCGTCGGCTTTGGTTGGTGGTTTCTGTATAGCAGCAAACTTAGAATCCATGTCCAGATACCGTAATGATGTACTTGATGTACAATGCATAGAAACATTATCATACCACTTTATTTGTGCATACGAGATATGTTGTTGTTTCGAGAATCCATTAAAAAACTTAGTAGGCACAAAGTTATGTATGTATACTAGACCTTGAAATACCTAACATATTTTGTTTAATATAGAAGTTAACATATTTTTATATATACTGTCTCTGAGCATACGGTAGTTATATCACATTTGTATTGCGTTTATGTCCCCTGAAAACACACAACAGTCAATAATGCATTAGAATATTAATGTTATTAAAACATGCAAAAATTGATAAAGCAAAATATATAGTTGGAATTTTGTAATACAACAGTAACGTTTAATTAGCAAATATTGTTTAACATACTTGATTGTTCTATCACAAATCGTCTTAACAAACCAAAATAAACAACCTAATATCAATCTATAAATATAAACATGTTTCCTTCATATTTTGATAATTACACTGGCCATTCCGTATGACAAAAAACGTTACAATATTGTAACAAGCAATCATAGTACGTTGAGTGGCGTTATGAGAACTTTTGTACTCCTGACCATTTATGACCCGGGGATCCTTGTAATAATTATAATACAAGTAATGGAATTATAATTATTTCAAGGAAGGACAATAACTAAATTTAGGCCCCTGATTTCAAATCATGTGATACATTAACTTTATAATTTTCATACCGACTTATGTATACATATTATATGTTGTAAATGAATTTGAATTTGTTTATTTGCCCATTTGATTTCCGATATAATATAATCTTAAAGAGACTGATTATTTTTCAATATATGTTAAGATTCAACTTTTATAACAAAAAGAATTCTCATTGTTAGAAAACGAAAACTCGTCCATGTCTAGCATATAATTTGAAGATTTAACCTCTGATTCTAATCGTTATATTAGTTCTCCAAATTGGTATACAACTAAAATATTTGTATATTCATACGGTAGTTATTGAATTTTCATTGTGCAAGTTTTCCCCCGTTCCACGTTCATTTCGAACCTGCATTAGAATATAAATGTTCATAAAATATTCTAAATATGATAACGCAGTAAAAAAGACAATATTCTGAAATACAACATTTACGATCGATGAGGAAAAAAAAAGATTAATATATTAGATGTTTCTAGTATCACAAATCGACTTACCAAAGAAATAAATATAGGTATATTATATGTGATAGTTGTTGTTCAAGCCATGTGAAAAATCAAATAAAAACAAAATGAATATTTTTTTTGGATATTAATGAATGGCTATGTTTATGTAGTTATATATTATCAATGTTCTGCTATTGAATCCTTGTCTTCCCTACATTTATATTTACACTACTATGTTCATACATTAAAAAGCGTTATGTGTATTCGTTTTCTCCAGGTTATTTATGTGGATTGGTCTCCTTGTAATAATTCGAAATGTAAATTACTTTCATACTAAATCACATTTTTTTTATCAAATGGTATAATCAGTTTCTGTCTTTCATATAAGATATACAATATTTTAGAGATTCGGCAGCTTTTGTCTTATGTCTTCCATATGCCTCAATGAGTTTCTTCTTTACATTCATTATTGACTTATCAGCGAATAAAAAAATTAATGAGTAAAATAACGAGTACCAATAGTGGTATAGGATCAACTTATCCTTCACGAGCTCTGGAAACCGCCTCCGAATTGTAAGGGGTTTGTGTTGTTTATTGTATATTTATATTTTTGTTTTGTGTATTGTTGTTTGACCTTTCCTTTTCCCCATGGCATTGCTAGTTTGTCGTCTTCTTATCAGTTTGAGTGTCTCTATCTTATATTCGGTCTATCTTTTAAAAGTGGCATTTGTAATGCAACTTATCGTCATAATTGAATAAAGGTGAATTAAAATTCGAAGTCAAGAAACCAAATGCTATACTGTTTCCCATCAAATCAAATTTAGTTTAAATTCAAATAGAAATATCGATCGCGAATTACTTCAAATTAAAGAAATCGTATAAAAACTTGAATAACGATGTGGAATTGTCACATATTTATGCACTAACAGCAAATATTCAAATCAGATATACATTCATGATAGCATTCCTTTCCCAGGCATCGGTTTCCTTAGCCGTATTTGGCGCAACGTTTTGGAATTTTGGATCCTCAATGCTCTTCAACTTCGTACTTTTTTGGCTTTATAAATATTTTAATATTCTTCAATAAATCTTCTCTTCTGAAACTACTGGGCCAAATTAATCCAAACTTGGCCACAGTCATCATTGGGGTATCTAGTTTAAAAAAATTGTCCGGTGACCCGGCCAACCAACCAGGATGTCCGCCATGGCTAAAAATAGAACATAGGGGTAAAATGCAGTTTATGGCTTATAACTCAAAAACCAAAGCATTTAGAGCAAATCTGACAGGGGTAACATTGTTTATCAGGTCAAGATCTATCTGTCCTGAAATTTTCAGATGAATTGGGCAACTTGTTGTTGGGTTGCTGCCCCTGAATTGGTAATTTTAAGGAAATTTTGCTGTTTTTGGTTATTATCTTGAATATTTTTATAGATAGAGATAAACTGTAAACAGCAATAATGTTCAGCAAAGTAAGATTTACAAATAAGTTAACATGACTGAAATGGTCAGTTGACCCCTTTTGGAGTTATTGCCCTTCATAGTAAATTTTTAACAATTTTCATAAAATTTGTAGATTTTCACAAACATTTTCCACTGAAACTACTGAGCCAAGTTCATTATAGATAGAGATAATTGTAAGCAGCAAGAATGTTAAGTAAAGTAAAATCTAAAAACACATCACCATCACCAAAACACAATTTTGTCATGAATCCATCTGTGTCCTTTGATGACCAAGGTGAGCGACACAGGTTCTTTATTAGAGCCTTTAGTTTATATAGATTAGACCGTTGGTCTTCCCGTTTCAATGGTTTTACACACGTAATTTTTATGGCTCTTTATAGCTTGCTGTACGGTGTGAGACAATGCTCTGTGCTAAAGACCGTACTTTGACCTATAAAGGTTTACTTTTATAAATTGTGACTTGGATGGAGAATTGTCTCATTGGCACTCATACCTCATCTTCTTAATATCTATATCCAACATGTTTCAATCGATGGCCATGCGTTTCAAACGTTTCTGATGAAGGTTAATCGAGGAGACTGTTTCGGACGCACCAAATGTGTAAAGTGTAATTTTCAATTTGAATATTTAAACACATTATTTGATGCTGATGCAGATTGTATTTTGTGAGTTATCTTAACAATATCTAAGTTTCAAAGAACGTTTATTTCCGGAGGGCGAATGGTTTGTTTTTCATGAACCAACGCTTATCCATTGTATCTATAACTTAAAATATTGTGTTAATGCCTTTTAAAAATTAACGCATATTCTTAAATAGAAGCCATGTAAGTGAGTTTAAGTATTAGATAAAATACAAAGGTAACAAAGAAACAGGCCGGTAACACCCGTTGCCGGATAGTTTTTCTGCACGAGTAGTCAGGTCAAGGTCCGAGGCGATAGCCGAGGACCTTGATCTGACTTCAAGTGCAGAAAAACTATTCGGCTGGTTGTTACCGGCCTGTTTCTTTTGTTACTTTTGTTTTTCTTATCTGACTTGTACGACGTTTCAAAAAAAAAAGTAATAATAAATTTGCAAGACTAAACATTTGAGAAACTTAGATAGCCATAAAGCAGTAAATTTAAGTTACAGTATAAACTCCTTTATTTTTTTCATTTCCCTTCAACCGAGATTTTTTTTTCAAGAAAGAAAATCAGGAATATCATAATTTGATAAAAAAAAAGAACAATTTCAAGTAAAAGTTGTACACATTTAAGACTTTTTAGAATGCAACTTCGTAAAAAAGTAATATATTAAAGAAACATTTTAGTGGTAAGTAGGATAACGTTTAATTTTTATGGATGAAACGGATAGCGGGGAAAGGGGGGGGGGGCTAATTCATTCTAAAATTAACAGATTGTGACCTTTATTTTTTTATGAAAAAATGTAGAATGTGCCATTACACCCCCTCCCCCTCCCCCGTTCCCCCTTTAAAAAATCGTAAAAATCGCACGTTTGTTGCCAAATATATAAATTTAACATTCAGTGGTGGGGGTTCCCGGTGGTTGGAACAACCTTTTTTTATGATCAATCATTTAAATGGGGACATACAGTTGCCCCCTTTATTTGTCCTGGATTTGGACCTGGATCCGCCACTGATATAAATTCGATAACAATATAAATGTATCAAAAGAATGAATTTCTTCTTCATTAGTGAATGAAATGTTTATGAAAAAAATGGATTGTGTCTTAACATTATTTAAATTCAGGTATATACTTTAGATTTTTTTTAAATTCATGCTCGTCTCTAGATCTGTTAGTTTTGATCGGATTAAACACGTGTTACATTATGATCCAATCGCAGCTTACCGCCCAAAATTGATATGGTTTTCTTCTAGATTTGCTGCTTATTTGGACGTATTACATGAACACGTTTTGTTTATAGGATCAATCGTGCATTGGTGAGTTGATAGGGATTTTATCTTTTGATAAGATTTTGATTTTTATTTATTTATTTCCTGTCTTATTTTTATTGAAATATACACGTCAGTATCATCATTTCTTTACTTTAAGTGTTGTCCAAAATACTATTCATGTCCATATATTGAATAAAACATTTACTGACCGAATATTTTGCTTCATAAAGGGGGCAGTATGTTCTTTTTTGAGTATATTAACTATATACTTTTCAACGCTATCACCCAAATGTTTTTGTTTAAATTAGCACTATTTACGGTATTCGGAAAATCAGGAATCATGCAAAACATTAATTTGTCATCTGCTTGACCATTATAATTTTGTTCTCGTAAAATTTGAGATCAAAATATCTCTTTTAGGAGAAACCATACCCCCTCCCCTTTTTTAAGTTACATGTCTAATCCCTTAGTATACTGATATGAATAGTATTTTACTAGAAATGCTTGAAAAAAGATATTAATGTTAACGTAAATATTGTGTTCAATGAATCAAAAAGTTCAAATCTAATTGAAAGTTAGAGTGCCCATAAACTCACTGATCATGCACGAGTGATTCTATTCATAAAAAGTGTCCGTGTAACAACTAAAAAGAGTCCATGTATCATCTAAAAAGAGTCCGTGTAACACCCGTTAATGTACTATTTTTCTATAGCTCTGCGGGGGGCAAAGTCGTACAAATAACCATGTAATCGTGTCCAACGATCCATTACAATGAATTAAATATCACAATCAAATGGTTAAAAAATACAAATATATTACAACACAACACGTCTACCCTTAAAGACCTTCATACTATAAGGCATGTGAAAATTATCTGTTATTACAAAATAAGATAAATTCGAACTTATTTATATTTAAATTGAAAATGCTAATGAAGAATGTGTTAAAGGGAAAACAACCGTACAAAGAACATATATATAGTGCATATAATAAGTATGTTTTACAGATTTCTAACAAAAAGCCTAATTCTAGGAACATCACGATTTTCTAGCATAAAAATTTGCGAACCAAGCTCTCTTTTATTACACAAAATAGCCAAAATAAAATACAAAACAAGAACAAAAACTTGAAAACTAGAGAAAAGGGACGGCAAAGAGAATTCAGGGATTCGAATCTAAACAGATAAGTCCGTACCTTAAACCATTTATCTTAACCATGAAACCTCCTGGCTACCACTTCATACTACACGTTTTCCTATTATGTATATATAAAGGTACAAGCTCTGTGTGTCTGTTGTACCGATGTATATCATATATTCATTTATATGTATAAATTAGACATTTAAATCGTAACCGATTGGTAGCCCACATGTTTCGTCGATATGTTGATGTCAGTAACACATTACAGAATTCATGGACGAGTTCGATTCCACGTGAAGGTGTATATAAATTACAAAAATTAAAGGTAAGTTTTTAAAACAATTCCATTAGTGAACAGAAATCAGTTACTTGGTCAATTCAAACTTAATGTAATTAGGCAAACAAAGGAAACAAAAGAATATACAATGGTGAGTTCATTTCAGCGACGGATTTAGGAAGAGTTGATTCTAGAAAAAGAATCCACGGCAAATGAATAGGCTGACGTCACCACAATGGTTTAAAGAAATAAAGGCAACAGTAGTATACTGTTGTTCGAAACTCATAAATCGATAGAAACAGTTTCAATGTGTTATAAAGATCGGTATTTCGTTACAAATGTGAAAAAAATCAATCTAAAAACTTTTTGTTTGGAGACCATACGCTTGAACATTAATATAAATCAAAAACTTTTTGGCAATACTATACACTGTCGAAAATCTCACAATTTCAACCTCATTAAACGTTATTACAACATTAACGCTTTGAAAATCTATAACCAATGTTATCGTCTTGAGGTAAATAAATAATAAATATAAACGAAGAGTCCTGATGATTAGATGTTAACCAGAACTTTATGATAGTTTAATTGTGATAATGTGATAAAGTACACCTTGAATATGTTTTCAAGTGTCACATTGAAGAAGTATCGTAATTCATTTTATTTCTATCTCCTATTTGTATCAACGTGTTCCCAACCTGGATGTTAGGAACATTACTGCTTAACCTGAAATAAACAAAATAGAATGCATTAGAATTTATTAATGATTTTAATCATGTATTTGTCTTACATGCCGGAAACTATTTTTGTTTCTAAAATAAAACACGTTTGAAAAGTATTTTTGGAAAGCCGAGATAAAGTTTTGTTATGTTTCATACAATGGAAGTCTATTGACAAATATTCTGTTATAATATAATAACTATAGTTTTTGCCTCAACGAGTATATCTATCGAGTGATTTGCATAACAAAATTAGAAATTTAATTTGGTATTTTGATGGGGACACATTTTTTTTAGTGAAATATCAATAATAGCTTTCATAATCTATCAAATATCCACGAACTCCTTCAGTGAAATCACTGGAACAAAATTTAATTTCTTCCTCCCTTTTCCTTGCTGCTTGTTCAATACTATGATTGTTACCCTCAGATATCAATTCATGCTTTTTTCTTCTGTTCCCATTTCTTCAAATGTATTTTGCAATACATTTAGGTCGTTCAAATCGTTCAAAAACTGCGTATGCATTACTTATTGCTGAAACTTCTCACTATCATTATACATGCATACAAATCTTAACCCTTACTCACACTTATATACAAAAGACGCGCCGGGAGAAACAGTAATACGTAATATACTGACTTATCAATCAAATTTATTGTGCATTTGTAATATGTTTTCGTTTTTGTTATCTTCAATCTATCAGAAAACAAATACACTAAATCAAAAACAATGTTCATTTGCCCATTGTATTTGCATTTATATCTGATGGAGCATTAATCAAGTAGGTTTGTATTGACATGTGCACCCGACAGGTGCCACATGTGAAGCATGATCTGCTTACCCTTTTGGAGTACCTGAAATCTCCCTCAGTTTTTGGTGGGGTTCGTGTTGCTTAGTCTTTAGTTTTCTTTGTTGTGTTTTGTGTACTGAGGTTCGATAGTTTGTCTTTTTCTGCCATGACGTTAACAGTGTATTTTTTATTTATGAGTTTGAATGTCTCTCTGGTATCTTTTACCCTTCTTTTAGCATACAAAACAAATAAAGTTGTAATGTTTTGTCTAAAACACAAATTGGTAAAGGAAACGAATATTTCAGAAAGGGAAAACACAGTAATTAACCTAGCTTATTATTTTTAAATCAACCATCATATACTATTTTAAACAAATCCACAGAAACGAAGTTACACATACAAACAAACCAATACAAGATTGAAATATATGATTTAAGTCCTTTTTAGTTTAGATTTAAGTCTTTCATACTAAGATTCTATAACAATCTTCAATGATGGATTTTTGATTCTCCATTGAAAAAAGATAATTTATGTTTACTTTTCAATAATCGCCTGTATGAAACTGTCTGGTCTTTCTTGATCCTGTTTGGCATCTTCTAACATTCTTTCAAGATGTTCTACTAGTGCCTTTCGCTCAGATTTCTTTCTTTTTGAGTCACAACCGATACTTGTACTAAAAATAAACGGAAGTTAATATATAAAAATGCATTGTAGTTTGTATATCACAATGTGTTTTAATTAAATAATATGCATTTTTTATAACTTTCTTGGATTCACTCTTGAAAAATGTATATATGGTTAAATCATTGTCCGACTTAATCAAGATTGTTCAAAAGAATCTGCATCAAATAATTTCCAAGCTTAATAACTTTAACCACCCCACCTCACCCCATCTATCCCTTTCCCCCTAATACCAATACTGTTATCATCTACTTATAGAGAACTAAATTCTAGATAGAATTTGAGCTGCGGAGGACACATATTTCTTATTAGCAGAAACGGTATTGAAAATTATTTGGTTGAATCTAAAGTATCGCAAGAAATTTTCACTGAAACGATATCCTGTATGCTTGGCGGCACATAGTTATTACCTGCGTTTTGTTGTTAAACCATTTTTTTGAAATGTGTGTATCAGAAAAAATTTACTGTCTTGTAATTTCTGTACCTAGTCAGGAATATGACAGTTGTCCATTCGTTTAATGTGTTTTATCATTTTATTTTGCCATTTCATTAGGGACTCTCCGTTTTGATTTTTCCTCGGAGTTCAGTATTTTTGTGAATATACTTTTTTCTATTATTAATGATAGCACGGTATAATTATATTCAACTGATTTAACTAGATTTATGAATCAGTTGGACTGGACAGAGGGAACACTGTAATCATAATGTATTTTCAAAGAAAATACTACAGGTTACTTGTACAACCTTTTTAGCCTCTTTCTGTATCTGTTTTGGATTTGTCAGGCTGACATCCAAAGACTATATTCTAATACGTGCTGCTTGAAAGATTTTCGCCAGTACGTTATATTCGTCGTGGACATTCCACAAACCTCAGTGGATCCTATATGGTGTGCACCAAATGCTTCTTTTGACCAGAGTTTACTTTTCATGAGATATAAGATGGATGTCACAAATGGAATTTGGACCTCATAATGGGTTTACTAATTGATTTTGATGAGAAACATGTTGTGCAGATTTTCCTTCACGGAACAGATATGTTACTTTTTTATATATGTGATGGTAATGTGTGTTTTCCTTGAGTCAAAATTTTAGATGCCGATTTTCTTTAAGGATAACACATAAAAACATACCCGTTGACAATTTCTGTTATCTGTTCCAAAATAACATCTGGGGTGAGTGATTTCCGTTTGAAAGATTTTTCTTCGCATATCCTGTAGATGAATTAACTATGAAACGAATATTTCAAAGACCTATTCAAAAAATTATTTTCAAAACCATTTTTGAAATTGAATTGCGAATATTTGTATGCAAAAGCCTGGTTTGAAAACGATTTCATTACACACGTATGATCTATGAATCATTGCTGATAACAATGCCTTCGTCAATCTTTTCTATCAACATTGATTCATTTTTTATGTTCTTTCATGTATAAAATCTAAAAGTATTCGACAAAGTTGGGATACATGCAGAGAGATTTAATGTGTCAAATGGAGTGTGTTTCATATTATGCATTTTGATTTTTATAACTTGTTTCGGAGTTAGGTATATTGGTTTTTTTACTTTTTTATGCTATCACCTTAGGTATCAACATCATATTTGCCATGATTTAATACATAGATATGATCCGCTTCTTTAAAAAAAACTGTCACCACCAATCTTTGCACTTTCTTGTGTCTACATTTTTTTTAGAATACTATTCAACCAAATTACAAATGAAATCAAATTAATGCATAAAACAACAAAATTATATTAATTTAACAAGTTATAAACTTTTTTGTATTACCGTTCGTTATACTGTAGCAGCGTATGTTGTAATTTTACAAGTGCTTGACGATCAATCAACTGTTGCTGCGATTGCTTCTCAAGCTGCTCATTTCTTTGTTGCAATTGAAGTATCTCTTCGTCATAACTTTTTGTCATCTAAATACACAAAGCGAGCTATACAGAAAAAAATGCAGTTATAGGAGAAAAAAGAAGCATAAAGTCATAGATATGACACATATATGATCCACTAACAATGTAAGAATATTTAATGATTTTTTTATTTTTGAAAGACATAAATCCCGGGCCCTTTGAATGATCTACACAGTACAGAAAGTTATTAATTTATCTAACCATTTTGTACCTTTGTATACACTTTTGTATTCAATCAAATTCCTGATAAATGTTATGAACTTTTAACTTAGTCAATCATCTACTGAGATTATCTGTAACCACACGTTGATTTATTGTATTACACAATGTGTTCAAAAAGGGCTTAATTGCCGAAAATAATTAGAGAAATAAATATAATGTTACAAGGGCGAATTGAGCGTCTTAATACGAAAAGTGGAAAGCATGAGAGACTTGATGTAAATTTTCAAATAATCAATACATTAATAGACATCTACTGGATAAAGTTGAGTACAGATCAAAGTAAAAGCGGCACAGCTCTATTCACATATATTCATCTGAATAGGTAAGTATAATAAACTCATCATAGATACCAGGATTGAAATTTTGTAATTGCGCCAGTCACACGTTTCGTCTACAAAAGACTCGTTAGTGATGCTCGAATAATGTTTTTAAAAGAGCCAAATAAAGTACGAAGTTGGAGAGCACTGAGGACTATAAATTCCTAAATATTTTGCCAAATACAGCTATATAATCTATTCCTAAAGTAGAAAAACCTAAGTATTTAAAAAAATCTAAGTTTTTACAAACAGTTAATTTTAAACTATGATCAAAGCTATGTTAATTCATGTCAACTTACAAGTGCTGATGGTGCACTTACCAATTCGAATACATTGTTTAGGACATAATTGTTTTTTTCTGCTTCCGCTTGATCTTTTAATAAAATAGCATTCCTGTAGATGACAAAGTGATGAACATATGAACAATTTTAAAAAGTAAAACAAAACAAAAACAAACAAAAAATACTTCAAACAAAATTTAAAACGAAAAGTTCATGATCAAATGGCAAAAGAAAAAGTAAAGACACTTCAAACAAATGGATGACAACTGTCATATTCCTGACTTAGTACAGACATTTCATGTTTCAGAAAATGGGTAATTAAACCTGGTTTTATAAATACATCAACCCCTTAATTGCATGACAGTCACATAAAATTCCACTATATTGAGAACAATATATGTGAACAAAACAAACAGACATAATTCAGATGATTAACAACGACAAAACGTAGAATCTTCACTGTCAGACCATCATGCATTATTTGTGAAGTGGATACGGACTATTTATCACCAAGGTCTTCGTATCTTCAAATGATTTTTTTTATTAGAAAGAGAACTGCAATTTTCTGTGAAGCCTACGCAGTCACTACGTTTCACTTAATATTGTTGTATTGCGCTATAAAACCAAACAAGCATAGTTAACATTTGTTTTGAATTTTTCATAAGGAATTCATACGAATGAAAGTATAGTCAAACACTAAAGATATCTTTCCTGCTTTTGGTTTTCATAAAATTGCTCTCCTTTTCAAAAGAGATGCATTTGTCATTCAAAAATTAAAAAAAAAAAACAATTGTGCTGAACAAGAGAAATTATTATACAACTTATAAAATAATCAGACTAATAGATGCACACGTTTCGTAGACATGAGACTTATGCTTGCGCGAAATGAACTAAGTGTTTCAAACTATTCCAAGTTTTATCGACAATATGCTTTATGGAATCGTTTGTTTAGTATAATTACATTCTGCGAAGCTCTTAATTGTCATTAGAAAGTGACTGTATTATCGTTGTTGAATGAATCACAATGGAATCCCGATGGCGATGGTGGCGCACTCTACATGCATCTTCTTCTACGTCTATTTCTTCGTCACCGTCATCATCCCCATTCCTCGTTTGCCTGCAAGAAAAACAACTTAAAACTATGGAACCAATTCAAAGTTGAAGAATACAATTGAATACCGAAGACACACGTGAAAAGATAATTATAGAGGAGTAGGACGATTGACCTTGTTGTGCGCTTTAACCAAATTTTGTCGTATACAGTCTGGTCGGAATTTATATTATCGAGAAACCAATTTATAATTATCAATTGTATGTCTATCTCTTTAGAATAAAATAACAGGCAAACCAATATATCTAACCTTCAGGTTTGTTCTTAAAACTACTATCGATTTGTTGTTCTTGAACACCTTTGGTAGATCTCCTCAAACTTCTAGTGTTAACAAGAAGCCTCCAGAGTTTGCTTTAAACACATATTTGCTCTAACTTCTATGAAAGTCATTAAATAGTCCCAAGTGTGGTACATCATTTGTCCCTGGTCAGGTGGAGAAAAATAAATATATGATACCGATTTTCTCACACACTGTACGTTTTGTTTTAATATTCGCCATCAAGGTCTTTCAAGAAAAAAATTAAATTAACTTTAGAGAATCGAATCGTAAGTGGTTATAGAGAATAACCAACATCGCCTTATCTAAACTTTATCTGAGAACATTACAATCTTTTTTTCAATAGTATATATGTTACAGTGAATATGCATAATCATTGATTATGTAGAACCCCTTAAATTTTCATGGATTATGTAGAATCACTGGTCAGTTTAGAGATGATATATAATCACTTAAACTTTCAGGGATATACTAGAAAAAATGTAAGGGAGTATACATGATAACGGAAATGATGAATTAGTTTTATTTCAATAGAAAATTAATAAAAATTAAAAAAATCATTCTAAGATAACAATATCAAAATGATAACCTCAATTTATCAAAATGTTAGGCATAACATATTAAAATGTTAGGATCGATTTACCTAAATATTAAGCACAATATATGAAAATGTTAAGGACAATATGTCAAAAACAATCTTATAAACTAACTTGGATGACATCGACTATTGCACATTTGCCCTGCTTTTCTAAAAGCATATCTATTATGTTTTTTACCATAACATCCACATTTAAAAAAAATCCTTCACATATCAAATCAGATTCAACTACAAGTCTAAAAGAAATAACGTTTTCAGTACAAACATCTGGTACGCTTCCGTTAGGTGTCCGTTTTATGCGGTACTCGTCCGTTGGATGTACGTTCGACATCCGTTCTGTCCGGTAAGTTTCCGTTTCTCGTACATTGCATATCCGGTGTGTGTCCGTTATGCATTCGTAACGCGTCCGTCTTATTTGGTAGGTACATCAACGGACTCAAGACAGATAACAATTTTGTCATCGGACAACTTTTATTTTCATTCATTAGGTGTCCGTTCGTGCTATCCGATAAGATGTGACCGAGGCTTTAACAAATACATTTTTAACTCATAAACCATTAACCGTATAACCCTGGAATATTTTTATTTGAGGCCCATAGGTCCTAATTAGGAAAATGAGGTCAAGGTCAAAGGTGAAGGTCAAGTTCACATTTTGACTTTTCCTTGTCTGCATTTTCTCCCACACTTTTTAAAATATACATAAAAGAACAAGTGCAAAATGTTTGCTTATTGTAATGAAGATATATTACATTTTGTTCGAAACAATCTAAATGCATCTTATAGGAGTTAGTGCCCCTGAAATGTCTAATTATAATGTTAATTGACTATTACTTAAACTTGGTTCATAATAAAGCCATATGACCTTTTACAAAAGGTTGTGTGACATATGACCTTGAAAAATGACAACCGGTAATGACCCTGAGAAAACCGGAAGTAGCCATTTTTACACTTTTTCATGAAAAAGTACTAGAAATTCTTATATTTTGTAATTAAGATACATAAACTTATCACTCAAGACTAGAATGAACTTCCATTAACTTGAAGTGGCCAATTATCTCATAGTTTACAGGCTAAAGTATATAGAAACTATATTATTTGAAGTCAGTGTGAAAGACCCCATCATATGGGACCAGAAGGGACATTGACCTCATCGGAAGTAGCACATTATCTCCCTCAATTTACTCAAAAGTATATCGAAACCATTTATCTATCGCATCAGTATGAAGAAACTTCTTTTCGAAATTTCTTTGATTTGGAAAGACCTTCAATTGTTCTATGAACAATTGGTTTTTAATATCCTTTGCTATTCTTTTTTTGTATTTTAGCTTCTTAATTTTGCATTTATTTATATATTTATTGCTTTATATATTACAGTTTTAGATTTCATTTTGATGGCTATTCCAAAAAGTCACTTCGACAGACAAAATGTTTAAATTGTTATTTTATTACTATTGCCAACAACAAATTATGCATAGATTCGTCGTAAAGTATCATTAGTTCATGCATATATTATGATTACTTCCGATTTGATAAACGGTCGAGATTGCTTATGTGAAATCGATATAAACTTGGAATAAATATAAAAAGACGGATTTAGATTCAAAAGAAAGAAAATGTGAAAAGGAATAAGACTATGAGGTATTGATGCCAATGAGACAACTCTCCATCTAAGTCACAATGTGTAAAAAGTAAGCAATTATAGACTTATTGTTAGGTCAAAGTGCGGCCTGTATCATAGGGCCTTGTCTCACACTGAACAGCAAGCTTTAAATAGCCCCAAAGTGACTAGCGTAAAACAATTCGATCAGGACAATCAACGGTCTAATATATGTTTAAAACAAGAAACGGGAAACTTATATATAAAACAATATATATGTAACAGTCTTTGGATTGTGTAAACTTCTCACTATAACACTATACACCATTCACCATACACCATTACACCATACACCATGTGCCATTACACCATACAGGTTACACATTTGCACCACATACCTTACACATTTGCACCATATACCTTGCACATTACACCATAAATCAATTTCATTTCAAAGAAAGCGTGTAACTACAATGTTATTCATTTATCTAAAAAAACGAATTTGGATCACAATATTGTGAATTAAT
This sequence comes from Mytilus galloprovincialis, assembly GCA_037788925.1. Taxonomy (NCBI): domain Eukaryota; kingdom Metazoa; phylum Mollusca; class Bivalvia; order Mytilida; family Mytilidae; genus Mytilus; species Mytilus galloprovincialis. Next base: position 48,617,694 of record CM075333.1, read on the forward strand.
GTATAAAATTAAAAATCAGTTCTTATCAATATTTTGCATAGTTTTAAATGTCGTACACCATTCATTCACACCATTTCCCGATCGCTCGTTACACAATTACCGTTACATCAAACACCATACACCTTGTTTTATTGCACCATATGCCATACACCATTACAGAATACACGTATTTTGTGCAGTTTACACCATCCAAGGTTTGTATATATTATAAATAGTTAGACAAGATATAGCAGAAATCAAATAAACATTTAAAATGAATGAGAAATGGTATCAAAATGTCAAATTATCGTGAATGTAAGATTTGAGAGTACTCGCAGTTACTGAAAGCTAATTAAAAGCCAAACACAATAAATAGTTAAAAAAGTAATGCATCAGAGACTAAAATTTACTCAAACACATACCAGGGAATTTGATGTTTTAACACCACGGACAGTCAAAGAAGACATGACTTATAATATAAGAGTATATATATCATATGTTACATTTAGAAAAAAATTTGTGTATTGTCATTTAACGACATATGAATGATTGTTTTGCAGGTGAATTCGGTCTAACTGCTGGTTCCCCCTAAAAACTTCATAACAAAATATTCTTTTTTCAATAGTGCGACATGTTGAGCATATGCATTAAGAATAATTTAATCAATTGATAGAAATGAATAATAAAACATCCTTTGTTCATATAGTCCAGCGTTTGATTCTTGTTGTGTGTTATGGATTTCAACATTTTCCCAGAACGTAATGTTTCCACCAATTAAAGAATCACAAAGTAAAATTAACAATTTATAAAACCCAGTATCAATTGAATAATGAAGCCTTAGAAATTGAACGTATAGATTTTTTTGAATCAACAAAGTCAGTGTCTGTGTACTTTTTTTTGAATCTTCAATTTAAAGTGTTATTTGATTGGTCTCAAAGGCACTAGCTGTAAAATTCATGTTCACCAATTTTAATCAAATTCTCATATTTAATTTATAACAATGTAAAACATTTATCAAAACTATTAAAAGTCTAAAATAAACAATTAATAGTGCACGGTCATGAAAATACGTAGCTTCGTCCCGTGTGTATTTCAGTCTAGACACCATCTAACTAACTATCGAGTTGACCTCTAAAGTCATCCGAAGACCATATAAGCGATGTAATCATAAATATAGATATAAATAGATAAAGCAAACTCGTGCTGTTAGATTTTTCTAGGTCTATGTAATAGATGAAAAATTAATTTTCATCATCCTTTTTACATGTATAGAAATGTTTTTTTGTGGATCGAATCAGTCAATCAAATGATTTACCTTTGTTTCACTGTCAATGTTGTCATTCTTTTCCTTTTCAGTTTTAGCAGAAACAGAACACAGGAATTGTTTCCCAAGACTCAAACTTGTGTTAAAGTTAAAGATATCGATCTAGTAAAACAATTTAGCAAACAAACAGTTTTGAACTATTTCATACGACTATTGACAAGATTAATTAGCATTTATCTAACCCAATTCATTCCTATCGAATCAAACATTTATATTGACCGACGACTTTTTCAAATCTTGTTCAAAAGATTTCTCATGATAATGTTCACGAAAATGTACATGCATCAATCTATAGTTTTCACACGGGCTTCTTAGTTGGATGTTCCATTACTGAGTAAGTTAGATATTCGAGACTTTTCAGATTAACCTTTTAAACCGTGGCACAAGAATTCAATCGGCAATCCCCATATCATAATTTAGAATAAATGAGACCGTCACGGTCGTTTCTGGCCTTGATGTTGGTGTTCCGTGTGATCCTTCTTATAGAGTGCATTTTACAATGTGCTCAATATGCGTGTCTTTTTTTGGTTGCACTTCGGTGTTTCTGTTGTTTCGTTGTTTTCGTCTTATAGTTTATGTGCTTCTCTCCGTTTTAGTTTGTAACCCGGATTTGTTTTCTTTCAACCGATTAATGACTTTCGAACAGGGGTATACTACTTTTGCCTTTATTGATCAAGTTGTTAAACCCCACCGTAACCCGAATATTGAAGAGGCTAATAATAAATTAATAGAATTAATAAATCCACTTTTTACATATAGGTTTTGTCAAAACATTACCCAGTACTCACTACAATGTAGTACTGCTGCTTATTTATATTGAAGACAAAAGAAAATTTTCAAAGGCAATCATTAATGATAACACTACCAATATAATTACTTACAATAGAAAAAGAAAACAAAGAAATTGAAAAAGGATAAAAATATACAATGACAACTGCAATGACATAAACACTTACATTAACATTAATTAACACAATAAACCTTTTTAAGACACTAGCGATTGTGTAATGTGTGTAATGTGTGATAAAATAAAATGGTTAAAATCTTTCCAAAATTAAGCAATCATTGACGAAAGTTTAAACATGACAATAGTGTTAACTCGATGTCCTTCCCCGGAATACAAAATTCAGTTAAAAAAAAAATACTAGATTGTTTAAATGCAATAAACTCAAATGTGTCTTTTGTAAAGGGTTTATTCCAGAATTTAAACACAAGAATGCAAAGAAGCTTATATTTGAACACAACTGCGCGTTGACTGGTCAGATTACTACAAATCAAACATAACATTTGGAAAGCCAAATCAATAGCAGTATGAAATTATTTTAAATCCCAAAAATTCAGGATGTTCGCTTCACTGTTTAAAAGTAACCAGCTATTTAAAAGACCGCTATTAATTGAAAGTACAATGTATATGAATAAAGGAACTAAAAAGGCAGACACATTCTCTCTTGACCTTTTTAATACCATTAACATTGGCACCGTCTTTCTTACAATAACTATGAAAAATAGTTAATAAACAAATAATCCATTGGTGGCATTCGGCTTTTATCTGCTCTTGATCGGTTGGTTGTCTCTTTGACATATACCCAATTTCCTTTCTCAATTTTATAATTATAGCTTTTTAAACTATAAGTTATAAAATTTTGTAAAGAAACCCATGAGTTATCGGTCACAATTTAATGGCACTACATAAATAAATCTAGTGGACACCGTTTATCTGACAAAAGGTCAAAACAAGAGTAGTAAACATGCTTAAGTCTAATATGTCTGCTACCAATATGCGTTGGAATAAAAAATGAAAGTGATTCGTGTGACATTAAATTTTATGTGATTATATAAGCATTAAACTTATTTTATTGAGATTCATCTAAAAACGTTTCTTAATAACATTTTGCTTCTCAAATAATAATATTGAAGACAACGGCATAATCTGATCACTTTGAACAATGTGTATTAATTTCTATACTTAACTACTTTAGATAAAACGATTTTTATACGTACAAGTAATACTTTGAGTAAGGTGGAATGCAAAATTGAGTTTCAGTTTAGAGTATAAAAATGAAATGTGTTTAACGCAAATACTTTAATAAAGAGGAGTTGACAGTAAAAACAGTATGTAAAAGAAAAGATAAACTACTCTTTTACCCTACGGAACAAAAATATTTTAAATAAAAGATTTGTCAAAAAGAATATTGAAGCAGATACAAGAACACACAATAAATCCTTTAACAACTAAAGAAGGCTATGATCGCTCAAACACATGCGAAGAGGAACTCAAAAGCAGAGAAAACTAGTTTAAAACTCCAAAGCCGTATAGCAGAGGATCTTCACTGCCTCAACTTCCAGAGGAAACAAATCTCGTGAAAAAAAACCGAGTGGGAGACCTAGGCCTGAAATTAAGTACAGATTCATTCGATGGTATTGAATTTGAAAAATTACTTAGATTTGTTTTCAATTCCAAGATTTAAAGATGAAAAAAATCTCAATGACAATTCTTTATGCTAGTGCTTATTTTGAGCTATATTATATCTTGTTTACCCGTGGCTGAACGAATAAAACAGGAACATATAAAGTACCTGCTATTGCTTTGTGAGGTAGACGAATCCGGTCCAAAAATGATCTGCTTGACTTTTTATTTTAAAGGATAAGCAGATCGATCATCTGTTGACCCCATTTACCCTTTGCTTTCGTGTCTGTATGATTCATAGGTAAAAATATTAATACCAAAGTATGTTGTTTGGTTATGTTTATTCCGTTATAACAATTTTATTTTCTCCCTAGACAATCTACCCCTCAAACAGATATTGCTATTGCATACCTGTCAACCTGTGACGATGAAAATGCAGGTCATGACCTGCATTGAAGAATCAAATCTCAGGTCATAACGCGTACGAACTTTTTCGAGCTGAATTTCAGTATTTATGGTACATTTTCTTATAATGTATATCAAAGATACCAAAACATCAATGCATGTTCACTTTGTTAAGTCATTTTAAATCTTATTAAATATTATTTCATTGCACTTTTAAAGATTTTTATAAATTTGTGTAACTCAGTCTTATGTGCTTTACTTTTTGAAAAAAAATAATTCAATCATCAAACACTAGAATTTAATGTAATTCTTAAGTGTTAGAGACTATTCACTATGTAGCCTTTAACCATAATATTTTTTATAGAACAAGGAAATTAGACTATGATAAAATATAGTAATACAGTTAAAGGAAGTATAAATGTAAAAAACTTTTTTTTTAAAATTGTATAAAGGTATAAAATAATGAATAGTTATTTTTCAATATGTATTTGAATTTTATATTTTAAATGATCTAATCTTTTTCACCCATAAAACGTAAATATAAGGAATAACTTTGAATGGTGACAAATAAGGGGAAGTAACTCTAGTTCAGTTTGTAACCGATGATGCAATTTACTTACGACCTAAACCTAAGGTAAATGCTGTTAATTAACAGTGTGTTTGACACCAAAGCTGTCAAGTGAAGCCATGCACTTAATGGGTCACTTAATTTGACAGTTTACATAGCTAGATGAACTTCCTGTTCATTGAAGAATTACGAATTTGCCGGTATTTCAAAGGAATATTATTTATGAAATCAATCTCAAGGCTAAGAAATACGGGTGAAATCGGGTCATTTTCGGAATTTCCGGGTTATTTCAATGACCCGGCGGGTGTTCCGGGTGATCCCTCAGAATTGTGAAAATCTCGGGTCACACCCGCAGAATACGGGTCAGTTGACAGGTATGCTATTGATTGATCATTGATATTGAATCTAAAAATCGTGTAGTTATTTTTGTTTCACCTACACCTGTGTACCTGATTTTTTCTGTGTACTCTACCAAATCTTGTATTTTATTATGTAACACCAATGATCAATAATTGTGTATAAAGAAAGACGGTTATGGCGCAATTTGATTAAACTGCAGATTTGTGTCTGTATTTCAATCAGATTGGGTAGGACAACTGTAATTGACGGAAGAATGAAATCCCTTTTCGGGTAGATTAACAATTACAATGTTATCGTTTTGTTTTCACTGTATTCATTCTGTACTTAAGGTTTATGTACCCTTCTGTAGCCATTTTTGTATGAATTTTTCAAACTTCAATTGTATCAAAACTAAAGATATAATAAATAATAGAGATATGCCATTTAGTACATGTTCCAAGGGGAAACTTGGTGCAAAGCATTATTTTTTACTGTTTCATTGCATTTGACAGAAAAAGAGGACTTTGTGGCAAATAAATCAATACTTTTATAGAAAATCCACAGCCTTTAATACAGAGATTTTTGTTATAAAATTTGAAACATAAATTACTCACTTGATTTTCTATGATGTGCTTGTGTTTATTTTTTACAAAAAATTCTAAGTAACCTGTAAATTCCAAAACACCTCGTGCTGAGTCACTAAAGTCGAGCGCACCCTAAAAGGTGTAATTGATTTTGGCCATATTTATACTTGTCTTAACCAATAACTACATTTATAAACTTGTTTTAAGGAAATCAATGCTAGCACTGCATGCAATAATCCTATATCTATCAGTCATCAAATTGCCAAATATGAGAGTACAAGGATAAAGGCTGTGGATTTTCTATAAAAATCTTGATTTATTTGCCACAAAGTCCTCTTTTTCTATCAAATGCAATGAAACAGTAAAAAATAATGCTTTGCATCAAGTTTTCCCTTGGAACATGTACTAAATGGCCTATCTCTATTATTTATTATATCTTTAGTTTTGATACAACTGAGGTTTGAAATATTCGTACAAAAATGGCTACAGAAGGGTACATAAACCATAAGAAACCAGTCGAAAACATGTATACCAATTTATGAATTAATAGATTTCAAATATGACAATATTCCTATACTTAATATGTTTTTTCAAAGTTCAAAGAAGATAAGATTTATAACAATAATCATATACTTTATAGAAGAAACAGGATAGTTTATATGTCTATTTCTACACAATCATGTGATCTGTGATTTCTTGAACTTTTAACCTTATATTGGACCCACGCGTTTATTTTATTTTTGTTAATGAATCGACATGTATGAAAGGTTTGATTTTACATTTCATTATTTTTTACAAATATCAATCTAGCGCATTCTTCAGAATCTGAGAAGCTATAGTTAGGATCATAATCTGTCCTCCTTTGACAAAGTCATTATTATAAAGAGAAACAGAAAAACATAACTAACGCACGTCTACGCAAAGTGAAAATGAAAAAGTGTGCCTTGATAGAAAATAGATTTTTCAGTCTAGCTATGCTGTTGACATTCAAACTCAAAGAATGCACTGAGTAAATGAGGTCAACATTTGACCAGACTGATTATTTATTAACATAAAATCAAATCTTGTCAGGCATATATAGACACATTTTTGTTTCTTCCGCATCTCTTGTCGTGTCTCTCATTGTTGTGTTTGAATCAAAACAAAAGTCAACAAAATCATTTATTTGATACAGCAAGTGTGCCTTATCAAATCGTAATTTTATTTATAACAGATACTCAGATACATATAAGATAAATAATTTAGTTCAATACTGCGAAAAATGTTTAACTGATTAGTTCAGTGGGTTTGCCATAAGGGACCGTTCAATATTTATCAGATGGATGGGCCGGTGCATTATTAATATTGTTTCATTAAAAAAGTTATTGCCCATCCTTTTAAATTCTGAAAAAAAGTCCTTGCCCATCTAAAAAAATCTATAAAAAAGTCCTTGCCCCTCTAAAACTCTATAAAGACAATCAAAAATGATTTAGGTTCTTTTTCTATTTTTATTAAGTTTTTAAATTTTTATGTCTTGAAATCAAAGAATAGACTTTATACAAAATTTAAAATGTGCTAGTTAATTCTATATGTATATATCTATGTGTGTATCAGAACCATACATTTTATTGATTTTCAAAACCAGTATGAATATACATGTACAGATTTGATTTTATATGTACAGCCTCAAATACAATATTGATTTAAAATAAAGGAAATAATTTAAATTAAGGGACAATAACTCTTGGACTAGTAAACATATTATCACATACTGAATTACTAATTATTGTCCTAATAACAGAACATATTTATAGTTCAAATATCAATGTCCCTTTATCTATTCTACTTTTCAAAAAAGAAATTTAATATCATGGTCTTTTTTAGAAAATATAGGCAGACATGTTTTTGACTTTAATGATGCAGCCTTTTTCGCCTATTAATTAATTCTCTAAATTTGACAGCTTAACACAAAACTATAAAACAACCTGGCATTCTTTAAGATCAATATATAAATGAGATAGCTGTACAGTTATATGAAAATCTAAGTTGATTTGAAAAAGTTATAAAAAAAATGAAAGGTGACCATCTGAACTTAGTCTAAACTTAAAATTGTAGCTTTTTTTTCAACCTATTAACTAAATCCATAAAATGACAGCAAACCAAAGTACTAAACAGCCTGGTATTCAGTAAGATCAATAAAAAAAAAGATATAGCAGTAGAGTTTTATGAAAATGCAAGTTGATTTGAAAAAGTTATGAAAAAAATTAAAGATGACTATCTTGAAATAACCAAAAACTGAAAATTTAAGCTTTTTCTTAAACCTTTTTATTAAATCCATAAGAATGACAGCAACACACCAAACTACCAAACATTTAGGCATTCTATAAGATCAATATATAAATGAAATAGCTGAAAAGTTTTATGAAAATCCATGTTGATTTGAAAAAGTTATAAAAAAATTTAAAATTTATCTGGATTTAGCCTAAACTGAAAATTTTAGCTTTTTTTTTTTTTAACCTTTTTATTAAATCCATAAGAATGACAGCAATACACCAAACTACCAATCAATCTGGCATTCTGTAAGATCAATATATAAATGAAATAGCTGTAGAGTTTTATAAAAGTCCATGTTGATTTAAAAAAGTTATAAAAAAAATCAAAGATGACTATCTAGATTCAGCCTAAACTTAAAATTTGAGCTTTTTTTTTCTTACCTATTAATTAAATCTATAAATTTAACAGCAATACACCTAACTACCAAGCAACCTGGCTTTCTATAAGATCTCAATATATAAATAAGATAACTGTAGAGTTTTAGGAAAATCCAAGTTGATTTGAAAAAGTTAGAAAAAAATTTAAAGTTCACTATTTGAATTTAGCCTTATCTAAAAATTTGAGCTTTTTTTTTCTTACCTATTACTTAAATCCATAAATTTTACCGCAATACACCGAACTATTAAACAACTTGGTATTCTATAAGGTCAAAATAATTTAAAAGATAGTCTGAACAGAAAATTCTAGCTTTTTATTCCTTAATTAAATCCTTAAAATTGACAGAAATGAGCCAAGCTACCAGTTTGTTGAGACATGTTTTGAGTGCCCCTAAAAGAAATATCTTACAAACTAATAAAATGGATAGCAAATTTTTTCCTATAAAATATGTTCTGGCCCATCCACTAAATATTTAAAAAAAAGTTCTTGCCCATCCAAATATTTCCACAAAAAAAGTGCTTGCCCCGCCCCATTTTGCACCGGCCCATCCATCTAATAAATATTGAACGGTCCCTAAAGTGTGTTTAATGAACCGTGGTTAAGCAAACTCCATAGCAAACTTATCACACTCAACTTTAATTAAATATGGAGATGATTGCAAGCGTTAATACATAAACAGTTGTTGGAAGATATATTGGAGAGTGTTATTTACTTGTAAGTTAAAAAAGGGTTATGGTAATCAGGTACTGTCTAATTACAAAGGTATTACAAAATTAGTTGAAAAAAGTTATATTTTAGAAGTGAGTGCTTAACTATATGCTAACAGTACTGTTCAAAGACTTAGTTTTACAAAATACGGAAAACTCCCAAAGAACATAATTGATTTTGTGGTCAGTAAGATCCAATAGATAATGCTTTTATAAAAATAATAAAAGTCAGCTGGACGTGCCGATATGGCTCTTTTTGTTAAGAAAGATTCGATGTCTGCTTATATTCTGAATGTGCTATGGTAAACCGTTCAAAGGTTGATTTATTTACCAGAATTTAGGTTCTAACATGTCTAAGGCAATGTATGTTAACCTTATCGTCTGATATATATATGTCACACCAAAATTAAATTTGTTAACATTTCTTTCAGGTCTAATGTTGCCACTACAAAAGTCCATTGTCGATGTAAATGAAAAATGCTTGCAACCAAATTAAAGGCGGGAGAGTGATTTCAGCTACCATTGCCAGTGTTTAAACATTAATGTCTATATATCTAAATGCTTCAGGTTTGACATTCCTGTGACGATATTGTGAATATTTGGATTTTTTAATTATGTGTATAAACTGTTTTATATCTGCGTTGTTTCCAAAACAGTTAACAAGCTAGTCAACAAATTAAGGATGATGTTTTAATTTATTTTTCTGTAGAAAAATTGTGTAATTGGACGACCATTAGATTACAGTATCTGTTGGTGTATTAGTTTAAAGTAATATGAAATTTTATGGTAAATCGTTTTGCGTAAAATGATGTCTGAATGAGTAGTAACTTTACTGTAGGATATATAAAATTTTAAAATATTTGTAAATTCATTTAAAAAAAAAAGTTGCAGGATAGATTAATTGACTAACCATGCTAACGAGTCGCTTTTGATTTGGATTTTTCAAATAGACTACTTTTAGCACGGATTTTTTTAACGGCTGCTTTCGTTTGAGTAAAAGTCAATTTCACTAAATATTTCTTTACGAAGCCTTTTTAATGTTTGCAATTTAAATGAGTCAATTAGTCGACAATCTTACGTTTTTGTTGTGTTCGTCAACTTTTTAAAAGAAGAGTGATGTAATGAAATTGATTCAAGGTTTAGGGTGAAACGTAGTAACGCAGACTCATGATGCATAAGAAGTGGAAGATGTTCATTTTGTTTTATCGTAGTGGGTAAAAATACACGTGTAATGCACAAATAACAGTGACACATTTTTTTCATACATTCACTATTAATTAAGACAACAAATAGCAATGTTATTTAAAATACTATTTTCCCGTGCAATCGGAACCCTAACTGTGTATTTTTCATCACGTAACTTTTTTTTACTTATAATTATATATTTTATATTTCCTTTTCTATCTTTCTTATTACGTAGTAAAACATGACATTATAACATGCTGATTGGTAATTTTGACTTTCATTTTCAAATTCATATGAATTAATATTTGAAATTTGAATCACACTGAAAATGGACCACAACAAAAATAACTTACATTGTTATTTAGTTCCAACAAACAGTCTGGTAGTTTGTCCTTGGCTAACAATTATGTACTAATAAAAGATATGAAATTATGTTAAAATACTATTACGCAAGTCAATTTGAAACATAACCTTCCAATATTGGTGACTTGCTTAAAATAAAACAGTTGTAATAATATAGAACTAATATGGCTCTCCTATAAGGTTAACAATCGTTCAATTAGATGTTAAATATAGTAAACGTACAATAATTAAAATGTACTCATTTCAGTCACTGGAAACTCCCATTAAATTTAGTGTCTTTTGATGAAATAATGTTAAATTAATCAAAGTAAAAACTTTGTTTTAAATAACTCCTTTCGAATGCCTCATGTACAGAACAAATGATCGTTTCCACACTGACAAACTGTATGAACTACTATTGTATAACAAACTAAATGTAACGTAACGTAACATTTTCAGTGATTTTCTGATAACATGATTTAGAAGCTTCACATTATCACAAATTAAATACACCATATCAGTTTATACTAGAAGCATTTAATCGTTTGAACGTCAATGAATGTAATAAAAAATAGCTTTTAATGCAGATTCATTGCCAACTTGTATTTTACAATAGCAGGACAGTTTCCGTATAGTATTTGCCTAAATTGTAATTTTGGTCTAAAGATGAAGGACCATTTTAAGTCTGATTTTGTGTGAATTTTAACATTATGATTTTTTTCAAACATATTTTTCAAAAATTCAAATTTTCTTATGCAAGTTTCATTTGCAAAACAAATTTCAATAATGTTAAAATACCCCCCCCCCCCCCCAAAAAAAAAAAGGTACTAAAACCTAAAAAACATTTATTATTTTTCTGATTTGTTTAGTTTATAAAAATGTAAAAATGTACATGACCATGCAGATATGGTTTTAAAATCTTATCAGAAGAAGCTATTGCTTAAACCGTATGAGCTATATGACATACTATCTCCCCCTGTACAAATGCACACAGTCCATTCTTTCAGATAAATGAACAATTCCTTCTGAATGGCAAAATCATGATAAAAGTATACCAAGGAGAACCATTATCATAACTCATACTTTTAAGGGTTCATTATTATAACTTATACGTTAAATGCTAATTTTTATTAAAAATGATTTTTTGGCAAACTAGGCGGTACTATGGAAAGGGGCATAACTCTTTGTTCTTATTTGGTAGAAACGCAAATACCAAGTTTTTCCTTCCCCTGATCATGTTATATGATCTCAGAAGGCGCTTCAGTTGCAGTTAGAAGTGGCAGGAAAATTTTGGAACTAAAAATTATACCCACCATCCCTCACTGGATAGCTAATTCGGATTTTGTCATTATGTTTGAACCAATTTAAATTGAAATATTTTAATTTTGTTTAATAATGAATATTGTGTATTCATGTTTTATTTGGTTAAACAATATGTCAGTGTTTATATTCGAATGTAACACCATCTCTGATGGGCGAATGAAACCCCATCTTTGATGGGATGGGTCAATAAGGTTTTGTCATTATAACCATATAATATGTTGTTTATAAATAAGATTTATTGATTTCATTATACATGTTTTTCATTGTGTTGCTTCTTCGTCATTTTAATAATAAATGACAGTTTTCAATTCTTAAATATTTGTTTGTTTGTCATTCTTTCATCCCATCAAACAGAGCAAGCCTGTGTTGACAAAAAGGGTTCTTACAATAAAATAAACTTCACAACTAAGTTTGTTTCAAGGTTGAATTAATCACTTCAGAAGAGGCAGGGACAACGCAAATGTACATCAGGCTTTCGTTGGTTTTTGATTTGAGGGCAAGTATTATTATTCATTTTTCCATACGCGACAAAACTATTTTCAAAATTTACCACTTTTTATAATAAAAGCCTGGATATAACTATTTGACCTTCTGCTTTTGTCTGTTTTCTATGGTCGGGTTGACACATTCCCCATTTCCAATCTCAATTGTATGTGTGATATTAGTACTTTATCAATATTACTTGAAGTCAAATGGTATCATGACCATCTTCGAACGGAACTTTCGAATAACTCTCAAGCAAATATTTCATGCATGTTTTTCAAAAATTTAATTAAGAGTTGAATGCTTCTTCTTGAACCTTCATTGGGGTGTAAAAGCGTTGACCAAAGTACATTTTGTACATTTTCTAAAATTGTGCGCACGGTCAACGCTTTTACAACCCTATGAAGTTACAGAAAGAAGCATTCAATACTTATAAATTACATTGTTTGGGTAGGATCATGAAAAACACGATGTTTATCAAGTTTTTCAAGTTTTTATTTTATTTACCTGTGCACTTTATTGTGGGACCTCGTGTCATCATGAATGATAAATTTTATTGTGTAATGAAGTTGATTAAGGAAAAACGCAAGATTGCAGTGTAGCAAATCAGAATAACATATGATAATGAAACATACATCTAATGTAATTATATAATAAACATACTATTCTGTTACGCCGTTCCTTAATTTACTGGAAATTTAACCGTTCTTGAAAGTACAACATTTTCTCTGATTCAATCACAGGCACTTGTTTCTATCCATTGGAAGAACCACTATCAACGTATATTTACGAGAAGGTACCCAACTACTTTTGTCACCTCTCCGCTTAAAACCCTTATTTCTCTGTCAATTCAGTCTCAATTTTTTTGTTCAATACACCATTCGATTCATGAAAAGTTTATCTTTCAGATGATATGCATTGTATTTACCCTTAGAGTACCCCTGACCCCCAGTACACAAGATTTGTCAATGAATTTTCATGTGATCGTTTTTAGTCCTCCTACAAAATACAACTACTTCCGTTTTAGATAATTTGCATAAAACAGTGAAGGATAAGTCTAAAGAGTCACAAATGATTAATGTAAAATCTAGAGAGTGAATGACCCTATGAACTATCATAATGAACCGACCAATCACAAGCGGTTTTGAATTTTTCTGCTTGATACAGGTTGTTGTTGTATTTTGTAGGAGGACTAAAATGACAACATGAACATTTATTGACAAATCTTGTGAATTACGTGGCTTCACGGGGGGGAAATTGGTAAAGGAACTTTCACAGAAAACCGTGACAAGTTCTGTCAGGAACAAGAGGCAGAGGACAGATACTGAATCCCAGTTATTGGAAGTCACCACGCCTCCTAACGAGCTCCAAAAACTCCTAACAGCCTAGAACAAACTTGTGAAAGCCTGTAATAATGATCGTAAGCTCACAGATGAATATCTTGACTTTCTGAAAAGGACCAGAACATTGGAGAGTCAAAAAGACATAGAAGCATGTAATCTCGCATTGGATTTTTGTCTGTCCAAAGTGGAACTGGTAATGGAAACTTTACACGAGTATCGCCTTGCACTCACAAAGGCTAAATCAATGAAAACGAAAAAAATCTAAGATTAAGAAAACCTCACAAAGAGGAAGCTACAACGTGTCTGACATGTAAAGTTTAGCACGGCGGAAGCGTGCCAAAGCAGTGGCTGCCAAGTCTAAAATAACTTTTGTTGAACAACATTCACTGATCCTTCAACAGGAGGCAATGTTAGAGGAAAAAGCCCTATCTAAACTGAACTGGAACATCAGGCAGAGCAAGAGGTCATACGCAAGAAATCTCAAATTAAACAAGAGGCCGCACGTGTGAGCCGGGAAAAGGCCAAACTGAAAGCCATATTAAACGTTCTCGAAGCACGAAGAAAGCTGCAGCAGCAGAAGCCGAGGCTTTTGTCTTTGAATATGAAGACAGCCAAGCGTTAGACGATCTTCCTGAAGAAACGGAAGACCCGCTCCAACGTGTGCAAGATTTCGTTAACAAACATCCTGTACCAACTGCTGTACAGGAAGTAACATGACCTCAAAAGATATAACAAATTCCTATTTAGATGAGCTGAGTCATGAAGCACCAGCGTTCGTGCCATCCGTGGCACTGAACTTGCCATCACAAAAATATGTGGTCTTGCATACACATTCTAAGTCAACGGAAGTTAATGTATTCCCAGATCTGGGAACAACACCTGGCATAGGAAAACAGGGCGTACCAGAAGAGATCCCTGTTGCATACCAAAAATTAAGCGTTTCAGAGGAGATCCTTACTGAACACCAAAAACAGGCAGGGTGTTGCAGAAGAGATCCCTGTTGCATACCAGCAACAAATCAATCCTACGTCGGAGATGACGAGATTTCTCCTACGCAAGGAACTGCTTTTCTTCTTGCTAACAAGCTTTAATGATCGGGCAGAATCCTTCCATACACGGAAAGCAAGCTTAAAAAACGTCATAGATGAGTTACAACTTTTGACTCGGAACAGATTGATCTTCTGATTAAAGGGCTAGGGCCAGAGTCTACTAAGCATGCCATGAGTATAAGCATGATAAGGGCATCAAATGCCAACAACCCATCAAGAGGCCTACAGAGGTTATGGCAGAGACTTGGTGAGCGATATGGAGCTCCAGAAATGTTGGAGGCCTCTCTCGCAAGTAAACTCGTCAACTTCCCTACCTCGACAAAGATAGCGCACGCCTTTATGACTTGTCTGATATTCTATCAGAAATAGAGTATCACAAAGAAAATCCCAAGCTGGGATGTCTGTTAGCATATTTTGACTCTTCGTCCGGGATAAATCCTATTATTGAAAAACTGCCATACGGACTTCAAGATACAAGTCTAAATATGAAGTTGCCTTTACACCTTTCACAGAATTCTCAATCTGCAGTTTCTCAGTCTAGCTCGCCCAGACAAGCCTACGGCGGGTAACCAACAGAATCGGCTGGAATCAAGTTCACCTCTGTGAGTTCAACTTGCACAGAGATCCACAAGGATCCTAAGAATGAGAAATATTGTGCCAAGATAGTACCCGTGGATGTATACCACAAGTACAGGACAAACAAAGTTATACGGATGTACGCAATCATTGACGACCAAAGCAACCAGTCTCTTGCCTCGCCTGAATTCTTCAGTCTGTTCAACGTTCGGGAAAAATCGGAAAACTACTTAAAATCTGTACAGGCTGACGTACAATTTGATTTGCCTACATTAATTCAATGTAATAATATTCCTAATAATCGAGACGAAATTCCTACTCCAGAAGTCGCCATGCAATATCCTCATCTAAAAAATCTCAGAGGAAGCATTCCACCAATAGAGGAACATTGTCAAATTCTACTCTTAATTGGAAGAGACCTTATAGAGGCACACCACGTTTTTGAACAACGCCTATGACTATCCCGAACTCCATTTACCCAAAATATGAAACTTGGTTGGGTCATAATTGGAAATACATACATTGACAAGCAAACTGTTCCTATTGAAGTCAACACGAAGATACGTTCCAATCACGGAACCAGAACAATGTCTTGACTCAAAACCGGAAATAGCCTTCAAGGACAAAAAAAATATTTGTTGTTCAGGCTAAAGACCAATACTTTCATTCGAATGCCAAGGTTTCAAAACTGCATTCCATACAATTCCTTGAATGTACATGACCTAGTACCAAGCCTGGTAAACGCACGAGTCGATTTCCTCTAAAGGGACAGCACTCGTGTCACTAAAAGCAAAATCTGTGACTTCTACAGAAAATTCTATAGATAACGAAAATTTCATTCAACAAGACCTGAAGTTCATGGAGAGTAAATCAGTCGCTGTCATTGATATGGTTATATTTATAAATTTACTGTTTACAAATTTTTGAATTTTTTGAAGTACTAAGGCTTTTCTACCTCAGGCATAGATTACCTTAGCTGTATTTGGCAAAACTTTTAGGAATTTTGGTCCTCAATGCTCTTCCACTTCGTACTTTATTTGGCCTTTTTAACTTTTTTGGATTCGAGCGTCACTGATGAGTCTTTTGTAGACGAAACGCGTGTCTGGCGTATATACTTAATTTAGTCCTGGTATCTATGATGAGTTTATTTCCACAACCCTATTCCGAAAGAAGGACCGATTGCCAATTTCAATCTACTTGTAAACAATCCACGTCTGCTCCGAGTTGGAAGCAGTGTCGCTAAGTCTAATTTGGATATTCATTGTTTGCTAATGCACTTTGCCTATATGCCTTTTTGTGTTTCTTTGATACATATGACGTTGCTCTGTACTTATACATCCCGTCATGTGTTATTGTTCTATGATATTTTTTGTATTCTTGTCTTTTATTATTGCTAATGTGTTTTGTCTAAATGACATTTATTGTTTCTTTGACGTGGCTCTGTAATAATATATCATCATTATGTCATTGTGCTGTTATTAATATTTGTATTCTTGTCTTTCATTTTTGATAATGTGTGCTTCTTTGTTACACATTTGTTTGTATAGTGATTAAGATTACAAATGTTTAACACAATGTTGACTGCTGTACTCCTATTTTTTACATTTTTACCTATTATGTCTGTTTGTTTTGTTCACACATCGTTGTCAATATAATTGAATTAGATGCGACGGGTCATACAAGTGAGAGATTTAGCTAACTATAAAACCAGGTATAATCCACCATTTTCTACAAGAGAAAAAATACCTGTACCAAATCAGGAATATGACAGTTATTCGTCATAATTCTGTAGATTTGATTTTGATTTTGTTTTTTTGGTGTTTTAACGACACTTTTACGCATCGCTTTGGGGCTATTTCGTGGCGGTCAGAATTACTAGTAGAGAAAGTCGGAGTGTACGGAGATAACCATCTATCTTCGATAGGAAAACTGACAATCCTAGTCAATTACTATTGGATTCGAGTGCACCCGCATGAGCAGGATTCGAACTCACAACCTCAGTGTTGCCTGGCTAGTGATTACAGTAGTTACTACTGAGACCACTCGGCCACCAAGGCCCCTCCCAAAAATAGAAGTCATTCATGAATTGCATTAAGTTGATGCACTTTTTTTATTAAAAACATATTTTAGACAATATCGAAACTCTCTTTTGAATTTATTATTTTAACAACATGATCAGCTTTTTATTTCTTCTGAAAATGTATGATTATGAGTATTTAGAGAGTCTGTCATCGAAGATTGTGCCACATGTCAATAGAGATTAACTTTTTTCTCAATGCTTTTTATGAAATTTGGGAAAGGAACATTGTAACAGGACCGTCCGGTAGAATTTTCTCAACCGATCTCTACATCATGACGTGGTGTACACATTTAATCTTTGCAGGGGTAAAATCATATTAATTTGAACGGTCAAAGAATAAGGTCACAAAGCAATGTTTAGTTACATGATACATGTACTATGATTTTAAGTTGTGGTGTTCCCCTAATGAATTGGGAAAAATAACGGTATAATTTTTTTTCTGCACCTGATGCCAATTTTGATAATTATTGTCTCTTCAGTTATGCTCGATGCCTACATATTTGCATTGTTGTTGGAATATATTAGTACCCGGCGACGTCCACTCTGTGTAGTATTTCTATTTTATCCATCTGATTTTTATAGTTCGTTCCTATGTTGTAATGGTACACCACTTTCCCAGGTTAGGGGAGGGTTGGGATCCCGCTAACATATTTAACCCCGCCACTTTCTGTATGTATGTTTCTGTACAAAGTCAGGAGCCTGTAAATAAGTTGTTGTCGTTTGTTGATGTGTTACATTTTTTTTTTCGTTCATTTTGTGTGTGTACCCATTAGTTTTCTCGTTTGAATTGTTTTACATTTGTCATGTCAGGGCCTTTTATAGCTGAGTATGCGGTATGGGCTTTGTTCATTGTTGTTGAAGGACGTACGGTGACCCATAGTATTTAAATTCTGTGTCATTTTGTCTCTTGTGGAGAGTTGTCTCATTGGCAATAATACCACATCTTCTTTTTTCTATATTGATATAAACTGTCCCTGTTGTAGTTTAATTAAGTTTGAGTTACACAGAGAGTTTCGCGATGTTTTCAAGTAATTCATTGACCTTCTATTCAAAATAAACACGTGGTGTTCATGTAACATAAATAATATACAACGCTGTTAGGAGCAGTACACTTTGTTTTTATAAACATTAAATACTAAATTCTGAACAGTACGTCAATAACCGATCAGTTAAGTATTAGTATTTTGTCAAGATATTAGGATTGTCTATATATATACCAACATAGCTTTGCAATGCAGCGATTAACGCCCAGAATCAACAGTACGGCGGTGAAACCCCGTGGTATAGAATGCTTTAAACCTTAAAACAATAAACTGAATTCAAAATATCCTTGTTTTCTTACAATTACGTATTTGCTTATTTGTAACAACTATTTATAAGAAATCAAACATAAATTGAGGTGACTCGATTGTTGCTCGAACTTTCTTTATTGTAAAAGATGTATTAACATTTGCATGAGAAATACCTATTGTCCATTCATCCCAGTGCCAAATGTAAAGCAATTGTTTTTACGAGATGAAAATGTTACCACTCTTTCAGTCGTGGGATGAAGTTTGTTTTGTGAATTCGAATGCTCAATCTTAATTACAATGCTTAAGCAAATATTTATACAAACAAAGCAAGAAAGCAAACCACACCTTTAACTACAAGCATTTGGAAAATGGCTCCAAGGACGTTTTATTTGTCTGTGATGTAGATTTAGACGGAAACCGAATACTTTTTGATGTAGTAGATTGATTTAACTCTCCAAGATATATGTATTTAATGATGGCGTGTCGTAGGAAAGGATAAATTTTATCATAAATATTGAATTGTATCTTGATCTAGACAAATTATTAGCGAAAATAGAATTGGCTATATTAGCAATAAATGCTATTTTAACGGAGTTTGTTTATACCTCATACTTCATACTTGTACTTGAAATTTAGCATATATAATCAAATGACTTTCTCAATTTTGTAAGAGTCGGATGAATTAAGACTTTATATATGTATGATGAAAATTAATTATTTTCTGCTGTGAAAATGCATCGCATGTACAATAGAAATGAGTCGCCCTACAACGAAAATCAAAGTCTATTATCATTATTTGACTGTAAGGGACGACATGAAAAGTTCAATGAAGGATAAAAAAAAACTTAATTCACTGACCCCAACCCAACTCCCTCCTCTTAACTTAATTTAGGGAAAAATTGAGTGACCAGTATGGACATATGTACACTCGATTTTGAACAGCAATTGTAACCCCTCCCCCCTAAAAAAATAAACCAAACCAACAAACAAACAACCAAACATTGATCTTTTGATGTCGTGCCTAAACATGAATCGCATAATGAAAACAGCACAGTGGTTTTTAATTTAATTTCAACAAGCTGAATATCAAAAACCTGTTTTAAGATATGCAACATGAATAATTATGTAAAAAGGTACAGCAAATAAAACTTAACGGCTGCTTTTCAATTTCTTGCACGCTCTTTGTGAAATATTATGAATTCATGTATTTGCCTATTTTAGTAATGATTTCACACTTTGATCGGATTAGTTTAAACATATTTATTCATAGTGGATTGGGAAACAAGTTTTGCAACTTATATTAATGCTTTTCCACTTTGCGGGCTGCCTTTTGGCGGTACTAGTCTACTCTTTTTCGAAATCTACAAGGGTGTCTGTTACGTGCAAGAGATATGGCTCTCTCTTAACACGGGTCAGCCATTTATCGTCCCCTTCCGACGGACTATCATCGTTTCCTCAAGACCATACTCGCAAATGGTGTCAAGGGAGAGCCGAAAATTCAGTCCCTGAAATTTTCATCCCGGAACGGGAATCAAACCAGGAACCTTTGTGGTAATAGTCCGATGCACTGACCACAACACCACGACTCTCTCTTTGATCGGTGTATGTGCAATATAAACTCTTTGTCTCTTACCTATACGGCCCTATATCAGAAGTGTATTAGAACAATTCATTTGATATTATAATATTAGTTATTTTAATCCAAAATCATAATTTTTTCGTCATATTATTTATCTTTCTACACTGAGATTTTCGTGGCATATACAGTGAAAATGGTAATTAAAGGAAATTGTTCCTGGCGAATATACTTCGATTTTGTAGTTTAACCTACCCGTACTCAAATAAATCCAAAAGTCGACATGGATTAAATCTGAAATACATATATATTTTTTTTAACAATCAGTACATGCATTAAATTGTAATGACTCGTGATGGATATCGTCGTCATTCCATATTATCAACATCAAAATAGTGGCGGAAGATAGCAAAAAGTAATATCACAAAAATACTGAACTCCGAGGAAAATTCAATTAGAAAGTCCCTAATCACATGGCAAAATCAAATGACATATATATTATCATGTTTAATAATAAACGTATTTTGATTTAAAATAAGTAAACCTTAAATTTCTTTACGTTTAACGAAAAACGTTAATCATTGGGTTAATGTCAATGCGACGGCTACCAACAATATATTTATAACAAAACAAGTGTGGACACAGATGAGTGTGGATAGTATGTATGGATGTTTGACAGTGTCTTATGACAAAATGAGTTCTATGTTTTTTCTATATGGTGTTATTAACTATGTTGCACGATGACAACCAAATCTGAGCATTATGAGTGTTATTTATTAATTTTTTTATGCCCCCACCTACAATAGTAGATAGGCATTATGTTTTCTGGTCTGTGGGTCCGTTCGTTCGTTTGTCCCGCTTTAGGTTAAAGTTTTTGGTCAAGGTAGTTTTTGATGAAGCTGAAGTCCAATCAACTCGAAACTTAGTACACATGTTCATTATGATATGATCTTTCTAATTTTAAAGCCAAATTAGACTTTTGACCCCAATTTCACGGTCCATTGAACATAGAAAATGGAAGTGGGAGTTTCAGGTTAAAGGTTTTGGTCAAAGTAGTTTTTGATGAAGCTGAATTCCAATCAACTTGAAACTTACTACACTTGTTGCATATGATATGATCTTTCTAATTTCAAAACTCATAACTGCTCCAAAAGTAATCTGATAGAATTTCAAGCATTTTAAGCCAATATTATCAACATCTACTAATGAGTCTTAATATGTCTACATATCTAAAAAGTCATAGTATTCAAAAGGTAATGCAAAATTATTCCTTTTCATTTTTTTTGTTATATGGATACACATTTGAGTGATACATGTACCAATACAATATTTGTTGTGGTATGAAAGTGCAGTAATTAGCATTTACTGTAACTATGTTAATTCACACAAATTGAAAAATAAACAAATGAATGGACCAGATGCTCCGCAGAGCCCAGCTTTATACGACTGCAGAGGTCGAAGCCTGAACAGTTGGGGCTAGTATTGACACAACATTCAAGCTGGAAACAGCTCTGAGTTTGAATTGTGATTAAATAGATGACACAGCTTAGGTTTCTGACACAGAATGAATGTGGTCTAATGAACTTAAATATTTGTTTTGCTTTTGTGTTAGGAGCAATTCACTATGCTGCTGAATATTAATCCTTTCAAACAAAAATATCTAAAGAAATTTTCTTTTTAATTTCTGAAATGAGAAACATTTAGAGGAGACAAACTTCAGTTAAGAGATCAGAAACTAAAAAAATGTATAATTTTTCCATTTGTAAAAGGGCATACCCTAGAAAGTGCTTGCAATCACTGAATGGTTATTAATGACTGCTTTAATTTATCAGTTGGTAATAAAGTGAATATTGCATTGTATATTGTATAATTGATTTAAGTTGACTGAACAAAGAAAGATAACTCCAATTTTCAAAGAAGATTTCATAAAGCATTGGTATTAGGTAATTCAAGAACCATTCTGGACAAACTCCAATTAAGGGTCTTGAATTTACAAAAATGTTTGTTTTTGGTCCGTAATTATTAGACTGTTTGTCCCATAACCCACACAATATATCCGAACCTTCTACTTATGGTATTAAACATTGTGGTACAATTTCAGAACAATTGAAATACTTATACACAACTTTTTAAACCGACACTAGATTAAAGCTTGTTTTGGGCACCTTTGTACCCCTTATTCCTAAACCTTAGGGACCATAACCCCCAAAATCAATCCCAAGCTTCCTTTTGTGGTTATAAACGTTGTGTTATAATTTTGTTGATTTCTGTTGACTTATAATAAAGTTATTATCCAGAAACCATCTTTCGGACAGGATACCAATTTACGACCCCAAATTTTTTGTGGTTGTATAAAAATGTTGAACATGTGCAATGAAGTATAGTTTTAGAAATCGATTAGGGAGCTACCATTTGATTTTTATGGGGGGGGGGGGGGGGGGGGCTAGGATGAAAAATTTTGTCCTGCCTTTTTTTTTAGTTGTAATCTCTGTCTTGCCTTTTTATTTTTCAGTCTATTCGGTCCTGCCTCTTTTTTTCTTAGCTTATCCTGACTTTTTTACAACAATTGTCATCCTGCCTTTTTTTTTTTTTGCCAAGTTACTCATCCTGCCTTTTTTTTTAACTCAAAATCCTGTCCTGCCTTTTTTTTCAAATTTCATCCTAGCTCCCCCCATAAAAATCAAATGGTAGCTCCCTTAGACTGGATAGGCTTAATAATTTTTTTCCCTCCTAATTGAAGGACCATTTACACTCAGGGCCGAGTCATCAGCAGGCAATACAGATGTATTAAAACAACCTAGCATCATATTGCTAGTAGTGGGAGTAGCATTGTCCGGTAAATTTGTTCCCACTTTTTTTTTATAAAATGTATGGTTCAAATCAAAATAGAATGCTTTTATCTCCTGAATACTTACATTGTACATAGAGATGATACTACTTTGACAAATCCTTGTCCATTAGAGTTGTCTGTCAAATCTTAATTTCACAAAGAATGAATTGCATAACAATGAACTGAGCTCAAAGCAAAGTACTTTAATAATACACTTAGACAAAGAGCTAAATCCAGTGATATACTTTGTACTACAGGTCCTTCATGACCATCCATCCACCCAAACCATATCTCAATAACATTCCATACTACATGATTGGATTCAGAAGTCCTGAAAAAGACATGACTTTTTTTTATCTTGTTTTAAGTATATATGCACAGGTTAAACCTTTATTGTGGATATAATCATTCAGTATCTAGCAACTATCAATTTGCTTCATGCACATATTGATATAGGTTGATTGCTCCTCTGTTGGAAATTAGAACACACCTCCATCTAATTTTAGTCAACTGACGAAGAAAAATTCAAAACTATATAAAATGTTATCTAAGACTTGTCAGTGTCTATTTCCTTTGCCACTGAATAAGATTCCATATTTACAACCAATGAAAATCAAATATCCCTCTAATAGACTTAGCATTGAAATCGTTTTCTAAAATGGTAGTTATGTGGAACCTAGAACTAAAAAAATTGAAACAATATATCTTAAATATTTCAAATGCATGTACATTTAATAATTCTCCAAAATTCACTTTATTTTTCCTTTTTTGGTTTTCTGTTGGAGACTGTATATTGACCTCTATGTAGCCTTTTCAACTTATAAAAGGGGGGATACATTTCCATAGAATTAAACTTTTCTGAAAGAATTGATTCCATTTATTTTCAATAAACAATAAATATTGAAGTCTATAACAGGCATCTAGGAACAGGCTCAACATTATTTCTAAACATGTATTAATATATACCAAAATGTGGACAAACCTACATTAAATATTCTACTTCAACGACTTTAATTAGTGGAGTAGATCAAATTAAAAAGTCACAATGGTTAAAAACTCCAATGGCAGTCTTTCCTGCTAAAATCTTGATGTGTAGAATGTGATATACCATTTTTGGGTCTATATACTGTCCTTTAAATTTAGGTCATTTTGACACGGCAAAATATGAAAAAAAATGTAAACTATGGTCTGGAAAGCACACAGTTTGTGATATTTTAAGGTATCTTTACTAAGAAAACCTGCAAATCTCAGTGGCAGATCCAGAACTTTTCAAAAAGGTGTGGGGGCTCTAATGGACCAGAGGGTTGCCCACTCCCATCAAGCTTCAATGATTTCTTACATATATGTCATAAGCTAAATTTCCCCCACCCCCTTGGTCTGTCTATGCATCTGTTTATCGTTCTGCGAAATAGTACTAATACTAATTTTTCCCCTCCCTTACCTGGCCCTAGACAGTTGCTTACCTTTGTAAACATTTTATAATTATAGTCAGGTATATATTGATTGAGAGTAACTTACATAGTAGTTAATGGGACTCTTTTTCACACGGTTCTGTGAAATATAATACGGCAAATATATACCCGTACATACTATCCACATAACACAGAAATCTGATAGATTTTCACTCCTCTGGGAAAAATCAACCTGTGAAATGAAATACCATGCCTGGAAAAAAATTACCGGGACAAATTATCCTCAGGATAAAATATCACAGAGGACGAAATAAACCGTTACATTACATGAGAAGCCGGTTTGGTTACAAATAATTATGTCACGTGAAGGCGCACTGACGTCACAATTTGCATTAATTTTGCAATACACTACAGTTCACTCATACAGAACCCATTATCATGCAAACATGCAACGTGAATGTGATTGGTTATCAAATAATACAGAATTTATGCACGTACAGTTAATATAGAAGAAATTAGTTCATCAAATGCGAGTTCGTGATCTTGTGGTTAAGACCGATGGCTACAGTGCTGAAAGTCCTGAGTTAGATTCTCACTTGGGGTGCTAAAAATATCAGTACATCAGAAGGGTAATTTTCACCCTCTCACACACATCTTTGTTAATGTTCCGGGATTGTTGAAAACTTGCATATTCATCAATATTTGATTTTGTGGTTTTAACAATCCAGACAGACAAATAGCAATAAGGTGTTTAGGAAAACATGACCTAAAACCTCCTTCATATATGACAAAAATACATGGGAACTCATATTGAATGGTCAAATGTGTTCAATATGAAAATTGAAATTAAGATGGTAAAATCAAATATTAGCCGTTACTGTAAATGGACTTAAAGTATGAATTTTCAGCAAATTTAAAGGGAAATGACACGGAAGGGGCCAAATAGTGTTCAAGGGGAGCAAATGCTATTTAAATTAGTATGCAGGTTTTAAATATAGAGGGAAGTTGAGTCATCTTTTTGGGTGAAGTTAAATACTGACTAGTGTGTGGTTCTCATTGGGTCTAAGCGTGACCAATATTGACAATTTTTCGCAAGCGTGAAACGTGAAAGTCAAATTATTGTGTCATGAAAACGGGAAATGAGGTCTGTCGTGAAAACGGGAAATGGGGTTCTGCAGGACCCCGGAAATGACAAAAAAATGAAAATTGCTCATGTACATAGTGTAAGCGGGATATGGGAATCTGACAAAACAGTAAGTGGGATCTGGGATCAGAACACCACCCCCCCCCCCAATGAGACCCCCTTATGTAGATTTACCTTCTAATTATATATAAAAAAAAAACACAACTAAGAACTACGTTTAATTCACTTTGACTACTGATATGCAAACCTAGAAATATTTCATAAAATAGTGATTGAAAGATTCATAACACTTTGAAAGGATAATTCAGACACGTGTTACGCGGGGAGCATGTTTTAAATTTGTTTACAAATAATAATGTCACGTGATCGCGCACTGACCTCAAGTTGCATCGCCCTTACAATTCACTAATACATGACCATTTTCATGCAAACATGCAACGTGAATGTGATTGGTTATCATATAATACAGAAATAATGCATGCACAGTTTAAGAAGAAATTAGTTCAATAAATCGATGCGATTTTCACTTTTGACATGAATAGGTCGGGTTGACATTACTGTCATCGGAGATAATATTGAGATAAATGGGATAAAACGGACCGTCAAAAAGGTCTAGAGGAGCACATCAGTAGAACCTTAACATTAATAAGTAATACTTACCAAAATTTCTCTAATTAAAGAACTATATAACTGAAATTTCACAAAGATAACGGTAAACATTTTGTTGATGGTGATGATGCTATTATCGATCCGTTGAATTCAGGGTCAACGGAATTTTTTGCGTTGCGTTTAAATCATTGAGGCCATCTATTTTTATTGCGGGTTCCACATATATAAATCGGAATTAAAGAAAAAATGGAATGTTGTTAGCAGAATCAAAACAGAAATGATGAACATTGCAACATTTTCAGCAAAATATAAATAGGATGGAGGATCTGTGTATTCACATTATTTGTAAAACTCTCCTTATTCATGTGAAGCGTGTGCTTTACATCGAGGCTTGCTATGCTTATCATTGACGCCACAGTACTTCAACCAATCAGACAATGTTTATTTTGGGCATTTGACTTTTTTTAACTCAGATTTTGGAATATTTTAATCGAAATTATAGAAAAATGGAATGTTGTTAGTACATATAAAATAGAAAATGATGAATACTTTTAGCTAAAGATAATTTGGATGGGGGTTCTGTGTATTCACATTATTTGCACAACTCTCCTTACTGATGCCATATTTTGGAATTTCCGTGACCTAAATGGTTCGCGAAAATTAATATTTTTATATATAGTATAGTAAATACACATTTAAGTCAACATATGGCCCAAACTTTTCAAAAATTGAACAAGGAGTAGCAAAAATAGTCGTAATTGAATACATACATCATCCAAAATACATTATGATTATTCTAACTTTATCATTAATAAAATTGGGAAAGGAAATTGGGAATGTGTCAAAGCGACAACAACCCGATCATAGAGCAGACAACAGCCGAATGCCACAAATGGGTCTTCAATGTAGCGAGAAACTCTCGCACCCGGAGGTGTCCTTCACCTGGCCCCTTAAACAATATGTATACTAGTTCAGTGATAAAGGACGTCATACTAAACTCCGAATTATACACAAAAAACCATACAAGACTAACAAAGACCAGAGGCTCCTGACTTGGGACAGGCGTAAAATTGCAGCGGGGTTAAACATGTTTATGAGATCTCAACCCCCGCTTATACCTATAGTCAATGTAGAAAAGTAAACGTATAATAATACGCACATTAAAATTCAGTTCAAGTGAAGTCCGAGTCTGATGTCAGAAGATGTAACAAAAGAAAATAAACAAAATGACAATAATACATAAATAACAACAGACTACTAGCAGTTAACTGACATGCCAGCTCCAGACCTCAATTAAAATGATTGAAAGATAATGTCTTGATCATATGAATATCAGACACAATCCCTCCCGTTAGGCGTTTAGTATCATACTATCATCAAATATATGAAAAGAAAATAACCCGTGTCATGCCAACAACTTTTTTTCACAGATTTTTGATATCGTACAGGCATCCGAAAATTTGTATTTAATTTTACTATTGGGTATTTTATAAAGAGGACACCAATCATATTAGTAAAGCACATACAGTATACATGTAGATCTAAGTTATGCCGCTTTGTACCATATATATCACAATTCTCTCATATTCGAAGTCTTCTATAAATATTTAAAAATGTGTTATATTGAATTCAAAGTTGGGGAAAAATGCCCAAAATATTTAACTTGCATTGACATGATGATATGCTATCTTATGTAATATTTGTGCAAGTACTCCTATAAATAGTTACATGGACAATCATATTGTAACATGTCCCAATTAAAGGAAATACTTACTTAATGATACTTAATGATGTTTTCCAGTACAGGATCCTTCACGGTTCCTCTTCACCAGACTCATATAATTGAATATTGTCTCCATTATTTCTGATGCTGCTTCCGGTTAATTCAGCTCGATAATCAGAATAATAGATTTCTTCGTACTCCCAGTATCTATCTAGCCTATTTTTGAATGAGTTTATAGATGGCGCTTTAGTTACTTTATCTGGTAACTTGTTCCATAATTTGGCTATTCTTACAGAAAAACTGTTTTTCCTCAGACTTGTTTTGAATCGTTGGTGAATGATTTTATTACTGTTTACTCTTGTGCTATGTCTATTTTCAGTGCTTGAAATTAATTTAAGGAATGAACTTGTTTCTGGATCGTAATTACCATTTAGTATCTTATATGTCTCAATCATGTCCCCTCGGACCCTTCTATATGACAATGTTGGCAGCTTGAGTTTTTTCAGTCTTTCCGGGTAGCTCAGTTTATTGAATCCTGGTATCTGTCGTGTTGCCCTTTTTTGTACATTTTCGATTTTGTCGATGGATTTCTTTTTAAAAGGTGACCATACAGAGCTAGCATAGTCTAAGTGTGTTCGCACTAATGTTTTGTATAGAGGTATGAAGATTTTTTCGTTTAAGTTTTTAAATGTCCTTCTAATTGCGGCAAAAGTTGAATTAGCTTTGTTCACTTTTTCGCATATGTGTCTTTCAAAGGTTAGATCTTCATCAATTACTACTCCAATATCTTTCTCTTCTTGACATTTACTTATATCATGACCTAATAGTTTGTAACTTGTCTTTTCTTCCCTTACCCCTCTACTTATATTTATGTGTTTGCATTTTTCTGGATGGAACTTTAACAGCCATGTATCACTCCATTTCTCGAGATTTTTTAGATCATCTTGCAATATAGTTTGATCTGTTTTGCTTTCAATAATTCTGAAGATTTTTGTGTCATCCGCGAATAAGTAGGCATCTGATGTCACGCAGTCTGGCAAATCATTTATATATAGAACAAATAACAGGGGACCTAATACTGAGCCTTGTGGAATTCCTGAGGTTACATCTTTCCACTCTGATGTTTCCCCATTAACTGAAACTCGTTGTTTTCTATACGATAGAAAATCTGTTATCCACTCTAGGAATGGATTAGTTATCCCAAAATTTTCGATTTTCTTAACGAGTCGTCTATGGGGTACCGTATCAAAGGCTTTCATGAAGTCTGTATATATGCAGTCAATCTCATAACCATTGTCTATAGCTTCTGTCCATTTATCTATTACCTCTAATAGTTGTAGTGATGTCGATCTCCCAGAGATAAATCCGTATTGTTTGTTTGAAAATAGTTTATTTTCTTTCATATAATTAATTATATGTTCTCTTATTATTTTCTCCATTATTTTACAGACGACTGATGTGAGACTTACTGGTCTATAATTTTTAGCTTGTGATTTATTCCCTTTTTTGAATATTGCACTCACTAGGGCGCTTTTCCAATCCTTTGGAACTACTTTTTGTGTTAAAGATTGGCTAAAAATGATGCCAAGTGGTTCAGCTATACCTTCTTTGACTTCAAACAGCAGTCTTGGGTGTAAATTATCAGGGCCGGGTGATTTATCCGTTTTTATTTTTTGTAGGTGTTTCAAAACCAAATCAGTGCCAATATTTAATTCCTCTATTTTTTTATCTAATGGAATATGCTTAGGCTCTGGAATATTGCCTTGTGGTTCATTAGTGAATACGCTTGTAAAATATTCTGATAATATCTCGGCCTTTTGTTTATTGTCATCTGTTTTTTCGGATTTTACATCTTCTGTATCTACATGTAGGTCCCCTATACCTTCCCTGGTCTTTGATTTAGATTTTATGTAGCTCCATATAGCCTTTGGGTTTCTTTTGGCATTTTCAGATAATCCTTTTTCGAATAATTTCTTTTGTTTATTGACTGATGTTTTGGCCTGGTTTCTGACTTTATTGTATTCAGCTCTTGTTTCTGGATCTTGTTTAGTTATAATTTTTTTGGATAGAATATTTTTCCTTCTAATTAACTCTCTCGTCTTTTTATCTATGGGGAATACATTTCTCTTTTTTCCTATTTGTGTCATAGTTTTTGTTGGTACAAATCTGCTCTCTAATTCTTTTAAAATGGTTAAAAAATAATTCCAATTTTTATCAATGGAAATTTCCGCATTAAGCTTATTATGCCAGTCTATTTTATTCAGCTCTTGAATAAATTCTTTGTAATTTCCATGATTGTACAGATTAGCTATTTTCGGTGCTCTTTTTATATTTACATAACAGTTAAAATCAAAGGATAGGACGCAGTGGTAACTTTTTCCAAGCGGGCTCATATATTCTAGGTTTGAAATCATCTCTTCTTCATTTGTGATTAGTAAGTCAAGTGTATGGGGTGTGTCAGCTCCTCTCCATCTTGTTGGTTTTGTTGTGTGTTGGTACAGAAAATTATCT
Organism: Mytilus galloprovincialis; assembly: GCA_037788925.1. Classification (NCBI taxonomy): domain Eukaryota; kingdom Metazoa; phylum Mollusca; class Bivalvia; order Mytilida; family Mytilidae; genus Mytilus; species Mytilus galloprovincialis. Next base: position 48,648,176 of record CM075333.1, read on the forward strand.
TGTAGTGCTTCCAGAAATTTATTTTCAGTGCTGTTTGGTCTATCCCCCTTTGTGTTCCATGTTTCCCAGTTTATTTCAGGATAATTAAAATCTCCCATGATGAGTATGTGTGAGTACCCCATATCTGTTGCCTCTGACATTAGGACTACTAGCTTATCATTGTATTCCTTGGAACTGTTGGATGGGGTTCTATATATCAGACCCACAAGGAGTTTGTCATTTTGATTAAGTTTTACTTTTATAAATAAATTTTCCTGAAACTCTGTCTTCATTGTAATTTCTGTAGCTTCTAGATTGGAGTCTACATACATTAAAAGGCCTCGTCCTTCATCTGACTTTATGTTTTTCTCAAACATTTTGTAAATTCCTACCTCTGGTATTGAATATTCCGCTGTTGATGGTTTATATCTATTAGCTTTCGGTTTTACTTCTGTTATCCCAATGATATTTGGTTTGTTGTCTCTTGTACGAACGATCAATTCTGACATTTTGTTGAATAGCTGATCTGCATTTGTATAAAAACAGTTCAATTTTGGTAGAACTGTAAAGTTATTTACATTGCCGTTAAAAACCTTTCCCTTCTTTTGTACATTTATATTTACATTTTTTGTGTCTCTTTTCACCTTTTTATTTTTACTACTTTCCTCGCCCATGGCGGTCCTCGCACTTTGAACAGGAAGTCCCCCGAGTTGTTTTCTTGAAGTTTTTTTGCCTCAGCCCACAGTCTCTTTTCTTCTTCTCTCTCACTTTTAGTAAGGTCATTGCTTACATTTACTTTTTGGTATTTGGGATATGATCTAATATAATGCATGTTTCTAAATAGGGTTAGTTTTGAGTCTATGCTCTTCAAATGGACTAATAGAGGTCTGTTTGTTTTTTCTTTATCATATTTCCCTAGTCTTTGTGTTTTTCTGATGTTTTCAATATCCAATGTTATCTTGGCATCTTTAAAGAGCTGGACTATATTCTCTACATCATGTTCTATTCTTTCTTGTTTATTTTCCGACTCATTTTCTGTTATCCCAAATATGATCAGATTATTTTCCCTTGTTTTTCTCTCATTTATTTCCTCTAGTACTGTGGTTACTGTTCCTTGATTTGGTAGCACTCCACCTTCAATATCCTCGGATACAACATTAGCTACTGCCCCTCCATTTAATGCTTCTTCTTTAGCTATTTCTCTTACTCTTTCCTCGTCACATTTGTGTTTTATAATCTCCTGGCTAACTATATCTCTTACTTCTTCTTTATCACATTTCTTTTCTATGGCGATTTCTATGTCATTTATTCTTTGCTCGTAGTTGTCCATGATCTCTCGGCATCTCTCTTCGATTTTCAGATTAGTAACTATGTGTTCTTCAACTACTTGTCTACATGGGGCGCAGAACCACATTGTGTCTGAGTTACTTAATATTTCATATTCAGTTTTTGATTTATGCTCTAAAGACTACACATGTAATATAATCGTTAAATAAAACTCTACCAAAAAACAATTTTTAATTTGTTGCGCAAGACGCACGTTACATCGACAAGAGACTGACGAGTCAGTATATATATATAATTTTGTTTTAAAGGGAAACTTCGCAAAAAAATCAAAAATTGATATTATGTTCATTCTGTATAAAAATGCTCAAATTCATAGATATTAATGTTTTATTCCGCTAGATAAGCGATCACCATCGATTTTAAATTTAGAGTATCAATTCTCTGCGATCCGCCATTTTGTCTTCTTTCCCGATTAATAAAAACGATATGTCTATAAACCACAAAGAAACAAAACTACAGTAACCGATGTAGTCGTAATTGCGTGTCGATATCTTGTCAATCGTACGGTTGTTTTATCCGACTAACTAACTTGATACGAAAAATATTCTTACTTTTTTTAAATTACCATGGTCTGTTGTTTTTAAACTGTTGATATTGGAATAAGGTGAAAAGTCAAAGTTGAAATCATAAATAAGTGTTCCGTGAAAATTGTTTTCGAAAATCTAATTGGTTCATAATTCTTTAAAGTAATAAACAAATATATTTTGATCTTCCCTCATCTGATCACCAGCATGGCTAAAGGTATTACTTCCAAAGGTATTGTGAGGGGTGTGAGGTGACACGTCCAGGTATTCAAGCGATTTCCTGTCGGGCTTGCAAGTTCATGCATCGTTTCACTTCTGCAGGTATTGATCAGTGTACACGGCTGATAACTTATAACTTATAACTTTCCATTTTGAACTATCAGATGAATAATATACAACTCTGTCTTACTTGTCATTACTAAACTCATACGCTTGTTTATAAATAACATTTCTGGTGTAAAGAATATAATTCATAAACATATAAATAATACCCAAAAAATAAGATTTGATGAAATTAAAATCTATTTAAATATTTTTTCCAAGGGTGAATTTGGGAAAATGTAATATATAGTCATTGTCGATAGTGAAGGACAGATTGGAACAGACCAGAAATATTGATTTAAAAAAATGTACGCACTTGCCGACGATTCGTTTATACGACTGGATAGAAAGTTACGGAACTATAGTGCAATTTAAAATATATACATGTATACATTGAACATAAGAAAAAAACATATATTTTGAATAAATAGGGGTGAAAGTGTTGTAAATAGACTAGTCCACGTATGCCAACAGTATGTAATCATCGAATGTCGATAGACTATTGTATACCAGAAGAAGAAGAGAACCAATTTGATTTAAATACAGGTCGATGTATAACTTTTGCTTTGGTTCATTGAAGCTGTGGACCTAGTAAAATCACAGATTTATATTTCAATAAGATTGTTCTCGAACAAAGGAAGTAATTCGTCATCACAATTGTTATATATGCCACTGGAAGAAACACTAATTATCCCCAGGGAATGTGAATATTTTGCTGGGAAACTTTTGAGTATCAAAGTTTCAAATTAATTTCGGGATTTATTTTCTTTCTTGGTATTCAATAACAGAAAAAAGAATAAATTACTTGTTCGCTAAATAGGGGTATTCTTGTCAGATAAAATACTTTTAGTTATATTTAAAAAATAGGGAAATATGACATTAAATTGGTTCTGTCTTTTTTTTAAACATCGTTAAAAAGATGTGTGTCTAAGGTGAACGCCACAAGAACCCTGTAATACTAGTACGAGAGTATAGCATGTAAACATTCCTTCTCAATAATATGGTTGTATTGGAAATCTTTTCATACAGATTGACAACTTATTGTCCGATATGCATGTAATATTTGCCACATGACGCCCATAGTTCTTTCTACCATCATCATCTTATTCTGTGATATTGCTGTAAACATCGATGGTTCACACCCAAACAAAATGGAAGTAATGGACCTTCAGAGCTTCTCCGTATTATACTCCGTGTTATACACTTGTGAAATATATAGACGAAAGTTCTGTTTTGAAATGAATCTACATCTCACAAACAGGATTTTCAAATAACGATTGTGAGTAATCACCTTACAAACCAATATAAACGTATGGCAAGATATAACCATGAAGGAATTTAGTTTTTGTCAGACGCAAGAACTCATCACTATATATATCATAAACGTATACGTATATATATGCATACAGTTTCAAATATTAAGAACAAGCGGTCGATGTCGATAGTCTGTTTTCTAACTGTTCAGCCGGAGTTAGACATGTCACTTGTTCATTCTTGGAAGCCTTCATATTCCCCGTCTAACGATGGGAACTCTTTCTGATTGTGTTGACTATAAATGCTTGTATGGTAATTCTGTCGTTTATCTGTACAAGCGGTTGCATTTCCTCTCCTTTCCCAACAAACAAACGAACGAAACGCCACTAGTCTGATTTCTCTGGAGCTCATCCTCAATGGCTCTTATACGTCAGGAAACTTACATGTATACTAATAATGATTGTTTCAAGAACAACGATGTATGGACGAACTATTATAAATTCGTCAATATCAGTTATGCATGACTAAAATATAACTTTTATTACAACTACTGTATTATTTATTTGGATTAATTACGGTTATCATGTTCAACATTGCACAAATATTATCATAGAATTTAAAATAAAATCCTTAAAAATAATGCCTTAGCTTAGATAATTGATATTCTTTTCACAAAAAGTTCGTGTAAATGATTGTCAAATGAATTTAATTATGTAAGAATAAAATGTTAAAAAGAAACTAAAAAAAAATCATGCATGTTGTATGTTGTATTTTTTTGTCAATTAAAAACTTTAAAATTGCAATAGTTTTATTAGCATTTAAACACAGCCAGATTTGAATACAAGTTAAGAAATTCCGGTAAAGTCAATGATATCAAACAGATGTACAATGGTATATCAAATTGGGTAATATTGCATTAGTTTTTATAAAAGATTAAAACTACTATTTTTTGCTTCATATTTGAATCTTTACGCCAATTGCCGCTAAGAAAGTAATTAAAAATTGTTTCCTTTTATTTTTATACACTTTCGGAATTACGAATCTGAATTTTATTTTCAATTAATTTACACAATTTAATTATTGTATCTTTATTCTCATCGTGTATTAAATCTTAGTGTATTAACATCGTGACAGCATACTCTTTCTAATCCTTTCTGTTTATCCTTTCCAAATAACAACATTTATACCTGTGTACGCTTGAACTCACACCTGCGGCTAAATAGCTACAAGGTAAACGAATTGACCTCAAGCCGAGAAATATACAGTGACCTTTACAAAATAATATACACACTCTGCTCACACATTAGTTGCATTGAAATGATTATCAAAACAATAACGGTAAATAGAACTGAAATATTTTCAGTTCAATATCAGTAAAAATGTTCAATAAATATTTTATGAAAAAAATCTCAACAATAATTAATTAAATTTATTTAAAAACATTTACTAGAGATAATTTTATAGGAGTTTAATTCAATCAATACAAAACGGTATATGCATATTCATTTTCGTTCATTCTTATATTGTGGTTAATAACTTCGACCATTCGTCAGCTGTGCGCTTTTAATTACGTATATTGTCGATAAGCTATAAGAGTTAAACAGATTTTATTTTTTCCCAGAATTCAATAAATCGGGCTAATACGTCACGACCCACTCGAGAATTCAACCAAAAAAGTTACAAATACTTGATTTTCTCCGTTATTAGAAGGAATATAAATTTAAAACTTTGCAAATGTGTTTTTTATGTTAAGATAAGTAAAAAATCGCGGAATTTCCCTTTAATGTTGCATTGATATTCTCGAAATGGAAATTGTGTATATTATTTATAAACAATTTTGCATATTAATGCTATTGTTACATTTTTTTTATGTTTGTAGGAGGAGGTCCTTGCTCAAATGACATTTCATCAATTTCTCAAAAAGTATGTGACATTCTTGGGGAGGACTCGCTAACTATCTCTGGAATAGAAGGAGGTTTAGAAATCGACGAAATAGATCATATAAGCGTTTCGAATGAGAACAAAAGACGGTATGAATCTTTGCCTGACAGTGAAGATGAAGAAGACATTCCACCCGTTTCTAAGAGACAAAGGTATGCCCTTGTTTTGTTGGGGATATGAACATTACGTTCATGAGAATTTATTTTTACTTAACTACATCAAATTATGAACCCACTTTGGATGTTTAAAACAAAAATGTCGGTTAACGTTTCTTCTTCTTCCCAATAAAATATGCAAACAGCTTAGAAAGTGATGCCCCCCTCCAAAAAAAAATAAAATAAATAAAAAATGTTTCAATGAAAGAGTATAATGCCTTTTTAATCAATTTATGATATTGTGAAAACGTATACATAATCATGTATAACCAAAAAGAAAAAAACTTTAAAAGTCTTCAAAAGAGGGAAAATAAGCTAAATCATTCAATGTTTTTGTTGAACTGCAAAAGTACAAAAAATGGGGTCTAGGCCCATGCTCATATCCATACATCGTATAGGTTTAACTTATATACTTTGGATAACTAAAAATAAAACAAAAATCAGATTGTGGCTTCAAAATGTACATTTATACAATATATATCTTTCAATGTAAAATTCGAAAATAAAGTCTTTACAACGAAAGTACAATTCTTCATTAAAACTAATGAATTGAATACATGTATCTTCTTTTCGCAGAATTTCTGGGGGTACAACGAAAACAAGCAGTGACAGGAACCCGCCAGATCCACTAACAGCATTGCACACGGAGGTGTTGAACCTGGAAAAACTCAAATTACAAATTGAAACACTGAAACTGGAAAAGGAAAAGCTATCAATGGAGAAAAATAAGTTAGCACTGGAAATAACTAAACTCTCTTTTGAAATGAAAACATATGGTATTGATGTTGAAGTACTGAATTGACATAATTAAATTCCACTGTTTGCTACATTGTTATTTTTTTTTAACGTAAACGGCTTCGGTATGTTATGTGTGTGGATTATAATTAAATCAAATACATGTATGCCACATTCGTAATGTGTCTGTATCAAGTCAGGAGCCTGTAGTTCAGTGGTTGTCGTTTGACCATGTCTGTCTTATTTGTTTTCCGTAAATGCTTTTGTTATAAATCAAACCGTTAGTTTTCTCAATTAAAGTACATATTTGTAAAGCCTGTAATACACTTGATTTTTTTTGTCATTGTTAATAGACATAGGAAGATGTGGTGTGAGTGCCAATGAGACAACTCTCCATCCAAATAACAGTTTATAAAAGTAAACCATTATAAGTAAACCATTATAGGTCAATGTACGGCCTTCAACACGGAGCCTTGGCTCACACCGAACAACAAGCTAAAATGTATAAAGGGCCCCAAAATTACTTGTGTAAAACCATTCAAACGGGAAAACCAACGGTCTAATCTATTTTAAAAACGAGAAACGAGAAAGACGTATTAATTACATAAACAAACGATAAAGCCATATATTAACAGTCGACTTCGTTTGCTTACATCCACTTCATTTGAACTTTGGCGGTTAGTTGTCTCATTGGCAATCATACTACATCTCTTTATTCTTTTATGGGTTATTGGCTTACGTTAAATTGCAAAGTCAATCTATACAAACTTGTTTTTACAGACAAATCATAAAAATAGGGCTTATACTAGTATTTGACAAACGGAAGTCGACAGTCACTGATTTTGCATCAATGTGATTGCACAGTAAATATATATAATTCAAGCAACGAAGTGTGAAACCGGACCGTAATGATTTTAAGTTTGATTGAATTTTTCAGTATTGGAACATACATTGAATTCAACTTTTGTAATTTTGCAAAAAAGCACTCCACACGAAATTGTAACTTTACATGTTATTGCTGGAGAAAGCCTTATCTCGCTATGCAGACAATGAAAGCGTCTCTTCCATTGACCAATTGTTCGTTCAACAGCACATCTTGTCACTTTATGTAATCTGTTGAAGCGGATTTCTTGTCTAGTTTGTGGGTGAAGATATGGCGTCAACAAAAACGTTTTGCACGGATATCCACTGTCACCAAGTAAATAAGCGTCATGATTTGATTGTTCGAGTTGCATAAATACTCTCATGATTCTCTTTCAAAACTCTAGAGTCATGGGAACTCCCAGGCCATTTCGCTACAATGTTAATGAACTGAGAGTCTGCATTAACTATTTCTTGGACATTAATTGAGTGGTAACCTTTCCTATTGACAAATTGCTCTTCATGCTGCGAAGGAGCAATAATCCTAACATGTGTGCCGTCAATCAGTCCTAAAACATTGGGAAAATTATCAACTGCGTAAAATTGAACCTTATTCTCCTCTATTACTTGACCACTTGGAAATTTAATGAATTTAGGGGCTCTTCTGACTAATGCGTTCGAAACTGAGTGAATTGTTCTAGAAACAGTTGACTGCATGGTCAATATTGAAGGTATCAGCAATAATGTTCTGAAAGGACCCACTAGCATAAAATCTAAGTGCAATAAAAAACCTTCATGACTGGAGGTATTGCATGGTTGCGAAGTGTAAAACTCTCTAAATCTTCTTGTAACAAATCAGTAATCTGCAGAATAGTTTGCATACCAAAACGAAATCTCTCTACTAATTCCAGATCATCGTACAGATCTAGCGGATTCGTTCTATCTCTAAAGACATGTTCCCTTCTCATAGCCCTTCTTCCTGATAACAACCGATACCGAGCGATGTGAAACATATTGCATTTGAACAACATAAAGTATGAGTTTATTTATATAGAAATTCATGAACAAAGGGAATGAAAGAAAAGACATAAGCACGCATCCCATGGGTGCCAAAATAGTGAACTCTATTCTCAGTATTATGTTGTTCCATCGGGGGAATCTGTAAAACAAAGACGGGATGAAATAACATAACTTTCCTTGTAACCCCCCCTTTTATGTATGATGAATATACATATTGGCAATATAAATATTTAATATCCTGCAATTAATGATGTTGAAGTAAATAGCTAAATTAAATACTTTTTGACATACCACACAGTTATAACTGATGTTAATCAAATTTCTTGAACTTTAAGGTACCTCCATAGCTGCCTTAAACTTAAGTAGGATCTTATGTGTTTTCTAAGTTTAAGGGGTTTTATGCATACCACTTAAGTTTTGGGGGAGGGGCTTTAACCAACTAAGATTTTACTAAGGAAATACTTAGTTTACGATTGTTTATGCATACCACTTAGATGAAAAGGGCGGAGTTTCCTTAACTTAAGTGTTTACTAAGGAAAATCTTAACTTAAGTAGCTTTATGCATACGGGCCCAGATGCTTTAGTAAATCTAAACAAATTAATGAATACAAAAATAATATAAAAAACCCCAACCAACTAAATGATTTAAATGATTGAGGTATGAGTGTCGGGAATCTCGTTTTACTTTTCTTTAAAGCTATTTTTTTAAGTGCAAATAGACAGATGAATCCTGTGCCTGAAACATGTTTAATCAGTCAGGATCCTACTTCGTCAAAATTATCTCCCCATTACGCCAGTTCATTTTCACAATCGTAAAAATGGAAGCCATTGTAGCGATGACGCGCTACCAATTTTGCTCTTGGAAACCGATAAATTTATCCACATTGCACCAATACGATCCTTATATGTCAGTTATATTTTAAAAGACAAATGTATCAACTAGCTAATGAGCATCAGTTAATGATCTTGTCTGCATTGATTCAACTTAAAACTATTGTCTGATCGGTTGTTAGGTGGAATTTTCGAAAAATCATAAACATTTAAAAAAAATCTAATTAAATATTTCGTAGAAGGGCAGACTAGATTTTTTTAGTGGTTGAAGACTATAAACCCTAGTTATCACACACAAACAAATTAGAATTTTTCGAAGATATGCATTTTCATCATCCAACTTGTAAGACTGTCGTCAAGTACTTTCAGTAAAAAAATAGCTATTCGAACACACCTTCCCTGTTTGTGTGACTCATTAGATAGGTATTTCACTTGACCCATATATTTCATCTTTTAGTACTGTTATTTTTTTATGTTATAAAGTCAACCTGTAGCTTTAATTTATAAAAATGATAGAATCTGAAGCGAGACGATGTATGAAATATTCTTACTTTGAACGATATCAAGACAAAATACTCAACTCAAACACGCCCTAACATAAAAAGGTGCACTCGATTTTCTCTTTTCGATACAATTGTTACCTATTTTTTGGAATTTTTTCTTCAGTCACATAATGGAAGGGCAGACACGAAAATTACTGAACTAATAGATTGATATCTTTTCCGTCCGTGGTAATTTTTTCAAAAAAATCGGAGGTTATGCATTTTTGTCATCCAACTTGAAAGATACCCATGTCGTCGACTTGATATCTAATTGTTCTGCTTAACTATGTACTAGATAAATTGAAAACTTATGCAAATGGTGTTTTTGAAATAAAACACCTCGTAATTGAGAAGAAAATTGCAGTTTTGTTTGTTTCTATTAACTTTTTAAAAATTTGTCACTAAAGTAAACAATACAGTAAACATTTATCGCCTTCTCTAATAGAGAGCTTCGATTCTTTTGTTCTATTTCAACCTGGTTTCCGACTGTAATCAGAACTGTAAATAATAAATGCCCGTTAATAAGCATTTTGAGTGTGATTAAGTTTAAATGAAACGAGAAAAGCAGAGTATAGAGGAAAATCATAGTTCGCTCCATCATTTACATAGAAACGTCCGTGTTTAAGCCCCCCAAAAGATTAGTCGTTTTGTATAATTGCACTGCATGAGAACATTCAATTGAAGTTTATTGAAGGAATACAAGTGAATGGGTTTGGTGTAAATAAATCAGAAGTTGAACAATGCTATGAGATACTATATCTTTATAAATTATACAGAATAACTGGAATGCAATCACCAATGGATATTGAGGGGTTAAACTAAGCGGCGGATAAAAAAAATAAGGGGCGGAAGTTGGAAATCCCCTTTTTTTGACGACCAATGCTTTTGAATGGGACCATATGGTTGGACCCCCTCCCCTTTAAAAAAATGTTACAAACATTTATCAATAGAAAACATTACATTTAAGTTAGAAAACTATATTGCGGTTCATTCTTCTCATTCATCAAATATTATACGTCTACAGATGTATTTTTAGTAATACCAACCTAACCTTTTAATCGACAGATGATCAGCTTGATATGAACGACTTATTTGAATATTAGCCTCGAGGAAGACATTACACAACCTTTTAATTCATAAATTGTCGCAGTCTTTAAAGCATTTCGAAAAAGAGGTAGAATTAAGAATTTTCTCTGTTTTTGAAAAAAAAGTACTAGTATTAACCTTTTCAGTTAAATACCATTTCTAAAAAGAATATTTTCTATAGAGATCCCTAATATTTGCAAGTTTTGTCATTGAAAATACGATGTGTGGTGTAATATCTGTTTTATTGGCATATACCCCACATCAACATTTATTCAGTGAAATCTTCTTGAGAGATTTTCAGAAATTTAAATCCAAAAGGTGTCCCAAGGGTACAATTTTCTCAACAGCAAAATCGATGATAATTATACTTCTATTATTCGTTTCATTTGTTTTTGAAACAACTGATGAGCACAAAATTGAAAAAAAAAATTCAAGGTTTTACAGTTAATTTCAATTTTTGCTAGATGGTTTGATAATCACTTCTATTTTCCATAAAATGCTGTGATATATATTTTTACATTGTTTCAATTTGTTGAATTGTAACGAACTATGTGTAACGAACAATGTTGGTTGTTTTAGAAAAAAAATAAGTACGTTAATTTAGTAAATTGAACGAAAACTTCAATACAGATGTTTCTTTTGTCTCCTGTGTACCTGTTGGGTTGTCTCAATGCCATATACCGTGAACTACTTTTATTTAGATGTACAATGCAATAAGAAGGAAAAAAGAGAGCTTTATTTGAAAATTACAAAGAGTCTTCCTGAACAAACTGGTGTAGTCAATGACGTTTGTCCAATTCACAGATTAAAAATTATGTTGATTACCACTTTTAAAACACGGAGAAAATTAACAATATATCTGAGGATTAACAATTAATGTCAATGTTTTACTTGTTTGATAATCATTTTTATTCTTTTATATAAATACGTTTTTTCTGAAAATAGCTGCGATATTTAAAGGGGCAATTGCTATATATATTTTATCTCCCCATTAGTCAGCATTTAATTTAGACTAACGAAAACCAGTCTAACGGAAACGGCATATAACTTATATATAAGTAATTGGGTCATATGAACGGAATATTTTTATGAATAAATCTAATTTTACATTTGTTTACATGTAAGTTGAAGGCCCTTAAACGTCATACAAGCTGCGTGCACATGTTAGGATCTTCACACCCAAATGTCGTAAATCGCGAAAATGTAATGCATCGAAAACCCGAACGTTACTTCATCTAAAGTTGAACATCAACTTAGTATATGTTTTGTTTTTATATTTTGATTCATCTATAAGTTTCGGAGTTCAGTGTGACGTCCATTTTCTCTGAACTAGTACACACTTTTCTTTAGGTACCAGCTGAAGCTAGACTCCTGGTGCAGCATTTCCTGAATCTCGCTGTGTTGAAGACCTGTTGATAGCCTTTGGTTGTTTGTTTGCTCTTTGGTCAGTTGGTGACCCTGACAGATTCCTCGTTTCAATTTTCAATTAAATACAAAATGTTTATAGTAAAGAGCCAATAATAAGCGTGTTTAGACAAATATCAAATGAAAAAAAAATATAGTATATGTTCATACTACTGTATATACCATCTTATCATATTTCTACAGAAATCAATACTCTTAAAATGTACAGACAAGCAATATTTTAAGAACGACCTATCACCCTGGAGGAAGACTATACATATATATCTTGTCAATTCTGAAATTCTTCTTTACAGCTTTGAGGAATAGAGCTACATATATACAATGTAATGTAATTCAGTAGTTGTCGTTTGTTGATCTGTTACATATTTGTTTTTCGTCCATTTTGTGTACATGAGTTAGGCCGTTTGTTTTCTCGTATATGAATTGTTTTACATCTGTCATTTCGGTGCCTTTCATAGCTGACTATGCGGTATGGGCTTTGCTCATTGTTGAAGGCCGTACGGTGACCTATAGTTGTAAATTGCGGTGTCCTTTGGTCTCTTGTTGAGAGTTGTCTCATTGACAATCATACCACATCTTTTCTTTTAAATTTTGACATATTTAACTTTTAAGAAATAAAAATTAAAAGTTGTTTAAATATTTAATACTAAGGTCATTTATATACTATGATATATTTTGAGGATTTATACTCATGATTTCCATAAAACAGACTATGTATTTATATATTTTAGAATATAAACCATTCAAACAAAATATGCTTCGGTCAACTTTTTTACACCCATGTAAAATAAAAAAAGAAGCATTTTTTGTAGCCGGCAAGCTGTTCTGTTTAGGGCGCTATCGATAAGTCTTAGTTAAACTAAACGCGCATCTGGCGTGCTAAATTAACATAACACTTATACTTTTATCAATCTCTTTTAATATCAATATCATTCCTTTAAATACACAATCTTTAGGCATGTTCTTAGACGGGTTGTCGTCTCTATGACACATGTCAATTTTTCCTTTAATATTCTGTTAATGTAATTGTTCATTTAAATGTATGAAAACAAGAAATAAATTTCATGTTCAAACATTACAATTTCAACATATTTTTTAATATCAAGAATGTTCTTGTATCTATCCGCTTTTATTTCTAAACAGTGATCACTTATTACTTCCAAATGTTCAAATTTTACAAAACGTGTTTTTGAGGCGTTGGTAATTCGTGGTTTGTGTGATGTGACTGCAACGAGACACCCAATATAGTTCAACTACAATTTTCACTAGCCTGTCAACACGGAGGTAGAAAGTTAGAACCCCGCTCGTGGCTGTAGCGTTCGACTCCTTTCTTATTGACTTAATTGCCACGAATTACCAATTTGCCTGAAAAAGTTGGGTAATCCGGCAACTTCCATCAAATATAAAACTGGCAGCTACGATATAGCCAATAACTCTGAAACTGGCATTAAACATCAGCACAGAAATGGATGAGTGGGTGCATTGATTTTAAAAAGAAAATCTTGTTAAATATATATCATATTTGGACCGAGCTTGTTGTTCCATCATATATTTCTTCCATAGCAAAAAACAAGACATAGATCGATTATTTTGTATAATCTATAAATTAAAACAGGATCTTTAGGAGAATGTTACCACGTTCCGGAATAGTGTTGATTCTGCGTATGTTGTATCTAGGTAGGTAATTAATTTAAATTTATTTTGTTGGTACATGTTAACACTTTATGAGAAAAGCTTGACAACACATTCTATTTCCTTCTTATTCTATGTGTCTTGTCATCAAAATGGAATGATTTTTAAGTTTTAAATAACGGACTTGATTTTTGAAGCCAAACATGCTCTTTTTGAATCTTACAATTTGAATATTTTGATATTATTTCAGTTTTTAAAAAATGTCTTTACGATTTAATTTGTAATTGCATGGTTAAAATTGATATTTGTATGACATTATTATAAAATTCAACTTGAACATCATAAATTACCTTAAATTTGCTTTTGATTTAGCCATACATGTTTTACATTTGTGTTGCCACTTTCAACACGCGTCTTTAGCAATAAAATATAAGCTTGATATCTTTGTTGATTTGTTAACATCCAATGGGTCGTTGACACCTGGATCAGGAACGCCAAAAATCAAAAGGGAGTTTAGTCAAATATGTCAAATTTTACAGGGAACACTAAATATTGCTTTGGTCAACGCGTGCGTTTTTATGTTTTAAACCACAAAAATCATTGTATATTCGTGAAAAATCATTGTATTATTTGTGACATTTTCTATCTAGTAATTTAGCAATGGTTTATAGTGATATTAGTCAATAAATCCTAATATTATCGAGAAACATGGACCATACAGAACTAAAGGAAGATGTGGTATGAGTGCCAATGACGCAACTTTCCATTCAAGTAACAATTTATAAAAGTAAACCATTATAGGTCTAGGTACGGCCTTTAACACGGAGCCTTGGCTCACTCCGAACAACACACTATAAAGAAACCCAAAAACTACTAGTGTAAAACCATTCAAACGGGAAAACCAACCGTCTAATCTATATTAAAACAAGAAATACTTATAGACCACATAAACAGACCTCAACCACTGAACATCAGATTCCTGACTTATTTTCCTTTGCCCAGGCTGGTCATCGATTATTTTGCCCCATAAAGTAGTAAACACCTTATATTTGACTCGTTAATTACTTTTTCAGCAAACGCTCTTAATATGAGGTTAAGGAATAGGAAAGCACATTTGGAAACTTCTAACCTATTGACTAGATCAACAATAAATCGAGAAGCAGACGACTATTCTGGTTATGGAAACTATTGTGGCGTAGGAGGAAGGGGACCCATATTGGACCCCATTGATGCGTATGTACTGTACATATACATTGTACATATCATTTGTTATATTATTATGTCACCCTGATCAACAATAAATCGAGAAGCAGACGACTATTCTGGTTATGGAAACTATTGTGGCGTAGGAGGAAGGGGACCCATATTGGACCCCATTGATGCGTATGTACTGTACATATACATTGTACATATCATTTGTTATATTATTATGTCACCCTGACGGAGGTCGGGTGACATATTGTTATTGTACGATTCTTTTTTTTATGGCACCCTCAACGGAGTTGGGGTGACATATTGTTATTCATCGTTTCTTTTTTTTCTTATTATGGCACCCTCAACGGAGTTGGGGTGACGTATTGTTATTCTACGTTTCTTTTTTTTCTTATTATTTTTCTTCCACCGATTTTGTCCAGCTTATTTCTCGGAATCCAATGGACCAATGTTGGTTAAACTCTACTATAATAAGGACCACCATGATAAGTTGTGCAGTGGACTTTGGCATGTGCATGATAGCTACCGTTACCATGGAAACTAAAAAAATGTAAAAAAATCCAGTTTTTTGTTTTCTCGAACTGTTTGGATAGACTTGAACTTAGAAACATTATATTTTAATACAATGTAGGTGCCCACTATATACAGGTTTTGGATGATTTTGACACTCATTGGAACTACTATGTTGCCATGGAAACAACACCAAAAATTTCAAAAAAATCAAAATGCTCAAAACTTAATGAAACTTCACTGTAACGATGAGCAACATTGGAAGATGTGGAATTTGGCGTTGGAATTTCCAAAATATCTGTAGTTACCATGGAAACAATGCAAAAAGGTCAAAACTTTGAATTTTCACAGAACATTCCAGAACATCAATGTTAAATTTACTCTAGAGACATTAAATGGTATATATGATTATGGAGGGAAAAATTGCAGCGGGGGTTTGACTTTGGAATATTCAAAATGGCCGCCGTTACCATGGGAACAGCAAAATTATGAAAAACTTCAAAATGCTTTAAATTTAATGAAACTTATCACACATTTTGCCTAGCTTATGTAGACTTAACTTTTGAGTTTCGAATTTTCAAAATGGCCGTCGTTGCCATGGAAACAGCAAAATTTTTCTAAATGGCTGCCGCTGGCCTGGCAATGGCGAAAGGGTGCCATCCGCTATTGCTTGCAATGGCAAATCTAGTTATGTCACCCTGACGGAGGTCGGGTGACATATTGTTATTGTACGATTCTTTTTTTTATTATGGCACCCTCAACGGAGTTGGGGTGACATATTGTTATTGTTCGTTTCTTTTTTTCTTATTATATTTATTCTTCCACACTTTTTTGTCCATGCTATTTCTCGGGATTGGCTTGAACAATATTGATGAAACTATGCCATAATGTAGTCCACTATATGAAATTGTGCAAACGGGGTATGGCATCATCAAGATGGGTGACATATTGTTATTGTACGATTCTTTTTTTTATTATGGCACCCTCAACGGAGTTGGGGTGACATATTGTTATTGTTCGTTTCTTTTTTTCTTATTATATTTATTCTTCCACACTTTTTTGTCCATGCTATTTCTCGGGATTGGCTTGAACAATATTGATGAAACTATGCCATAATGTAGTCCACTATATGAAATTGTGCAAACGGGGTATGGCATCATCAAGATGGCTGACGTTGCCATGGAAACGAAACAAATGTGAAAAAATCCAGTTTTTTGTTTAGGTGAACTATAGGGATATGATTAAACTCAGAATCATTATATTTTAATACAATGTAGGTGCCCACTATATACAGGTGTTGGATGATTTTGGCACTCATTGGAACTACTATGTTGCCATGGAAACGACTCCAAAAAAATTCAAAAATCTCAAAATTTTCAAAACTTATTGAAACTTCACAGTAACGATGAGCAACATTGGAAGATGTGAAATTTGGCGTTGGAATTTCCAAAACCGCTGTTGTTACCATGGAAACAATGCAAAAAGGTCAAAACTTTGAATTTTCACAGAACATTCTAGAACATCAATGTTTAATTTATTCTAGAGACATTAAATGGTATATGATTGTGGACGGAAAAAATTGCAGCGGGGGTTTGACTTTGGAATATTCAAAATGGCCGCCGTTACCATGGAAACAGCAAAAATACAAAAAAATTCAAAATGCTTCAAATTTATTGAAACTTATAACAAATGTTGCTCAGCTAATGTAGACTTGACTTTTGAGTTTGGAATTTCCAAAATGGCCGCCGTTACCATGGCTACCGCTCACCTGGCAATAGGGGAAGGGTGCCATCCGCTATTGCTTGCAATCGCAAATCTAGTTCTTATTATTATTATTCCACACATTTTGTCCATACTATTTCTTGGAATGGTACGGACCAATTGTAATGGAACTATACCAGAATGTTAATGACCATTGTCAGAAGTGCAGTCGATGTTGGCACTTCCAGGATGTCTGCTGTTACCATGGAAACAGAAAAAGAGTGAAAAAATGAAGTTTTAGTTTTTGGTGAATAATTTAACTATAACAAAACATTTCATCTTCATATTTTTATACAAGGTAGGTGTCCTCTATATACATTCTTTGGATGATTTTGAGATTCATTGGAATTACGATGTTGCCATAGGAACTGATCAAAAATATCAAAAATTTGAAAATTCTTTAAAAATATATTAAACTTTTACAGAAATGTTGCCTGGCAAATTTAGATGTGGCATTCAACTTTGGAATTTCCAAAATGGCTGCCGTTACCATGGAAACAAGGCAAAACATCAAAATGTGAAAATGTGATGGAACATTCCAGAACATTAGTGTTGTACAGCCATTAAATGTTATATGATTGTAAAATATTATGGGGAGCACAATATGAAGCAGAAGCATTACTTTGGAATTTTCAAAATGGCCGCCGTTGCCATAGAAACAGTAAGAACATCAAAATTTAAAAAATGCCTTAAACTTTCTAAAAATTTAAAAACTGATGTATTGTAAAGTAAATTAGGTTAATTTAATGTTAACATGTCGAAATGGCTGCCGCTTAGTGGCAATTGGTGGACCAGGGTGACATCCGCTATTGCTTGCAATGGCAATTCTAGTTATGTCACCCTGACGGAGGTCGGGTGACATATTGTTATTGTACGATTCTTTTTTTTTTCTTTATTATTCCACACTTTTTTGTCCAGACTATTTCTCGGAATTGCATGGACCAATGATGATGGAAGTGTACCATAATGTTAACCCCCATGTGCAGATGTGCAATCGGGGGTTGGCATTTCCAAGATGGCTGTCGTTGTCATGGAAACAGAAATAATGTGAAAAATCGGAAAGTGTTCCAAAATGAATAAAACTTTGTGGAAATGTTACTTGGCATGCGAAGACTTGAAATCCATCTTTGGAATTTCCAAAATGGCGGCTGTTGCCATAGAAACAGTACAAACATCCAAATTTTCAAAATGCTTTAAATTTTCGGAAAATTCGCAAAATGATGTATTGTAAAGTGAATTAAGTTAATTCAATGTTAAAAGTTTCGAAATGGCTGCCACTTAGTGGCAATTGGCGGACCAGGGTGACATCCGCTATTGCTTGCAATGGCAATTCTAGTTATTTTTATTTTTCTTCCACACATTTTGTCCGCGCGAGTTCTCAGAATTGAACGGACCAATGTTTATGGAACTCAACTATAATGAGGAACCCCATTTGAAGTTGTGCACCTTGCTATGGAATGGTAAAAGATGGCCGTCGTTTCCATGGAAACAGCACAAATGCGAAAAAAATCAAAGTGTTCCAAACTGGAAGAAACTCCACAGGAATGTTAACTGGCATGTGCTGATTTCCAGTTTGACTTTGGAATTTTCAAAATGGCTGCCGTTACCATGGAAACAGCTAAAATATCAAAAATTCGAACTCTTTCGTTAAAAGATCCAACTGGATGAAACTTTATGAAAATGTTCTCCAGTATGCCAAGGTGTCAAGCCAATATTTGGATAGTTCAAAATGGCCGCCGTTGTCATGGAAACAGGGGCCAAGTTTTGCATTGACCCTATGGAAAAATGCATAAAATCAGCATTTTCTCAGAGAGTAGTGCACCAAAGTGAATGAAACTGTATTGATATATAACATGACATGTGGCAATGAGATGTACGCTTTTAGAATTTTGGAATTATCTACTGTAACCATGGTTGCAGCACAAATGTTCAAAATTTCCAAAAAAAAATTAAGTACTGCAAACTGGATGAAACTTTACAAGAATAGTGACTGGCATGTGTGGAGTTGCATTTTGAAGTTGGAATTTCCAAAATTGCCGCCGTAACTATGGAAACAGCAAAATTGTCCAAAATTTCAAAATGCTCCAAACTCAATGAAATTTTGCAAAAATGATAATTTGCAAGTGTAGATGCACTCTTTGACTTTGGAATTTCCAAAATGGCTGCCGCTCGCCTGGCAATGGGGGGACGAGGGTGCCATCCGTTATTGCTAGCAATTACAAATCTAGTTATTCTTATTATTATTCCACACATTTTGTCCATACTATTTCTTGGAATCGTATGGACCAATTGTAATGGAACTATACCAGAATGTTAATGACCATTGTCAGAAGTGCAGTCGAGGTTGGCACTTCCAGGATGTCTGCTGTTACCATGGAAACAGAAAAAGAGTGAAAAAATGAAGTTTTAGTTTTTGGTGAATAATTTAACTATAACAAAACATTTTAATCATCATATTTTTATACAATGTAGCTGTCCTCTATATACATGCTGTGGATGATTTTGAGATTCCTTGGAACTACGATGTTGCCATAGGAACTGATCAAAAATATCAAAAATTTGAAAATTCTTAAAAAATATATTAAACTTTTACAGAAATGTTGCCTGGCAAATCTAGATGTGGCATTTAACTTTGGAATTTCCAAAATGGCTGCCGTTACCATGGAAACAAGGCAAAAACATCAAAATGTGAAAATGTGATGGAACATTCTAGAACATTAGTGTTTTACAGCCATTAAATGTTATATGATTATAAAATATTATGGGGAGTACAATATGAAGCAGAAGTATGACTTTGGAATTTTCAAAATGGCCGCCGTTGCCATAGAAACAGTAAAAACATCAAAATTTTAAAAATGTTTTAAACTTTCTAAAAATTTGCAAACTGATGTTTTGTAAAGTAAATTAAGTGAATTTAATGTTAATATTTCGAAATGGCTGTCACTTAGTGGCAATTGGTGGACCAGGGTGACATCCGCTATTGCTTGCAATGGCAAATCTAGTTGTTCATTGCATTTGTATTTTTTCGAGGATATGTTTTAATCGATGATATTATGACTGACAAAAACAAACGATAAAGCTGCTAATAATATTATTATTGTTTGACGTAAATTTTACATTGAGGTTCTGAAAAAGGAAATCACCAATTCACCAACATTCCAACTGACTCCATTTTCAGAAAACGAAATCTGTAACAAACATAAACTTTCAGCCACCGCTTTACAAGCAGAGCCAAATACAATGAGAGTCCCAACTATGTATTGGCTTCCGAAGCTACACAAAACCCCTTACAAATATAGATTTATTTCGTCTTCAAGCCATTGTTCAACTGCTAAATTGTCTATTCTTCTTACCAGCACACTTGGTACAATTAAAAACCTGATTATAAATTGTTCAAATAAGGCCTTCGAAAATAGTGGAATAAATTACTTTTGGAGTGTCAAGAACTCGTTGGAAGTACTTGATAAATTGCATGCTTATATTGGTGATTTTGAATCTGTTCAAAGTTTTGATTTTTCTACACTGTATACCACATTGGCTCACATTCTCATTAAGAAAAAATTCACACACCTAATTAAATGGGCATTCAAAAAATCAGAATTTGAATATATATGTTCAAACTCTTTTAGGTCATTTTTTTGTAGCAATAAACAAAAAAACTATGTTAATTGGACATGCTTTGATACTATATATGCCCTTGAATTTTTACTAGATAACATTTTTGTTCGCTTTGGGGATTCCGTATATCGTCAGATTATCGGAATTCCAATGGGGACTAACTGTGCACCACTTATTGCGGACCTGTTTTTGTATTGTTATGAGTTACAATTTATGACAAAAATAAGCAAAGACCCATCGAAACAACATCTGATAAACAAATTTAATAATACTTTTAGATATTTGGATGATATTTTGGCTCTCAATAATGACGACTTCAGTATGTATATTTATGAAATTTATCCTGTTGAACTTACTTTAAATAAAGCAAATACTAACAATGACCACTGCCCTTTTCTCGATCTTGATATCTATATCACTAATGGAAAGCTGAATACTAAAATTTATGATAAAAGGGATGATTTTTCATTTCCTATCGTTAATTATCCGTTTTTAGATGGTGACGTTCCCTTGTCACCATCTTACGGTGTTTATGTATCTCAACTTGTACGATTCGCTCGTGTATGTAACAATGTTTTAGATTTTAACGAGAGAAATTTATGTATTACTGAAAAATTATTACACCAGAGTCACAAACTAGTCAAAACTTTTACTAAATTTTATCATCGGTATAAAGACATCATTCGTAAATATAGCTCAACATGCAGACTTCTAATACGTTCAGGTATTTCACATCCAATTTTTTATGGAAATATTCTTTATAAAGCACAAAGGTGTCAGTATTCACCTCAGAAACTTACAAAACCTTTGAATAGACTTATTAAGAAGGGATATAATTACGATACTGTTGTCAAGTCATTAAAGATTGCAAATTTTGGCGTTAATATTGAATCACTGATAAGGTCTTTGCATCGGAACTAAACACATTTATTCTAAAAACAGTTGTTGGCATGACACGGGTTATGTTCTTCTCATATATGTTATGATGGTATAATACTAAACCCCTAACGGGAAGGATTGTGCCTGATGTTCATATGATGAAATCATAATCTTTCAGTCAGTTTAATTGAAGTCTGGAGCTGGCATGTCAGTTAACTGCAAGTAGTCTGTTGTTATTTATGTATTATTGTCATTTTGTTTATTTTCTTTGGTTACATCTTCTGACATCAGACTCGGACTTCTCTTGAACTGAATTTTAATGTGCGTATTGTTATGCGTTTACTTTTCTACATTGGTTAGAGGTATAGGGGGAGGGTAGAGATCTCACAAACATGTTTAACCCCGCCGCATTTTTGCGCCTGTCCCAAGTCAGGAGCCTCTGGCCTTTGTTAGTCTTGTATTATTTTAATTTTAGTTTCTTGTGTACAATTTGGAAATTAGTATGGCGTTCATTATCACTGGACTAGTATATATTTGTTTAGGGGCCAGCTGAAGGACGCCTCCGGGTGCGGGAATTTCTCGCTACATTGAAGACCTGTTGGTGACCCTCTGCTGTTGTTTTTTATTTGGTCGGGTTGTTGTCTCTTTGACACATTCCCCATTTCCATTCTCAATTTTAAGTATTCAGGAATTGATGTCTTGATGTACACAATGCGATAAAGTATTCGATGCTATTATGTTTAGTACTATCTATCAGTCCATCCATTCGTGAATGCTATGTTTTTGTCCGGATGGAGTGTATATTTTCCCGATCCTCATCAAATTTGAAACCAAAACTACAAATAATTTTGATATATATATATATAATTTAATTTTGGATGTAACGCGTCTTCTGATTGGCTGACGTTATTTTGTTGTCAGCCCATAGACACAATTTAGTCATGTGACCGTGACGTCATCAACGTTTTTTTCATGGTTTTCTACGGTTTAAAATGGAATTTAAAATTCAGAATTAAATTATAAGAAATGACTATAATATTTTTTTCTGTCTATGTCGAAATGACATAAAAAATGTGGTGCACACTGTTAAATAACCCACTTCGCGCGTTATTTAGTGTGCACCAAATTTTTTATGTTATTTCTTCAGACAGAAAAATATTATAGTCATTCCTTAAATAATTTCATGTGTTTTGAACAACAACTTTAAATAAATATTTAACAAAATATAGGTTTCATATAGCAATACTTTCAAAACCACGAAAAAAGTAAGGTATGAAAATGTATCATAGCTAAATCATGATACATGCCTAGTCCAAATAATTATGACGTCTTGAAAGGCTATTATAATTTTTTGCTTTGACGCCTTACTTCGATGCCATGATAAGAAAACGCGTATTTTTTTTTCTCTCAAACCTTAAAATACCATGTAAAAAAGAATTTCGATGAATCTAGGATAAGGTAAACAATATCGATTCTAGTATATGAAATAGTTAGACTTTTTCATTACAAAAACGTTTCTGTTTTTGATGTTTAGGTAATGGAATATACCTTATCGCTATTTGTCCGCCATTATTGGACATCACACAGGTTCCTGTAAAATTTTGACGTCATTATGTATACAAAATATCTGACGCCACAATTAAAAAATAATTGTTGTATGACGTCAATTATCATAGTTTAAGCAGGAGATTGTCGGGTCAGCAAGGAATAGCGATAAGGTCTTATATCAATCTAGGATTAAATTTAATAAGGTCAATTTCAGGTCTTTATCAAATTATATATCAGTGTATATCTTAAATTCATTTTATCTACTACTTGTTGATCAGTAAGTATATCAATTATCCCAATATACAATAATTTTTGATACAATTGAAAGTATTTTAGCATAACTTGAGCTCTGTAAACCGTTTTCAATGTTTATAAAAACCCAACACTTTCACCAGAATCAGTCCCAGAATACTACACGTACATCTGTATTCGTAGAATATTAAACTCAATCGCCATTATATCCCATGTGAATCGTTTCAAGAGATTTCCTAAAAACACAAGTATATACATTGACATTTCGTGGCATCAATTTTTTAAAAGAATATACCCTGATGTTTTGTTATTCCTTATTCATTTCTGCACATTTCGTCCAGTCATTCTTTCTCTCTTCTTTTCGTTCAGCATAAACATAAAATATTTGGTAATAGTGGACGATAAGCAAGCAACAATGAACCTAGTATCTATTTTTAAATAAAAGCTTTGATTTAATATTTTCTTATTATACTTTGACTTCATGACCGCTTACAGATTGCTATTTGATATATGTTTTGTTCATTTATGTACGTCGTATAGGGGTATGAAGATTTAAACCGTTTACATCAGCAGAGTCATTTCTCACATCCTCTTTTTTTATTGTTTCAATTTAGATGCTGCAAAGAACATGATGACTGCTACCTTGTAATTGATACTTTACTAGGATGTAATTCAGTGGACACTAATTTCATTTTATCGTTTGACGAAAATGCGCAGGAATTAAACTGTAGTAAGTTAAAGGCTATTATGTATCTATTTTTCTAAACTGGTTTAAACCGATTTATGTCACTACACCATTATTAATCTGTATTTTAGTAAAGTATTGTTTCATGGGTCTGCGTTGTTTACTCTTTTGACAAAATATTTTGTTTTTAATGGCATATCTTTGATTGTTGCTATTCAATTTATTCATAACTATTATAGACTTGGGATGATTTAAAGCTTGAACTATTGTACAGCCTATCTATCTATGAAAACTGTGTTAGGGTCTGAATTTGGGTGAAAGAGTAGATAATAAGGATGAGAACATAAAGAATAGAGACAAATTGGGTCAGCTAATTAAACAAACTGTAGAAAATTGACTAAAATAATAAAGAATAGAGAAAATTTACCATCAACTTTAAGGAAAAAAACTTACCAAGTACCCTTAAAAAACGGAGTTTCGCTAGATTTTTTGCACCCATCCACACCATGTTGGAATTTAGATGGTATGGTTTTGCCACAAAGATGTTTTAATAGGTTGGATACTACCATGTGCTCTATAATTTTACATTAATACGTCAGATGCTTTCTTATGTATTGGACATACATATATAAAAACATGATATCAGATGATATTTGACCAAATCGGACGCATAACTTTCAAAAAGTGTTCTTTTTTTCTTTATTTTTCTTTATATTTTGGATCATGAAAATAGTAACTATTTTTAATACGTATAGAACTGTCCGTTTTATGTGGTAGATGTACTAATACTATCAATTTTATTTGCTGTTGAAGTTGATTGGTTATTTCCTCATAAATCTAAGGTATGATAGGAACGCGTAGTCATAAACAGGTATAAGTCAACTGGCCTTTATCTTTATTAAAAATCTAGCGAGATATGGTATGCACTTGTGTTAAGTTTTAAGACGAGCTATTAATATTAAGTATGCGGTAAACTGCAATTTCAATCGTTAAATCGCCTTTCTTTAAGAAAATATACAAGAATATTCGATCTTTTCTTTATCTATATATACATTTGGTGTTTTTTTCAGTCCAGGAAGTGGTGAACACGTGTAGAAGAAGAGTATGTGTATGTGATGTAGATTTTGCAAGATGCCTACAAATAAACGATGTTTATTACGATCCATCTCAAATACAACCTGCACGTCGCAAGAGGACATTCAAATCGTTTTTTCTATGAATATACGGAATAGTAGTACAACAATAAATAAAACAGAATGAATACAAGTTTATTGAAAAGAATGTTTTGACACATAAACACACACACATACACACAAACACATAACAATTACAATAAGTTTGTAACTCTCAAACAACAGGCTGAGCATGTTTGATTGCATGAATTTCTCTCTACGCTCTTTCGAAATTCGTGACAAATACATTGCATGCGCGTAAGCAAATGATTTGAATATAAATGATCTAGAAACTGAAACCGTTCTTTGCTGATGATTGAAGTGATTAAATATGAATCCAGAAAAGCGTCGCTGATGCATGTAATTTATGACGTGCTGCTTCCAATTTTATAATCACTAGGTCGATACATTTGCTGGTGGACTCTAAAAAAAATCGTGAAACATAAGAAAAGGGTACACAACATGAATTACTCAGATAAAAAATAAACAATCACTAGTAAAACGGATACTTCTAAAACTTCTGTAAAAAGCTTGCAAACTTTTTATTTTGTTATTTTGTCAAACTTTTGTATATAAACCATTAGAGCTTTGGTTGTCCTGATTTTAAAAGGACAATTCCTGAACTGGTTTACTGTTTGCGATATTAAAACAATTATTGGAAATAGTGTCCTTCTTTTTGCAAATGATCCTACATCTACGCAAACGATTCTGATATTTCGTTTTTCAATTTGTTTGTACCAGGTTTTGGTTTCATCTTGGTCTTCATGTCTTCGAGTTTTAGTTTTTCCATTTTCTTTGAATTCCAACATCTAACTGCAGACTTTACATGCTTTACTATATAGTAAGTATATCAACCAGCATCATCAGACCAACGACTATAAAAATAAAAGTAGCCCCGGCTAATCCCATCGTCTCTGAAGATTTCCGTTTATCAGGAGCGGATGTGCGCTTGCGTATGCTAGAAGACAGTTGTGTTTTATTCATTTCCATTTCCTTTTTCATCATTTGCAATTTCGGTTCCAATTCCATTATCAGTTCTTCTCGTGTTTTGTTTTGTATAATTTTGGAACTCCAATATTCCAGTGTTCTTCTATATTCACATCTGCATGGCATCATATTTGCTGAAACAAAAAAACAAAAAACATCAATGATATCATATTGTTTATATAATTCATTTTTCTCCAACTTTCAAGTTATATTTATCTGTTCATGATATCTGTATATTATCGGTCGTCCAACTGTCTGTTTCAATCTGCTCAGCTCTTTTAAAACTCCATATCACGGCTTTGTGACGTCAAATACGTTGACCTGGCCTTAATAACTTTGACCCGGACATATCAGCGACGTCATAATGTTTGAACCGACGTTGATAAGTTTGACCCGAACTTATCAAGTCAACTTCCGGTTGCTAGTGAAACAATAATTCCAAAAGACGCAAATACAGCCCGATAAATCGATTATCAGGTTATCGGCATATTAATATTGTAAAATATCAGCTTCTCGACATAATATGAAGGCTTTTTGATCTCGTTCGCTGCGCTTACTCGACAAAAAGCTTCATATTATGTCTCGCAGCTGATATTTTACGATATCAACATGCAGACAACCTGATAATCGGTACTTATCAACAAGTATACAATATCATAGTTATACTGTCAACTGATCAGTTATCATAAATAAGGTATTTCTTTATTTAAATGTTTAACGGTAATCTTGTTATGCATTATTTCATTACGAATATTTCGTTAATCATTATCACAATAGCATTCACTACGAAATTACAGATGCCTTTCTATGGTGTGTATCATAATTAAGATACATTTGCCTGGACATTGTGTATATACCTATTCCGTTGAAGTGTGTATATGTTCACTAATTAATTTGGTTTATTGAGATTCTTTTTCCGTTGGATTTATTACACAAATGATAACTTTGATTTGTTCTGTTGGCACAGTTACAGATAGCAGACGTAACTTATAAACCTATACATTTGACAACCCTAAAGTGGGCATAATTGTGCTGTCTACTCTTATACTGGCATACCATGTAATCGAGACAATAATATTCTGTAAATTTACTGATTATACAATGCTATAATCATCCGAAATAAAAAAAAAAGAAAATTAAGGCAGGTAAAGATGGTTTTAGCTAGAATATGTTTTATCGGTACCAACTTTGACTTGGTATTGACAAATTAAAACATAGCTTAAGACCAGAAAACATAATGCCCGTCTACTATCGTAGGTGGGGCATAATATATACTGTTATAGTAAGGCAACAGTATTATACCACTGTTCTATATATGAACAGTTATAAGGGCTCATGAACCTACACTCTGTACATACTCATATGTTAACTTTGCACAAGTTCATGCGTTACGCATACTGTTTATGACGTTTTTAAACTTGTTGGATGTGTAATGATTGATTCTTTAACATATGAGATCACGATTTGTTTATCTGTTGTTATAAGCTTTTAATGAATGCCAGTATATCGTAGCTTTGCGTCTACTGCGTTTATGTTAGTTGGATTTTGTTTTAAGTGACTTTATGATTATCCTCCCGGAACACATGAGATCACCCCCAGTTTTTGGCGGGGTTCGTGTTGCTTAGTCTTTAGTTTTTTTTATGTTTCGTCTTCTGTACTATTATTTGTCTGTTTGTCTTTTAATTTGTAGCCATTTTAACTGTACCTCTGGTATCTTTCGTCCCTCTTTTTTAACGATGTATATAGTGAAGCAATTTGCAATTGTTTTTAAAAGTTTGTTCTTATGTTGTGCTGTTACACTACTGTCCAATGTTGCTTGGAAGGTCGAACGTACACACAAATATCATTGAACCCTGCCACATTCGTATGTGCTTCTCAAAACCCATAATCTATACTACAGTGGTTGTCGCAGCTTCATATTCGCCATATATTTTGTAACATGCTTTCATGTAGGGAGTTAGTTTTCTCGTTTGAACTGCATTACATTTCCTGTTTAAGCCACAGGGACTCGGTTAGCAGATTAAAATTTTGTTAATCAATGTTTTTTATATTTTTTTTAGTATTTCCTGTCTATTTGTATTACTTTATTAACGTATTTGACGATGTCATCGATATTTCTTTGTTTTCTAGCAATGTGCACTTTACTATCCATATCCGTATACTGAAAAAACCTAAAGGGATCTAAGTCGCCATCTTGGATTGCCTTACCTACTTGGAATAAAAAATATTTAAAAATATTAATAAATTACTGTATACCTTACAAATGCACTCGTTTTCTTCCTAAATAATTCTTCTATCACATGCATATTTTCATTTCCCGATCAACGGAACCCTTACGCAGCTTCGGTTGCATTCAGGTCGAAACATTCAAATTTCCCGGCGAAAGCAACGTTGCTGGCACTCTCGCCGTTTCGCAACGATTCAGACGAAAGGGGAGGTAACATCTTGTTATTCGGAACTTCTCGGATGAATACTCCCTACCTGACGATAACTACCCAAATTATCGAATGCAATTTTCCCGCAATGTAAACAACAACATGGATTCAGGACAGGATTTGGCTAAAAAACTTATTTGCAATGGACATAACCTTGTTTTGACAGGTCAAGGGGGAACAGGAAAAACACACACAATTAAATCATGTTTTGAGCAATTGAAATTATTAGGAAAATGCGTCCAATTGACATGCTACACAGGAATAGCCTGCAGACAGTATCCCTCATCCATAGGTGCTACAACATTACACAGGTTTTGTGGACTAGAAGATGGTCGACATAATAACAATGACTTGTTAAATTTAATCAGTTTTGATGAAAGATTTCTAATTACAAAATGCAGAATTACTAAAACAGATGTATTAATTATTGATGAAGTTTCAATGGTGTCAAAAAAAATATTTGAACAAGTAGAATTTATTTGTCGAAAAATCAAAAATCCAGCATTATATTTTGGAGGAATCCAAGTTGTCCTTAGTGGTGATTTTTTTCAGCTGCCACCAATACGTGATGAACTGTATGGAGATTATGGCCATTATTGCTTTGAAAGCAATTTTTTTATAAATTCATTTCCTCACAGAATTAATCTCAGTAAAATTTATAGACAAAATGAGACATCTCTATCAAATGCTGTGTCAGAATTAGAAAAAGGCGAACCATCCGAAGAAACCAATCTATTTATAAAATCTTTAAATAGAGACATAGAAATTCCAGACGGTGAACCGGTTGTAAAATTATTTTCTAGAAACCTTGATGTTGACTTCTTCAAATGTGATAAATTAGAGACATTGAATGAATACCCCCTGCATTGCTTCCCATCTAAAGATGAAGGGGATCATTTTTATTTAAAAAAAATGCTGGCACCCAAACATTTAGGGTTGAAAATATCAGCACCTGTTATGTTGTTAGTAAATTTAAGTGACAAATTGGTCAACGGACTTATAGGGAGAGTGCAAAAAATACATGAACATGAAATACAAGTACAATTTGTACTCGATGGAAAAAATGAGAGTGTTGCTATTACCAAGTATACTTTCACAAAATATGATCCAGTTGACAAAAAATGCATTGCCAAAAGAATTCAGTTTCCAATTAAACTGGCGTTTGCAATAACAATCCATAAATCTCAGGGCATGACAATTCCTTATTTGGAAATTGATTGCAAAAATTCAAACCAACCAGGACAAGTTGGTGTGGCAGTAGGCCGAGCTAAATTAATCAGTGGACTAAAAGTGACCAACTATAAATCATCCAGTATAAAAAGACATCCTGAGGCAGTATACCAGTTTTATCGTTTATGTGAGGTTCCCTACATGATCAATTTTGAAAATGTATGTTGTAAAATTGCGTTCAAAGAAGATAATATTACAGAAGTACATATGAATGTAGAGAATTTTACAGAATCTGATTCAGACATTGAAAAAAGTGAGTTTTTTCTCAATTTTTTAAATGAGTTGGACCATACTTATACATGTACAAGTAGTGAGCAAATTTTGGACCTCAACACAGTTTTTAATGAAGCTTGTCAAGATTTCATAGACACTCCTGAAGAAAACAATGCAGAAACTTCAAAGAATAAACTTTTGGAAAAGGAATCTTTTCTAATGAAATGGTTGAAGGTGCAAAATGATAAGGTACTAGAGATGTTCAACACTTGTTCAAAAGAACAGATGACTTTTAAGCAAAAAATGTTTACTGAATTTTATACTAAGTTCAATATGTACCTAAAATCATCAGAATTTGAAAGTTCAGTTAAACCATTGATTCATGAAAACAAGTTTGGGAAGCAAATTTTGGTAGCAGTTATGTTTTTAATTCAAAAACGGGTGTTAAGAGATGCCTCAGATTCTCTCCAGAGCACGGGTCAATCAGTTCAAATTAATTGTCCTATAAATATGGAAATATCTGCAGGAGGGAGAGGGAAAATCCGATATATTGGTGGATATGTCATTGCAAAGTGTCGATATAAACTTACAAAAACTATACAAAATAATTTATTTGTTCCTGGGTTAGTACCAGAGGTTAGACAATTGAAATTCAGGGTTAACATTTTAGATGAAATGATTGTGTCTGCATCAGAAATTACAAATGAATCAATATACGAGGAGACTTTAGAGGAGACCAAAAGAAAGCAAAATCTATCAGAAGGTCTGACAAACATTCATGACAAAATTTTTGAATTCTTTGAGAGTCTTGAATTAAAAGTTAGAACTCTTCTTTGTTACAAAAACCTTCAACATCACAGAAAAGAACTGTTCAAATTTGCTCAAAATGAAATTTTATCTGACAATGCACTACTTGAGGAATTTTGCTTAAAATATTGTTATGTAAGGACAGCAGTAGAAACTGAGGAGGAAGAGCAAGATGATATGAGTATTTTATTAGAAATGGGAGAAAAATTAGTAAACACCTGTGTGCATTTGGAAATTATATTTAAATTTATTGTGAACCTTTTTCTAAATGTTTCTATAGCCCAGTTTAGGAAGGATTACTTGACAGCCATAAGAAGAGAGAAAAGTAAAGCATTGCGTAAAAAGGTTATGGAAAAAACTGAAAAGAAAAAAGGAGTTAAAACAATTGATATGAATTTTCTTATGACTGACACATCTGAAAATTAAATTGTCTCACACCTTGGACTAAAATCTATGTCATTACAGAATGAAAAATTCTATTTAGAATTCACAAAGAAAGATTTGATTAAAATCTTGAAAGCATATGGAGTGAATTTATCAATGAGTAAGAAAAAACCAGAATTGGGACAAGTATTGGCTGAAAAGTTGAATGAGAATAGTGCTATGCCAAATTATTGCATTTTCAAAGATTCTAGTACATGTACAGACAAAGAGATACATCATCCTGATACAATTGTTGAATTGCCAGAAACAGAAATAAGTGCACCCAGTGCAACAGTTGCAGTGTCTGATAAAAGTATGACACAATCTCAAGAAGATGCACAAATACATGTACACCAAGATAACACAACTGAAACTACAACTCATTTACCTTCTCAGAGTGTTGTTACTGAACCTGACAGTGCAAGTGTTTTTGTCACAACTGATTGCACCACCCAAGCAAGTTCATCAAAGAGGAAAGGTAATAAGAAAACTACAAGAAAGCAAACAAGTAAAGCCAAAGGTAGACAGGGGAAAAGGGGTATAGGAAGAAAGTTGAAACAAACAACACCACTTCCAGATTCCTCAGATGAGAATTGTGGTATTTGTGGAAAACCTGAAAAATCTGAGGAGGACTGGATTTGCTGTGATATATGCTCTATTTGGTATCATAGAGACTGTGTCGGATTAGAAGATGAAACCAGTTGGCTGACGTGTTCCAATCCTGATGCTGTATATACTTGTCCAATGTGTGTTTAGTTAGACAAATGTCATGAATGTAAGTATACTTCACCTTTCATTCACCTATTTCTAGTAATTGGTTGGCCAATTCCATTCAAATTGATTAAAAATTTTAAATTGAGCTCACTTAAAAACTGATATCTACATGTATTACAGGTGCATGGTGTGGGGTATACATCAATGACAGTAATCCAACAACAAAGACCCTAAAAATTCTGAACAAAATATATATCATGTACATACATTTGTATTTTTGAAAAAATATCTATACAATGCCCAATTCCAGATTGTCCAATGTCTACAAAAATTGTTAACAAATTTACAGAAACTGTATGGGGTATTTCAATGAGATAGCAATCCAACAACACAAAAAAACATGTCATCTAGAGGTCAAAATGTCAATCTTTTTTGATTATGGTATGTATTTTTCCAGAATATAGGTACACAGATTGCCTTCTTTCGGGGCCTTTTATCGCTGACTATGCGGTATGGGCTTTGCTCATTGTTGAAGGCCGTACGGTGACCTATAGTTGTTAATGTTTGTGTCATTTTGATCTTTTGTGGATATTTGTCACATTGGCAATCATACCACATCTTCTTTTATATATTTTTAAGTTAATTTTGTAATTCAGAGAAATTTTGCTTTTCACCAAAACAAATTATCATTAATAATCTGACCTGTTTCATTTATCTGAACTCAGGAAAATAAATAACAATTTAAAATAAAATAAAACATTTCAACAAATTCAAATTTTGTCATTATATTCTATTGCATACATTTTTAGAAGTTTATTGTTTCCTGATTTTCTTGCAGGGCTCGCTACATGTCTCCTTGGAAGTTCCAGTTGTATAGATGTTTGTTGTGGTACAGTTTGACAGTCCACCTGTATTTGGTTTTCTTGATATTGAACCTTCACCAAGTATAATAGTGTTCATGGTTCTACTGTATGTTAGGTAAGTAGGATTGGTATTTGCTCCATTGTGTAGACCCCTTTGTTGAGAAAATATGTTTTCTAAAACATCACTGTTAATTCGATTTGGAATAATTGATGAGGATATGCGTTGAAATCTATCTTTACACATTTCATCAAAACCCACCAGAAGTGAGGTAAGATCCTCCCTGGTTTGAAATGATAATAGGCACTTCTCTTTATCTTTGATTTCAGTACTTTGCTTAATACTAGCCTCCCAAGCTCTGAACCAATTCAGGACCTCTCTGTTCTCATCAAGTCTTTTATCAGAATACTGACATATGGGACGTTGATCCCTAAAATTTTTTGTAAGTACAGAAGTTTTTTTTAGAAATTCAATGCTACTGTTTAGCTCGTCTCCTTTTTCTTTCAGTGACATTTGGTAGCATTGCATTAAATGAAGCATATTTTCATTTAAAACATCCTCAGCTAGTTTATTCCGCATCTTTGATTGAGATGTGAGAAAAAAGTGTTCCATAGTTAACTGCTGATAAATTTTGAATGGGTTCACAGCTATGTCCCATTGGTATGCCTTGTACCAGTGCTCCCAAAAAATATGATTTGATTCAAATTTTAATACTTTTTTGTGAGTATTGAGAAGACCGCTTTTAGATATGTTGTTCCGAATTTTTTTCATAACATGGGAATAGTCCATTATAACATGTATATTTGGTTTTGAACTGTCATATATGTTCTTAATACTCATTGAAAACATTGTTTCTGATGTCTTACCATCAATTAATATCTTCATGAAGTCTCTGTTGTATTGAGCACCATCAAGACTAACATATGTTACTGTGAAACCAAACAATCCTAGCATTTTTACTGATTGCCAAAATATTAACAGCATTTCAGATGGAGTGACTTGTGTCGTCGGATAATGTGCAAAAGGGAACCTGAAACCTGTATGTCCTAAAAACAAAAGTTGCAACACATGGGAAGCTAGTTGAAGACTTTCCTTACCGCTGCAAAGAGTTTTCATATAGTTTGTTTCATCAAGTCCCTCATTAAAGCCAATAATTTCAAATGAGTTGCCTTTTTTGCGAAGTTCTAAGTCCTCTTGAATGGACATCTCATCCAACATAATCCCGCCTTCATAGCCACCTAATCCAATATTTTGGGCTAAAGCCTCATTTTTCATCCAATGTAAAATGTCTTTTTGTATTCCAGGTTCATGCTGCACTCTGTTTTTATACGTTTGGAGTAAACACTTGGACGGAAGAACCATAAATCCACTTTTTGCAAGATCTTCATATGCACGAGGAGAACGACAGTAAATTGATAAACACATTCTGATGATATCTTTATCCCAGCGCCTAGCATGAGGATTTAAATTAACAAACTGAGTTTGTGATAATAAAAAAGATTGTGCTTTTTCTGGAAAACCACCTAAAAATTGTTTTAATTGTAACAAATTATTGTTATTTACTGGTAAATCATCACATGGTTTCTGTAAAGTCTTGTTGTCATTTTGAAAATCATTGTCATTATTTTTGTTCTTAAATTTCCTGCATACCGCACATACATTTAATTTTGATTGAAACGGAACAACACCTTTGCAGTTTTTAGATCTGTATTTAAATATCGAATCATGACTGGTATCTGCACGATTTTCTCTCAGCGCATTTTCTGGTAAATCAATGATGTTGTTGATTTCAGATTCATCAACCCCAGAACAGATTATGAAGTTTTTTGCTAAGTCAATTATGCACTTTACACTTTCTTTAGACAATTCAAATGTGTCAGATATTTTTAAATCATCAAGAAAAACCTTTTTACCTGAAATTGTTACATTCCATATTCCAGAGGAATGAAAAGTAATTTCTGTTAAAATTCTGTTGCCATTGACTAAACAACCATTAAAGTGTCCTAATGTTATTGCATGGTCAGTTTTACTTATTAAAATGGTATTTTCTTGAATCATATTTGAAATGTGTTGAAATTTAAATTCATCTTCTTTTGAAACTGGAATCTTCCAGGCAAGTCCATAATAAACTTTGGTGAATTTTTTATAATTATTTTTACATCGCTTTGTTTTAGCCACACAATTCATAAACATTGGAATTTTTCTTATGATTCTTCCAATTTCATGGGTGGAAAATTCCAAATTTCTTTGTTGTATTTCATACAGTTCAATAGATGAGTTCTCATCTTGAAAGATATTCTCTGTCAACCTAAAAAAATATATTCTTTGAATTACAAAGTGCTGTTTTTGTAGCCTTAAACATTTGTTTTTGCTTTAAATATGCCTTGTTTTGTTATTTTTGTTCATGAGTTACTGTCTCGTTGATGCATACCCAACATCTTCTTTTATTCATACATTATGGTACTAGATTTTCAAGCAACATTTTTTGTTGTTGCAAGGATGTATGCATAAGTAATATAAATCCCATAAAAGCTAGCTTCAGTAAATACAAAATATTCATTGATTGGGCATGAACAATTGTATTTAAGTTTGTGTATTGAAACAGATATCCAGTTTTATTGCTATTTGTTTAAATTTTTATTATGTTAATAAAGTATAATGTCAATTTGCAGCTTTACAGTCTCTTTATATAATGAAAAAGGAGATGTGGTATGATTGCTAAGAAGAAATCTATCCACCATATTGCAATAGGTATCCAACGTTATTGCTGTTTATAAAAACTTGCATTATGTTTATAAAGTATATTGCCTTTAACAATATAAGCAAACAAAACAGGAGTTGTGGTATGCCTGCCAAGTAGGAAAGTGTCAATAATTAATTAATGACTTTATTTAAGCAACTATAAGTCAACTGTACGGCCTTCAACAATGAACAATTTGTCAAAGACCATGCTGTTATGTCAGCTTCAAACATGAAAAATGTATCTATGACGGATAAAAAAAGGAAAATCAAATATGACAGACAGCAACCAATGACACACCAAATAGCAGGCTTCTGTATGCAATAGGATTATAATGTGATGTGGGCACTTCCCTGACTTGTACAGCAGTGTATAGAATTTATAAAAGACAAAAGTCAACAGCTACCTGTGTTATGTCTAGTGTTTGCACTGAAACTCTTAATTTCAAAAGTAATTTTTGTTTGCTGGGTACCGGTGTCTGTCTGAACTACATCTACCAAATATTTGCTTTATTCATCAAATTATAGGTGTGCTGCATTTTGGGCTTCTTTTAAAAAGTTATTTTCATCTTCAGTATAATAGCCAATGAGACAATCAGGAAATGAAGATCAAACTAAACTCGCATATGAGGTTTTAAGGATATTTTTTAAGGATATTTTTTGTTGGCTTGCTGTCTAAATGATGTAAACCATTATTATACTTCTTGCGATGATCTAACTTTATGCATGAATATGTTCCATATGAGTTCAGTCAATTGATTCACTTCTCATAATCCTGCAATACACAGCAATACAAACCAGTATATTGGACTTAGGCAGCAACCATTTGAATTTGAAGGGGGGGGGGGGGGGGGGTATGGTTTTTTTTAGTCAAACTTTTTTCACCTTTTGCAAAAAACAATCTTTCTTTCATATGAAGTCATGAGGTCTAAGTATTTGCAATGTACGTCACTTAACAACGAAAAAAACAGTATCATATAGTCGGCTAGGACCCAGACAAAAAATATAAGTAAGTTAGAAAAAAAGACATGAGAGACATGAACCACTGACAACCATCAAACTGCAGGCTCCTTACATGGGACAGACACTGAAATAACTATTTCAAGTTGTGTATTTCCAGATTATTACTTTTAAGATTTGCCTACCCCCCCCCCCCCCCCCCCCCCCAAGAAAAAAAATCTAGTATTTTTATCAGGAAAGAGACTTCTAACTAAATTAACTAACTGTTATATAACTAATTTTGACTATTAAATTACAATAAATAATTACCATGAAACTAGCGAACTTGTCTCCTCCATTTGTTCTACAATTCTGTTTTATCTGTTAAGATTCTGTTTTTGGCGGATTTGTAGTTAGCGGGGAAATTATTGCGGGAAATTTAATTTCGATAATTTGGGTAGTTATCGTCAGGTAGGGAGTATTCATCCGAGAAGTTCCGAATAACAAGATGTTACCTCCCCTTTCGTCTGAATCGTTGCGAAACGGCGAGAGTGCCAGCAACGTTGCTTTCGCCGGGAAATTTGAATGTTTCGACCTGAATGCAACCGAAGCTGCGTAAGGGTTCCGTTGATCGGGAAATGAAAATATGCATGTGATAGAAGAATTATTTAGGAAGAAAACGAGTGCATTTGTAAGGTATACAGTAATTTATTAATATTTTTAAATATTTTTTATTCCAAGTAGGTAAGGCAATCCAAGATGGCGACTTAGATCCCTTTAGGTTTTTTCAGTATACGGATATGGATAGTAAAGTGCACATTGCTAGAAAACAAAGAAATATCGATGACATCGTCAAATACGTTAATAAAGTAATACAAATAGACAGGAAATACTAAAAAAAATATAAAAAACATTGATTAACAAAATTTTAATCTGCTAACCGAGTCCCTGTGATTATATAGACTAATTTGATTCTGATAAACAATTTATACACCATATAAATCAAGAAAAGTTTGATTTTCAAATGGTAATACATGGGAAATATTTTTTTTTTAGAAAATTAACATATATCTCTATCGCATGTCAATCATCTTACTTATTTTTCACCTTCAATACCTTTGTGTTAATTGTGTATTTATTATGTCACGATCGGTAAACACCTACCGGTGTGTTACGGGTGACAAATGCGGAGCAGGATCTTCTTACCATCCCGGAGCACCAGGGATCACCCCTAGTTTTTCATGAGGTTCGTGTTGCTTATTCTTTAGTTTTCTATGTTGTGTCATGTATTCTTATGTTTGTCTGTTTGTCTTTTTCATGTTTAGCCAGGCGTTGTCAGTTTATTTTCGATTTGTGGGTTTAACTTTCCCTTTGGTATCTTTCGTCCCTCTTCTACAATGAAACCCGAAAATTGGTAAGCAAGGAAAGTTTTCACTGAATGAACTATCATTTTTTCTATTCCACATTATGAATTTGTTAAAAATATTATTGTAGTATATATTCATGCATTATATTGGTTCAAAATTTTCCTGCACATTATTAGTTGCGTATGACTTAAGTTCTAATTAAAATCAAATGTTGAAAGTGCCTAGGGGCTTACATACGTAACAAATCAATATGTGTTTGAAAGAAACGTATACATTATGTAAAAGAGTATACTAATTTCGGTATGATAACGTGCCAATTTAATTTATTTTAAACGAAGTTTTAAAACTCAAGTTTTACGAAGTTTTAAGATTGAATGATTTTACTATTAATATTTAATAGTTCGGAGAATTTGCAGATATTGGATAACCATTCTTTAAATAATTAACAACCTTTCAAGAATGAATGCGATATGTTATAGACACACGCATGTTCTAAATTTTAGACGATGTTAGTAAAATAATAATTATCGCTGTTCGTGATGATTGCTTACTAGAACATACGCAAAAACGTACGATCGAAACGGGTGCTCATGTGAAGAAGTCGCCATTGCAACAACTTATTGGGGTATTAATACGTGACCTGATGCAATGTGAAAAATCTAGTCATTCATTCCGATCGCTATTCTTTTAAAAAAATACTGTATTACTTGTTAATTTGTTATCGTGTGGAATATGATTGAAGTATTTGCCACTGGTCATTAATTAAACAACCGTTGATTGATTGGAAACAATTGATTGACAGCAGAAACCTTACTAACTCATTAACTATATTTTCTCCGAATTGTGGGAACTTTACAACTTCTTATCTGAAAAGTTTAACAATTTTGCAATGATTGAGGTAAAGTTTAAAGTATTTTAAGTTAGCAGCCGGTTCATTATTCGTTATGCGATATTCAATATCCAACAGGCTGCCAGCAGTCAATTCGATATTCAAATTTAGTTGAAAATCATAAAATAATATAATAATTCATAACATTAAAAGCATGATTTACATAGTTGGAATGAGTGAAAAGATACATAGGAAGTCCCCTTTAAACTGTAGTAGATTCCCGTTCACAGAGCAATGCCGAGAACTCCCTGATCTCGCAATCTGCCTAATATTAAGTAGACAGTTAGTTAATACGTAGATAAACAATGACTAAAAGGAATTTGGGTACACTTCCTGTCTTCTATGTTTACAGAGGCCCCAAAGTGCCAGTTTCATATTCAAAATATAAAGCGAAAACCTACCGAAGACCGCTGAATTGACGATGAGACCACCCTGGTCTTTCAATGTCCATACATTCAAGGAAATCATAGACCCTGTATATATAAAGATTGTATCGAAAGGATAATGTCATCTTCGATATCTACGGAGGGCTTAAATGTCACTTTTCAGCTAACACATGCCAACATTTCAGGACAAAGGGCACAGAGCAATGTTGAGAGCGCCCTGCTATGTCAATCTGCCTAATATTAAGCAGACATTTAGTTAACAGGTAGATACAACATGTACAAGTGTGTCTGAAAGGAATTAGTACGAAAGCCGAGAAGGCTCACCTAAAATTCAAAATTCAGCATTCAGAATTCGGCATTCAGAATTCGGAATTCAGAATTCGGAAATCATTTATCAAATGTTATAACATACATATTGTAATAATTGATATATGTTGCAATTGTGATATGAACATTATAAAATTATGCTTGTTAACGAAGCACTTAGTTTTTTCGTATTTGTTATCTTTTATTCTTGTTTCTCGGTTTGTTTGTGTCTCGTGATTTTCCTCATTTTTTAATGACGCCTCATTTGTTGCCATTTTTTGCGACAAAATTAAATAACACTTAGTTGAGTGATACAAGACTGAGGATAAATGTGTTACTACCAAAGAGTGTGAACAGTGGTGAAATCTCGCTCCCTTGATACGAAAAAGGGGAACAGAAGATTAGTAAAACGAACGTATATCGAGACAAAAAAAAAAACACGGGGATTAGTTCTGCGCAGAATGACAATGGACACACAAACGCCGAAAAATTAAGACAAATACAATACCCGGGCCGTTATAAGAAAAAGGGGACTAGGATAAGGACTAACCTGTTTGCAATAAGCATGTGTATCTCCAAGGAACTGATACAAATATCCAGCAAATATCCAACATGAGAAGAATAATGGGAATAAAAAAGGACAACCACAAATAATATCGAGAGTGAAGTTGGTCATTTAAGAGAAAATTAACCCATAAAGTTAAGACAGATGCATTGTCGGAATAATAAGCTGTCGGAATAATGAGCTGTCGGAATAATGGGATGTCGGAATAATGGGATATCGGAGTAAGTGGTTGTAGGACAAACGCGATGTCACCTTACCGTGTCCTCTCAGGCAAAATATGATGCGAGGTTGTATGGATGTTTTAAAATAACAAAAATCGTTTTTGAGTTATTGTACGAAGTGTGGACGACGGACGGACGGACAACGGTTTTACAACAATACCGTGATATTTTTTTAAAAAGACATAATTAGGTCTTTCCACCTTTCCGTGGAAAGACCTATTGAATTTGTTCTGATTATTATTATTATTATTATTAGGTCTTTCCACTTTTCCGTGGAAAGACCTATTGAATTTGTTCTGATTATTATTAGGTCTTTCCACCTTTCCGTGGAAAGACCTATTGAATTTGTTCTGATTATTATTATTATTATTTTTTTTTTTTTTTTTCTTCCGCCTAATTTTTTTTCTTGCGTATTATTGATGTTTCAAAAGATGTCGCTTAGATATTTGGAATATGGTATCGTATAGTTTATACGCTTTAAAAATTTACAACTGTGTAACAAAATACTTTACGTTGTAAGAGTTATCTCCCCAAACACTGTTTTTCTTGTGGCCACTACTCCTTCGCAACCGTTAAAGATTACGACAAATTTATTTTACCAAATTGCTCGTTACATCTTCAGGATTAGGATATTCATTTGGACCGAAGCTTTACGGAGACTCCATATGAGAGTTATTCCCCCTTTTCCCTTAAATTAAGTGATATGCATTTCTAAATGGTAAACCATAAGTGATAAAGACATAGGGTCTTTAGATTTGGGTCCTTGGTCGAAAATAGTAAAAATGAGGTCAAGGTCAAAGGTCAAGGTCATATTCTAAATTTTGATTTTGGCTTATTTTCATTTATTTTCAAATACCTTATGACATATCGACAAATAATTTTTCATAAATTGTTAGTTGCGACATGTCCTTACTTGTATATTTTGATTGAAAGGGTGCGCAGACAATAAATAGGAGTTTTTGCCCATCTTACATTTAGAATTACGGGTAAAGTGATATTACTAATAAACCAAACATATTAAAGACCTTGGGTCTTTTGATTTAAGGTCCTTGGTTTGTGAACTTGAAATTGAGGTCAAGGTCATAGGTTAATATGACGTTCTAGATTTTGACCTTTGCTTTAAATTCATATAAATACATCATACAGCCATAGGAACTAACATTTTAAACTGATTTTTAATATTTCAATATCAAAAAAGATCTTTTCTAGTGGAAAGACCTACAATTGTTCTCTGAACAATTGGTTTTTAATTATTATTATTATTATTTTTTTTTTTTTTTTTCTTCCGCCTAATTTTTTTTCTTGCGTATTATTGATGTTTCAAAAGATGTCGCTTAGATATTTGGAATATGGTATCGTATAGTTTATACGCTTTAAAAATTTACAACTGCGTAACAAAATACTTTACGTTGTTAGAGTTATCTCCCCAAACACTGTTTTTCTTGTGGCCACTACTCCTTCGCAACCGTTAAAGATTACGACAAATTTATTTTACCAAATTGCTCGTTACATCTTCAGGATTAGGATATTCATTTGGACCGAAGCTTTACGGAGACTCCATATGAGAGTTATTCCCCCTTTTCCATTTAATTAAGTGATATGCATTTCTAAATGGTAAACCATAAGTGATAAAGACATAGGGTCTTTAGATTTGAGGTCCTTAGTCCAAAATGATAAAAATGAGGTCAAGGTCAAAGGTCAAGGTCATATTCTAAATTTTTGATTTTGGCTTATTTTCATTTATTTTCAAATATCTTATGACATATCGACAAATAATTTTTCATAAATTGTTAGTTGCGACATGTCCTTACTTGTATATTTTGGTTGATAGGGTGCGCAGACAATAAATGGGAGTTTTTGCCAATCTTACATTTAGAATCACGCGTAAAGTGATATTACTAATAAACCAAACATATTAAAGACCTAGGGTCTTTTGATTTAAGGTCCTTGGTTTGTGAACTTGAAATTGAGGTCAAGGTCATAGGTTAATATGACGTTCTAGATTTTGACCTTTGCTTTAAATTCATATAAATACATCATAAAGCCATAGGAACTAACATTTTCAACTGATTTTTTCATATTTCAATATCAAAATAGATCTTTACTTGTGGAAAGACCTACAATTGTTCTCTGAACAATTGGTTTTTAATTATTTTTTTTTTTTTCTTCCGCCTAATTTTTTTTCTTGCGTATTATTGATGTTTCAAAAGATGTCGCTTAGATATTTGGAATATGGTATCGTATAGTTTATACGCTTTAAAAATTTACAACTGTGTAACAAAATACTTTACGTTGTAAGAGTTATCTCCCCAAACACTGTTTTTCTTGTGGCCACTACTCCTTCGCAACCGTTAAGGATTACGACAAATTTATTTTACCAAATTGCTCGTTACATCTTCAGGATTAGGATATTCATTTGGACCGAAGCTTTACGGAGACTCCATATGAGAGTTATTCCCCCTTTTCCCTTAAATTAAGTGATATGCATTTCTAAATGGTAAACCATAAGTGATAAAGACATAGGGTCTTTAGATTTGGGGTCCTTGGTCCAAAATAATAAAAATGAGGTCAAGGTCAAAGGTCAAGGTCATATTCTAAATTTTGATTTTGGCTTATTTTCGTTTATTTTCAAATACCTTATGACATATCGACAAATAATTTTTCATAAATTGTTAGTTGCGACATGTCCTTACTTGTATATTTTGATTGAAAGGGTGCGCAGGCAATAAATAGGAGTTTTTGCCCATCTTACATTTAGAATTACGCGTAAAGTGATATTACTAATAAACCAAACATATTAAAGACCTTGGGTCTTTTGATTTAAGGTCCTTGGTTTGTGAACTTGAAATTGAGGTCAAGGTCATAGGTCAATATGACGTTCTAGATTTTTACCTTTGC
Organism: Mytilus galloprovincialis; assembly: GCA_037788925.1. Classification (NCBI taxonomy): domain Eukaryota; kingdom Metazoa; phylum Mollusca; class Bivalvia; order Mytilida; family Mytilidae; genus Mytilus; species Mytilus galloprovincialis. The sequence continues at coordinate 48,691,446 of CM075333.1, forward strand.
TTTAAATTCATATAAATACATCATACAGCCATAGGAACTAACATTTTAAACTGATTTTTAATATTTCAATATCAAAATAGATCTTTTCTAGTGGAAAGACCTACAATTGTTCTCTGAACAATTGGTTTTTAATTATACAAATATTTGTTCCTTCAAATTGAATTTCTTTAGCTATAATACCATTTCAACTATTGAAATCTGTCATCGTTTTTGTGAAATATAAAATTAACATTTTGAAGATAAGGCATTCTAAAAATTTGTGAAAAATACCTTCTTTTTTTTTTAACTATTAAAAAAAATCCCATAGTCCTGGAACGAACAATCACTATTTCACCCAAACGTATACATATCGTTTGACCGTGCCTGATTACTGCTTACCGCATAACGCGCACAGATGAGAAACGGATATCATCCCAATTTGGAAGTTTAAACAATGTTTTCGTGTCTGTTCATACCCGTTAAACTCCGTTCCTCGTCTGGTGTACCCATTACTTGTCCATTGCGCCCGGTGAAGTCCGTTCTGTCTCAATGAAAATTTGGAGCATGTTCCAAAACTTTGAACGGTCGAATAACAGATGGGTTGTCCATTGATTGCAGTGTCCGGTAGTTGTCCGTATTTTACGGTACTCGTCCGTTCCTTCTCTGTTTCTTATTTGTTACTTGTCCGTTGTACCGAATTTCCGAACAGACTACTACACTTAAAACGGATCAAACAAAATAACGGATGAAACTGATGCGTACCGTTTGTAAACGGATTAGAGGCACAATGAAATATCACGAACGAATTATCAATTAACAAGAATACCCGGTTTTAGCTTTGAATGCATTTGATAGATTTTAAGATGGATTTTGGGAAAGAGATGAACGAAGTCGTTGTACCAGTTACCCCCATCTTAACGTTTGATGGCATTTTGAGAGAATGAATTAAATATGTTCACAAACTCAGGTTCTTCAAAATTATTTATGTATAATCTATATTATTTTTGTTTGTTTGTTTTGCGCTATGCAAACTTCTTTCGTCTGTTTTATCCGGTACTAGTCCGTTACATGTCCGATATATCCGGTACTTATCCGTTAATTTACATGTTCGGTATTCGTCCGTTGCATATAAGTTCGACGTTTATTCTATCCGTTACACATACGTTTCGTATCATGTAGCCTTCATATACGGTATTCATGTGTTATATATCAGTCAGTTTACCGACGGAGAGACATTTGAGTCTCACTGGAGAAAATATTGTCAGCGGACAACCTTTTTTCATCCGTTCGTCTTCCCTTCGTGCTATCCGGTAAGGTGTGACCAATGCGTATATATATAAACAAATGTGTTATAATAAGCTTGAAGTCAACTACACGCCATATCTAGCCTATTTATGACGGACGGATATACGTTTGAAAATCATGATACGTCTATTTTTTTAAGGGCGTCTTCCCTTCGTGCTAACCGGTAAGGTGTGACCAAAGCGTATATATATATAAACAACTGTGTTATAATAAGTTTGAAGTCAACTACACGCCATATCAAGTCTATTTACGACGGACGGGTATAGTACGTTTGAAAATCATGATACGTCTATTTTTTTAAGGGGAATATTTTATACGATAAAAACAGACTTTTTATTACACAACTTATAAATAGACAACTATTTCTATAAATCACTTTATTTTATTAAATTAAATACAGTCAAGACAAGATTCAAGATACGCGATGTGTCAAATGAAAATTATAATCGCATGTTTTACTATATATGCCAATCAACAAGTTAACATTTCCCGCGCGTGCTTCCTACACACACGTCATTAACTGCAGTACCAAAACTTCAAGAACTAGAACAAATATTATTGGTTATATTCAAAAATATATTTCGGTCATTATCAATCATGAGTTCCAAAATATAGACATCTTTATATACATGTACAAGTCTGAGCAATAATGTATTATTTGATTATCTTTTTTCTTTTCAGACAATCCTATATCATGAAATTTCAATTATATGTTCAAAAATTGTAATATCTGCAATATGTTTTCTGTATTATATTTGTGAGAGTCTCAAGTAGATCAGCGAATGCTAATTCAGTCACCTTCTTTGAGGGGCGTAAAGGCGTGGGGGAGGGGCGTTTTTTTGGGGGGTGGGGGGCATGGGGGTATCTGAACGGAAGAATGTGAAATAAAATTGCCACGGTGAACGACCAATTAAAAATGTCTTGCACGTTGATCTTTTTACCGATCATACGAAACACGGTTAATAACGAACCTATTCCACGGCTGCACGTGAAATAAAAATGGCAAAACACGTTGCACGAAAATAACCCTTTACCACCCTCTTTTTAAATAATGTTATTGTTATTATTATAAGAGCTATCATCAACTGTGACCGACTTCAGTTACAAAAGATAAAAAAAAAAGGTTGTTTAATTGTCAGATTAGTATGGAAAAAAAACTTGAGATTTGCTGGCTAAGATAAACATACATAATGAGTTTAATAGTTCTGTTATTGATAGCCTGTGATGATCGGTCATTGATTTCCGTTAGTATAGTGAGTGTCAATTAAAACGTAACATCAAATGAAACATTATTTTGTCTAAAGATTAAACCCATTTATCTCCATTGAAATATACCAATAGCTATGTAATTTAAGGATGTCTGCTGCTCTAATTTAAAATAACAAGGATTTCATGTGATTGCTTAAAATGAAAACAACTTTGATATTTAAAAAAAATGAAGTAATAAAATCGATAGTCTCGTGTGTAGTTTTCAAAATACGAGACATTTAGAAAATGGCGGGAAAAGGGTTTTCTTCAGACTTTACTATTTGTTAACATTGGAATTGTTTTTTACCCTTTAAACCAAGAAAAAATAACAAGGATTTCATGACAAAAATTCAAATGGTCATCAATGATCTATTGAACAGATTTATGAAGACAAAAGTGGGGTCTCGTGTAAAAAATATTTTAATACATTTGTATGGATAAAACCTGAGAAAATCGAAAATATGACAAGAATTCAAAAACATGACCAGCAGACATCCTTAAAGGATTTTAAAGATATTTATGATGAATATTTGTTTGAAGGGAAGAATATATTATACTTAACAAACTAGAAGGTCTCGTGGTTAGCATGCTTGTCTGAGTATACATAACACGGTATACATAACGTCGTAAGTTCGAACCTTTGACAGCTAAATCAAACAAAAACAAAAAATACTTTGTTATTTGTATCCTGCTCAACATGTCGAACTATAGCACAAAGCAGAGTTTATTCATCATTCATTCACATGTCCACATCATGAATATGCATATATAACTCGTCTAAACATCAACCCAACACTGTCAGATCTGTAAATTTGCTTTCGCAAATTTTTGGTTCTTCCCTCGCCGGGATTCGAACCCATGCTACTGTGATATCGTGACACCAAATCGTCTGCATTGCAGCCGTCCCGCTAGACCACACGATCACCTGGGCTCTAAAAAAAAAGCTTTCGCTGGCCGTGTGTTACCTTTCCTCGTCAGTTTTAATCTAGCGGCGTACTACAGTACATGATATATAAGGCATGAAGATGTTATTGTTACAGATCAGCTAAATTATCTATAGTAAAGGATCCTACAAATTAATGTAATATACAGTCACAGAAATTATATATATATATTTGCTTATGTACGTTTAGCAGGATCCATTCACTAACTCATTAATCTAATATGACAGATCCAAATGAATTTAGAAACATGTACAAAATATTTTTTTTGTTGCTTTTATTACAAGTAGATAATGAAGTGACTGTTATAAAAGTTTCAAACTTGTCGTGTTGCGTTTTTGTTTGTACTCAGTATAATTGTGCAAATACATACTACGTTCAAAATGTGAAAGAATAGTTTCTCATTTATATCAGTCAAAATATATAATAATTAATTTCAAATAAATCTTAGTTTACATGTAACAATCATCAAATTATTAATTTGTCAGACCAGTGTAACGTTGAAGAGACACAATTTAAAAATCAAATTAGAAGAATTCATGTCAAATATTTTCAAAAAAAAGTAATGGGAATCAATGAACAGGAAAATTGAAAAAAAATGGAAAAAAGGAATTTCCTTTTATTATAATAATCGTTTGTATTTATTTAAAGACTAACTGTTACTATTACTTACGGCTATTCCACTTGACATGCTGACTACTAGCACCTCCCTAAAAATCGCTGGAAAATTTATATCGCCTTTCTCAGCAGCACATTTACACGTTCTTATCGCGTCCGTGAAGGGGATTGCAAATAAATATAGGATATAATATATCGCTGTGAAATGTTTTAACGATCTAACAGCTTTCCGAGAAAATCTTTCACTGAACTAGTAAACCCTTCAGAAGCATACGTTTAAACGAGGGAAAATGAAAGAAAATGGGGCTGCATTTGGAATCAGAGACATGTAATACAGTGTTGGGAAAGCAAGACTCTACTATCTTTCGATCATGAAAAAGCGCCTACTCAAGTTTTACGTAATTCTATATTTAATTTTAACGCTAAACGAGTATATTCCCTTTTTGTTTGAAATAACGTATTTTCTTGGTTTGATTAACATGTTTTTAGAGAGTAAATAAAGACAGGGAATAGAAACAGCGTAGGGGTGTATGACTTTTTAACAGCAGTATACTACTGTTGCCATCATTTACCATCTGTTACCATTTACAGATTGATAGGACAAAAGCTTTGAACGAGTCTAAATAAATATGGTAGCCTGGACTCTAGAAATTAGCAGTATCAATGCTTGAAAGTTGATTAAATACGCAGCAACGTCTGGTTTAAATGAAGACGATAGATCCAACGCCTCGTGTAGAAGAATTGCTTTTCTTATGTGCATCAACTATTTTGCGATTACATTGTTGGCCATATACAGACAAAACTATCCCCTTTTTGTGTGTGTGTGATAAAGTCTACCTTTTAAGTGCCTTGGTTGGTGTCACATGATAATTAACTTACTTGCAAACGATTGACTCAAAATTCCTAATGAAATAATTCCAATAAGTTGATAGTATCCACAGTTCTCCATAACTCTCTTGAAATAAATAACCATGACACAACAAATTTCTGTTATAATTCAGGAACCATATAACAAAACCTGTGTTAAATATTTGGAATTTTCAGTGCAGCTTCTCTTGCTGGAGCAGTTTCTATGGAGGCGTTTTATTTTTAACGATACGTTATAATAAATAAAATGCATCTTTTAACTCTTGTTAACATTTTTTACGAATAGAGTCAATCGAATGTGACAAACGTGGACCATTGCACGTAACATTTCAGAGAACAATCATATTAATATTCATAACTAAGGATTAAGTTGAAGCATTGTGCAGTTGAAGCATTGTATCACTGCTACAGTAAAAATGAAAATAAAATAAAATACAGAAACTAAGGTTTCAATTCCCTCAGGCAAAGATTATCTTAAATTGATTCTGCTTTTACTGTTTTGCCTGCTTTTACTGTTTTGCCCGTTTCAGTCATATACATGTAGTTCTTCGACGTTTTCGCTTTTAATACATCAATGGCCTTTAAATATTCGACTTTGGGCTTTTCGGATGAATATTATTCTAGATAAGCGCTCCAGATACTGTTTTTAAAAGAGTTGTTACCATTCCATTTGATATTGGCAAAATTAAATTGATAATTTGTTAACAATATATTTTAGTTTATTTATTAGGTATTTGTTTTTAAGCAAAGGAAAGTTAACATTGTCATAAAGCGGGAGGTTTGACTAGCCATTAAACTAGGTTCAATTCCCCTATGTTTCTTGAAATGTCCTGTACCAAGTCAGGAATATGGCGTAGGATTCAAAAATATTAAGTGTATGTTTATTTAAACCTTTTACAGAGATTCAATGCATATTAGCAGAACATTGTTTTTATGACGATAGTTATCAAAGATACCAGGATTATAATTTAGTACGCCAGACGCGCGTTTCGTCTACATAAGACTCGTCAGTGACGCTCATATCAAAATATTTATAAAGCCAAAAAAGTACACAGTTGAAGAGCATTGAGGATCCAAAGTTCCAAAAAGTTGTGCCAAATACGGCTAAGGTAATCTATGCCTGGGATAAGACAGTCCTTAGTTTTTCGAAAAATTCAAAGTTTTGTAAACAGGAAAATTATAAAAATGACCACATTATTGACTACTGGGCTGGTGATACCCTCGGGGACGAAATGTCCACCAGCAGTGGCATCGACCCAGTAGTTATCAAAGGTACCAGGATTATGCTTTAGTACGCCAGACGCGCGTTTCGTCTATATAAGACTCATCAGTGACGCTCATGGGAAAATACAATATCAATATAGTAAGGACGTTCTCCGCATTCGCTAGTTGTTGTTTATTCCTGGTCGCCATGATATAGTGTGGTCGTTTTTTGTTGTCATTCAGCTATCAAGCATTTAAAAGTGACGAGTAAGGATAAATTATTTGAATTAAATTGTGCAAATATTGCGTTTGTTTAATACATGTACATTTCTAATATCTACATAATTGTCAATTATAGTATAGACACTGGTAAAGCTAATACAATACGGTAACTGTTAAAATATATCAGGGAAGAGAAGAAATAAAAAAAAGATGTTAGATAAAAATATCAAACACTGAGATGTTATACAGCCTTTAACTACTATGGCCTCTCCTTATTACTCCAAAACAGAAGTAATAAAAATATATCGCCTTTACAAAATAAATGTGTATGTTTACAATTCCAGATCAGCTATAGGTGCTCCATTTACCTTCTTGCTTACTTGCTTAATACTGTTGACCCTAGTGGAGCATAGGCTACTAGCGATATTTCACCACCTTGTTCTATGTTTTGCTAGATTCTCGAGATTTCCACTTTTAACCTTCTTAATCGATACCGACTCCAACGTTGCTTCTCCATGTGTATCTTTGTTTGGTCCTGCCGCGCTTTCCTTGTGAGTTCCACTGCAAGGCATTGTAATGTAGTTTTTTGGCTTCCTAACTGTGTGCCTTATACATCTTCACTTTCTCTTTTCGTCTCTATATCAACCGGGGATTGATTTGTATTTTCCACAGATCTTGGTTTGACATATTTTCAGGCCATATGATGTTAAGTATCGTATAGCGGGTTATGTTTGCGGGGTGTCAATTTTCGCTAATTTTCGCGGATAGAAAAAAAAGCGCCAAATTATAAGACTTAGGATATGCAATGGTATTAATAAAAGTTTTGATTGCGCCAAAATAATAACCGCCAAAATATTTCGTATACCTTATTTAATGAAAATCGAAACATTTTACACCCGTGGAAATAACCCGCTATACGGTATGCACATGAGACAGTTGTTGATGAAAACTTGCTGTTTTTGGAGCAGGTTATTTGTTGTTTTTCAAGTCTCAGCTCCATATAATAGTATGGTATTTACATTGGTATTAAACAAGCGTATCTTGGTCTTCAGGTTGATGTTCATTGCTTTCAAAATTGATCCCATCATATTAAAGTTCTAGCTTTGCTAACTTTGATTTTTACATCTTTATCTGAGCCGCCAAGATTGTCCAATATGCTTCCAATATATGTAAAATAATCCACTTCTTTTAAAGCTTGGGTGTAAACCATCAGACTTTGTAGGGACCTGGTGTTTGACTTTAAAACTTTGGTCTTATTGTGACTGATGGAAATGCCTGTTCTACTGCTCTCTTTTCAAACTACGTTTACGCTAGTTTGTCTGCATTTGTTGATGATTTACCTTTAATCATGTTATTTGCAACAGCTATGACTGTCAATGATCGATGCATTCTTAACAAGGTCAGCGTAATTGATTGTTGCTTGCAAATTAATCTTTTATATTACTTAAGGCAGGTTTTGCAAAGAACATAGGAAAATTAAATTGCTGTACTTACTAATGGATATGATCATATTCTGTACACTTCTATCTCTGTAATCGAATGAAATTTGCATTGGATATCTTATATCTGGTTCAAAAACGGGTGTGATACACTAAGGATGGAAATCAGCAACAATTTGGGGTATAACAAATTCGAAAAAAATCATAAAACTCTTTGATTTTTGAAATATATTTTAAAGACTTTGAATATTTGGTCTGCGGATTTTTCAAAAGCGGAAATATAAACACAAACTTCAACTTCCTTAAGGTAAGAAGCTTATTTCCAATAGATGTTTTGTATATAACTGCGTCATTCACATGCTGATGTCACTGTTATTGTACTTTCCCCTTCTTATCTTAAATGTTGATATCTTTGGTTAATCGAATATCATTAAACGACATATTTGATTATACCCAGTGCCAATTTGTGGTATTTTGGACTTGCCGTCTTATAGTTCGATCTCAACTTGTTAAATCGTGTTAGGTATGATCTTTAAAGTCCTCTAGAATTTATAGCTAGCTTGATTTGTTTATAGTTTTATTCTGGTCACAGTTTTCTTTGTTTATTGTTTTGCCGCCAGTTTGTCATGTCGGTGCCTTTTATAGCTCAGTTAACAATGGTTAACACGGTTTTAAACTTGTAAAAATAGAGAAACAATGCGTGTACTTATTCAATATTTGTTAACAGAAATTGATTATTGATAGCTAAGAGTATATGTGTTTTATAATAATAAAAACAACCACACAAATACTACCATACTAGATGCGGTTTTTATCTTAACGGTGAGAAATACGTTACGAAACTTTAATAACGGAAATCAAATGGTTGTCGGTTGCTGACTACCACAATTACATATCGATTATTACTGTTATATGAATTGGACTATTTGTGTTTTATTATTTTTTTAAATTCGTTTGACTGTTTCTTTTCTGTTTCGTTTGTAATGGATACTGCATATTAATTTATTTTCGTGGGTACCAATTTTTATGCCGTAAGGAAAACTTGCTTGTTCGTGTGTATTAGATTTTATGGTTTTGCCGAAGTCCGCATTTAAATATATCAGAAACTTGTCATTTGTTGAAAATATAATTTCATGGTTCACCTGTACCAATCCAAGGTATAACAATGAATCAACAGTAGTTGTAACATTGGCAATTTTTCCTTATTCATATTTAAGGTGGTATCTTACACTACAGGGAGATAACTCTGTAAAGTCAGCTTAACGTTTTAATTACGTTGTGTTATAAAAGGAATATTAAGCTTCTCAATGAGCAACATTAGTGTTTGTCAAATTGCTATATAACCAGTGTAATTTTTCTGACAAAACGGTTGGTTCAAAATTTTAAAAATTTTTAAGTTTTTGTTTAAGTGTCAAAGTAAATACTTTGACAAAATTTTATGAAAATTAAACGAGCCAAATTTATTTTAGTGAAAGTGTTGAGTACCACCTTAACATAGATAAAAACGTATAAATAGACATTTACTATATTCTTGTACACAAATATCTGACATGCTCAAAGACTTTTTAAAATTCTCAATTATCCGCTATTCCATCACGATCACTAGATTTGATTTTTTCCGAAAAATCGAAAGATAAATACATTCATTCAACATGATTGATATTCAGAGTTTTCTGTTAAAAGTTAATAATCACATTCTACCTATCACGTTGATAAAGTAGATAAACACTTTGATATGACTATTTATATATATTTAGTATTTGATACTGTGATTACTTCCCTGGAAAATCTCTACTTTACAAAAGTAGTTACTGTATTTCTGCTTTTGAAATATACATATCATCAATAAAGCAAAAAAGAAAGCGACTCTTTTGCAATGCTGTACCCCCGTTACATTTAGAGACAGACTTTTTATGAATAATATTCATGTAATGCAAAAGTACGTTACAGACTAAATCAGTAAATAATTATCTGTGTTATAAATAAAACGAAAATGAAAGCAACTATTAATGTATCACTGACATTCCACAATGGCTATACCTAATTACGATGAGTATTACAATTGTGAAACTAACGATCGTTTGCAGGGTGGCGTTGTGCATATGTATTTCATAGTTGGCCAGGTGTCTACAAACACTGGTGCGCAACTTGTTTTGATTATATTACATGTACTTGTAGTATAATTTTACTATGAACAATTAATTAACGAATGATCCAATATTAAACCATATCTTTAAAAGTGTGACTAAAGGTACCAGAAGGACAGTCAAACTCATAGATTGAAAATAAACTGACAACGCAATGGCTAAAAACAAAAATACAAATAGACAAATAATAGTACAATACAATACAATACAATACAATATTATTAATTTTCCAAATTAAAGGGTCCATTAAGAAAATAACATTAAAAACAACATGACATAAACATCACAGAGTGATTAAAGAAACATAAAAAATAATAATTCAAATGTATGAAAAAAGGGTCAGTGGTCAATGGGAGATAATTTTATGGCAATCTGTTCTACTATTTATTCGAATTTCAAGATATCTCCTATAATATAGAAGATATCTCCTATAATATAGAAGATATCTTATATAATATATAAGATATCTTATATAATATATAAGATATCTCCTTTACTATATAAGATGTCTTATATAATTTCATTTTTATAAGATATCTCATATATTATATAAGATATCTTTAATGCTATGTGAGATATCTTTAATGCTATGTGAGATATTTTTAATGTTGTATAAGATATCTCATAAAGTTTATATGATATCTTATATATTTTATAACATATCTTCTTAAGTATATGAGATATCTAATAAATAATTTTTATATAAGATATCTTATATATAGTTTATAAGATATTTTATATTGTTTAAAAGATAGCTTATATTGTTTAAAAGATATCTTATAAACTATATTAGATATCTTATAAATTTTATGGGATATCTTATAAACTAAATAAGATATCTCCTATAATATATAAGATATCTACAATTATATATAAGAGATCTCCTATAATATATTAGATATCTCCTTTAATATATAAGATATCTAATATAATTTCATTTTTTTTATGAGATATCTTAGATATTCTATGAGATATCTTATATATTATATTAGATATCTTATATATTGTATAAGATATCTTCTAAAGTTTATAAGATATCTTCTAAAGTTTATAAGATATCTGATATAGTTTATAAGGTATCTTATATAGTTTATGAGATATCGTATAAAGACAATTATATAAGATATCTGATAAATTAAATGAGATATCTTATAAACTATATAAGATATCTTATAAACTATATAAGATATCTTATAAACTATATAAGATATCTTATAAACTATATAAGATATCTTATAACCTATATGAGATATCATATAAATTATATAAGATATTTTATAAATTATATAAGATATTTTATAAACTATATAAGATATCTTATAAACTATATAAGATATCTTATAAACTATATAAGATATCTTATAAACTATATAAGATATCTTATAAACTATATAAGATATCTCATTAACTATACAAGATATCTTATAAAGTTTATGAGATATCTTCAAGTGAGACTAAATAGCAAAACGGCTTGCCATATAATTTTGATACATGTAAGAGTATCTAAGTTAACTACTTTTCTGATGTTCTAAGTTGCAGGCTTTTATCGAAGTATGCACATAAAATAGATAAAAAACTGCTATCTTCATTAATCATAATCACTGAAAAAGGATCTTTTCTGTCTAAATTATCTAAACTTTGGTATTTTTTTATGTAATCAGTCATATCTCTTCTGATGTTATTGTAAAGAGGGCATTCCAGAAGAAAGTGCATTTCATTTTTAATACAATTTGAATTACAATATAAACATATCCTCTCATGTCGAGGTAATATTTCATATTTACCACATACATTGGTAATTCGTTCATGTCTGCCAGTTTTTATTCTAAAACAGTGATTGCTGAGTATGTATTTTTTTAACAAATGTTTTTGTGGGTGCTTTAAATCTAAATAATTTTCATAGTCAAATGACCTTTTGAAAGAAAAATAAGTGTCCAATTTGCCTTGATTCTGTAAATAAAAATCTCGCATTTTGTCCCAATCATTTTAATTTGAGATGTTTTTTTCTGTAAATGTTTTACAGAAGACACAACATAGAATACTAAAGATTTATTAACACGAACTCAACCAAAAACTGGGGGTGATCTCAGGTCCTTCGGTTAGATGCGATGTATGTTGCTGGTCTCAAGCTTATAAAGACTAAGCGAAAATTACATGTTTTCTTTACCATATATTGAAATTCTAAATTTATTTCATTTGTGACTTTATGAAATGAACGCTGATACGTGAATTGTCAACAAGTCATTGTTTTATCTATAATTTCTCATGATAATGGGAAATAAATCTCATATGAAGTTTTTAACAGAAATAGCGGTATATTTTGGGACCTTATCGTATATTTAATGAATATTTGTTCATTATATTTGTTAGGTCAAATTCTCCTTTCATATATGTTAAAATACCATTATTGAGTGGGGCTTTTTAACTTCCATAAGGTATATTTTGTAGCGTTTAAGAATGGGGATAAGTATAAAACAAATGAATAAATATATGGGGGCGAATGAGGTGTTTACTTTAAAAGCGTAGGCTATGTTTTAATTGATTTGAGGTTAATATATTTGTATTCGCAGGGAACTTGTGAAAGGCACTGAGTCATGCTTAAGTATTGTTGTATGTACAATGAAATGAAATAATGAATTTCGTGTATCCAAGGCGCTTTTCTGGATTTACATTCATCAAAAAGCTCAATCCTTAACAATTTGAAATTCAGGGATTCGTAAAAACGCTGAAACATAAGGAGCTATAAGACAAAACGAATCTAAAGAGAATAACCAGTTTTCATCTGAGGTCAGCTGTCAGCTATGTAAGATAATTTGGAAACTTTAAAAATTAATAATTTATTAATTTATTAACGAAGAATTTTAGATAAGTATATGTTATAAATCATTTGAGTAACGATATACTTACTACTGAGATAATAGTTAACAAGACCTTCAAAAGATTAATATCATAGTAATTGTTTACCTTTTCTACTATTTTCCGTCATCAATTCCTTCATTTTTGCTATTTCAAAATATACATCAAAACTGGTCATATTTTGGTTTTCAGCAAACATTAGTAAATCGTAAGAGAAATACTTTTTTAACTGTTTAACGTTTTTACTGGAATCCAGAATCATATTGTACAGAGCTAGAAATCCCGATTTCTTGCATTCTGGTTGTTTTCAAGCAAATTTGTTTTTTAAACATGATTTTCAATAGTTTGTAAATTCATAGTTTGATAAACGATCTTTAATTTTTCAAGTGCAGATGCTGTCTTTTCAAAATCTAGTGTTAGAGGGTATCACCAGCCCAGTAGCCAGTACTTCGGTACTGGCATGAAAATACGGATTTTTAGTGTTATTAAAATTTGCTGTAACAAAATGTTAGAAATTATTACAAATTAAGGAATGTATCTCCCTCATGCAAAGCTCTGATTCCTTTCACGAATTTGGCTATATTTTTTGGACCTTTAAGATTATAGCTCTTCATTTTTTATATAAGCTTTGGATTTCATATATTTTGGCCACTAGCATCACTGAAGAGACATGTCTTGTCGAAATGCGCATCTGGTGCCTGAAAATTGGTACCGTTAATGTTATTCAGCACTGATATTTTGTTTGCATGCTTCGTTTAACCTATCTTCCAGGGTAGAAAGTTTCTGTGTAAGTTTTTCCGTCAATATCGTTATATAGCATATTTACCTGACGATATCAGGATATTGGTATTTAGTCAAATCTTAACCGGAATTTGTGATACAATAAGAATTCCACAATTTATAAAATGTAAACGATATGTCGAAATGTTTAGGCTTGAAATAAATATCTATTTGGGTAAGTTAATGCAAGCAAACGAGTTGTATAGTGTCTTATACTGTTACAGGTTTATAATGTTTAACAACCATAATATATCAACGTGTAAACACGTGAATTATGAGCTATTAAAGTCAAGTAGTTCGAGCATTTTTCTGAGTAAGTTTAAAAAAAATTTCAAACTAATATTCTTAACTGTGGGTTAGCATTCATAATTACACCTTATGTAAGAATCCGGGGTTTTGATTGGTAAATAGCCAGTGTATTTTTCACCAATTAACTGTTATTAAATGAATATCGTTCATTTTTAACGCCGCCGAGGTATTTGCTAAAAGGATATGCCTTTTTTACCCTCTCTGCCGTGGTATTTGCCAAAAAATACTCTATCCGACTGGACGCTTGTAACGTCACGATCATCAATGCGTTTTAGTACATTAACATTCGGTGTAATTAAACAGATATATCATGTTATTGAGGGGTATTTGCGAAAAATACCAGTCTTGAGAATGAATTTCCCTCGCCTTACGTCTCGTGAAATTTAACATTCTCTCGACTGGTATTTTTCGCAAATACCCCTCCTTAACATGATATATCTGTTCATAAGTCGTCACTATTCTATAGATTAACAACTTGTGGTTATATTTATTATTTAGAATATTCCTTGAAGGTGGAGCACGAATGCGCAGTTAATTAATTCGATTGATGTTCATATGTATGCAAATAAAGTCATCATAGATACCAGGATCAAAATTTAATATTTACGCCCGACGCTTGTTTCGTCTAAAAAAGACTCATCAGTGACGCTCGAATCAAAACATGTTTTTACAAATTTTTACCAAATACAGCTAAGGTAATCTATTCTTGAGGTAGAAAAGCCAACGAATGTTCGATTGTGATCACATATATGGGGAGTTAAAGATACAACAATTATTTTGTTCCACAATTGTTCCAAAGTATTTGTTAATAAACGAATGTTTGAGCCGAAAGATATATCAACTTATTTATAGCTGTAACATTTCAATTTAATTTTTGTTTTTAAAAACTCATTTTGTTTCTGTTTTAATGTAATCCAGCCTTTTTATCGTTGGTAAAACTAATTAAAATTAGGAAAGAGACACTGGCAATAGTATAACATATAAAAACTGTAGAATTAAATGCACCAAAACACTCTTGGAGAAATGATCATACAATTGGAAAAAAAAACAGAAATCTAGATCTCCCTCTCCAAACAAGGATGATATTCGTTGTCGTTCAGGTATCAATTGAAATAAAACATCAACAGGATAACATGAATTATTATATATTTTTGGGAGTACATACCCTCTTTTAATCAAATTATCTAACAAAATAAATTAAAGAAATATTAAATAAATCCGAATTGAAATGAAATGTGCTTAGATTGAAAAGTTTAACATGCGAAACAAAATTCTCATTTGACATGTTCTAAAACCAAAACATTATGAATACTACTCTGTGCAGCTACTAACAAGATGACCTCGAATCTGATAATAAGAAAAGACACTTCAAAAGTTCATATTAGCTCATGACTATAGAACACTAGTTAAGGGTAATTGGCTGTTCGAGTACTGCCCATACAAAAACCATTCCTGACAGGTGTTTAGAAGTTCATTTAAAGATTTGTTTGAAATATCACACCTGTCGTCTGTGTTGTTATCATAGGTCCTCAGCTCAATTATGTTTTTAGAATTTTTATTTTTACTTTCCTTATATGAATGCGAACACAAAATTGCGAAAATTGCGAAAATTAAATGCACCGATATTGACTGCACACGACATAACAACAACAAAAAAACGTAAAATGTAACATCACGTCTGGTTTTATTTTATGATGATATATATTTATGTTATAGGTAGGTGGAATTCATCGACTTTGAAAGTAATCTGTAACCCTATAGATATAGCTGGTTTGCTCATGCAAGTTTACACCAATTGATTTTGTAGTTTTGTTTTAAAAAAACAGTGCATTCTGTAAAATAAACGTTGTACAAATTCCTTGATAGGTCTTAAGAAGATCTGGTAGCAAAAAGCGACAAAGCATAAACATGTTTAAATTATATTGTTTTTGTGCATTCTTCTCACCAATAACCTGCTTCTGTATACAATGTTTGTAAAGGGTCTGGAACTAAGTAATATTTTCCTTCCTCAATTTGAACTTTTGTTGACCTGTCAGACGCTAACTTATTATGAATTATAAGATTTTAAAGGAGTGCATGAGCTTACTTTGTTCAAATGGCTTTGTTAAAAATTTGAAGTCAGCAATTAAAAATATTGGAATCCAAGTGTGGGTGTCACAAACGTAACGATTAAAAGAGCTTAAGATATTGAAAATATTCTTTAACGTTTACCATGTCGCTGTTTTTTGGTCTAAATACGTGTGAGATATGTAGAATTGTCCATATTTAAAAGTATATTGATAAAATGTCAATTTGATTTGCATGTTGGTAAAGTTGTCATTCTTTACAACATACAAAACAGCTGATCTGCAAGGTATATCATCTACTTAACACTTTACAACAGTAACAAAAGTAATTACTCAACTACTGAAAGCCACATCTATATGGCCTAGTCTATCGAGTGGTCTAACGTGCTTTACAAAGTGCAGGCGGTGTTGCCACGATGTTTGAGGTGCAGGTTCAAATGCCGCTGTGGGAAGAACAAGAATATGGCAACCCAAATTTGTAGATCTAATATTGTTGGGCTTCATTCGCTAGATATTATCGATATTAAAGATTGCCTTTTAAAGAACAATGCCAAAATATTGAATCGAATTTGCTTAATTATAAAATGAACGCTCAAAGTACTTGATCTCCTAATTAGTTTGCATTTTGTTGCAGAAATCAAAAAAAGGGTCTGATCTGTTTGTTTTGCTTTTATTTTTTTTCAATTTTCAACAATCAGAAGTTCATGGATTTCTAATTTTCCGAAACATAGGCCTTTTGAGCTTATCTATGAAGTCGAAATCTCAATTGCTGAATGATAAAATGTCAACTCCTGATGATGTACAAATGTGTTTCATTGATTCTATAAAGATTTTTTTTTTGTAGGAATAAAACGGAAAATGGAAATGGGGAATGTGTCAAAGAGAAAACAACCCGACCATAGAGCAGACAACAACCGGAGTCCACCAATGGTTCTTCAATGCAGCGGGGAACTCCCGCACCCGGAGGCATTCTTCAGCTGGCCCAAAATTATACATAAGAAACTAAAATTAAAAATCATACAAGACTAACAAATGTCAAAGGCTCCCGACTTGGTACAGGCGCAAAAATACGGCGGGGTTAAATATGTTTTTTGAGATCTCAACCCTTCCCCTAGACCTCTAACCAATGTACAAAAAGTTCATAACAATACGCACAGTAAACTCAGTTTAAGAGATGCCCGAGTTCGATGTCAGAAAAGGTAACAAAAGAAAATAAACAAAATGACAATAATACATAAATAACAACAGACTACTAGCAGTTACTGACATGCCAGCTCCAGACCTCAATTAGACTGATAGAAAGAGTATGTCTTCATCATATAAATATCAGGCACAATTCCTCTCGTAATGGGTTGAGTATTATACCATCATAAAATATATGAGACGTACATAGCCCATGCCATGCCACCAACTGGTTGTAGAATAAATGTGTTTAATTTCGATGCAAAGACCCTATAAGTAAATCAATATTAAAGCCAAAATATGCAATCGTTAATGACCTGACAACAGAATCGTAACTATATCCATTCTTAATAAGTCTGTCTAAAGGTTTTTTTAGCAAGTGTGATTCTATTCGTAGAGATTGCGCTACGATCTCACAGCGACGTTATTACGACCTCACTACGACCATCGCGTATTTACCGCGACCCAACTACGCTTCCGCTACGACTATACCACGTTTACACCACGCTGTTCAAGACCATAGTACGATTTTAACACGACCTGACTACTTTCATACTACGACCATCATTCTCATTGTCATTTTCACATGAAATATATAAAAGCTCTCCAGGTTTTGTTTGTCTGTATGTAATTTGAACTTCTTCTCCTTTTTCCCTTACGGCCAACCATGCTTGACATATCTGTGTCATCCCTGCTATTGTTCACTAAAACATCGTTATTTTAAGTTTGATGAATTAACATAAGGTTGTGATTCAGGTTGGATTGGTCGGTCCGACATCTCTGCTGGATCAGGATTCGTTTCTATCAGTGCTCCTTCGAATTCTGCTTCTACATCTATGCTACCACCGCGCCCACGTTTTCTGGTAGATTTTGGTGGCATGACTGTATTGTTTCCAAGAAGTCTACGTATTAATCAGAAATAAAATGAATGGAACAGTATTTATATGGAACCTGATGTTGAGTTTATTGCTGCGGGCGTAGTGAGATCGCGATATGAACGTGGTATGATGGTCGTGGTGAGTGCGGGCTATAGGCGCAATAGACGCGTGGTAAGATCCTGTTGCAATGGGATAAATCGTAGTAAGTTCGTAGTGAGGACGTGATGAGCATAGCAAGATCGTGATAATCGTAGTGAGGTCGCAGAATAAGCGTAGTGAAAACGTGGTATAATCGTAGTGGGATCGTTGTAGAAGCGTTATGAGGACGTAGTAGCAACGTGAGAGAAACACAAATTTACATTGTTATGCCGCTCATACCGCGACCTCACCACGATCTGAATTTATTTTAGATCGCGGTGAGCGCGGTGCGATCATGGTCTATTGGGACTGCATGGGGCCTTAAGCTGACACCTTAACAAAAATGTATATTTGTTCAATGAATAAACGCCATTCTTAACATTATAATATACAAATGAGTCAAAATAAAAAAACTGAACCAGCAAGACTAACACACGCTTCATTTTCCTGCCTTAGGACTGTTGCAAAAAATGCGGTAGGGTTGGAACATGTTTTGTGAAATTTCAAGTCCTTCCCGTATATTTCTAACCAATGTAGAATAAAAAACATACAGAAATATGAACAGTAAAACTTAGTATAAAAGAAGTCCGAGCCGGATATAGACAAGATAACAGAAGAAACTAGGCAAAATGCCAATCACACTCATAAATAAACAGAGTAATTTGCCTAATTTTATCGATTGAACTATTGCAATTAGATCCTTTTTTTAATGAACAAACAGTATGATTGTTTTAACCTTTATTTCAAACGAATCAAAAACATCATCATTTTATTTTTATTACACTTAAACATGACCAAGTGCTTTCGATTAATACGCCACTGTCTCGAACGGAAAGATACAATTCATCATTTTTCTGACAGTCAACTGCTGCCGAAATACCAGTTGTTGTTCTTCCAATGCTACCTGGCCAGTCAGTTACTGCAGAATTAGAAATCTTATCACCATTCTTCTTAAGATAAAAGGAAGTATCATCTGATTTTGATCTTATATTTGAAGAAATAAAATATAAACCTGGAAACTCACAGACAAACTTCCCAGTCGACTTGAATGAAACAATGTCCTTAATACCAGTATTTGTTAATATCATTGGAAACAAAGCAACTGTATTTGTTAAAGTAATACCATTGGAACAGGCTGTCAATGCCACTGAAAAAAATTAAAACAATTAGTTATTACGTCATATATTTCACTGGAAATGACATCTCATTTTCCATTTTTTGTCATGTGAATTGTTTTGTGTTTGTCCATCTATAATAGTCTTTAAGATAAAAGGTCACAACTTTGTAAATTCATAATTACAGAGCAATAACGCCAATAAAGAGGTCGAATTTGGATTTCAGCCAGCTCTGTGGACCTATGTGAAGATGTTATCCTGATCATTTCTGATTGCGGACAAGTTTGGGTAAATATGGCCCAGTATAATCAGACAATAAGATTTCTATAAAAGTTAATAGACGATGAATCTGACCGACGACAAACGTGATGTCCAAATCACTTCGATAAAAAGCATTTGAGAAAAACATTAAGAGTCATGATTAAACTTATAAATGAATGAATGAAAAACCTTTTTTCGTGTATTGTGTACTGTATGCTTATGGTTAAGTTTCTAAAAGTTTGAAAAATAATTTAACTTTAAAATATACTTTAGCTGCTTTGTGTAGATAATTTATCATTCTATAAACTTGATAATATGTAAATAACATGTATAACTAAATACCTTTTCTACTATTTTCCGATATTGAATGCTTAATATTTGCTATTTCTGAGTATACATCCATAATGGTAACATTTTGGTCATTAACGATACTTTGAAGCTTATTGTTTGTCTCAGAAATGTCTTTCGACGTGCGTGTAATTTGTAAATTTATCTCATAAAACTTTTGAGTTTGATTGGCAGCAAGAATTTGTAAATCATACGAAAAATCCTTTTGCAATTGTTTAATGTTTTTACCGGAAGTCATTGCTATATTGTACAAAGCTAAGAAATCCTGATTCCTTGCAATTTGATTATTTGTAAGCAAACTTGCGGTCTGTTGAAGTGAATGTAGCTGACTTTTCACAGTGAGTAAGTTCATAGTTTGATTTACATTTTTCAAATTTTCGAGAGCAGACAATTTTTTCTCTAATTCTAACGTTAGATTGGTAAGACGCACCACCTCTAAATCCTGTGTGTAATGTCGTCTTTGTAAGTCAACATAATCAGCTTTCACCTGCGAAAGGTTTCCTGCCATCAATGCGAATTTCACTTTTAAGTCCAACAATTCAGCACTATCGTTTTGTTTGCTATTTTTGCCTAATTTACTCTCCAAGAAAGTAAGTTTGTGTTTAAGTTGTTCTGTCAGTATCGTAAGCGTTTGGTCGTTGTCATATTTTAATTGGTTTATCTGGTGATTAAATTCCTTCTTCTCTGCTAAAAACTCATTGATAGAAAGACACTGACTAGTTCCATTTGTATTGGGTTTCACAATATTGTCAGGTTCAATGAGAAAAAAATTACAACTGTGCAGAATGTGAAGTAAACACACTACAACTTTGTAGTTTACAAACCGTTTATATTTTTCTTCCATCTTCAGACCTAAGTATTGTTCACAACCAACAGCATTAATGTTCAAAAACGATCTGCAGTAACTATTGATATCTATGGATATTTTGAAAAGTCCCTTTAATTTCTATTGCAATTAAATATATAGAATTTATCAACATCTTTGTGTTTACACATTTGACAACGTTTAGCTATTTGGAATCGTCATGAGGTTAAAATGTCTTCGTAACCTAGTAGCTGATAGTATCGAAATGGCATGTTCTACTTTAAATTATATAACGAACGTGTATTTTGTTTAGTGTCTAAAGAATTCTTAAACTTAAACAAATTTAAACGAAACTACATTGCAGCGTATCTGGGCTGGCGTTTATGCAGTATAAATACCATGCATGTATCTAATTGAAAAACACAGTAACGATGTCTGACTTAAACATATAAAAGTGATATTCAGCGTATTTTTCGCACATTTGTTTCAAGGTCGGTTGATATAATATGGCCACCAAATACAATATTTACCTCTTTTTCAATCAAGCAGGAAATATAATTTATTCGAGAGAAATTATTTTAAAGTAATTTAAAAAAACAAAACACAAAATGAACTCCATTGTCATGATGGGCTAGTATAAGGTTATCGGTCATTTTAGGTCAAGTAGAAGCGAGCACAACAATCATTGGTAATTATAAATTAAAGTATTTATAAGCAAAGACAAAACAGCCTTTAAACTCCAACGTGAGTAACTTTTTTTTTAATTTGAATCATTTGAATGTTACTGTGTTTTTCTTTGCATCTTGTAAATAATCATTTCAATTGACATAAGAAGTATTTTGAAAAATGCTTTTAAATTGTATGGTCAATTTCAAAACAGGTCTTTGTTAATATTCAAAAAGACTTTTTTTTAATTGAATATATTTGATATTAAACATGTGAATGCTATATCTATTTTTCTACGCCATTTACAACGATGTTGCCTTTTTTTTTAATAAGTTATTTGCGATTTATTTTTCTCTTTATTATTCTCCATTAAGCATACTTAATTCCATAGCAGCAACAAAAAGACGAAAGCCGACACGTGCGGAGGTAACTCAGTTAAATTTAGTATACAACATAACATGCTAAACCGCACAGGAAAATACTTATATTGTGTATCATAGTTTTGTCACACAAGATGATTACACCATTTTTATCTTATCTGTACTCATTATCAATTAATAAATATATCTAATGTTTCTATTGTTCTCGAAGCAAGACCTTGCGGCATCTATTATATATCATTAAAAGTGTCCCTATGCAGTGGCGGATCCAGAAATTTTCATAAGGGGGGGGGGGGGCCCACTGACTGACCTAAGGGGGGGCCGCTCCAGTCACGCTTCAGTGATTCCCTATATAAGCAACCAAATTTTTTCCCAAAAAGGGGGGGGCCCGGGCCCCCTGCCCCCCCTCAATCCGTCTCTGCTATGACCGTTGCAAAACAATCTGTAAGTTCTTAACGATTTAATATATAAATATCGAACCAACAATACTATACGACCATTTATAGCCGACTTCTATTTTCCTTTGAACCTTTCTGGTTCAACGACTAAATATGATAGTTTGCAATATATTTGTGTTGATCGTTCGTTAATACTACACAACTTCCTATTTCAGACGCTAATTGACGAAATGAAATGAAACCAGATGCCACTGCTGGTGGAGATTTATTTTCCCGAGGGAATCACCAGCCCAGTAGTCAGCACTTTTTGTGCTGACATGAATTGTCATTGATATGGTAATATTTAAAAATTTACTGTTTATTTTGAAATACTAAGGTTTTTCTACCTCAGGTATAAATTACCTTAGCTTTATTTGCCCAACTTTTTTATGAATTTTGGTCCTCAATGCTCTTAAACTTCGTTCTTTATTTGGCCTTTTCAACCTTTTTGGATTCCGGCGTCACTGATGAGTCTTTTGTAGACGAAACGCGCGTCTGGCATATATACTAAATTTAGTCCTGGTATCTATGTTGAGTTTATATACAAAACAGTAATACTAAACATTTTGAACCTAAAATTATTTAAATGTATTTTACAAAAGACCCTCTAGCACGCGATTTTGGAGCACCTAACATTATTCGTAGAAAGGGGAAAGCTACATTTTTCCTTTGTGTTTCCCTAGATTTGCCTAATTGGTTTTCAAAATTATAATATGTATCGCAATTTTTGTAATGAAGATGCATTTAATAATAATATAAGCTTTTTTGTATTGATATGAACTTGCTTGGTGTCACTTAAGGGAAATTTTTAGGGAGGGAGAGAGAGAGAATATGTCACTTTTATCACATACAGGATACATACACGATACATTTATGAGAGCAAATGAATTTCCCTGAATATTTTTAAACAAGCACAAAAAAACCAACAAAAAAGAACATTTCGGTGTTTTTTTCCTTTTACGCAAAGGTTGGTTGGGCTCTTATTTCAAGTTTTGATTAAGTAGGATAGAACTTATAAAAGTTTTAAAATAAATTCGATTTCAGAAATAACTGTACAAAAAAAGCAGTAAAATCACAAAAAATCGGAACTCCGAGGAAAATTCAAAACGGAAAGTCCTTGATCAAATGGCAAAGTCAAAAGCTTGAACTCATCAAACGAATGGATACATGTAACAACTGTGATATTCCTGACTTGGTACAAGCATTTTCTTACGTAGAAAATGGTGGATTAAACCTGGTTTTATAGCTAGCTAAACATCTCATTTGTGACAGTTAGATTAAATTCCATTATATTGACAATGATTCGTGAACAAAACGAACAGACGTAACAGGTACAAATGTCAAAAATACAACAGTCAATGTTGTGTTATAATCTTAATAACTTAAAAACTCAGAAATATGTAACAAAGAGGCATAAAATGACATATAGACCATGTTTATTAGCGAAAATGAAAGACAATCAACTAACACGTTTTCGAAGTAACACATATCTTTCCTCTTACTTTTAATGAATGTATTGCTGCGTTTAAAGGAGGGTTAATATTGAAATAGTATTATTTGTCTTTCAATTGTCTGAATTGATGTTGGTGAATTATCCCTTTGAAAAAAACCTTTATTCAACCGAAATGACAAGAAAAATATATTGAGATAGCAATCGGATGTTGAATTTGATGACTAATTCATTGTATCTAAAAATCATTTTGCTAAAGTTTTGCCATTTCCATTTTGATTTGTTTAGAAATTGCAGCGGATTATAGGCGAGGATATTAACTTCCTCCTCTTGTGAATTCTTATTAACTACCTTGCCAAGATAAGAATTAAGATTGGATTAATAAACATGAATATATTTATCCTCAGTGATCTCTATGGTTAAGTTACCATAGAAACTTCATTTAAGTATTCTGATAATATATTAAGCCTATTAATATGTTTCTGTAAAATCCTATATGTTAAAGAAAAGTGAATACAAAAGTAATTCATGGGGTAAATGTTGCTTATTCTTTGATTTTCTATGTTGTGTCATGTGTTCTATTGTTTGTCTGTTTGTCTTCTTTCATTTTTAAAGCCAGGCGTTGTCAGTTTATTTTCTATTTATGAATTAACCGTCTCTCTGGTATCTTTCGACCCTCTTTTATACTGTTTCTAAAACTTATTAAGAAGACTAAAAATACAAATAAAATGTAAATCCAAATGCAACATTATAAAAAGTATTAATTGAATATTACATATAAACATGTTTAAGTTAATTCCAGTTCTTTAAAGTGTAAAAGATCAAATAAGTTTCCGAAGTATTTTCGAAAACAAAAAATTGGCTTCTTTAGACGAATATCGATAAAATCAACATAGTTAAAGGAAACACATAATAGTATTCAAGGACAAAAAGATATGTCATGTATACAAACAAAACAATATTAGTATCATGTACAATCTGATAATATATAATAAAGGTAAAACACCTTTATATTTCA
Organism: Mytilus galloprovincialis; assembly: GCA_037788925.1. Classification (NCBI taxonomy): domain Eukaryota; kingdom Metazoa; phylum Mollusca; class Bivalvia; order Mytilida; family Mytilidae; genus Mytilus; species Mytilus galloprovincialis. The sequence continues at coordinate 48,716,104 of CM075333.1, forward strand.
TTCTAATAACAATCCTAAAATATAGCAACTAATGTTGGGTTTTTCAGACATTTTTAAAAATATTTTGCAACTTCATGAATCATATTTATAAAAAGATTCAGAACATTTTGGTTGTTAGTTATTTTTGTACGGGTGTAATAAATAATGTGTGACTAAAATGAACGTTGTAAGTCATTCGTCATTCCATCCGTATGTGATTAAAAGATTTACCTACTTTTTTTTAACGAACCTTAACATGCTTAACAAAATTTGTTTATGTCGATTTGCTGAGCACCTATTTTCTGCCTTTCAGCTTCAATTATTTGTGGGTTATGTTCTTTTTTATATAATTTTTTGTAAAGAGTGTGGTAACAATGAGAGATAATCTATAATGTGTGCCATGCTTCCGATTGAGAGACCCATTAGTATCCTACGACTCTTTTATGACGTAGGTTGGTCCCCTCCGTAAAATATCAAGTATGCCTCCGGAATATATAAATATCAAATACTGAGATCGGTGTTACGTATCGATTTTCTTTATAGTAGTTGTACATGTTTTTGTCCTTGGTGACAATTTGTGATGAGTCAATCTTTTTCAAACATATTTAAAACATATTCTTATGGTGAGCTTTTACACTACTTTTCCCAGTCAGTGGTTTTGAACTCTCACAAATTTAATATGTTTAACGCGCCACGTTCCATAATTGCCTGTTCGAAGTCATGTGCCTATAATTCACTGGTTGTCGTTGTCAGCTGTCTGTCATATATGTTTTTCGGTTCTTTTTGTCAATAATCAGACCGTTTATTTTTTTGTTTGAATTTTTTTACATTTTTCTTCAACTTTGAAAACAGTCAGTCCAGTATTGTTTTGTCACTTGTCAGGACATAAGGTGTTTATTGTTGTTTATCATGAATAAATGAAAATAACAACTACTTCAACCCTGAAAATGTAGACTAAAATATTCGACAAGTACTTAATTAATTCGTACGCAATCTTTAAGGGAATGGTTCGAACAAAATCTTACTGCCATCAAATATTTTAACAGTAACATCAACAACTTGTATATATTTATTAATATAATAAATTTACTTGTTATTATAATTTATATGACCAATGAAAGCCTCTGCTAGTCTCCACTTAATATTTTATTTTAAAAAGTAACATTTATAAGAACATGCCTGTACTAAGTCAGGAATATGACAGTTGTTATACATTCGTTTGGTGGGTTAAAGCTTTTGATTTTGCCATTTGATTAGGGACTTTCCATTATGAATTTTCCTCGGAGTTCAGTATTTTTGTAATTTTACTTTTTCCTCATTTAACTGACTGAAAAGTATGCGTATATCGTAAACACACAGCTTCTTATGAATACAGAGGCCTTGTGTGTTGGTTGTTTGTTTTATTCCGATGTGTGTGTTATACTACTTTTCTTTTCTAACCGAGCGATCGTTTTCATCAACGTTTAAAACATTTAAAAAATTCTCTTGCTGTAAATTTGCGTAATTTCTTTTTAAAAGTATTTTGAGTGTCAGATGACTTAATGTTAAATATGAAATAGTTATATTTAAACCTTGTGTATCCACCTAGTTAAATGTTGAAGTTTTAGTTTATAAATATACATAATAAAGTAAATAAATTGCTCCAATTCATGCGACCTATTATCTTAAATCATATCAGTACATGTCCTACAAATGAGAACAAAACAAAATGTAAGGTTATTTTCCTTGTTACAATTTAGGACAACTTTAAGGTTTACTAAAAATTATAATTTCTCACGAGTCATGGTATTAATATACATTATATTCATATATGTACAATTCACTATAAAAACCTAAAATTCCTTAGAGAAGAAATCTCACATGGCAAATATAATGATATTTTTTTTACCTTTTTTGTTTTTGTATTACATTTACGATTGTATCGGATTATTTTATAATTTGATTATATGTTTCATTAGTTTCTTCATCTGCAGTGTAATTCAATTTTTTTGTGTGATTACGTATACAACGACTTCCAAAAAGTACACAAGTTTGTATTGTGAATATTAACAAACCTATGAGGAATTATTCTCTTGTTTTCTCAAATTGTATACGTGCAAAGTGTGTATTATTGGTCATTCTTGTAATAGGTTACGTTTATGATAGTTATGTCATTATTGATAGAGGTTTGTTTTTGATGACAAATGTAGGTTTTGAACCAAGGTTTTAAATTGAGAAATTTGAAATCAGCTTTATTGAAGATTTACGGACGTAATCATGATAAATTCTACTTTTAACATGTTTAATAAACGTCTGTGTCACAAATGGCGACTCGTTGTACTCACAATTCTGTCGTGTGTAGAAATATTAAACCTGGTTTTGAAGCTAGGTAGCTAGATTCTGGTACTGAGATGACCTCGTTAGTCAAAATCGAAGTATCAGTCTAAATATGAGACGAAAAAGCCGTGTCTGTTCTTTCTTTGTTTGGTTGCTGCCCCTGAATTGGTAATTTGAAGAAAATTTTGCAGCTTTTGGTTATTATTTTGAATAATATTATGGATAGAGATAAACTGTAAACAGCAATAATTACAGCAAAGGTAATCCAAAAAATAAGTCACAATGACCAAAATAGTCAATTGACCCTTCAGGAGTTATTGTTCTTTAAATTCAATTTTTAACAATTTACAGAAATTTTGTAAATTTTTACAAAATATTTTCCACAGTTACTACTTGGCCATGTTAGAGATAATTGTAAGCAGCAATATTGTTTAGTGAAGTAAGATCAACAAACACATCACCATCACCAAAACACAATTTTGTAATGAATCCATATGTGTTCTTTGTTTAATATGCACATCGACCAAGGTGAGCGACACAGGCTTCTAGTTTAAGACAAAACAATATCAAGATGTTAGATTTATGTATTAATCAACTGTGTATTAAATTCTATGTGACCTTGGTATTACGAAAGGTTGCAAAATATCTTTTACTATTTATGTTCGAATAATTTGCGATATATAGAAACCGAATCTATTAATAAATAGGTTTGACATACACAATATTTTTTGGAATATTATTTTACAAGGGAACTATTTAAGTTCAGATAATAATACACATGATACATGTCTATTGGATTGTATGTTAAATATTCAAATTAATTGGTAGCCTTGAATATTTAAAGTAACACATCATAATAAAGCCGTAGTAAATTGAATTTTGAAAAGTTAGAAGAGATTGCATTTGCGTTTTAACATTTGATACTCATTAAATTATAATTTTAGTTGTCGTTCATTTCGGCATGAAAAATCCAAAGATATGTAAAAAGCTGTATGGAATAAATCAGACAAAATAAACAATAAAAGGTGTTTACAAGTTTCAGTTCCGTGTACGTTATATTTCCTCATAAAAAGAAAGCATTTAATTTCATTTAACGGTTAACGATAAAGAAAAAAAAAAACCAACCTCTTACGATGACAATACCTAAACTGAAATCAAAACTGTATATTCTTAAGAAATGCATAAAATTAAATTGCTGTCATGATAGGCAAATAATACATGTATATGAAACCACAATCTAATTAAAAACCGATCTCTCATCGCTCCTGTTTCTGATATGTCGCGTGGGAGATCTAACGAAACCCGCTTTGAGGTCACATGTGAGTGACCTCGTAGGTGTGTCTTTTTCGACCAATGAAATTGAGTCTTCCACGATCTTGAAAGTTTAACGTAAGGCAAAGGGATGTAACTCATTTTATTTACGACGAAATCGTCAGTCAAAATAATTCATAAACTTTTTTGATTGGCTTATTAATAGGTCGTCAACTTATTTGCATATCTTTATAAATTCATAACTTTTAGTTCACTCACATGTGACCTCAAAGCCGGTTTCGTTAGATCTCCCACGCGACATATCAGAAACAGGAGCGATGAGAGATCGGTTTTTAATTAGATTGATGAAACCATGCCATATTTATGACAACATGTAAACAGATCACAAAATAACATTTGTTAGAAGCATGCAGTAAGATATACTATTATTCAAACATTCTTAACATGTTAAATGCTGCCGGAACTTGATTGATATTTGATACTTTTTGTTTGTGTGCAATTTGTGAGTTTAAACAGTGGATGGATTTTAACAAAATTAAATTTCAATTGAAAATGAAACTGGTATTACATGGTTCATTAAATAATATCAAAACTGTTTCTTTCTGTTCAACTTTTGCGTGAGTTCTATTCTTCCCGTAAGTTTATATACGGATTTAACACTGGGTCTATCTTGGTAGGGTGACTACCCTATTGTTAAGACGGGTATTTGTTGCACGATATCATCCGTTCAAACAAAAATAAATAAAAGTAACAGTTGTATACCACTGTTCGAAATTCATCAATCGATTGAGAAAAAAAACAACAAATAAGAGTTACAAACTAAAACTGAGGGAAACGCATCAAATATAAGAGAATTATGACACAACAGAAACAGACCATTAAAATGTAACACACACAGAAACGAACTATAATATAACAATAGCCATTTTCCTGACTTTCTAGAGGACATATTTAGAAAAAAAAATGGTGGGTACCTTGGAGATCCTATAAGTCTTTAAGGATCTTCAAGGTACGCTCCATGACTTTCTAAGCATTAGTGCTCCAATCGAATCTTCCTATTTACTTAACTTTCAATTAAGAATTGAATGCTCTTTTTTGTAAATTTATCGGGGTGTAAAAGCGTTGACCGAAGTACATTTTGTATGAAGCGTTACAAAATAAAGCATTCAATACTTATAATTACATCTTTACCTATAGGATCATAAAAACACGCCTTTTATCAAGTTTTTATTTCATTTACCTGTGCACTTTATTGTGGGACCTCGTGTCATCATGAATAAAAAGTTGCATTGTGTAATGCAACTGATTAAGGAATATCACGAGATTGCTAGTTAGCCAATCAGAATAACGTATTATAATGAAACATACATCTAATGTAATTATAGAGTAATAGGCAATTGTTACATATTGCTCATATGCAAATCGTTATCTGTTATGGGTGTCATGCTGGTTGATTAACCAGCAAATGCACTTGAAATAAATCTCTAAAAAAATGATACATACGTGTTAAGACAATATATTCATTGATAAATGTAAAACGTGAAAATTTGTAAAATAATCGTAATGTAAGGACAATTTCAATTGAAATTTAATTTTGTTAAAATCCATCCACTGTTTAAACTCACAAATTGCACACAAACAAAAAGTATCAAATATCAATCAAGTTCCGGCAGCATTTAACATGTTAAGAATGTTTGAATAATAGTATATCTTACTGCATGCTTCTAACAACTATTATACTATGTAAGGCGTTAACTGTGAGTTGCAGTCATTTATGGTTATATACGTTTTATTGATTATCATTTAGACATTTTTATTTCTGTTCTTGCGTGATTGAAGCAGAGATAAAATTGTCCCAAATAGTAATTTAAAAGCAATTTTCCTGGATGTCTTTATTAAAATGATTGATAACCACAGGTTTTATAGATATTGCATTTGCTTTTCATAGTTTCAATATATCAGTAAAAAAAAATTGCGTTATTATAATGTTACAGGTCAGAACCTCCTACAACGAGTTAATTTATGGTTTCAGTAATCATTATGTTCTTGTTGGTGCTTAATAGGTCATCAATTTTACTCCTATTCAGTTTACAGATTTTTCAAAGTTTTCAATTTCTGAAAGAATGTCATATACAGGCAATAGTAGTGAATTGACGGTTTAAAATTATTTATATGTTGATCATGTTTTCCTGATCATTTTTCTGTTTCCAGTTTTTGTAAATCTATAAGTATTCAATGTAGTAAGTAAAACGTAGGAATTTTAAGAATATGTTTTTTTCAGGCAAACATGACGTCAAATTAACTGTTCTATATGCATTCATTTTTGAGTCCTACATACAACCTCGGTCATATTGACGTATTTTCAGAACATGTATTGGTGGTAAGTTTTGAAGCTGCAGCATACTTCGTTACAATACAACATATAAGATGATAGACTAAATACAATAAATTGGTCAGAAATCATCATTTGAACAATATCTTTGTTGACTTTTATCACTGACAAACATGAAACTGTATGCGTTCTGAACATTCCGTGAAAGTAATGCTTTTACTTTTAATTCAAGAAAGCAAATCTCACACTACAATTATTATTGTGACCAATTTTGATTTCGATGAGTGCAATATATTTAAAGGAAAATAGAAGATTAACAGACGACAGACCGACAGTGATAAGAAAAGCTCACACTGGACCTCTGCAAATACAAAATGTTTGACTTGTATAAGGTTTTTAAAGGTTGACATTGGTAGACATCAATTGACTATTTCATTACTCATAATTATTTCCAATTCTATTCAAACAAAATTGTTTACAGGGGAAATTTACACATATTCCTTTAATATATTTTTAAACTTCTTCATTGAAAAAAGCATTATCAAAAATAAGGTGACGACTAGTTTTTTTTAGAATAGGTAGAAACAACGTATTGTTATACATCCATATATATGGGATTTAATCATTATTAAAGTTAGCATTGAGAAGTGATGACACGTTTAATTTTGTTCCGCAATGGTGCTATTATTACTATTCTTCTTTTAACAGCTGGAGTGTTTGCAGGTAGGTATCAAACTAATTATTTTTATTTATCTATGCATCGTAACCATGCATATAATTTATGATGGTCTTTGATCGAAATTACGACGCTGGTAAATGATTGAGGATTTTTTTCTGATGTTTTTTTGCTATAAATTAAATTGTAAAATAAGAAAAAATCGGTTATTGTAAGTAAGTTTTGTTAAACCAGGTTGAAATGCTGAAATACAAGAATTTCAATTGAACAAAACGATTGTTTTTAAAATCACATGTTTATAAAAGGTCTTTCGTGCATTATATAACCACAAGTGCCATTACAGAGCTAATTACCTTTAATTTGTGTTGGTTAATGCCCGGGTGTCACAATTTCTGTAATGTGTAATTTCGGGCTAAATCCATATCAACGGTAGGCATTTGTCTTTATTTTCAAGTGAAACTTAAACACACTCTTAAAGTAACAATAGTATGTATTTCATTGGGTGAATTCATACGCTCCCATGACTTTAATATGTATTTTCTACTTCGCCCCAATGTTTTGAATATTATGAACTAAAATCAATGTCGAATATCATACAAACAGCAAGTTTTATGCACTTGTGCAACTTAAAAAATACTGTGAACAAATGGTCGGTTTGCATGTGTATTTATGTCCGGTCATTTGGGATTAAACAAATGGCAAAATCAGAAATAGTTTGCATAACGAATTGTCTTTTTTATCATATGAACGGATTTAATCTTTACAATCATCTTGCCTATCTGTAAGTATATGTGCTTTCTTTTCATCTTGCAGTTTAAACCTGTACTCCTCATACTTGAAATTGAGAATGAAAATGGGGAATGTGTCAAAGATACAACTACATTACCAAAGGGCGGAAGACAGTCGAAGTCTTCCTATTGTTCCTCAACACAGCGAGAAAATCTCACACACAGAGGCGGGCTCCAGAGGGTTTTCAAACAAAAATATGTTCTTATTCATTGTAAATGGATATTATTCTAAACTCCAAATCATATAAATGATCTAAAATTAAAAATTATACAAGACTTACAATAGCCAGAGGCTCTTCACTTCGGACAAGAGCAAAAAAGCGGCCAAATCACATTACAAATGTATATGATTTAGAAAAAAATCACTATTTGAACGCACTACTGAGTAAATGATGTATATGAATAATGCTATTGATACACGAAGGATAATATCTAGTATCAAACACATATTAAGAATTGAATAGTTAATTGTTATTTGTAAATATTATGTTAAGGTGGGGCAATATGAATTCTTTCCGTATTCTAAAGTAACACACATTAAACTCAAACCTTGATTATGTCATTTTAGCAAAACAAACATAATGTGCAAATAGAATTTTTTGTCAAATAACTAAAATTAGTAAGAGGCAATAGCTATAAATCAAAGTTCAGTTTAAAAGTAGATATATAGGTTAAGAGACAAACAAGGTTATGAAACAAAAAGAGAAAAACGTCCTGTTAAAAACAAATCAAAACACAAAAAGTTATATATTTCTCCTTCCTTTCTGTTGTTCATATTGATATATTTTAAGAAAGAAATTAATTTATTAATTTTCCCCCTTAACTAAAATTATTTACAACAGTCGTAAATCTTTTAGGATGAAAATAAATGAATGTGGTTAGTTCAAAGTGCTTTGATGGATTTAACTTTAGGCGGGGTCTATTTTTTTCTAACTTTATTGTCTATCATCGTCCTTTGTATCCCAATGAATTCTTTAGAAACTATGTAGTAACGCTTTGACAACTAGATAATTAGTTTGTTTGGTGTTTAATGCTCTTCAAATACTTGTTAATTAATTGTTGCCTAATCTAGTTTGCTAATGGATAGCATACATATCCTCATAATTAATTCAATTGAAGGGGGGATAAACAGATTTAATAAAAGTGTAATACTAAATAGTTTTCTAAAGAATTCATTGTGATTCAAAAGATAATAATAGACAATAAAGTAGTAGAGAAGATGGTCGAGCAGACTTTTAACAAGGCTAGTAGTGATATTTGTCAAGGATATTTTCCTTATTATGCTTTTTGCCAGAACCAGAATTATAATTTAGTACGCCAGACGCGCGTTTCGTCTACATAAGACTCATCAGTGACGCTCTTATCAAAACAGCTATAAATGTATTAAAATGTTTTTCATGTTGATAAAATAAAGACATCTTCAATAAATAAACAGGAAGGATTAGTCATCTGACAGTAAAAAAGTATGTAACGCTCCTATATTCATATATTCTCTTCGCATAGGTTATTTTATATAGCTTTTGTCGTATGAAGGACATTTTTTTTGCATGAAATTTACCATGATCAAATTTACATTTATCGTAATATTAGGGGACATGATGATCATGATTTGCAACTTTCTAATTGTTTACATAAAAGAAAGCATTTTTTTAATAGATCCATGTACAAATCATTCTTTGATTGAGAATGAAGAGAAAAGATCGTCAGCATACACTTATAATTTCGACACTGATTTCGCATTTAGTGATGATGCATTGGAAGAGGGGTGGTACAAAGTTATCAGCAAGTCAGGGACGGAAATACCGACTGAAGCACCCGATACATTCAAATGTGGAACGTGGTATCCAATATGGCTAGATGGTAACTACAACAAACTAGTTTGAATAGAAAACATATTACATATCTTAGGAGGATGATCGAAGCCTCAGTACCTTCTTAACATATTTTTAATAAAAACAGATTCTTTAATTTTCGATTTATTTTTACAAAATCATGGACACTATACCAATGTGTTGATAACTGTTTTTTTTGAAGCCTTCAATTGAAATCCAATATAATTCCGAAGTGACAAATTTTTATACAATTTTAAGTTCGGAAATTTGCAGAAAGTCTGCAACTCAAGATATTGTCCTTTAAAGCATTTGTTTTTGAATGAAGATTTTGATGTTTTAATTACATCATTTTCAAAGTGCCAATATGCCAATGTTATTGAATTCCATCTTGTTGTTTAGGAAAGTCTATACCATTCAGAAAAAGACAAAAAGTCTTACAATTTGTACTTTATTTGACCTTTTTATCTTTTTTGAAATGTGTGTCTACTGAAAACACTATAAGCCTTATGTCCATGATTAGTTAATTTCATTAACATTTAGATATGCATTTAAAAACGCTTTTCACAGATCAACCAAAACAAATAAAAAAGTAAAGAGATTGCGTCTGTTTGTCATTTTGTGACGATTATGATCATCCAAAAAGGTATACATAAACAGAGAAGCAAAAAAACACAAATGGACATTCAAGCTCATTAGTCGGGAAAACAGTTGACCATGATGTGACGAGAAAGATTGCAAAAATATCAGAAGACAAAACACTGCAAACAAAACCGAACGAGCGCTATGCAAAATGAACCCCACCAATAACTGATGGTGTTCCTAATCTTTGTCGGTTTCCTAAACGTAGAAAAGCTTTTATCAGCTGGCTCCTCTCCCTTGCCTTTAATATATCATAAGGTCCAATGAAATGCAGAGTAGCTTTGTCTTCTGGACCTAATTTATCTTTGATATGATTACAATACCTGGGTGATGTAGACAGGCATGTTATCAGTATCTGAAAAGAAAAATCAGTTATACTTAATTAGTATACTACTAGAAAGTTACTTGTTACCTGCCCAAGGGATGGTATAAAAGACACTTTAAAGTTCTGATATTTGTGAATATAGCACACTGGAAAAAAAGTAGAAGTACCCAGTGATCTTGCTCCACAAAATGATACCCCTCCCCCTTGCAAAGTCCATGATTTGCTAAGGGGAAACCCTAAAAATAATTTTAATAAAAAAATTAAAGAACCTCACATACCCCACACCCCCACATTGTCACTTAACAAACAAAATCTCACCAGATTCCTAAGTTCAAAGACTCATAACTCTACAAAAGTCAACTGATAAAAATTTTCTTGTGGATATGCACAATTAACATATAATGTCCTCATAAACTACAAAGTTTCAACTGTTGCAGTAGTATAATTGGGCCAAAAAAGTTCTAAGGGGCATAACTCCTAGAAAAAAAATTGAATCGTAATTTCCTGCAATAAGCTCATCTACATATTAGTATGTCCTTATTATCTACAAAGTGTCATGAAATTTTGTTGTGTGGTTTCAGAGAAGTTGCGATGACAAACTGTTGCAGTAGTATATTTTGGCCAAAATTCTAAGTTAAAGGGGCATAACTCCTACAATAAAAATTGAATCATAATTTCCTGCCGATATGCACATCTACATAGTAAGTCCTTATTATCTACAAAGTTTCATGAAATTCTGTTGTGTGGTTTCAGAGAAGTTGGGATGACAAACTGTTGCAGTAGTATATTTTGGCCAAAATTCTAAGTTAAAGGGGCATAACTCCTACAAAAAAAAATTCGTAATTTCCTGTCGATATGCACATCTACATAGTAAGTCCTTATTATCTACAAAGTTTCATGAAATTCTGTTGTGTGGTTTCAGAGAAGTTGGGATGACAAACTGTTGCAGTAGTATATTTTGGCCAAAATTTTAAGTTAAAGGGGCATAACTTCTACAAAAAAAAAAATCGTAATTTCCTGTCGATATGCACATCTACATAGTAAGTCCTTATTATCTACAAAGTTTCATGAAATTCTGTTGTGTGGTTTCAGAGAAGTTGGGATGACAAACTGTTGCAGTAGTATATTTTGGCCAAAATTCTAAGTTAAAGGGGCATAACTCCTACAAAAAAAAATTCGTAATTTCCTGTCGATATGCACATCTACATAGTAAGTCCTTATTATCTACAAAGTTTCATGAAATTCTGTTGTGTGGTTTCAGAGAAGTTGGGATGACAAACTGTTGCAGTAGTATATTTTGGCCAAAATTTTAAGTTAAAGGGGCATAACTTCTACAAAAAAAAAAATCGTAATTTCCTGTCGATATGCACATCTACATAGTAAGTCCTTATTATCTACAAAGTTTCATGAAATTCTGTTGTGTGGTTTCAGAGAAGTTGGGATGACAAACTGTTGCAGTAGTATATTTTGGCCAAAATTCTAAGTAAAAGGGGCATAGCTGCTACAAAAAAAAAAATCGTAATTTCCTGTCGATATGCACATGTACATAGTAAGTCCTTATTATCTACAAAGTTTCATGAAATTCTGTTGTGTGGTTTCAGAGAAGTTGGGATGACAAACTGTTGCAGTAGTATATTTTGGCCAAAATTCTAAGTTAAAGGGGCATAACTCCTACAAAAAAAAATCGTAATTTGCTGTCGATATGCACATCTACATAGTAAGTCCTTATTTGTTGTGTGGGGTATAATAAACTGCTGACACAGAGAAATGTCTTGCTGTCAGCAGAAAATTCTGAAAAAGACAATTTGAGGGACAGCAGCATTGACAATTAATACGAAGTCGCTAGACCATGACATCGGGGCAGGGCATCCAAATAACTAAACTGATTTGTACTGATAGTAATGCAATTTTATAGAAAATATCATTTATCTATCAAAAGGGATCATTAATTTTACTGGACTGAAAGTATTGATCATTTAAGAGTTGATCGAAACATTTTAATCAATAAGCTATATATTAACATTACCTTTGTCTCATGGAGCAAAAGGCCAAGACATTGTTTTATGAAGCAAGAATTGCCTAGTCCAATGATCAGCTGTCCAACATGTTGGCTAAATCCTCTTATCTTTGATGGATCCATAGTTTGAAGTGTCTCCTTATCAATAGCCTCTGGTTTTTGTCTAGTATCATGAATCTTTTGATCAACTAATGAATCATTGGTTGAAACTTTAACCTAAGAACAAGGAAAACCATATAGGACCCACTAATTCATAATTAATAACTACTGTACATTCAGAAATTATTGCAAGGTTTCTTTATACAAATAATTTGACTGGTTTAATATCGCAATAATAACTAGAGGCTCTTAAGAGCCGGTGTTGCTCACCTTGGTCTATGTGTTGCAGTGCATATTAAACATAGGACACTCTACATTTTTTAAGACAAGAATAGAATTCATGACAAAACTCTCTGTTTTTGTGTCAGTGACTTGTTTGTAGAACTTACTTTACTAAACATTCTTGCTTACAGTTATCTCTATCTATAATGAGCTTGGCCCAGTAGTTTCAGAGCAGAAAATTTTTGTAGAAGATTAACTCCTGAAGTGGTCAATTGACAATTTTGATCATGGTGACTTATTTGTAGAGCTTACTTTGCTGTTTACAGTTTATCTCTTTCTATTATAATATTCAAGGTTATAACCAATAAACTGCTTCGCTGAGCGCAGCTGGATACGCCCCCAGAGGTCCAACCCTGAACAGTTGGGGCAAAAATGGACACAATATTCAAGCTTGATACAGGTCTGAATTTGGATTGTAATTAAATATTTGACATATTATAGGTTTCTGAATAAATGTAGCCAAAGAACTTGGAATTGGTTATATGAATAAAACCCCAAAACTCGGAAACGGTAATTCTGAAATTTATAAAAAATGAAAGGGAGCTCACGTCAATAGATATAAACAATTCACCAAAGTTTCATGCATATTGGTTAAAGTTTTTTTGAGTTAATGTCCGACATGTTGACGAAGGACTGACGGACAGACGGTCAACGGTATACCATAATACGACCCGTAAACGGGCATATAAAAACTGCAAAATTTCCTTAAAATTAACAATTCAGGGGCAGCAACCCAACAACAGGTTGTCTGATGCATTTGAAAATTTCAGGGCAGAAAGATTTGTACCTGATGAACAATTTTACTCCTTCTCAGATTTGCTCTAAATGCTTTAGTTTCAGATATATAAGCCAAAAACTGCATTTTACCACCAGGTTCTATTTTTAGCCATGGCAGCCATCTTGGTCAATGGGTGTAGTCATCAGATACATTTTTTAAAGAAGATACCCTAAGCATAATTTAGGCCAAGTTTGGTTTAATTTGGCACAGTAGTTTCAGAGGAGATTTTTGTAAAAGACTACAATAAAATGCTCCGCTGGGCGCAGCTTGATACGACCGCAGAGGTCGAACCCTGAACAGTTGGGGCAAGTATGGACACAACATTCAAGCTTGATACAGCACTGAATTTGGATTGTGATTAAATATTTGACATAGCATAGGTTTCTGACACAGAATGTGCTCTAAGAACTAAAAAATTTTTTAATTTACCTATTCAAACCATATCATTATCATTTGCTTTTATATATAAATCAGAAATAACCAATTTAAAATGGAAAATTTTAAAGTAAAAAAAAGTAAAAAAAAATCCCCCCCCCTTATTTTGTGAACCCCCTTATGATTCATCACCCCCAAACTCAATCCCAGCCTTCCCTTTGTGGTATGGTACCTTGCAGTACAATTTCATAGAGATCTATACACCTGAACACAAGTTATTGTCTGGAAACTAGAAAAATGCTTGTTTTTTTGGCCCCTTTTTGGCCCCATATTCCTAAACATTTAAAGCAATTACCCCCAAACTCAAACCCAGCTTTCCCTTTGTGATATGGAACCTTGTAGTACAATTTCATAAAGATCCATACACTTACACACAAGTTATTGTCCTGACTCTAGAAAAATTCTTGTTTTTTTACCCTTTTTGGCCCCTAATTTCTAAAATTTTGAAGCAATTACCCCCAAAATCAATCCCAGCCTTCCCTTTGTGGTATGGTACCTTGCAGTATTATTTCAGAGAGATCCATAACTTGAACACAAGTTATTGTCTGGAAACTAGGAAAATGCTTATTTTTGGCCCCCTTTTCTTAAACATTTGGGCAATTACCCCCAAACTCAATTCCAGCTTTCCCTTTGTGATATGGAACCTTGTAGTACAATTTCAGAAAGATCCATAGACTTACACACAAGTTATTGTCATGAAACTAGAAAAATGCTTGTTTTTTGCCCCTTTTTTGGCCCCTAATTCCTAAAATTTTGAGGCAATTACCCCCAAAATCAATCCAAACATTCCCTTTGTGATATGGAACCTTCCAGTACAATTTCAGAGAGATACATACACTTGCACAAGTTATTGTCTGGAAACTAGAAAAATGCTTATTTTTGGCCCATTTTTGGCCCCTTATTCCTAAACGTTTTGGGAAATTACCCCCAAACTCAATTCCAGCTTTCCCTTTGTAATATGGACCCTTGCAGTACAATTTCAGAAAGATCCATACACTTACACACAAGTTATTGTCATGAAACTAGAAAAATGCTTGTTTTTTGCCCCTTTTTTAGCCCCTAATTCCTAAAATTTTAAGGCAATTACCCCCAAAATCAATCCAAACATTCCCTTTGTGATATGGAACCTTTTGGTACAATTTCAAGAGAGATCCATACACTAACACACAAGTTATGTCAGGGAGTTACAAAAATGCTTATTTTTGGCCCCTAATTCCTTAACTGTTGGTACCATAATCCCCAAAATCAATCCCAACCTTCCTTTTGTGGTATTGAACCTTATGGTAAAATTTCATAGAGATCCATTCACTTAAACTAAAGTTAGAGTGCGAAAACCAATCGGTCTTCGGACGACGACGACGTCATACCAATATATATATATATATATACGACCACAAATTTTTTTTGCGGTCGTATAAAAATTTACGAAAAATTGTGAAAAAATGACTTTAAAGGGCAATAACTCTTTTTGGGGTGAATTGACAATTTTTGTCATGTTTGACTTATTTGTAGAGCTTACTTTCATGACTTTGCTGAACAATTTTTCTGTTTACAGTTTATCTCTATCTATCAGTCAGGGGCGTTACTTAAACAAGTTATTTTTTTTAATTACCTAATATATAAGTAATTTTTTATTTTAAAAATAATAAAATTACTTAATAGAGTTATTTTAATTTTCAATAGAAACATAGACTAAATGTAGTTTTCATGATTTTTAAAACACCATTTTATATGATAAAATAAAGAATTTATCAGATTTGAGAGGAGTATAGAGATAAAGGGTTACTTTGAAAATAATGACAAAAATATTATTTGAATAAGTTATTTTTAACATTTTTGAAAAAAAATAGCAATTACACTTACCTATTAAAGGCACATAATTGAATTAGGTTACAAATTATAAATAACTTCAGGTCTTAATTAATTCAAAAGTATCAATCTATTTATATCAGTCTACCTTCAAGATTTTAGAGGAAAATGATAATTTAATAGTCCCAAGAGACCAATCTTTGACCCAGAAGCGTCGTTATGAAAGATAAGTGCGTTGGAAAGTTAATTAGTGTTTCTGAAGAATTAGTTTTTATATATCAAGGGAAAAATAACCAGATAACTGTGAAAATTATTTAAAGCTAGTAAAATCTGTATTCTTAAACACCTATAAAAATAATATTTAGAAAAATAACTTATATAAGTTATATTTAAATTAGCCTCGTTTTCAACATTACTTGTATAGGTAATTTTAATTGTTACTTGTTTAAGTAATGGCCCTGACTGATCTATTATAATATTCAAGATAATAACCAAAAACTGCAAAATTTCCTTAAAATTACAAATTCAGAGGCAGCAACCCAACAACGGATTGTCTGATGCATCTGAAAATTTCAGGGCAGATAGATCTTGGCCTGATGAACATATTCACCCCCATGTCAGATTTGCTCTAAATGCTTTAGTTTCAGAGATATAAGCCAAAAACTGCATTTTACACCCATGTTCTATTTTTAGCCATGGTGGCCATCTTGGTTGATGGGCGGGGTCATCGGATAGTTTTTTTATAACTAGATACCCTAAGGATGATTTAGGCAAAGTTTGCTTTAATTTGGACCAGTAGTTTCAGAGGAGATGATTTTTGTAAAAGTTAAGGGACGACGACGACGATGGACGCCAAGTGATGAGAAAAGCTCACTTGGCCCTTTGGGCCAGTTGAGTAAAAATTGCATTCTGATATCTGATACATAGTTTATATTTTCATGGTACATGTTCATGGATTTTAGTTTTTTGAAAAAAATCAGTGGAGAAATTTTAAGCCATCTGATATAAACCTTCGATATAAATTCTTTAAATATTTGGCAAGAATAGTACACAGGAGAGCACTTACAAGACTAGACTTAAGAAATCTGCATACATTGGAAATGAAAATTAATTGTTGACACACAAGCCTGAAATTTTTTTACTTTATTTATATATGAAGAAGTACCTCTGCAACTGTCATTATCTGTATCTGTGTTACATCCGTTACATCAAGCATTTCATTTGATGAAATTATGAAAGTTAAGTCTGGAACTGCCACAACACGTACATCCTTGATCATGGTTTCCTCGACCAATCCTATACTACAAAAAGAACCATTTTCAAAATTAACCTTTCATCATTTTCATATACAGGGTACCAGGATTTGATAATTTAGGTCGAGTCAATCGATTGCGATCTTGTTTTAATCAGTTATTTAAGGTGGTTACAATATTTCATGGATTTTAAATATGTCAAGGGCTAAATATTTTTGTGAGGTTTTTTGTTCATGCTTTTCTTGTCACTGATTTTGATCTTCCTTAATGTTTATAGGACAAGGTACAATTTGGGGTAAAATTTTCCTTAACATAAACTGTAATCCAATGAAATATTTGGCTTCTATTCTTGTATGAAATATTTGCCTTTCATTGGTTACACAACCATAAATAGAGGCTCTAAAGAGCCTGTGTCCCTCACCATGGTCTATGTGCATATTAAACAAAGGACACAGATGGATTCATGACAAAATTGTGTTTTGGTGATGGTGATGTGTTTGTAGATCTTACTTTACTGAACATTCTTGCTGCTTACAATTATCTCTATCTATAATGAACTTGGCCCAGTAGTTACAGTGGAAAATATTTTGTAAAAAATTACAAAAATTTACAAAATTTATGAAAATTGTAAAAAAATGACTATAAAGGGCAATAACTCCTTTAGGGGTCAATTGACAATTTTGGTCATGTTGACTTATTTGTAGATCTTACTTTGCAGTACATTATTACTGTTTACAGTTTATCTCTATCTATAATAATATTCACGATAATAACCAAAAGCTGCAAAATTTTCTTAAAATTACCAATTCAGGGGCAGCAACCCAACAACGTGTTGCCTGATTGGTCTGAAAATTTCAGGGCAGATAGATCCTGACCTAATGAACAATTTTATCCTGCAAGATTTGCTCTAAATGCTTTGGTTTCAGAGATATGAGCCAAAAACTGCATTTTACCCTATGTACTATTTTTTAGCCATGTCAGCCATCTTGGTTCGCGGGCGGGGTCATCAAACACATTTTTGAAACGAGTTACCCTTATGATGATTGTGGACAAGTTTGGTTAAATTTGTCTAAGTAGTTTCAGAGGAGAAGATTTTTGTAAAAGATTACAAAAATTTACGAAAAATGGTTAAAAATTGACTATAAAGGGCAATAACTCCTTAAGGGGTCAACTGACCATTTTGGTAAAGTTGACTTATTTGTAGATCTGTCTTTGTTGAACATTATTGCTGTTTACAGTTTATCTCTATCTATAATAATATTCATGATAGAAGTTTCCATGTCAAAATTAGACCTTCTTATTCAGTGACTCATACTATAGTAAGTCATTTTTGTGTTTGAAACAATTGACAAAGGTATCAACTAACTGGATCTGGATGGTAAGTATTACTTTTGATTTCACAGCACTCACTTCATACTAACAACATTTCACTTGAGCAATCTGCTAAAACATTTTACCAGTTGATCAGTTAGTTGGAGAAGAAATCTAACTGCAATTTGGTAAACTGTTTTGGCCATTGCTATTGTGATACCCCAAAGGTCACTGGATAAGCACAGTAATAAGTTTTTTACATCTTGTGTTGAAAACCTGAGGACTGACAGATGTATGAGCAAAACTCATGATTATGCAAAATTAAATCAATTTGTACAAAAGAAATTTACTAAGTCAGAACAAGTAAAATTTTCAATTCCACCAGTCACAATAAATGGTCTATTTAATGAGATGATCAAACTTGACATTAATAAATCCACCGGATCTGATAACATAGGACCAAAAATTTTAAAATTGAGTGCTCCTTTCATAACGTCATCTTTAACTTACATTTTTAACAGAATAATAGATACAAGTACATTACCCAGTGTTCTAAAGAATGCAAGAGTAACCCCTGTTTTTAAAGCTGGTGAAAAATTCATGGCAACAAATTATAGACCAATTTCTGTACTTCCCGTTTTATCAAAACTTTTAGAAAAGCATGTTTCAAAACATTTGTATGACTACCTAAAAAGATTAGATCTTTTACACCCAGCACAGTCTGGGTTTCGACAAGAACACTCTTGCCAAACTGCCCTTATCAATATCATAGATAAATGGATACAGGATATGAATGATGGTAATATCAACTTAGCAGTCCTGTTGGATTTTAAGAAAGCTTTTGATGTAGTAGATCATGATATTCTCTGTAAAAAACTTGAAATTTATGGATTTGATAATACTGCTGTTTCTTTTTTTAAATCATATTTGAATGAAAGAACTCAACAAGTACAAATTGGTAATGCTCATTCTGAAAAACTTTATATCAAGTATGGTGTCCCCCAAGGCTCCATATTAGGCCCCCTTCTGTTTATATTATACATAAACGACCTTCCTATTTATATGCAAAATTGTTGCACTGATTTATATGCCGATGATTCAACTTTACATCTTTCTGGTAATTGTTATCAAACTCTACAGTCAAAGGTACAAGAAGATTTACATGGTGTAGAGGAATGGTGCAATGATAACAATATGTTCATCAATAAAAATAAAACAAAATATATGATTATTGGAACGAAGCAAAGAGCAATGCCACATTACAATGAGAGTTGTTTAACTATTAACAATCAAGTGATACAATCTTCCACATGTGAAAGTCTTTTAGGCATTAAAATTGACCCTTCCCTCACATGGACAAACCAAATTGATGTGATCTGCTCAAAAATATCATCTAGACTATATCTACTATTAAAGATTAAAAAATTTCTAAATCTAGACTGCAGAAAATTATTCTATAATGGTTATATCTTGCCACTAATTGATTATTGTTGTATAGTGTGGAGTAGTTGTAGCAGTGAGGGTTTAAAAAGGATATTAAAATTACAAAAGAGGGCTGCTAGATTAATACTAGAAACAGACCCATTCGCTCCTTCTGCACCCTTATTCAAACATTTAAACTGGATGACAGTTGAACAGAGAATAAAATATCATAAGTTAGTGATGACATTTAAGTGCATTAAAAATGATGCCCCATCATATCTTACTAACAAGTTTCATTATGTTTCAGACAGAAATCCATACCCCTTGAGAAATGCTGTTCAAGGAAACCTCATACTCCCTAAACCAAAAACAGAATTGTTCAAAAAATCTTTTATGTATTCTGGACCATTCTTGTGGAATAATTTGCCAATACCGTTAAGAAATATTACAAATGTTAATTCTTTCAAATACAAAATAACAGATCATTTATTGAAATCAACCTAGCTATATCAATAATATTAAAAACTGATCATGTCATCATGTTTATTTTTTTCATCACATTTTATCAAGTTGTATTAAACATTATTATCATACTTGACTTTTTATACTAATGTATGCAATGTATATGTTTGCATTTTGTTTGATTTCTCATGATGAGGGCCTCAGGGAAGATTAGTTATATAGCTAACTGTGTAACCCTCTTAAAATAAAGTATTGTTGTTGTTGTTGTTGTTGTTGTCCACTTAAAAAACACACCAAAATGTGTCTATATGAAGTGAAAACATCCATTGTTTATGAATGCTTATCGTGTCAATATTTTTAAATCACTTAAACCTGTCGAGCATTATTAAATATTGATTCGTATTCACATATATGTTGTTTACAAATCCAATCAATATTAATAAAGGAACAGTAGTTTTGTTTTGTTGTTGTTAAAATGGGACAGTAACTATATAATCATGATAATAGCCCAGATACCATTTATGTAGGAAGCAGGCCATGCGATACCCTCCTATATTATTAAGATATTTAACGTTTGGCATCACTGGGGTATATTTGTGCAAAAAAAGTTCACTTATAATTAATAAACGATAAATTTAACTGTACAAAACTAATCAATTACAATTTTTATGTTCATTCTAAGTATGCATGACATATTTGCCACTAAGCAACCAAGAGTTAAATTATGCGTTGCAAATTAACAAACCGCGTTGCACAAACTTATGCTAATCAAAGCATTGTCAATGTTGTGATCCAGCCATATTCATAGCTAGTCTGATATTCTTCTAACCATACTTTTTTTTTCTCTTTTCATTTCCAATCTTACTATAAAATTTCTGTGTAATTGTCCAAATGTAGGGAATTTCACAATATTGATGCAAATATTGATATATTTACATATTGATATGTCAATTTTAGACTCTGTCAGATTTTTTTTTAATAAATGGTGGTACAACAGGTCATGAGATATTAACTGTGGTGAATTAAGACTGGGGTTGTTTCCAATTAATACTTACACCTTTGAGTGTAATTATTTGAAAATCATGACATTTGATAATCATACTGACTCTTACTTGCCAATTGAAAGAATTGGAGTTATACCATTTCAAAAAAGTGTGGGAATCAACTTAGATCTATTAATACACATGTTGACCCAAATTTCGTTGAATAACAACTTACACAAGCATAAGATACTTATATAAAACAAAATTCTTATCAACTGATTCAATTGATGTAAAAATACTTTTTCAAAATAATTCATAAATAGTAAATCATTATAAATTTTGATTTACAAAGGAACTATATGCAAGTGTATATCTAAAATAAAAGGGTTGTTCGTCCAATCTTTTCTAAATTCAAGGGCAAATAAAATGTCAAAAGTTGGCAGTTGATGATTAACATGATTAAAATGGTGTAGAAAGATTCCACAAATCATAAAAACACATTATAAGTTTCATGATATGTCTTCAACTTAGCATGGCTGAATCAATAAAACCACTGCAAGCAAAACGCATTTTTATTGTGCCATTCTTATTCTTATCTGGTGTCTATTTGAAAGCAGAAGTCATTGATATCATCTTTCACTGTGGATAGACAGGATAATGTTCCATGTCTTGGGCATTGGTCTTTACCAAACAGAATACCTTTATTTCCTCCAGATGTCGTTTGATCTGTTTTAGAATCCTGCAACCAAAACCAGACGTCTTTAATCATGTTTTCAAAAATTATTAAATTGCCATAAAAGTTATTGCCTTTACTGAGGACATATTATTGCTAAAAGTTTTGAGATGTTCTGGTGTTTTAAAGCGGACACGCTTTGCAAATAATAATAATTGAACACGTTTGGATCATTTAGGATTTTGAGGACATGTTTGGGCATTGTTGGGGAGATTGACACTTTTGGAAGTGTTACATATACATTGTATCATGTCTGTCTGAATTTCAAAATTTTAAAGAAATAACATTTTCATTCCACTAATTAAGCTTGCTCATGTTGTTTCATTTCTTGTTGTAGCAAGATGTTCGTAAGGAATCTTAGCTGCTATTCTCAATTTAAAAAAAACAATATCTTACTGGTTTTACATGTATGTACATGTATTGTAACACAATAGTCCAGCAATGTGAAAAAAACCCTGAAAAGTCAGTCCTCATTCTGCAGTATGTTAAGGTTAAGCACAAAGTGGTTAAAGAAACAGTCTTGTCAATAGTCATGATAGTAATGGTCAAAATTTATTTTCACCATATTTTTTAAAGAATTTACCTTCCCTTTAGGTTACACATTCTGCAAAACTTCTCCAGCATTGTTGTGAACCTCATTTCTTCCACTGTTCTAGAAGTCAACAACAAATCACGAAGTATTTCTTTTAGGTCATTTTGAAAGTCATGTCTTCCAGCTTCAATATGATGTATCATAACTCTGAAAAAAAAATCCTAATTATTTATATAAGAACTGGACACTGATTAGAGGTGCATAGAATCTGCTGTCGATTTGGAAACTTGTTCTATAATCTATTATTAAGTCAGACTTGGTGTCTATTTGAGTCGTACCTGTACATATATATATGCAAAATCAAATAAATGGGGAATATGTCTATGGGACACAGATGATGCCCCCGCTAGCATATCATATAAAGTTATAAAGGGCAGGGTTTCCCCGAGTCAATTATTTTTTTCGCCAACTTACATAAATATATTTTTCGTTTAAAATGTTCCTTCTTTCTAACCCCCCCCCCCCCCCCATTTACTTTTTAAAAGATACTATAAAAATAGCAATATAGACATCATAATTTTGACTTCAAAAGTTTATCGGATATACATTTCCCTTCCAGTTGAAGGATAAAGACTAAAGGCAGAGACTTTTCTTACTTTTCAACAGGTTTGGAACAACCCTCCAAATGTGGGATATCCCTTAAATAAGGGACTGTCCCTCAGACAAGGGATCATTTTGCTGTTGTAGAAAAGTAAAAAGAAAAATTTAGCTTTTTTTTAACTTAAACGGGGAAAAATTCATTATATTTGGAACAACTTTTCTTAAAGAGGGGTCCACTTATTTTTTAAAATAAAGAAGATACATGTACATGATGTATAAGTCCAGGAATATTACAAAATTCTTGGACATGTTTTGACCATATAATACCAGATAGTTGTATAGTTCTTTGGGAAAAGTTTCTTCAAATGATATGAATATGTGCCCTTTTGTACTAAAAAGTGGTTTTTACAACAAAACATTTTTTTTTTATCACTTGAAATTGATCCCTGATTTAAGGGATAGTCATTACATTGAAGGGTTACTTATTTGAGGAGTTGTTCCCAACCTGTTGAATATATTTCTTCATAACGACAGTTTTCTTTTCCGGACCATCGTAAATGAAAAAGTTGAGACGTAAAAATATGCTTGAAACACGTGCGTCGCCAAAACGAAAAATAAATAAAATGGATGAAATCAAATCATTATATATATTTCTTTCGCCAAATTCTTTCGCAAATGATGAATTTTAATCGCCACAATTTTTATTTTTTTGCAAAATGCGAAAATGGTGAACGCCAGCGGTAACCTTGAAAGGGACATAACTGAAGAACAGTAAAAGTGACGCTACTCAAATTTGTACTTGATCTGAGTTTTGTGGTTATATGTATTGTGTATAAGTTTTATAACATTTCGTTGAGGCAAACTGAAGGTAGAGAACGGAAACAAAAAATTCAGCAATTATTCCATTTGTAAAGGGGCATAACTTTAGAACAGTAAAAGTGACACCACCAAAATTCAAACTTGATCTGTATTTTGTGGTATTAAGCATTGTGTATAAGTTTCATAACATTTGGTTGAGGCTAACTTTAGTTAGGGAATGGAAATGAAAACTAGTATTTTTTCCATTTGTAAAGGGGCATAACTCTAGAACAGTAAAAGTGACACTACCGAAACTCAAACTTGATCTGTGTTTTGTGGTAATAAGCATTGTGAATAAGTTTCATAACATTTGGTTGAGGCAACCTAAACTAGATTTGATTTGATTTTTGGTGTTTTAACGCCACTTTTAAGCACCGCTTTTGGGCCAATTTTTATTGGTGGAGGGAGCCGGAGTGCCAGGAGAAAACCACCGACCTGTGATAGGAAAACTGACAATCCTAGTCAATTTAGATTGGAGTCCAGTGCACCCGCACAAGCGGGGTTCGAACTCACAACCTCAGTGTTGACTGGCTAGTGATTACAGTAGTAACTACTTAGACCACTCGGCCACTGAGGCCCCTCCTAAACTAGAGAGCGGGAATGAAAAATTCAGCAATTTTTCCATTTGTAAAGGGGCATAACTCTAGAACGGTTTAAGTGACGCCACTGAAATTTAAACTTGATCTGTGTTTTGTGGTAATAAGCCTTTTGTAGAAGTTTTATAACATTTGGTTGAGGCAAACTAAAGTTAGAGGACGGAAACCAACTTTGGGAAGTAAGCCAAAATATTTATCAAATGGAATTTATTTTAAGATGTTGCATTAGAATGGAGATATCTGTATTGTATTTCGTTGCTAGGTAAACTCAATTTGTGACAGTCAAATCTACGTTTCACGAAGGCCAAGCTTAAAATACAATACAGATATCTCCGAATTACAGATATTTGAATTTTAATGAGGGCCGGTAAATAATGAAAACTTATAAATGTAAATAAAATGCTCCGCTGGGTGCAGCTTGAAACGACCACAGAGGTCGAACCCTGAACAGTTGGGGCAAGTATGGACACAACATTCATTATAAGCTTGATACAGCACTGAATTTGGATTGTGATTAAATATTTGACACAGCATAGGTTTCTGACACAGAATGAATGTGGTCTAAGAACTTAAAAATATTTTTAATTTGCCTATTCAAACCATATCATTATTATTTGCTTTTATATATAAATCAGAAATAACCAATTTAAAATGGAAAATTTTAAAGAAAAAAAATGGAAAAAAAGGAAAAAAAAATCCCTCCCCCAAATTTTTTGAACCCCCTTATGATTCATCACCCCCAAACTCAATCTCAGCCTTCCCTTTGTGGTATGGTACCTTGCAGTACAATTTCAGAGAGATCCATATATACACTTGAACACAAGTTATTGTCTTGAAAGTAGAAAAATGCTTGTTTTTAGGCCCCTTTTTGGCCCAAAATTCCTAAACGTTCAGGGCAATTACCCCCAAACTCAAACCAAGCTTTCCCTTTGTGATATGGAACCTTGTAGTACAATTTCATAAAGATCCATACACTTACGCACAAGTAATTGTCCTAAAACTAGAAAAATGCTTGTTTTTTGCCCCTTTTTGGCCCCTAATTCCTAATATGTTTAGGCAATTACCCCATAATCAATCCCAGCCTTCCCTTTGTGGTATGGTACATTGCAGTACAATTTCAGAGAGATCCATACACTTGAACACAAGTTATTGTCTGGAAACTAGAAAAATTCTTATTTTTGGCCCCTTATTCCTAAACGTTGTGGGCAATTACCCCCAAACTCATTTTCAGCTCTCCCTTTGTGATATGGAACCTTGTAGTGTTGTGATATGGAACCTTGTAGTGTTGTGATATGGAACCTTGTAGTACAATTTCAGAAAGATACATACACTTACACACAAGTTATTGTCATGAAACTAGAAAAATGCTTGTTTTTGCCCCTTTTTTGGCCCCTAATTCCTAAAATTTTGAGGCAATTACCCCCATAATCAATCCCAGCATTCCCTTTGTGATATGGAACCTTGTGGTACAATGTCAGAGAGATCCATACACTAACACACAAGTTATGTCTGGAAGTTTTTTTTTGTCCCCTTTTTGACCCCTAATTCCTTAACTGTTGGTACCATTATCCCCAAAATCAATCCCAACCTTTCTGTTGTGGTATTGAACCTTATGGTAAAATTTCATAGAGATCTATTCACTTAAATTAAAGTTAGAGTGCGAAAACCAATGTGTCTTCTGACGACGACGACAACGACGCCAACTTCATACCAATATACGACCACAAAAATTTGTTTGCGGTCGTATAAAAATGGAAAAAAAATGGTAACATTTGTCATTTCCATGTGTAAGGGCAATAACTCCCATAAGAAGTTGTCTGACAGTTTTACAGCTGTGAGGTTTAATTATGCATACAAATTTTCCAAAATGCTAAAATTATCACTGATACCTTTATCTTACATTCATTTAGAGTATTTTCCTGAAGAAATAACTGTGAAGAACTTCTTAAAAGCAATCGTGCTTTGAAAACGTACACAGATTTAACATATCCGTCTCTGGTCCATGTTTTACCATTGTCAAGTCAACATCCAGTATTAGAAAAATGTGATTTTTAAAATATAAAGCAAAGTTGTTGAGAACATAATGTCTGTCACCATGCTGGTGACGATTTGTCTCGGTGCTGAAGTGTCTAGAATGCTGCAAACTTGACACATTCAGTCAGGGTTACTACTTGTACAAGTTATTATTATCCACCCCTAGTTGATCCGGCCCTATAATAAAATAATAATGAATAATTAACTTCGGCGGATTTGGTGACATATCTGAATCAGTATAAATGGAATTTGTAAAAAGTATCGATGAATAGTGACAGCAGGTAAGCAGGTAAGTGAAGGATGCCTAATATTACCTTTAGCATGTTTAGAGAAACATTCAGATGAATTACTTTAAATCGATACAAAAATGAGTAATCAGTGTGATTTGTACAATTTGTTAAGCAGCATCGATATCAGTATATGAATATGAAGTTATTTTCCATGATAACCATGATAACTCAGAATACAATTGGGAAAAGTTTATATTCAATTCCGACACATAGAAGAGATAAATAGATATTTACAATCCACTGGAACACATAATAATGTAATTACCATAATGATCATTAGTCTATACATTTGTAATTGGTTTGTTTATTCAACAATTGTCTGATGATCGTGAACCAAAGTAAGGCTGGTCGTAATCACTTAATTCAATTAAAATCATAGCTATTAAAATTTACTAAGAGCTAATTTCCTAATTCTTGTAGAGTAAAACTTTGGTGGCTTGCTTGCTTTGTTTGTATAACAATGTATAAACTTTTAACTCAAGCTTTGACATCTTCAAACAATATATATAGGCATAGTTAAACCTGTATATATTATATTTACATTTAATTGGACGTTATCCCAATAAAATTGTACAATATACAAACAAAGCAAGTAAGTAAGCTAACCTGAAAGTCTTGCTCTACATGCATTAGGAAATTAGCTCTAAATAAACAATTCACAGGGCCGTAACTAGGCCTTGGGAACAGACGAGGCAGGGGTTTAACGGGAGCCGCCGATTGAGGCCCCCTGGCCGAAAATTGTAACATTAATTTATGGTTCGAAATATATCTTGTTACCTCCGTTGTTTGTATCATATTTATCGTTTTGTTTCATATTTACCATATAAAGAACTGTAATAGTCTATCAGAGCCGGTTGACAGATATTTGCCTCGAATTTTGTACCATCAATTATATAAAATTTACAGTAGGTTATATGTCTGATAGTAGAAAATGCGGGACAAGTGTGTGTGGTCAACGTTTTATTAAAAATAACACACATTTTCAATAACACTTTAATAAAGCGCAAAGAGTGGAACCTAGTCACTGTCTGTGAATGCTAGTTTGACCTTTCTTGTGCCACTATTATCCCATCGTCTGACTACTTTCTTTGAATTGAATAATTAATTTTTTTTGCTAATTCTATAAACATGATAAATGCATGTGCGTATTGCTGTGTGTTTGTTTTTCTTACAATGTACATTGGCTAGAGGTATAGGGGAGGGTTGAGATATCAAAAAACATGTTTAATTTTTAGTTCATTTATATATTTCAGAGTTTTATAGTATGACGTCCATTATCACTGAACTACATGTAGTACACATTATTGTTTAGGGGCCAGCTGAAGCACGCCTCCGGATTCGGGATTTTCTCGCTGTACTGAAGACCCATTGGTGGCCTTCGGCTGTTTTCTGCTCTTCGGTCGGGTTGTTGTCTCTTTGACACATTCCACATTTCCATTCTCAATTTTATTACACCCGAATCAATAATGATACAAATTAAATACTCTCTAGTCACCTTTACCATGGTTAATTGTGTGACCGTCTTTATTTCACAAGCCCAAAGTATTCCCACAATACTCCATGGAAATTCAAAGTATCAAGCAATCAAATTGTCATTCTGCCAAGGTCTTGTCCTGTCCGTTTAACATTTGAATGGAATAATCACATACATTTTGTAACTTGCTCTCTATATATAGCTAAAAGAAAGCCTACTTCATGTACTTGCCGTTGAACCAAACAAATCCTCCATCCATCCAAAATAAATGTTTTGTTTTCGAATAGCAGCCAGGTTTGCAGCAAAACATTTGAAAATGCCTCAAATCTTCATTTTATTTGAAAGAGAACTACATACAAATTGTGGGGTGTTTAGGTATTCATGTGTGATCTGTGAATGCTTCTTTAATAATATTAACTGAGCAAGGTGAAGAATTCAAACTATTTTAATTTTGATTTACTTTGCGAACTGACAACATGACTGATAATGTTGGAAATATCCATTATCAATAATTCATTTTCACGGGAAATAAATAATTACAGAACCAAATGCCGGTTTACTGGCGATGGTAATCAGATACAGAGATATTGATACCTTACGTTGAAATAAAAGTACAGAAGCTGCACGTCAACATAAATTACTATTCGAAGTATGCATTACTTAATTCTTGATGTTAAAATGCAAGGATGTGTTCTACCCTCTGCATGCATGCCTAACTTTCTCCATTTTCTTTTTTTCCCTTATTATTTTTTTTTGCCAGCAATTGCCTCGTCTGCCTCATTGTAGTTACGGCCCTGATTCAAGGTCTTTATAGTTGGATCTTTTATTAGAAGTTCTAATAACGTTTGTCAGGACCTCAGCAGGAATATCAACTCTTCCTGCTGCTTTTCAAAGATAAGCATGAAATACATGTACAGCTTTTAAGACTTCTTCTTATATATATCTATAATAATATTCAAGATAATAACAAACTAGAGGCTCTAAAGAGCCTGTGTCGCTCACCTTCGTCTATGTGAATATTCAACAGAGGACACAGATGAATTCATGACAAAATTGAGTTTTGGTGATGGTGATGTTTTGTAGATCTTACTTTACTGAACAATCTTGCTGCGTACAATTATCCCTATTAATTAGGTTTGGCCCAGTAGTTTCAGTGGAAAATGTAAGTAAAAACTTACAAATTTTATGAAAATTGTTAAAATTTACCATAAAGGGCAATAACTCCTTAGGGGGTCAATTGACCATTTTGGTCATGTTGACTTATTTTTAGGTCTTACTTTGTTGAAAATTATTGCTGTTTACAGTTTATCTCTATCTATAATAATATTCAAGATAATAACAAAAAAGCCAAAATTTCCTTAAAATTACCAATTCAGGGGCAACCTACTAACCAGTTGTCCAATTCATCTGAAAATTTAAGAGCAGATAGTTCTTGACCTGATAAACAATATCAACCCCTATCAGAATTGCTCTAAATGCTTTGGTTTTTGAGTTATGAGCCAAAAACTGCATTTTACCCCTATGTTCTATTTTTAGCCATGGCGGCCATTTTGGTTGATTGGTCGGGTCACCGGA
The DNA here is from genome assembly GCA_037788925.1 of Mytilus galloprovincialis. Classification (NCBI taxonomy): domain Eukaryota; kingdom Metazoa; phylum Mollusca; class Bivalvia; order Mytilida; family Mytilidae; genus Mytilus; species Mytilus galloprovincialis. The sequence goes on from CM075333.1 coordinate 48,745,806, forward strand.
CACAATTTTTAATCTAGATACCCCAATGATGATTGTGGCTAAGTTTCATTTAATTTGGCCCAGCAGTTTCAGAGGAGAAGATTTTTGTAAAAGATTACATAGATTTACGAAAAATGGTTAAAAATTGACTTTAAAGGGCAATAACTTCTAAAGGGATCAACTGACCATTTTGGTCCAGTTGACTTATTTGTAAATCTTACTTTGCTGAACATTTTTGCAGTTTACAGTTTATCTCTATCTATAATAATATTCAAGATAATAACCAAAAACAGCAAAATTTCCTTAAAATTATCAATTCAGTGGCAGCAACCCAACAACCAGTTGTCCAATTCATCTGAAAATTTCAGGGCAGGTAGATCTTAACCTGATAAACAAATTTACCCCATGTCAGATTTGCTCTAAATGCTTCGGTTTTTGATTTATCAGCCAAAAACTGCATTTTACCCCTATGTTCTATTTTTAGCCATGGCGGCCATTTTGGTTAATTGGTCGGGTCACCGGACACAAATTTTAAACTAGATACCCCAATGATGATTGTGGCCAAGTTTGATTTTATTTGGCCCAGTAGTTTCAGAGGAGAAGATTTTTGTAAAAGTTAACGACGGACGACGACGACGACTGACGACAGACGACGGACGCAGGACACCAAGTGATGGGAAAAACTCACTTGGCCCTTTGGGCCAGGTGAGCTAAAAACTGCAAAATTTTGTTAAAACTACCAATTTGGTGGCAGAAACCCAACAATGGGTTGCTCGATTCGTCTGATAATTTCATGGCTGATAGATCTTGACAAATTGAACAATTTAACCCCATGTCAGATTTGCTCTAAAAGCTTTAGTTTTTAAGATATAAGCTAAAAACTGCATTTGACCCCTATGTTCTATTTGTAGCCATGGTGGCCATGTTTGACGATGGATCAAAACTTCGGAGTTTCAGAGAAGAAGATTTTTGAAATAGTTTATGACAACAGACGACGAAGGACGCCAAGTGATGGCATAAGCTCACATGGGGCCCTTTGGGCTCCGGTGAGCTTAAAAGGGAGACAATGCCATTTAATATAAGGCAAAATAATAAAAACTAGAGGCTCTAAAGAGCCTGTGTCGCTCACCTTGGCCTATGTGAATATTACACAATGGACACAGATGGATTCATGACAAAATTGTGTTTTGGTGATGGTGATGTGTTTGTAGATCTTACTTTACTAAACATTCTTGCTGCTTACAATTATCTCGATCTATAACAGTACTTTCTGTGGAAAATGTTATTGAAAATCTTCAAATTTTTAGAAAATTGTTAAAAATTGACTATGAAGAGTAATAACTCCTTAGGTGGTCAATTGACTATTTTGGTCATAGTGACTTATTTTTAGTTCTTACTTTGCTGTACATTATTGCTGTTTACAGTTTATCTCTATCTATAATAATATTCAAGATAACAAAAAAAACAGCAAAATTTCCTCAAAATTACTAATTCAGTAGCAGCAACCTAACAACCGATTATCCGATTCATCTGAAAATTCCAGGGCAGATAAATCGTGACCTGATCAACAATTTTACTTCCTGTCAGATTTGTTCTAAATGCTTTGGTTTTTGAGTTATAAGCCAAAAACTGCATTTTACCCCTATGTTCTATTTTTAGCCATGGCGGCCATCTTGGTTGGTTGGCCGGGTCACCGGACACATTTTTTAAACTAGATACCCCAATGATGATTATGACCAAGTTTGGATTAATTTGTCCCAGTAGTTTCAGAGGAGAAGATTTTTGTAAAAGATAACTAAGACTTACGAAAAATGGTTAAAAATTGACTAAAAAGGGCAATAACTCCTAAAGGGGTCAACTGACCATTTCGGTCACGTTGACTTTTTTGTAAATCTTACTTAGCTGAACATTATTGTAGTTTACAGTTTATCTCTATCTATAATAATATTCAAGATAATAACCAAAAACAGCAAAATTTCCTTAAAATTACCCAATTCAGGGGCAGCAACCCAACAACGGGTTGTCCTATTCATCTGAAAATTTCAGGCCAAATAGATCTTGACCTGATAAACAATTTTACCACGTGTCAGATTTGCTCTAAATGCTTTGGTTTTTGAGTTATAAGCCAAAAACTGCATTTTACCCCTATGTTCTATTTTTAGCCATGGCGGCCATCTTGGTTAGTTGGCCGGGTCACCGGACACATTTTTTGAACTAGATACCCCAATGATGATAGTGGCCAAGTTTAGTTTAATTTGGCCCAGTAGTTTCAGAGGAGAAGATTTTTGTAAAAGTTAACGAAGACGACGGACGACGACGACGGACACCGGACGCAAAGTGATGGGAAAAGCTCACTTGGCCCTTCGGGCCAGGTGTGCTAAAAATCTTAAAGACTCATTATCTTTAATAAATATGTACAATGATGTATGGAAAAGTTTGACACAAGCTTTCTGTTTTTTTGGTGTTTTTTTTTCGATTTTAAAGACTGAAAATAAAATATATTGACTCTGAAATTAAAATTTTGGGTTATATATTAAAACCACTATATACTCATGATACTGCACAGACTTTAAACCCATTGACAAGGATGATGGTGTCTAAGTAACTGCAATTCAGAATACCGAACATGTTGAATGAGGGCATTTTTTTAAAGAAAATACTTTTAACCATGCTATTGACATTCTTATCTTTATCTATAATCATATTTTTTACTTTTCTTTATTTTCTGTTTTTTTTATATTTTTGGTTTATTTTTCTATTTCAACAATTTCTTTATCATATTGGCTTGAATTTTTTTATTTTGTTCATCTAAAGTTCCTTTCTTAGTGGTCCATTTATAAACATGATAAAACATCATTTCCTTAAGTTCTACATGTTCTAGTTCGTTAATATATGATCATGATGATAAACCTGTCATCCATACATGTTTACTACGCATGGACGGACTTACCGGACAACAACACTTCTGTGAAAACAGAGGTGACCCATTTGTCTGATTGATTTTCAAATCTTTTCAGATATATGATTGCGGAAATAAGATAGTAAAAAATGTACGTAACATTGAGTTTTCAGTGAATAGATTCAAATCAAATTTGATGCAATTTTTATATAATAAAGAAGAAATATACACGATCAAAGCCTTAGATGGGCGGAGTTACCAGACTGCATCGTATCTTCATTTTTATTCCCTATAAATATTTTTTTATATTGGGGCGGATCGACTAAGGGCCCGATTGACATGAAGCTACAAGAACTTGAGAAGTACCTGACTGACATTGCAGTAGTGAATGAAAAGATGGTAATTTTAATTTTACCTGGAACTACTACCCACAGTTTTCATCAACTCTTCATCATCATGGTGTTCATCTGAATCAGCATCAACTTTGGGAAGAAAGTTTTTAACAAGATATTCTATAACTTTAAAATGATTTTCCTGTTCAAGTTCTTTGACACTTGTGTCAAATGTCAAGTTAGCATTCAAATAATCCATCATCTTGATTAAATCTGCATCGAGGGGTGGCAAAACTGCATTTATATTTGAAAACATGTCGAAAAATTCATCAATGCTCTTCGTGGATGGGTCGATCCAGTTCCAATTAATCTGAAGATTTTCTAGTTCGCTCATCGTCCAATCACTTGTTTCACGCGGAATGTAACTAATCAGTGCAGTTAATTTCTTCTTCTTATCGCTTGATGCGGAATAATAATCGCCATCTGATCTTTTTGTCCACAGTGGATCATCTTCTGAATTTGAGCTGTGCCGTTTGCGTTTGCGTTTAGGTTTCGAGGATGACGCCATGTTGTGCCGAGGATAATGCTAAAAGCTAATACCTGGAACGTAGTACCGGGAACCAGGATAAATTGTTCTCAACTCATCAATATACGGCAGCCGGTACGGTCACAGAACCGTTCGAATGCAGCACCGGAATACGTCCCCAGAACCATTTAAAAGTCATGCGCAGCACTTGTTAGCTAAATATCGACAAACAATTGTGACCTGAATGACCACAAATAAACACAACATAATATATATTATATATATATATTGTAATCACAGTAGTCTTAGATTATAATTATCAGTTTCGTTTGTTTGTCTCAGTGATTAAGGAGGTTATATGAGACATATAACCTCCTTGGTCTGATTAAATGATAACGAGGTGTTTGTCGCTCCTTTTTTTAAATAAATTGTGACCTATATTATAGTTGTTATAGTCATATCCCATAATTATTGTAGCTGAATATTTCTCTTATGTAAAAAGTACCCAGTAATCAATAAAAAAATTATTTGATCTATATGTATTCATCCATACGGAGACGCCCTTTAATTTCAACGATGAGTATTAATGGTATTAATATCAAAAGTCTATTATAGTTTAATACTTGTATACGTTATATTATTAGATCTTTAATTATAGGTATCTCCCAAGAGCGTTGCTGGAAAAGCTGGTTTGCGGGACGGTGACTTGATTTGCTACATTAACAAAGCTTACGTCGCTGACGTCACACATCAACACATGTTGATTTTCATTTGTAAATGAGTGGTTTGGCAAAGTTGCATGTCCACCGATGTCCAGACATTGTGCGAGAAAATATTTTAAGAAGATACGATGCTACTGGAAACAAAAAAATTGGTCGTTTCTTCGTGGAGAATTGAACTTAATATCAAAGAATACAAAACTAGCTCTTTTTTTGTAGATAAAACTAGATAGCTGACATGCTTTTACATCGAAGAGTTAAACTTGCTTTAAGTCGTGCTCAAACCTTTTAACAGAAAATAAAGGAAAATGGTGTAAACGTGCACGGGACACAGTCAATGCATAGAAAAAAATACATATTATCAATGGTCAGGGTTTTTATTTCTGTTCTTCATCTTGATAGTCGCTGAAGGGTCTTCAACAATGAAAGAATCAATGATACCATAAAACAAGGTCAAGATGATCCCTAGTGTCGACTCAAGCATTACTAGTACTTAAAGCATAATACTGCAATGTCACTATATTTAAATCAAGTCATAAAAAAATCACCAAAGTCTAAAGACAATACAGGCAGATCCGGTATTAATGATCATGAGAATTACGATTTTTGCATTATCCTACATATCGGTCTTTAAATGTTGTCCCTAAAACCTAAAAGTCTTAAATTACAACGAATCTATATAATTGCTTTGAGACAAGAATATTGTCAAAAATAAAATAGATAAAAATTAATTGCGTTTCAATGTAAAATAGAATCCGGGAAACGCTCAGAATGCACGATTTTGCGTGATTTTTCTCGGAGCTTCTGGGGGCCTTGAGCAGCGGCCACCCCAGACCCCTCGCCGAAATGTTTTACAATGAATCTATATATTTGCTGTGAGACCAGAATATTGTCAAAAAAAAATAGATAAAAATTAATTGTGTTTCAATGTAAAAAAGAATCCGGGAAACGTTCAGAATGCACGATTTTGCGTGATTTTTCTCGGAGCTTCTGGGGGCCATGAGCAGCGGCCCCCAGACCCCTCGCCGAAAATTATTTTGCCTCACTTTTAAAACAGGCTAGTTATGGCACTGGAAAAGGTTTTGTTGAATTAGTTCTAAGGACGTTTTATCCTATATTTTAATTTTAAATACAGAATTAAGTAGGTTCTTATAGGGTGTATACTTTCCTGTAAAAATGGTTGCATTTGAATTACTTATATTATTACTTCACAACTTAATTCTGACAAGGTACGTTATTGGTTAAAATTAATATTTAGTAATTTATGTTTAGTTCTGGATAGGTGACGTCCTTTATATCATAATTTAAAAAAAAATCATGATTCTTACAAGGTATAAAGAACTATATATACAAGTTGTGTCTAAGGACGTTCGCCAGAATTAAGACTGGTACATAAAGAATGTATATATGTTACAGTGAATTTGTATAATCAGGGATTATGTAGAATCCCTGATTTTTCAGGGAATATGTAGAATCACTAAAATCATTAGTAATTATATATAATCCCTGAAAATGACCAGTGATTTTACATAATCACTGAACATTTTAATAATTATTCTACAAATTCCCTAATATAATTTCAGGGATTATGAATAATTTAAGGATCCTTTGTTTGATAAAAAAAAATGAAAATATATAAACAAATTCTCATTTTTTACTTTTATATTCCTTGCCAGATGAAATAATTTTGCTTTTGAACACAGAGGATGGTTTTAAAGACTATAACCAGCAAAGGGTTTTGAGATAAAGTTTAAGTCTTCAAAATTAACAATATCAAGATTCCCTTTATAGCGATAACTTTACATGTAGTGTTTGTTTATTAAAAGCAAGCTTCAAATGGATATCCATGTTCTATTCTTAAATCTACAGAGCATGTTATTTGTGGTACATGTAAAACAAATGGTGAAGAAGTTTATGGAAGATGTTTTTTTCGTTTTTGTTCAAACAGAGACATGTTTCTGGTTCAAATGAACAAGAAATCCAAACAGAGAAATCTTACACATGTAATGTATAGAAAAGCTAAGGATTGACAATTAGAACAAAGTTTTAGAGCATTTAGTGTTATAATCCTGGTACCTAATTGATAACTAATTATATTCTCATAGCAAAAAAGGAAAGGGAATTAAAAAAAAACATAATGGTTCAACAAAAGTCTGATAAAGGATATTGCCTGGTAAAAAAACCATATCTCAATCGAACCAGTTCGAGGTTGCTAATTTCTCTTTTTTTTACAGATGTTTTTACTGAACACTTTATTCTCAGGCGGGTCATAAAATCTGATCTGATATGTGAAGAAAAATGTTTTCTAAATTTTGGATATTGTCAATGTGTGAAGCATATTATTTTAATATATTATGTTTAACATTTTAATATACTGTGCTTAACATTTTGAAAAAGAACAAATTATCATTTTGATATTTTGTTCTTAGCAGTCTACAATTTAAGTTTATATAGTGTATTGCTGTTTCAATATGATTTCATAGCATAAATAATTTGACTTTTATTCATTTTCTTTATAAATAAAACTATTTCTTCATTTCAGTTATTATGTATAATCCCTGTCGTTATTTCTAGTGATTCTATATAATCCCTGAAAATTTTAGTGATTATATATAATCCCTAAACTGGCCAGTGATTCTACATAATCCCTGAAAACTTCAGGGATTCTACATAATCACTGATTATACAAATTCACTGTAACATATACATATTATTGGTACTGAAAAGGTTACTTTTATATATTTTTAAGCCCCCGGTCGCCATTTAGTTTTACCCTTGTCAGTCTGTACGTCCGCCCGTACGTCCGTACATCCGTACTCCGTATCTCCCTGAATTGGTTTCCGTTCTCCAACTTTAGTTTGCCCCAACCAAATGTTATGAAACTTATACACAATGCTTATAACTACAAATCACAGTTAGAGATTGAATGTGGGTGGCGTCACTTTACCTTTCTAGAGTTGTGCCCAATTATAAATGGAAAAATTGTTGAAATTTTCATTCCCGTTATCCAACTTACGTTTGCCTCAACCAGACTGTTATGAAACTTATACACAGTGCTTATAACCCCATAACTCTGATCAAGTACGAAATATGGTAGCGTCACTTATACTGTTTTTCAGTTATATTATATGCAAACAGGGACACCATTTGTGTTCTGACCAGGTATGGTTGTTTTTACTGTAAATAAAGGTTGGTTCTGAGGAGGTACCGACACAAAGTTTTCTTAGTAAATTTAGTTCTGACAAGGTATGGTTGTTTTAGCTATAAATAAACGTGGGTTCTGAGAAGGTAACGACATTCAGTTTACTTAGAAATTTAGTTCTGACAAGGTATAGTTGTTTTAGCTATAAATAAACGTGGGTTCTGAGGAGGTACCGACACAAAGTTTTCTTAGAAAATTTAGTTCTGACAAGGTATGGTTGTTTTTACTGTAAATAAAGGTTGGTTCTGAGGAGGTACTGACACAAAGTTTTCTTAGTAAATTTAGTTCTGACAAGGTATGGTTGTTTTAGCTATAAATAAACATGGGTTCTGAGGAGGTACCGACACAAAGTTTTCTTAGAAAATTTAGTTCTGACAAGGTATTGTTGTTTTTACTGTAAATAAACGTGGGTTCTGAGGAGGAACCGACACTCAGTTTACTTTAAAAAGTTTGGTTCTGACAGGGTATGGTTGTTTTTACTGTAAATAAAGGTTGGTTCTGAGGAGGTACCGACACAAAGTTTTCTTTAGAAATTTAGTTCTGACAAGGTATGGTTGTTTTATCTATAAATAAACGTGGGTTCTGAGGAGGTACCGACACAAAGTTTTCTTAGAAAATTTAGTTCTGACAAGGTATGGTTGTTTATACTGTAAATAAAGGTTGGTTCTGAGGAGGTACCGTTACAAAGTTTTCTTAGAAAATTTAGTATTGACAAGGTATGGTTGTTTTTACTATAAATAACGGTTGGTTCTGAGGAGGTACCGACACTCGGTTAACTCAGAAAATTTAGTTCTGACAAGGTATGGTTGTTTGTAATGTAATTAAAGGTTGGTTCTGAGGAGGTACCGACACAAAGTATTCTTAGAAAATTTAGTTCTGACAAGGTCATGAAGGTATTGTTGTTTTTACTGTAAATATAGGTGGGTTCTGAGGAGGTACCGACACAAAGTTTTCTTAGTAAATTTAGTTCTGACAAGGTATGGTTGTTTGTAATGTAATTAAAGGTTGGTTCTGAGGAGGTACCGACACAAAGTTTTCTTAGAAAATTTAGTTATGACAAGGTATGGTTGTTTTTACTGTAAATAAAGGTTGGTTCTGAGGAGGTACCGACACAAAGTTTTCTTAGTAAATTTAGTTCTGACAAGGTATGGTTATTTATACTGTAAATAAAGGTTGGTTCTGAGGAGGTACCGTTACAAAGTTTTCTTAGAAAATTTAGTATTGACAAGGTATGGTTGTTTTTACTATAAATAACGGTTGGTTCTGAGGAGGTACCGTTACAAAGTTTTCTTAGAAAATTTAGTATTGACAAGGTATGGTTGTTTTTACTATAAATAACGGTGGGTTCTGAGGAGGTACCGACACAAAGTTTTCTTAGTAAATTTAGTTCTGACAAGGTATGGTTGTTTTAGCTATAAATAAACATGGGTTCTGAGGAGGTACCGACACAAAGTTTTCTTAGGAAATTTAGTTCTGACAAGGTATTGTTGTTTTTACTGTAAATAAACGTGGGTTCTGAGGAGGTACCGTAACAAAGTTTTCTTTTAAAAATTTAGTTCTGACAAGGTATTGTTGTTTTTACTGTAAATAAACGTGGGTTCTGAGGAGGTACCCACACTCAGTTTACTTTGAAAAGTTTGGTTCTGACAGGGTATTGTTGTTTTAACTGTAAATAAAGGTTGGTTCTGAGGAGGTACCGACACTCAGTTTACTCAGAAAATGTAGTTCTGACAAGGTATGGTTGTTTTAGCTATAAATAAACGTGGGTTCTGAGGAGGTACCGACACAAAGTTTTCTTAGTAAATTTAGTTCTGACAAGGTATGGTTGTTTATACTGTAAATAAAGGTTGGTTCTGAGGAGGTACCGTTACAAAGTTTTCTTAGAAAATTTAGTATTGACAAGGTATGGTTGTTTTTACTATAAATAACGGTTGGTTCTGAGGAGGTACCGTTACAAAGTTTTCTTAGAAAATTTAGTATTGACAAGGTATGGTTGTTTTTACTATAAATAACGCAGGGTTCTGAGGAGGTACTGACACAACTCGGACTACCAGATATCTCGGCCCAAAACAAACTCGGCCTATTACAAAGTCGGCTTCACAAACTTGGTCTATAACAGACTCAAACTATCACAAACTCGGACTGCTAAAAGATATAAGTATGATAAACGAAATAAGTATTATTTTATATGAAATTAACTATCAGTACTTTATTTTAAATGAAGTAATGGGTTAAAATGAGGGTACCCAAATTGCACCCATTTCAACAGTTTTTCACCTACATTTATTCAAGGAACAGACAAAAATGTTCATTCTGTGTTTTTTGTAGACGTAACCAATTTACTAGTTCAACACTGAATCATAGAAAAATGGGTTTGAACCTTCCTCCAAACAACCCAAGAATCTGTAATGAAGAGTATCTAAACTTGCAAGTGAATATAGTTCATCAGCAATGTTTCTGAGCTTATTTTGTCAAAATTGAAGCAAACTTGCCACTAAAAGCGTATTATTTCACTGTTTGACTATGAATGAACTTGGCCAAAAATAACTATATCTTGCTTTATTATATTTCTTGTAGCTAAAACCCTTTAAACATTGTATTTTTAAAATCAATATGAGATAAGGTATCTTCTGGTACCAGTCATACTTTATCATTTTTTTTTTATCTTAAGTGAATTTTGGTGGAATTAGACCTCAGTCAATTATTCTCTGAACAATTTTTTAAAATTTTTTTCCCCCGTCTTATTCTTTAATTTGCAAGGTTTTCTTGTTTCAAAAGATGTTTCCAAGTTATTTCATATATGATATCAAGCAGATTATACATTATTGAAACTGACCCAGTTTAACTGAACGCCTTTCTTCGTAAGAGTTATCTCCTCAAACACTATTTTTCTTGTTATCTCTACTACTTTAATTCACAACAGTAAAGACCATGACAAAACTACTTTCCCACATTGCTATTAAATCCTCAGGATGTTGACCACAATTTTGACCAGATAAATAATTAAAATGGCAAGGTGCACAACTATAGATGTCATGATGGAAGTACACCACTAATTCATATGGCCCCATTGCTTTCTATGTTAAATTCCTCAATTTCAAGCACTCAGGCACAGCTCTTTTGTTTTAAGTTCAAATAAAATGACAATCATTGCATGTCAAAGCAACACTTCATGGTGTCTTGTACTGAAAAAATCAGCATACCTTTAATGGCATATAAGAAAGAACTGGTTCCCAAAACTTCGGATGTACCAAAATAGGTACTTCAGATCTGACAAACAGGCAAAATGTACCCTCTTTTTTAAATTTCATGCAATTTTTTTTATTATTAAAAATTATAAGTCAAAAAGTGTTCAACAATGATCACCAGTCATTCAGCTTTCATTTGATATCAAAATTGCCTAAATATTCTACATATTTTGAAAGTTACACCCATGCGTAGGAACTATTTTGTGTTAAATATGTACTACTTTCTGGTAATGGTATGTGCTTTCCGGCCGGCCCGAATTAGTGGTGTTACACCTATAACAGAACCAAACTTGCCATATTGACTTCAGCATTTCTTAATTTCATTCTATGATCTATTCTAAGCAATAAAAAAACATATAAAGCTTTAGTCCAAACACTATTTTACTGATTTTAAGCTCAAATTGGACTGGTAGTAACATATGTGTTATGCAAAAAAAACTGCATATAAGGATATTACCAATGGCCAGTATGATTTTTTTATTCTCAATATCGTGGTTCTATTTGTTAATTTAAACTAGGAAAACAATGTGCTTACCAATAGTCATATTTTTGTCAGAGGATGTTCATTTAATAAAAATATATTAGTCCAAACCTAAGACATAATTGAGAATATTGTCCCCCCTTTTTTCTTCAAATTAGAAAAGGGACATTTTTGGTACAAACCAAACTTCTGTGGTACAATATAGATTATTAAGAGCAATTTATATATCCCTCAGCTGGATAACATGCAAAACTGGTTCAAAATTGCATGTACAGTGAGATTTTGGAATTCTTATATGAGTATATATACTAATTGCCTAGATTGTAAATTAAAGGCTACCATAAGAAAACCAATAAAACTTGAAAAATCATTGGATTATTTGACCAAGAGCTATTTTTTTTACAATAAACAAGTCATAATATGCATGTTTTATTGATTTAAATCCCAAATAATGCAAAAATAAGAACTTGGGGTGACAAGTCTTAACTGCATGCATGTTGTATGACCATTAAAGGCTAAAATACCTTATTGTGTCAATTTAAGAGCTGAAATTTGGCATAAACAGAATTGTTCATCCCCAAAGGTTGATTAATCATGATTACTGACATCAAATATGACCAATTTTCATTGGAATAGGTAAAACTTCTAAAAATTGAATTTCTGATGATTCTCTGTAATAGGAAGTACACCACTAATTCATGGCCCCATTGCTTGCTATGTTAATTCCTCAATTTCAAGCAGACACAGCTCTTTTGTTTTAAGTTCAAATAAAGTGACAATCATTGCATGTCAAAGCAACACTTTATGGTGTCTTAATGTACTGAAAAAATCAGCATACCTTTAATGGCATATAAGTAAGGACTCTGTGGGAACGTCACGTCAATAAACTCGATCATATCTGCCGTAATGCATAATTGGTGTTATCGACGTTGGTAAAAATTACAAAAAAAAACTTTTTCACTCGATGTCCGTTAAAAATTAAATATCACAGGAAACTTAAATTTTAGCTCTTCAAACTAGGCTAAAAGTTATAGATTTTACCTTTTTGTATCTGTAATTCATAACAATGTGAAAATCGGTAATATTATCCACAACGTTTATTTTTCGCTATCATATGCAACAATTTAAGGGCATACGATACAGTATTGAACCTGTATTTACAAGTTGATGAAAATTGGCATATAGGCTATTTTTTACCTCATTAAATCAAATATGTAATAAAAAATATACCTTCATGTGCTACTTTTTGAGTAAAATGAGTTCGAAATTTTGTGTATTTGCTCAAAATTCAGATTTGTGTCCGTATTTTCTTTTTCGAAAGAAAGACATAACTTTTTTGTTTTAAAAGATAAACACAAAATACTTTTTGTTAAATAATCGGTAATTTCTGTATTTTATAAGTATCATTAAAAATTATGCAATTTTTATTCCGAAATAACTCTATATTTATCAAATGTTCATGAATAGAGGAAAAAACGTCATTTTTTGCTGCATGTTTATCAAAATTTAAAAAATTGCGCTATTTACAGTTTTATAAAATTTGGGTCACATAATCTCGTAAACAGACATCAAGGTTGGGAATGATTTTGGGGGTTATGGTCCCACCAGTTTAGGAATTAGGGGGGCAAAGGGGCCCAAATAAGTATTTTATCTTCAATCAAAACCTTCCCAGCTGCAGATGGTTTATGCATGTAATAGGTGTGTTCAGCTATTAAAAGGAAAAGAATGCCAACATTGAAAGTGAAACTAAGGTGAAACATTTCTTTGACTGATTCGATCTACAAAAAAAAAATCATTCTTAGACAGGTAAAAATAATGATAAGTTTTGTAGTCATATATTGGTATCACGTCATTGTCCTCCAAAGACATTTGGTTTCTGAACAATAACTTTAGTATAAGTGAATAGAAATCTATGAAATTTGAACACAAAGTTTATGACAATGAAAGGAAGGTTGGGAATGATTTTGGGGGTTATGGTCCCACCAGTTTAGGAATTAGGGGGGCAAAGGGGCCCAAATAAGTATTTTATAACTTGTGGTATGGATCTCTCTAAAATTATGCCACAAGTTTCCATACATCAAAGGGATAGTTAGGATTGGCTATGCAGGGTTATGGCTTAAACCGTTAAGGAATAAGGGGCAAAAGATAGGGGAAAATTGTTAAGGGACTATTAAAAAAAATCAAATTACCTCCCTTACACTGCTTTTGAATTATGCATCAAGAAATGTTGTTTTGTCTTGAGGTGATTAGCTGTCAATTTTTTTTTAGAAATTACTTTTAAAATTTAAAACTGATTAAAGAATATTAATTATAACCATTTAATACAAAAAAGAAGATGTGGTATGATTGCCAATGAGACAACTCTCAACAAGAGACCAAAGTGACAAAGAAATTAACAACTATAGGTCACTGTATGGCCTTCAACAATGAGCAAAACCCATACTACATAGTCAGCTATAAAAGGGGGGGGGGCAATTTTTTCCCATTTCAGATTTTAGAAATTAAATAGAAAATTTCTTCAATTATTTTTTTTGGGGGGAGGGGGTGTAGGGGGGTCAATTTACAACAGCATAGTGTATTGCACATTACATGAGGTAATAATGATGAATACACCAATCTTTTTCATTTTAGAGTCATATGAAACAAGTGACCGGTGAAAAATAATGTTTATCCAATTCTTGAACTAATGCATGTATATACATTTGTATATCATAAACATAGTCTTCTGTGCACGATTTTATCATTTTTTACGCAACCATATCGTATGATCACCATTTTTTTTCTTTCTCAGTCTGTTATGAAGTGAAAATATGGAAGCTACTTAAATGTCATGTTTAAAAGGTTTGCCGATTGACACCTTATAGTAAACAATCAACAATTTAACGTGGATATTGAGCATGTGTTTAACATGTACACAATCAGATAATAGTCTATTTTAAAGACAGATCCATGCGTATTACAATCACCGGATTTTCACGAGAGGGTCATGCTGAGGTCACTTTGCATACAAAAAATATATCGGCAAATTGCTTCCTGGAAGCAAGCAATTCAAATAAGGTAAACTTCTTCAAAATATGAACAAAAAAAAGATTTTTTTTCAGAAAAAAGTATATGTACATAAGTTTTATAATGAAAACTTTCCATTTAGTTATAAAAAACATATGCATTATTTATTTTTTTTAATTTGAGGTTTCATATGACTTTAAACCTAATTTAGTCAAATTGGTAACTTTATTGTAGATGAAGAAAGTGAAGAAGAAATTGCAGAAATATTTAGACCAGAAAAGAAAGGTATATGTTTTTTGAGAAAAAATAAAGGCAGCAGTAGTATACTGCTTATAGTATTGTGGTTATTTTAGTGAAGCAAAGGGTCAAAGATGATTGGTATAGATTTCACTAAAATTTATATTTTAAAGATCAAATTTATTTGTTAATGCATATGGATTCACCAATATAAAGATACACATTACATATAAGTCTGATTAACTTGAAACTTAGTACACATGTTCCCTATGACATGATCTTTCTAATTTATATCAACTAAAATTAATTTGTAGATATTCATCCAGATTTTAGAAAATAAATGGGGAGGTTGGGAGGATTTTATTTCAAAAACTTTATTTCATATGAAACCCTCTTGTGGCATATACTTCATATATGCAAGTGTAATAATAAGCTTATATCATGTATAAGGAATTATACATAATTTTTACAATTCTGAAATAAATATCTCTGATGGCAACCACTGTTTTACATTCAATTTTCGCTATAGAAACCTATTTATAAGTGACTTGAGTGTTGAGAAATGCACTCTTCAGTTGTACTACCTACACTCCATTTATCATGTTTATTTTACTTCTAAGCAAAGCATTATGGTCCCCATAAAATAGCAAATGTATTGGTATGCAAAACAAGTATGAGAAGTACAGAATAAAATGAAAACTCAAACCGTTTTAAAAATAATAGGGTTGGTGCCTTATACATCATTGTACATGTTATATGCAAGATGCAAAATATAATTACAATGTAAAACATGAACTTTAAAAATAAGAAAGTTGTTTAATGTCGAATCTGTTAAGGGTATAAAGACGGAGGGTGTTTGCTGTTTGTCATAAAAAAAACCAACAGCCATCATGAGTGGGTAATTCTAAGGAATTGTGATAATAAAATACATATGTTTGTCGACTTTTTGAACTCAATATACAGTCATAAATCTTAAAGTTTGTGCTTGTGTCAATTTCTTTTAATCCAGTCATGTTTTATTGTACCAATGTCATAGGTGGATCCAGGGGGGGGGGGGGGGCGTGGGAAAAAAATGGTTGATTATATAGGGAATCACTGAAGCATGACTGGAGCGCCCCCCCCCCCCCCCCCCCCCCCCCCTTAGGAAAAGTTCTGGATCCGCCACTGAATGTGTTCCATGTTCCTTGCGCTTTGGATATCATTCCCAGTCCAAATTTCCCGACACAAAGCCATTGTCTAAATAAAAATATCCATTTTTTTCTATTCACAGAATTTTTTTGCGTTCTTGGACACAGCCTATTATACATACTTGTAACCTGAATATTTCATGCCTTTATCGTAATCAATGCAATCTCTATTCTCTGCAGATGATGTTGTCATATTAGAACATGTTGACTTAATCATTATGTCTAGATTACTGCAAGAAAAACAAAGACTGAAATTTGAAACAGGAAGTTATGAATGAAACAAAATTATTGATGGTTATAGGTTCAGAATGAACAAAATCCTGAAATCGTATTTTTTTTTATTAAAACAAATCTGGATGAGTCGATTTCCGAGAGGGCCTGGGTGGGGTTGAAAATCAATTAAATCTAATTGGCCTTAAATGCCAAATTATATTTATTACTCTAATTTCACAGTCCACTGAACATAGACAATGATAATACGAGAGAAGCATCCATGTACTTTGGACACATTCTTGTTTGTATGAAAAAAACAATAAACCTTTTCCAAATGTTTTGCTGTTTTAAAAAAAAATATAGATATTATACATTATCTTCATTCATTCTTGAAAATGACAATAGTATTAAAAAAAGGAATCCAACTGTATCAACAATTTTCTTACTTGCAAGTCAAATTATAGATTTGCATAATTTTCATTGTAGGAAGAAGATATGTGCAATGGAGTGAGAAAGATTCGAGCATTGTAAAATCCTACTTCAAACAATACATCCAGGATGTTTCTAAAGAAGGTGCAAAAGGGAGAATGCCAGGTATGTTTTATTGCATATAGTATTAACCACTTATTCATGCCTTGTTATTATGAATATCATACATTGATTTCATTATTCAGACTATTCAGTCAAAATAATCAGTTTAAATAAGGTTCAGGTGTTGCTCAGGCTTTAGTCTTCTATCTTGCGATTTGTATACTGTTTTAATTGTTTTTTGATTTTTTTCTTGTTTTTCTTGTTGTTGTCAGTTTATTTTAGACATATGAGTTTGATTGACCCTTTGTGTTTAACTGTCCCTCGATGTAAGATTAGATATGAGGAAGCGTTTACTGAAAGTTATATACTTGCATATGAATTATTTTTATTCAAATATGTACTTCTTTCTGATATGTTCTTTCTGACATGGGCTGATTTAGTTGTGTTACTTTTTATGATTCAAACGTCACTGATGAGTCTTTTGTAGAATAAAATGCACATCTGGCGCAAATACAAAATTTTAATCCTGGTATCTTTGATGAGTTTATTAATAGCTTAAATGCTCGAATGATAAGCTTATCCTTTGACAATGTATGAATTTTTGAACATCATATGGTGCATTACATTTGCTCGCAAAAATCATTGTTTACACCAATTATTTTACAGGTAAACGCGGGTTAATAGAGGTATTATAAGATTACACTTATTTCTTATTTTACTTTTATTTTTTTAGTCTCTTATTATGCACAATCACTTAGTCTTGGAAATATAAACAAGATAAAAGATTGAAAAACATAGTAAATCTAGATATTTTACAATCGTAACATGCACAAAAGTACATGTACATGTATGTGCTGAATAAAACTGCTCATTTTAGTGAACATTGAAAGATTCCAGGGTATTTTAGTATGCCAGGACTCGGCTAAAGGAAGTACAGATGCCTTTGCAATTATTCATAGTGCATTGCCATGAAATATCTGGACTGTCTACAGAGGTGTTTACAACTACAATTTTACTATAGTTTCTAGGGATTTCAGTGAAAAAATACAGACTACTATTGTCATACCAAAAATTAAGGATTTGAAAGAAAAAAATTGTTTCGTTTCAAAAGCATAAGTTTAATGACATGTTTGGTAGATTGTTCATTAAAATGGCTTGGTTTACAATTCTGAGTGATATTTTGTGTGATAGTGGATGAACATGTGTCTTCCCTGAAGCCGCTATTGCAACACCTAGAATGGCAGATGCTTTTCATGTATGTTCAAATGTAATTATAAATAGACATGTACATCAGATAACTGCATGTGGTTTGCTAGTAAGTTGACTTCTTATATTACAATTCATCAGGCACAAACAGAGAATAATGAGTCGTGAATGGCAATGTTGGTACCATACGTTTAATAGAACATCCCTTCGAGACGAAAGATGGTAGCTGAACCAGAAGTCAGTAGACTGGTAGATGAATTTGCAAGATTTATTGGCTTGAGTCATTCTACAACAGATGAACGACAGCACCAAGACTACAAAAACACAAAAGGATTTTTTCAAAAACTTTAAAATACTTTCTAAAGGAATGGACGAGTTTTGAAATCAATTTGTAGAAGAGTCGTCAGATTTGTACAAAATTTACTCTTTTAAGGTGGTACCCAACACTTTCACTAAAATTAATTTGAGTCGTTTAATTTTCATAAAATTTTGTCAAAGTATTTACTTTGACACTTTAATAAAAATATAAAAATTTAAAATGTTTTGAACCAACTGTTTTGTCAGAAAAATTACACTGGTTATATAGCAATTTGTCGAACATCAGTTTTGATCATTGAGAAGCTTAATATTCCTTTTACAACACAGTGTAATTAAAACGTTTAGCTGACTTTACAGAGTTATCTCCCTGTAGTGTTAGGTACCACCTTAAGGAAATGGTTGATTCAGAAGTAGGTAAGATATGAATATGAACTCCAAGATATTGAGTTCAAATAGTACGATCTTTGAATTAATGAAATGCGAAACGAAGGATAGTCTGCTACCGGTATTTTTAACCAGATTAAAAAGAACGTTTTCATTTAAAATCCGTTAAATGAAACTGGAAACTTATTTGCAAAGCTGGAGAACCTGGACACTGACTGCATCTCTTTTCTAGACTTTTCATTTCTTCTTTAGCCACAAAAACCAACTGCTCCTCCTTCTTTGTTTCAGGGTGTGGTATTAATTCACAGCAAATGGGTATACTTGAAACGTTCTATGATTTGCCATCAACTGATTCCCTTTCTGACGCATATATCGTTGGTGGGACAGCAATGGTAAATTTATTGCCACCACTCGGGGCAAACATATTTGATGATAATGCAAATGATATCATACTGCCTTACATAAAGTATCCAAGAGTAGACATCTATTTGATGTTTACTTAATTAATTATTTTAAGGCTGGGACAAAAACAAAAGGTAAAGTATTGGTGCTAGACGGCAAGTTGTTGGTTCTGGAAGAACCCCAAGGGTTTTGAGTAGTTTGTCGGAAGATGACAATAAAACGGAATTGTTCAACTTTCTTGCCGACATAATTGCTATTTTAGAGACTATATATAATGAAAATGATTATGCCACTCATCAAGGTGAAAATATTCTTTGCAATTTCAATACAGATGCTTCCTAGCTATCCCCTTGTGACCATGAAAAAGCATATACACAAATGATTGTTTATGATAAGCATGCTGCTGAAAGGTTGTAAAAAGTAGTTTTACCTAGTACTGAAATAAATGTAGTAGTATTAAGAAATGCAGTACTCCCAAGATTAGGTGTGGACAAATTAAGGATAGGTTTTTGAAGGAATAAAGATTTTCGATGGCTTCCTGAGCATGTAATATCAACATTTTTTGGTCCTTGTGTAAAGCTTTTCCTTTCCTCTGAACATTTAGTGAGTGTGTCGGCATCAGAAAGTAAAGAGATCAATTTAGCAGACATTGGAAGTATTCTAAGATTTAACAGACATTTTTGCCCGATTTTGTATGAAGACACAGACATGGACATCATAGAAGTATTTGTTTGCATCATGTACGGAAACTTCACTGTTTGCTGTTAAGGATGCACGATTTAGATCGTTTGCAAAAAGCAGTGGCCTTATGATGCTATTCCGCCTACCACAAAATCCTTATCAATACCATTACCTGTGGGAGGCAGAATAGTACCATAAGGCTGCATCCATGCAAACGATTTTAATCTTCTGGAACACATCAAAAGAGTAGCATATCAAGTTGGACATGTTTGGACTCGTCCGATGTTATCCATTCCACATGTACCAAGTCATGAACACAGGAGTTAGGTTAAAGAAATAATACAATGACAAATGGAAACCAAAATGGACTTCTTTGTTGGCAGCTGATCCTCGTGTCATGATTTTTTGAAATGCGGATGCAAGAAATTCAGCTGTGTTGGTAACTGTAACGCTATCATTCTGGCCTTCCGCGTATTTTTATATGTCAGACAGATGTCAATTACAGATAATTATAAGATAAGCAATCTGTCTTTCTAAACAAACTATATATACATTTGAACTTAACAAAGTCAGTGATATCTCTAATTAAATTGAGAGAAATGATATAATTGACATTTTTCACGTTTTGATGCCATTTTGGGACCGGAAGTCATTTTGTTCTTCATGTAGGCATTGTTTTTTCGTGCTTTAGGAACTGTAATTTAATTTTTATCAAAACTTACATTGGATGAGACCTATTACACAGCTTTCAAAAGATTTACGAAATTTAACCAATTTGATAAGACGCCATTTGCAAAATAAGCGGTGGCCATCTTGAAAAAATGCTTTTTTTTTATGGCCAGCAGCTGATTTTTATACGACCGCAAAATTTGAAAAATTTTTCGTCGTATATATCTATCACGTTGGCGTCGTTGTCTGCGTCGTCGTCGTCGTCGTCCGAATACTTTTAGTTTTCGCACTCTAACTTTAGTAAAAGTGAATGGAAATCTATGAAATTTTAACACAAGGTTTATGACCACAAAAGAAAGGTTGGTATTGATTTTGGGAGTTTTGGTCCCAACATTTTAGGAATTAGGGGCCAAAAAGGGCCCAAATAAGCATTTTCTTGGTTTTCGCACTATAACTTTAGTTTAAGTTAATAGAAATCTATGAAATTTTGACACAAGGTTTATGACCACAAATGAACGGTTGGGATTGATTTTGGGAGTTTTGGTTTCAACAGTTAAGAAATTAGGGGCCAAAAAAGGGCCCAAATAAGCATTATTCTTGGTTTTCGCACAATAACTTTAGTTTAAGTAAATAGAAATCAATGAAATTAAAACACAATGTTAATGACTACAAAAGGAAGGTTGGTATTGATTTTGGGAGTTTAGGTCCCAACAGTTTAGGAATTAGGGGCCAAAAAGGGACCCAAATAAGCATTTTTCTTGGTTTTCGCACCATAACGTTAGTATAAGTAAATAGAAATCTATGAAATTTAAACACAAGGTTTACGACCATAAAAGGAAGGTTGGTATTGATTTTGGGAGTTTTGGTCCCAACAGAATAAGGGGCCCAAAGGGTCCAAAATTAAACTTTGCTTGATTTCATCAAAATTGAATAATTGGGGTTCTTTGATATGCCGAATCTAACTGTCATGACTGTGTATGTAGATTCTTAACTTTAGGTCCCGTTTTCAAATTGGTCTACATTAAGGTCCAAAGGGTCCAAAATTAAACTTAGTTTGATTTTGACAAAAAATGAATCAGTTAGGTTCTTTGATATGCTGAATCTAAAAATGTACTTAGATTCTTGATTATTGGCCCAGTTTTCAAGTTGGTCCAAATCGGGGTCCAAAATTAAACTTTGTTTGATTTCATCAAAAATTGAATAAATGGGGTTCTTTGATATACCAAATCTAACTGTGTATGTAGATTCTTCATTTTTGGTCCTGTTTTCAAATTGGTCTACACTAAAGTCCAAAGGGTCCAAAATTAAACTTAGTCTGATTTTAACAAAAATTGAAATCTTGGGGTTCTTTGATATGCTGAATCCAATAGACCATCTAACATCATAGTACTATCTTTTTACAAAATAAAAAGCAATTATACCAAGCATGTTCCATTAGATAGACCATCTAACATCATAGTACTATCTTTCTACACAATAAAAACCAATTATACCAAGCATGTTTCATTAGATAGACCATCTAACATCATAGTACTATCTTTTTACAATATAAAAAGCAATTATACCAAGCATGTTTCATTAGATAGACCATCTAACATAATAGTACTATCTTTTTACACAATAAAAACCAATTATACCAAGCATGTTTCATTAGATAGACCATCTTACATCATAGTACTATCTTATGTCGCAATAAAAACCAATTATACCAAGCATGTTTCATTAAATAGACCATCTAACATCATAGTACTATCTTTTTACAAAATAAAAAGCAATTATACCAAGCATGTTTCATTAGATAGACCATCTAACATCATAGTACTATCTTTCTACACAATAAAAACCAATTATACCAAGCATGTTTCATTAGATAGACCATCTAACATCATAGTTATATCTTATGTCGCAATAAAAACCAATTATACCAAGCATGTTTCATTAAATAGACCATCTAATATCATAGTACTATCTTTCTACAAAATAAAAACCAATTATACCAAGCATGTTTCATTAGATAGACCATCTAACATCATAGTACTATCTTTCTACACAATAAAAACAAATTATACCAAGCATGTTTCATTGGATAGGCCATCTAACATAATAGTACTATCTTTCTACACAATAACAAGCAATTATACCAAGCATGTTTCATTAGATACACCATCTAACATCATAGTACTATCTTTTTACAAAATAAAAACCAATTATACCAAGCATGTTTCATTCAATAGACCATCTAACATCATAGTACTATCTTTCTACACAATAAAAACCAATTATACCAAGCATGTTTCATTAGATAGACCATCTAACATAATAGCACTATGTTTCTACACAATAAAAACCAATTATACCAAGCATGTTTCATTAGATAGACCATCTAACATCATAGTACTATCTTTCTACACAATAATAACCAATTATACCAAGCATGTTACATTAGATAGGCCATCTAACATCATAGTACTATCTTTCTACACAATAAAAACCAATTATACCAAGCATGTTTCATTAAATAGACCATCTAACATAATAGCACTGTCTTTCTACACAATAAAAACCAATTATACCAAGCATGTTTCAAAAGATAGACCAACTAATATCATAGTACTATCTTTCTACACAATAAAAACCAGTTATACCAAGCATGTTTCATTAGATAGACCATCTAACATCATAGTACTATCTTTCTACACAATAAAAACCAATTATACCAAGCATGTTTCATTAGATAGACCATCTAACATCATAGTACTATCTTTTTACACAATAAAAACCAATTATACCAAGCATGTTTCAAAAGATAGACCATCTAACATAATAGTACTATCTTTCTACACAATAAAAACCAATTATACCAAGCATGTTTCAAAAGATAGACCAACTAACAAATTCAGTAATTTTTTTCATTTGTAAAGGGGCATAACTCTAGAAAAGTAATAGTAACACCATCAAAATTTGACTTTCATCTGTATTTTGTTGCAATAAGAATTGTGTATAAGTTTTATAACGTTAGGTTGAGGGAAACTTAAGTTTGAGAAAGAAAACGACGAAAAATTCAGCAATTTTTCAATATGTTAACAAGCATACATTTATTTTTGGCATTGCACAAGTCATGTCTTCTTTGACTGTTCATGACGTTGAAATACTAAATCTCTGTAATGTAATCTGTTTTAGTTGATTTTAGTCTCTGATGCTTGATTTTTTTTAAATTAATTGTTTTTGGCTTTTCAGTAACTGTGAGTACTCTCAAATCGTACTTTCTTGTTTATTTGACCTGTTGATACTATTTGTAATGCTCTTTAGTTATTTAATGTATACTTATTCAGGGATGTAACTGGTCTATATACCAGCTTTGAAAAGTGTTTGATAGTACTATACATTTTCTCTAGAAAGGTTAAAGTTATGCCACTAAAATTCAAACTTGATCCGTGTTTTGCGTAATAAGCATTGTGTATAAGTTTCAAACATTTGGTCGGATCAAACTATAACATCCATAGCTAAGGCTGCGGCATAAAAATGTTGGTTATCCCCATTATTATTCAATCTATTGATAACTTACCTTACTATCCTTATAAATCTATCTATAATCAGCTTGCATGTTAAATAGTCTAGAGCCGTTCCATTGAATTCGTCTTCTTTTTCTGTTTCTTGAGGAAGTTAAATCAACCTGTTCAGTCACTATAAAGTGTTACAATTCATATTTAGACGCAACACATAAATAGTGACCAAAAAGGTACCGCAATCTCAGGATGAACGCTTAAATAAAAAAAAAAAAATATGAACACACCTATTATGTCTCACCCCGCAACATTCTGTATGTATGTTCCTGTCCCTAGTCAGGAGTCGGTCATTCAGTGGTTGTCCTTTGTTTATGTGTTACATATTTGTTTTTGATAATTGGACTGTTAGATCTCTCGTTTGAATTGTTTTACAATGTCATTTCGGGGCCTTTTATAGCTGACTATACGGTATGGGCTTTGCTAATTGTTGTTGGCCATACTATGCCCTATAGTTGTTAACTTCTGTGTCTGACTCATTTGATCTCTTGTGGAGAGTAGTCTCATTGGCAATCATACCACATCTTCTCTTTGACATAAAATATTTTAACCTTCGTTTTAAAAAACACATGTCCAAAACTGGAATATGATTTGATTGCGTTAAAGATCTGAACACAGACAGAACAACTAACATGACTAAATTCATATATTTTTGTTCAAGCATAATTGATTTGAAGTCATACTCTCCTCGTACATACTTGAATTTAACACGAGATGGATTGTATGAATAAATGATATCGTTATTTTGAAACTTTCGGATGCACAATTAAATTTCCTAATGGTGCACATGCGCAAAAGCGTAACCAATTTGATTAAGATTAATCCGAATAATCCAGTTGTTTCATTCGGATTATTCCAATTATTAATGTATCAAAGGCAATTATAACAACAATCAGTGAGAAGTGTTATTATGACCTATTAATGCTCCAAAACAAGCCATTAACTTTTAATTATTTTCATGTGTTTTCTTGAATTTCGAGAATTTATACCATTTAAATATCTGAAAAGGTTTATTTAACTTAAATACCCATAATATTAATATTTTAGTATTATGCGTCCTTGATAAAAGTAAGGAGAACGAACCCAGGGCCTTACTGCTGATTAATGTTGATGTTTGAGTTCTTTTATATACGTTATAATATGAATATACCCAATAATCTAGAAAACTTGAAATAAAAACATAATCAACCTAGTTGTTTTATACTCATCTAAAATAGATATTTTTCAAAGGTCTTTTTTCTTTTTTTACCGTACACCTTTTACATTTATTGACATTATAATAAAAATCATAAACATTTATGAATTACAATTAATATATATCTTTATTTTTATTTCTTATAAACACGATAAATATATTTTTTATTGGGGCCGGATCGATTTTACATATGGGATGGATCGACGTTGGGCCGGATCGACTTGGACCGGATCTACGTGGGGCCAGATCGACCCAAAAGCTTATTCTTGCTGTGACACTTTCCTGTCGCAGAAAGGGATCAAGGCAAGAAATAAAATAGCCTTTCATGACTTCACAAAATAACATATTTTATATTTTTCCAGCACCAGCAATAATTTTATCCCTCTATACAGGTATAAACACCATATAGAGGGTTTGTTTCCAACCGGATAAATAAAACTTAGATATGATGTCTTCTCCTTGTACATTTTTTGTACTTAGCTACAAAAGGACAGCAGGAGTCTACATGCCAGTTTGTAGAATTTGAAGCGTTTTACGTTTTAGTGGTTTTATCATAGAGTATTGACCCTTTGACTGCCATAGCATTGGAAAACGTTTTACCTTTGACTGCTAAGAATCGGCCCGGCTTCGAACTTTATAAAACAGCGCCATGGCAACCCTGACAACAATTGATAACGTCACGCTATTCTGCATGGTACCTGTATATGATTGCTCGTTTGATGACACAACCGTATGTCTGCTTCGTTTATTTATCACTCTTAAGTGTCGAATGTTTTTACTGTATTTGTGTTTTTTTTATATTTTGATCAGTCTTTTAATTGGTGTTAATTGCAATTTATTAGTATTTGTAAAAACTGATAGCCTCATTGACTTTAATAAATGGTATTCAGAAGATCTGTGCCACATGGCCAATATTTTGGCCTTAATGTTATTTCTCAAAAATGCCACGGCCCATTTTAAATCGTTTGTGTTGTATGAAATAAACCATAATTAGTTATGGTGACAACACCAGTGTTTAGTTTAAAATATTTAACGGTTTTACTTCGATTGACAGGCTCCCGTTCTAGAACAAACTCTATGTGTAATATGCTTTATTAAACTCAAATGTGCGGATTTGTGTATCAAATTCCATTGTCAAACTTTTGAAGAAGAAAAATAAAAGCAATAAAAAAACTTCGGGCTTTGGAAAAGTTTTTCTGATTTTGTTCTACATGCCTTTAGTTTGTATAATATCAAACATCGTCACAGCAAATAGGTATTTCGTCGATTTCGGTAAATGATAGAGCGAGAATATAAATTTATTTGTGAAAATTGCCACTGTGTGAAATTAAGTTCCTACAATTACAGACAGGCAAATTTTCTTTGTCTTGTTTTACTTTTTAGTTGATGATAAAATTGAAAATGGAAATGGGGAATATGTCAAAGAGACAAGAACCCGACCAAATATGTTAAAGGATATTTCTTAAAGTCAAGTGGCAAATAAATATGCATATATTAAGGACGTGAACATGTCACTTCTTCATGTACCAAGACCTAATTCTGATTTTTTTGAAAAGAACATTTAAATATTCTGGTCTTATTACCTGGAATAATTTACCAAATAATATTAAAGAAATAGATTATTTAGATACATTTAAGACCAACTGTTCAAACTATTTTCTAACTGAACAGAATAAAGATGCATGAAACTAATGTATTTCTTTTTCTTCTTCTACTGAATGCATATGTGCTTATTTAACTGTATTATGTATTTTATATTGTATGTATTTTTGTACGTTTTTTATTTGTATTGATAGTTTTTGAAGATTAACATGTAATTGTTAAATGTGTTACCTTCGTTTAATAAAGAATTTTATTATTATTATGTAAACAATCGCCATATTGCTTTGTGACGTATTGGAATTTCCACAATAATATATATATTTTCGAATAACAGCCACTTTAACTCGCTTTGTAACTACGATGTACACCTTATCTACTAATATATATAAATAACGTCACATAATCTGTATATCTGTGTGGACCTAATCTACCATGTACCTATCTGATCACGTGCCATGAATATTAATACACAAATTCTTGTTCAAATGAAAAAATCCATAAGATTTAAATAAACGCAATTTCTTTTATGGTTGTGAAAATATTGAAGTTTCAAATATTAAACTCATGCAACACACATTATTTACATTTACCACAATTGATATTCTGTACAAAACAAAATCGAATTATACTGCATTCTTTTATACTGAATAAAATATCTGATATATAGATTCACTTACGTTTGCATGCAGTTTATTCACATTCGAGAGATATTTTCCTTTTTGTGTTTCAACACATCATCTCATTGTCAACTCATTGTCAACATTGATGTAAACAATCGCCATATTGCTTTGTGACGTATTGGAATTTCCACAATGATATATATATATATTTCGATTCACAGCCACTTTAACTCGCTTTGTAACTACGATGTACACCTTATCTACCAATATATTTAAATGACGTCACATAATCTGTATATCTGTGTGCACCTTATCTACTATCGTGCCTATCTTATCACGTGACATGAATATTAATACACAAATTCTTGTTCAGATGTTAGATTCCATAATATTTAAATAAACACAATTTCTTTTATGGTTGTGAAAATATTTAAATTTCAAATATTAAATTCATGCAACACACATTATTTATATTTACCACAATTGATATTCTTTATAAAACAAAATCGAATAATACTGCATTCTTTTATACTAAATAAAATATCTGATATATAGATTCACTTACGTTTGCATGCATTTTATTCACATTCGAGAGATATTTTCCTTTTCGTGTTTCAACACATCATCTCATTGTCAACTCATTGTCAACATTGATGTAAACAATCGCCATATTGCTTTGTGACGTATTGGAATTTCCACAATAATATATATATATATATCGATTCACAGCCACTTTAACTCGCTTTGTAACTACGATGTACACCTTATCTACCAATATATTTAAATGACGTCACATAATCTGTATATCTGTGTGCATCTTATCTACTATCGTGCCTATCTTATCACGTGACATGAATATTAATACACAAATTCTTGTTCAGATGTTAGATTCCACAATATTTAAATAAACAGAATTTCTTTCATGGTTGTGAAAATATTGAAATTTCAAATATTAAATTCATGCAACACACATTATTTATATTTACCACAATTGATATTCTTTATAAAACAAAATCGAATAAACTGCATGCAAACGTAAGTGAATGTGCACCTTATCTACTATCGTACCTATCTGATCACGTGACAACAATCCACTTTATGTGCCAGTTGTAGGTTCGGTAAAGCATTCTAGTAAAGTGGCTTTCTAAATTCAGGTCAAAGTTAAAGTGGCTTTTTGATAATATATGTATTTATAGTGATTTAGATGTTGACTGCTGTACCTCTATTTTTTTTACCTTTTTACCTATTGTGTTTGTTCACGCATCGGGGACAATATAATGGAATTTGATGCGACTGTCATACAAGTGAGAGGTTTAGCTAGCTATAAACCCAGGTTCAATCCACCTTTTTCTACATTTGAAAATGCCTGTACCAAGTCAGGAATATGACAGTTCTTGTCAATTCGTTTTTGGTGCGTTTTGTTATTTGATTTTGCCATGTGATTATAGACTTTCCGAATTGATTTTCCTCTGAGGTCAGTATTTTTGTGATTTTACTTTTAATTTTGAGACAATGACAACAAATATAAGAATACACTTGCCAAAACTTGATTACAAAGCTATAGTTATTAAACTCATAATTGGGCACGAACATGTATGGTGCGAACGGACTTTGGGTGCGAACATATAGGGTGCGAAAGTGAAAGGGGGCGAATATGAGTGGGTGCGAACGTGAATGGGCGTGAACGGACCCGTGTCTCCCTCCCTTTTCTCTCACCCTTACCTTTTCCGACATATATTTCATTAAAATCCATAAAACATTCAGGAAGAGTTTCGCTCAGAAGATTAGTAATGCCATACTATTAAAGTAACGAGTATCTCCCCTTTAACATTTAGAACTTTCCGTCATGTAAATATTTCTTCAATATCCACAGTAGATGCGCTTAAAAGAAATACTTTAATAGACAGATAGGGTGCTATATGCCTGCAACGTGATCAGACGCATACAAATTCCCATCTAGGACATTTCAATGCAACCTCCCATATTTTCGATATTTGACAAATTTTAATCGGAAATAGTCCGGCCTGTCAAGGACGGCAGTAAAAATCGTGAATGCGTGCCCCAGCTATCTCTGATGCACGCCGTTTCCGAATTAATTTAAAAGTATTAAATTCAGAGGCGTAGCACTCAAACTTATATTGGTACGGAAGAATTAATATGGGTCGCGAAGCGATCCCACCTCGTTGAGGCGGATATTCGGCAGGGGTTCAGGGCCGCTCAGTGGCGTAGCTTGCCTTCTGTTTATACCAAGGCAGGGGGTCAGGGGGCGCAGCGCCCCTGAAGCTATCAAGGTTTTTACAATTTGAACAAGAAAGAATCGTTAAAAATAGTTGCTGTTCAATGTTAGTTCATGATAATAATGTAAATTATATGTCTTACTATCTATACTCAAAGCTATAAAAATAACAAAATACGTGAAGGTATCACATTAGACAACCAATGAAAAGTCAGTTTCCTGACTTGCTAGCAGTTACAGAAAGCAGGAACATATATATTGACATACTGTTCCCAGCAGAAAGCCAGCTCAAATGCCTAATGCATGGCTCCCAATATATTTCCAAGCCGTAGTACACTCTAATATAGTTGGCTGTACCTCACTGTGACATGAGTTAACGTCATATCACAAGAAATTACGTATTATAAATTTCCAAAAGGGTAATCGAATTCTGCTTTACCTGCGACATCAATCATGTTGCTCATGTAAGTACAAACAGCCGACATAACGTTTTCGTTAAAACAGTAACATGCAGTTTCAATTTATGGTAAAAATTCAACATTTGATTTTTGTCATTTGGAAATGATTTTGATACTAATGCCAAATTTGTTTTTAAGCAAACATTTCCTCTTGTCTAACTTGTCATCATTTCCCAGCGATGCCACATTTGCATGATTTGTTTATGAAAAGAATTGTCGAAATCTTAACTCCAGTTGATGCAATCTTGGTTTCACTGAAATGGACACAAATAAAAATATTTATTTGCAAAACAAATGATTTTTGTTATTTTGTAAAATCATGATATTTCAGTCAGGAGATGCAGTTCACATGTACTTTATATACATTTCCATTTATATTGAGTGTATGTTTAAGAATATATTACATTAGACATATCGAAATTTAAGGACCTCATTGCTCGTCAACTTCGGACTTCATTTGGCGTTAAGAACCTTTTTTTATTCAAGGGTAACTAATGAGACTTTTGTAGACAAAACACGTGGACAAAATTAAAAGTCTGGTATCTGTTTTTCTATATGTATTAAAAACAAGTAAATATTTTTAGATTAGATAACCTAAGTCGTTTTCTTATCCGTCTACCATGTGTATCTTATGGATTTATTCAATTGCAGGATTGCTGCCGTCTGTTTTGGACGGCGTGGTAACCAGAAAAGTATGTACACGAACTTTCACTGACCTATGTGAAGAGTTCTGGAATATTGACATGAAAAATTGCACAGACTTCTATGTATACCAATTAAAGCCTAGTCTACGAGCAAAGGCTGCCTATTGTTTCGGTAAGCGACCAAAAAAAAGCTAAATGTTGTGATATGTGATATGATTGCTCATAAAAGCATGCGTATCTAAGAGGAAAGATATGTGGACCTATGCAGGTGAAGAACATGCATTTCGATTTATTTTGCTATTTTCACATCTCTTGATAGGTGTGAGAAAATTTATCTCCTCACTAGTGAAATATCTGGCAAATGATTGGTCGATATATGATTGTAACCTGACATGTTTTGTTGTGTCATGAATTTTCCTATTGTGACGTCATAACAAAGGTGACCATTCCTGATGTCGGCACAAAACAAGTACACATCGTTCTTCTTGCAATCACAAGAGTTAAATTTTAATCATTTAAAAAGCTCCTCAAGCCTCGCGTTTTGAAAATTAAAATTCAACTGTCCCAAGTGGAGAAATATCGTATCATACTTGTTGTAGTTGTGAAATCTATATGTCACAGATAGAATGCTTGTAGATATTCTTGCACCTCAACTTAAGGTTGGCTTTTGTAATTTGACAACTAGTATGATATTTTCGTTGTTTTTCCCTTGTTATGTGAGTACGACTATTAATTTTCTAATGATGAAAAAACTGTCTCGATACTAGAACATTTGTATCACGAACTGTTTGACCATTATGTAATAACCGTTTCACAGTTGATATAGGATATGTTCCTTGTGTCGTAACTACAATCTGGTTCCCTTTTCACGAATGTTACCTACCGAATTAGACAATTTCCCGGACTTTTAATATCATGAGCAACACGAACGGTGTCACATGTGGAACATCTCAAGTTTTTCAAAAGGGGTTCGTGTTGCTTAGTCTTCAGTTGTCAATGTTGTGTCTTGTGTACTTTTATGTGTCTGGTTGTCTTTTTCTTTTTTGGTAATGGCATTGTCAGTTTATTTTTTATCTATGAGTTGGTATGTCCCTCTGCTAACTCACGAACTTCTTTTTCATATATTGACTTAACTTTTTCCTTTGGTAATAATGGTCGGTTAAAAATTTAAATTCAATATTCTATCAAATATGGTCCTTTGCATTTTCCGTTGAAAATCTCGATCGGTGTGTATTACAAAGGATTTCCTATTTAACGTTTTATATTCTAAACAATTATTTCACATTTCGATGTTCTCTATCCGAGAAGTGTCATCTGTTCATTGGGCATGGTCATGCATGTATAATGTGAAAGAACGTATTTTTTTGCTGAACATAACATACTTTTTAAATTACACTTCTCTCACAATGAAAATTTTATTTGGTAAAACATGACTTGAAGGAATTTATTTTTACTCGAACAATATGACCGATTTCGACGCTTATTGCCTCTATTCCTTTGAAAAATCTACCATAACATTATTTCTGTATGATATCTGAAAGAAAATAAATATATATACAGTTATATATCGTATTTAAATAGGGACAGGAGGTTTTAAATGTCCAGATGGTCAGTCTTCCCTGAATGGATTTCATCCCGGCTGCACAAGTAAGTATATGCTAGCATTGCTGACTGTAGTTAAAAAGTTAAAAGATTTCTACACCATAATTTTAATTCTTTGAAGTTATGTGACTGTTTTCTTTCATATTTGTTTTTAATTTAAATTCTGACAAAGTTATTATAGCATAGCCTTGATAACTGTTCTAGGAAAAAGTGTTATTATGAAATTCAGCATTAGGGATTTTTGGACCTAATAGTTTCATGACTCGAACGATTTGATGTAGTAGGCTTGCTTCAAATATCATATTTAAAATTTTGAGATTTGGAACTTATTTCATTGTTTTCCAAGTGTGTTATAATCTATGAAAAATGGTAACATCATTGCTAGATAACCTGGATGTTCATGACATCTTTACTTGAAATAGATAATAAAACGTATTTTAGTTAGCATTGTCGAACGTTATTTATTGGTTTCGTATAGACATGAACGCAATTTGTTATTCAATACGGGCATATATTGTGCATTATCTTGATCTTTAATTTGTTAAAATATGTGATATGATAATCTGTTAACAATGTATGTAACATTAAAGTTTGCAATTTGATATCATGAATTGGAATTTTTTTGAAGAAAAATGTAATTCAATCTGTATTTTAAAATCTTACAGTAATTATAATAACAATTTTAAGTATTTGTTTTTACAAGAACGCAATAAAACAAACATGGTTAATAATCTTAATAGAAAACATCTTATTCTAAATAAATGTTGATTTTACTTTTTGCATTTAATATATAGAATCAACTAAATTTTGTACTCGTCATGCTTCAATTTTCGTTCGGAAATGTTTACTTAGTCTAGAAAATATAATTATGCCTGCGCTCTAATAGATAACTCGTTAATAGTAACCTTTAGCACAAATTAAAATGCATTTGCTATGAAACCTTAAAATATTGCAAAAATTGCTAGTAAAAGCTTTTTAGCAAAGTAACGTTATACGTTTCGTTAATAAAAAGCAAAATAACCAATCATAAAACATTTTTTAAAAAGATTTTCTATAAACTATGTATGATATTGTTTTTTTTTTGGAACATGTTATATTTTGAGTGAATAACTTACATTGCATTTTCATTAAACATTTGCTCTTTTCAATAGATAATTATATTGGTTTTGTAAATCAATGTTGTGAACAGTAAAATACTATTCTAAATATAATATTATTTTCCCAATTTCAATTCTCAATTTTATTTTAATATTTCTTTAACATTTGGTTAAAATAATGGGTTGTATAGATACGGAAAACCAAGATTCATTGTACATAATGATTTCTTCCGAATGGAATGTTTTCATATCTATTATTTTTTTAATACTCATAGTTGCTTTAATTCAAATATAGGTACCGGATTTCCTACCGAAGAAGTGGTCCCTCGAGTAATATCAAGTTTGGATATTGGATCTTTTGATCAAAAGAATCCACAGTATGGACCAAGTCTCGTTGTGGTTTTTCAGTGTATATTTGATGAAGTTTTGTCTTATGTTTATGATGTGAGCTGGTATATTAATGATCATTATGTCAAAGAGTACCAAAACAAATTGTACAATGAAATAAGAAAGACGGACCTACGTCCAGAAGACTGGGTTGGAAGACATCGTATGAATATGATTGTAAGTAAACTATTTACAATATAAAAATATAAAACGAAATACTTAAAATCCCATATTTTTGTAGATTAAACCGTCTTTAGTCTAGATCAACACCGAATGATCAAACAATAAATGACAATTACTGTGAAAAAAACATTGAAGCCTAAAAACTTAATTTAGGATAAAACAACAGATGAAAACATTGAAAACATTTATATATAAATTTATACTAGAACACACCCACGAAATCTCGGGAACATAGAGCGTATGTAAACTGTAAAAAAATATAACTGGAGAATTTCAGGAGGGGCATCAAAAGTCAAAGGGACTTGGAACATTTGTTTTGCCCACCCCCTTTTTTCCAAATACCTATTTTTATTCCTTCTGTTTTTTTGTATACTATGAAAATACATATATATTTCACAAAAAGTCAGTCCGATGACGGAAACAATATCTGGATGCCTTTATCTTCGTTTTCCTCCCAAAATGAGTTAACCCAAACTGAAATACTTTGAGCAAGGGTGGTAAATGCTAGAACACATCCGCGAAATGGCATGCAGAGCGTGGTTGAAAGTATGTAAACGGATTAATTTTTGAAAAAAGATTTAATGACTGGAGACTTTCAGGAAACGTATCAAAAGTTATAGGTACTTTGGGACATGACAATTGTTTTTCTAGCCCGGCTCCTCATTTTCCCCCCTATTAATTTCATGTTCATAATTAATAAACAGCGTTTGTCTGTATAATATTATGAACATTCATTACTATAAATAAAGTGGTTTTGCTTTTTACTATCAATTCTCAGTTTACTAATCGATCCACGGCGGTCATTGACATATTATATAGACCCTCTCTATTTAATAAACTCTGTGGATATTTAACTTGAAAATGATAGCAGATAACAAATACACTTTATTCATAGTCTGTGTATGTTCAAAGTACAGAAAAACGCAAACCGGAAGTCTAGTCTGACTTAAAATTTCGTCCAATGACGGGAAAATATCCGAACGCATTTGTTTTCGTTTTTCTCCCAAAATATACCAATCTGAATAATCAAAAGAATGGATGACAAATGCGACTATACATGGTACCTATAGGACACAGAGGCATGATGGTTGATTTATTGTGGAAGAAAGAGAAGCGACACACAAAATGAGGTCTTCTCTCGTTTAATAGTATAGATGTATGAATTACTGGAATTGGTTTAATGAATACATGTATTGTGAATACACATTGAATTAAATTAATATTTTATGAAAACTATATGTATACATAGCTAAAAACATATTTTCAGTAGTACTTCAAAAATTAAATGTGCAATCATATGATGAATAATTTGTCTACTTGGAAATGGTTACTTTACCATCT
Source organism: Mytilus galloprovincialis (assembly GCA_037788925.1). Lineage (NCBI taxonomy): Eukaryota > Metazoa > Mollusca > Bivalvia > Mytilida > Mytilidae > Mytilus > Mytilus galloprovincialis. Next base: position 48,780,954 of record CM075333.1, read on the forward strand.
CAAAATAAAAACTGAAGTCTTTAGGCTGGGTTCATACTTTCTTACTGTATATATTCAGTTGTTCCTTACTTCTATACATGTCGATGTACATTAGAAATTACTTAAAAATAGGAACACATTCTTTATCTCAATTAGGATTACAATCAGTAACTTTAACCGATGCCCGTCAATCAAATAATAATACAGTTTTGAGTTTTTCTGATTCAAATTGTTGTCATTCCAATGTTTTTTTCGGTGGTTGTGGATTCACTGCTTGTATAAAAATGATTCAAGTAATCAACTATAAACTATGGTGTGTTTCTTTAAAGGTAAAGTGTTCAGTTAGACTAAGGAATGCAACTGGCACAATACCTGGGTTTTATCACGACAGTAACTGGTTTAAAGCAGGGGTTTATGTAAGTATCAAAGTATATCATAGTAAATAAAAAAGGCGACTAATAAAAAAAGCTTAAATTGAAAATAAAATTGGAATATCACTGTGTTAAATTAATCAATAAAGATTTTTTGGAAATTCAATTAAGGCAGCTAATATTTCTGATAATTTTACGTGTTTGTATAATTTATTTATGTTGTAATCTGTGAAAAGAATGTATTATCTCTAAATATTGTTGGTTAAGTCTAGCTGTTTCAGTCAGAATTCTACTTCGTCAAAATTATCTCATCCTTACTTCAACTTATTTTATCAATTGTTAAAACGGATGTCATTGTAGGGATGACGCGCTTCAAGTTTACTTCTCGTAAAGTATATAGTATATTCTAGTATGTTATTTAATTATCGAGCCCAATTAAATAGTGTTTTTAAATCTTTCATAGCCTATTAATCTTTTTTTCTTGAGGTTTTGTGCTCCGTGTGGAGGGCATCACTGTCACTAAGAGCTGCAATTAACCCAAACACGCTCGAATATCAAAAAGTGTACTGACTTTTCTTTTCTGATGAAATGTTTGTGCGTTTGTAGGATTTTGTTTCTAAAAACGGTCATTTGGGTCAGATCAAAGCTTTATAAAGAACTATCTGTATTCTTTTTGAGGAAGTAGTTTTAGCGGAATGTTTTCTTGTGAACCAAAAAGACCAACTACTTACATTTGCGCATACCACAATGGATTAGATTTTTGTTTAAATGTGTTTAAAGTTTACAAAAATTTGGAAGCGTTATACTATGATTAAACATGTTTAAGTAAAAACGACATATATAAGATGCATAAAATTCTTAATCAGGGCAAAAGTTTCAAAGAAGGAAAGTTGCCTCCCAAAACATCAATATAATAATATAAAACTAGGCACCATTTAACATTTTAAACCAATATATATAATCAATTCCAATATACCGATTTAGGATCTTCTCCTTCTCAAACAATGAGGTCCATTTCTTTCTTTTTTTCTAATTTCAACTTGGTATCCGCCTGGTTTAACTCAAAATGATCAGGGGTTTTTTTGTACATTGTTTCGGATCCTAACGCAACAACATATTTATTCATCTTAGATGAGATGTAGATATGATTTCTGTTTCAGCCTGAAAACTTCCAATACCAAGTCATTGAAAGTGAAAATACTTTAATATCCTACAACGTTACAGTACCTGTGGGATGTTTTAGTGCCTATAATCAAAACCAATGTCATCATCTACTTTATATCACTCAGCCTAATTACCAGCAGACACCAGCGACATGTTCGTCAAGTAATATTTTACAACAGGATATTGCTTTTAACGGTTTTGAATTTTGCGGCTTATCAATTCCATCATCAACTCATGGACAGAAAATTCAGTTTAATGTAACAGGATACATTGATGGACAGTACAACGGAGATAGAAAACGCACCACTCAAATAAGTGTTACGTCACGACCTAGTACAGCTGATCGATCTGGTGCTTGGGATGATATTTCAATTCCGATTATAGAGGTGATTAGTTTCTAGATTGAATTGTCTTTCATTTGTTATATTTCGGAGCCTTTTGTAGCTTAGTATGATGTTTGCTTCTTGCTGAAGGTCATGCGTTGATCTTTAGCTACTAACTTCTATATTAAATTATCCCTGATAACGATTTGACTCATTGGCCTTCATACCACTTTTGTATTTTTATAACTACATCGGGAAGTGTTCGAATATCTCAAATGAGACATTTCAGTTATTATTTTATGATTCTTAAAACACTTTATACAATAACGTCCATTTTGATGGTAATATCTCAATGTATGACTGAACAGGAGAAAAGGAAAAATAGAAGTTTACTAAATCTCTCTTATTTACACCAATTAGAAGATATTTTTTTGGTTGACATAATCATAATTTAAACTATGAATACAAAATGTCATTTAATGCTTTTTCGTACCAAATACCATGACAATATGTTTAAAGAAATACATACATGATATTATATCTTCACTTTCCACAGTAAGTACCAAAAATTATTGTGCATGTCTCAATCAAACAATCAATTGATATGTTTTCCCGGAAAAGTGAAATAACTTTATATAGTAACATGTTTTTATTGTAAAAGTTTAAAAAAAAATAATACTGTAATGTTCTTTAGTTTGACTACTTTCAACTGTGGTAAATTAAGTTAAAATGTCATAAAAACAAATTTAAAACTCAATGTTTCTTTTTTTCTTTTTTCTAGATTTTAGTGTCTGATGCCGATGAAAAAATGAAAGGTCGTCATTGTCAAGTTTACAACGATCCACATTTCTATACTGCAGATAGGAAATATTATAACTATTATGGGGCAGGAGAGCACATACTCTACCAGAACACAAAATATCCTTATCAGGTAATTTAGATATTAAAATTGAGTGATTCATATAAACGTTTATCACACTTAATTCTTGCACCATCCAATAAATGTATTTTTTAAAACTTCATTTTATTTAAGACTTCATACAATTTGTATCTCCACAATAAATTTAGATAGTATACAGCCATTTCACGACTGTTATACAAAGAAAATGAACGTGTCATAAAACTTAGAGGTTAACCCATCATTGTCTTTGGAGAGTATTTGAAGAAATTCGAATATTGCAATAGTTTTTGACTCGTTCTGATGAGTGATAGCGATTGATTCTGTAAGTTTTCATTGAATACTTTTGCATTTGCCTTGGAGTTTTGTATTTTCATTAAAATTTTCTTAAAACAGGTTGTTAATCTGTAAAAAAACAGGAATCAGGATAACGACGTAACTTCGAAAGCGTTGTACAAAATCTGCATAATTGGCGAGTTCAGTCAGTATACCGATATGAAAAAGCGGATTGTTTTGCTGTATCCTTCGAAGTCAAAATAAAAACGTTCGTCTAAAAATTAGTTGTAGTCGTCATAATATATCGCCAATATGCGAAGTACAGGTTTGACTATATATTAAGCACAATAACAACTGTTAAACTCAACTCCGTTAAAACAATTCTCCGACAGTTTTCATTCTTGGTCGATTTATTATTCATCATAGTTTATAACATGTACCCTCATTTCGATAAGACGGTAGTTAAAAAAAAATATAGGTCTTTTACCTTTTCATTATTAAGGTAACGCAATACTTTGTAAAGGTAACTTCACAGATCATTTCCTCGAACTTTTCTACATAAATGTGGTTATTTGTCAGGATGTGTGGTTTAGCCTGTGTTATCGTCGTTTTTATTCATTACAAATATCTGCATGAGTTATGAGGCTGTAACTCTCACCGGGCTACTTTCCTAATTAAAGAGTGCATGGAAAATCTTAATCATTTTGACAAATTGAACTTTTTTCGTTATTTTAGTTGTGGCATTCCACTTTTCCCCGTATGTGAATTCGTATGGATACCATTCCATCAATACTAGTAAGACAACTAGATTCTCCAAAAATCTAAGGTTAATTAAATATATTTCATTGTGTTTTAAATCTTTTATAGAGATTCAACAAATCCATTTTCTGTTATTAAAGGTAAATGCAGTGTTTACAAAATGTTGGAGGGCATCATGTAACTGTGGAATAGCTATTCGAAGTGGCAAGTCCTTACTGGTAGTAAGAACATGTGCAACAGTTTCAAGAACAAAGTTTGTGCGTGGTTTATCAACACCTTATATTGCTAAACGAGTATGCGATGACAGTAGTATATCTATTGACAATAGTCAGGATTCGGGTAAAAAATTTGTTGTAAGTGCTATTTTATACCCCAGTCCCACTAGGCCACGATCGCACTACGATCTGTGAAAAAAATGCAAATTTTGATGATCGTAGTGCGATCGTGTAGATCGCAGTAAGGTCGTATCACGGTCGTGGTAAGGTCTTCAAGATCGTGAAGAGCGTGGCCAACTTTGAACATGTTCAAAACAATCGTGGTGCAGTCGTGGCGAAATCAGGTCGTAGTAGAAGCGAAGTGAGAGCGCACTAAGATCGTAGTAATATCGCAAAGGTCGCTGTACAATCGTAGCGAGATTATGCCCCCGTCACACTAGACCAAGTTCCTATCACGTTCCCAGTGCGTTCTGAAAAAGTAGGCGAACGTAGTGGGAACTTCTAAGTCGTGGTACGAACGCAGTGCAAACTTATATGGTCGTACTGCGAACTTGCATGGACGTGGTAAGGTCTTATTGGACGTGAAGGACGTGAAATAATTTTGAACATGTTCAAAACAAACGTAGTGAGAACTTCCTGAGGATAAAACGCAGTAAAGACCTAATAAGAACGTATTGAGAACGGCTTGGTCGTAGTAAGGACGTAGATGACACTAGTTATGAACCGTATGGACGTAGTACGGACGTGATAAATTTGAAAGCCGTCTTCACTGCGTTTTTACTACGTTCTTGGAGATTGCATCAGGACCTTACTACGACTGCTCTACGTCTTTACTACGATCTTTTAGAACTTGGTGATTTAGGGAAGTTTTCAACACGACCTCGCGAAGACTATTCTACGTTCTTATTACGTTCTAAAAGACCTTAGTACGTTCTTTGTACGACCTATCGGTATGCAGTACGTCTTTACCACGTCTGCGGTGCGTTTGCAGCAGGTTTGCATCGGATCTCTGTTACCCGTGTTGAATATGGTATATATAGGGTTTTTTTTTAAGACGGAATCATTTGTAATTGTACTGTTGAACGATAGAACAAGATTTACTTCTACTTCATACATCATTACAAGGACAACAAGCTCTTCTTGATGCTCAAGTTGCGCTTTTCTGCTTCAGAATAAAAAGAAAACAAAGGAGACCCAGAACATGGCGGGTGCGTCCCTGGCTTACTCAGGAAAGAAGGCTTATGTTTGGCCACTATGATAGACTGATGCAGGAGTTGAGAATGGAGGATCAACAGTCGTTTTTCAACTTTCTGAGATGTTCGACGAAATATTGAATAGAGTAGGTCCCAGAATTCAAAGGAGAGATACCCGGCTTAGAAAAGCATTGGAACCAGGCCTGAAGCTCGCTGTCACTATACGACACTTATCTTCTGGGGATAAATATCCAACTCTACAATACGACTTTAGAGTTGCCCGAAATACAATTTCTATGTTTGTTCCCGAAGTCTGCCAAGCCATTGTAGACGAATATCAGTCGAAGCAATTTCTTGTCCCACCACACAGCGCGAATGGCATGATATTGCTGAAGAGTTCCAGCGAAAATGGAATGTTCCACATGCCTGTGGTGCTCTCGATGGCAAACATATAGCCATTAGATGTCCTTCAAATACAGGATCACTCTTTCATAATTACAAGGAATTTTTCTCAGTGGTTCTCCTTGCATTAGTTGACGCGGATTACAAGTTTTTGTGGATTGACATTGGTGGTTGTGGATCAATGTCTGATGCTCAGATCTACAACAATTCTGAACTTAAAGAGTGATTGGAAGAAGAAACGATTGGCTTTCCAGACCCGGATCCAATGCCGAACGATGACAAAAATGTGCCATATTTCATTCTTGGAGATGACGCTTTTGGTTTGAGAACATATCTGATGAAGCCTTATTCTCAACGAGGCTTAACAGATGAACAATTGATAACTAATTACAGAATATCGAGAGGAAGACGTGTGGTTGAAAACGCATTTGGTATACTGGCCCAACGATGGCAATTATTACTTACTACCATGATGCAGCAGCCAAATGTAGTACGAAACATTGTCGAGTGTTGCGTTTGTCTGCACAATGTGATGAGACTACGATATCCAACACAACAGAACGCGCAACTTGACATGGAAAATGACCAGCATGACTTGATTCCGGGCTTATGGCGATCGACCGCAAATTGTATGAAGTAAACATGGTAATTGGACCAAACAGAGACACAGTAGCTGCAAAGAAGCAAAGGGAATACCTTCGACTGTATTTCAATAGTCAAGCTGGCTCAGTTCCTTGGCAAAACCGCATGATAAGTACATAGTTGGTAACTGATGGAACAGTTTTGATTTATAAAGAATGTACACATGTATTACAAGGATATTTGAATTTTTGAATATATTATTATATTTATATATTTGGCTTTGTGTTACTTGTCCTACGGGAAACCTTGTCTAAAACAAAACTCGTATTCCAGAATTACAACTTGGCTTATCCTACCTTAAACGATCATTTTTAACTCTTCTGTTACCATATCTTCAAAACATCGACAGATTTTCCCATCTCAACTGCTTTATCCCGCCAAAGTTTTTCTTTTTTCGCCGTATCTTTATATAAATTTAACTTCTTATTATACAAAACTGGGTTGGCCTCTAACCACTCAATCATACTTTGCTCCTCTTCTGGTGAGAAATCAATAACTGGTCTCGATTTTTTACTTGCCTTAGGAGCATCAGTACTAGTAAAGTCTGACTGAACTGACTGGGTATCATCTTCACTATGTCCCCCTCTAAGTCATTTTGTGCATGAAATGTTGGTTCTTCCTCGGGTGTTGCTTCTTTTTCAGCAATTTCTCGCTGATTACATGCGGGTGTACTCCTACAAACTCCCCTTTTACTATTTCTTCCGCGACCTCTAGCTGGCATGTTGCTGAATGAAATAAAAAATGCCCGTGAATTTTTCTGTTTTGTATGGAGTAGTTAAGACGTAACTAGAACCTACTACAGAGGTCGTTCTGCAAACTTTATGGACGTTGTAAGGACGTGGTAGGAACGTAGTGAAAACCTTATGGTCGTAGTAATAACGTAGTGAACACCTCATGGTCGTAGTAAGAGCGTAGTGAACACCTGATGGAAGTTATATAGACTTGACACGAACCTAATAAACACTTGTTGAACGTGGTGCGGTCTTTGTAAGGACGTAGAAGGGTCGTGTTAGAGACCGAATAACGGTATTATCAATCGAATTTGAGCAAGTTTCTACTACGTTTAAAAAAAAAAAATTAAGACGTAGTGGAAACTTCATGGACTTTGTCTCAGTGTGACGGGGGTTTTAGCGAAAGCGTGATTCTATTCGGAGAGACTGCGCTACGATCGCACAGCGACGTTATCACGACCTCACTACGACCATCACGTTCTCACTACGACCCAACTACGCTTTCACTACGACTATACCACGCTGTTCACGACCATAGTACGATTCTAGCACGCCCTTGCCGTCCTCATCACCCTCTTCTTACGACCTGACTACGTTCACACTACGACCATCATTCTCATTGTCATTTTCACATAAAATATATAAAAAAGCTCCCTAGATTTTGTTTGTTTGAATGTAATTATCCATTTGCTCTAACAGCTCAACCATGCTTCTCGTTTTTATATAGATTAGACCGTTGGTTTTCCCGTTTAAATGGTTTAACACTAGTAATATTTTAGGTCCTTTATAACGTGCTGATTGATGTGAGCCAAGGCTCCGTGTAGAAGGCCGTACCTTGGCCTATAATGGTTTACTTTTATAAATTTTTACTTGGATGAAGAGTTGTCTCATTGGCACTCATACCACATCTTCCTTTTGGTGGCATCACTGTATTGTTTCCGAGAAATCTACGATTTAATCAGAAAGAGAAGGAATTGAACTGTATTGATATGGAACACGATGTTGACGTTAAATTGCTGAGAACGTAGTAAAATCGCGCTATGAACGTAGTATAATCGTGGTAAGAACGTGTTATAATCGCAGTAAGATCGTGTTGCAATCGGATAACTCGTGGTATGGTCGTAGTGAGAACGTGAAAAGCGTAGAAAGATCTTGATAAGCGTAGTGAGGTCGCAGAATAAGCGCGGTGAGAACGTGGTATAATCGTAGCGGGATCTTTGTAGAAGCGTAGAGAGGACGTAGTAGCATCGTGAAAAAAACGAAAATTTTCATTTTCATGCCGCTCATACCGCGTCCTCACCACGATCTAAATTTATTTTAGATCGCGGTGAGCGTGGTGCGATCGTGGTCTAGTGGGACTGGGGCTTTAGTCAGGTTCATTTTAATCATTAAGTATTGATTCTTTTTGTTTTACAATATTTCTAATTTTATCGCTCTAACGAAGATTTTGATAATTGTTGTGACTCTACTGTTCTAAAGTTGATTATATAAATATAATGGAATTGTATGCGACTGTCATACAAGTGTGAGGTTTAGGTAGCTGTAAACCCAGGTTTAATTCACATTTTATACACAAGAAAATGCCTGTACCAAGTCAGAAATATGACAGATGTTGTCCATTTGTTTGAGCTTTTGATTTTGTCTTTTGATTAGGGACTTTCCTTTTTGAATTTTTCTCGAAGTTAAGTATTTTTGTGATTTTAATTTGTTTTCGAAAGGAGCCAAAATCAAATTTTGGGATCCCCTTTTCCTTCATCTGCATCATTAACTTTTAATTAACAAGGCTACTCTCTTTAACTCTTCACATGTTTGAAATATAGAATTTATCGTTGATGAAAAGGTCGAAGAGGTTTAACGTACCCTTTAATTTTCAGCGTCTTGTTGGATGCCTACTGTTTATATCGTTTTGCATCGTATCAATGTCATTTGATAAAAAAATTCTTAGTAACAAAAAAAAGGAAATAGTTATTCATTCAGTTAACAAATTAGGCCTCTAAAACTGATAATCTCCAACAAACGACAATTTCCAAAAGTGTGGACTCGTGTCTTTTTATATCTTTATATAGAATATAATGCATGACAAAAATATATATTTATTTAATCTTGTATCAGTGATCTTATTTTCGTTTTTGAGTGTCTATCTTTCTATTTTTGTTACTAGGGGGATGGGTAGTATCGTCCTTTAATTGCAATAAGTCAAATTAGAAGGTTATTATTTATTGACTTTTCTTTTCTTTATACTTTTTGCTGATTTAAAATTTTATCCATGTATATATAGTATGTTTATAATAATAGACAGACAAGTAAATAATAATCGTAAATAAGGGGCAATAAATACAATAAGGATTCAGCTGACGACTTCGATGTATTTGTATATGTTGACTTGTTTATCATTTTATATGTGTCTACATATCCGTTTTAATTTTCATGACACACATAAACATAAAAAAAGGTTATATTCATCCTTAAAATGAAATAACTTCAATAAGAAGTAAGAGGATGATTTCGATCTTGTTGACCATTTTTTTTTATCTTGTCTAGTAGATCATGTTCTCATTTTTCAGTTGATATCGTATTATTATCCTTTTGAAGATATAAGGCAACACTTAACATTGGCACACATCGTTATTAAACACCAGGAACTCGAAGGGCACATTATTCTCGGTGTACTTATCCTCTGTACATAGATATAAGAAGATGTTGTATGAATGTCAATGAGACGACTCTCTATCCAAGTAGCAATTTCTATAAGTCGACCATTATATGTACTGTCAAAGTACTGTCTTTAACACGGAATATGTCTGCTTTTGAGATTTGTTTGAAGCCTCGTCGAATATCTTTTTTTTCATGAATCGGCAATGTTGCTTTAATATGTATACTCATGTTATGTCGGACGCATAACATTTCAACAGTTTGTCTAAATTCAAAGTTACTCTAAAATAACTTGACATATATTTGTTTCAAGGTAACTCTACCAATTGGCACAGAGATAACATTTAGAGTAAATGGTAGATATATAGACTATATTTACATTAAACCGTCTGTGTTAGACCTTGGTAGTACAGAGGGTCTCTGTGGATATGTCAGCAGTGAAAATAAAAATACAGATGACGATTTTCTTAGTAGAGGAGAAACAATCGCCATTACAAATTCACAACAATTTGCAAAATCCTGGATGTGAGTATAACTAACATTTCGTTTGTTATGATAACGGAGCACAATATTAAAATATGGAGGTTGAACAAAGCTGTTTTAGTAGCAAATGAATTGGCGGGTATTTAATTCCTCTGTATTGCAAAACAAAAATCTTAACACAAAAATAAAGGTATTTACTTGAGGAAATTAAGATTGTGTGAAAGTTTAGTCTATACTATTGGTAGACTAAGTATTTTTAGTATTTTTTTTTTATTGTCTTTATGAATATAACCTTTTCTGTATAGTCTGTATTGGGTGATATCCATTTGACGTTGCTCTATACTTATACATCACGTCATTGTATTCTTGTTCTATGGTACAATTCTTGTACTGGTATTCTTGTCTTTCATTTTTGCTAATGTGCTTTTTCTATACACCTTGTTGTGTTGTTTTGTTACATATGACGTGGCTCTGTACTATACATCCCATTATTGTGTTATTGTGCTATGTTGAATATGTGTATTCTTTTCTTTCAGTTTTGCTAATGTGCTTTTTATATTAGCCTTTTGTATTTCTGTGTTACATACTTGTTTATTTTTATAGTGATTAATATTATAACACAATGTTGACTGCTGTTCCCCTGTTTTTTACATTATTACCTTTTATATCTTTTAGGTTTTGTTCACTCATCGTTAACGTTGTCAATGAAATGAAATTTTATGCGACCGACTTCTAATTGAGAGGTTTAGCTAGCTATGAAACCAGATTTAATCCACCATTTTTTACATAAGAAAATGTTCACCAAGTAAAGAATATGACAGTTTTTATTCATTCATTTGATGGTGTTTTTTTTGCCATTTGAAAACGCACTTTCCGTTTGGAATTTTACTCTGAGCTCGGTATTTTTGTTATGTACTTTTTAGTAACTTTTTACAAAAAAACTAATGCTTATTGAACATCAAAACAGTTGATTATTTGGTAGTGGTATTGTAGACAATAAAGCTATACTAATTTATTTACTGTGCCTATATTCAGTTTGACCTTTTATCTTATTTGAGTAAAAGTACAGTTATACATGTATAACCTTTCCACGGTTTGAATATGTTCTGGTTTAGATTTTATTTTGGTTAAAAAATTTCAAATCAATGAAAGGTAGATGCACTTAATAATTACCCATATCAGTATTGCTTCTACAGTAAGGAAACATAAGTATAATTGTACAGTTTTTAAAAATACATATAGTATCTTTATGTGATGGATATTTTGCCAGGAATTACACTTGATTATGAATACACAAAACAAATACTTGAAAGACCCTGGATTTTTCTCAAAAGACCTCTTTGTCTAGATTGTCACTAAGAATTACACTAATGATCTTATCAAGTTCTGCAATGTTAGCGATCAAATGCTAAATGATGTTTTCGTATTGTTTGTAGGATTACTGATACAAGGGAATCGCTCTTTGTAGAAAACCCAACAATAATTGAAGAATCGAATGATTTGCCTTCATTTTGCCAATGTGCATCAGAGGGTGCTACGGAAGCAGACATAACAAACAAATACCGCCTACACTGTAATCTTACGCAACCAATGGAACCATGTTACGATGTTGAAACTAATCTATCATTTAAAAGCAAATGTACAGATGGAACACGTAAAAAAAGATCCATTAATGAAATTGGTATTAATGAAAGGGGTAAAAAAAGTATAACTGATACCGATGATACAGATGATGTTATAGAATTTCCGCCATTTGAAATCTTGTCCGATGTTTATGACGAATCGTTTGTTGCTGAGGTATGTTTTAACCAATAGGCATCCATATATTGGGAACGTAATTATGTCTTTTACTAAGTTGACTTTTGTATATAAAAGCTCTTCGTTTAAAACGAGGAATAAGTCAATGCAGTCAGACTTCGACAAATAATATATGACCTTTGGTTTATGATTTTTTTGGCGGGGATGGGGCGGCCTTTTTGTGATATTAAATGTATAGGCAATAGATGTATAAACGATAGATGTTGTAGCAAAATGTCTAGTGTTCAAAATAAGGTGATAGATTAAAAATTAATGTTGTTATAGAAAACGTTTAACTGTTAAATATGCAAGTCATTGTTTTTAAATTCAACAGATAGACATATTCAAAAACAGGAGGAACAACCAAATATGTTTAAAAAAGTTTGTTATTTATGAATTTATTTAATTTGGTGCATCAAAAACACATTTCTTAATAAGTCTTCATCATAAACGCTAATGCTTTAGAGGCAAATTGATGTATAAATACATAAACAAGCTGTATTGGCTTTAAACTGACTGTCAGTAATTGCGAGTACTCTCAGATTTGTGATCAGGGTCTTTTTGTTTGTCGGATGTACAAGTCCCGGCAACTACCACTTTGTATTTTTGTTAATTGAAATTCTATTTGACAACCATACCACATAGTCTTTGTTTATTTTTTACAAAAAAGTACCAAACTGGTTTTAAGTTGAAAAAACTTTTTCATGTTGTTATATTGATTAATAAACGAACATTAAAAGAATCACTTTTGTTTGTAAATGTTTTGAAAATTGATATTAATTTAACTTTCGAATATTAAAACGTGGTTAAATAAGATCGTAAAATAATTTTTGACTTGAGACTCAAAGACTAACTTCCAAATTCCATATCCGACAATCGCGTCGCGACAGTGATAAGACCAATCAAAATAAGAATTTTCGATTTATTGATGCAAATACTTCTAAGACAATTTGATAAATCTATGGTGCTCCCTTTAAAATTCTGACATGCATAAGTGAAACATGAACGACTCATCCCTCTTTTAACCAAATCACTTACTTACTCACATTAAGACATTTATTATAATTAAATCTGCTGACATCTTCTGTTTTACAGACCCCAAGATGGCATAACGGATGGAATGAGGAGCAGGCAGAATCCACGAGCAGGGAATATTTCGATAGAAACTTCCCAATAGATGTGAGAGTAGCCTCTGGGATATCAATAGAAGATTACATTAATTCATCTATTGAAGATATCAAGGTAATTCTACTGTCCTCATTTTCTTAAAATTATGTACTTCGATAGGTTGACTCTAAATTGTTATGCATCGTCCATTTTTATATTGTCATCATTTTCTCAAAGAAAATATTGTTATGATGGATCGGCAGTCACAACTGTATCAATATGTTTCTGAAATCCAAACAATGAAAATTCGCTATGTAGGCTCGTACCATATTCACATGACTCATTTCAAACTACTGTTTCATTGAATAAATATATCTTTAATGCCACTAGACATTATACATTCAGATAAAATCATCATTATCATTATCTTAACTCATTTGTTTGTTAATAAGTGTAGAAAGTTGCCATAATTTGATAATAATTTTCAACAAGTGATACTTAAAATTATAGGTTGTCGGATAAAAAAACAGGTAAAAATTCACTGTTATTGACTTTGTACTTTATCTTATAAAAGTAATGAATAAACAGCTTGTAATCATGTCAGAAAGCTATAAGCTCATATATTTTGGTGAAAAGGTGACAAATGCATTTAGTTAGCTTTAAATTATTCCATTTCGAAGGAATAAGCCTATTGCAAATAATAGCAATCTTCAGTTATGTATTCCTATGCAAACCAGTTTAATTAACATTAATTGCTTATTTATCATTGTTTATCAAAAGATAAATTCGTTATATTTTCGTTGCGTTACAGACAGCGAAAAAAACACGATTGCCTAATTGTAAGTGGAATTCAATGTTGTTTCTAAGATATTTTATAAATTTAAAAGATATTGATATTAATAAAATACTGTTTTGAATTTATTATAAATCCAGTAAAAAGGAGGTACGATTATTACTCGAACAACGAAAGTGCAAGAAAAGGAAAAAAAACAAAAGTTCTATAATTACCATTATGTCAAAACTTCAAAGCAAAAATGTCCCTTAATAGCTTACACAATGATGTCATTGACATGCGATACTTGCCAAACTTTACATGTCTGATAAAAAAATAACAATTTTCCCACAATTTGGTTACATTTGACTTGTTTTACACAATGGTAGTGAAGTACATTTATCAAGGATCAAAAAGTTGCTTTATGTCAAATGATTTAGGGTGCTTTAAGCATGTTAAGCATTCAAACAAATGGCTTCTTTTTTCCTGCTTTCTCAGTGTAACATTGATCACTAATGAGTTATCAGTTTTTTTTTTATAAAACCTAGTATTATAAAAAATATATATTCTTTTGGAAACGAATCAGTAAATTTATTTCCCAATTCTTGGAAGTTTTCGGGAAATCAAAACAGATGAAAACCTCAAACGGAAATTGTCGTATGACGAATGACTAATATCATGTGACCAATCATATATCATGTTTATTTCTCACTGGTATATTTTTGTAATTAAATTTAATCAGATTACTGGTGACACGGCTTTCCTAGCTACTACTTTGTCCGTTATGCAAACTGCAGCAAAAGCTGAGTTAGTCAGGAATCAGTCGCTTAGTGAACAAATAACAGATGATGGAACCACTTTATTAGAAAAACTTTCCAGTCACCTTTGTTTAAACAACTGTATTTCAAACGGACAATGCAAAAACGGTATGTGTGCAATATTTTATATATGTAAAGTGTATTTAATATGTGTTTAATATGTTATATGTTTTAGTTGTATTTCATATTTGTTTGATATTCTATAGGCAGTTAATATGTTATATGTGATAACGTGACTGGGGCGTGTTAATTAAAATCAACAGAATGTTTTAATACTTTGAAAAAATTAAGCTTTTATCATGCTTGTTTTCAAAAATAATATAAAAAGTATGGGTCACCGGACCTTTTTTCACGCTAAAGGTTGAACAAAATTGTCAGATTTTGTATAGATTTACATGGCAAATCCAATTTTGTGCGATAAATACATCATAGAAATTTAAGATCAAATCTGAGGAGATCGGTCTTATAACTTGATTTATATTAAGAAAAAGAAACAAATAGGGTCACCGGACTTGTTTTCTTGATACATGTTTAAATAGGTAAATTCAACACTTTCTATTTTTCAATTACTGTATCGGAGTTTTCTCCCCTTCTTTTAATGAGTAATGTCCCATTATTGGCAAAGTTTAGAAACAAATGATTTAAACATATATAATGTCTTATTTATAAAATACAGCTGTACATATGATAAAAGATATAATTTTCTATCATTAGATTAAACGTCTTAAACGTGATTTACCAACTATTCTTAAAACTTGCACATTTCAAAAAAGAGCTAGACCAATTATTATTGAAAATGATTGTTTATTATCGTGAAACAAAAAATGCCTTTAATTTCATGATCTTTTCACTTAATTTTACGAACTATGCATTTGTAGTCACAAGAATGTTCACGGTCACCGATAATTTTACCATTTTTCATATCAATTTGATAACTGAAATAAAAAATATAAACTTATGTTATACTTGTGGACAAGAATTGACAGATAGAGTAATTAAGATTTCACTTCAATCTGGAAAAAATGAAAGTTGATCATAGTATACAATAAGTCGTGAATGAATATTTTTTCATACATATTTGGATAGTACATATCTAATTGATCTTGTGTAAAATTGAAAGAAAAACCAATGTTATATTTCATATGTATCGTATTTTATAAATGAATAGCATAATTAACATATACGATGTATATTTTTTAAGTTGCAATGATTTTTGCAAAATTGTGACATACAGAAAGAAAGATACGCGTTCCTTCTTTTTACAATTTTCAGGCTCTTGTATTTGTAATGAACTGTTTGGTGGGGAAGATTGTGCAACGCCAAGGTCAACCCCACCTTCAAATGTTAGTCTGCCTGACAGTGGGTTGTGTGATGTTAGAAAAAGAGCATGTAAGAAGACTTACGTGTATGGATATTTCATTCCTCCTGATATATATTGCAAAACCAAACATTTTGAGGTAATTTTATTATGTTGATAAATAGTGTACTGTTTCTATATCATGTATATTTATTGTTAGTCTTTCGGATCTAAACAAAGAACATACCATTATAGTGGATTTTAAAACTAGTGATACGCTTCACCTTTGAACAGAAGCTGCTTTTTGTAAAGTTATATCAAATATATTACTTACTTGCATATATTTAAGGCCATTTCTGAACTTCCTTTAAATATTGGTTGAATTGCCAGTTCGTAAATGTCTATGCTATAAGCATCTACATATTTAATTTTAATTCAAATAATCTAAAGAAAGGGACAAATGTAAGAAGTTAAGAGTTCGATACACCAACATCATGTACTTTTATTTAAAAGGTACATGTTTGTTATTTTTCTGCAAACAAAAATCATTTGTAGACATTTACAAATAAACTAGAATATTAAAAGACAATGTTTTTTTTTATAATAATTTAAAATAACTTACTATACATGTCTTTCAGTTTTTTGAAAACACAAGATCCTACAAGGAAACAACTACTGCTAAAGCAACTATGATAAATTCTTATATAGTTTCCTGTGATTTACCACATGCGCGACAGAAGAGATCAACAACTATCGAAATTATCTTTGCGCAAGGGTATGAAATCAGTGTTTCCAATGATGGTTCCAATTTCGGTGAGGACGTTACCATTCTGGTATATGATGAGGAATGTTTTTCCTGTGAAACAGTTAATGTAACATGTACTGCTCTTGTAAGTTTTTTTATTTTGTTATAAGTGTTAATAAAAAGAAAAAAAATCACACAAAATAAAACCAACAGTATACAAAACACAACATATAAAACTAAAGACTGAACAACAAGAACCCTGTATAATCTGGGGTGACCTAAGGCGCTCCCAAAGGTTAATTAGATCATGCTCTACATATGGCATCTAAAACTGAGTTTACATTTTAAAATGACGAGAATTCGTCTCTTTGTCTTTTGTCATGTTTAAATGTTGGAATAATCACAGTATTATTCATTCGCCCGAAATGAAAAAGGATTTAGTATACTTACTTTGGCCACGAAATCAAAAAGGATTTAGTATACTTACTTTGGCCACGAAATGATGTATATTCAGTTTTTATGCTCTTAAACGATTAGATTAGCCTCTTATATCATGATAATCTGAAAAACTAATCAGTTTTGTCATTGGTTATTGGCAGCAAAAATATTTTCCTTGGGTACGCAAGGAATTTTTCTTGACGTATAAGAATATCGATTTGTGAGATTTCTATTATGAAATTGTAAGTTGGCGTCGGTCGAGAAGAAAGTGGGGATTTTAAGAAACATTCAAAGAAAAACTGACAATGTTATAGAAATAAAGAAAGACAACGAAGAAAATACATAGTTCATCAAAGAATTAAAGACTTAACAACACGTGCAAATGTTTAAATTTTGTATCAATTTATATGGTGTTTGTAAAAGTCCCAACGCACTATATGGTATTTGCAGTAATCTTGACGACAAGAATTTATACCTGTTTTTCAATAGAAAAAATGACAAGGATGACGTTTTACATATTTTATGAAAATTATATCCGATCTACATTGGTCTTCCAGGATAAAACCCAAGAGTGTCTCTACCAGATCTGAATACTAACTGTGGGATTTAACTATTGCAAATGTCATCGAAAAGTCTGTTGAATCCTATTTGTCATCGTGATATTTAAAATTCCTGCGATTCCTTCAGGATTTTACTTTTTGTCTTTTTATTTTAGCCATGGCGTTTTCAGTTATTTACTTACTTTTAAGTTTGAACGCCATTTAGTATCCTTCGCTTTCATTTTGTTAAGGAGTGAACAAGATAAATATTTGTGTTGGTTAAACACTTATATTATGTTTATAAAAAAATTCTTGTTTATAAAGACTGTTGTCAACATAGAGGTTGTTTTAAGTAACAAAGCTTTTTTTAAGGATACCTGTCCATCTACCACAGCAATAACAGGAACAAATGAACAGTCAGCATCAGGTATGTTTAAATAAAATGAGGAAGGCATTACCTCTGACACATTCCTTTTTTATTTCAAAAATTGTCAGGGTTCCGTTGAAACCAGTGTTTTACCTACTTCTCGTGGTATTCGTAAACTCAACAAAAATTGGGAGAAAAAAAATTATATAATTATATAATTTGTTTTTCTTCTAGATACTATGTTTTAATTGTAAAAAGCTTTTGTCCAAGTTGGATAAAAATCAAGGATGGTTTATGAATCTAATAAATGTTTAAAAACTTTAACTTCAGATTGTATGTAATGTTTACTGGATGAAAATTTAAGTCCATTTATAAGGGATATACGCAAAAACTGAAGAAAAAAAAATGTTTTTTAAATTTACTTCTAGTTACTAGCTTTTGGTAATGAACAAGCTTATGTCCAAGTTTTGTTCAAATCTAGCATAGTTTAAGAAAGTTATAAAATTTTCAAAAAACTTTTAACCACAGATTGAATCTAATGTAAACTGGCAGAAAACAATCATTTATAAGTAAAATACGGATATACAAGATTTTTTTTTACAAAATTCACTTCTGGATTCTATCTTTTGATCATAAAAAAGCTTCTGTCCAAGTTTAGTAGAAATCAATGATAGTATAAGAATCTTTAAAAACGTAAACATGTTTAACCACAGAATGAATGTAATGTTAACTGGCAGAAAGACTAAGTCCATTTATAAGTAAAATACGGATAAATTGGATTTTTTTTTAAATTCACACCTATGTACTATCTTTTAACCATAAACAAGTTTGGTAGAAATCCAGGAAAATTTTAGAAAGTTATTCAAATTTCAAAAACTTTAATTACAGAGTGATTATTTGTGAACACCGAAGACGACGACGGAATGAAGGAATGCTATGTCTCGCGTTTGCGACAAAAGTCGCAGGCTCGACAAAAAACATAACCTTTATTGTTTTATTACATTAGAATTAATCAAAAGATTTGGTATTAGCAACTTTTTATAGCTGACTATGCGGTATGGGCTTTGCTCATTGTTGAAGGTCGTACGGTGATCTATGGTTGTTAATTTTTTTGTCATTTGGTCTCTTTTGAAGAGTTGTCTTGCAGGCAATCACACAACATCATTTTTATACATAGAAAGGAATGTAGTATACATTTTTTCTGTGGCAAGGCATAAAAAGAAGAATTAAACGTTCTTTTGATACAATAAAACCTAATCTCTTTCATCACAGTTAAACTGCGATACGAAGCAGAAAGTAGCCACAGACGTGATTGACTTTTAAAACAGACAGTATTTGTTAAATGTGGACTACTTTTCAAAGTTTTTTAAAGTGAGTACGCTGAAAAATTTCACAAGTGACACATTCATAATGAACATGAAGTCGGTATTTGCAAGACATTGCTTTCTGGAAATTATCTAATCTTACATTGCAAGGAATAAAAGTTCAAAATTCAAAGAGTTCGCAAAATCGTGGAACATTAAACATATTACGTAGAGTATAGACAACACCTAGAATCGCATATTTTAATACAAAAGTAGAAAAACTAAGAATTTAGGAATGGAATAATGTTTCAATTCCAATCAATGTTGTGTTAATAAAATTAACGGTAACAATTTTCTTGCACCAGATGTTAAAGTTTTAACAGAATTGTTAGATCTTGTTAAAGTGGTTCCGTAGATATTCAAGGAAGGGCTGAATCAAAAGTTATTAATTTGTTTCTTGAAATCTGTGGTGATCTTCCAGTTCGTGTTGCTCAGGCTTTAGTTTCTATGTTGTTTCTGTGTAGTTTTTATTGTTTGTCTGTTTGTCTTATTGTTTTTAGCCATTTGTGTTGGCTGTTAATTTTTAAGAAAGAGGGACGAAAGATACCAGAGGGACAGTCAAACTCAAAAATCGAAAATAAACTGACAACGGCATGGCTAAAAATAAAAAAAAGACAAACAAACAATAGTACACATGACACAACATCGAAAACTAAAGAATAAGCAACACGAAACCAACCAAAAACTAGGGGTGATCTCAGGTGCCCCGGAAGGGTCAGCAGATCCTGCTCCACATGTGGCACCCGTAACTTATGATGTTGAATTTCCCCCTTTCTGTTCTATCATGTCTATTGCAAAGTTCGATTTCATATCGTCAACCATACGCAGCTATGTTTGATCAAACAATGCTAACATATGCAAAAGGTTAAAGTTCATTTGTAATGAATATTTGTATTAATTTTATGTCTTTCTCTCTAAATAACTTGTTGCATTATTGTTTTTATGTTAACGTAAAAAGTTGATGTTTATTTTACAGATTTGAAAAAAGTACAAAAAATCTGTACGTAAATTTCCTAATCAAATGACAAAAATCAAAAGCTTAGACACATCAAACGAAGGGATAATACCTTTCATATTCCTGACTTGGTATAGACATTTTCTTATTTAGAAATGGTGGATTAAACCTCGTGTTATTGCTAGCTGAACTTCTCACTTGTATGATAGGAACGTTTACATGATGACGCAAAAGACATACTTAACTTACGGCACCTTATTTTAAAAAAGATATATAAACGGTTGACTTTATATGATGTTTCTGTCGTTAACATGTTATTACGAAATTTCTTCGATTAAGATTCTTTTTCGACATAATTATAAGATGTTTGTTTCTCTATTGTTAAATGTAAAGCCATGACGCAAATATGCCACTCCTATAAGAAATCTTGAGGATCTTGTAAATTAAAGAATTGGAGAGTTTAAAGTATCTAGTTTCTTCAGTCAGGGTGACTTGCTGACGTTAAGAAATTTAGAACCAAAAACACTTTCCAAAAAAGGCTATGCAGAATTGACCAGACCTGAGATAAGTCAATTTTAGACAAATGATACGAATGACCTTCGTAACATTTCTAATTTTAGAAAAAGGACGAGAAGATGAAGATGAAATCAACGGTGCATTACCTATTGGTGTTGTAGCTGGACTATTAATTCTTGGAGTGTCGATAGCAGTCATGATTTACAAGTTTAAACATAAAAACATCGGGTAAATAAAGAATATCTTCATTTCATATATATACGTAGTCATGCTTCCCGAGTTCTGTAGTGTCATGAAAGCATAGTTACGACAACGTATAATGTATATAAACCTGATATTCTAGAGGCTAAATCATGCGGAAAGGGTTTTTTTTCTATTCATTCTTAATCAACTTTTGTATGTCTGAGAAAAGGTATGACTTTTGGTTCCTGTGTAAGATAAAGGGGACCCGTAATATATTTTGAGCTATCTTTTGGTAAGGAAATATTTATAAATTTTGGAGAAGTTGAATGATTTACAATTTGACAGCCTCCGTCAACATAGAAATGCGCAGGTTCAAATTTTTGTTCTAGAAATTCTAACAAATCACGATTCATTTGAAATGATATTGCACGCTGTGAAATATTTTATTGGTCGGAACCAACTATCTAATCAGAATTTATAACCCCGGTTTAAAAATAAAACATTTTCCCCTTTTAAGCCCCAGTCCCACTAGACCACGATCGCACCACGCTCACCGCGATCTAAAATAAATTTAGATCGTGGTGAGGTCGCTGTATGAGCGGCATGAAAATGTAAATTTTCGTTGCTTTCACGATGATACTACGTCCTGTGACCTCACTACGCTTATCAAAATCTTTCTACGCTCTTCCCGTTCTCACTACGACCATACCACGAGTTATCCGATTGCAACACAATCTTACTGCGATTATAACACGTTCTTACCACGATTATACTACGTTCATAGCGCGATCTTACTACGTTCTCAGCAATAACGTCAACATCGTGTTCCATATCAATACAGTTCAATTCCTTCTATTTCTGATTAAATCTTAGATTTCTCGGAAACAATACAGTCATGCCACCAACATCTACCAGAATACGTGGGCATGGTGGTAGGAGTTGATGTAGAGGCAGAGGGAGCAAAGTAACGAATCCTGATCAAGCAGAGATGTCGGACCGACCAATCCAACCTAAATTAGAACATATTGCTGGTCCATAAAGCTCAATGACGATATTTTAGTGAACGATAGCAGAGATGACATAGATGTATCAATATATATATATATAGGAAGATGTGGTATGAGTGCCAATGAGACAACTCTCCATCCAAGTAACAATTTATAAAAGTGAACCATTATAGACCAAGGTACGGCCTTCAACACGGAGCCTTGGCTCACATCAATCAGCACGCTATAAAGGACCCAAAATATTACTGTGTTAAACCATTTAAACGGGAAAACCAACGGTCTAATCTATATAAAAAAGAAGCATATAGAAGCATGGTTGAGCCGTTACAGCAAATGGATAATTACATTCAAACAAACAAAATCTAGGGAGCTTTTTTATGTATTTTATGTGAAAATGACAATGAGAATGATGGTCGTAGTGTGAACGTAGTCAGGCCGTAAGAAGAGCGTGATGAGGACGGCAAGGGCGTGCTAGAATCGTACTATGGTCGTGAACAGCGTGGTATAGTCGCAGTGGAAGCGTAGTTGGGTCGCAGTGAGAACGTAATGGTCGTAGTGAGGTCGTGATAACGTCGCTGTGCGATCGTAGCACAGTCTCTCCGAATAGAATCACGCTTTCGCTACGCTCTCGCTACGATTGTACAGCGACCTTTGCGATCTTACTACGATCTTATTGCGCTCTCACTACGCTTCTACTACGACCTGATTTCGCCACGACCGCACCACGATTGTTTTGAACATATTCAAAGTTGGCCACGCTCTTCACGATCTTGAAGACCTCACCACGACCGTGATACGACCTTACTGCGATCTACACGATCACACTACGATCATCAAAATTTGCATTTTTTTCACAGATCGTAGTGCGATCGTGGCCTAGTGGGACTGGGTATTAAATGCGGATACGAAAATATATTATATTCTGATATGACGCTTGTTTTTCACTTTTTAAAACAGAGCCAAATGAGAGTTCAAATGAACAAACTATACTCTCATAACACTACAAACTCTTCAGAGTCTGAATTGACCAGTTTTTGTGCTCGACCAGTAAAATCGAGCACACATTTTACTCGACTAGTCTCGACATTGTCTCGACTGTACTTAACTGTACTTAAGTGTACTCGACTTTACTTAATTAGTCTGATTCAGTACTTGATGATCATTGTGTAGTCTGAAATGGTCTTGACCAAGGCTCGACCTGTCTCGACCTGTCTTGACTAGTCTCGACTAGTCTCGACTCAGTCTCAACCAGTCTCGACCTGTCTCGACTAGTCTTGACCTTCAAATTTAGTTTTGACTGGTGTAAATCAGCCCATCTAACTAAATTAAATATTGATCTTAAAAAATTCAAGCTTATTAGGCAGTTTGATTTATTACTGTGAAATGAAAGAATTTAATTTTACAATATGTAAAAAAAAAATTATTATATAAAAATTCAGATAGGCATCTTTAATTTTTTTTATAACTTTTTCAAATCAACTTGGATTTTCATCAAACTATGCAGATATCTTACATATATATCAAGCTTACTGTATTCCATTTCATTTAGTTTTTTGTTGTATTGCTGTAAAATTTAAGAATCAAAGTAATCTTGGTATAAAAAGCTAGGATTTGCAATTCGGACAAAATAGAGATAGTACACTTTAATTTTTTTAATAACTTTTTCAAATCAACTTGGATTTACATCAAACTATGCAGCTATCTTACATATATATCAAGCTTACTGAATCCTATTTCATTTAGTTTTTTGTTGTATTGCTGTAAAATTTAAGAATTAAAGTAATCTTGGTATAAAAAGCTAGGATTTGTAATTCGGACAAAATAGAGATAGCACACTTTAATTTTTTTAATAACTTTTTCAAATCAACTTGGATTAGCATCAAACTATGCAGCTATCTTACATATATATCAAGCGTACTGAATCCCATTTCATTTAGTTTTTTGTTGTATTGCTGTAAAATTTAAGAATTAAAGTAATCTTGGTATAAAAAGCTAGGATTTGTAATTCGGACAAAATAGAGATAGCACACTTTAATTTTTTTAATAACTTTTTCAAATCAACTTGGATTAGCATCAAACTATGCAGCTATCTTACATATATATCAAGCTTACTGAATCCCATTTCATTTAGTTTTTTGTTGTATTGCTGTAAAATTTAAGAATTAAATTAATCTAGGTCAAAAAAGCTAGAATTTGCAGTTCGAACAAAATAGAGATAGTACACTTTAAGCTTTTTAATAACTTTTTCAAATCAACTTGGATTTTATTAAAACTATATAGCTACCTTGGTGATCTTACTAAATCCCAGGTTGTTATGAAGTTTTAAAATATATTTTTTTCAAATTTAATGACATGACACTATACATGATTTAATTACATCAGTACACGTGAGTTTTACAGGTAAAAAGAAAGTCCTACTTTTCTTAAACTCGTGTATTACTTATCTAGTGAATTAAAAGCCCTGTGATTTAGATTTAACAGGATGTTGCAACTTTCAATAAATGTTATTTAGAATTTAAAACTCTCTGGTAGATGTGATCTTTTTAATAAGTTTGCCCCAAGCAGAAGGTATTGCTTTATAAATCACCACAAATCAGAAGAACAATTTTAATAATTTCTAATGTTTCATCCCTTTTTGATATATTTATATAGTGTATATCAAAAGGAATAAAACATTTAAGGAATTATATTAATATTTTATGTATACTTTTTCCCAAATTATGAGAAAAGATATATTTCTAATATCGTAGCTTTTTGACCTAGGTTAATTAAATTCTTAAATTTGACAGAAATACACCAAACAAAATAACAACCTATGATTCAGTAAGATCAATATATTGCAAAGATATTTGTAGAGTTTGATGAAAATCTAAGTTGATTTGAAAAAGTTATGAAAAAAATTAAAGTGTACCATCTCTATTTTGTCAAAACTGCAAATCCTAGCTTTTTTTACCTAGATTAAATTAATTTTTAAATTTGACAGCAATACAACAGACTTTATAACAACCTGGGATTCAGTAAGAAGAATACATCACCAAGGTAGCTATATAGTTTCAATAAAATCCAAGTTGAATTTAAAAAGTTATAAAAAAAATTAAAGTGTACTATCTCTATTTTGTTCGAACTGCAAATTCTAGCTTTTTTGACCTAGATTAATTTAATTTTTAAATTTGACAGCATTACAACAAAAAACAAAATGACCTGGGATTTTGTAAGCTTAGTATACATTTAAGATAGCTGCATAGTTTGATGAAAATCCAAGTTGATTTGAAAAAGTTATTAAAAAAATTAAAGTGTACTATCTCTATTTTGTCCGAATTGCAAATCCTAGCTTTTTATACCAAGATTACTTTAATTCTTAAATTTTACAGCAATGCAACAAAAAACTAAATGAAATGGGATTCAGTAAGCTTGATATATATGTAAGATAGCTGCATAGTTTGATGCAAATCCAAGTTGATTTGAAAAAGTTATTAACAAAATTAAAGTGTACTATCTCTATTTTGTCCGAATTGCAAATCCTAGCTTTTTATACCAAGATTACTTTAATTCTTAAATTTTACAGCAATACAACAAAAAACTAAATGAAACGGGATTCAGTAAGCTTGATATATATCTAAGATATCTGCATAGTTTGATGCTAATCCAAGTTGATTTGAAAAAGTTATTAAAAAAATTAAAGTGTACTATCTCTATTTTGTCTGAATAGCAAATCCTAGCTTTTTATACCAAGATTACTTTAATTCTTAAATTTTACAGCAATACAACAAAAAACTAAATGAAATGGGATTCAGTAAGCTTGATATATATCTAAGATATCTGCATAGTTTGATGAAAATCCAAGTTGATTTGAAAAAGTTATAAAAAAAATTAAAGATGCCTATCTGAATTTTTATAAAATAATTTTTTTTTTACATATTGTAAAATTAAATTCTTTCATTTCACAGTAATAAATCAAACTACCTATTAAGCTTGAATTTTTTAAGATCAATATTTAAATTAGTTAGATGGGCTGATTTACACCAGTCAAAACTAAATTTGAAGGTCAAGACTAGTCGAGACAGGTCGAGACTGGTTGAGACTGAGTCGAGACTAGTCGAGACAGGTCGAGATTAGTCAAGACAGGTCGAGCCTTGGTCAAGACCATTTCAGACTACACAAAGATCATCAAGTACTGAATCAGACTAATTAAGTAAAGTCGAGACCTAGTCGAGACCTAGTCGAGTACACTTAAGTACAGTTAAGTACAGTCGAGACAATGTCGAGACTAGTCGAGTAAAATGTGTGCTCGATTTTACTGGTCGAGCACAAAAACTGGTCAATTCAGACTCTGAGGAGTTTGTAGTGTAAGTTTTGATATTTGCCTTTATTTGCAAAACATGTTTGATTTTTTAGGAACAGTCAAATTAACATAATTGGACAAGAAGAGTCAGATCAGACGCCCACTACCTGTTTAGATAAAGAACATTCAACATCATCGATGTTTAGCATTCGAATTCAAGAATAGTAAAAGAGGCACACCAGATAAGTTATTTCTGGTGGAAACAGCTACTGTTCAGTAATTTTAGAACTTTGTTAATTCGTGTACATAATAATTTAAATCTTATAACAATATTGTCTTTTTTCAATTCAAAGTACTTCATGATCATACTGTTTAACACATGTATATTCATAAAAATAAAAATAATAATGAAAATAATCACGAATTTATAAGTTATGTGTATTTATCATGAAAAGTATTAATCACAAGAATGAATTAGAAAGCCATTCCAAACCATGTACATCTAAAAGAAAAGCTTTTATTTTATATACTAAAATTCCTACAAAACCTAAAATACCAAATTAAATTTAATGCATAACGCATTGCTATATTTAAGATTCTTGAAGTACAATTAGAAAACATGATGTATATTTACAGCAAATTTATATAGATATTAGCCTTAAATTGAAAAAGATTTCATTTTCATCCATTTTCTTAGAAATTGTCAACTTTTTCATCTTATTTCATTATTTTATATGTCGCGCAACCCCTCGCCCATTGTTTTTTTTTAAATAAAGAATATGGTATCCAAAGAAATTTCTGCAAAATATCAAGATTTTACGAAACTCACCTACATAATGACATCACTTATGACGCAATTTTTGAAAATCTGTTTAGCTGCGCAATTATTAGGCATTTCAGCATACGTTTTCGTCCTTCTATTTCGGATGATATCAATTGCGACAATAAATGGAATCAAATTGCGTCACATTTACATGTACATTTTTACCTATAGCATACATGTTACATGTACTATATACTTTAGATTTAACTCAAAACTCATTAAAAATGAGAAAAATCACCAAGGAATAAATTGTCCAACAACATAATGTTTTTTTTTTTCACATGTAAAATTGTCAGATATATCGTTCAATAAAATAAAGTTTGATAGGGGAAAACCTGCATCATTGTCGAAGAAGACAAAGTAAGTTAAGCATCAGCCATTAAAAGATGGAGAACTTAGATGGAGATTTAGTTTTAAAGTCGTAGACTATAAAGACAGATTCTGAAAACAGTATGCAAACGAAACGCAACTGATAAGAAAATAATTAACTCTGAGCTCTTCAAAATTGACGAAGAAGTAAATAAAGATTTGGAATATCTCAATTCATGATCAGTGAAAGAAGGAAACCACCCATCTCAACCAAGAATTCAAGCCGATTTCACATAATTCTTGATGATATTGGTGTTGTTACAAACGAAGATAATGACTTGTTGTGTGTAAAAATGATTAAAAATAAATACACATAAATATTGGCGCATGAATTTTCAAATGACACAAATGATACCTATATTTTTTTAAATGATATGGCGCAGGAGTAGCATTGATGCAAATGAGTAATGGCGCAAATGAGTTCACTTTTGGCGCAAAAAGATATCGCCCCTTTTTTCCAAGGAATACTGTATTTGACGTTTGACATGGTATTGCATTATAGCATCCCTATATTCTTAAATGTACTATAGCACTATGATGAAAAATACGTTGAAGACGTTAATAAGTGAAATGGTTGACTTCTATTTATTAATAGAGTAATGTTCTATTTGAATTATTTACTACTTAGAAATTCAATTATCTTTGCATGCATTGCAGGTGTATTTCTGGATTTTTTTTTTACCTCGGAGACCAACAGAGTAAGAAATAAAATACTCAAAACGCTAAACCATCAAAACAGCTAGTAAAAATTTAACACAAATTATGTCATATGTAATGTGATATTAATTAGAACTACAAATGCATATTCCTATTCAAATACCTATATCTATATAATTAATGATTGGTAAAAAAAAAAAGGAAAATGCTCTTAATAATTTTTTCATTTGATCTTCCACTTGTTTTTTAATGACATACCCATTTTGTTCAAATACTTGAAATATATTTATACGTAAAATGATTTATTTTTTTATTTTTAATTAATTTTGGCTTTCAGTAACTGTGAGTACTCTCAAATCCCCTTATTTTATTGATTTTGTATTAACATTGTTTCATAGATCAAATTTATTTGTTCAGTGTATGTTCTCTTGTCTTTATATGTCTTTTGATTGAATTAAGCCATTTCAAGTGATATCTTATAGTGTATCTTTCTATGTTGTAATGTTACACAATGGTGCGGGATAAGAGTTAAGGTTAGTACCTTCTAAAACCGTTAAACCCGCTGCATTTGTTTCAACCTGTCCCAAGTGAGGAACCTGATGTTCAGTAGTTGTCGTTTGTTAATGTGGCTCATAAGTGTTTCTCGTTATTTATATAGATAAGACCGTTGGTTTTCCCGTTTGAATGGCTTTACACTAGTCTAGTAATTTTTGGGGTCCTTTAAAAAGCCTACTGTTCAGTGTGAGCCAAGGCTCCGTGTTAAACCGTACTTTGACTTATAATGGGTTTTCTAATACAAATTGTGACTTGGATTGAGAGTTGTCCCATCATCACTCATACAGCATCTTCTTTTATCTATGTACTTATAATTATATTGTCTAGCTATTAGTAAGTTGTTGTGTTGTACTAGACAAATTAATGTAAAAAAAATGTAAATTTCAATCTTGTATCACATTTAACATATATAAACAATCCAAGATCCAATGTAATGATATTTTGTATATACTATCTGTGTTCCGTTTAAATCATATTTTGTTTTAATGTTTACCTACTGTGACATTTTCTTTTAATGTAATTGGGTTATTCTAATGATTTTGATCCGAGTAATATAGAATAATGCACAAACTTGTGAATACATTATCATTTTCTCAAAGTAAGAGAAATAACCCTGTTATACTATTATAGTACAGAATAATTCAGCAACATTGGTGTTGGTGGTTCTGAGATCTTGTGATTGCAGTAAGAAAGCAATGTCAATTATCGTTTAATCTCTGACTCGTAAGCTTTCTCAACAATTTCTCAAAACCTTGAACAGCAACCATACCAATTTGGACACATCATTGCACATGCTCACAAGGAACAATATGGATTTCATTAAATATGTTATTTATTAACAAGTAAGTAAGTAAGTAAATGTGTATTATAGTGAAATGTGTAATCACATTTCAGTAAAGTACAAATATATTGCATACACAATAAAATACACCCGACCCATTGGGTCTATAAGTCACTTTCAAATCATTAATGCTTTCATTTTTAGAAGGAAACAAGATATTTTTTAATTGGACAGGGACCGTAGCATGAGTTTACTATTTGTTTCTTTTTAGCATATAAGTGGACATTTGCCTTATGACCTGTTCAGCAAGACAATAACCCATTTTTATAAATATATTTTTGTGTTTAAAAACATGGTGATTACAAGGTCTAGGATGACTTCGTTTAGAAGACTTTACCATGTTAAAAACAAATGCAATCTTAAATAATTAATTGTCATATAGATTTTGAAATAAATAAGAACTTGTTGTTTATAGTTTATTTAAATAACCAACCAGGAAGATGACATCTTGTTACATTTTTGGAAATGGCATATATTTAAATTCTGTATATTAACATATGTATGTATGAACATATCTTATTATTCTTATATAAAGGCATTTTATCCACACATAAAAATTCCGCATTGGTATTTCATTTGGCAATTGTTCTGTGGGTGTTTTGTTGAAGTTTTAACATTGCATTGATTTATGAATATCAACGATCTCCGAGTAAACAGCTGCAAATGCACATTTGATGTATTCCTTTTTAATTAAGAAATTAAGATACTAAAATTATCTGCAAGGAAATATGGGAATGAATATTAATGAATGTTGTTGAAATATGAGACTATATTGTGTTTCATTTCAACATATATGTAGCAATAATTTTTGGTTTTTTTTCTTATCGAAGACCGATAAACCGTTTATATTCGAACATACTTTCATAAAACAAAACAATGGCATATTAAGGAGGCTTTATTTTTAATTCTGATTTGCACTTATTTCAAGACTTAAGCAATGCGTGTTCCGTCTCGTATAGACAGTTAAAATTGGTTTAAATAGAAATAGACTGAAAAACCGAAATTTGTGGACACATTATTCCTCATATCTTATTCTTTTTTTTTATTATCACACAGTTTCAGATATTTTCAGGGACTCCGTTCTTCTGACTTCTTCAAAAAAAGGAGCCTAATGATTTAGTATCCTGTTTTGTTTCAGGATTAAATATGTGTTTTTATTCATCCATGTGGTTTGAGTTTATATAAGATTGATTTTCAATAAAAAACATCATGTTTTTGTTCATTTAATCAACATTTAAAAAAGAACTGTCATTCGTCATTTACACCACATTGTGCATATAGTCTTAAATCGCCAGGAATTGTTCTGTATTTACCAGTTTAGTAACTATTTGCCTTTTTTGTTTTAATTGTTGTGAATTAATTAAGTGTTACAAAACAAAAAGTGAATGACCTCATACACATTATTGACGACATAATGGTGCGTATGAGGTGTGTGTGTGTGTGTTTTTTTTTTTGTTTTTTTTTTTAGCTTTTGACACACATTTTATTAACAACAATTAAAACAGAAACATTTCATTAGTTACATTAGAAAATAAATATCTTGGTACATTTGTTACAGAAACAATTTTTATTTGAAAGAGAAAAAAACTCACAACTTACTTTTTTGAGGGACTTGATTATGTAGGCGTGCGTAAAAACCTTATCCTAAGATCAGTTTTTAATAATTCGAAATATGATTGTGAACTCTATAATTTGACAATTCCTGATCCAAATTTGTACATATGCAGACTAAACATTTACCCACTGGTGGCCTTCGATCGGCTGTTGTCTGCTCTATGGTCGGGTTGTTGTCTCTTTGACACATTCCCCATTTCCATTTTCATTTCTTATGTAGTAGTATTGTACAAAAAAAGAGTTTTTTGTCTGTGAAGTAAGCTGTTCCATTGATTTTGAAAATAAATTATTGTATTACCCCTCGTGTCCAATATGTATGTCAAATATCTGTCACAAAAGTTGTCCTTTGACGTCTATATAATCTGTAAATATATTTCCATTTAAATTAGACTTTGATATTATCCATCAACAAGGAAGAAGATATCGTATTACATGTTTTTCCATTAGCACTAGGTTCTATAGTGTCATATTTAAATTTATCATTTGAATAAACATGTGTTGCATAAATACAGATTTAAATCTACATTTACGTATGTCCTATATGTTCTCATATTTGGCAGAAGGTCTGCATGAATGAAAAATAGCTATATATACTTACACGTTTGTGAATTTTCAGTTAGATGTTGATCATTTTGAAAACGCGAATTAGATTGTTCACCTTGGTATTTATTTTTTATCGCAAAATCAAACAAATCTTAAAAAGTTTGTCTGCCGCGAATCATTTGCGCAAAAATACAGCTAAACGTATTTATCTTTAATCAGTGGCAAGTATTTCATGTTTGTGCAAGACAAGAACAAGATTATAATAAATACAACAGGCAGGCCACGTTGAAGAGTCGATTTTGAAAGAATGGGAAATTATTTGAACTGCCGCGGAAAAAACTAGCGTGTAATTGAATAAGAAAGAAATTAAGGCTCCCATAAATGTTGCAAGGATTTTAACTTCCACGAACGTGACATTCTACACGAGACTTTGGAACTACGCCTCATTGTGACTGGACGTGGCTGCATATCTAAATACATCTCGCATGGCTAAATTGTGGGAAGAAGGTCAAACGTGTCTACATTTATATGTTAAATAAACCCTGGGTTTTGAAGTATAAACAAAAGATAAACAGTAAAAAAACCTCTACAAGCTTTCATTACAATTATGGATAGAATAAACAAATATATGCATACAATTAAGGGTTATATATCTTTATTTTGCAAGCGTATCTGTTATAATGCTCAAAACATTCCATGAGATTACTCTCATTTTCAAAATCCGTTATCCAATTATTATTCAGGAACCACATTTATTTTTCTCTAAAAATTTGTGATATAGGTATTAAAAAGAATAGGATGCAGGATTTATATTCATATCATATTTATATGTTATCGTCAAACTACAAATGAAATATTTGCCACCGAACTCAACTCACTAATTTTATTGCATTATTAAACTTATACGCTAAAAGATCGACGTCATTCATCTGTATTTTATTTCTTTGTTTATTATTCCATTGTAACATCATATCTTTAAACTTTAGCATATACCTTTATTCATCGAGCGTTTAATCATCAGTTTTGAAAACAATAATATAATACAGATTTTATGCCAATTGACTGTTTTAAACCTTTTTTAATTGGTCGATACAATAAATTACCAGTATAGACAATAAATATTTTTCTGTGGAAATTTACAACGTTACTCCGAAATGTATTCAAATTGAATTAGATAAATTAAACATACCTTCCTGTTCACCGGTTATACAATTATAACCGTAGAAAAGTAAAGATGGATTTTTTCAAACATCGTTGTTGTATTTTCCTTACTTTAACTGCTTATGTATCATATGTAGAATTGACGTCAGGTAAGTAAATATTTTATTCCCTGCTCTCTTAAAACAATAATATTTATTTTAGAAGCAGATGCCTCTATTGACCTGACTTAGCTTGTTTTATTTCTATAGGTAATTAATATAATGATATTTAATTTAAAGTCTTGCAATATGTTTTCTATTTAACAACAACAACATAGTTCATCCTTTAAATACATGACTCTTGTGTCCTTTCCGATTTCTGTTTCTGTTTCTGGTTCTGGTTCTTAATGAATATTCGCAAAAGTACACAAGTTTTGGTTCAATTATTATACTTGAATTCATATTCTCGAAAAACAGTATATATATTTGCTTTCCAAATCGAGACTTTTGAAAAATTAATCTTAATAAATGTGGTGCGAAAGTGAAGCGATGGATAAATATGGATAACAAATATAACCCGTGTTCAAATTAATGAGTATCCAAGCCCCTATCGAATTCAAGGTCCTCAAAGTTTCTGTTTCCGTAACTTAAAATATAACGAACACGAGGGAACATATTTACTATGGATCTTAACGACTTTTCAATTACAGCCGGTTATGATATAAGTAGTAATACTATATATAAATATATATTTTGACAAATTCCCCATTTCCATTCTCAATTTTTATTTTTTACAGAGTTTGTCTTTTAGTGCCGTGTGGAGACAGTAGAGTGCCTCCCCGTGCTCTTACAATATACTAGATTATGGAGTGTGTATCCGAGCGAGAACTTCTCTAGTTCATTACTTTATGAATATTTATCAAAAAGTAGTATTTCAATATTCAGCCCCATTCTACTATTTAGTCAGCCTCCAGTCGCTACCCTGATATACCCTATCTTTTTCGGGTAATTAATACGAATAGCGTTTGACATTTTTAGCCGAACAGATTTATCATTTTTACATAACTTAATTTATTGTATGCTGGTTCATATTCTGGACGCCAGTCTTTGCTCCTTTTATAATATAATTCACAAACAAAAAACAAATATGAAGCTTAGAAATGGAAAAATATTAAATACTTAACTCGTTCAAAGGGTATCTGCACGTCTCAATCTTCAAAATCGGTTATCTAAAAATACTACCATCGCTAACATTTTTAACAATAAAAATCGTGGTTACCCTTCTATCGATAAGTGTCATGCCAAAAAATGACTTACATGTCCCCGTCTTTCCACCAACAATACAGTAAGGTCCACGTTTAATGGTCGCACATTTTCTTTAAATTTTGAAACTGATACAACTTGAAAAACAAACAGTATTATTTATTTACTCACATGAAACAAACCGGGATGTGGTATTCAGTACGTAGGTGAAACTGAACGATATTTATCTAAACGCACTCAAGAACATCTGTATCGTTTTAAAAGACCCAATAAATTCAAAAGTATCATTTATCAACACCTTAAGAAGCAAAATCATCCTATTAAATATTTAGCAGTTCAACCTTTAGAGATAGTAAATAAGCATCCTGGTGAATCTCATTCAAAGTTTGTACGATCACGGAAAATAATTGAATTACATTGGATTAAAACAGTCTACCCTCTCGGTCTTAATGATAATATCATGTGAATTGGTAATATATCAAAAACCGATTCCGTTAACATTTTGGATATAGTTTCTAAACCTGTTCGTAAAACCCGTTCTCACGGTCGTAGAAAAAATCACAATCAAAGAAAATTTCGGACCAATCATACCAATATTTCGGACTTAATTTCTATTTCCAAAAACAACGGCAGACATTATCTGTTAAAAAAGATCTGTTCATTACCGGTTAATAGGTAAAATAAAATTTTGAAGGATTGCAACACAATTTCATATAGCAGTCCTAAGTATGAAATAGTTCAAGTTATTATGGCATATTGTTATTCTAAACTATTTCCCAAAATTGATCGCCCTGAAGATCATAAAAAACATTTTATTAAAATAAAGTATGTCAATAAAGGTTTTGATTTTGTAAATATTGCCGGTATATTTAACGACCATTCTGTTAAAGAACAAATTCCTGGATATTTTGACAATACTGAGCTCCCTCTTATTTGTTATATTTACCAAGAAATCTACCCGGCAATTTGTGTTTAATTATAACCAATTGTGTAAAGATTTTTAATATCAGTGAAAATACACCTACTTCATGTAATTGTAGTAATTCCGAATACAATTATGGACCCATTTCCCATGTTATAACAGGATATCTTAACATCGTTCAAGACCGAGAGTTAAAATCATTCCTCAGTAAAGGACCTAAATATCGTCCCCCGTCAATTATTAATTGGAATGAGTGTCGTAATATCATCCAAGACTCACTCCGTACTTACTGTTTGAAATGGAAAAAACGGAAAAAAGCTGACAAAAAATCTTTGGACTCTTTTTTTAATTCAGTAATGAACATAGTTGATATACTTGTTTAACATTTTAAAGAACATTTAACTAATATTAACAATAACCACAATAAACCTATTTCTCGTATCAAACATAAACTAAAAGAACTAGCCAAGGAATTTGTTTTTGTCCCGGCCGATAAAGCTACTAATAATATTATTATTGTTTGACATAAATTTTGCATTGAGGTTCTGAAAAATGAAATTACCAATTCACAATCATTCCAACTGACTCCATTTTCAGAAAACGACATCTGTAACACACATAAATTTTTAGCTGCCGCTTTACAAGCAAAACCAAATACAATGAAAGTCCCAACTATGTATTGGCTTCCGAAGCTACACAAAACACCTTACAAATATATAGATTTATTTCGTCTTCAAGCCATTGTTCCACTACTAAATTGTCTATTCTTCTTACCAGTACACTTGGTACAATCAGAAACCTGATAATAAATTGTTCAAATAAGGCCTTCGAAAATAGTGGAATTAATTACTTTTGGAGTGTCAAGAACTCGTTTGAAGTATTTAATAAATTGCATGCTTATATTTGTGATTTTGAATCTGTTCAAAGTTTTGATTTTTCTACCTTGTATACTACATTGCCTCACATTCATTAAGAAAAAATTCACACACCTAATTAAATGGGCATTTAAAAAGTCAGAATGTGAATATATATGTTCAAACTCTTTTAGGTCAGTTTTTAGTAGCAATAAACAAAAAAACTATGTCAATTGGACATGCTTTGATACTATATATGCCCTTGAATTTTTACTAGATATTATTTTTGTTCGCTTTGGAGATTCCGTATATCGTCAGGTTATCGGAATTTCAATGGGGACTAACTGTGCACCACTTATTGCGGACCTGTTTGTGTATTGCTATGAGTTACAATTTAGGACAAAAATCAACAAAGACCCATCGAAACAACATCTGATAAACAAATTTAATAAAACTTTTAGATATTTGAATGATATTTTGGCTCTCAATAATGACGACTTCAGTATGTATACTAAAGAAATGTATCCTGTTGAACTTACTTTAAATAAAGCTAATACTAACAATGACCACTGCCCTTTCCTAGATCTTGATATCTATATCACTAACGGAAAGCTGAATACATGTACTAAAATTTATGATAAAAGAGATGATTTTTCATTTCCTATCGTTAATTATCCATTTTTAGATGGTGAAGTTTCCTTGTTACCATCTTACAGTGTTTATATATCTCAACTTGTACGATTCGCTCGTGTATGTAACAATGTTTTAGATTTTAACGAGAAAAATGTATGTATTACTGAAAAATTATAACACCAGGGTTTTGGATTTCACAAACTAGTCAAAACATTTACTAAATTTTATCATATCATTCGTAAATATAGCTCAACATGCAGACTTCTTATACGTTCAGGTGTTTCACATCCAATTTTTTATGGAAATATTCCTTAAACAGCACAAAAATGTCGGTATTCACCTCAGAAAATAAAAAAACCTTTAAAAATACTTATTAAGAAGTTACGATACTGTTGTCAGGTCATTAAAGATTGCATATTTTGGAGTTAATATTGATGCACTTATAGGGTTTTTTTTATTGAAAAAAGATACAAGTATTTTAATTAAATCAATAATAAATATATCGAACATCAGTGATTATTTACTTTTTAAAATTGATTAAAACTGTTCATGAAAAATAACTGCAAATTATTACATGTAATTACCGTGTCATAGTTTGGTTTACTAGTGATTAAAACTGAATAGGATTAAGTACGGGGATATTGCCCGTAGGTTATATTGTTTATGACAGGAACATTTATTTTCACACTTTTTACTTATATGACTGTTCATTATATCGTGATTAGAGAAAAGAGCTTGCAATGGGCGTATGACATTTGCGCCGATTTTGAAAAAATCATTCTTTCATTTGCGCCGATTTCATTTTTGCATTGGCTCCGATTTTATATTTGCTCCTAATTGCATTTAGACCTTCAGTCTAAAATAGGTTTATAAATACTGACCATACATATTGGATGGGTACTACAAATGATTTATGACACACATCAATCTTGAATATGTCTTTGCAATGATATGTCTGCAATATTTATAGATGGAATTTT
The DNA here is from genome assembly GCA_037788925.1 of Mytilus galloprovincialis. Lineage (NCBI taxonomy): Eukaryota > Metazoa > Mollusca > Bivalvia > Mytilida > Mytilidae > Mytilus > Mytilus galloprovincialis. The sequence goes on from CM075333.1 coordinate 48,818,422, forward strand.
TTAGTGCTGTCCGAAATACATTTATCAGTTATATACTTTACACGGATGTAAAAGTTAAATGGAAACTGCGTACCTCTAATTTACGCCCTCTAACCAGCGGAAGATGAATAGTGCACTGATGTGTTGTGGAAAATAGTTTGCGATCTCTGCCGTCAAAAACAACTTTCCTTTGTTGCCGAGGTTATGCAAATTGATTTTGAACAAGCAATGCATAATGTAATTATAGGCGCTTTTCCACTATGTAGAATAGAGAATACAGACAAATTAAGTCATATTGGTAAATGCCTATCCTAATTGATGGACAATTCATAACATTTGTAACCTGGCTAACGGAAGAGGCCTATGATGATAAATGAAATTAACATTCACCTGTAACTAACCTTTAATTTACCTGTTAAAAAATCGGTGAAAATGAAAGAAAAAATCGGCGCAAATGAAATGCAGATCGGCGCAAATGTAAAACGCCGCTTTCGATCATAAAGTTTTTAATGCCTTATAGAATTCCGACAATAATTTATAAATTGTAAAACAAACAAAAAATTAGTTGTCTCTGTCCATTATTGTAATAGATGTTTTCAATGAACACTTTAACCTAGAATGAACAAGCGAGTATTTTGACAATTCTAAACTTTTTCAATAAATTCCTTCTTTTATTTTGATAAAACCAAGGGGGTTATATAATCTCCTAAATCAAAAAGAAATCCACGAATTAGGTATCTGAATTTTGTTTGTTGTTGTTATTAGCGATCCACGAATTTACGTATACCACGAAATGTCTTTTTTTCTCTATCCACGAAAATTGATACCCACGAAAATAAATAAATCCACAGTATTTACAACCGTTTTTGAGTTGGTTAAAAATCTCTTTGAAGGTCAACGATCCCATAATATTACTGTCTTTCTTAAATACCCATGGCATGTGGTTGAAGTCCACAAAGTATAAGAAATATCTGTCATTTTTGTTTGCCACCATTCGAGTCAATAGCTGTCTCTGAATTTAAAAGTTTCAAGAAGTATTGTATAAAGGTTTCTATTTGCATTTTTCACGTATCTGGATACTGCACAAATCCACGTTTACGTATCGTGCAAATTTGTAAAAAGAAAATTGATTTAGCCCCGACCTCAATTAAAAATGAATTAAAATTAAATGCATTATAAAATATCTTCATCGGGACCAACTTTATTTAATTCATTCTTTCCTCATATAAGTGTTATACGATAAGTCGATACGAATACGCCAGCAAATACTTGAATAAAGGAAATATTCTTGTAAAACCAGCTTTTATCTAGGATCAATATATATATATGTTTTAGTCCCAAATTTTGTATGGTGTTCTCTAAACATGCTAAAGTATCCTAAGATTCTTACTAAGACAGATTTTAAGATTTTAGAATGGACCTAGGATCATATGACACTCTTAAGTTGTGTCATGAAGCTTTCCAAGACGCATCTAATGTAAGGACGTCCATAACAGATCATCAGTGCGAAATTTGAACTTGTTAAAGTGATTTTTTGATAAAACATTTTTAAATACAAAACGCATGATTTAAAATGCATGCAATTATAAAGTTATACATAAAAACGATGTATCAGTTCAAAATCTTCCCGACGGTCTGTAGATGATCTTACACTGACACAACAAGTCGAAATGGGATAACTATGTAACATCCCAGCTGTTTTAGATTAATTAAAAAACATGTACACTTCATAAAATCTAGTTTAGAACGCCATACACTCCTTGATTTATACATTATATATCACTATATCGTTTATACCTTATGTGAGCCCCGGACATAATGTTTAATTTGGTGAAAATAACATTATGTTCGTATTCAGTCGTCCTGCTGTAGGGGTTTGAGTCAGGGGTTGATATGCTAAAGGTCTTGAGTTTGACTCGCATCTTAGACACTGGATTATTTCTTCATAAATTTTGATATTTTTTATTATCTGTATGATAACTCCAAGTTTTATTGTGGCTTAGACTTTCCCGCCAAAATATTACAAAACAAAGGAAAGCATGCAATACAAATAAACTCAAGCTGCAGTGATTTGGAAGGGACGATCCGGTTCAGATCACCCCTTGAAGAACAAAAGAACTGGGATGTATCGGACAGTGCGTTTCATTTGATGTCTTTGAGTATTTAGTCATGCAGTAAATACTGTGTCGCATTCCAATAACGATTAATTTGTTTGAAATTCATGAAACGTTTTACTGGACCGTCGGTACGTTATACACTTGTAAACAAGGTCGAGTTGGTGTTTTGCAACCGATTTTCACCTTATTTGGAGTACATCTATCCATTTCGGGAGGGATGAACGCATATTAATTTCAAAGGTCGAAGGAAAAGATCACATCGTTATCTGTATAAACAAGGGTATAAATGTTATTGACCTCTCGTTCCAGTGTAACAACATTTAAGCAGTAAATACCTGCTGTTTATGGAATTTATATTTCAACTCGTTAGCTTCTTTAGCACTTGTTGTCATTGTAAAATGGGTTTGGAGTCCAACGACGTAGGTTATCACTCATTTTATTATATGGTTGTCTCCATGAACTGATCGACCGATATAATTGCTCGTGTCCCTATGTCGTGGAGTTCTTCTCCCGTTACCGAAAAAGATATATGCGTATGAAATTAATATTTCAACTCGTGATTTACTATAGAGCTTGTTGTCCTTTTCTTGCTAATTCTTTTTGGACAGCGCCAAGCAGGTTATATTTTATACGCAACAATTCACGTTAATGCAGAAAATTGGAAGAGATGGTCCGCTGTACTTTCCAGAAAACTGTTCTCATTGGAGTCATAATATATCCAAATCGGCATCCTTGAGTAACACATTTTACAACAAATCAGATTAATCATAAAGAAGAAAACTTGAAGAGTAGAAAAGTTAAATCGCGTCATCAGTTTATATAAAATTCAAGTTGGACACCAAATTGGTGAATGAAGAAGATGTAAAGTAATGAGTACATTATGAAGGCACCAAAGGCCAAAACAAACATATTTTGTAGAAAAATGTGCTGCCCTTGTCAACAGATATAACATATTGTTTTACTAAACTACACCAATACATTTTTTTTTTCATTTTCCAAATTGCACCAAGACAGCTAGAATCTCAACGTCTTAAAAGATGAAAGGTGATTAAAAGCCCATCCTTTTCTTTATACTAAATTAAAAGAAAATGTATGTCAATTGGATTCTGTTAAAAAGTTGTATCATTGCGAATTATATGAATTTCAAGCAATACAATCAATAGTCTTCATTGCTATTATTTTCATTTTTACTTGTTGAGACAATCATTCATACCTTAATACCGTAGGTGTTGGCAATTGTTGTAAAGGTATATTAAGCGTCCTAGATTTAGAACGAAAAATACGATACATTCTCAGTTAAGAGAGCTTTGAGAACACGGCTTATTGTATAAGAATTGAACATATTATTTGTAAAAAGTGATAACTAGATATAACCAGAGATAATCGTTATAGTTTTTTGAGAGTACAAAATTCGAATTGTCTCGGTTTCATTGGCAAAGGCAAATCTCCTGTATTTTGATATACATACTGAGTACTTGAACTATTTTATCACGGAGGGGTTTATCATTAATTGCGTGTTATGTCAGTATCACCTAAGTTTATAGATAGCAGTCGTATCTGTATACAAACTAACCACCATTAAATGTATACTTACCTCAATAGGTGTCCTTTACTTGGACAAAGACATTTGCGTAACGGCATGCTTGCTTAGCCGTTCCTTTGGATTATGATAAGTTCTAATATGATTTTATGCTGTTGTCTTGTCCTAGGACTGCTGCTATATACAGGGCGCGTATATTTTTTGTATAGATAAAAATCAGTGTCAGTGTACATCCAAACCTATCCGAGGAATCTGAAGGTCCTCAGCGACCATAGGGCTTTCGGGGTTAGCAGAAACTAACGCGTTATCGTAAAAAAACATACCATTTCTGTCATTCAAATTCATATGCATACTAGGTCGGTTGAGTACAAAATTTTACTACAAAGGAGAAGATTTCAGCTTCCTAGTTGCGATCTTTCTAATTGATAAAATATATTAGTACTTTCATTTTCCTAAAACATTTCCTTGTATGAGGTTGCTTCTTACAAGGAGGCTATTAAACCAAGAGTTCCAAGTTGAAATAAACGCATCCCTTCGAAAACTTAAAGATCGCTATCACTAGGTGGTGTTTAAGTTTGGGTTCGTATTGCCCTGTCTTTCGTATTCTATGTTGCTTTAAATTTAAGGTCTGTTGTTCATTTTTTGTCGTTTTTTGAAATGGCATTGACAGTTTTTGTCAACTGATGAGTTTGAATATTCCTATGGTATCTTTCGTCTCTCTTTTGGAGTGTGATTTGTTTTTTTTTATATAATTTCTTTGTGTTTATTTTAAATAGAATGAAAAATCCAAAGTTTATAGAAATAGTGACAAAAAGTTTAAAAAACAAGTTCTAATAATTAATTTAACTTCATTTATATCTTTCTCACCTTTTAAGGAAAAATTTCGATAATGAACGCATTAAATACTTAAAACAATGTCCAGATGCTTCATGAAAATGCAAACCACATAAATAGTTTCCCAGCAGATATTAAATTACCTTACACAATAGTAATTAGAGTAAATATGTATAGTAGATTTAAAGTTGGACAGAAAATGAATGAATATATAATGTGATAACATGATAAAACAGTTGATTTGAAACTTATTTTAATTTACGAGTCATCGAAGAAAGCATTACAACAGATTTTCATGCTGCAGGTTCTGGAAGTTATTTAGACCCTTTTCAACAGTATGTTATCCAAGGACATGACGCGATTCTTCAGTGTATATACGAGACTCTGAAAGAGAGTATTAAATGGTACGATATGCATGCTAAAGTGATAGCAGAAAGAAGTACTGTTATTGATAGAACAAAGTACAAAGTATCATTTTCTAGATACGGTACTGCTCTCTGGGTTTCCAGTTTACATGTATTAAATGCTCAGCCTGGTGATCAGATGATTTACGGATGTGGTTCAGAGATCACGAGTCGTTACTTTATTCAGCTGATTGTATATGGTAAGAGTTTTACGTAGTTACAGTTGTATATAAAAAAAATACCTTACAGTTCATTCAACTAACAGATGATATATATTTAGTAAGGATGTCATTTTGGTTTTTCTTTCTATGATTTAAAACAGGGACGAAAGATACCAAAGGGACAATCAAACTCATAAATCTAAAACAAACTGACAACGCCATGGCTAAAAATGAAAAAGACAAACAGAAAAACAATAGTACACATGACACACACATCATGCATATAGAAAACTAAAGAATAAACAACACGAACCCCACCAAAAACTAGGGGTGATCTCAGGTGCTTCGGAAGGGTAAGCAGATCCTGCTCCACATGTGACACCCGTCGTGTTGCTTATGTGATTACAAATCCGGTAAATAGTCTAATTCGGTAGGTCACATTCATGAAAGGGAAGGGGATTGTAGTTACGACGTAAAGAACATATCCAATATCATTTGTGAAACAGTTATTCCATAACGGTCAACCAACTCGTGATGGCGTCCGTAAAATTTACGAAGGGATGATTTCAACTTCACCATTTGGAACTCTTGGTTTAATAGCTTCCTTGTGAGCAGTAACCCTCTATCAAGAAAATCATGATAGGAAATGCAAGCACGGGAATATCGTATCAATTGGGAGATATATACCCCGTATGCAGGTGCTGCTGGAATGTTGCTACTTAGAAATGGAAAGTTCACAATTGGAAAGCTGAAATCATCTCTTTTGTCTTAAAGTTTTGTATTCAACCGACCCTCATTGTCAATTTCTAGATGTAAGTCAAGATATGAAGCCGACTTAACTGTATCTGTAGTATCCTTTATCTCCAATTCGATAGGATAGATGCGTTCCACATAGTCACCAAATTTTGAATTGTTTAGTGAAAGAACGTCATCTATATAGCGGAAAGTAGAGTTAAAGGATATTGCTAACTTCTTATCTTTCTTCCTAAGAAGTTCCTGCATGAAGTCAGACTCATAATAATAAAGAAACAAGTCGGCAAGTAGAGGGGCACAGTTTGTTCCCATTGGGATGCCGACAGTCTGTTGAAAAACACGTCCTCCGAACGTTACAAATATGTTGTCAATCAAGAAATCAAGCATCTTGATAATATCGGTTTCAGAGAATTTTTGTTTGAATCAGAGTGATTCTTTACAAAGTATGATTTATCCTTTCCTAAGACAAGATACTTGCATCTACGTTGGCCATTCTTTTTTATGAAGCAAAGTAATACCAACTCTTTCAATTTGTCTTTTATTTTGGAATATGGAATACTTGTGTAAAGAGTAGAAAAGTCAAATGTTTTAATACTGTTACAAGATGAAAGAGAGTTAGATTGTATGTACTCTAAAAGATCTTTGGAATTTTTAAGTATCCACATCTGATTCACGCCACCTCTAGAATAGGCAGTTTCACAATAACTTTGAAGCCCGTCTTTGATTGCTGATAAAATAGATGTTAATAATTTAGAAAGAGGTTTCGTGGAGCACTTGGAAGACCCAGCAATATACCGTTGTTTGTAAGGACACTTATGTAGTTTAGGTATCCAATACAGTGATGGGAGATCCAGTTCTTCATCTTTGGTTGAAATACCAAAGGAACAAAGAACAGACCTATGATTATCCAGGATTTCCTCTTTGGTAAGTGTCGTGAGGGTATATATTGAGTTTCCAAGTGAATTGTCTATACCTAATTCGTTTATCAAGCAATTAATGTAGTGACTTTTACAGACAAAAACGATGTTATTTGGGGCTTTGTCTGCGGGGACAACAACATATTTATCATGGAGGTCGAATAAGTGTTTAGCAACATTTGGGTCTTTAAAGATTGACGTAGCATGGGCATTAATGGACCCATTCAGTTTCTTGATTCTGATTTGTATTAACGACCTCACTGCCTTAATCCATTCGGATAGAGTGTCTTGTCTTCCTTTTCACGTTTAGACCATTGTCTGGCATAATCCTCGACTGAGTCCATCAAAATTTTAAAGTTGTATTTCCAATTAATGGATTTAGGCTCACGATATTTCGGACCTTTCGATAACACATTTCGTAGAGAAGTGTTATTAACAATGTAAAGGTCACCGGTAATAACGTGGCCAGCAGGATTATATATGAATTGGGAACTAGCACAAGTGCAATCAGGAGGTTTAGACTTGAAGTCGTCAATATCGAGATTCTGCAAAACGCGTTTGTAATTGAATATTTTAGTTGCAATAGGTTTGGTATAGGTATAAGACATTATTGGTACAGACTGGTCTTTGAAATAAGGAGGTATTTTCGATTGAACTAATTTATGATGAAGGATATTGCCTAGGTTAACGCCATCGAGACCTTTGTTGGCAAAGGAAAGATTTAGAAAAGATCTTTTCTCTTTTTCATTTTTTCCAATGCGAACTGGCTTGAAAAGTCTGTGACTTTCAATATCCGAAATTAGAGCTTGAAGTTTGTATTGGTTTGAATGAGGGTTTGTAACAGTGGATTTCAAACATAAATTGAACAGAGAATGAAGTTTTGAAAGGGGTAATGAATAAAGTTTCGTGCGAATGTGATGAATACCTAACGGCTTTTGTATGAATGACAGCAAGTCATTAATAGAGACATCATGCAGAGAAGGTGATGTATAATGACGATTACCATGACTGCGTCTACGTCGAGGAGTCGAGTTGAAAATATTCATCACATTCACCGAGTTACACGAAGGACTAGATAGAATACATATACCATCAATTTTGTCATTGCAGCGATACGGTGTTGCAGTTCCCAATTGTCTAATCCAGTAGTCTTCTTTTTGTCTACGGAGAGTCGTTGTATGATTAGGATTGTTAGAGCTATGGTATATCTTTTCGATAATGCAAACTGTCATAGAAACGATGGAATGATCGGGCTGATTGAAATGCTGGTATAGAATGTCGTTAGCATTGAGGTTAATGTCTGATCTATGACCGCACATACGTTTGTTTAGCCTTCCTTTCGTTTCACCGACGTATACCAATCCGCAAAGGTTGCACTCTAATCCGTAGACGACATTTATCAATTTACAATTCAGATCATCGTAACTTCTGGTAAAATATGACTTCTTGGTCAAATTGCTAGTGAATTCAGCATCTGTAATTAAAATAGCACATGTTTTGCAGCCTTTGGTCTAAAATTTTGAAATGCGACAGTGTTGTTAATTCTTCCAAATGAATAGAACAGCCATTAGTTATCTTTTTTTAACAAATCATATATCGTTCAACCATACTTTTTCTACATAGTCGTGTGAGTATTGCAATACAAACGATTATGATGTAACTCACATGTTTTAAGGTGGTATGGGTGTATTCCTCCATCTTGGATTATAAAAAACAAAGAACCAAAGGTCAGGATTTTCTATCAAGTTTGCAAAATTTGATGCAGGAATGCAGATATTTAATGTGAATTTTCATTTAAAAGAATCAATTCATAAGAATATAACTTAAAAATATTAATATTTTTGCAAATGATGATTATTTTTGGTTGTTTTAAAAAAATAATTGAAATTGCATTTTAAGGATGTATTCTTCTGACTTTTCAGTCTCGTTGAAATCTCGTTCTTGAATTATTTCCAACACATGTGATACAAGTGGAAAGTATTAATGAATTTTTAAAATGTTATAATCAAACATAACTCTGTGAAAAAATTGTGTATTTACAATGAATGGTTTTTGAGTAATCCTGTTTTCAAATTTTACCACCAATCAAGTCAGTATTTTTAGCCAAAATTTTGAGAAAATGGGTGAGGGGTACAAAAAATGATTTTACAAGAACCATGTACATCCCATATCATTTTTGTCTTTTCAAATTTCTAAGAAATGTATTTTTTCAATCATTTATAACAAAAAAACTTAAATAATATGCATTTTGTTCTTAAAATTTAGAAAAATCACAAAAATACAAAATTGACAGCATAGCAAATTTTACACAAAAAAGTCTCAAAATATGATAAAACTTTCTTATATTAACACCTACCTATAGTTTTTTAAAGTAAAATTTATTCAATTTGGTCCACTTCATCTTTATAGAAAGTATGAAAAAAAGTTTAATTGTGGAACTGTGATTTTTTTCACGATAATAGCCCAAAAATAGATAAAAATCGATGAAAAATGGGAAAATCATCAAACTTGGGCATTTTCAAAGGGCTGTAGCAAAAAAAGAAGTGCACCACCATATGATTTTTTCTTCATTAATTATTTTGTTACAGTCTTATAAACCCAAAAATCAGGTTAAGAAAAAAAGTTTAATTCTAGAAATTTTTGGCTCCTCAGAGGTGTACATCCTTAAGGGGAGGTAACGTTAAAACAGTGCATTTTCTGAAGGATTCTACATGGAATTTTCCTATTTTGTATTTTAGCTGGAAAAAACGTACGGTGACCCTATCTTTTCTTTTGATATTCTAAAAGCATTGTCTGAAAGCTATCTTTTCCCCAAGTATTTAACAATTCTATCATTTTGTTTAGTTTCTAATCACAAACTGGTGTTTTTTTCCTGTATAATCCATACAAAATATGTCATTTTGTCACGTCCTGTAGCTTGAGAAAATGCGCGGTCACCTATCATTTTTATTAAATTTTTCAACATATATCAATAGATACTACGTTTTGTTAAAGTATGAACAAATTCTATCATTTTTATTTTAGACTCCCATACCACCTTAAATGTTTGTTACTTGATCATGAATTTGAAAGAACTTAATTATTTAAGTTGGGAGGTATTGAATTGACGTTTAGAATAGTCTTGATTGTCATAAAAGTTACTATCTCATATAATTCAAAATAAAACAACAAATATGAGCTTCCAGTCATATATTTGAAGAATTTGTTTTTGTGAACATACTATTATATGACTTATCCTTAGTATTTTTCGTCGCCAAATTTGATAGATTGCTGAATAAAATTCCCCTATAGATACATTTGTAGGAAGATGTGGTATGAGTGCCAATGAGACCCTATTCATAATTACTTCGGAAAGTAGTATTTATTTACTAGGTCCTGCATTACATTTATATAGTGCAAGATACAGTATAAAATTCAATAATAAGTAGACATCTATTTACAAATATTGAATTATTATATACTGTTATTAAAGCAAAATATTTTTCAGCATATTTTTTTTCTAATATAACTTTAAGTGTGGTACATTATATAAATGTGTAGACTAATTGTTTCTAAAAAACAACTATCTTGGTATACAACCATAGCCTTTGTATGAGGTGAACACGGTGTTATACCTACACAAAGGGAAGTATTTTGACTAGAATATAAGCACAAATTCCGAAGTCGATATCCTTCTTTAGGTTCATATATCATCGTACTGACACCAAACAAAGGTTACATTTGGTATATTATTTATCAACATCTATAGCATGCACCTATATTTAAATAGAGGATCTTCTCTCCCGCTGCACCCCGATTTCATTCCACTGGACCCCGTTCCCTCATTCCTGAATATTCGAGGATATTCGAGGATCGAAGTGAATCCCGACTCCAGAATATTCCAGAGTCAGTTTGATTCCCGGTTCCTTTACTCCGGATCTTAGGACCGATCTTAGGACAGTTTCGATATACAGGCCCCTGTACAGTAACACTATAATCCATTTCTATAAATATACATTAGTTTAAGTTAAAAGGTCGAAACATGTTTAAATCAATAGCATGTTGAAAGAATTAATTATTATTTAAATTTTGAAATAAATTAGTAGTTAAATAATGTAATGAAAAACCCAACTACAGGATGATGATATCATGTTACATTTTGGGAAATTGCATTTTAAGGGTAAATAAACCTTTGTATGTGTGAACATATCTTACCAGTCTTAATTATATAAAGGCATTACTATCTACACATACGAATTCGTATTTTTCCATGAATGTTTTGTGGAATTTTGAAAATTGATTAAAAAAAAACCGATGTTTCTTTTGCGAATACTTTTTAATCAATATCAATAACATCAATGATCTCCGTGTAATTATATGCATTTACACATTTGAGGTTTTCCTTTTAAATTTAGACATACTGAAAGTATCTGCGTGGATATGAGAACTAATTCCGAAGAAAGAAAATAAAGACAACAGTAGAATACCGGTGTTTCAAAGTCATAAATTGATTGAGAGAAAACAAATCTTTCATATATTTAGTAAGCTTAACTTGTAAAGTCCGATTTGCATTTGTTTTATTTTATACCCGAGGGTATCACCAGCCTAGTAGTCAGCACTTGTTATGCTGACAAGAATTATTATTGATATGGTTATATTTATAAATTAACTGTTTACAACATTTTGAATTTTTGAAATACTAAGGCTTTTCTACCGCAGGCATAGATTACCTTAGCTGGATTTAGCAAAACTTTAAGGAATTTGGTCCTCAATGCTCTTCAACTTCGTACTTTATTTGGCCTTTTAACTTTTTTGGATTTGAGTGTCACTGATGAGTCTTTTTTGTAGACGAAACGCGCGTCTTGCGTACATACACAATTTAGTCCTGGTATCTATAATGAGTTTATTTACAAGCACTGAGTCGATGCAACTGCTGGTGGAGATTTAATTCCCCAAGGGTATCGCCAGCCCAGTAGTCAGCACTTGTTATGCTGACAATAATTATCATTGATATGGTTATATTTAGAAATCAACTGTTTACAATATTTTGAATTTTGAAATACTAAGGGCTTTTCTACCTCAGGCATAGATTACCTTAGCTGGATTTGGCAAAACTTTAAGGAATTTTGGACCTCAATGCTCTTCAACTTCGTACTTTATTTGGCCTTTTTAACTTTTTTGGATTCGAACGTCACTGATGAGTCTTTTTTGTAGACGAAACGCGCGTTCAGCGTACATACAAAATTTAGTCCTGGTATCTATGATGAGTTTATTTAAGATTGTGTGTATTCAGTCTCGCAAAGACAATTAAAATAAAAAATAATTAAACTGAAATAACCGGCACTTTTGGACAAATAACTTCTCAATTCTTTCTTTTTTGTTCGTTTTGTAAAGCAAATTTAATTGACACTAATAAAAAAAGACACAAAACATTAGTTATATTTGAAAATATATCGCTTGCTACACTCTGACACTTGTAACATAATCAAATTACCCTTTATTATTAAAAAAAACCACAACTTACTATTTTAATTTTGAATTGATCCTTTAGACATGGATAAAATCTTAAAACTTAAAATCTGTTTTAAAGCACTCGTAATATGATTGAGAACTCTATAATTTGAATATATGACAAGATTTATAACAATCCCTTCTAAGACTAAAAGTGCACGTTTATAAATTTTGCAATTATAAAGAAACTAAGGTTTCAACTTCCTCAGGCAAAGTTGGCCTTCAATGTATTTGGCTATTTTATTTGGTTATTTATCAGTCTATGGAAGAAGCGATTCGATAAAAGCTTTTCTTATATCAACGAGCGATATTGTCTTATATCAACGAGTTGCATTGTGGGAAATTTCAGACGAATGTTAGCATTTGTACGAAGAAAGGCAGATTTCTCTGTATAAAGTAATGACTCTTTTCTTAGAACAGGTCGACATTTAACCCGACATACGTCTAGTGTATAATTTTCATGAGTTATTTTATGTAATAACAAGTAAGGTGTATTTAAACGAGAAAATTGAATTATTGAATAAATGAAACATAAATGCATGATTTATCATTTGTAGATGTACACATTCTATCAATATCATGTAGCAAATTCAGTGGAATGCAATTGAGATGAATTCAATTGTTTGCTACGCCAAAATCACCTATAAGTCAACGATACTGCTATATTTTAAAATATCAATGCGATATTTGTCTTATATCATAGCGGGGATTTTTTAATATCAAAAATTTATGAATGCGATATTTTTCTAATATAACTGCTCTAGTTTTCTAATATAAAATGAATACGATGACACGGCACAATGCATGTCAAGAAAACTGCAAACATAATTCGCAAACTTAGATCATGACCGGTTTAATGTTTAAGGATCAATATCACTAAAATTTCGTAACTGTAACAAAATTAACGCTTACATGAACTTATCATTTCAAAAATGTTTCTTGACCCTAATGATAGATGAAAGTGTTAATAATCTGTTCAGTCTATTGTTTTCAATCACATGGTTTAACCGACTAACTAACATGTTTAACTCCGCCACATTATTTATGTATGTGCCTGTCCGAAGTCAGGAGCATGTAATTTAGTTGTTGTCGTTTGTTTATGTGTTACATATTTGTTTTTCGTTCATTTTTTTTTAATATATAAATAAGGCCGTTAGTTTTCTCGTTTAAATTGTTTTACATTGTCTTATCGGGCCTTTTATAGCTGACTATGCAGAATGGGCTTTGCTCATTGTTGAAGGCCGTACGGTGACCTATAGTTGTTAATGTCTGTGTTATTTTGGTCTCTTGTGGACAGTTGTCTCATTGGCAATCATACCACATCTTATTTTTTATAATTCTATTTGAAGTTATGATGCAATGGCGGGATTTAAATGCGGTTGCAAATACGTCTACCGACCTATTAGATTATAATCTACCGGTCACACTGCTATAGACTATCCACCTTGGTAATATCGAAATAGACAAAAAATATCATTACTTAAAAGAAACATTCATTCAAACAATCCAATCGAATACAGCTCCAAATTACAATAAATAGTCAAATGGTAAAATCAATAATCCAAACAAATTAAAATGTACAAATGCTGATGTCCCAAACTTTTAAGATACCAACTGCCTCATACTATAAATTGGACAAATTCAGATACAACGAAAATAATCTTGTCAAACAGAAAATGTATTTATTATTAACATAGAAAAAGATATTGAGAGGGAAAACAGTTCTTTTTGGATATCAAAGACTTTTTCTGTTGGCAAATCGATATCTCTATGAACATAATCAGCTCGCCGCGTGGACGCTCTTTTACATCGCGATGACCGTGATGTTATTCCGATGTATTGTTGCCACAGAGATTTGACTTTCGTTTTTGGCTAGTAACCGATCGTATAAATACGCGAACTTTTCTTAGTGCAAAATAACAATTCGTATCGCTTGTCATAAATTCATTTCTTCAATGAGTAATAAAAAAATGTTTAGAACACAAATAAATAAGATGTAAATGTCTTTTGACGTTAGAAATGTGTTATATCTTTTCTATATTCATACATTTAGATCGTTCAGTTGGAGGACTGGAAAGCAGTTATTTATAAGAGGAAATTTTAAAGATTTATAGATATAAGAAGATGGTGCATGAGTTCGAATGATACAACTTTCCATCAAAGTAATAATTTGTTTAAAGTAAACCATTATAGATCAAAGTATGTCCTTAAACACGGAACCTTGGCTCACAGCTTCCAAAACTAATTGAGAAATTTGTAAGATGTTACCAAAAACAATTTGAATTTAAGCAATGGTCTTAAAACTGCTTTTTTACATACAATACTTCTAATAGTAAAATCACAAAAATACTGAACTCCGAGGAAAATTCAAAACAGAAAGTCCCTTATTAAATGGTAAAATCAAATGATAAAACACACCAAACGAATAGATAACAACTGTCATATTTCTGACTCAGTACTGGCATTTTCAAGTTTTGAAAATGGTGCATTGAACCTGGTTTTATAGCGCTTAACCTCTCAAGTGTATGACAGTCTCATCAATTTCTGTCATATTTACGACGATGCGTGAACAAAATAGACATAATAGGTAAAATTGTCAAAATATGGGTAAAACAGTCTAATATTAATACTAATCGGTACTAATTTTGATATAAGAAAAACACTGCTATGATATTTTAAAAGTATCGCATTGATATTTTAAAAGTATCGCATTGTTTATTTATGTATATAAGAAAAACACAGCACTTCAAATTTTACACGGACATAAACTTTAGCTTCTTACTAACTTCCCAATGTATATCTAGACTCTATTGTTGTTTGTATTTGAACAATAAGTTTTAAAGTTAGTATTTTCTTAACTTTTCGTTGCCGAAAACAACATTTTCCACATGGAATGTCTGCATATTTACAATTGATATTATTAGTTACATAGTGTGCTAGTGACCTAATACGGTATATATGGGGTCAGTAAATTCCATATGGGGTGAGAGCGAAGCTCGAATCCCCATATGGAATTTACTGACCCCATATATACCGTATTACGTCACTAGCACACTATGTAACGAATTTATCTTACCGACTATCTTAACGTGTGAAATTAAGACTAGTGATTCTCAAAATGAGCAAGTCTTCAATACTGTTAGCGCTAAGAAAATACTTCCATTGATCCTACAAAAACAGATGCCAACAATAACGACTTGTAAGGTTTAAATGTGTTTTATGAATTTGTTTCAATCTTAATCATCAATTTCTTCGTCTGTTGGAACTTTTAAGAATTTTTCTCAGTACCGTTTTGTTTTTACAAAGGGACATAACACCATTACTAACCGTGTATGAAATAAGCCCCGCCCCCTTCTTACCTATTAAGGAATATAAAGGGACGTAACTCCACTACTAACCGTGTATGAGATAAGCCCCGCCTCCCTACTAACCTAATATCAAATATACACGGTTTGCACGCGGACGTTTTTAACCAATCATATTCCTGGAAATGTATAGGAGGTAAGATAATGTCTAATATCTTTGTAACTAATAATATCGCTTTGTGATATAAGAAAAGTTTTTATCGATACGCTTCTTCCATAGACTGTTTATGGTCATATAGCTATTATCAATCCTTGGCTCTTAAATAATTGACTTTGAACGTTCTTGGTGAAGGTAAATCAAGAAAGACCATTTGGTCACATGAAATTTATATAACGTGTTGTTTTTATTTTGACAATTCTTGAACCAAACTTTAAAATTTGAAGACAAAATGATTGTATAAATATTGTTTTGAGGGGGAATGAACCTTTTTGTTTTAACTTTCAATAAATTTTGGGGAGATTCCTGAAATAAAGACCAACCTTGACATCAACCCTTTTATACTTTAAGAATACAATGTATGTGGTAGTATTGTACAGAAAAGATGTTTTCAAAGTTTATTGTAATTTAAAAAGGCTATCTAGACTGGATTGACAAAATAAAGCATGTTGAACAAAAATTGCTGAATTAACAAAAACAAAGAATATAGAATAACCGAGTGCTTTAAGAGTATAGGGAACATAGATTAATTTACAAAATTAATAGAGAAAAGAAAAATATATGGACAATACAAATAAAGAATAAAGAAAAATCGGCAAAATAAAAAAAAATTAATAGAGAAAAATGTCAAAAGATTTTTAATAATTTTCCCCCCTCATCTGAGCAGGATTAAAAGTGAGTTCAACTTGTTGATTGATAAATTCAGATGTAATTTTGATTCATTGATTTTGAAAAAAAAGTTTATCTATTACAAAATGTATTGTATGAACCCAAAATGTCCAATATGTATGTCAAGTATCTATAACAATAGTAGTCCTATGGCATCAATATTATCTGTAGATGTATATCCATTTAAATTAGACTTAAATATTATCCGGAAACAAGGAAGAAGATATCGTATTACATATTTTGCATTCGCACTAGGTGATACATGTATAGTTTCATATTTAAAGGGTATCATTTGAATAAACTTTGTTAGACAAAAGCAGATTTAATCTACATTTATATATTATGTTCTATATGTACTCATATTTGGCAGAGGATCTGCATGAATCAAAATTAGCTATACATTACACATTTGTAAATTTTCAGTAAGATATTAATCATTTTTAAAATGCCAGTAAGTTTGTATACTTTGATATTCATTTTTCATTGTAAAATCAGGCGAATATATAATATTGGTTTCTTTCAATTCGCCTTCGGCGTTTCATCTGCACAAAAAAAAAAAAAAAAACACCAGTTAGACCTATAACTATATTCAATGATTTCTATTTGTCTTAACCGAATGGCAAATAGTTCAAGCACGTGCAAGACAATAACGCGTCAATAATAAATACAATAGGTAGGTCATAAAAATAGAATGGACCGGAAGGAACGTTTGAAAATTTGCACTGTCTGTTGAAATTAAGTATATATTGGAAAGAGAAAGAAATTTAGGCGGCGGACCCCTCATAGAGCTATGGCGAGGATTTTAACGTCCAGAAAGAATGACATTCTACGGAATATTGTGTCCTCAATCTGACTGGCCGTTGCTGCATAACCCCCTCCCACCGGAAAACAACCCAAACAGCAAAGTGGTTGAAAAACTTTGCATCGATCGAAGAAGTCAAAACTTGCCCATATTTATATGCCTAAGTTCACCTTGAGGTTGTATTTAAATAATATAAACAAAAGTGAAAAAATGAAACACAAACAAACACCATTTGCAATCATTTATTTGAATTATGAAAGAAATAAACCAATATATGCATATTATAAAGGGTAATGCATCTTTGTTTTTTAAACGTCTGTTAAAATACGAAATATCTCATAATTACAAAAATCTGTTATTTATTTAGCATTAAGAAACCATATAAGAAAAAATTTCCACGCAATTTAGAACATCAGCAATGAGTTCTCTCGATTTATCATCCAAAAACCATATTTAAAAAAAAATTTGCTTGTCCAAAAACTAAATTAAAATTTCAATAAAGAATTTCAGAAGCCACCCAAAAGTATTTTTCCTGACTATTTGGTACAATAACTCTAGAACAGAATAAGGTCAAAACAGCGAAATTCATACTAAATTTAAAGTGTCTTTTCATAACACATGTATTTGTTATCGTCATACTACAAATGCAATATTTGCCACTGGACCCTACTCGCTAATTAATTGACTACTATGTATACATTCAATAATCTACGTCCTATATATCTGTATATTTATTTTGTTTATAATTCCCTTGTAAGATCATATCTTGCAACTTTATCATACACCTCTATTCATCAAGCGTCAACAGTTTTGACAATAACAATATTATAGACATGAAGCCAATTGGCTGCTTTAAACTTTTTTAATTGGTCGATACTATAAATTACCAGTATAGACAATTAATAGTTTTCTGTGGAAATTTACAACGTTACTCCGAAATGTATTCAAATTGAATATGAATAATTAAACATAACTTCCTGTTAAAAGTATAACTGAAAAAGAGCAGTGCAGTAAAGATGGGATTTTTCAAACAGCTTTGTTGCATTTTTCTTACTTTAACTGCTTATGTATCATATGTAGAAATGGCGTCAGGTCAATAAATATGTTAGTCCCTGCTCTCTTAAAACAATAATATGTATTTTAGAAGCAGATGCCTCTTTTGACTTGACCTAGCCTGTATTATTTTTATAGGTGATTATCATATTGATATTTATATTTTCAGTCTTGAATATGGTATATATTCAACAACAAAGTAAATACGTTTTATACAGATGTCTAGCTGATTGTCAATGAATGATCATCCAGCTTGCTTCAATGTCTTCAAAACAAGTTTGACGCTTAATTTGAATTCCCTTCGTAATTGTGAAACAAATTGTATTTAAGTTTGGTTTAAATTTTATATTTAAAAATTATCATATTCTCGAATAAAAGATAGACTGGCTTTCAAACTAGAGACTTTAAGGAATTAATCTGAATAATCCTCTTATTTTGCATGTGACCCCAAAATTTATTCCAATCGAAAAAAACAAAAATGATTGATATCTGTCAAAATGTTTGCCCCCATTTGAGTCAATAGCGTCTCTGAATTGAAAAATGTCAAGAAATATTGCATAAAAGTTTCCATGGTAACAACCAAAAGTGAGGTTTTTCTTTTTTATTAGCACGGTGACCTGTGAAAATATTTTGCCCGTTTTTCAAGGGGCACTAGCTACAAGATATATAAATAATCTATAATATGATTATTTTGTTCATTCATTAATGAAAGTGATTTAGTAAAATAATAATCACCTTTGGTGTCCAGTTTGATTCAATTTTGAATCAGTAATGATGAATTATTAACCCTTTGAATCCGTATTCATGTGAACTTCAATTTAACTCCTTAGCTAGAGATAGATAACGCATCCATTGTGCCTGTTGGATTATTTCAAGGGATTTCATGTCAAAATTTGAATGACGTCGACTGATTTGATCAACAAAATATTAAAATAAATATTAAAAGAAAAATCCAAATGCACGAGATTGTTTCTTTTTATATCTATATTTATGTTTATATCGGAGGTTTCCGGAGGTCAACTCAATAGTTATTAAAATGTCATCTAGACTGAATACAAGTAAAACAACGTTTCTTTTTCTCGGGCCCATGCCCTGTAATTTTAAGAAATAATTCCTTCATGTCATGCTCTATGGTCATTTTGACATGGTTAGGCATTATATTTTTCGAAATTTTACATTAAGCGTTAGGAAGGTGTCAAATATGGTGTCAATTAGGGCATACACACGTTAACATGAGCATAGAGCATGCCATGAAGAAATTATTTCGATTCCAGTAGGACAAATACAGTATTTTTATAGGCCGACGCGTACCAAAATACCTTAAAAATATTTGGCTGTTACCGTCTCTCCCCTAGAAGTATGTACATTACATTTTCATATAAAATTAGTCATGTTAGTTTTTAAAAAAAATGCAGGGTTAATATAGGTTGCATGACAAACAATTATAAAAAAAAGTTTATTAAAGCTGCTAAAACGTATATATGTTACAGGATAACAATGGAACTAAAGTTAATATAACAGTAAGTGTGTGCGCATGTGTCAAACATATTATGCGCTAATAAGAACAAGGATTAGTTAACAAAGCGTAAAAGGGACGTCTTATTAGAATAATCTTTATTTTATACTTATTATAATATGAATAAACGTGTTACATTGTATAAATAAAACATGTTAATTTCAGATTAATTAAAAAATCAGTGAACATGAATTTGACAGCTAGTGTCCCTTTAAAGCGTATAAAATAAGGAATTTACCTTTAAAATATGAGCAATTTCTATCATTTGATTTTTAATGAAAATACGACATTAAGCTAACAAGATGAATAATTTTCCCTATATATCTATATACACAATAGCCCTTAAATGTATGTTCTCTCACTGAATATTTTAAAACTTGGTGGCTATGTTGAACGCATCTTTCCAATCGACCAAGAGGTAAAGGATACTACAGATACAGTTAAGTATGTCTCATATCTTGACTTGAATTACATCTAGTAATTGACAATGAGGGTCGGTAGAAGACAAAAATTTAACGACAGATCTATAAAAGTGATTTTAGCTTCCCAATCGTAAAGATTCCATTTCTATGTAGCAACATTCAAGCAGCGCTTGCATATAGAGTATATATCTCCCAATTGGATACGATATTCCCGGGCTTGTATTTCCCATCATGATTTCCTTGATAGACGGTTGCTGCTCACAAGGAAGCTATTAAACCAAAAGTACCAAACGGTGAAGTGGAAATCATCCGTTCGTATATTTTACGGACACCTAGTTGGTTGACCGTTATGGAATTTCTGTTTCACATATGCTATCCGATATATATATATATATATATATATATATATATATATATATATATATATATATATATAAATATGTTCCTAATATTGTATGTACAATCCGTTACCTTTTTCACAAATGTGACCTACCGAACTAGACAATCTACTGAGCTTGTGATAACATGAGCAACACGAAGGGTGCAAGATGTAAAGCAGTATCTGCCTACCCGTTCAGAGCATTCAAGACCATCCCTAGTTTTTTGGTGGGGTTCGTGTTGCCCAATCTTAAGTTTTCTATATATGTTGTGTCTTGTGTTCTTTCATTTGTCTGGTTTTTTTTTCTTTTTTAGCCATAGCGTTGTCAGTTTATTTTCGATCTATGAGTTTGAATGTCCCTCTGGTATCTTTCAAATTCCCTTTTATGGCTGGTGACCCTCTTTTTCTGTTTTTAATGTACAATTGTAAATATTGTATTGATCAACAGTGCAAAATTTGAGAAAAATCTATCATTTTTATTTTAGACACCAAAATCATCTTAATGTCATCATATATCAATATTTATGTATGTTTTTTTATTTAAATAAACATGTTTTACCACTTACATGTAGATGATCCCTGTACGATTTACGATAAAATAGAGAATCAAGAACAACGATCTACAAATCATAGTTACGACTGGGATGCAATAGCAATAAATGATGTTGTCTTGCATGAGGGTTGGTATAGGATTATAAGCAGGTCGGGTACAGATATGCCGACTTCAGCAC
The DNA here is from genome assembly GCA_037788925.1 of Mytilus galloprovincialis. Lineage (NCBI taxonomy): Eukaryota > Metazoa > Mollusca > Bivalvia > Mytilida > Mytilidae > Mytilus > Mytilus galloprovincialis. The sequence continues at coordinate 48,839,711 of CM075333.1, forward strand.
AAGATATGTATTCCTGTGGAACAAAGAACCCAATATGGCTTAATGGTAATATTATTAATGCTTTGTTTGATTAAATTATTTTTTTAAAGTCATATGAAACTTCAAATTTAAAAAAAAACAAATGATATATATTTCTTTTATATATCATACTTATATATACATCCATTTTTTCTCAAGAAAAATTCTATAATTTGTCCAAATTTAAAAAAAAAATATCTTTTTTTATTGTTTGCTTCCAGTAAACAATTCGCCGATATGTTTTCCATATGCAGTGAACTTTCTTGTAAAATGCGGTGATCGCATGTATCTGTCATTGCAATAAACTATTATCCTATTGTACATGTTATACACGTATAGTAATATCCATGCTTCTTTGTTGATAATTTACAAAGTTGAAAATCAGTAAACTTAAGCTTAAAACACGACAATTAATTATCTGCCATATTTGCACATCATAACAGAACGAGAGAAAAACAATTTGGACTATTATAGGATATGGATGCGTAAAAAATAAAAAAAATTGCGCAGAAGACTAAGCCCGGTTCACACCAAACGCCATGTACAGTAAAAAAGTTTACAATAAGTTTAATGTAATGTACACTGGTTTCACATTAAATTTGTTCACATCTATACACCTTGTTTAGTTACCTGTACATAAGATTTGTTCCCACTTGTAAACTATATGTCATTTAAATGTACATTACGTAGAACCGAATGCAACATTTTCTGACAACTTTTCTAGCAGTTAGCTAGGGAACGACCATTTGACTTCAAACAAGGGGCGGGGTGGGAATGAGAGGGGAAAGGATTTTTCCAGGAAAAATATTTTGATCCCCAATTTGATAAAAAAAAAAATCATTCTGGTCATAGAATTGACAAACAAAAAAAATCTGAATCCAGAGGAGTTAAATATTGAAAAAATAAAATAATTGCTAGCATCGAAAATATTGAACCCTTTTTTGAAGATAAGTGGTTGCTACTTTATGCAAGCCATTTTGATGATTTTCAATAGTTTTAATATAATCAAAATGTCTCGATTACGCATTAAAATATTCGAACTTACAGACGAATAAAAAGAATTGAGATGTTAAAAATTACTTCATTTGTCAAATGCAGTTGGTAAGTAGTTATCAAAGGTACCAGGATTATAATTTACCACATTATTGATATTCATGTCAACACCGAAGTGTTGACTACTGGGCTGGTGATACCTTCGGGGACGAAACGTCCAACAGCAGTGGCATCGACCCAGTGGTGTAAATAGTTATCAAAGGTTCCAGGATTATAATTTTGTACGCCAGACGCGCGTTTTGTATGCATAAGACTCATCAGTGACGCTCATATCAAAATATTTATAAAGCCAAACAAGTACAAAGTTGAAGAGCATTGAGGATCCAAAATTCCAAAAAGTTGTGCCAAATACGGCTAAGGTAAGGTTTTTTTCTAAGTGTACTTTAAAGGACCTGAGATACTAGACAAACAATACAATTTGCCTCACACTTTTTTAATTAATACATTTATGAGTGAATCGATAGTTGAGTAAAGACCAGTGGCAAATATTTCTGTGTACGTCCAGTCGATTCGGGAAGATCTTTTCAAATAAATTATTTGTTCGGTAATGGTGATGATTTGAGTCTTGATATGGGGTTCATCAAGCTACCTAAAGTGCTTTTTTTATAACAAATAAATATACCAGATTTAGACAAATATTTCTGTGAACTTCAATTTATTTATAATTGTTATAAATATCAGTTTTATTAAAAAATGGTTTCTTCCTTTAAAAATACATGGTAAAATTAATGCCTAGTTTTGTGTACACTTAACATTCACAAGGTCTACATTGATTATCGATTATAGACAAAACATGATTTAAACTACATGAAAACATTGAGTTTAATCAGTGGGAACGTAATTGTGTTTAGTTTACGTGTGAATTACACTAAAACAATACCTAGTTTAGGTAAATGTGAACGCGGCGATAGTCTATGTAATGGTTTATACATGCATTGGTTGAAGAATTGGATAAACATCATTTTTCAAAAGTCACGCGTTTCATATGACTTTAAACATTACATCATAAAAGAAATCGACAAAAGTTAACAAGTATTGAAAAGCTATGCAACGTGTAAACATTTTCTGAGATGTTTGCCAGTCACACCACATATAGTCGTGATTTTCATATATTTTTATATACATATCTGTGACCATTGTTAATCTTGAAAAACCCTCTTTCAAGAGTTACCTGTCGTCCTTGTCTGTGTCATTGGTATAGATACTTACCATTATTTTATTCTCTGATATGTTAAACAAAATAATTGACTGTTATAGGCATGCTGTAAGATTGATTCACTTACCGATATATTTAAAAGAAAAGGTTTGGAGGACAAAGTTTCAGCATCCCGTGATAAATATTACTTGCTTTTCTAACAATATTACAGGTGCCTTACCATCAGTCGAGGATGGGATCGTTACTAGAACAGTATGTACACAGACTTCTTCAGGTTCGTGTGACTCTTCCTGGGACATCAATATTAAAAACTGTACAGACTACAATGTTTATTATCTGAAGTCTAGTCAAGTATCAGATTCTGCATACTGCTTTGGTGAGTTTAAATGATTTTCTGTAACTGTATTAAATGAAATAAAAGCATTTTAAAATCTAAAAACAGAAATTGACAGAAGCCAGTAAAATTTCTTATTGTACTGTAGACGGAATGCTAAACTGTGCTTGCAGTCAGTGGGAGATGTCTTAATATAGCATAGCCTATCTGTTTATGAATTAAAAAAATGAGAGTTTACCCCTGCAAGACAAATTAAAAAAAAAACATGTGGCTATATTTTGTGACGCTTGATTGATTTTAAAAAGCAATACTTTTCTGAAAATTTCGTTATTATATTTCATTTTCCCTCAATCAGATCATGACTTTATATCGTAAACATCGTTTTGAGGACGAATGTCAAATGGAGCAGTATTTAACTTAAAAACATACAAGGTGAATGAAGCAATACATTTATGAAATTTAGCAGTTTATAATCTTACACTTGTTCATACTTTATTTCAAGGCACAGGAGGCGTACAATGTCCAATTGGTTGGTCTTCATACAATGGATTTTATCCAGGCTGCAATAGTAAGTATGTTTGATATTTTTAAATATTTTCCATTCGAGATACACATTCCATTTGTGTTCTTTGTTTACACGTAGTTCAATGGCGCATATCTTATAAATGGCAAATTGTCATAGTGAATGATTGTACTTATTTTCTCGGTGTTTTTATATTCACGGATTTCGCTGTTAGTATATTACTATGGATTTATTTGATTTCGTGGTACCAATTTTCATGGATTTATTAAAACTTACATAATCATGGATACTTAATTTCGTTGTTTTAGAAAAGTCTGCATACACTCCTTAAGAAATGTGCTTTTTGTTGAATATTTAAATTCGTGATTCCCCTGTATCTACGAAAACTTTATACGAAAAACTGTATCCAACAAATGTTAATGCACCACAGTATCGTCAAAAATAAATATACATAGTACATAGTTGGACTCGTCGTGGGTGTAATATGACATTTCCTCGGTTTAATCATGGGGGCTTTCCTCCTCCATTATCAAATTCAGCAGTAGCTTTTTACAATATATATTTACAACTTAAAACTATATTAATCTGGGATCTATGAATTCCTAAATGTGATAATAGTTATCAAAGATACCAGGATTATAATTTAGTACGCCAGACGCGCGTTTCGTCTACATAAGACTCATCAGTGACGCTCATATCAAAATATTTATAAAGCCAAACAAGTAAAAAGTTGAAGAGCATTGAGGATCCAAAGTTCCAAAAAGTTGTGCCAAATACGGCGAAGGTAATCTATGCCTGGGATAAGAAAATCCTTAGTTTTTCGAAAAATTCAATGTTTAGTAACAGGAAATTTATTAAAATGACCACATTATTGATATTCATGTCAACACCGAAGTGTTGACTACTGGGCTGGTGATACCCTCGGGGACGAAACGTCCACCAGCATAAGCTCGTGTCAAAGACCTCGAAAAGGAAAATCACAAAAATTCTGAACTCCGAGGAAAATTTAAGAAAAATAAAAAGTGGTCTGTTAATCTCCAAGTTTGTAATAATTAGATGGATAAATGACTTCAAATCTATTTTTTCTATTATAAAGACCATGGCTTTGGTGCGGCAATCTTTAAGTGGCTCCCGTTTAAGTCTCTCCATAAGAAAGCTGGCACAACCTGGGGATACGTCATGATATTTGTTGTACATGAATGTAGCTGCTCTCCTGTGCACTAGTTCTAGCTCTTTTCTATGTTGTTTTGGTAGGGGTTCAATACAGTTGAGGCATTTTCACGAGTTGATGCTACTGTGGTGATATAGAACCATATACATTTTTTATTTTGCATTTTGTAGTTGTTATCGATTGATTGTGTATGTAGTATAAGATATTTTTTTTGACAGTTTTACTTTAATCATTTGATAACAACCAAAATAGTATATAAAACAAATCAAGCATTTTTTAGAAAAAATTCCGAAAATAAATAAACAATTTTTGAAAAAAAAGTACAATTACAGTATACATGTGTTTTCAACGCTGATTGATGTCGAACTATTGATTGCTGTAAAAAAAATATTAGATTATATTAAAACTGTGAAATTAGCCAATGGAAACCTTTTTTGCAAAACTAATCATATTATTTAGAAATTCAGTTGGAACATAAAAAAAAGTGCAGTTATGCTTTATAAAGGTAAAATGTTTTTTCACTCGTGAAACCTCTTTCTAATGAAATGTTATGAAGTTTCTTGACTACTCAATTTATATCTGTCATGTTTATAGAACATTTCTGTAACTGGAGAAATGAACAAAACAACAAGTCGGGACTCAATCTTATCTGGGCCTTTTATAGCTGACTATGCGGTAAAGGCTTTGCTCATTGTTGAAGTCCGTACGGTGACCTATAATTGTTAATGTCTGTCTTATTATGGTCTCTTGTGGACAGTTGTCTCATTGGCAATCATACCACATCTTCTTTTTATAAGAATGGTGGTAGGCTTATGATTTTTACGTTTGGCTTTTTGAAGCTGATTTTAAATTATGATATTTGTTTTATAACATTACAATTCTATGTAAGCTTCGAATCAACTTTTTTTAAAATAACTTGAAATGAGCTCAAACTACATTAATTATAAGTAAAACTTCCGAAACCTTGATTTTAACTTATGTAAAAACAATTCTTATTTAAATTTATACGTAACTGTTCCTGGAATACCATACCATCATATATAACTTATAATGTACTATTTCTTTATTTGGTTATTTTTACGTTCTTAAGAGTATGGATTTCACCTCGAGATCAGGAATACATCTTTATTCATGAAATGAAAGGTAAGTGTTTTATAAAAATTGTTCATGACATCAGTTAATCAAAGTATTTATTATGAAATTGTAGACACTGGGTTTCCAACTGAGGAAGTCATACCACATGTAGATTCGATATTAGTCGAAGAACCTCGTCTTAACCAAAAAGTTCCAAGTCTTGTCATGGTCTTCCAGTGCATATTTGGTGAAGTTTCAAACTACGTGTACGATGTCTATTGGTATATAAATGCACATTACCTCACCGAACACAACAACATATTGTATAGCAATATAAGACAGACAGACCTTCGTCCCGATGACTGGGTTGGGAAACATCACATGAATATGATAGTAAGTTTTTAAAGAACTAATGTCGAATATTACGATAAACAAATTCATTGCATCTCAAGTGTATGTCTGTAAAAAAAGAAAACAACACGTTACAAATGTTCTGCGTCAGAAACGCTTTTCTGGATTAACCTTCATCAGGAACGCTCAAAGTCGAATATTTGAAAGCCAAGGATGTATAATAACTTAACAATTGATGCACTATGTTAACAAACAAACCAAGACCTGAACAAATAACAAAATGTATCTGTCAACAATATAATGAAGAAAGTAGGATACATTTGTTTTCCAAAAATGTCTTTATCATTCCATTAAACATGTTAAACGTAAATGGCTTAAGCTAGGATGATTTGCTATTATGTAATCTTTATACAAGATAGTAGTAACATATTGCAATATAGGTGGTAACCATCACACTGCGGTTTATCCTGCATCAATATCTGTGTCACATATGCACGGGATTTGTTCCATAATTCGTTGTCATACTTCTATCTCTTTTTTTTGGTCTTTTTAACCATCATCTACGTTGTTTTTAAAGGAAAATTATGAAAAAGGAAGGTTATTATTTCGGTTAAGTTTTTTCTTACAATCTTAATGGACTTACTACATTTTATCAAATGACTTTCACTTCACGATGTTCTACATTTGAAAATGCCTGTACCAAGTCAGGAATATGACAGTTCTTGTCCATTCGTTTTTGATGCGTTTTGTTATTTGATTTTGCCATGTGATTATGGACTTTCCCAATTGATCTTCCTCTAAGTTCAGTATTTTTGTGATTTTACTTTCTACTAAGGAACAGAATAGAATATTACCGTTATAACCAGTACAAAAGAAACTCCATACTTTGTATCATGTTTATAAGAATTGTTAAAGTGAGGTTCATGTTTCGCCTTTTTTTCCGTTTTTTGTGGTGAAAGGGTTTATGGAATATGTATCCTCTATTGTTTGACATTTTTCGTCGTTGTTAATTTCTTTCCTTTCTTGTTCTTGTTGTTATTGTGACTCAGTTATCTTTTATTAGCCATTTTTTTATTATTTTGAAATAACTTCATTTATAACAATCATTAACACGGACAAAGTCTGAATATTGTGTACAACGATATCAGTATTAGTACATGTTTGCCTTTTGAGAACTATTTATTTGTGCTTTTGACCTAATTTATATTTGTATTTATTAAACATGAACCATTTTACATGTTGTACTGAGTGAATATTGTTGTTAAATTCTTCAAACTTCAGTTCTGTAGTATAAATAAATACGAATAGAATAATCTTAAATCAATTTCATTTAATAGGTAAGGTGCTCCGTTAGACTTCGAAATGAAGCCGAAAGCTTCCCAGGTCCATATTATGAGAGTGACTGGTTCAAAGCTGGTATATACGTAAGTTATTGTTAGCTTATACTGACACTTTCAATTACTAAAAGTTGTAATAATACAAGTTGTTAATTGTACACAATGAATACAGATTAAAAGAGGGGCGAAAGATACTAGAGGGAAAGTCAAACTCATAGATTGAAAATAAACTGTCAACGTCATGGTTAAAAAATAAAAATCAAATATTGAAAACAATGTGGTCTATTTTTATTGTTTGTACTTTGAATCATTCCTTATAACATACCGAACTAAAATACACACGAAACGATGATTATTTTTGACTTTTTATAATTTTGATATTACTCAAATTCACATATACAACATACTAAAACATTTGGCAGCTTTATATTTGTTTTCATTTAACCATGGTTACCATTTAACGCTCAGGGTAAAATAATCGAATATAAATGCCCAACCCATGGTTAAATAAAAACTAATGTACGGTTTTGATATACGTTTTAGTATGTTGTATATGAGAACTTGAGTAAAATTATTTAACATGAACTGTTTTGATTTGAGCGTCGTTGGGAAGTTATTTGTCGCGCGTTTGGTGTCAGTGATTATTGTGTATGCACTTTTCAAATCTGTTTGCGGATAATTTGTACTTTTTAATTTGTTTAAACTTTAAAATATTGGTCACATATATATCTCAGGTACTCCTTCAAAGAACCACTTTATATTTGGTCTTGGAAGTGTTGCTAGGTTTGAGTTCTTGTAAGGTCTGGCAGAAACCTAAATTCTGTTTTCAGATACGTTGAATTATGAGTGGGTGTATGACAGTTATTAAAAGATTGGAACACTCGTGAATTTTCTCTTTTACATATTCCATTCACTAAGCGTTCAAATTCATATAAAAAAAAACACTAATCAAGCATTGTTAGTAGGCACATTAAAATTATTAAAAGGCGATCAAAAATAATAATTTTGATTCGAATTTTTGAAACTTGTTTTATATATTCATGTATTTAGTTTTCTTCTTGGTCACTTTAATGATGTAATACTGTAAGCAAGTGAAGTAGGAAGATCAAATAAAATTTTCTAATCTATATATAGACTTTTGATTGGATTTTTAACTGAATTCAAAATATCTTCTTCCGTCATGCTTAACTGTCTGGTAATGAATCTAAATACTTTAAAAGATGTTGACAAAAATCAATATAAACAATTGTAACAGTGTATCGGCATTATTTCTTTTTTCCTTTCTTTTTTAACGAGTATTATAACAATTATCATTTAGAGCCTGTTCATGTTAACTAAATTTTGTTTCAAGTTTTATTTCTTCATGATGTCTTTGATTTAAATGGAGTTATATTTGGTTGACGTTTCTTTTTTTTTGATTTTGTGGAAATCTGTTAGTATGACGTAGATAAATGAAACTATATTGTTTTTCTATTCAATGTAATGGATACCTTTTGCAAACAGTAACCCATCAACAACATATAAAAGATGTGACATGTTCAACAATTTATACAAATGAATTACAAAACTGATAGATATGCTTAGATACATAGTATTCGATGACCTGACAAAAATATGTATTTTGATTAATTTTTTCCATGATAGTATTAGGATGTGTTTCACTATGTTTTATTGAATAGTAAATTAAATACAGTGTATGGTGGATTTTCCTAACTATTTGCACATATAACAGCTACGAAGTAATGGTATTTTTACTAAAAAGTTGTTCATATTCCAGCCTGAAGAATTAAACTATCAAGTAATTGAAGGCGAGAGTACGATGATCACATATGAGGCTACCGTTTCAGTTGGTTGTTATCAAGCTGACCAAACCGCACATTGTAACCAGATACTTTACGTTACGCAGCCACAGTACCAAGAATCACCAGCAACGTGTTCTTCAAGCAAAATTTCACAACAGGACATTGCGTTTAACAGTTTCCAGTTCTGTGGGATAACAGTTCCATCTGTATACCGGGATTCAGATTCGAAAATTCAGTTTAATGTGACAGGATACATAGACGGTCAATACAATAAAGGCATACAGCGAACTACAAGATTAAGACTTTTGTCACTCGAAAATAAAGTTGATTCATCAGGTGCTTGGGATATTATAACAATTCCTGACATAAAGGTGATTAACACTGAATAGAATCTCAAATCATTTATGTCTATAACATGTATAACTTTAAGGTCAAATTCAATTGTTTCGTTTGTTCTAGTTCATGTTCTACTATACATCGTACGGAAAATTTAAAATGAACTGAAATGAGTTACTATTTCTTAATCAGACCTGCAAAATTGATGTCCTATCAGCAAAGTTTAATTGTGACAAAGAGAATTTCATTCCGTTCCTTTCTATTTAAATACATATTTTACCAAAACAGCTTTCCTTAACCCTTTGACGACATTCTCTTTAAAAGGTCTTATAAGTCGTTTAAAATGCGTAGATGTCTTATAAAAAAAAATGAAATGATACTCACATTCTTCGAAATGCGGAATCAATTAAGTGCTATCGCGAAAATCAAATAACATTTTTTAACCAGTGTATATTAATTATATTTGAGACCATCTAATGTTTTTTTTAACTCTCTTTATATTGAAATAGTGAATAGTATGTGGTTGCATTGACCATTCTCAACTTCATTCAATATGTATGTGTCACTGTTCTGGATCGGATCTCCAGCATTTGGGCTGTTCTGGATCGAATCTCTTGCAATCAACCAAGTTCATTGCACGAAGAAAACATTAATCTTAACTTTGCATATGCGTATAGACGGGTGACTAAAAAGCTAAAGGCTGTCCTATATAGAAATTTATTAGATCAGGTTATCAATGAAAACAAACTAAATATCTGAATAATTACTTTGTAGATAAGTGTCACTGATGCTGATGAAAAAATGAAAAATCGCTTATGTAAGGTCTATAATGATCCACATTTTGTGACTGCTGATGGCAAACGGTATGACTACTATGGTGTTGGCGAGTACATCCTGTACAAGAATACAAAATATCCTTATCAGGTATATTTTTTAGGACTATCATTCCCTTTTGATGTTATTGTTTGCTTTTCAGACTTTTTTCAGCGGGTAATCTGTTTGTATGCTTGGCATAAGTTCATTTATGTGGTGTCTTTTTAGTTGTATTGTTTGTTCTAATTGAAGCAATTTTGAGAATATTTTCTCTTGTCGTGGCTGAAGACTGTATAACACTTGATCTTTTCAAATAAGTTGCATGGCTGATTTTAACAACATGTTTTGTGACTTTTGCTAGAACAATACAAGATGAAACAAAAATACAACAAAACCGATCAGCAAGACAATATTAAAAAAGTTAAAGCTCAAAATAAATTGAATCATTTATAATTTGTTGGTAACCTTTTTTCCTCATTTTTTGTTGTTGCTTTAATGACAACTTTTATACCAGTCTGAGATATAAATAAACTTGAAACAGCAAATGTTGTCACCTAGACGAGACAGCCGTCGTTAGACGGTTCAATATATGAGTTATTGCTACTAAATGAAGATTGTTTTTTGGAAATACAATGTAACCCCTGATGTGTACTACGACAACTATTTTTTAAGATTTACGCATAAAAATTCAAATGTAAATAAAAATGAAATATATAAAAATTTGAAAACTGTTTGAGACTATAATTATAAATCACTAAATGAAGCTGATTAATTTATTGCTCCTTTGTGTACAGTGGCAAATATGTCATGCGTATTCACGACTAGATTCAAAGTGATTCAATCTGAAGCAAATGCTTACAAATTCAGAGTGGCATTTTTTACAATAATGCAGAGAGTTCGCTAGAGGTAAAACATATGCCGTAATAGAATAGGTTTGAACCATAATGATCGAACTCGTAAGTTAAGCCCTCCTTCCCTTTTTTTCTCCAAGATAGACGAATGCCACAAAAAAATCGTCATTAATTTACAATCAATAACGCCACTATAAGTAAATGAGATATGGACTTTTTTTTATAAAAAATATCCTATTGCAGCCAATATCTCCCGGTTCGGGACAGGTTATTATTTCCACAAAATACCGCCTGATTATTGATCGGAGATATTTATGCAAACAAAAGCACTTTGAATCAAACAAATTCTTGAAATTGTAAATTAAGGTATTTTCCTGGGTGTTTTTTTCCCGATCCTATTTCGGACCCCCTGATTTTAAGAGGGCGTATCTAATTAGTCATGCCCGATTAACTTTAAGTAAATTGAATCCCAACCTAAAGACTTACATCGGGTAAATAAGTTCGAGGTACAATAAGTAGACAATAGAAATCCTTTGTGAAATAAGATCGTCCCAGGTATCTTAGATAATTATTTTGCGTTGAATAACAATGAAAAATGCACGAGCAGGTTTGTAAAATTTATAAATGACTGACTAGAATTATTAAAATCGTCTAAATATTATTAAAGATATTTTACTATGCAAATCAAGGGAAAAAAATTATTTGGTTGCAGCAAAACAAATATTCGAAGAACTTTCCAACACAGTTTGACATACTCTGTTCAAATATGAAATGAAACTAAACAATAAGTGAAGTAAATAAAAACCAGATGCATGTTCAATCTAGTATTATTCAAGAATAAAATGATGATAGTTCTGTTTTTTTAATACGGGGCATAAAACTGAACAGCTAAACAATTTCATGTGTAAAGAGCTTTCACGGTTGAAAATAGTACCGTAGAATCGAAATAAGTCATAGTAGCCGAAGGTTTGTTTTCATGTAACAGTGTTACAATGGGTTGGGCTTTTATATTCGTATTTTACCCCTTGCTAATTATAAAATAATCGAATATAAACTTATAGTAGAATAAAAACAAATCTACGGCTGCCATGAAATTATTTCTTATTAGTTATGTTCAATTATAAATTATGATTTATGTCTAAACGTCTCATGAAATTATTTCTTATTAATTATGTTCAATTATGAATTTTGATTTATGCCTAAACATGTTAAACGTAAACGTCTCTTTTTTTTCAATTAAGATAAAATATTACATATATATATAACTTTTACTTATATTTCAGGTTAACGCATTGTTTACAAAATGTGGAGGTGCATCCTGTAACTGTGGAGTTGCTATTCAGGCTGGTCAATCTCTTTTTGTTGTTAGAACTACTGAAGGTATATCCAAAACTAAATCCGTCCGTGGGCTATCGACACCTATCGTTGATAAACGTATCTGTGACGACAAAAGCATGGTTATAGAGGAAAACACTGTTTCAAAAACATTTGACGTTAGTATTTGTTTAAAGATATTGAATTAATATGTATAGCTTTAACGTAAAAAAATGAACAGTTGATCTTCAAACAAGAACTATCATTTTTAGATTTCTAAAGAAAACCAAGTATGGCGTAATCCATGTTCCTTCCAAAAAAATTGTTTTTGAATTGAGAAGACTGATCAGATACATGAAAAATAATGACAATTTTATAATTCCTTCAGGAAAAATTTACTTCTTCGAATAAAATGTACTTGGCAATTGATTATAATATACACGATATTTTAAGTTCTTTGTATAATGTACATTTCTTATTCCTGTAATGTTGTGGTTGCATCTGACTTCATCTGGTTTCATTGAAATCCTGGAAATAATTGGTTTTCTCTCAGATAAGCCTCAAATCTTTACTCCATTTGGAATGTTATTCTTTACGGGCGTAAACACTGGATATGGAAAAGACTTTTTACAAATATACTGAAAGTTAAGATATTCCTGCGTCTGAATCGAGCATTTAGAATCGATTTCATAAACGAGACCATTTCTGAGCGCGCTCAGGTTATCAATTCACTGGGTTAGATTAGGTGAACGTTCCTCTGTAACGTTGAATTATCACATCGTAAGACTAATAGACATCCAAATCTTGGGGTCGCCAAAGGTTCAAAATGCACATATCAAATAATACGAATAACTAACAGAGGACTTAACCTTTGGTGTTGATTCTAATGTGGATTACTTAAACATTCTTTTTTTCTTATCATGCACATGCATGAACTTTACTCTTTATTTATATTCACATTTCCACTGGAAGGCATCTGACAGACTGAGTGAGCGTAAAATCATTGGTATCGTTAACTGATGACAAACAACTTAAAGCTAATAATTCAGTATTTTAACCAACATACGTATTGCAGTTGTTCACACTGTTCTTGGAATACCTCTAGGATGGTTTCATTTCATTATGAGAATAAATCAACAGCATCGTCATACAGTGGAAAAGTTATATTACACCTGGCATTCAATTACAGAATTACATTCATTTCCAAAAAGATTAAAAAAAAATAAGTTGTAAAAGGTAGATAATTATTATGTATGAATGAATAAAATGCCTCTTGAAAAATAAACTACCTAGCAGTTTTTAAAATAATTAATTGAATCACTTTCAGCACTAGTGTGCTATTTCGAGACGGTTCTTCTAAAGTGGCGGAGAAAAACATTGACCTTCTGTAGGAAATTTCATAATACTATGTCAAGATGTCGAGAGACTCTTATAGTCTTGTGAAATGAAACCAATCCGGTGTATATTAATGTTTTTGATATGTAAACTTGTTGGTAATCTGCGCTTTAACAAATTTAACGACGCCTTCACGAGTTGGTGAAACTTTATAGAATATATGTTTAACAAATGACGAGGGATATTCTATAATTGTATTAAAAGTAATCCCATCCTCTTGGTTTCAAATGTGACCTACTGAATAAGACATGTAACCTGGTTTCTACTTACATGAGTAAATCGACGGTTTTGTCACAATATTTCATTATTTTCAAAACATTAATTAACATTCAGGCTATAAATATTACTATGACAGCTATAAGTTCAAAGTACGGATTTATATATCCATAACTATACCAAATTAGAGCTTTTTCAAAACTCAACAGTAATATGTCCCTACTGGTGTTTTCAAAAGTTTTCAACCATCCCTCAAAACTGGTCATGTTAAAAATCGTCCTTACATAAAATGCAATGTAAGATTTAAAATAAACATAAGATACGATGCATGGACCCCATACCCTTTCAATGGAAAAAAATAAACGTGAGGAAAATTGAGCAACCTCTATAATGTTTGTAACTTGAATCACGAGTTCCAAGTGCAATAAGCCCGATTCCTTTTATAAGGACTTTAAATTTTTGGCTCAAATACAAATATATGGCGTTTCAAGCTATCAGAAAAGAAAAAAAGAACCAATGTTTTCCTTCTTTGCTGTCGAATATTTTGTAAACAATTGGGAAAGAATCCAACCTTGTAAGATATCGAATGACTTATTGTCTAGCAAATGTGGTTACGTTGAGAAGTTACTGGTCTTCAAATTATATACCAAGGGGATTTAAATGTAAAACAAGTGATCAAATGACACACAGATATTTAGTATACTTCAAGCCAAAATGCTAGATTTCGATATGTTAATACGAGGGTGATGATGTTCTCGTTTGGCATGAAAACTTTTTAAGACTGTTTAGATAAATAACATTTATCTTCACTCTTGTTTTTTTATGACTGTAACGTTGTAGTGAACATTACGTAATAGTAAAGTACTTTAAATTTAAATATTAAAAGACAATATAAATGTAGATATGAATTATTTCAGAAAATTCAGCATCATATATTATATAACACATAGCTCACAAGAAAATAGAGCTGATTGTTTCCCCTGTTGATATTGTTTGATCGTCATAAAAATCTTCTCTATAACCCCCTTTATAGGTAGGTGTTATATATATGTATATAAATTTGGTGCATTAACTGGCTTCGGATAGGTTAAAAGAATGACCTTCATTATCAAAATTGTCAATTTTAATGGCGACACGCCCACTTTAACGTTGTGTATTCATACACCAACATGTGTGTACATTCTCATTGTTAATATAATTAATATAAAAAAATCTATGAGCCTTACATGCCTTATGTTTGATAGAAGAAACATTATGAATGACATTAACTTTTGTTTAATTTTTCGAACGATAAAATTAATTTTTGACTGTTCACATTTTACATAATCCGGATTTTTCAATGTGAAATGTCAAATATAAATTTCGTGGTTCAATAAATTCAAAATAAATGATAGCCATACATTAACAAAAATGTTTTATTGTATATTGTCTTTGTTCCCATAGGTAACTTTGCCGATCGGAACAACGGTAAGTTTTAAGTATACCGAGAAACTTATAACTTATATCCATGTGAAACCATCGGTCCTTGACCTAGAGAGCGCAGAAGGCCTTTGTGGATACATAAGCTCACAAAACGGAAAAAAGGACGATGATTTTCGTAAACGGAATGAGACAGTTGCAACAACATCTAAATCTGATTTTGCAAAATCATGGGAGTGAGTAAATTCTGATATACATTTAAATTTGATATTTCTTAGAAATCTAACATTCACACAAGAATTTGCATATATATGTAACACGTATAACTGGAATTTATATTCATACAAAGAGACATCTTTTCACAAAAATAATACGATGCATTATGTTCGGTTTTACTTTTCTAGCAATTATCAATATGTCGGTTTGCATTAAAATTGTACGAAACCTTTAAAACATAAGATGAACAAAAAACGTTTAGCCAAATACACATTTTAAATGAAAATATGTTTATTTATTTGCATTTATAGTGTCACAGGGACCAATGAGTCACTCTTTCAAGAGAATCCGCCAATATTATCATATCAGAACAATTTACACTCTTACTGCACATGTGCCAATGAGGCTGGAACCCAAGGAGGATTAAAAGACCATAACGTTCTCCACTGTAACCTCTCTCAGCCAATGGAAGCATGTTATGATGTCAAAACTGACTTATCTTTAGATAGTAGATGTTCAAATGGCAATCTTCAACCAAAGCTAGCTAGTGATCAACTAAGAAGGGGGATAAGAAGTACAGATGATACTGATGATGTTATAGATTTTACACCACTGATTATTTCAGATGATGTTTTTGACGAATCTATTTCTATTGAGGTATGCTTGGAATATATATGTATATATGCAAATGTTCAATAAAACTCTTCTCAGAACACATTGAAATAAAGTGAAAACAAAGTGTCCTTGTTTTTCTGCATTAGAAAATAGTATCCAATGTTTTATTTACAATGCGATATGGGAATGAAAACAATCTAGCAAGTATCTTAACAATAGGTTCAGGGAAGTATGATATCAAAATTAAATTGGTTAATTTGCCCTGCCATTTGAACAATTTCCCTTACAACCGGCAAACATAGACCTTCGTACATTCTAACCGTGCTTTTATTATTCAACGTCCCTGTTGTTGCTGCGTAATTATACATCCCACAACGTCACATATTTGTATCAATGATTAAGTTTTCGACTAGAGTAGTCGAGGAGTTCAATTTCTATGTCGCCGTCGACAACAGTTCTGAAATCTAAATGAAAAGAGTTACATGTATGTTCTGTGAGGTATGATAACACATATGTTAACTAAAATTTTATAATAAGTACTAGTATAAATTAAGGATTGTTTTGTCTTGAATACATTGTCTTGATGCAAAGGTCGTATTCTCCATGCACGACTTTGCCTATTCTTTTTCTCCCTGTTGGTTTATATGATCTCTATATTTTATAAGTTCTTTATTTTCAAATATATTGGCCTCTGGCTTCAATCAAAAGTCTTTAATTGTCTAAATGCGTATCTGGTAAAACACTTGGTACCGTTAATGTTTTCATTCAGATTCTAATAACTAAACAGTCGAGGATGACCATATATCAGTCAAACCTTGGGATATCCTAAGAATTGAAATGTATGTGTTATTTTAGATGTATATGGTTTTGTATCATATTTAGAAAATAACGCATACATTATTATTCAGTAACAAAATATACACCTTACCGCTTTGGGCGGTTGAAAAAAGGTACAGTTTGCTGCATAAAATAAAAGAGATGTAAATAAGAATTTATTTTATGTCAATTTGTTTCCTTTTTCTGCTTTTTTATTTCAATTCCCTGATCATCAGTTACCCCCCTCCTCCTTTTACCTGGCACCTGCAATGTATATAGATACGCAAGTCATATTTAGCTTATCTACACTAAGCAATGACAAAAAAAATATTTTTGTGTGACAGTAAGTGTAAGCAAATGTGATGTTTACAACTATTTCACGTCATTTTAACGTTTGTATTCATTTTAAGACTCAAATATTTCGGTCTCTAGTACATGTATCCTTTAAGTAATAGTAAAAGTTCAATGATAAGTTAATATTGATATTAAAAGGCCTCCGAATAAAAAGGGGTGTTCAGATCCCCGAGCCCGAAGGGCGAGGGGATTTGAACAGCCCTTTTTGCGAGGAGGTCTTTTAATGTCAATATTAACTTAATCATTGAACTTTTACTGACTTACAAACCGTCAAAAATATATGAAAAGTACATAAAAAGCACTTGAAGAAACATAATTCCCCTAAACTGGACGAGTCTAAATATGTTTAACTTAAATGATAGTTAAACAGTACTCAGACTGGTATATACAATTAACAGTTACCAAATTGAAATGAAAACGGACCAATTTAATGGCATTACATCATATAGTTATTTATTCATGATAAAAAAAAATTAGCATCTAAATAACACCAAATGATAGTTTTACAAAATTAGGGGGTAAATTTATATTTTTTAGCCAACTTTTCAAAATAACGATTTCTTATTTTAATAAATCAGCAATCAAAACCCCCGTACAGACCTCATTTATAACTGACCAATGAATATTATGCCCAACAACTTCATGCTATATATACTTGATGTTTTTGATCTGTCAGTAATCATGAAATAGAATCGCTTCAGACCTTAGAAAACAGTAAGTAAACTCTTCCAACAATTAGCTTTTTAAACAGCTTGTTTAAGAACTTTTAATCGGACATTCCTAGATGCATAAGGTCCTTCACAATATTCATCCGGCAAATGTTCCTTTTGTTTCTGATTTGGTAATTTTCCTACATTAAGATACATGCGAATGCAAAATAATTAGTGTTGTCTATTCAGTCTAATCAATTAATAGATCTTGCTTTATTTGTGTTTTTTTTTTAAATAAGAACTATGCATGCAAACTTCAATGAATAAAACCGTATTGAACTAGGTTTCACTGTCCCGATCAAAACGTGTTGGGTGAGATATATTCGCAAGTTCAATATATTATATGAAAACAAACACTTTAATTTAGTCGTCCGTTATTCCCTTTTCGTGTCTAAATGAAGCAAAAACACCTGAAAAAAAACTTTTATCTTTCTTAGTTTTATCCTTGCCTGACAAAAAAAATCATATGTTATAAATCGTATTTAAACATTAGACAAGAACAATAGTAAAAAATATCTAAAACTTTTGAATAAGCAGTCATTTATGTGATAAACTAAGAGACCCCCCCCCCCAAAAAAAACAAAACAAAACAAAACAAAACAACATAAAAATTTAAATGAAAATTGTAAATTATAGCATTTTACAAGATCTTGTCTTTGTGTGCCAATATAGATATTAATCAAATTGATTGATTGTTGTTTGCTTTAAGTCCAGTAGCAAATATTTCATGCCTGTTAATGACTATAACACATAAATTTTAAATACAATAGGTAGTTCGTACAAAAGGTGCAAGAGCTTTTAATTTGATTAATAAAATCTACCCTGAAGTCGATCATCCATGTTTACGTGTAGTTTACAATATCATTTCACGCATCCAATTTAGGTTAGATACTTTTAGCTCGCTTTATTAACTGTGAGAATTCTGTGAAACTGTATTGTGTATTGTACTTTAGTTTTTGGTATGATATTCTGTACTACCGATCACTACTGCTCTCCTGGTTGGTCTCGTGTGGGGGCGTTCGCCTCGAGAGCGGGAGGTCATTAAATTTGTTCGAATCCCGAACGGGTCAAACAAAGACGTTAGTTAAATTGGTATTCTATTTCAACGCTTTACACGTGGCATCATAAAGTAAGAGCACAGACTGGCCGGCTCAGCGTCGGAAATGTGTCCTGGTCGGGTGACTTTTCTTCATTCGAATTAATATCTTGTGAACTTACACGATAAAAAAAAGACTCAGCTTGTCAGTCTAGTAAAAAACGGGGTTAATGCTCTTATTATATTTTACGTAATCGTCCTGAATATTAATTTTATTCGCCGCTGGTCGTCATCCATTATCATTATTTATTTTACCGTTTTATTATACAGTGAAGTGTTGGGTTTATTATCTTTCACGGTAAATAATTATAGTAAATCAAATGTGCCTTTTCGGATATACAATATTTGATGGAAAATATTGAATTAACTCCGTATAACTATTATTTAGTCATGAGTCAGGTTTGAGCTTATTATTCTGTACACGGAATGTTCTATAAAAAAAAGAGACTCTAAATATTTTTATTTATCTGTGTCTTTGGGTTGCTGTCGCATTAATGTATACCTTTATCTCCTTTTATTCAAAACCAATATTTGCTTGGGTATAGAAATATTTACATCTCTAGACCTCTCCCGTTCCACAGTATACCCTTGCTAAATGGGTGCGTTCGTTTGGCTTATTGGTTATATAAATACGCAGCTTTGTCCGATCAAAATATAATAGGAATGTATATCAGATGCCTGGTGCAGTGAGAATTCCAAGCTATCTTAACCTTAAAAAAAACATTAGAGGAAAAGATGATCTACACACGAGTTGAATGATTGAAATGTGTAAACAACAAGTAAAGTCAGCTTAATCTTTTTAAATAATTATAAGTCGCATGGCTGATTTTAACAACATTTTTGTGACTTTTGCTAGAACAATAGTAGATGAAAAAAAATATAACAAAACCGATTAGCAAGACAATATTAAAAAAAAATGAAACGCTCAAAATAAGTTGAATCTTTTTTTATAAATTGTTGTCAACCTTTTTTTATCATTTTTTTCCCCCTTTTATGACAACTATTATACCAGTCTGAGATATAAATAAACTTCAAACAGCAAATGTTGTCACCTAGACGAGGGAGCCGTCATTGTATGCTTCAATATATGAGTTATTGCCACTCAATGAAGATTGTTTTTCTGATGTAGTCCCTCCCCTGTTAGTTTTGCTGGAAATTATACAATGTAACCCCTGATGTGATCTACGACAACGTTTTTTTAATATTAAAAAAAAAAGATTAAATGCAAAGAGAAAAATGATGGAAGAAATGCAAGATTTACGCCTAAAAATTCAAATGTAAATAAAAATAAAATATATAAAAATCACTAAATGAAGCTGATTAATTTATTGCTCCTTTGTGTCCAGTGGCAAATATGTCATGCGTATTCTCGACTAGATTCAAAGTGGACCAATTTGAAGCAAATGTTCACAAATTTAGAGTGGCACTTTTTACAATAAGACAGAGCGTTCGCTAGAGGTAAAACGTATGCCGTAATAGAATAGATTTGAACAATAATGATCGAACTCGTAAGTTATAAAGCCCTCTTCCTTTTTTTCTCCACGATAGACGAATGTCATATACAAAACGTCATAAATTTACAAACAATAACGGCCACTATAAGTAAATGAGATATGGACTTTTTTATAAATTAATTCCTATTGCAGTCAACATCTCCCGGTTCGGGACAGGTTATTTATTTTCACAAAATACCGCCTGATTATTGATCGAAGATATTTAAGCAAAAATTTGTATCAAACAAATTCTTGAAATGGTAAATTAAGGTATTTTGCTGGGTGTTTTTCCCAATCCTATTACGGGCCCCCTGATTTTAAGAGGGCGTATCTAATTAGTCATGCCCGATTTACTTTTATTGAATTGAACTTCAACTTAAAGACCTACATCGGGTAAATAAGTTCGAGGTAAAATAAGTAGACAATAGAAATGCTTTGTGAAATAAGATCGTCCCAGGTATCTTAGAAAATAAATTTGCGTTGAATAACAATGAAAAATGCACGAGCAGGTTTGTAAGGGATATCATTTTTCGATTTTGCGCTTCTGGTACAGTAGAATAGTTGCCGTTTATATTATTCAATTCAATATCCACCATACTTCAGCTGATTTCACCATTTTGTTTTTTTCGAATCCTCTTGGTCGACATACGTGTGTAGTGTAATAAATCCGAAAACAACTTTTTCTTAAATTTTTATACTATGCACACTTTGTTTAATACACGGATATGATGTATCATCCAAGTTTTGAATATTAAAGGTACCAGAATGGACAAATGGATGGTCATATGAACTTGCAGAGTCTACCTGTACTGAATATCTGAACAAAAGATTTTCACCAGATTTAAGTGAAATAACTGGGGAATATCCAAGTGATTACATAGGAACCTGTGTTGATGACATAAAGGTATTTGTAATGCCCCGTACTCGATAGACAATATTATATTTCCTTATGAATTGGTGAATCCGTTCCCTTTAAATATCAGTTTTAGTAAGTTATTTATGATTGATAATTACTCAATTAATAAAACTGTTATCAAATCTATTTAAAAACAAATCCGGGTTACAAACTCAAACCGAGGGAAACACATCAACTATAAGAATAAAACAACGGAACAACAGAAACACTGAAGTGCAACAAAAACAATCGCCAATGCAACATATATAGAAACGAACTATTTTATAACGACTGTCATATTTCTGACTTGGAATAGGACATTTTAAGAAGAAAAAAATTTGGTAGGTTAAACTTGGCTTAAAACTAAAATCATATAAATGAATTAGGTGATTAATTATCTTAACTTTTACAAACGACTAGAAAATAAAACAAATAAAACAAAAACTACAATCGACAAGAGATAAAATAAAATTCCCATCAGAGTTACAAATTAAACACATAACTAAATACATGAATGTTGGATGTACAAATACCGAGATACGTTATTCGTTAATGTAAACAGCTGCTGAAAGCCAGAGAAAATTTGTTCAAAAAGTGTGTTCTGATGGCAGCATGTGCAAGAGAGCATCCCATACGGTTTCATTTATAATTTGACAATACCGTCATGCATTTGTTGTGCAAATTGTGATTCAAAATTAAAATAAATTGTAGCTTTTTTTACTATAATCATTAGTAATTGCTGAAGATATTTTAATTTTCAAATTGCATTTATGAATACATGGTTTAAAATTAAAAAGAAATATTTATTTGGGTTTTTTAAATCATTTAATGTAAAATCAGGCTTCAGGTGATACATCTTTTATGTCTACCACTTTGGACACCATGCTTATGACGGCAAAATCAGAATTGGAGAAGAACCAAACCCTTAAGGAAGAAATTACAGAAGACGGCAAAACTGTGCTTGAAAAACTCACGAGTCTACTTTGTTTAAACAACTGTAGTTCTAATGGGAATTGTATCAACGGTACGTTGACTAGCTTACTAGTTGTCATTGTTGGTATAAATCTTGTTCTCACCTAAAGGGACATGTACATAGAAGTTTATAGTATCATATACATTTCTCTACAAACAAGACCCACGTCCAAAGGTTTGATAATTATCTACATGTATTTTATACAAACGTTGTTTTTATTCCTATATCTGTCATCGAACTATTAATTTCTAACATTACTAGAATTAGAGATGTAACATTTTGGAAAAGTCTTAACGTAATCAGTTCAATACCAAGACCCCTAAGTATCGTATTGATTTTGCATATATATATATAAATAGTCAAAGTTGTTTTGTTAATCTATATAACTTAGTTTTACTTTGCATTGCTTTTGCTCTACTACAACTTAGGAAATCCTTTTATCTATTGGAAAATCGTCTTTTTGTCGAAAAAACAAACCGAGTCAGATACATTAAAAGCCTTTAAAACAAATGTATACGATTGCAATGCCAAATTCAAGTAATCATTTCATCATCTTTAAACCTTTTTTTTTCATATCTACACAATTAGGAAATGGTCCTTCTAGGCATTACCTTCATAGTTAGTTATTTGTCTCAATATATATTTTACCATTACCAAATTGTTTGTAAGTTTGTATAGTTATTATGAAGCGCTTCGCATAAAGAATGTAGGTCTTATTTAAAAAAAAATATCGATGCCCGTATGGTAGTTGTATATTTTTACGTTTAACTATGTGTTTGCCGACGAAAGCATTATATAAATGGCACAGCAATCTAACCGTTTTGAAAACCTATAAGAAGTGGGTTGATGTGACTAAATTAAAAACGAAAAATGATATTCAATTGTTCGTCATTTAAAGTTGTTTAAAGTTACTAAGCGGCATAACCCTTGCATTTTAAATTTTCAGGTTTATGCGTTTGTAACGCTATGTTTGGTGGGGAAGATTGCTCTATATCGAGGACCACAGCGCCTTCCAACATTAGTGTACCTGAACTAGGGTTGTGTCAATCTAGAAAGAGATCATGTAAAAGAACTAACGTAATGGGACATTTCATGCCACCTGATGTTTGGTGCAACATTCAACATTTTGAGGTATTGTATAATTGACTTTTCAACATGAATGACCACAAGCCACACAAAAGTAAACAAAAGAAACGAAAAATGAAAACAATAACGATTGAGTAACAAATATACTTAAACATCGGTGGTCTCAGGTAAAGACAACCAACTCACATAGAAAAACTGTATTTGCGCCTGGATTTAAACAAGCAACAGTTAATCGACTTTTATTTAGGAATAAGTTTAGAAGTTGAGAATATCTCTTTTAAAGGTTTATAATACAAGGGTGATTGAAATGTATAAATATGATCATTGCAGTCTCCTCTTGACCCACATTAAAAACCCAAGCCAAAGCTTAACGTATAAATGACAACAATGGTAATGGATTGCTTTTAAACCATAAAATATTTTCTAAAGTAGTCTTTCTATTTGGTTATTAAATGTATTTTACTTTCAACATGTCATTTATTTTAGATTCTCGAAAATAACAGATCATATACAGGACCACCAACCATTTCGAAAGCAGTAATAAAACATTCTTACATGGTTTCGTGTGAGTTTGCAAATGGTAGACGAAAGAGATCAACGCCGAACACAACGGTCTTTGCCGATGGTTATGATATTAGGTTGTCCAATGATGGTTCCAATTACGGTGAAGTCGTCACTTTAATTGTGTATGACGAGGAATGTTATTCCTGTAACACAGTTAACGTCACGTGTACTGCTATTGTAAGTTCATTGCTGTTCTCGTTTATCTTTTAATTTAAGCTAACTTGAATTTAGTTATACATGATAAGATTATACAAGTTTCATTGGGGTGCACCCATTGAAAAATATCTGTACCTTGCTGTTAATTTACCACCTACAAGATAACATCGTTGGGCTTAATTCCATGGTTTCCTTGAACTGGTTTCTTTTGTCCTCGATCATAATTTTAGGGTTTGCAGATTGACTATCTACTTCTTGTTACTATATGCGATTTCTTTCATTTTCATTTTTCTTCTTGCAGAATGTTTATTTTCATTCTCTCTTTCAAGGCTTTCTATTTCCATTCTAACCAGGTCAATATATTCATTTTCAAAATTTTCCTGATTCAATATGGCAACTGACCTGAGACAGGCACACACCCTCTCCTTCAAATATTTGCAGTCTGTTGTCATATTGTTGTTTAAACATAATGACCTAGGTTAAGGGGAGATTTGGCTCGCACATATTGTGAACCTCGTTATTCTCGTTATGGCTGTCCCTGCTCACGATTGTCTGATGTTGCAGTCTTTCAAATTTGTTATTTGTTTATTGTTGTAGCAGAGAATAAGCCGGCAATTTTAACCTTTGATATATATATTCCTACATGATATATAGTTTTATAGTTCAAATAAGTGATAAGGTAGTCATTGTTACGCTACGTGAACATTTATACATTTCAAAAACCTTTTTATCTTATAAAACACTGTTGTTAGCATACAATTCAGTATGCTAAATTACAAATGATTAGTTTCTTTTTTCAAGGAAACATGTCCTCTTACAAGAGCTGAAGACACGGAAGCAGGTATGTATAGTAATATGGTAGATATCACGTGTGAAAGAGCACGACATTTGTTACTAATGGATTTCTGGTTTTTTTTCAAATGTCAATTATTAAAATAAAACATTTTTGAAAGATACCAATTACTTTTAAATGATAAAACGACATTACAAATAAAATGAATATAATGGTAAAAGAGGAAATGTTTTAACGCTATGGCTTGTTACACTACAAAAGTCAAAAAGTCTGAAAAGACCAGTGTTTGTCTGAATTTGCATGAATTTTTACTCGACATTCTTGATTTGTCTTAATAATTTTTAAAAAAATCTTGACATTGTATGAATTTGTCTCATAAGGTTCTTAATTTTTCTTGACAAGTGTCTTGACAGTATGAACATTGTCTTAAAATTTCTCGACACTTCCTGTATCATCTGATAAGAGTCTGGATTAGTCTCGACCAATTATTGACTGTCTTAAATTTGTCTCGATCTGTCTTGACATATTCTTGACATTCTTAATAAGGTCTTGATCTGTCTTGACACATTCTTGACATTCTTAATAATGTCTAAATATGTCTTGACATATTCTGGACATTCTAAATAATGTCTGAATATGTCTCGACACATTCTTGACAGTCTTAAATATGTCTTGACACTATCTCAACAGTATAAGTTTCGCCTAAAAATGTGAACAGACTTATTCTGCACTGTTTGTGACATTCTTTTGCTGTTATATACTTATTATGGCTAAACTAAACTTTGAAGAATCAAGGATTAATTTTGTGTAGTAAGATACCCTTTTGGTGCAACTTAGTTGGAATACCCTGAATAATCCCCCATTTACTTTGATTTTGATTAATTTTTATTAAACGTTTAATTAATTGTTTTCACTTGGAATATAAGTTGAAGTTGCTGACAAACAGCATTTAGATTTTTGTCATTCGCAAAACTGCCAGTCAAATTTGTTCACAACCAAAAAAACATTTTTTATTTCAATTTGAGTGTTGAATTTTATAAATTTTTAACAAAAATAAATATTTTTGATAACTGACCTTCCGAAAAAGAAAAAAAATGTTAAGATCTATATCATGCATGTCTGTTTGGGATCCATTTCATAAGAACAATGATTTCTATAGAAAATGGACCCATTATAAATACATTTTTTATCTCCTGGGGTAGATAATACTTTTCTTTTAATCTTTGGGAAATATTCAATTTTCAATTCATTTTTTTCCCCATCAAAATGATGATTTTCATTTTCGTCTATGAACAAACTTTTTAAATTGTAGTGGCATGGTCTGTCATTTGATTATTTGTATGGCTTATTACAGGTAAAGCAGTAATTTCTATTTGACAGTTGCGTGTATTCTGGGGGTGTGGAATATCTTAATTTTTTGGGGAACATCCTGTCCATGTGTAATACTTAAAATATATTCCAACAGATGACATTACACAATTTTTCTTCTGTTAAATGAATGATTTATATATCATCATAATTTGCTATTAATATACAAATAAACCACATTTTGGTACAATAATTTTTTACCATATAAACATTTAATATTATGAATGTAGAATGAAATATGTCTACAGCATGATTGGTTTTAATCATTTAATTTATAAAATTTAGGAATCAAAATTTGTAATTATTTAAAAACTCAATTTTAAATTGTTTTATATCAACACATCCACATTTAAATTATTTTAAACATTAGATTTAAACTCAGAACTGTCAAGTAAATTTAAGACACAATTCAAAATGTTCAGAATATGTCAAGACATACTGAGAAAAAATGTGAATGTCGAGAACATGTTAAGAAATTTCAAGACAGTATTTAAATGTCAAGAATTTGTCAAGAAATTTTAAGACCATATTCAGAATGTCAAGAATATGTCAAGTAATTTTCATACAAACTTGATATAAATGAGAATTTGTCAAGAAAAATTAAGACACAAGTCATACTTTTGGAGAATGTCGAGTAAAATTTCATGCAAATCAAGACAAAAATTAATATTGGTCTTTTCAGACTTTTAGACTTTTGTAGTGTTAGAAACATCAATAAAAGAATCGTTTACCGTATCTGGAAAATTGCATATGCTAAAATGAAACAAAAGTTCTTTAATAAAGAATTCAACTGACAGGAATCAGTAAAAAATAAAAACTCAGATTGCGAAAAGAAAACACAGCTTGTTTGTCATGACAAAATTGATTTCTAAAGTACATGAAGTATGTCCTCGTGTTAAAAAGTGGCAAATGTGTTTTTTTTATGTTATTTATAAGACCTCTCTGTCGACCATACCTACAAATCGTAAACAATTTGCATTATTTGGTTCACATTTTGTAGACATTTTTTCTAAACGATTGTTTGGGAAGTTCCCAGTTGTTGCCGCTTAACAAAAAAATTAAGCGTCAACAACTGAGAATACTACACTTCTTACACTTCTTACATTTTTAGAAAAGGAACAAAATGGAGAAAAAGATGAAAACAATATTTTCCTTCCGTTTGGTGTCATAGCTGGACTTGTTGTCCTAGGAGCATTGATTGGTCTCATCGTTTACAAGGTCAAACATAAAGATATCGGGTAAATACAAATAGTGTCTTTTTTTATTCATAAATGCTTGCTTGGGTCACATAGGTTCACATGGTTTTGATATCTTTCAACCATAATTAAGATTTGCGACGATGTATAATGTACATAAATGTGATATTTAAGCCGACTATGAATTCTTATACGGAGACAATTGTATATTTTGTTCTGAAATAAGTTCATTTTGCCTTTAGAAGCTATTGCATTCCGGCTAATATTTTTAAAAGAATGCACCAAAATGTTGTGTTAGGTTGAGAACATTTTTGATGCTTAATACTTGAAAAAGCTTTCGATTTTTCATAAATGTGACGCAAACTCATGGTTGTTAAGTAGCTTACTATGAAGATGGTAATATCTCTTTCTTTTTGCCTTAGATGCCTTAATAAATTCCTTAGCTCAAACATAACGTTCTTTTTATTATCATTTTTATTCTTATGAAATGGCTTAAGTGAAAACAAATAGAGAAGGTTATTCTTTGATTGTTCTATGACAACGACAATATAGATACTTGATGGACTATTTTGGCTTTTAGTGAACTTTCATTAATTCGACGCAAGTACAAAAACACAATATTTTTTTTTTCTAAAATTCTGCATTGATGAATTAAGAAACTACCTAGACGCTAAGGTTCTTTCTATTTCAGACAAAGTTGGCTCTTGATAAGCTTGGCTTTTCTTTAACGTTTTTTTTTTTATATAAAGCTCTACACGGTTTTAGATATTTGAAAACTCTTGGCTATTGATTTATTTATGATAGAAAAAAGGTGCCCAAGACGTACGAAATTTATAAAGTGTTCTTTTCATTTACTAGCACTAGGTCTGTACCACTGCTACTTGACAGTTAGTCCCATAGGGTATCATCAATTCAGTAGTCAATTCTTCCGAACTGATATGATTTATAAATTAATGTACTTTCTTAAAAATTTCGATTGATCATTTGATCTTCCAGTCTTCGTTGTCATTAATAAACTATCATCTTATTCTTATATGGAATTTAAGACATCTTCTTTATGTCAAAATATATGAAAGTTAACGTTTCCACCGACGTTTATAATTATTTAATACAAAATTATTACCAAACACAACAACCATGAGATCCTTGGTAGTTGAACAAAATAAAACAACCAGAGGAGTAAAAGAATGTCCGAAACACCTTGTTAAAAATACTAATAACTTTATTGTTGCTGACGTCATCCAATTATCAAAACACAGATGGGTCAACCGAATGATGGTTGGGAATTTGGACGATAACTAGAAAATGATGGTATCTTGAATTGCGACAGGCAGACTATGAAATCAATAAATGAGTTGTTGCAAAGGTTCTTTCCGTCTACGAATAGAAAACATGATATTATCTATATATCTATAGGACTTTCAGGTTTCGTCCCCATTCCAAATTAAAATGGCTGCGTATTTGTGGATCCAGCCCATTCAAACTGTTGGATAACGACAGATGTTGGTTTTCAGTCAGACCAGATATATCACAAAGTAGAAAAAACATACGACAGGTCACATAATATTAAACAGAAAACATATGGCTAGACAACAACAATGCCACAACATTTATCAATAAATGTAAAATGATATGGATCAAATGATTATGTACAGAGAAAAAAAGAGAAAATAACTTAATCAAAGCTGTATTTTTACATTAAATTGTTTTGTATTGTAGGCACAGACAAATTGATACGTCTGCGAAAGGAAACCCAGCAGATGACATATTCGCAATTAATTTCGCAACACAAAACATACCACCAACTATGAAGGTGTTAGATCAGAGGTATACACCACATTTGAAGAATGAATATTCATCAGCATCGAGATTTTCTCTCGACTTCCAGGACGGTGACAGAAGAACACCAGATCATCTATTTCTTGTCGAAAACAAATACAATTAAGTGTACATCAAGCAATTTGGATTATTTTAAATCTATGTTCTTTTTTATTTTGAAATTGGGGGATTTTTTTATGGTATGGTGCAAAACTTGAGGATGGATACAACTATCAAAGACAATCTAAGACTTTCCGTTTTATATTTTCATTAGATTTCGGTATTTTGCTTTTTTATTTTGTTGTGGTATGTATGTATGTATTTAAACATTTTAGCAAATGATACGACAAATTTACGATATGATAAAGTTTTTGAATCGTCACTTACTGTCACAGTATCACACTTTTTCATAGTGTATTAAAAATAAATGTCTATATAACGGTCTTGTAATCCTCGATGCTTAAGTTTCATATGGATTTTTTACAACATCGTTCCCTAACTACAAAAGATGTCTTTGCTGCGGACGTCTTCAGAACTATTAAGGTTAGACTTTCCTTAGATTTTGATGTCCCATATATGGGCATTATGTTTTTTCGGTCTGTGCGTCCGTTCGTCTGCCCGTTTGGCCGCCTGTCCCGGTTCAGGTAAAAGTTTTTAGGTTATAGTTTTTTTGGTCAAGGTAAATTTTGATAAACATGAATCAGCTTGAATTGGAACACATGTTCCCTACGATATTATCTTTCGAACTGTTAAGCCAAATAAGAGTTTTGACCCCAATTTCAAGGTACATTGAAGAAAGAAAATAATAGTTTGAGTGGGGCGACCGTGTACTATAAGCACATCATTGTCCTTCCAGTTTTGTTGGGGTGTTTTCTATGTAGTGTTTTGTTGACTTGACTTGTTTTTAAATCATTTCTTGCCATGGCGTTGTTGGTTTCCTTTTTTTTTTTTAATACTTCCCTGGTATTTTCAGCTTACTTTGACTACTTTTCACAATTATTTAACAGTGTGGGGACACATTTAACCAAATTTGATTTTAGAATTTCATTAAATGTTTATCAAAACTTTACATTTATAAAAAGTGTGTTTTTCAACTAATACTGTCTCTCTTGACATGTTGTACAAATAACTGAAAAGGTATAACAGAATTCATAAAATATATCTTATTTCATATTGCATTTATTAACATCGGTTTATGACAACACTTACAATATTTAAGTGAGAAATCGTGCTCTTGGATATGTACAATGAATTGCTAAATATTTATAAAATATATTAACTTTCTGTGAACGGGTCTATCTAATATGCAATGTTTATTGTTTTGATATTTACTAAGCTGTTATATTTGATTATTATTTATGATGTTTACACATTTTGTAATGACGTATTCTATACATTATGTTATTATCTTCTTCGTTTTGAATAAAATATTAATTGAAAATCATATTTTTATTTGTTTAATAACGTTGAAAATGCATAGAAAGAAGACGACGCAAATACCAAAAGATGATCAGTAGGAAACAGCATGGTGATTGTGGTGTCTCACTTGTTTTGATATCGTTTTAAGATGTCCTTGCCCGGTTAAAAAATATCAATGTTAACATACATATGATATTGTATGCAAGACGCTCCTTTCTTGTTCAAAAGATTCATCTGTGACGTTCGAATAAAAACAGTTTTAACTGGCTAAATAAAGCAAGCTGTTGAAATCGTTAAGTACCCATGAATTTAAACGTAAATAGAATTGAAAATGGAAATGGGGAATGTGTCAATGAGCAGATTGCAGCCCAAGACAACCAATACCTCTCCAGCAAAGCGAGAAAATCCCGTATCCGCAGGCGGGTTTCAGTTGGCCCCTAAATAAAAACCTATTCTAGTTCAGCAAAAATGGACGTCATTCTAAAATCCGAAATATTTGAATAAACCAAAAAAAATATTAGACTTACAAAGACCTGAGACTCCTAAATAGTGACCGGCGCAAAAACAGGCTGAATTTAACATGTTTATTATGAGATCTCAATCCTCCACTATACCTCTAGACAATGTAGAATCAACAAACACACATCAGTAGGCACAGAAAAAAAAACAGTTTAAAAAACAGAATCAGATTAAGAATAGTTAACAGAAGAAACTAAGCAAAATGACAATGAGAAGTAAATTAACAAAGGATTACTAACAGTTACTTCCATGCCTAATCCAGACCTCAATTAAACTGAATGAAAGATTACTGTAACGGCTCTGTTTCACTTTGATAGTATCAGAGTTGAGAAATTCACATAAAACATGCAGGTGATATTAAGATAGAAATTCAAATATCCAATGCAAAGAACGAAAACCAACATTCAACTCAGTATCACAGTGTCTATGCTTTAAAATCGGACATACACGTCTCAAAAAACTGAAGTTATAGAACGAGGTGTAATTGGTGTTTTGACGGACGGTCCATCTTTATATGACGGGCGGTGGCGAGTCCTTCAAGAACGCTACATGGAACAATGATTAATTCGTTGGATGGACCATGGGGTTCACAAAGCCGAACAATTATTAGTGTCGATGATTTTTTCATATCTATAAAATTAAAATTGCAAAATCCTAAATTTTAACCTTTATGTTATGTTGATAAAGAGCAATGCATGCCGGTATTTCTAATTCAAATTCATTAAAGTAAAATTTCAAAGGTTGGTTCTTCTACAGCTGTTATTTCGTTTTTTTCATTTATGTTTTAGTTTTAACCGCTTTGATAGCATTTTATTGAATTCGGTTATTATTGTATGTCTATTAAAATATGAAATATGGTCATTTTCTGTTTTCAACTGTTTTGTCTGTTAACTAATATGTTAACACTGCTGATGAGTTTCATTGCATATGATAATTATTTTACCAGTGTAAAAGGGACAAAACTCATAATGAAAGAAAAAAACACGCTTAACCAATTTATCGCATTTTGATTTCATACACTTTTTTAAGAAAGAACGATAATCGTATGTCCAATTTAATCATAAAATGTATAGATGATCAGAGTTGTTTACCTTTGAACAATTCGGATAAAATAATGAAATCAAATAAATTGTCGTATATATTTATCTTTCATTTTTAAGCTGAAGTGATCTTAATAAGCAAATACATTATACAGATAATTTCAAAAAAATGATTTAAACACAGTACTGTTCACCTAAATTTAAGACATAATTTCTCAGAAAAAAAGTTTTATAGAACTTACATGATAATGTGGACCTGTACAACTAAGAGTGGATTTAGGTATTGTGTCCAGCGAACTGCATCCCTAACATTTTAGAGTATGTTTATAGAATACTTTTTGTCCGAAACAAACTTTCTCCGTTGCTTGATTTTTAAAAAAAAATAAAATTGAGAATGGAAATGGGGAATGTGTCAAAGAGACAACAACCCGACCAAAAAGCAGAAAACACTTTTTGTAAATTATATTTGCAACAAGATTGAAAATAATTGCATTTTAATATATCGCAATTGAAGAAAATGTTACCTTTAAAACTGTCGCAATCATCTTTTATTAAATAGTATTTCATATTTATTTTGGTTTTCGATTAAGATATTCTACATGTATCAAATGCTTTCAGCATAGTTTAAAACAACCTACAAATAAGCGGTCGGTCCTTTATAAGAGTATTAATGATACATTTTTTATACGGCAATAGCTCGGGGTTGAAGCAAAATATTATCTACAAAAAAATATTGCGAGGATATTACAAAAACTTTTAGCACACAGAAATATTTATATTTTTGGGGTTTTTCTATAAAAATAATTTGAATTGTACTACAATTTAAAACTTTAATTCATTTTACCGAAGCAATCAACACGAGACAATAAACGTTTAACAAACAAAAATAAATCGTTTCGAAGTACTTTTTTACAATGACACTTTAATATGTATAAATCAACATTTATATAGGTACTTATGATTGATATCATGGCACAATAAAATGGTTCAAAACGTATGTTAAGCAAACATTTTTTTTTATAGCTATCAATAGTATATGACCATGTTAATTGTTGAACACAAACCAAGGTACATGTAAAACAAACATAACCAAATTTCCCAAACAATAAAAGAAAAATTCCAAAGTACTAAAAAGCAATTTTAATTTATAGTTTTATCCATATATTAAGATATTGGTAAATTATCGACGATCATATTAATGCGGAGAAAAGATGTAATAACATATTTATATTATTTGAAATATTTTTTTACAAGAATACTAAATGCAGTAAAATATCTATGTGTTATTTTAATATTTATAAAATTTTTAATTTTTAACCGATGTATATTAAGTTTATTTGCTTTATACATGTTATATGTAATCAATGGCCCTTTATTCTTATTTTATTACACATGGGAAAAAGAAAAGCGGTGTGTCATACATACACTACTCTTTTGTGCATGCATCTTTTACAGCAAAAACACATTTGATAAGTGAAAATAGAAAAATATTTAGAAAAAGGGGCAATTATACATAGGTGGAAATCGTATTTACAAATTAAACATCATAAAATAAATCCTAAATTAAGAACCGTCATGAGACCATCTTATGACACTCATTACCAAGTTTCCTAAAGTTAGGACGATTCTTACAACTTTTCATTACAGAAAACTACAGATGATCTTAGGACATTTTCTTGTCATAAGAGTGTTTGGAGAAACAGTCCCCTGATGTAAATACAAATATCTTTATAATAATAATTACTGTTTTCTATTTGAAAATATGATTTTATTTTTTTACCTACATTTCTTTAATTCACTAATGTTTTAAGGTTTATGTTAAATAATTAAATAACATTGAAAAGACAAACATAAACATACACTTTAGCAATCTAACTAAAAACCGATCTCTCATCGCTCCCGTTTTTTGATATGTCGCGTGGGAGATCTAACGAAACCCGCTTTGAGGTCACATGTGAGTGACCTCGTAGGTGTGTTTTGTTCGACCAATGAAAATGAGTCTTCGACGATCTTGAAAATTTATCCTGAGGTAAAGGGATGTAATCGTCAGTCTAAATAATCCATAAACTTTTTTGATTGGCTTATAAATAGGTCGTCAGTTCATTTGCATATCATTATAAATTCTGAAGTTCCAGTTCACTCACATGTGACCTGAAAGCGGGTTTCGTTAGATCTCCCACGCGACATATCAGAAAACGGGAGCGATGAGAGATCGATTTTTAATTAGATTGACACTTTAGTAATATGCAGATTTAAAATTGGAAGTACAAAAACGGTTCCGGAATCGAGACATCTGCTTTAAAAGTGTCACAAAAAATATTATATAAATCTAGTTATCGCAAAAAGTAAAAACAAAAAAATACTGAACTCCGAGGAAAATTCAAAAAGGAAAGTCCAAAATGCATTCACGGTCATCCCAAGATGTCGGATGAAAAATTAGGTCAGTCTCTGTATTGTCTGTTAAAGTGTTTCTATATCATTTTCTTTACAAATCATACATTGAAACGATGTGAATTTATAAAAGAATCACTCGGAAATCACTAATTACTTCTGAAAAATGTGCATGAAACGGGAAATTCGATTAGAAAAAATCGCCAAGATGACCGTAAATCACAATCGAGATGACCGTAACAGAATCAGCGATTCATAACAAGGCTGACCGTAACTGCTTTTAAGATGACCGTAATTTGTAAATGATGACCGTAACTTTTAAAGGATGACCCTCAATTCTAAGAAATATCCGTAATTATATAACTATCTTTTTGTATCAAATGATTGCCAAAAGACATGCAAATGAACAGGAAGGAAAAACATGCCACAAAAGCGCGATAAAATGACACCTTACAAGCATAATAAAAAAAATGGGGTGCACAGCCTT
The DNA here is from genome assembly GCA_037788925.1 of Mytilus galloprovincialis. NCBI lineage: Eukaryota > Metazoa > Mollusca > Bivalvia > Mytilida > Mytilidae > Mytilus > Mytilus galloprovincialis. The sequence goes on from CM075333.1 coordinate 48,874,879, forward strand.
CAACTGCTCAACAAAAGATTTTTGTTTGTTTCTGGGATTCCTTTTAATGACATATAATAAATACACATTTTTAAAAATGCCAAAAAATTGCATGTACACCCATTGATATTATATCGTCTTTCATTTTGTCGTGCAAATAAAATAACAGAAATATTTTGAAAATATCATTCGAATAAACTAGTGAAGGTGAGCTCCAGCAAAGTAGATCCTTAAAATAGTATTGTTCGAAAAGCGTATCACAAGACGGAACGTTGTCAATTTGTATATATACAGAAATGTTATTCATGCAGTCAGGATTCTACTTCTTCAAAATTATCTCCCCATTACGCCAGTTCATGCTCACAATCGTAGAAATGGAAGCCATTGTAGGGATGACGCTCTGCCAATTTTGCTCTTGAAAACTGATAAATTTATCCACATAGCACCATTACGATCGATCGTTATATGTCAGTTATATTTTAAAAGACAAATGTATCTACTAGCTAATGAGCATTAGTTAATGATCTTGTCTGCATTGATTCAACTTAAAAATATTGTCTGTTCGGATGTCAGATGGAATTTTTGAAAATTCTTAAGCATTTAAAAAAATTCTAATTAAATATTTCGTGGAAGGGCAGACTAAACATTTTCAGTGGTTGAAGATTATAAACCCTAGTTATCACACACAAGAAAATCATATTTTTTCGAAGATATCCATTTTCATCATCCAAATTAAAAGACTGTCGTCAAGTACTTTTAGAAAAAATAGCTATTCGAACACACCTACTCTGTTTTTGTGATTCATTAGATAGGTATCTGACTTGACCCATATATTTCATCTTTTCGTACTGTCATTATGTTACGTTATTAAGTCAACCTGCAGCTTTGATATATAATAATGATAGAATCTGAAGCGAGATGCTATATAAAATACTCTTGCTTTGTACGTTTTAAAAACAAAATATACACCCCAAACATGCCCTAACATAAAAAGGTGCACTCGATTTTTCTCTTTTCGATACAAACGTTACCTGTTTTGGGGCATTTTTTCTTGATCCACATAATGGAAGGGCAGACACGAAAATTTCTAAACTAAAAGACTGATATGTTCTCCGTCCGTGATAAAAAAAAATCGGAGGTTATGCATTTTCTACATCCAACTTTAGATACTACATATAAAAAAGAAGATGTGGTATTATTGCCAATGAGACAACTATCCAGAAAAGACCAAAATGACACAAACATTAACAACTATAGGTAACCGTAAGGCCTTCAACAATGAGCAAAGCCCATACCGCACAGTCAGCTATAAAAGGCCCCGATAAGAACCATGTCGTCGACTTGATATCTTATTGTTTTGCATTACTATGTAACAGATACATTGAAAACTTATGCAAATGGTGTTTTTAAAATAAGAAAATTGTTGTTTTATTTGTTTCTTTTAACTTTTTAAAATTTTGTTACTATATCAAACATTACAGTTAACATTTTTCGCTTTCTCGATAAACACAGAGCTTTGATTTTTTTGTTCTATTTCAAAAGTGTTTCCGCCTGCATATATCAAGACAAATTAAGATTTTAATCTGCTTCCTCTGGGACCATACACAGGCTCGATTACCAAATATTCGTATGTATTATTAATGTTTTTAATGCTCCATTTATTGGCATTATGTTTTTCTGGTCTGTGCGTACGTTCGTTCGTCCGTTCGTCTGTTTGTTTGTCCGTTTGTCCAGCTTCAAGTTAAATAAAATTGAAACTTAGTACACATTTTCCCTATGGTATGATCTTTTTAATTCTAAAGCCAAATTACAGTTTTATCCCATTTTCATAGTCCACTAAACATAGAAAATGATAGTGTAGATGAGGCATCCGTGTACTAGGGATACATTCATGTTTCTTCAAATTTTTGTCGTATCGCTGTCAATTTGTGTTAAAATTTTAACGTCGATATCAATAAATATTTCATTTTTTACGAGAAATATGCAATTTACTATCATTGTTATAAATCCTAAATATGGCCAATTATATTATAGTTCAAAACAAGAGGTTGTCACAACGACAACAAACCGGATTTATTAATATGTATTTGTGTCCTGGCAATATCACAAGAACCATTACTGATGAATGGTGAAAGTGAAAATCGTCAATATCAAATTTGACCTCCCTTTTGTCATCAGTATCAACATCTTAAAATTTGAAAAGCGTAGATTGAATGGTTCATGAGTAAATGCAACAACGTGAATGGAAACGCCATTTCACAATTTTTCAAGAACCATAACTCCTGAACGGTAAAAGTCAAAATCGTCATTATTGATGATCTCTAATTTGCCATCAGTAACAACATATAAAAATTTCAAAAGCTTTGTTTGAATGGTTCATGAGAAAATGCACGGACACGACTGGAAACACCATTTTTTCAATCTTTCAAGAACCATATCTCCTGAACGGTAAAAGTCAAAATCGTCATTATTGAACTTGACCTCCATTTTGTCATCAGTAACAACATATTAAAATTTGGGAAGCTTAGGTAGAACATTTCATGCGTAAATGCACGGACACGACTGGAAACTCCATTTTTCAATCTTTCAAGAACCATAACTCCTGAACGGTAAAAGTCAAAATCGCCATTATTGAACTTGACCTCCATTTTGTCATCAGTAACAACATATTAAAATTTAGGAAGCTTAGGTAGAACAGTGCATGCGTAAATGCACGGACACGACTGGAAACTCCATTTTTCAATCTTTCAAGAACCATAACTCCTGAACGGTAAAAGTCAAAATCGCCATTATTGAACTTGACCTTCATTTAGTTGTTAGTAACAACATATTAAAATTTTAAAAGCTTTGGTTGAACGGTTCATGAGTTAATGCACGGACAACATTTGATTGCCGCCCGCCCGCCCGCCCGCCAGCCCGATAGCCCAACCGCCCGCCGTACATCCCCAAATCAATAACCGACAATTTTGTCACAAAAATCCGGTTAAAAAGAAATTTATGGAACATATTTATATCCGCTAACCGAGCCCTTATTGAGATCGACAAACTCAACAAAAAAGCTTTTAAAATTTATCCTGAGGTAAAGGGATGTAATCGTCAGTCTAAATAATCCATAAACTTTTTTGATTGGCTTATAAATAGGTCGTCAGCTCATTTGCATATCATTATAAATTCTGAACTTCCAGTTCACTCACATGTGACCTGAAAGCGGGTTTCGTTAGATCTCCCACGCGACATATCAGAAAACGGGAGCGATGAGAGATCGATTTTTAATTAGATTGACACTTTAGTAATATGCAGATTTAAAATTGGAAGTACAAAAACGGTTCCGGAATCGAGACATCTGCTTTAAAACTGTCACAAAAAATATTATATAAATCTAGTTATCGCAAAAAGTAAAAACAAAAAAATACTGAACTCCGAGGAAAATTCAAAAAGGAAAGTCCAAAATGCATTCACGGTCATCCCAAGATGTCGGATGAAAAATTACGTCAGTCTCTGTATTGTCTGTTAAAGTGTTTCTATATCATTTTCTTTACAAATCATACATTGAAACGATGTGAATTTATAAAAGAATCACTCGGAAATCACTAATTACTTCTGAAAAATGTGCATGAAACGGGAAATTCGATTTGAAAAAATCGCCAAGATGACCGTAAATCACAATCGAGATGACCGTAACAGAATCAGCGATTCATAACAAGGCTGACCGTAACTGCTTTTAAGATGACCGTAATTTGTAAATGATGACCGTAACTTTTAAAGGATGACACTCAATTCTAAGAAATATCCGTAATTATATAACTATCTTTTTGTATCAAATGATTGCCAAAAGACATGCAAATGAACAGGAAGGAAAAACATGCCACAAAAGCGCGATAAAATGACACCTTACAAGCATAATAAAAAAAATGGGGTGCACAGCCTTCAACTGCTCAACAAAAGATTTTTGTTTGTTTCTGGGATTCCTTTTAATGACATATAATAAATACACATTTTTAAAAATGCCAAAAAATTGCATGTACACCCATTGATATTATATCGTCTTTCATTTTGTCGTGCAAATAAAATAACAGAAATATTTTGAAAATATCATTCGAATAAACTAGTGAAGGTGAGCTCCAGCAAAGTAGATCCTTAAAATAGTATTGTTCGAAAAGCGTATCACAAGACGGAACGTTGTCAATTTGTATATATACAGAAATGTTATTCATGCAGTCAGGATTCTACTTCTTCAAAATTATCTCCCCATTACGCCAGTTCATGCTCACAATCGTAGAAATGGAAGCCATTGTAGGGATGACGCTCTGCCAATTTTGCTCTTGAAAACTGATAAATTTATCCACATAGCACCATTACGATCGATCGTTATATGTCAGTTATATTTTAAAAGACAAATGTATCTACTAGCTAATGAGCATTAGTTAATGATCTTGTCTGCATTGATTCAACTTAAAAATATTGTCTGTTCGGATGTCAGATGGAATTTTTGAAAATTCTTAAGCATTTAAAAAAATTCTAATTAAATATTTCGTGGAAGGGCAGACTAAACATTTTCAGTGGTTGAAGATTATAAACCCTAGTTATCACACACAAGAAAATCATATTTTTTCGAAGATATCCATTTTCATCATCCAAATTAACAGACTGTCGTCAAGTACTTTTAGAAAAAATAGCTATTCGAACACACCTACTCTGTTTTTGTGATTCATTAGATAGGTATCTGACTTGACCCATATATTTCATCTTTTCGTACTGTCATTATTTTACGTTATAAAGTCAACCTGCAGCTTTGATATATAATAATGATAGAATCTGAAGCGAGATGCTATATAAAATACTCTTGCTTTGTACGTTTTAAAAACAAAATATACACCCCAAACATGCCCTAACATAAAAAGGTGCACTCGATTTTTCTCTTTTCGATACAAACGTTACCTGTTTTGGGGCATTTTTTCTTGATCCACATAATGGAAGGGCAGACACGAAAATTTCTGAACTAAAAGACTGATATGTTCTCCGTCCGTGATAAAAAAAAAATCGGAGGTTATGCATTTTCTACATCCAACTTTAGATACTACATATAAAAAAGAAGATGTGGTATTATTGCCAATGAGACAACTATCCAGAAAAGACCAAAATGACACAAACATTAACAACTATAGGTAACCGTAAGGCCTTCAACAATGAGCAAAGCCCATATTGCACAGTCAGCTATAAAAGGCCCCGATAAGAACCATGTCGTCGACTTGATATCTTATTGTTTTGCATTACTATGTAACAGATACATTGAAAACTTATGCAAATGGTGTTTTTAAAATAAGAAAATTGTTGTTTTATTTGTTTCTTTTAACTTTTTAAAATTTTGTTACTATATCAAACATTACAGTTAACATTTTTCGCTTTCTCGATAAACACAGAGCTTTGATTTTTTTGTTCTATTTCAAAAGTGTTTCCGCCTGCATATATCAAGACAAATTAAGATTTTAATCTGCTTCCTCTGGGACCATACACAGGCTCGATTACCAAATATTCGTATGTATTATTAATGTTTTTAATGCTCCATTTATTGGCATTATGTTTTTCTGGTCTGTGCGTACGTTCGTTCGTCCGTTCGTCTGTTTGTTTGTCCGTTTGTCCAGCTTCAAGTTAAATAAAATTGAAACTTAGTACACATTTTCCCTATGGTATGATCTTTTTAATTCTAAAGCCAAATTACAGTTTTATCCCATTTTCATAGTCCACTAAACATAGAAAATGATAGTGTAGATGAGGCATCCGTGTACTAGGGATACATTCATGTTTCTTCAAATTTTTGTCGTATCGCCGTCAATTTGTGTTAAAATTTTAACGTCGATATCAATAAATATTTCATTTTTTACGAGAAATATGCAATTTACTATCATTGTTATAAATCCTAAATATGGCCAATTATATTATAGTTCAAAACAAGAGGCTGTCACAACGACAACAAACCGGATTTATTAATATGTATTTGTGTCCTGGCAATATCACAAGAACCATTACTGATGAATGGTGAAAGTGAAAATCGTCAATATCAAATTTGACCTCCCTTTTGTCATCAGTATCAACATCTTAAAATTTGAAAAGCGTAGATTGAATGGTTCATGAGTAAATGCAACAACGTGAATGGAAACGCCATTTCACAATTTTTCAAGAACCATAACTCCTGAACGGTAAAAGTCAAAATCGTCATTATTGATGATCTCTAATTTGCCATCAGTAACAACATATAAAAATTTCAAAAGCTTTGGTTGAATGGTTCATGAGAAAAATGCACGGACACGACTGGAAACACCATTTTTTCAATCTTTCAAGAACCATATCTCCTGAACGGTAAAAGTCAAAATCGTCATTATTGAACTTGACCTCCATTTTGTCATCAGTAACAACACATTAAAATTTGGGAAGCTTAGGTAGAACATTTCATGCGTAAATGCACGGACACGACTGGAAACTCCATTTTTCAATCTTTCAAGAACCATAACTCCTGAACGGTAAAAGTCAAAATCGCCATTATTGAACTTGACCTCCATTTTGTCATCAGTAACAACATATTAAAATTTGGGAAGCTTAGGTAGAACAGTGCATGCGTAAATGCACGGACACGACTGGAAACTCCATTTTTCAATCTTTCAAGAACCATAACTCCTGAACGGTAAAAGTCAAAATCGCCATTATTGAACTTGACCTTCATTTAGTTGTTAGTAACAACATATTAAAATTTTAAAAGCTTTGGTTGAACGGTTCATGAGTTAATGCACGGACAACATTTGATTGACGACCGCCCGCCCGCCCGCCCGCCAGCCCGATAGCCCAACCGCCCGCCGTACATCCCCAAATCAATAACCGACAATTTTGTCACAAAAATCCGGTTAAAAAGAAATTTATGGAACATATTTATATCCGCTAACCGAGCCCTTATTGAGATCGACAAACTCAACAAAAAAGCTTTGAATACAATACGGATAGTTCTTAGAATTGATGGTCATCCTATAAAAGTTACGGTCGTCCTATATAAATTACAGTCAGTCTTTACAAATTACGGTCATCCTTTACAAGTTACGGTCATCTTTTTACCAATCACGGTCATCCTTGTTTTATGTTACGGTCATCTTTAAAATATTTTGATTATGATTTACGGTCATCTTAACGATTTTTTCAAATCGAATTTCCCGTTTCATGCACATTTCTCGGAAGTAATTAGTGATTTTCGAGTGATTCTTTTATAAATTTACATCGTTTCAATGTATGATTCGTAAAGAAAATGATATAGAAACACTTTAACAGACAATACAGAAACTGACCTAATTTTTCATCCGACATCTTGGGATGACCGTGAATGCAGTTACGGTCATCAGCTTTACCCCAGTGAAGACAATAGCAAATTAATCAATTAACCAAATGTGTCTGCGAAACAACAATTTTAACAAATTGAAATGACAGAACAAAAAGTAATCCTTGAACGATTTTCTATTGACTAGCTTTCCCATGTGTTTTAATATATTTGAATAAATTGAATGCTGAGAGACGAAATATGTGTGTCTCCTTTGGAAGCCGAGTTGATAATGTTTACTTTGTATAAAATAGATAGGTATGTGCACGTCTTTGGATGATTCGGTAATACACAAAAAGTAATAAAATGCATTTGAATCTACTGGCAAGTATATTGCTTAGTGTATGCTGTGTCATGTGTAATACTGCTTTCAATTAAGACGCTAGTGACTTGTTTCAATTAAACTTCATTTATATCAAATAATATTGTTTTATTTAGTACACATTGTATTATTTATGATTGAGTTCTACCGGGATGTAAAACATCATTTAATCAGTAATCACTTTACCTGTTACCTTTTAAACTCGTTCAAAAAGATTTCCGCATTCTATAAAATAACTTATTGATTATAGTGGGCTATGTTTTCCTCATACTTCATTTACTTCTTTATTTTTGGTAAGTTTACAGATTATATTTTAATTTTGCTGTAATCTAAAAGTACTGAACAAAGTATTAAGTTTATCATCAGTACAAGGACATCATTTATAAATATAAATCAACATGCAAAACATCTTGTACGTTCACGTATTTCACATCCCATGGTTTATGGTAATATTCTTTACAAAGCACAGAAATGTCGGCACTCACCTCAAAAGCTAACAAACACTTCAAAAAGAAATATTAAGAAAGGATATAGTAACGATACTGCTGTCATGTCATTAAAATCATCGCGCAACTATGTTGGCTTTTACGTTGATTCACTGATATGGTCTTTGTATCGAAAATATACACATTTGATCTAAAACCAGTTGTTGGCATGATACGGGTTATGTTCTTTTCATATATTTTATGATGGTGAGATACTAAACCCCTTACGTGGGGGATTGTGTTTGATATTGAAATGATGAAAACGCAATATTTCAATCAGTTTAATGGAGGACTGGAGCTGGCATGTCAGTAATTGTTTGTTAATTTATGAATAGTTGTTATTTTGTTTGGTTTCTTTTGTTACCCTTTCTGTCATAAGACTCGATTTTCTATCTGTTTTGTAGTGTTGTAACAATGCCGTGTATATAAATAACTTACTAGGATCTTATCTAACTTCGTAATATATTCGAATATCATGAATCATAGTTGAGTACAATATAGTAAAGATTTGTATTCTAAATACGCTTTTTTTTATAGATTATTAAATCATACAATTTTGATTGTTTTTATAGAATAAAAATTATATTTACAAACAACAAATGCATATTTATAAGTCGAATCTTCCCATTTGTGAAGAAATCGTTTTACTCCTATCAACTTTATTTCTTCATAAATAGTTCAAACACACACTCTCTCTGGCTAGACAAATGAAAACTCTCAATGTTTTACTTATAATGCTATATTACTTGCTTCGTGTTACACAAATTATAAAAGTGAAGGAATGAGTAGTTTTTTTGTGAACATGAATTAGTTATAAATGCACAATACTCATTTATTTAAAAGATGACTTCATGGCAAGCTCTCAGAAGTGACATACAGCATTATCATGTTTCAAATATTTCTATATTCAAAAAAGAGACAATCAAATATTTATCTATTGATTGCCAACATAGTGTGTAACAAAAATAGGACATAACTAACAATACGATTTACAATAAGAGTAATTTCGCTTTAAACAAAAGATTGAATATGTCCGATTTAAAAAAAAAACATGCTTTTATGAAAATATTTGAAAAAACAATCTCGCCGCGATAAAGCCTTTATTTGATAAGCCGTAAGACAATAGCAAATTAATCAATTAATAAATTGTGTCTGCGAAACAACAATTTTAACAAATTGGGATGTGAGAACAAAAAGCAATCCCTGAAAGATTTTCTACTGACCAGCCTTCCCATGTGTTTTGATATATTTGAGTAAATTGAATACTGAGAGTCTTATGTTAAAACGAAATATGTGTGTCTCCTTTGGAAGCTTAGTTGATAATGTTTACTTTGTATAAAATAGATAGGTATGTGCACGTGTTTGGATGACTCGGTAATACACAAAAAGTCATAAAATGCATTTGAATCTACTGGCAAGTATATTGATTAGTGTATGCTATGTCATGTGTAATACTGCTTGCAATTAAAACGCACGTGACATGTTTCAATTAAACTTCATTTATATCAAATAATATTGTTTTATTTAGTACACATTGTATTATTCATAATTAAGTTCTAACGTGAGGTAAAACATCATTTAATCAGAATTCACTTTACCTGTTACCTTTAAAACTCGTTCAAACAAATTTTCGCATTCTATAAAATAACTTATTGATTATAGTGGGCTATGTTTTCCTCATACTTCATTTACGTCCTTATTTTTGGTAAGTTTACAGATTATATTTTAATTTTGCTGTAATCTAAAAGTACTGAACAAAGTTTTGATTTTATCAACAGTACAAGGACATCATTTATAAAAATAAATCAACATGCAAAACATCTTGTACGTTCACGTATTTCACATCCAATGGTTCGTGGTAATATTCTTCACAAAGCACACAAATGTCGGCACTCACCTCAAAAGCTAACAAACACTTCAAACAGAAATATGGAGATAGGATATAGCAACGATACTGCTGTCATGTCATTAAAATCATCGCATAACTATGTTGGCTTTTACATTGATTCACTGATATGGTCTTTGTATCGAAAATAAACACATTTGATCTAAAACCAGTTGTTGGCATGATACGGGTTATGTTCTTTTCATATACTTTATGATGGTAAGATACTAATTATATAAACCCCTTACGTGGGGGTTTGTGTTTGATATTGAAATGATGTAGTGTCGTAACAATGTCATGTATATAAATAACTTACTAGGATCTTATCTAACTTCGTAATATATTCGAATATCATGAATCATAGTTGAGTACAATATAGGAAAGATTTTTTTTTATTTTTAGATTATTAAATCAGACAATTTTGATTGTTTTTATAGAATAAAAATGATATTCACAAACAACAAATGCATATTTATATGTCGAATTTTCCCATTTGTGAAGAAATCGTTTTACTCCTATCAACTTTTTTGAAGATCAAGTACGTTTCAAATGAATAAATATTCTCGAAACAAAGTTTGACATGTGCTCTTAATAATTGCTATGAATGAACTAACCACTTTTAAAGAACTGAGTATTTGTGTTTTCAACTTTGATTCTCTTTCATTTTTTCTGTATGATATGACTACTTCGTGTGTTATAGTTATACTACTTATACATCTTAAATGGGCACTTGCTGTCAAATTCATGTTTACCGATTCGATTCACATTCTCACATTTGATCTGTAACATACTTAAAAGTATATCAAAGTTACAATTAGTCTGAAAAAAACCAGTGCATGTACTCGAATTTGTCACACGTTAATATAAATTGCCATATGACCACAGGTTCATCACATCTCAAGTGCATAAGCATATTGATTTTTTTTTTGAAAAGCAATTGTAATTATATTTTTAGGAAAAATAACGTTATATGTTGACTATATAGATAGGACAAAGCGCTTGAGTAAACCATTTTATGAAGGTGAAGTTTCTTTTTAGCAACGTTATTTTTTGTTTGCAACGACATGTATATAATGAAATGACAATACTTTAATAGTTATAGGACACTGTTATATAATAAAGTTGTCAAGAGAAAACTACGAATATGTTGTTTAAATAAATTATCTTTACTTTAAAACAGGACAAACAGAATGCTTGACAATTAGTACAACAGAATACATATATCCCAACAAATGCAACAACATCACATGTAATTACGAGTTACCGATTGATCGGATAACAGTGTTTGCTGTATGGAACGCAAAAGGAAGCAAATTATTTGAAAGAAACATCAACCAACAAATAATTCCCTTTCTGTGTATTTCAAATTCGAAACCTTGTAATGCTGAACGAATGTGTTGGTGTGATCCAAACGGTTTGTCAACACGCATCTGTTATAACCATACCAGTGGTGGAAGAGGTCAATTAACCCTGAGATGTCATTCTAATGGTCAAAATAAAGATAAATTAGCAACTATAGCAGGTAAGTGCTTTTTTATATGATAACATATTAAACAAACATAGATAGTTTGTATATCCATTTGATAATTTTACTACTTTCACATTTAAAATATCAACCAACTAAAACATAGTTAAAGTTATTATCATTATGAAATAGTTCTTAAATATTTACACTTTACCCTTTATTTAACATTTCAATTATAACAAACTTGAATATAAATCAGGCTGATATCACAAAATAAAATAAAATTGAGAATGGAAATAGGGAATGTGTCGAAAAGACAACAACCCGATTAAAAGCCATAAAACAGCTAAGGCTACCGATGGGTCTTCAGCACAGCAAGAAAATCCTGCACTAGAAGACGGGATTCAGCTGACACATAAACAAAAAGGTACACTGGTTTATTTAGAAAATTAAAAATATTAGTATTTTTAGATCATTGAAATCGCTTTAAAGTTATTTGTAGGTGCATGATATACGACTAGCATCTTGGGTTTGCTCAGCTCTTCCTGGTACTTTTGATAACTACTTCAACGTTTGTATGTAAACAAGTTTTTGATTTTTGCAAATATTTTGGCCTCAATCAGCACGAGAGAGACGTTTATAGTTGATATAATACGCATTTGGTGCTGTAAAACTGGTACTGTGAATGGTATAAGTACCACTGTGAAATACTTCTGATTGTAAACTTTCGGCGTTGAGGATAACAGCATCCCAGTAGCAAGAACTGTTGTATTGGCGTGAGAAAAAAAAAGGATATTGTTTCATTGAAAATTGCTGTTATGATATTTTGAAAACATTTTAAATATCTTCTTTATACATAGTTTTTATTCCTTATTCGATTTTTTTCGATTGCACGTCCAATGCAGTAGAACTGGTATCGTTAATGTTAATAATACAGCCATTACATAAAAAATAAGAATAATGTGGTATGATTGAAATTAGACACAGACATTAACAAATATAGGTCATCGGTCAGCCTTAAACAACAGTCAGCTATAAAATGCCCAGAAATGTAAAACAATTCAAACGAGAAAAACTAACGGCCTGATTTAGACTAAAACTAATAAACAAAAAACAAATATGACGAACAGCAACAAACGACAACCACTGATTTATAGGCTTTTGATTTGGGACAGGCACATATAGAATGTGGCGGGGTTAAACCAGTTTGAATACGACAATCGTTCTCCTTGTCAGTAAAAGTGCTGTCCAAGTATAAGAAAAAACTATAAAAAAGAAATAGTTGATAAGGCTGAACTCATTAGATGAATACAAATAAGAAAAACATCTAACAGAAGCATAGAGTGGTCGTGGCAGGTTATTTATACTTCACCACAACAGATCTAAGAGTGCTCACGGTTACTCAAAGCTAGCTTAAAACCAAAAAACAACTAATTACACAAATCATGCACCTAACACTAAAATATCAATATGTACACACTCAACATCCAAGGGATTAGTTTATAGACGTCATTAACAGTCAGAGGAAAATAAGACCTTGTGCATTGTCTAGATACAGGTACCGACATATTGCAGAGCGAAGGATGTGCATATGTATATAAAAAATACATTGTATTTAGTTGATTCAAAAATCCAATAGATTACCAATAAAACAATAATCAACTATAGTGATGTATTGGTAACCTTTTAACTAAATTTAAAGGATCAATATGTTTACCCTGGTCGTGTCTTAATTTCCGGACTCGCAAACAACATCTGTTTAAAAATACGAATGTGCTGTCCCGTTTGAAATACGTTTTCAATAGTGACAAATACACTTTCAATCATAATCTTAAAATCTATGTAAGAATTTAGTAATTTAAAAGTGATTTGTGGTAACGATATAACTAATTTTTAAAATTATTTAACAGTAAATCATCACTCAAACACGGGTATAGCGAACGAGTTGTGATATATAAAAACCGTATGAAGGTACCAAAGGAACATAACTGGAAAAATTAACAAAAGGGAACGAAGAATAATTTTTACTCATATTATTACATTGAGTTTAGAGATATTTTAACCTTCAAACAAAGACAAATTTTCTCAAAATAGCTGCCTATTGTTGTTGCAAATACTTTTTAATACTGACGACCAATAAGCATTAATTCTTATGAAAACAAATCGATGGAACAATAAAAGATTCAAGTTTTGATTAAAGTGTCATTGATGGTTCTTTTGTAGACGAAACGTGCGTCTTGCGTACAAATATTTTGAGCCTGGTATCTATGATGTAGTTATTGATACTTTCAAAATAAAGTGTTTACTAACTTGAACAACATGACGGGAACTACATCATGTGGAGCAGGATCTGCTTCTCCTTCCCGAAGCACATGAGATCACCCCTGTTTTTGTTGAGGTTCGTGTAGCTCAGTCTTTAGTTTCGTATGTTTTGTTTTGTGTACTTTTGTTTGTCTATTGGTCTTTTTTTCTCTTTTCACCATAACGTTGTTAATAGATATAGTAAGATGTGGTATGTGTGCGAAAGAGACGTCTCTCCGTCCAAGTAACAATTTATAAAAAGAAAACCATTATAGGTCAACGTACGGCCTTAAACACGGTGCTTTGGATCACACCAAAATAGAAAGCTATAAAGGGCCCCCAAAAATACTAGTGAACAACAATTCAAACGGGTCAAATTTAATCAAAAAATGAAGATGTGATATGATTGCCAATGAGACAACTCTCCACAAGAGACCAATTCTACTGCATCCACACAGCACGAGTAACAAACCCTGCAGTAAATATAAAAAAGAAGATGTGGTATGATTGCTAATGAGACAACTCTACACACAGAAATTAACAATTATAGGTCACCGTACGGCCATCAACAATGAGCAAAGCCCATACCACATAGTGAGCTATAAAAGGCCAGTATAAGACATGCAACATTAATCATGAAAATGGAATAAGAAGACAGCTCTCTCTTAAGTTTAATTTTGCCATATGAGTTTGAATGTCCGTCGTGTATCTTTTGGCTCTCTCTTTTGCAAAAAATAACTGATTATCACCGAAATTCTATGAATTGGGATTTTGTTGAGTAGGAAAATAATTGTTTTAATGAATCTGTACATCATACATTACTGTTTCATTAGAATCATAATCATATTTAAAAGTAAGATGTGGTAGAGTTTCGAATGAAACAACTTTCCACCAGAGACCGAATACAATAGAATGTACAACTCATTTTTATTCTATAAGAAATAGTTTGCCATCTCATTTGATACACCTGTGATAAGATTGTATTCATATGGTTCAAACTATATTTTTATAGCTATTCCAACAAATGTTCATCCAAATAATATGATCTACAATGTAAATGAAGGCGAAAGATTTCGTCCATTGGTATGCAATGCTTCATGTGGTCCTCCGTGCACTTTCCGATGGGTTGGACCTGTTTCTCTCATAAACTCCAGTGAGTTAGTCATCAATGATGCAACACGGAAAGATAATGGTACATATCAATGTGAAGCTACGAATACAATGGGTTCATCAAAAGGACAAATTGTTCTCATTATTAACTGTAAGTTCATATTACTATTAGACAATTTTATAATATTTTCAAATTGTGTAGATATAAATGAAATAGATTTTGGAGTAGGTGAATTTCAATGAAACTGTATGGTGAATTGGCATTGTCGTCCTACAATAAAATTGCATATTAACATGATTAACGACAAGAATGTGTAACATCTTTCATTTCTTGTGTTATAATTAATCAATATAACACAGTCTTCCTATATAGTTTGAGTATCTTCTTTGTATGATTATATGTCAAATCGGCTGTGTGAGTATACCCCCACTAGTCATATTATAGTCAACTATATTTGTATGTAGCTAGGTCGTTATCGTTAACTTGCCGGGCGGATGACACATTTTGTCACAAATACAGTTTTAAATTATATATATATGAATGGATACTAGAGGTCCATTGCATCATTTTGTCTTACATAAACAGTTCATTATTTGTTTATCACATGGTGAAATACTTGTAATAACATAATATAGTATATCTGGATAATCAGTTTTTTATAGCTGTTGAAGGTGGATCATCATTACTGTTTCCTTAGATAGAATTTCCTTATAATTTGCTAAAAATTAAGATTGTATTAGGGTTTTTTTAGAACATAATATCAAGTATGTGTCACCGTACTATTTTTCAAGCTACAAATCGTGCAAAAATTAAAAAAAAGAACTCATTGCAGATCGAATTTCTTATTAAAGAAATTCAAACAGATAGTCTTGGAGGTCCGTGTATATCTGCGTCCATTCGTTTTTCGTTTTGAAATATCAAAAACGAAAAAAAAAAACGAAAGTGTTTTCATTTTTCGTTTTTGATTTCTTAAAAACCAAAATGAAAAACGAAAGTGTTTTCATTTTTCGTTTTTGATTTCTTAAAAACCAAAATGAAAAACGAAAGTGTTTTCATTTTCCGTTTTTGATTTCTTAAAAACCAAAACGAAAAACAAAAGTGTTTTCGTTTTTCGTTTTTGATTTCACAAAACAAAAAACGAGAAACAAAAGTATTTTCATTTTTCATTTTTCATTTCACAAAAACAAAAAACGAAAAACGAAAGTCTATTTATTTTATCTTTCCAACACTGTTTAATTGTCATTCAAAAAATGACAATGTTGTCATTTGTCATTCATTTAAAGGTCGTTAAAGTATACATGCACAGCGGTTGTCAGATCAATACTACTTTAATCGAAGATAATGTCGACGGATGCAAAAGTCTTTATCAATCTAAACAATAAGGGTGCGTGATCTTTACTTTTAAGTTTGGAGAGGATAATCTAAGATGATAATTCTGAAGCGTAACTAGCCTCTTTTACAAATAAAGCAAACTATAGATCTATATTGTTGGCGAGGGAAGGGCTCAAAGACCCCAGAAGAACTAGAAAAAATGATACAAAATCCTTCACACCCTTTCTTAATCTAAAGCGCAAGTTTTAATTTATCTATTTTATTATGTTCTGGTATCGGAGCAAAATATATAGATACAGTGTAAGACTTTTAGTATTTACATGTATGAACAATATTAAAAGACATATGTAGGATGATAAAAGAAATAATGTAATCCACAAAGTCAAGTGTGTGGCTATTGTTAGTTTAAACATATTTATTAATAGTGGAGTGGAAATTTTCTCCTCGGAACGGGGATCGAACCAGGAACTTATGTTTTTGTATAGTCCGATGCACTAACCTATGTTACTTTTGTATAATGAGGATCAATGGTCTAGTTCCTCGTTGAAGACCCTCCAGCTCCTTTCAAGATGAAGAACAGAAATAAAAGCCCTGTTTATTAATAATTTGTATTTTTTCTATATATTGTGTGCGATTTTGTCCCGTGTACATTTACTCCACATCCACATCTCTTTATTTTCTATTTCGGACCTGGACACGGCTCAATGCTAGTTTAGACCTCCAATGTTAAAGGTCATATGTTTTTTTTAAAATTAGTTGATGCCGTGGGATTGGGATTTTTAGCTTTAATGTAAACCATGTCAGGTTTTTAACTTGTATTTACAGCAAAGATAGCCAGTTTTGTGTTCTGTAATATACTGTAACAGTTTAATTTTACTTGTCCGGTCACATCGGAACTTCTAAAAACATCTTCCGAACAATATCTGGACGTCGGTGTCGTGGGCATGTACAATTGCTAAACCACACATGAACGTTCTTTACTCTTGGTAGATCTATTCCAACTTGAAGTCTTTTTGAGTCTACGACAAGCAGAATATGATATTTTATACCATTAAATATTGAAGCCATAGTCATGAAGATCGATTACTTGATTGATGTTCCGTTAACGTAGCCGCAGAACAAAAACACGAGAGCTACTCTTGAATATTTCTAAAATTTTAAGTAGTTTTCCACTCACAAACACAATAATATTTTCAACATTTATTAAAATATTTTTTTTTAACACTTTTTAACTTTTATGTTGTTTTAAAATATCAATTTGACTTGAATTTGGGATCCCGCTAACATGTTTAACCCCGCCACATTCAAAATGTATATGTCTGTCCCAAGTCAGGAGCCTGTAATTCAGTGGTTGTCGTTTGTTTATGTGTTACATTTTTGTTTTTCGTTCAATTTTTGTGCATAAATTAGGCCGTTAGTTTTCTTGTTTGAATTGTTTTACATTGTCATTTCGGGGCCTTTTATATCTGACTATGCGGTATGGGCTTTGCTCATTGTTGAAGGCCGTACAATGACCTATAGTTGATAATTTCTGTGTTATGTTGGTCTCTTGTGGAGAGTTGTTGTCTCATTGACAATCATACCACATCTTCTTCTTTATATTTATATGAGTATATTAAATAAACTTGTATATACTAAACTAAGTCAGTTTATATCTTGTGTTTCGTCTGACTATACAAAAGGCGAGGAGAGCTACTTTGATAGATCAGGTTGACTGATACGCTGTCTATATAAAGTAATGGGACAATGCATGGCATGAAGTCTTTCAGACATTACCAAATCACCGTATGCAATACTCAAAATGACATCCAGAGCTTACCATATAGTCATCAACTACCCACCAACAGGCCGTGAGCTTTGGTTGGCTCTTAACTCAAATCCAAGAGCACAGCAAAATGTCAAAATATTCTATTCAAACTGGGTGACCTGGGAGAAAAACATTGAAATTTCCCAAAGAAACACACACACTCCTCAACTTTTAATAAGGAGATTTGGTATTAATGCAAATGAGTCAACTATCCAACAAAGTTCAAATGTAGTGGATGTAAGCAATTATATTTAGGCAACCATATAATCTTCAACAATGAGAAAAAACATACGGTATTGTCGGCTACAATAGTCCATGAATTGAAAAATATGAAACAGTTCAATTGAGAAAAATAACAGCCTATTTTAAAACAACATGAATTACGAAAAAACACATATAAAAGATATCAACAAATGAAAACCACTGAACTACATGCTCCTGAGTTGGAGCAGGCACATGCAATATATTGTTGCGTTTAACATGCTTGTAAACAGCCGGGACAGTTTTGTTACAGCACAGCATAAGAACAAACTATATAAATCAGTGGAAAAGGGCTTAACGTATGAGATCGATACAAAACAGAAGGAAAAAAAAGGTCTAACAAAAACACATACCGAATGTGACAGGGTATTTTTACCTCGTTTTCAAACAATCAAAGTACTGAAGTACTGAACATCGAATGACTGCAAGTTCTTTTGGATTGTCACACGCACTTGTCTCAGAAAAAAAAATCACATCTCTATACTTTAAAGTGAAGTTAATGTACAGATATATTTTTTTGAAACTCAGTACACATATTCTATATCATATGATCTTTTTAATTTCAATGCCAAATATAGAGTTCTGACCCTCAATTCAACGGTCCACTAGACATGGAAAATGATAGTGCGAGTGGGGCATTTATGTGGTATGGACACATTCTTATTCAAATCCTTTATTAAAGAAGTCAGTAAATTTAGTACAGAAAACACTACATTTGTAAATTAGACGAACTAATCTAATCAAAATGTATATCTCTGATTTCGTAATACTTATGTGTATGAGAAAATTAATATATATATCAATTTTATTAAGATTGTTGAACGAACGCGTTCAATCTTTGGATTTTATTCTTGTCAATTTTTCCGACCGAGCAGAGCGAGTCGAAAACAATTAAATAGACGTCTTTCAAGCCAAAGTTAATATGTTTGCTATACACACATATGATTTTATTAAACTTGGTTATCAATTGTTAATCAAAAATACAGTCCTAGATAATAAAAAATCATGAAATATTTGGTCTAGTAATAAAAAAAATCACACAAAAAACAGTAGTTGTCGTTTGTTGATGTCGTTCTCGCTTCTCGTTTTTTTAGCTCACCTGGCCCGAAGTGTCAAGTAAGCTTTTCTTATATCTTGGCGTCCGTCGTCCGTCGTCGTAACTTTTACAAAAATCTTCTCCTCTGAAACTACTGAGCCAAATTCAACCAAACTTAGCCACCATCATCATTGGCATATCTAGTATAACAAATGTGTCCGGTGACCTTGCAAACTAACCAAGATGGTCGCCATGGATAAAAATAGAACATAGGAGTAAAATGAAGATTTTGGCTTATATCTCAGAAATCAAAGCATTAAGAGCAAATCTGACATGGGATAAAATTGTTTATTAGGTCATTATCTATCTGCCCTGAGATTTTCAGATGAATCAGACAACCTGTTGTTATGTTGCTGCCCCTGAATTGGTAATTTTAAGAAAATTTTGCAGCATTTGGTTATTTTCTTGAATATTATTATAGATAGAGATAAACTGTAAACATCAATAATGTACAGCAAAGTAAGACCTACAAATAAGTCAACATGACGAAAATGGTCAATTGACCCGTTAAGGAGTAATTGCCCTTTATAGTCAATTTTTAACAATTTTCATAAAATTGTACATTTTTACAAAATATTTTCCACTGAAACTACTACTAGGCTAAGTTCATTATAGATAGAGATAATTGAAAGCATCAACAATGTTTTGTAGAGTAAGATCTACGAACACATCACCATCACCAAAAACACACAGACCAAGGTGTGCGACACAGGCTCTTTAGAGCTCGAGCCTCTAGTTATATATAGAGTTTAGACCTTTGGTTTTCCCGTTTGAATGGTTTTACACTAGTCATTTTGGAGGATCCTTATAACTTGCTATTCGGTGTGAGCCAAGGATTCGTTTTGAAGAGGGTACTTCAACCTATAATAGTTTCCTTCTACACACTGTGACTTGGATGGAGAGTTGTCTCATTGGCACTCATACCATGCACATCTTCTTATATCTATATAATTATTCTTTCGATATTTTTGATTGGGGTCTGGAGCTGGCATGTCAGTTACTGCTAGTAGTTCTTTGTTTATTTATGAATCATATTCGTTTTGTGTAGTTTCTTTTGTTTACTATTTTGTCATCGGACTCGGATTTCTTTTAAACTGAGTTTCTCTGTGCGTATTGTTGTGTGTTTGTTTATTCTACATGAGCTAGATATAATTGTATAGCGGGAATGTTGAGATCTAACAAAGCATGTTTAGCCCCGCCGTATTTTTGCGCCTGTCCCAAGACAGTAGACTCTGATCTTTGTTAGTTTTTTTTTTGTTTTTTTTTGTCTAAGTTAAGTGTGACGTCCATTTTCACATTACTAGTATATATTTTTATTTAGAGACCAGCTGAAGCCCGCCTCTGGTTGCGGGATTTTCTAGTTGTGTTGAAGACTCATTGGTGGCCTTCGGCTGTGCTCTATGGTTAGGCTGACTGTTGTTTCTTTGACACATTTTTTATTTCCATTCTCAATTTTATTGATTGATCAATTGATTGATTGATTGATTCATTGATTCATTCATTCATTGATCATTTTACTACAAGCAAAAGTCATGATCATTTGAGAATCCTTTATTTGTATTGTAGTGTTAATTTCACCAATGAAACTCGACATTAATGTTTCAAATTGTCTTAATATTAAAGGAGTAGGTTCAGTAAGACCCCTTTTTGGCCCCAGAATATAACAGTTTTACAAAATTGTGAAAATGTAAACTTTAAGCTATTCATTGGAAAGTATAATGCTTCTGCTACATAAATATGGGCTGTTTTTGACAATACAATGCACATTTATCGGATACTAGCATCATAAAGTCATGCTAAATTACTGCAGGATCTGCTTACCCTTCCGGAGCACCTGAGATCACCCCCAGTTTTTGGTGGGGTTCGTGTTGTTTATTCTTTAGTTTTCTATGTTGTGTCGTGTGTACTATTGTTTTTCTGTTTGTCTTTTTTATTTTTAGCCATGGCGTTGTCAGTTTGTTTTAGATTTATGAGTTTGACTGTCCCTTTGGTATCTTTCGTCCCTCTTTTACTGAAATCTTCACAATTTTAGCATTTTAGTTAAATTTTAGATGGTTTTCGTCCTAAATGAAAGTGGCCGCATTCGTGTTCATTCATAATATTGAAATGTAAGTTGTATTTGTCGATAATACATAACATATATAAAGGTTGAGGATGAACACGGATGCGGCCACTTTTATTTTTGACAAAAACTATCTGAAAAGTGACGTTTTTGGGCATATTTGATAGATTTTTCATATCTAAGCTTGAATCGGAGCGTTTTTAATGACTTAATCAGTTAAAAGCTTTCTCAAAAAATAATCGAATCAATTGCAATAGACACTTAAGTGTTTAAAAAGTGTCCAAAATCTTTCGTTAGATGAACATGAAA
Source organism: Mytilus galloprovincialis (assembly GCA_037788925.1). Classification (NCBI taxonomy): domain Eukaryota; kingdom Metazoa; phylum Mollusca; class Bivalvia; order Mytilida; family Mytilidae; genus Mytilus; species Mytilus galloprovincialis. Next base: position 48,896,651 of record CM075333.1, read on the forward strand.
TTTGAGGCCAAAATCGGCCCTTACCGGACCTACTCCTTTCTTTGTAAACTCTAAAATTACCGTCTGATTATAATAAGACACGCAAGAATAAAAAAAAAATATTAGGCCTTCGATGTCTCAACCTTTTTTAATGTGAGTAACTTCATTGTTCACTTATATTTCGATTTTGATATTGTTTTTGCAAGTTTCCATAATAGATTTCCGGTAATTGTTCTGCATAAAATCCTATGGGAAAGCAGATTAACTAAATTTTCCAAACGTTTATTGGAACCTAATGATTTGGAAAGGTGTTGCAACCTGTAATGTAAAAACGTTACAGCCGATTGCACTGAGTGTGTAGGCAAAGGTAGCATATCCTTGGTTAGCTTGCTTGTATTATTAGGTTAGGTAAACTACCCTCCTTTAAGAGTAGACTAGTTCGACAAATAACCAATCAATCTGTCTGTAGGACTAGGCTCCTTCTACAGGAGGGTGGTATACCTTACCTAGTTACTTCATAGTTCAGCTAACAAACAAGCGATCTAAAGATATTACCTTTGTCTACACACTCAGTGTAATCGGCTGTAATGAAAATGCGGAGTTTGTGAGACCAGGCTCAAGCAACCAGTCGTTAGAAGTCAGTTTTCAAATATATAAAAACAAATATTGCATAAGACTCAAACGTACTTAAAATGTTTTCATTAATATATAACCACTATATCATGAGTTTTTAAATTATAATTAAGCAGTCAAAGACACTTTTCAATGAATTTTAAAATTTCATTTCTGGTTTATTTAAGAATTGAATGCTTTTTTTTTGTTACTTCATTGAGGTGTAAAGCGATGACCGAAATACATTTTGTATAAAAAGCGGGAGCGCTTCATTCTGAAAATGTACGCACGGTCAACGCTTTTACAACCCTATGAAGTTACAAAAAGAAGCATTCAATATTTATAATTACATGTTTTAGCTAGGATCATGAAAACACGATTTTTATCAAGTTTTTATTAAATTCACGATTGCACTTTATTGTGGGACCTCGTGTCATCCTGAATAATGATTTTCGTTGTGTAATGTAACATGAGATGTGCAGTTAGCCAATCAGAATAACGAATTATAATGAAATATACATCTTATGTTATTATTAGTTATATAAAGCCAAAATCAATCGCTTTCGATATAGTACACAGCGTACTGCCCGCTTTACATTTTAAATAGTCAACACTTGGAGTGTTTATAGAATCGTAAATAATTATGATTTTATTTTTTTGAATAATGGCAAAATTGCACTATTGTGTGAAATAGCTTTCCTTATTATCGGCATCCTGTCAAATAGTTCATGAAAAGTAATAATAATTCTTCATTAAAAGAAAAGAAAGTTGCACTCGTGCTTTAACTTTTTTTGCCGCACAAAACTGTTTTTACAAAACATTCTACCTCTGAACTAGTGGATTTCGCTTAAATATGACTGGACAAAAGGTTTATTTTTTGTATTCAAAGTATGGTGGGCAAGTAAATTATTTATTAGCTTAAAAAAGATTGATCCGTGCTATAAATTAACTTGTAATTTTGATCAAGTAGGCCCTAGATCTCTAGCTTACGTTCTCACCTAGAGCAGATAAAAGTATTGCCGCAGAATTTTTTTTATTAACTGTCTGGTAAGGGTTTTGTAGGGTATACGACCTCAACTTTAGACCTACTTTAGAAAAAAAAACTAAGCAGAACAACACCCTGGATTTTTCTACTGTAGACCCCAGCTACCCAGCTTCCCTTTGCACCTTGTGAGGACAATTTTTATTACATTTTCGGTAAGGATGGGGTTCGGTGTTCGACCCCAACTTTGGACCTATCTTTGAAAAAAAAATAAGCTAAACAGCAACCTTGATTTTTTTCTCCAGCAGACATCAGCTACCAAGCTCCCCTTTACTTATTGTTCGGACAGAAGTATTTCCGTAGACATTTGTTTATTAACTTTTATGTATGATGGCGTAGGGTGGGTAACTGAGGTCCACTTGAAAAAAAATTACAGGGACTCCAATGTGGTGTGGTCTATGCCGAACAATTACCGGAAATCTATGGTAGTTTGCAAAATAATAGTCTTTTTTTATAATGTGATATGTAAAATGTTGGTAAATAATGAAAGCATGCTTCTTAATTAATAGACATAGAAATAAAGAAAAACCGTATGATAACCAATAGCAATCTCCCAGAGACAAACTAGCGTTCATTAAGGCAACTAGTATGATGGTCTGGATTCGGAGTTCTTAATTTCTGTATTCTTTGATATTTTATGCCTTATTTATCTATTCTTTATACTTTTTGACAATAATTCTCTTATCATTACATTTTAACACCATTATTCTAGCTATTTTATTTATTTCTTGGTCTATTGTCTCTATTATTTATATTTTTTGTCCACTATTCTCAATTCCATAATCCCCCATCAACGACCTCTAGTTAATGTCACCTTATAGTCTTCACAAATAAGCAAAATTAATACCTTATAGGCTCCTAATGACAAACCAATTTAATATCCCAGTTTGAATTGTGAAATTGCGGAAATTTTGAAAATTTGATCAAGCAAAATACATTATCGTCCTCGTAGTTCGTAAAATACTGGCAGATACATCTTGGTCATCAATTCTAATAATCTTGGATCGAACTTTCTAAACTTAAAAGTAATAAAGTTCACCCACCCATATTGTTTAGATTGATAAAGACTTTTGCATCTGTCGACATTATCTTCGATTAAGGGGGTACCCAACACTATACCCCAAAAAAATCCTGTCGTTTAATTTTTCTTAATTTTTTTTCATTGATAAACTAGGCCAACCTAAACATCTTGTAAAAATTTTAAAAGATTTGAACCGTAGGTTTAAAAGATTTGGCAACTCAAATATGGCATCTTTAACATACTAGTATCGGCCAAAATTGAACGTTTCTAAAATATGGGTATAGGGTTAAATATGTTAAATTTTTAAAAATTTAATCCTAATTTGACAATAGCATAGCTAATAATGATAGCTGAGGTGAATATTAGTTCACTGATACCCTTTTCTTGTAAGTTTTTTATTCCGGATTTAAAATTTTGTCCGAAATTTAATAGGGGGGTACCAGAATCAGCCCCGAAAAGTTAATGCTGTGCTTCTAGTATTTGAAGAAGATTTTTATTTTGAAAAAAAATGTGTCGTTTATTTTTTTCATAAAACTAAGCATTTGGAGTGCTATACTAGTCGGTTGTTCTTGCAAATTTTTTTCATAATTTAACCGTTAGATTTTTTGGTATTTAAGTTTGAAAATACGCCCCACCCTCAAATTGGTTCATTAAATAAGAGCAAAATCTATTCAAAAAGTACATAATGGCAATATTTTTTTTCGTCTTTTGAACTAGGCCTTAGATATTTGGCATGTGGATGTATCATAACGAGGTTAAGTGTCTTGCATCATGATGACCTTTGTGTGACCTTCAAATGTGACCTCAAGGTCAACTTTATGTTGGGTTTTTTCGTGAAAAACAACCATGTAGGCCACAACTTCTTCTCCTTTTGACCTAGGCCTTACATCTTTGGCATGTGGATGTATCATCATGAGGTGGTGAGCCCTCTTAATATTTTGACCCTCATGTGACCTTGAACTTTGACCTCAAGGACGATAATTGTGTTTTTTGGAAAAACACTTGTACCGGCCATGACTTTTATGAAGTTATGAATTCATATTTATTTTTAAAAATCATAATACACAAGCTTTAATCGACCATACAACAATATAGACACATTTTATGACATGTCAAGCCATTCCATGCACACGGAATACATAATGGACATGTAGTCACATAAAATTGTTTGAAAAAGGGATAGTTTCCATTGAAGCGCAGTGTACGTACTTAACTACTCAACAGAAAGCAAAGTGAAAACTTCCTAGGAATCAAATAGTAGGAGGAGTTATGCCAAATAACTATATACCAATAATGGGACGGACGGAAGGACAGACGGACAGGGGTAAAACAATACCCCCCCCCCCCTTACTTTCAGTTGCAGGGGCAAAAAATGGATGTAACTGATTTTTTATTTGAGATACGAGCTGTCAGAAGTTAAAAGCATGACACGTAAAAAATATCTATGATACATAGGGAAAGGCTTTAAAGTTGGCAGATGCTTTACATGATCAAGATTTTCAATTTATTGGCCTACAGATTCAAAAATATACAATTCAAAACTTAAGAACAAAACTATTCGTGCAAAGAACCATGGCTTATGAGAGATGAAATAGAGCTGACTGTGCAAAATCCTTATAGTGTGAAATCAAGTTCGTTAAACTTAGAACTGTTTTTTAGTATTTCTGCAGAGGTTATGAAAATTAGATACAACTGGTTTTTACTTAAAAGCACGGCATTTACACTTTTTATTTTACATTATTTTTTGGGACCCTTATTATTATAGAGAATGATTACTCTATTCAGTAATAATCTTGAATTGATAGTTGAGAAGAAACATTTTCACTTGTCACTTGCAATAACACCACAGTTTCTTTTTTTATATTTATTTCAAAATAGTATTTGATAAAAAAAAAAAAAAATCGAAAAGATACACAAACATGACAAAAGCACAACAAAAGAAAAATAACAAATTTTTCTATCCCTTCGAAATTCAAATTTGATAAAGCAAAAATTACATGTTCTATTTATATCATAGATATGTGTAGTTTCAGTTTCAACCATGATTCTAAACGAAGCAACTAGATAACAACCTTTGAAACCAGAAATGCGTACGCATCTACTTGTTAAAAATAGAACGGCTTCCCCGTATTTATTTCCGGCGCTCTTTTTGAAAATGAAAGTAGAACAGGAGGGAAGAGAACAGCTAAGCTAAATAGTTAAAACATGTAGAACTAGAACAACGCAAATATGGAACAACCCCCACTCCAACAGACACAGGATACAGGTAGTTCGAAGATTTAATATCAATACTAATGATATAATTTCTAACCTTCAGATTGAATAGTTAAACTCCTAATTCTGACAGTACTTGTACCTTTATTCATGTATTGATACATTTTTAAACCACATTAGTCGGTTCTCATTTTTTATATAAAATTGAACAAATATTATATATGAAAGCAAAGCTTATATACAAAAATAACTCTATACAACATGCATCAAAGAAAGTTTAACTGTCCTGTCTTTTGAAATGTTGACATATATACAGTGATATGTTACTGTTTTCGCGCTGAACATCAGCCCAGGCAGCCTAGGCTTGTAAAAGTTCTCTCAGGCCTGTAAAAATCATATCTACAGGTCCACAGAATCTAACTAAAAAATTTCTAAAATTGATCTCCGGGGCAGTAAATTTAACAGTTCATCGTAAAGAGTCTGAGTGAGTGACCGTCTCTGAGTGAGTGAGTGTTAGGGTACGACCATTTAACTTCACAGAGGGGTATGTTTTTTTATGCATGAATGTTATACATTTATCTCCTTAGCCTAAGGGAGATATGATGTCCTCTTCATATATGATTTTCCTTGGATGAACAAATCTTCATATCTTCCTACATTTGTAAGCCCTTGGAAATGAGCGTTTTATTCTACTGTCTTTACCTTTTTTTACTTCGTTAAAACATTTATATATTAATCAATATACTTCTTTCATTTTGTCTTTTCTTATCTGGTTTTTTTTTTAACTATAAAAAACAACGTACACAATGATAATCAGTTGCGATTAAAAGTTAATTATTGATTCATTCTTGTTTGTTTTTAAATCTGAAAATATTTTTAAAAACGAAAATACTATATTATACAAATGTATATATAAAAAAACCAATCAAATGATAACGTTATAAAACATGTACCGTTTGTAACCTCACACAAGGCAAGCCCTATATCCAGAATGGAATATGAATTGTTGTTCATGTGTGATAGTTTAGTTCAACCAATCAGATGTTTATTTTGCTATCAAAATCAACACACAGTGGAATAATATATGCTGAGCCGGACTCAACTAGTTTAACCAGGTGACTGCAATCGCAATCTCGATGAAGATATAACGAACACAACTTGTTTGAAATTGTAATTATAAATTCCACCAGAAAGGTTTACATAATAGTCAGTAGATTGGTAAACTGAAAGAAATAAAAATACAATATTTTACAATGTGTACGAATTAAATATGAATGTTAAATACAAGATTATTAATCGAGTCAAAAACGAAAGTAGAATTTACAGTTCATTTCTCGGAAATAAATAACTTACAGTTCGTATGTATTTATAAACCACTTATCTAAAAAAAAACGGAGTTAAAACAGATTAATTTATCACAGTTTATGATTGATTCAAACGTACTTGACAGTGGTATGTCTCGATTTCCGTAGGAAGTTCAAATGTCGTCCATTTTCCATGTGTTGAAATATTGAAGCGGACGGTGTCACAGAAATTAAAGGTAGTCGATAATACGGTGATTTGAGAAATCGGTCCAGTTCAATTTGTTCCGGATAAATATGAAAACATGTAATAAACATTGAATGTGAAACAGAATACTCCCCGTCTGAAATCTATCTGATATCACTATTCCATAAAATATAACACATGTGAATGTCCTATCTAAATCCAATATATATATATATATACATATAATTACACAGGGTTGTTCTCTACGAGAAGAATCATGTCCACGATAGGGCGTGTGTAGGTTGTGGCTTTTCCATTAACGATTACTCGCACTTCTGCTTTTCGGACATGTTCGTCTGAACTTTTAAATGAGTTCACTATAATTCCAACGGGCCATTGGGTACGGCAAATGTTTTTGTCCTTTAAAAGAATGACGTCTCCTTCGATGAGATCACGGCGATCTTCGGTCCATTTTCGTCGTTGTTGTAGTAACGGCAGGTATTCCTTCCTCCAACGGGACCAGAAAACACTGGCAAGAGCCTGTACTCGTCTCCATTCGGCAAGACATAGATCTCGTTTGTCGAATTCTCCAAGATGATCTGAGGTGAATATGTAGTCGGTTTTCTGTGTCAATAACATAGCCGGAGTTAATATCAACGGATTCTCTGGATCTGTTGATACCGGTACCAGAGGTCTAGAGTTCACTATTGCTGAAACTTCTGCCATTAGTGTGTTGAGCACGTCATGTGTTAGGCTTCTTCCGGCTGCGTTAAGAAGCATAGAATCAAGAATTCTCCTGGTGATACCAATCATTCTTTCCCAGGCTCCACCCATGTGGGACGAATGCGGCGGATTGAAGATCCAAGTTGTACCAGAATTGTACAGAAAGTTCTTGAAGGGTCCATCTTCAACGTTGATTGAGTCAATCTTTAAATCGTCGATTGCGCCGATAAAGTTCGTTCCACGGTCAGATCGGAAAATCTTAACTTGGCCTCTTATAGCGGCGAATCTCCTGACAGCGTTTATGAAGGCTGAAGAACTCATTTCCTCGATTAATTCGATGTGAATAGCTCTTGTCACTAAGCATGTGAATAAAATTGCCCAACGTTTTGAGTTGGCGTATCCACCACGTGTTTTACGTGAAACAATTGTCCAGGGTCCAAAGGTGTCTATTCCAACGTTAGTAAACGGAGGTGAAGGTTCAAGACGGTCCTCTGGCAAATCAGACATGATTTGATACTCGGTTTTTCCTCTGAGTTTGCGGCATGTCACACATTTGTGTATAATAGATGAGATCAAGCGTTTTGCTCCTACGATCCAATATCCTGCGGATCGAATCGCTCCATCTGTGAAATGGCGACCTTGATGTTTTATCTTGTTGTGGTAGTGTCGAACTAATAATGTCGCTATATGATGGCGTCCAGGGACGATCAATGGTTTCTTTTCACGGAGGTCTAAGTCAGATTTGGCAATACGGCCTCCTACTCGTAGTAGTCCTTGTTCGTCCAAAAACGGATTTAAGTTAGCTATCGGGCTCCGCTTATGAATTTGTTCCCGACGTTTAATGCAATCAATTTCTTCTCCGTAAACTTCAAATTGAGCAGATATTAAAATGAAATTTTCGGCATTCGAAAATCCTTCAAGAGAATTCACTGGTGCTGCTTGTTTTGACCCGTGTAAACGGGAGAAACGTTCTAAAAAGGCTATCGCTCGCACAAGTGATGTCCAGTTTGAGAATCTGTTGAATCTTTCAGTTCCGATACCTTTATGTTCAAGTGTGGCAAATGTTTTTGCAACATTAACAGTTGCACGAATTTCTCCATCTTCCTCTGGATCTATTAGCTGATATATGTCCTCAGAATTCTTCTGTTCTGAGGAAAGAAGTTGTCTTGGTCCCAATAACCATTCACTGCTATGAATTTCGTGGGCTGGTACGGACCTTGTTCCCGAATCTGCGGGATTACGGTTAGTTGGTACGTAATTCCATTGACTTGGAGAGCTAAATTTCCTTATTTTCTCTACTCTATTGGCGACATAGATAAAGAACCTTCTTGTCTCATTACTGATGTAACCTAAGACAACTTTACTGTCTGTGTAGAATTTCACGGTGTCAATATGTAAATCTAAATTATCCACAATGGTTTGTGTAATCTCAACTGCTAATACAGCAGCAGATAATTCAAGTCGTGGAATAGTGTGACCACTCGTAGGTGCAACTTTAGCTTTCCCAAGAATGAACCCTATGTTAGGTTCACCACTACTGTCGGTCGTGCGTAGATATGCAACAGCTGCTATGGCTTTTTCTGATGCATCAGAGAAGACGTGCAACTCCTTTGTGGCTGTTTTGCTGAGATACGGTACGTAGGTACGTGGAATGCGTAATGTTTCGATAGCAATTAGAGTATCTCTCCAAGATTTCCACTCCGCTGCTGTTTCATCGGAGAGAGGTTGGTCCCAATCCACGGTTTCTGATACTAGTTTCCTTAATAGGAGTTTCCCTTGAATAATCACTGGAGCCAAAAATCCAAGAGGATCGTAGAGACTGTTTATCGTAGATAAAATTCCTCTCCGAGTGATCGGTTTGTTTTCTGATGATAATTGAAATAAGAAGTTATCTGTGTTTACGTCCCAGCTGAGACCAAGACTACGTTGTAGGGGTTTGCTGTCGCATTCTAAGTCTAGATCTTTGAGATTTGAAGCCAAATCACTGGCATGAAATGCAGACATAACTTCCGCACAATTAGAGGCAAACTTGTGAAGGCGTAAGTTTCCATATTTTGATAATGCTTGCTGTGTGTCCTTCATGAGCTTTACAGCTTCCTCTTTAGTAGGACATGACGTTAGACCGTCGTCGACATAGAAGTCTCTTGTAACAAAGCTAGTCACGTGACTGCCAAACTCTTGTTCTGATGCTTGCGCTGCTTTTCTGAGTCCAAGCGTAGCAACGGCAGGTGACGGACTATTTCCGAAAACATGAACTCTCATGCGGTATTCGACAAGGTTCTTCTGTAGGTCATTGTCTTTATGCCATAAAAATCTCAGATAATTTCGGTGGTCTTTTCTGACAACAAAGCAGTGAAACATATGTTGAACGTCTGCAGTAACTGCGACCATTTCTTTCCTGAAACGCAGCAATACTCCCAAGAGATCATTGGTCAAGTCTGGACCTGTAAGCAGGACACTGTTAAGTGAAACTCCGTTACATTTGGCGGAAGAATCAAACACACCTCTTATCTGATCGGGTTTCTTCGGATGATAAACACCAAACAATGGCAAATACCAGCACTCCTCATGTTCGTGCAATGGTGGAGCGAGCTCTGCATGATTATTATCTAAGATTTTACTCATAAATGTAAGAAAATGTTCCCGCTTCACTGGGTTTCTATTCAGACTGGCGTCTAACATGTTAGCACGGTGAAGAGCCTGTGGTCTGTTGCTTGGCAATGGCTGTCTTGGCACTCGGAACGGTAACGGTGCTACCCAACTTCCTTCCGAGTCTCTCACAAATTCGTTGTCCATCTGCTTCATGAACATTTTGTCCTCATATGACTGTCCAGGCTTATCATCGTCCTTTGTTTTTTCAAAGAGTGGCGATTGTAAATCTTTCGTTACAGGGTCTGTGTAATTTTCCCGGATGTCAAACTTGCTTGTGCATGGTTGAAAGGTTGAAGGTTGTCCTGTAGGTAAAATGTTGGTTATTTTAACATTTAATTCAAAGGGTACGTGCTGCTTGTTAATGCAGGTTTCTCCTATCACTACCCAACCAAGTTTCAATTGTTGTGCATATGGAGTTCTTGGTGGTCCTATGCGCTGGTCAAGGACGTGGTGTGCCTCTATAAGGTCTCTGCCAATTAGGAGAAGAATTTGGCAATTTTCGTCTAATGGTGGAATGCTTCCTCTAAGTTCTTTGAGATGAGGGTGATGCATTGTGACTTCCGGAGTAGGAATTTCGTCCCTATTATTTGGAATATGATCACATTCAATCAGTACAGGAAGGTCAAACTTGTCAGTACAGTTGATTGATTCCATGATGAAACCTCTTCCTCTTTTCCCGGAGGTGACTACTTTGCCGGAGCATGTTGATAAAGTATAGTTCTCCGGTTTATCTTTGACGTCGAAAAGATTAAAGAATTCGGGCGATGCTAGTGACCGGTTGCTTTGGTCATCAATGATGGCGTACATGCGAATAACTTTGTCCTGATTATCTTTGTGATAAACATTCACAGGCAGTATTTTAGCACAGGATTTTCCGCTATACGCATCCTTGCAGATCTCAGTACAGGTAGAGTTAACTGAGGTTGTCTTAGTTTCAGCCGATTCTATAGGCTCCCCGCCGTAGGCTTGCTTAGGCGAGCTAGACTGAGAACTTGCAGGTTGCTGTGGTCTAGTGATGTCAAGTGCGGTAGTGTGTTGTTTACTTCCACATTCTTTACAACTTATGCGTGCGTTGCATTCCCGGCTTCTGTGTTTGGTAGAATCACAACACTTGTAACAGACATTGTTTTCTTTCAAAAGACCTTTGCGTTCCTCTATTGATTTGGCTCGGAACGCTCGACATTCATTTAAGGAATGCTTTGTATTGTGCAGAATACAAAGACCTTGTTTGCTGGCGTCTCCGGATTGTTGCTCAACCGCTGTTTTATGAGTACCAACTTTAGTCTTGGGGTAAGACGTGAACCTTGGCGCAGCACCTTTTGTATTTGGTGTGACTTTTGACCCAAAGATTAATCCTGGATCGTTTTTAATTCTACTGATTTCACTGATGAAAGCAGATAACTCTGTAAAGGGAGGAAAGGCAACGCCGTGGTTAGATTTGTATCTAGACGCCCTTGTAATCCACTTTTCCTGAAGTCCATATGGTAGTTTTTCAATGACAGGGTTTATTCCGGTCGGTGAATCAAAATAAGCTAGCAGACATCCCAGCTTGGGATTTTCCTTGTGGTATTCTATTTCTGATAGAATGTCAGATAGTTCATAAAGACGTGCGTTGTCCTTATTCGTCAATGTTGGGAATTTGTCAAGTTTACTCCTGAGAGAGGCTTCCAACATTTCTGGAGCACCATACCGCTCGTCAAGCCTTTTCCATAATCTTTGTATACCTATTGTAGGATTATTGGCGTTCGACGCTCTTATGCTTATGGCATGTTTAGCAGACTCTGGACCGAGCCACTTGATCAGTAGGTCGATCTGTTCTGAGTCAGATACTTGTAACTCATCAGTCACGTTCTTAAAGCTCGCTTTCCAAGTATGGAAGGATTCTGCCCGATCGTTAAAGCTTGTTAAACGGGAGAAAAGCAGGTCCTTACGCAAGAGAAATCTAGTAATCTCCGATGTGGGATTGATTTGTTGCTGGTGTGCAACAGGGATCTCTTCTATTACGCCTTGTTTTTGGTGTGAAACAGGGATCTCTTCTATAACGTCTTGTTTTGTGCGTAAGACAGGGATCGCTTCTTTAACACCCTGTTTTTGGTGTTCAGCAGGGATCTCATCTGAAAGGCCTAGTTTTTGTATGCCGGTTACTAATCCCAGATCTGGGATAGAGGTAACTTCCGGTGACTTAGTATCGGAAGGCAAGACAGCAGATGTCTGTGACAGTAAGTTCAGTGCCACGGATGGCACGAACGCTGGTGCTTCGTGACTCAGCTCGATCTTAACAGGAATTTGTTTTTTCTTTTGAGGTCCTGTTACTTCCTTTACAACAGTTGATACAGGAAGTTTATTGACGAAATCTTGCACACGCTGGAGCGGGTCTTCCTTTTCATCAGGAAGATCGCTAAATGCTTGGTTGCCGTCGTATTCTAGGACACGAGCCTCGGCTTCTGCGGCTGCAGCTTCTCTTTGTGCTTCTAGAATGTTCATAGCAGCTTTAATTTCGGCCTTTTCTCGTGTTGCACGTGCAGCCTCCTGTTCCATTAAAGTTTTCCTGCGTATGGCCTCGCGTTTCATTTCAGCTCTCTCGTGTGCAGCCTCAGCATTTCTACGTATAGCTTCTTGCTCCGCTTCGGCTTTTCTGCGTGTGGCCTCTTGCTCCGCCTCGGCTTTTCTGCTTGTGGCTTCTTGATCTGCTCTGATGGCTTCTTGTTCTGCTCTGATGGCTTCTTGTTCTGCCTCGGCCTTTATTTCATTTTGCTTGAAAAGAGTCTGTTCTTCTATCATTGCCTCCTGCTTTAGGAGCAAGGCCTGTTTTTCAGCAAAGGCTATCTGAGTTCTGGCAGCCTCTGCTTTAGCACGCTTCTTCCGTGCAAGACTTGAAATGTCAGAGACGTGGGAGCTCCCACTGTGTGAGGATTTCTTGCCTCTAGATGTCTTTGTTTTTGTTGATTTAGCCCTTGTCAAGGTAAGGCGATGCTCGTGCAAAGTTTCAATTGCTAGGTCTACTTTAGACATTCGGATATCCGTTGAGAATTTGCATGTATCAATGTCTTGAAGGCTGTCTAATGTTTTCGTATTTTTGAGAAATTTCAAGTACTCGTCTGTGAGCCTGCGATAATTAGTACAGGCTTGTACAATTTTATCTTGTGCTGTTAACAATTGCTGGAGGTCGTTAGGAGGGTTGGTCGTTTCTAATAACCGAGATTCTAGGTTTGACCATAGGGCCTCTAAGTCGTGATAGAACTTGTCACGTTTTTCTATAAAGGCTCCCTGACCCTTTTCGGTGAGTTCACGCACTCGCCTAGTCTCGGCATTTTCATCTAAATTTGTTGTTTTAGACGGATTTTCTTCAGGTTCTTCAGTGACATCTCCCTCCGGAGTCTGAACCTCTTCTTGTTGTTCCTCGTGACTGGGATCCATGATGTAAATCAACTATTTGTAGGCAATGTTTGTTCAACGTTGTTGGTTTGCTGCCTAGGACGCACAAGCTGTGTTGCGTAGTGTCAAGGTAACAGCTACGAACGATGCTCCGTTGTATTTCCTGTTCAGGAGATGTGTAGACAAGTTGTTGTCAATTTACTATGCTGAGCCGGACTCAACTAGTTTAACCAGGTGACTGCAATCGCAATCTCGATGAAGATATAACGAACACAACTTGTTTGAAATTGTAATTATAAATTCCACCAGAAAGGTTTACATAATAGTCAGTAGATTGGTAAACTGAAAGAAATAAAAATACAATATTTTACAATGTGTACGAATTAAATATGAATGTTAAATACAAGATTATTAATCGAGTCAAAAACGAAAGTAGAATTTACAGTTCATTTCTCGGAAATAAATAACTTACAGTTCGTATGTATTTATAAACCACTTATCTAAAAAAAAAACGGAGTTAAAACAGATTAATTTATCACAGTTTATGATTGATTCAAACGTACTTGACAGTGGTATGTCTCGATTTCCGTAGGAAGTTCAAATGTCGTCCATTTTCCATGTGTTGAAATATTGAAGCGGACGGTGTCACAGAAATTAAAGGTAGTCGATAATACGGTGATTTGAGAAATCGGTCCAGTTCAATTTGTTCCGGATAAATATGAAAACATGTAATAAACATTGAATGTGAAACAGAATAAATAATACTTTAATGTATAAGCCCTTTTTTTCCAGGATGGTGTGATTTTTTTTCCACATTCCATAACCCATATAATGGCTTTGTTGAGTCAAAAGAACAGTTGGAGGAGCTTAAGTGGCACTATGAAGTGGAGACAAAATCATATTTTGTTTCTGTGAAAACTTCATCCACTTTTGGAAACACTGGTAGGTTTTTTTCATTCACCAGTAAGCACTAAAAACTAACATGTTATAAGAAGGCACATTTAATAATGAAACATGAGGTGGGGAAAGTAATCAGGGGAAACAACTTACAATATACATGTTCAAGAACATGGTAGTAAGGGAAACAATGCAGTATTAATACAATACAATATATATTGGCAATAATTTTTTTCAAATATGAGATAGTTACAATCAAAGCCACTGAGTAAACAAAGACTTATAAAACCAAATAAAATTGAGAATGGAAATGGTGAATGTGCCAAAGAGACAACAACCCGACCATAGAAAAAAACAACAGCAGAAGGTCACCAACAGGTCTTCAATGTAGCGAGAAATTCCCGCACCTGGAGGCGTCCTTCAGCTGGCCCCTAAACAAATATATACTAGTTCAGTGATAATGAACGCCATACTAATTTCCAAATTGTACACAAGAAACTAAAATTAAAATAATACAAGACTAACAAAGGCCAGAGGCTCCTGACTTGGGACAGGCGCAAAAATGCGGCGGGGTTAAACATGTCTGTGAGATCTCAACCCTCCCCCTATACCTCTAGCCAATGTAGAAAAGTAAAATACGTTTACAACAACAGTTGAAATAAATACAAAATAACATGGACTCCACTTAAAATTGGCAGTGAAATCAGGTTCAGAAGGGTAAGAAATTTATGAAATACATTATGAATGTATTTCTTTGTCCAGTACATTGATGAAACTGAAACAAAACTAATTGTGTAAAACAGATTTTAGCATTAATTTTTAGCTCACCTGGCCCGAAGGGCCAAGTGAGCTTTTCTCATCACTTGGCGTCCGGCGTCCGTTGTCCGTCGTCGTCCGTCGTCCGTCGTCGTCCGTCGTCGTTAACTTTTACAAAAATCTTCTCCTCTGAAACTACTGGGCCAAATCAAACCAAACTTGGCCACAATCATCATTGGGGTATCTAGTTTAAAAAATGTGTGGGGTGACCCGGTCAACCGACCAAGATGGCCGCCACGGCTAAAAATAGAACATAGGGGTAAAATGCAGTTTTTGGCTTATAACTCAAAAACCAAAGCATTTAGAGCAAATCTGACATGGGGTAAAAATGTTTATCAGGTCAAGATCTATCTCCCCTGAAATTTTCAGATGAATCGGTCAATCGGTTGTTGGGTTGCTGCCCCTGAATTGGTAATTTTGAGGAAATTTTGCTGTTTTTGGTTATTATCTTGAATATTATTATAGATAGAGATAAACTGTAAACAGCAATAATGTTCAGCAAAGTAAGATCTACAAATAAGTCAACATGACCAAAATGGTCAGTTGACCCGTTTAGGAGTTATTGCCCTTTATAGTCAATTTTTAACCATTTTTCGTTAATTAAAGTAATCTTTTACAAAAATCTTCTCCTCTGAAACTACTGTGCCAAATTAATCCAAACTTGGCCACAATCATCTTTGGGGTATCTAGTTTAAAAAATGTGTGGCGTGACCTGGTCAACCAACCAAGATGGCTGCCACGGCTAAAAATAGAACAAAGGGGTAAAATGCAGTTTTTGGCTTATAACTCAAAAACCAAAGCATTTTGAGGAAATCTGACGTGGGATAAAAATGTTTATCAGGTCAAGATCTATCTGCCCTGAAATTTACAGATGAATCGGTCAATCGGTTGTTGGGTTGCTGCCCCTGAATTGGTAATTTTGAGGAAATTTTGCTGTTTTTGGTTATTATCTTGAATATTATTATAGATAGAGATAAACTGTAAACAGCAATAATGTTCAGCAAAGTAAGATCTACAAATAAGTCAACATGACCAAAATGGTCAGTTGACCCGTTTAGGAGTTATTGCCCTTTATAGTCAATTTTTAACCATTTTTCGTTAATTAAAGTAATCTTTTACAAAAATCTTCTCCTCTGAAACTACTGTGCCAAATTAATCCAAACTTGGCCACAATCATCTTTGGGGTATCTAGTTTAAAAAATGTGTGGCGTGACCTGGTCAACCAACCAAGATGGCTGCCACGGCTAAAAATAGAACAAAGGGGTAAAATGCAGTTTTTGGCTTATAACTCAAAAACCAAAGCATTTTGAGGAAATCTGACGTGGGATAAAAATGTTTATCAGGTCAAGATCTATCTGCCCTGAAATTTACAGATGAATCGGTCAATCGGTTGTTGGGTTGCTGCCCCTGAATTGGTAATTTTGAGGAAATTTTGCTGTTTTTGGTTATTATCTTGAATATTATTATAGATAGAGATAAACTGTAAACAGCAATAATGTTCAGCAAAGTAAGATCTACAAATAAGTCAACATGACCAAAATGGTCAGTTGACCCGTTTAGGAGTTATTGCCCTTTATAGTCAATTTTTAACCATTTTTCGTAAATTAAAGTAATCTTTTACAAAAATCTTCTCCTCTGAAACTACTGGGCCAAATTAATCCAAACTTGGCCACAATCATCTTTGGGGTATCTAGTTTAAAAAATGTGTGGCGTGACCTGGTCAACCAACCAAGATGGCCGCCACCGCTAAAAATAGAACATAGGGGTTAAATGCAGTTTTGGCTTATAACTCAAAAACCAAAGCATTTTGAGGAAATCTGACATGGGATGAAAATGTTTATCAGGTCAAGATCTATCTGCCCTGAAATTTTCAGATGAATCGGTCAATCGGTTGTTGGGTTGCTGCCCCTGAATTGGTAATTTTGAGGAAATTTTGCTGTTTTTGGTTATTATCTTGAATATTATTATAGATAGAGATGAATTGTAAACAGCAATAATGTTCAGCAAAGGAAGATCTACAAATAAGTCAACATGACCAAAATGGTTGACCCCTTTAGGAGTTATTGCCCTTTATAGTCAATCTTTAACCATTTTTCATAAATCTAAGTAATCTTTTACAAAATCTCCACTGAAACTACTAGGCCACAATCATCTTTGGGGTATCTAGTTTGAAAAATGTGTCCGATGACCTGGCCATTCAACCAAGATGGCCGCCACGGCTAAAAATAGAACATAGGGGTAAAATGCAGTTTTTGGCTTATAACTATGAAACCAAAGCATCTAGAGCAAATCTGACAAGAAGTTTAATTGTTAATCAAGTCAATATCTATCTGCCCTGAATTTTTCTGATGAATTGGACAACTGGTTGTTGGGTTGCTGCCCTCCAATTGGTAATTTTTAAAGAAATTTTGCCGTTTTTGGTTATCTTGAATACTATTATAGATAGCGATAAACTGTAAACAGCAATAATGTTCAGCAAAGTAAGATCTACAAATAAGTCAACATGACCGAAATGGTCAATTGACCCCTTAAGGAGTTATTGCCCTTTATAGTCAATTTTTAACAATTTTCATTAATTTGGTAAATTTATGTAAATTTTTACCAAATATAGTTCTCTGTTACTAATGGGCAAAGTTCATTATAGATATAATTTGTAAGAAGCAAAATCGTTCAGTAAAGTAAGAACTTCAAACACATCACCATCACCAAAATACAATTTTGTCATGAATCCATTTGTGTCCTTTGTTTAATATGCACATAGACCAAGGTGAGCGACACAGGCTCTTTAGAGCCTCTAGTTATTTGAAAAAGTGATCTGATATGTATGTGTAATTTGCATGAAAATAATTCATATCATCATTACTGACTATTATGCACTACTTATCATCCATTTGTGTATATTTAATTGCTCTAGGCTTAAAATCTCTGTATCAGTGGACCAGTTACCACTGAAAAAAGATCACTTCTTTCTAAAATTAAAACTTAAAATGAGATGGTAACTGTCCTGAACATGCTGAATGAGTTTAGGTGATAAATATACAATACATGTACATTTCACTCTGTAATATAAACACAGTAGTAATCAAGTATTGAATATTTCAATTATTAGATATTGGCAGTAAGCAGCACAAGATCCAGTGGAGGGAAAAGAACAATCTTCATATGCCAGACAATCCCTATATAGTCCTACAAACAGAGAGATTTGAGTGTCACCATGGGCCAGATAGAAATAAGGCGAAAAAAGTCAAAGCCCAGAATGCACAGGTACATTTTATGGGTATATATAAAGTATTAAATGATATTTTGGAAGATGTATATAAATTGCTTTTAACTTGATTAAAAAATATTAAATGTATCAAGTTAATATCTTCTGATGACTAACCTGTAGAACCTGGTTTTATTGTAGACACTTATAGATCCATCTGTGATCTCCCATAGGACCAGATAAAGGGACCAGAAATACTCAGACACCAAACAGGTCTTACAGGTTAGTATCTTCTGATGACTAACCTGTAGAACCTGGTTTTATTGTAGACACTTATAGATCCATCTGTGATCTCCCATAGGACCAGATAAAGGGACCAGAAATACTCAGACACCAAACAGGTTTTACAGGTTAGTATCTTCTGATGACTAACCTGTAGAACCTGGTTTTATTGTAGACACTTATAGATCCATCTGTGATCTCCCATAGGACCAGATAAGGAACCAGAAATACTCAGACACCAAACAGGTTTTACAAGTTGGTATCTTCTGATGACTAACCTGTAGAACCTGGTTTTATTGTAGACACTTATAGATCCATCTGTGATATCCCATAGGACCAGATAATGGACCAGAAATTCTCAGACACCAAACAGGTTTTTGGCATAGACATCACATATGGCGACATAAACTCTCTCAAAGACTCAAACTGGCTAACAGACAAAGTAAGTCAATGTATTCAACAAAATCCATACCCATAATATTCTTTTCTGTAGAAATCTCTTCAACACTGAGGATTTTTTTGTTTTGTTTTACATGCTTGCTTTCATTGTGAAATTTATATTATTTCTAAGAATAACGATAAAATACTCTATAAATTACATGACTTCCTATAGCTAAATATGTCATATAAAAGAACCCAAACCACACTTTGAAATGAATATATGAATGTATGCATTTCTTTAAAAAGAAAATTTTAAGAACTTGATATCATTACTGATTTCTTTCTTTATAGTGACAGTAAGGTAAAATGACCAAGAAACTGCATCATTATTACATATGATTTATGATTTCAATTGTTAAATGTTCTAAAAGAATATCATATTTCCATATCATCAATTTTTTTAAGAAGGCAAGTATTTTCTTTTGATAAATTTGCAATGGGATATTGCATTGAAATATAACATTGAAGAATGGCATTGCTTGTTGAATTAAGGTCATGGATGCATACCTGACATATATTGCCCAAACTGAGATGGACAAGGGAAACATCAAAGTAAGACACCAGTTGGTTAGCAGCACAAACAACATCATTAATGGAAAATATGTCCCTGGACGACATGAAAAGGTAAACACCCTGTCACCAAAAAAAACCAACATATAAATGATGAATTTTGCATAAAAGAGTAACATTTCTATGATAGCCATTTAAGAAATTTTCTGAATACTATTATTTAAAGGGTAATTGTCAATAATGCTTACTAGGTTCGTTCTGAAATGTCAACGTTAACCACAGGGATACAAAATACTACCAGTAGCATGATAGACCTTTTCATGAAAATAAATAATAGATATTGTCTAGCCCTGAATTCCATCATGTTAAGGGAAGAAATTCATGTTTCATACAATTTTAGGAAAGATTAGAATTATTTGTTCTAATGATAGCTCTAATTTCAGAACAAATTAATACCATACGACTTTGTCATTGGAGCCTACCACCAGAGAGGAGGTCATTGGGATTTGCTGGTAATCATTGTTGTGGTGCATTAATTTTTTGTTTATAGGATTAGATTTGTCTAATATAAATTACAACAACTTAAACACTCTATGTATTAGTACTTCTAATGAACAAATACACCTTCATTTACCATATTGTGAAAAAAAATGTTCTTATTGTCCCATTAACATGATTAAGGACAGTGAACTAAAACACAAACCCAACAACATAATTATTGCATGTATAAATAAAAAAATCATGAAACTGATTCCATTTCTCATTTTATCACCAACTTTCATCTATCCAATTTAGGAATTTTGTTAGTGAATTTTATCATAAGTTCATTTTACCAAATACATGCAAACGTACTTGCAATAATTATTTTCAAAAGCAACTATAATAGATTTGTGGTCATCAGAGGGCTGTGTATAAAAAATTGGCCAACAATTACAATTCTCTCTATTAAAAGAAGATATGTATAAACTTCAGCACTTTTCTTTTGTGAAAATATTTAGGAACTTTCTAATTTAACCTTGATGAATTAGATTTACAAAAAGGGAATATAGCATGACCCTTGTTTTCCTGTTCAATCTGTGACTCCTTTTTGTGCATGTCAAAAATGCAACCCTGTAAAAATGATTTTGACAGAGCTAATACAATTTTTTCTGTTAATATTTTAAAATGTTTTCTAAATAAATTTGCTAGTGAATGACAATATTTGCTCACAGGACCATGATCAAAAGGATTTGCATTTTGAATGTCATAAGACGTGGCAAGACTGTTGTATAAGTTTTGTTTTCATTACTCCATACCAAAACAATATAATACTTAATACTTTTGTTTTTCAGATTGTTGAACCATCAAAGGGAAAGGTTGTTTTTCTCAACCCTTTGGGAGCCTCACCAAATCAAAAGAGAACAGTTCTTTTGAATTGGAGGTAAGCTACCTTATCCAGAATTTTTATATTTATAAAAGAAAAGATGATACCTGCAAAGGAGTGCAAAAGGGGTCAAATCCTATATATTTAGTGAGTGAACTGTTCACAAATTCTGTTCTTTATCTTTTGTAAATCTGGTACAGTGATTGAAATAAAATAAATTACATTGAAATTTTCATTACTGCAAGCTTTTATGCTGATATTTAATGTGTGTGGAGAACTTAGTATGTAACTCAAAATAATATATTTTTCTCAGAAAATACATAGGACAGATGCTTCTTCTTCATCCAGAGAATGGGTACAAAAACTGGACACTGGAAGTACCTGACCATTCCAAACAACTAGATGGATCCAGTTGTGGCATCTTCTGTCTTTTGGTATACATTAATATTAATGAATTAAGTCATAATTAACAAAATTATTGATTGTAGTATTCAATTTGTTTCTGCTGTGTTCATCCATTCATCTGTCCCATCTTGTAAAGGTCCATAAACAAGACACTGTTAGTCCTACAGGGTTAATGCTTCTTCAGTAAATGTGCTTTGAAAAATAATGAAGGTCCATATCAAAATAATGTAACCCTTACCTACATCTTATACATAAGTAACTTAGATTAAGACCTGTAATGAGGTTCTCGCCTTAGACACATTAAATCCTACATAATTGTCATTTCATCAACAAAAGAGTGTTTCTAAATAACATATACCAGTAAACATTTTGTCTGTGCATTGAGGTAGTGGTTATACACAAACATTGTATAAGCTTTGAAAGATATCACTCAAAATTTCATACAAAACTCTTCAAATATATACTACATATTTACCTTTTTTTTAATTACCCCATCATTATTTCAAATAGCAGGACTTGTATAGATTATTTATTGACACAAAAAAGGGTGCAACACTTTGATCAAAACAGCACATCATTTAGTAAATTGGCAAATTGCTAAGAACTTAATGTCACTATCTTTATTAAATGTTTCTAACTTTTGCAGTTTGCTGAGAAATATCTGGCTGGACAATCTCTGCTTGGTATAACTCAGGAAGAAGTAAATAATAAAAGGGTAACGATAGCCCACACACTGATGATGTTTGAAGGTATTATAAAAATAACTATATAAATCAATACTGAACATAATAAGTAATATATTAATTACAATATTTTACCCTCCCAATTATATATTTAATCCATTAGAAGGATGATTTTTCTCATTGTTGAATACCACAACACTGACAGAGAAATTATGTTTTGCATTTGGATATTGTGTGAAGAAGAAATCAGTGTTTCAATTGAGTTAACCACATATATTCTTTCAGTATCACATATTTTGAAGGAGTATCTTAAATATTGTTTTGGATAATAATAATAAGTGCTTTGTTAATATTTTAATATCTCACAATTTTTTTTAAACTCCTTTCTTTCCAGGACACATGGTGGGATGCTGTCCATGCTGTGGATTTCGAACAAATGCTGATGAAGAACAATTGGTAATCATTTATACTCTATATATTTTATTCATAATCTTGTCTGATCTTTTCAAATTTATCATGCATAGAGATCAACATAATTTTTTGTAACAATTGCTTTTACATAATTATCTATTTTCTATTTTTTAAAAGACACATTACTTAAAGGCTTTACTTTAATATACATGAACATTATATTTTACAGATTCAATGCAAAATATGCAAGAATTTGTTCCACAGAAAAACCCATTGTGTTGGTGAGGCTTTTGCAGCTGGCACCAGCAATGAAGACTTTGTTTGTGAAATAGACAGAACAGTTGAAAAAAATTAGCTATTTTGTAATAATAATCAATTTTGAGATATTTATACATTAGGGATAGTCAAACATGTAAAATGAGTTTTGTTTTACTAAGATCAAGTGTTGTACAGTTATATTTCTGTGTAGAACATACTGCCAGGTTACTGAAGTTAGTCTTATGCCTGTACTAACCTCTGTAACCTGTTTATACATAAGGGATATTTAAACATGTAAAATGAGTTTTGTTATACTGAGAACAAGTGTTGTACAGTTATATTTCTGTGTAGAACATACTGCCAGGTTACTGAAGTTGATCTTATGCCTGTACTAACCTCTGCAACCTGTTTATACATAAGGGATAGTCAAACATGTAAAATGAGTTTTGTTTTACTATGAACAAGTGTTGTACAGTTATATTTCTGTGTAGAACATACTGCCAGGTTACTGAAGTTAGTCTTATGCCTGTACTAACCTCTGCAACCTGTTTATACATAAGGGATAGTCAAACATGTAAAATGAGTTATACTGAGAACAAGTGTTGTACAGTTGTACAGTTATATTTCTGTGTAGAACATACTGCCAGGTTACTGAAGTTGATCTTGTGCCTGTACTAACCTCTGTAACCTGTTTATACATAAGGGATATTTAAACATGTAATGTGAGTTTTGTTTTACTAAGATCAAGTGTTGTACAGTTATATTTCTGTGTAGAACATACTGCCAGGTTACTGAAGTTAGTCTTATGCCTGTACTAACCTCTGCAACCTGTTTATACATAAGGGATATTTAAACATGTCATGTGAGTTTTGTTATACTGAGAACAAGTGTTGTACAGTTATATTTCTGTGTAGAACATACTGCCAGGTTACTGAAGTTGATCTTATGCCTGTACTAACCTCTGCAACCTGTTTATACATAAGGGGTAGTCAACCATTTAATATGAGTTTTTTTTTACTGAGAACAAGTGTTGTACAGTTATTTTTCTGTGTAGAACATACTGCCAGGTTACTGAAGTTGATCTTGTGCCTGTACTAACTTCTGCAACCTGTTTATACATAAGGGATATTTAAACATGTAATGTGAGTTTTGTTATACTGAGAACAAGTGTTGTACAGTTATATTTCTGTGTAGAACATACTGCCAGGTTACTGAAGTTAGTCTTATGCCTGTACTAACCTCTGTAACCTGTTTATACATAAGGGATAGTCAACAATGTAAAATGAGTTTTGTTTTACTAAGATCAAGTGTTGTACAGTTATATTTCTGTGTAGAACATACTGCCAGGTTACTGAAGTTAGTCTTATGCCTGTACTAACCTCTGTAACCTGTTTATACATAAGGGATATTTAAACATGTAATGTGAGTTTTGTTATACTGAGAACAAGTGTTGTACAGTTATATTTCTGTGTAGAACATACTGCCAGGTTACTGAAGTTAGTCTTATGCCTGTACTAACCTCTGTAACCTGTTTATACATAAGGGATATTTAAACATGTAATGTGAGTTTTGTTATACTGAGAACAAGTGTTGTACAGTTATATTTCTGTGTAGAACATACTGCCAGGTTACTGAAGTTAGTCTTATGCCTGTACTAACCTCTGTAACCTGTTTATACATAAGGGATAGTCAACAATGTAAAATGAGTTTTGTTATACTGAGAACAAGTGTTGTACAGTTATATTTCTGTGTAGAACATACTGCCAGGTTACTGAAGTTAGTCTTATGCCTGTACTAACCTCTGTAACCTGTTTATACATAAGGGATAGTCAAACATGTAAAATGAGTTTTGTTATACTGAGAACAAGTGTTGTACAGTTATATTTCTGTGTAGAACATACTGCCAGGTTACTGAAGTTAGTCTTATGCCTGTACTAACCTCTGTAACCTGTTTATACATAAGGGATATTTAAACATGTAATGTGAGTTTTGTTTTACTGAAAACAAGTGTTGTACAGTTATATTTCTGTGTAGAACATACTGCCAGGTTACCGAAGTTAGTCTTATGCCTGTACTAACCTCTGTAACCTGTTTATACATAAGGGATATTTAAACATGTAATGTGAGTTTTGTTTTACTAAAAACAAGTGTTGTACAGTTATATTTCTGTGTAGAACATACTGCCAGGTTACTGAAGTTAGTCTTATGCCTGTACTAACCTCTGTAACCTGTTTATACATAAGGGATATTTAAACATGTAATGTGAGTTTTGTTATACTGAGAACAAGTGTTGTAAAGTTATATTTCTGTGTAGAACATACTGCCAGGTTACTGAAGTTGATCTTATGCCTGTACTAACCTCTGCAACCTGTTTATACATAAGGGATATTTAAACATGTAATGTGAGTTTTGTTATACTGAGAACAAGTGTTGTACAGTTATATTTCTGTGTAGAACATACTGCCAGGTTACTGAAGTTGATCTTATGCCTGTACTAACCTCTGTAACCTGTTTATACATAAGGGATATTGAAACATGTAATGTGAGTTTTGTTATACTGAGAACAAGTGTTGTACAGTTATATTTCTGTGTAGAACATACTGCCAGGTTACTGAAGTTAGTTTTATGCCTGTACTAACCTCTGTAACCTGTTTATACATAAGGGATAGTCAAACATGTAAAATGAGTTTTGTTATACTGAGATCAAGTGTTGTACAGTTATATTTCTGTGTAGAACATACTGCCAGGTTACTGAAGTTAGTCTTATGCCTGTACTAACCTCTGTAACCTGTTTATACATAAGGGATATTTAAACATGTAATGTGAGTTTTGTTATACTGAGAACAAGTGTTGTACAGTTATATTTCTGTGTAGAACATACTGCCAGGTTACTGAAGTTAGTCTTATGCCTTTACTAACATCTGTAACCTGTTTATACATAAGGGATAGTCAACCATGTAAAATGAGTTTTTTTTTTTACTGAGAACAAGTGTTGTACAGTTATATTTTTGTGTAGAACATACTGCCAGGTTACTGAAGTTAGTCTTATGCCTGTACTAACCTCTGCAACCTGTTTATACATAAGGGATAGTCAAACATGTAAAATGAGTTTTGTTTTACTGAGAACAAGTGTTGTACAGTTATATTTCTGTGTAGAACATACTGCCAGGTTACTGAAGTTAGTCTTATGCCTGTACTAACCTCTGCAACCTGTTTATACATAAGGGATATTTAAACATGTAATGTGAGTTTTGTTATACTGAGAACAAGTGTTGTACAGTTATATTTCTGTGTAGAACATACTGCCAGGTTACTGAAGTTGATCTTATGCCTGTACTAACCTCTGCAACCTGTTTATACATAAGGGATAGTCAAACATGTAAAATGAGTTTTGTTATACTGAGATCAAGTGTTGTACAGTTATATTTCTGTGTAGAACATACTGCCAGGTTACTGAAGTTGATCTTGTGCCTGTACTAACCTCTGCAACCTGTTTATACATAAGGGATATTTAAACATGTAATGTGAGTTTTGTTATACTGAGAACAAGTGTTGTACAGTTATATTTCTGTGTAGAACATACTGCCAGGTTACTGAAGTTAGTCTTATGCCTGTACTAACCTCTGCAACCTGTTTATACATAAGGGATATTTAAACATGTAATGTGAGTTTTGTTATACTGAGAACAAGTGTTGTACAGTTATATTTCTGTGTAGAACATACTGCCAGGTTACTGAAGTTAGTCTTATGCCTGTACTAACCTCTGTAACCTGTTTATACATAAGGGATATTTAAACATGTCATGTGAGTTTTGTTATACTGAGAACAAGTGTTGTACAGTTATATTTCTGTATAGAACATACTGCCAGGTTACTGAAGTTAGTCTTATGCCTGTACTAATCTCTGTAACCTGTTTATACATAAGGGGTAGTCAACCATTTAATATGAGTTTTTTTTTACTGAGAACAAGTGTTGTACAGTTATTTTTCTGTGTAGAACATACTGCCAGGTTACTGAAGTTGATCTTATGCCTGTACTAACCTCTGCAACCTGTTTATACATAAGGGATATTTAAACATGTAATGTGAGTTTTGTTATACTGAGAACAAGTGTTGTACAGTTATATTTCTGTGTAGAACATACTGCCAGGTTACTGAAGTTAGTCTTATGCCTGTACTAACCTCTGCAACCTGTTTATACATAAGGGATATTTAAACATGTCATGTGAGTTTTGTTATACTGAGAACAAGTGTTGTACAGTTATATTTCTGTGTAGAACATACTGCCAGGTTACTGAAGTTGATCTTATGCCTGTACTAACCTCTGCAACCTGTTTATACATAAGGGGTAGTCAACCATTTAATATGAGTTTTTTTTTACTGAGAACAAGTGTTGTACAGTTATTTTTCTGTGTAGAACATACTGCCAGGTTACTGAAGTTGATCTTGTGCCTGTACTAACTTCTGCAACCTGTTTATACATAAGGGATATTTAAACATGTAATGTGAGTTTTGTTATACTGAGAACAAGTGTTGTACAGTTATATTTCTGTGTAGAACATACTGCCAGGTTACTGAAGTTAGTCTTATGCCTGTACTAACCTCTGTAACCTGTTTATACATAAGGGATAGTCAACAATGTAAAATGAGTTTTGTTTTACTAAGATCAAGTGTTGTACAGTTATATTTCTGTGTAGAACATACTGCCAGGTTACTGAAGTTAGTCTTATGCCTGTACTAACCTCTGTAACCTGTTTATACATAAGGGATATTTAAACATGTAATGTGAGTTTTGTTATACTGAGAACAAGTGTTGTACAGTTATATTTCTGTGTAGAACATACTGCCAGGTTACTGAAGTTAGTCTTATGCCTGTACTAACCTCTGTAACCTGTTTATACATAAGGGATATTTAAACATGTAATGTGAGTTTTGTTATACTGAGAACAAGTGTTGTACAGTTATATTTCTGTGTAGAACATACTGCCAGGTTACTGAAGTTAGTCTTATGCCTGTACTAACCTCTGTAACCTGTTTATACATAAGGGATAGTCAACAATGTAAAATGAGTTTTGTTATACTGAGAACAAGTGTTGTACAGTTATATTTCTGTGTAGAACATACTGCCAGGTTACTGAAGTTAGTCTTATGCCTGTACTAACCTCTGTAACCTGTTTATACATAAGGGATAGTCAAACATGTAAAATGAGTTTTGTTATACTGAGAACAAGTGTTGTACAGTTATATTTCTGTGTAGAACATACTGCCAGGTTACTGAAGTTAGTCTTATGCCTGTACTAACCTCTGTAACCTGTTTATACATAAGGGATATTTAAACATGTAATGTGAGTTTTGTTTTACTGAAAACAAGTGTTGTACAGTTATATTTCTGTGTAGAACATACTGCCAGGTTACCGAAGTTAGTCTTATGCCTGTACTAACCTCTGTAACCTGTTTATACATAAGGGATATTTAAACATGTAATGTGAGTTTTGTTTTACTAAAAACAAGTGTTGTACAGTTATATTTCTGTGTAGAACATACTGCCAGGTTACTGAAGTTAGTCTTATGCCTGTACTAACCTCTGTAACCTGTTTATACATAAGGGATATTTAAACATGTAATGTGAGTTTTGTTATACTGAGAACAAGTGTTGTACAGTTATATTTCTGTGTAGAACATACTGCCAGGTTACTGAAGTTGATCTTATGCCTGTACTAACCTCTGCAACCTGTTTATACATAAGGGATATTTAAACATGTAATGTGAGTTTTGTTATACTGAGAACAAGTGTTGTACAGTTATATTTCTGTGTAGAACATACTGCCAGGTTACTGAAGTTGATCTTATGCCTGTACTAACCTCTGTAACCTGTTTATACATAAGGGATATTGAAACATGTAATGTGAGTTTTGTTATACTGAGAACAAGTGTTGTACAGTTATATTTCTGTGTAGAACATACTGCCAGGTTACTGAAGTTAGTTTTATGCCTGTACTAACCTCTGTAACCTGTTTATACATAAGGGATAGTCAAACATGTAAAATGAGTTTTGTTATACTGAGATCAAGTGTTGTACAGTTATATTTCTGTGTAGAACATACTGCCAGGTTACTGAAGTTAGTCTTATGCCTGTACTAACCTCTGTAACCTGTTTATACATAAGGGATATTTAAACATGTAATGTGAGTTTTGTTATACTGAGAACAAGTGTTGTACAGTTATATTTCTGTGTAGAACATACTGCCAGGTTACTGAAGTTAGTCTTATGCCTTTACTAACATCTGTAACCTGTTTATACATAAGGGATAGTCAACCATGTAAAATGAGTTTTTTTTTTTACTGAGAACAAGTGTTGTACAGTTATATTTTTGTGTAGAACATACTGCCAGGTTACTGAAGTTAGTCTTATGCCTGTACTAACCTCTGCAACCTGTTTATACATAAGGGATAGTCAAACATGTAAAATGAGTTTTGTTTTACTGAGAACAAGTGTTGTACAGTTATATTTCTGTGTAGAACATACTGCCAGGTTACTGAAGTTAGTCTTATGCCTGTACTAACCTCTGCAACCTGTTTATACATAAGGGATATTTAAACATGTAATGTGAGTTTTGTTATACTGAGAACAAGTGTTGTACAGTTATATTTCTGTGTAGAACATACTGCCAGGTTACTGAAGTTGATCTTATGCCTGTACTAACCTCTGCAACCTGTTTATACATAAGGGATAGTCAAACATGTAAAATGAGTTTTGTTATACTGAGATCAAGTGTTGTACAGTTATATTTCTGTGTAGAACATACTGCCAGGTTACTGAAGTTGATCTTGTGCCTGTACTAACCTCTGCAACCTGTTTATACATAAGGGATATTTAAACATGTAATGTGAGTTTTGTTATACTGAGAACAAGTGTTGTACAGTTATATTTCTGTGTAGAACATACTGCCAGGTTACTGAAGTTAGTCTTATGCCTGTACTAACCTCTGCAACCTGTTTATACATAAGGGATATTTAAACATGTAATGTGAGTTTTGTTATACTGAGAACAAGTGTTGTACAGTTATATTTCTGTGTAGAACATACTGCCAGGTTACTGAAGTTAGTCTTATGCCTGTACTAACCTCTGTAACCTGTTTATACATAAGGGATATTTAAACATGTCATGTGAGTTTTGTTATACTGAGAACAAGTGTTGTACAGTTATATTTCTGTATAGAACATACTGCCAGGTTACTGAAGTTAGTCTTATGCCTGTACTAATCTCTGTAACCTGTTTATACATAAGGGGTAGTCAACCATTTAATATGAGTTTTTTTTTACTGAGAACAAGTGTTGTACAGTTATTTTTCTGTGTAGAACATACTGCCAGGTTACTGAAGTTGATCTTATGCCTGTACTAACCTCTGCAACCTGTTTATACATAAGGGATATTTAAACATGTAATGTGAGTTTTGTTATACTGAGAACAAGTGTTGTACAGTTATATTTCTGTGTAGAACATACTGCCAGGTTACTGAAGTTGATCTTATGCCTGTACTAACCTCTGCAACCTGTTTATACATAAGGGATATTTAAACATGTAATGTGAGTTTTGTTTTACTGAAAACAAGTGTTGTACAGTTATATTTCTGTGTAGAACATACTGCCAGGTTACTGAAGTTAGTCTTATGCCTTTACTAACATCTGTAACCTGTTTATACATAAGGGATAGTCAACCATGTAAAATGAGTTTTTTTTTTACTGAGAACAAGTGTTGTACAGTTATATTTCTGTGTAGAACATACTGCCAGGTTACTGAAGTTAGTCTTATGCCTGTACTAACCTCTGTAACCTGTTTATACATAAGGGATAGTCAACCATGTAAAATGAGTTTTTTTTTACTAAGAATAGGTGTTGTACAGTTATATTTCTGTGAAGAACATACTGCCAGGTTACTGAAGTTAGTCGTATATCTGTACTCACCTCCATTAACTGTTTAAAAGTAAGAGATAGTTAAGGTTCATCATAACCTTTTGGCTAAAATGGCCGTATTTACACCCCAAATTTTACTCTGAGTACAGACTAACCTATACACCTGCAACAGTTTTAAGGGATGGCAGGAACTAGATATATAAAATTTAAATGCATTTTATGTTTCAGAAAATTATAAACTTTTCTAGATTTTGCTATCCATTTTTTTTCGTTCCTGCAGAAGGTTCAAAAATTAACTAAGTAGTGAAAACGATTGAGAAGCGCCCCTCATATAATCAATGTTGTGAGTAGTATTGATTTAAAAGGACAATAGACGGACAATAGACACCTGTAAACAATAGGTTATTTAACAGGTTTAAACTGTGTAACTAACTTTTTTACTAAGTGGACCGTATCAAATGAAACTCGGGTGTTTGTTTATTTTGCTATCTTCTGCAGACTGGAAAAAAATGAACATCAAAATCCAGGTAAGATTTTAATTTTCTGAAACGTAGACTTCATATAACTTTTATATATCTAGTTCCTGCCATGCCTTAAAACATTTTTCTGGATGTACCAGTTTGTCTGTACTCATAGTATTATTGGAGGTGTAAACACGGCCATATTTTTCAATTCCTTATGATGAACCTTAACAATTGTATATGCGTTTTGTTTTACTTAGAAGTGTTATGTGGTTACATAACAACGTAGAACATACTGTCAGGTTACTGAAAGAGGGGCGAAAGATACCAGAAGGACATTCAAACTCATAGATCGAAAATAAACTGACAATGCTATGGCAATAGACGTATGTCTATACTTACCTCTATAATCTGTTTATACATAAGAGATAGAAGAACCGTGTTATATGAGTATATGTGTCTGTTGTCCCAAGTGTCTTTTAATCAGTCCTATGTGGTAGTGTGTGACAACTATAGTACCTGGTTATGGTGGTTAGTCCTTATAAGATACTAACCTGTAAAACCTGGTCTGTGTCTATGGTCCAAACGGTCTTATAATCAGTCCTCTGTGGTAGTGTGGGACAACTATAGTACCTGGTTATGGTGGTTAGTCCTTATAAGATACTAACCTGTAAAACCTGGTCTGTGTCTATGGTCAAAAGTGTCTTATAATCAGTCGTCTGTGGTAGTGTGTGACAACTATAGGACCTGGTTATGGTGATTAGTCCTTATAAGATACTAACCTGTAAAACTTGGTCTGCGTCTATGGTCCAAACGGTCTTATAATCAGTCCTCTGTGGTAGTGTGTGACAACTATAGTACCTGGTTATGGTGGTTAGTCCTTATAAGATACTAACCTGTAAAACCTGGTCTGTGTCTATGGTCCAAACGGTCTTATAATCAGTCCTCTGTGGTAGTGTGTGACAACTATAGTACCTGGTTATGGTGGTTAGTCCTTATAAGATACTAACCTGTAAAACCTGGTCTGTGTCTATGGTCCAAACGGTCTTATAATCAGTCCTCTGTGGTAGTGTGGGACAACTATAGTACCTGGTTATGGTGATTAGTCCTTATAAGATACTAACCTGTAAAACCTGGTCTGTGTCTATGGTCCAAACGGTCTTATAATCAGTCCTCTGTGGTAGTGTGGGACAACTATAGTACCTGGTTATGATGGTTAGTCCTTATAATATACTAACCTGTAAAACCTGGTCTGTGTCTATG
This sequence comes from Mytilus galloprovincialis, assembly GCA_037788925.1. NCBI lineage: Eukaryota > Metazoa > Mollusca > Bivalvia > Mytilida > Mytilidae > Mytilus > Mytilus galloprovincialis. The sequence goes on from CM075333.1 coordinate 48,928,665, forward strand.
GTCCAAACCGTATTATAATCAGTCATCTGTGGTAGTGTGTGACAACTATAGTACCTGGTTGTGGTGATTAGTCCTTATAATATACTAACCTGTAAAACCTGGTCTGTGTCTATGGTCCAAACGGTCTTATAATCAGTCCTCTGTGGTAGTGTGGGACAACTATAGTACCTGGTTATGATGGTTAGTCCTTATAATATACTAACCTGTAAAACCTGGTCTGTGTCTATGGTCCAAACCGTATTATAATCAGTCATCTGTGGTAGTGTGTGACAACTATAGTACCTGGTTGTGGTGATTAGTCCTTATAATATACTTACCTGTAAAACCTGGTCTGTGTCTATGGTCCAAACGGTCTTATAATCAGTCCTCTGTGGTAGTGTGTGACAACTATAGTACCTGGTTATGGTGGTTAGTCCTTAGAAGATACATGTAAGGAAGAAAACTGGTATCCGTTGCCTTTATAGTATTAGTATCATAGTCCTCTTATGTGTTATGTGACAACTATAGTACTAGGTTATGGGGGTTAGTCCTCAGCAAGTTACAAGCTATAAAACATGATCTGTGTCTGTGCCCTTAATGGTTGTTCAAACATTCCTGTTAAATAGAGTCCAACAACTACAGTTCCAAGCTTTGGTGGTTATTATCCGTTAGAAGATACTTACCTGTTAAAAACTTGGTTAGTGTCTATGATACAAAGGGATCCAACTTTTAGTGTTCTGAAGTGTCAGACATAAGTAGTTACAAGACTATCCCTTCAATTTCCTATATTGTTTTTTTCAATCATCTTTCTCCGAGTTTAAACGAGATTTTTTTTCGTTTGATAAAGAATAAATTGTTACTGTGTTCATGGGACAGAGATGATGCCCCTGCTTGCATATACAATGTAACTTATTAAGGGATACCTCAAGAACAGTAAAGTAGCACTACCCAAATTTGTACTTTGATCAAAGTTTTGTTATAATAACCATTTTGATTGATTGATTGATTGATTGTTGGTGTTTTTACGTCTCTTTAAAGTTCCATATGTTGGCTACTTCGTGGCGGTCAGAAACCAGCTGAGTGTCCGGAGAAAAAAAACGACCGACCTTCAGTAGGATGATATTTGAAAAAGAAATGCAGGACAAGAGTTTTGAGTAACGAAATAGGCAGGATGAGCAACTTTGCTCAAAAAGGCAAGATGACAATTTTAGTAAAACAAGTCAGGGTAAACTAATAAAAAAGGCAGTACCGAATACAATGAAAAATAAAAAGGCAGGTCAGGGATTACAACTAAAAACAAATCTTCCTCGTACCAACTCTTCCTTATTTAAAAATCAAATGTTTGCTCCCTAATAAGTGATGCACACTAGTTTCATAATGTGTGTTTGAGACAAACTAAAGTTAGAGAACAGAAAGAAAAAAATAAGCATTTGTAAAGTGTTTATAACTCTACAATAGTAAAAGTGACACTTCCCAAATTCAAACTTGATCTGTGTTTTGTGGTTTAAAGCACGGAATATTTGAATTAGGAGGGGGATTTTATCTATCTGGCCTCTATTTTAATACAAAAAATGATCTGGCTTATTCAGGTACTAAAAAAAATATTCTGGCTTCATCTTCAGCAAAAATGACAAGTTTGATGCATTTTTATCCTGTGCTCGGTAAAAAGACCACCTACATAATATAGTGTACTAGTACCTCACTTTCTATATCTATGGACAAACCGACAAGCGGGACAGAACACACTTGGTTAATCATACATCCCACCACACCACCTACTTCATTTGTGAGGGGTTTCATATATATACAACATCTAGTAACTTACCCTGTGTGATTTGTCTCGTTTTATATCAATGAATAAGTGAAACTGTCTGGCAATCTATGAGAGATTTGCTAGATTTCTTTGCCAGCTATTCATATTAAATTGACGCCAGCAATATTCAAATGTGATCTCAATTTTGTTGTAAAAGGGGTTGTGTATATAAGTTTCATAACATTTTGCTGAGGCAAACTCAAGATAAAAGAACGGAAAACAATTTATTGACGTACGGACGTACACACGGACAAGGTCGGTAAAACTTTTAAATGCCCCTCCACTTTACGATTGAAGTGAAATTTCATTGAGTAACTCGATGTTTTCTTCACTTAATAACTATCCTATTCTTTCTTATTATAAAATTCCGGAAAAAATTTCCCTAACCGATATTAACCCGAGTCTTAATAAATAGAAGGAATTCCGATCTAAATATAGAAAATTATTGACCTGGCTAGCGAGGTTGTTATTTAGTCGCTTCCGATTCTAAATATAGACTTGACTTTCCCTAAAATGCGGACGGAATAGAATAAGAAGACATCCGTTTATTTTCTACACCTGTCAGGATGGTTGAAAAAAAGATACTAGAAAGATGTAGTATTTTTTTATTCAGATGAATGTGAGAGTGCATAAATATGTGTTGTGTTTTGTGGACTGAATCAGATGGTTATTTTTCTTCTTTTTGTCTTTGTTCCGTAACATGTAAATGATGTACTGGTGGTTGAGTATCTCCCTCGATCAGTACATCTTCTAACGTTACGGTTTTACATGAATATAAATCATGTAATAAATATTCAATTGCACTTTAAAAAAAAATATGCCAGAAATTTTAAAATTATAAATTAATAACCTGTTTAACATAAGTAAGTGTATTACTAATTAAAGGCCAGTGTCTTTCATTAAAAACTACAGGTATGGTTTAAAAAAAAGTATTGTGGAGTTAATTCACTTTTTTCATGTTTTTGATTTTAATCAATTTGGTACGAAGATCTACAAACAGAAGCATTGTATAATTGTCCATGGTTTATTTATTCATTTGGTTACAATTTTATTGTCAGAGGGAGCTACCATTTGAGGGGAGGCTTGGATGAAATTTGAAAAAAGCAAGACATGCTTTTGAGCAAACAAGACAGGAACAGTAATTTGGCATAACAAGCAGGATTACAATTTATGTTAACAATTACAGATAAACTAATGAAACTTGCAGTTCCCTAAAGAATGAAAAATAAAAATCCAGGAAAATGATGTCAGATGAGGGAGGGTAGGAGGAGTCCTGAATCCTGATCCCGAAATCCCGAGTATAAATAAATTTAAATCCCGACATCCCGAAATTCCCGGATTCCGAAACCCCGAGCTTAAAACACCCCGATCCCAGTCCAACCACCCCCCCCTCCCCAATAAAAACTAAAAAAAAATGCAGGACAACATTTCTAATTCCAGCCCTCGCACCCATAAAATCAAATGGTAGCATCGTTGTACTTTATTTCATTTTATGTAAGATCTAAGCATTGGCAAGTAAAAAACGAAAACAGTTTTGGTCCTTTCTATTTCCCTCCTTTTTTAACGTCCTGGTTTTCCTTTGGTAAATTTATTTCACTCTGAAATTTCCCTATTATGTCTCCTTGAAGATTCCTTTATGGAAAATTAGTAACTTTAAATGGATTAAAAAAATAAATGAATAACAATAGGTGTACAGCTGCTCTTAGCAATAATGTAAACATTCTGATCATGATCCTTAAAAAGCTTGCATATTGCACATGATTTTAAAACGTAGCAATGAATCAGACTATGAGTAAGAGTTATCTTTTCTTAGGTGTTCTGTACCCCCTTAAAGTAGTATTGATCTGACAACCGCTGTGCATGTATACTTTAACGACCTTTAAATGAATGACAAATGACAACATTGTCATTTTTTGAATGACAATTAAACTGTGTTGGAAAGATAACATAAATACACTTTCGTTTTTCGTTTTTTGTTTTTGTGAAATCAAAAATGAAAAATGAAAACACTTTCATTTTTCGATTTTAGTTTTTGAGAAATCAAAACTGAAAAATGAAAATACTTTTGTTTTTCGTTTTTTGTTTGTGAAATCAAAAACGAAAAAAGAAAACACTTTTGTTTTTCATTTTGGTTTTTAAGAAATCAAAAACGAAAAATGAAAACACTTTCGTTTTTCGTTTTGGTTTTTAAGAAATCAAAAACGAAAAATGAAAACACTTTTGTTTTTCATTTTGGTTTTTATGAAAATCAAAAACGAAAAATGAAAACACTTTCGTTTTTTGTTTTTTGTTTTTGATATTTCAAAACGAAAAACGAATGGACGCAGATATACACGGACCCTTGGATCTACTATTAAGCATTTTAAAATAATTGTTCAAATGCACCAGGTGTAGAATTTAGAAATGCTAACAAATCAAAGAAAATCCTTTGAGCCTGATTCACAGCAATTGATGATTATTGTGCATAAACTTTAAAATTAAGTGAAGCAAGTTTTTTTTTCTTAAAGTAAAAACAAAAATTGGTGACTATTGTATTGCTTAATGGGAGAGATGCATCGTATTATCCATTTCCGTTGACAAAATAATGGACAAGTCAGTAGAGAAAACTATAATATCAGTGGATTGTACAAAAAAAAAAGAGTATAGCATTTCACTTATTGTGTCCACATAACATTTTCCCGGGCTTTTATTTCCTATCAAGATTTTCTTGATAGAGGGTTGCTGCTCACAAGGAAGCTATTAAACGAAGAGTTCCAAATGCCAGCACGAGTTTTTTTTTACCGTCATGGAATAACAGTCTCACAGATGGTATCGGATATGTTTCGTATGTCGTAACTATATTACCTTTCCCTTTTCACGAATGTGACCAACCGAATACAACTATTTAACCGGATTTATAATAACATAAGCAACACGACCGTTGCCATATGTGTAGCAGATTCTGCATACCCTATCACAGCACCTGAGATTACCCCCGTTTTTGGTGGGGTTCGTGTTGCATAGTCTTTAGTTTTCTATGTTGTGTCTTGTGTACTATTATTTGTCTATTTTTATTTTTAGTTTTTAGCCATGGCGTTGTCAGTTCATTTTCAATCTATGAGTTTGGCTGTCCCTCTGGTATCTTTCGTCCCTCTTTTGTAAAAAATATAAACTCTTTACCTTTTTGGAAGAAATGCATAGCTCTTAACAGGAGTATCACATAATCCATTTCTATTGGCGTTTGTTTTGTAGCGGTTCAGTGTTTCTGTTATCCCGTTTTATTTCCTCTAATAAAAGAGATGCTTCCTCGGTTTTTGTTTATTACTCGGATTTGTTTCAGTTAAATCGATTTATTACTATTGCAAAAGGGATAAACTCTATTCATGAAACTAAAATCAAGTCTAGTGATGCTTCAGCACTAGGCAAACATCGATCCCTCGTAAGCCACTAGATATATAAAAAATCTGTTTTGCATCTTTTCTACATTTTTTACCATAAATAATATCCAGGTTGATGGTATTTTACAGAATCAAAATTTGAACTGAAGTCTAGACGATGCAAGTAAAACATATTTAATTAGCTTTAAGTCAATATCTTAGTCAAAGATAAAATATTATTTACTTCTGAACATAAGTATTAAAAACTGTTAGTATGTGTGGGTTTTTTTTTTCTGAAACATTTCTATATACAGATGGACCTAAACAAGTGATACTGTCTCCAAGTAAAACATCCTACACGGAATATGAAGATCGTGATGTCCCAGATATTACGTGTACAGCAGACTGTCAGCCAGATTGTACTTTAATGTGGATTAAACCAACTGGTCAAGTGATATCAACTGAAATCTTAAGTTTGACGGAGATCAAGAGGAACCAGGCGGGGACATATCGATGCAATGCTAGTAATGTCGTTGGCAATATGGGATCTGCTGAAGTAACCATCAGTGTTCTTTGTACGTATTCTTACAAATGTGTTATCATTGATGATAAGCTACAAGATTTCCAACTGACGCACAAATTACAGATAACTCAACCGCAGATTAATATATGTCTAATGAATCTCAATCAATTGCGTGATTTTGCACCAAATTTGAAAAACAAAATGCCCAAACTAGCGGCACATCTGTGTTTGCCTTTATATAGGGATAGTTTGCTTCCTCGTGGTGTTCCTATCAAATAAAGTTTATAACCCCGCGATCAAATATAGCAATATGATTCATAGATCGGGATTCGAATACCCATAATGTTACATTTTCTTAAATTATTTCTTCTCCTATCAACACACCTTTGCAATTTATATAATCCATATCCGAATCAATAGAATCCAAGCAACATCAACATGATACCAAATATAACTTATTTGTATTGAATGCTTATTTGAAGATGGTGTGTATATCGTATGAAACTAATAGTTGTGCATTGTTATGCGCGTATTACGAAGCGTTAGAGTCTTTTCTGACAAAGCATAGCCTATTCATTAAAAAGTCACAGTTTCAACAAAGTATTAAACAGACATAAATCATCCAATGTCGCATTTGCTGAAGTCTGTTTAACAAGATACATGTATTTAAACGGTTTCTTTTGTCTTTGATGACACAATAAACAATAATTCCAGATGGACCAAATAAAGTAGGACTTTCTCCAAATACCACAAAATACATCAAAAATGAAGGAGAACATGTTCCTTATATTAACTGCTCTTCGGAATGTAACCCAGTATGTGTATTGAATTGGATAGGACCAAAGGGACAAATTTTGCCGTCTAACGAGTTAAGTTTACAGAACATCAATAGAAGCCAAGCCGGGATATATAAATGCAATGCAACTAATAAAGTCAGCAGCATGTTGTCGACAGACATAGATGTAATAGTAAATTGAGAGTATATGTATATCTAATATGCAATTGTCATTGAATAGTTTTGTTAATTGGTCACTAATAATACAGTAGTTGTTTCTGAACTATCCATTAGCCCATCCAGAATACCCGAAAAACGCTATACCTCCTATAATTAAACAGGAATTTTCCGGCCCAAAAAAAAACAGTATTACCCTCGTTTTTAATACCTTATATCATAGAAAGAAATGATGATGTATATCTTCCAAAAAAAAAAAAAAAAAAATATCTTTTCAATCTACCATGAGTGACTTTTTTCATGATTCCTCTGAAACTATCAATTTTTCAAACAAATAAAACAAGCTGAATGAATTATCTGGTGAACTGCTAAATACCATTAGTCAACATGTTCACGGTTTCAATTCTGCAACATTGACAAACCATTAGCCAAATGCTAAAAGAATAAAAAAAATTATATAAATATGCTGGAATGAACAGTTCACGTGAATTTTATATTTTTGGGTATAAGTAAACACTAAGGATTGTTCTTCATATTTTTACTTATGCAACTTCAGTTTCTAACAGTATAAACAACTTTGAAAGTCTCTTTTAACCGTTTTTATGTATTGAATCTTCCATTTGGTAATATGCTATGAATCATTTAAAAAGTAAAAATGTTTTACAAAAAAACTTAACAAATTATCTTAACATATTTAGTATCCCAACATAATAGACGAGATTTGCCGGTCATTTCTATGTAATGGGTCATGATTACGTTAGATAAATAACTAAATAGAACATGAAGTCGGTTAAGCCAGAAGATTTACCGTCAGATATGTCTTCCATAGGCCAGTAAACTTTCTTTGGAGAGGCATGTGAGAATGTGACCTGTTTAACCATTCTGTTAGAACGTAACCATCTTATTTCTTTTCACTCTTAGTCTCGACTAGAAAATTAATAAATAGAATCTAAAGGAAAAACAATAACAACGAAAAACCACTTCACTCAAGAAGAATGATACACATGGTTTATTGATAATTGATTGTTGATGTTTGACACCCCTTGCAATTCTATTTACTATACCATCGCGGTCATTTTTTTGTTGATTGAGGAAGCCTGAGTGCATTGAGAAAAATTTCAACCTCCTTCCAGAACAATGACAATCATTAAAATTTAACTAGGAGATCAAATACACCTGCTACGTTTGATGTTCGAACTGAAACCTTAGTGTTGAGTGACAAGTGAACTATCAATCACATACCATACCGTATTTAAGAATTTTACTGTAAGCAAGTTGAAAGATATTAACTTTCTTATAACAATTAAACCATCTTACACTAAATCTCTCTTGCTGTGTTTCATAGATAATTTCATTTGAGAGGGTTAGCGCTATAAACCCAGGTTTAATCCACCATTTTCTACATTTGAAAATGCCTGTACCAAGTCAGATATATGACAGTTCTTGTCCATTCATTTTTTATGTGTTTTGTTATTTGATTTTGCCATGTGATTATGGACTTTCCGATTACATTTTCCTCTAAGTTCAGTATTTTTTGCTTTTTTTTTTCATACAGCAACATGATTTACCTTACGTAGGCTCCATTAATTGTACTGATTTAATCATACTATTTTTAAATTTATACAGATGGACCATCTCGTATTGTACTCTCTCCAAACGAAACGAAATATAAAGTAAAGGAAAACGATTCTTTACAACATAGTATTTCATGCACTGCAACCTGTCAACCCCATTGTGTGGGAACATGGACCATACATACTGGCAAATTTGTATCCTACGATATCTTAAGTTTTCCTACCATCAAAAGGGACCAAACTGGGTTATATAGATGTAATATCAGTAATAATGTTAGCAGCATGATATCTACCGATGTTTCGGTTATAGTTACATGTAAGTATACATAAAATTGAGAATGGAAATGGGGAATGTGTCAAAGAGACAACAACCCGACCATAGAAAAAACAACAGCAGACGGTTACTAACAGGTCTGCATTTTTCCGAATAGATTGATGTCAGTGTAAGTAAAATATCAGTACTGATGTTTATTCGATCCAATTTTACGCTATATAATTTTTTATCAAATATTTAGAACTGATTACACAATTTTATATCTTCCATAAATGTTCTTTTCTTCAGTCTTTATAATTTACCTTGTATCGAATATCACGTATCGCATAGCTAAACCCGTATCATATTGGTTGGTGTGGATCAATCTTTAGTTCTGTAACGTGTGTAGGGTCCGTACCCGAGTTGATTCTCGAGATCTGAGACTTGTGTTTATATTTCTTTTGTTTATAATTCCTCTTTAACTATCTCGGCTCATCAAAGCTCCCCCAGCTCAATTATTATACAGCCCAACTGGCTTACTGACTCTATATGTCAATTAAATAGCGAGCTCTACTTGCACACTAGCTCTGTAGCTCTTAGCTCAACAGACTCACTAGCGCTGTAGCTCAACAGACTCACTATATTGTTGCTCTTTCAGCTATATATATCTTAATCAACGAAGCTCCCTTAGCTCTCTGGCTCTTCCTTTTCTCTCGATGCAGCTCACTTATAGCTTAAGGTAATTTTTCTGCTAAGTTTCAGTTATTGGAAAGACATGAGCAGTGAATCCAATGTTTGGAACAATAAGCAGGTATTTATCTTATCACTTATACTATGATCTTATCGTAATACTGACCCTGACTGACTGCTGACGGCAGTTTATATACCCCTGGATGATTGGGATATACACTATTGGACAATACCATTATCCTATATTACCTAGTAACGAGGGTGTATCAACCCTTGATGAGTCTACCTTTATTGGACTGTGCCATATTGAGCATGTCTTAGTAACAAGGGATGTCAAGTAATGAAACGATAGTATATTATCTCAAGGAAGATATTATGGTACCCGATGACCATAAAAATACCAAGTATATTGCTATTACATCTCACGCTGAAGATTATTCATACAAGTTCACTCATTTGCCAGTTTTTAAAATAGCAATAGAGCATAACTACTTGAATTGTAAAGTAGAATATAGTCCGAGATAATGCAAGTAATCGAATGATTAACCTCACTGTAACTTTAATCAAATGTAATTTATTAATATTATGAAGTTAGAGGTAAGTATTAAGACGGATAAATGCATTGTCGTTCCAAAGCCATTCGTCACAGTTCTCAGTAAAACTATTATCAGCATAGGATTATAAGTTATAACTTATTTTACAGTTGTATGTATTTTTAAATACAATAATAGGATGAGAACGAATCAGCCATGCATACACATAGAATGCCGTCCAAAAGAAGACTAGCGAAATAGAAACTTGGACAGACATTGGAAAAACGATTGTGTTGGAAAACAACAAAACGTTTCCCTTGAAAAATCTAGGAACGGATCCTGAACTGTTGTGAAGTTCTTTCTTTAACATGACAATAACATTTTGTTTAACCTACACGACACATCTTAGTATCTTTTTTAATGTTTCATTTCAGAATAGGCCGAAAGTACCACTTTTCGATTGAAGTGATGGATGGAAGAAGTTCAGGGAAACACATTTAAGCACGCCTTTCTAATCTTCATATTTTTAGATTTTTATAGTGTATGATATGGGATTCTTGGCAGAAAGGTTAATGATTAAAAGACATTGAACTATGTGTATACTTTCTTTACAGATATTTGAAGTGGAATCTTTATATAGTCAGCATGCTTCCCCAACAGACTAAATTCATTTTTAATTTATTACATTTTTGTATACATTTAAAATATTAAAATACATATCTAGAAAAGTGGTTATATGTGGTTATTTGTTTACATTACTTATATATCCATGTGATAAAATGCTGCTTTATCTATATTTTTGAAAACGTAGATGTTGCAGAAATCAAAGACCTTACTATCGACGGTTGAAATTTTACAATTCCTGAAAATGTTGAAACACGAATTGCTTGTGAAATTGATGGTGTTCCTAAGCCTATTGGACGCTTGTTTTATAAAGACGAAGGAAAAACAAGTTTTGGAAACCCAATTATTTACCCGTTGGTTTCTTCGTGTAATGATACTGGGAATTATACATGTACAGCTGAGAATTCCATAGGAAAGTCCAATCAAACTAAAGAACTGTTTGTATTGTGTAAGTATTGAATTGGTTGATGTCTGAATAATAATAAGTACGTGTTTTAAAGTTATATTGTTGGTGCTGCTATTTAGCTGTTGATCTATTCAGATCGAGACAGAAGACATTAAAATAGAAACTAACGGACGAAATTAATAATTTATCAAAATATCGTCAGAAAAATCAAGTTTAACCGTTTTGACAATTGTATTCTTTATTAATGAGCAATTTAAATTATGTTGGTTGCTTTATAATGACAAAAGTACTATGCAACAAAGAATTAATTGTAAATTTTTATTTTTTGAAATTCAGTATACGACTACGGATTTGTTTTAATTTTATAAAATTCTTTCCGTTACTTACTGTTCTATTGCAATATGAATGCTTCGTTTATCTGTTTTATTTAGACATTTAAGTTCCTTCTCAAACAAACTTTGATATGTGTATGCTATTTTAGGTTCACCTAGACCAGTCGCTACACTACAATCAAGAATTGCAGTTGGCAATGATAGTATTTTGGAAATAAATGTGATATTTTTTGTCTTACCCTAAGCCAAAGATATCTTGGACTTTTATTGAAAATGGTTCCAATGAAATCGTGAGATCAAATAATACAATTGGCATATATCAACATGTATCATCAATTTATATTACTGGTATGAAGACATCTCAGTATGGAATGTACATTCTGAAAGTAACAAATGGAATTCCAAATGATCTAAAGCACACATTTGAGGTCTTGCCACAACGTAAGTAATAACAGTCGTAGGCATACATACAGAGCTGATTCGTCTCATCTTGACTACGTTTTAAAGCTTTACCTAAATTCACAGTTTATGTGTTTTATTTGAAATATAAACAATATTGAAACTTATTTCTAAAAAGATAAAAAAATATATATATATAAACACCAGATGGTAGCCTTAAATTTATGCGACAAGCATACAAATATAGAAGTCTAGCTAGCTAAAAAAAAATAGGTTTGTTCCACCATTTATACACAATGAAAGGCCATTTCCAAGTCAGGAATATAACAGTTGTTTTCTATATGTCTGGTGTGTTTGATTTTTTTATTTAATCATTTGAACTTTCCGTTTTTAATTTTCCTTGAATTTCGATAAAATGGACACGCATTCCAAAAACAAAACTAAAATTGGTTGAAAAAAAGAAAGGTTACATGTGTCTGGTATAGTGATACACAGACTTACCTGGGTCATGACTCGAACAGTCGATACTGATGTTGCTGTCATTGCTATTTCGTTATTCCGTGACATAGGGACAGACGAACTTTGGCTTGCATTTGGAAGTGGGAAAAGCTATAGATATATAACTATCCACGACCTTTCAAATGCACGTTTATTTGAAAGGGAACTTCGTTGTTGACATGGATGGCGTTTGAAGATGTGACTTTATTATTTAGAATGGTGATTGATCAGCTAACATCACCAGATATGGATTTGATAATGTCATTGACAAAACGATACGTGGTTTTGTAGTCAGATCGAACAAACTTATCAGATGGGGTTTACGAAGCAAGAAAAACATGTTTTTCAAAGAGGAAAGACTTATTGATGCTATTATTGAGACTTATTTGAACGACTCGGTCTAGTGTTTTTCAGCAATTAAAACGTGCAATATACCATGGCGGGTGTGGATGAGTAACAAGCTTGGAATTTGTTCCTATGCTAACTAATCCAGACGCTTATGAGGCTATTTGAACGAATCAGTCTTTTTTTTCAGCATGTAAAACGTGCAATGTACCATTGCGGGTGTAAATGAGTATAACAAGCTTGGAATTGCTTCATACCCTTACTAGTCCAGACGCTTATAAATAGCGAAGGAAAACATATGTTCCATTGAAACTCTTTTAGACAACTCTTTGAGAGGCCTCTTCACCTTATCAGGAGCTTGTACATTATTGATGTAAGAAACAATACCACGGTCTTTGTAACTGAGGAAAATCAGCTCTCCGATTGTTGATAAACATGTATTTGCGGCCATAAATCAGTAATTTTAAAGATGTTTTAGTACTTAAGTGATTTTATCTTATTTAAATCAATCTATCCAAAACTCTATATCGCAGATATGGACTGAGGACTCATCTTTGAAATTTACGCCATATTGGTTATATTTACCGGAAGTGTTAACTTTGTATTTGACCATTAACTATAGAATAGAATAAGTGGTTTGGAGGATAACTTGAAGCCAAAAGTTTAATGACCAGTACAAAAAAAACTTGATCTTTACATTTTGATAAAAAGTTGAATATCAAAATGAAATAATGATATTTCTATGTCCGCCATTCTAAATATTACCGGAAGTAAGGGGTTTTAAGACATATGTCTTATACATTGTATCCCTTAGAAGCCTCAAAGAAAGGTTCCTGCAGAATTTAATGATAGTATCAATACGTTAAAACACATTTCAATCGCCCTCCCTAAAAATTAAGCTTATACAATGTCCGCCATGTTGGATTTTACCTGAAGTAGGGTTTTTAAAGACATCTAATCTATAATATATATCCAAAAGTAGTATAGTACATTACAGAGGTTTGTACAAAATATTATTATAACAGTATGATAAAAACATCTTTTCAAACACTGGCCTCTAATATTTGGCTGATTTAAGTACGATGTCCGCCATTTTGCATTTTACCGGAAGTGAGACATTTTTTTTAAAGTGCCTCCCTATCTAAAATAAAAGAGTTATAGTTGAGGAAGGTCTATGCCAAATTTCATGCTTGTAGCAGGATGTGCACAATATTTCACAAAGCTGCCGTACTACTTCAGGTTTCCTGCTACAATCGTTATATTTGTCTTTACTATTTTTGTACCGTTCTATATTAATCGAAATGTCTGATTTATGTCAGATGAAGTTCTTATTAGTCAGGATTTAAATTCATTAACATGATCTCCCCATCAATGCGGCACCTAATTTATAAATCGTGAAAAATGGGAGTCATTGTATGGATGCTGCATTGTCGATTCAGATCTTGAAATCCGTTTTATTTCTCAATAAAGTATGAACCCGTAAAAAAATCCACATGTACAAGCACCTATTACCAATATAACTTCAACTGATCGGGCGGAGCTTACATTTTAATTTGCATAAGAACAGTCAACTCGAAGATGTGTGTGGTAAGGATGATGACCGTTTTAGTTATAAATGATTTCTAATCACTTAAGTGTCACAAAACCGATATACAATTTAACTGAGTGTATGATTTGTGACGATAACTGGAGACTTCATTCATGAGTTCATCCCGAAACATCTGTCCATAGATGGACTGATCTTAGATTTTACACCGCACAGTCAAGTGAAATAAATTAAGTTATACCTTAAATTTCAAAGGCCTTGGAAACAGAAGAAAATAATTATACCGACTTGACAATTTTTACCTTCTCTCATAAAGAGTTTCATTTCTTGTGTTCCTATTTCTTTATAATTTCTAATGGATATGCTCCTGTGTGTGTATGTAGGTGCTCTTGTCTATTTTTATTGTTTATTAACAGATATGGTAATTATAATAGGAAAATAAACACAATGTATTTATAATGAACAATTGTACGTTATTGTTGGTATCTCATTTTTTGTTGTTGGAAAGGTGCTTACTGGGGTTGTAATGCCCAGTTGTACTGTTCAGTCTCTCTCATCGTCATGTCGTTTTCAACATATTTACTACATGGCTTCGCTTGAAAAGGAAACGATCGAAAGTGCAATTTGAATATCACCCAAAAAATATGTGTATACATACATGAACTGTATGGACCATGTGAATGTATGTCTTTGTAAAATATGAAATATAAGGTAAAATGAATACAATCACAAGTATTGTCTTTTAACATATGTTTTACTAACCTGGCGTGTTTCTGTTTTAACGAAAAGTTTATATTATGTATATATATGTGTGCGTGCTGTAATTTTTCATATCATAATATAGATTCACCGACGATTCTGAGATTGGAAATTTTAAACGGTAATACTGTTGATGAACAACAATCTGTTGACTTTCTGTGTGAAGTTAATGGTTACCCGGTACCAGACATAAGTTGGATATTGTCTAGCACTAACACAGTTTTAAAAAAAGATGAACATGTTTTCAAAAGCAACTATCTAATCCCGAAAGCTAATTGTCTACATACTGGATCTTATCGTTGTCAAGGCATTAACGTAATTGATGGAGAATTAGTAAATGCATTCAGCGAAATTAATTTGTTTGTTCTCTGTGAGTACATATTATATTTATAGCGTTTAAGCACTGCATGTTCACTATAAAAAGTATATACATTAAAGGACTTCCTATGAGATCATTTCATTAATCAAAACGTTCAATGCTACATGTGATGCAATTTAGGCGTATTACATAATATTTCTCCATAAACAACTTATGTATATTTCTATACCGCCTAGTCGTTTTGATTTGAGAAAATGTTTCATACTTTGAAATGAGGTTATGATAAAGTTGAATATGAGAGGTGGGTTTTTTTATGTTATAAAGAGGACCATCGTTAGATACAGACATACAAATCTAGCTATTGTTTTCGAATTAAAATGACGCTTCCGGATTTTCCGAACACATTTAAATAGTCTTTGCTCAATGTATCAATATTGTTATTAACTTTTTTCGCGGAATTATGATGCCTGATATTACTGGCTTGAACTAACGCCGTTGTCCATTGATACAATTGTAGGGTCTATTTTTTTTAAAAACCAAGTTGTCACTTACAGTCCTGCACATGTATATATATATATTATATATTATGTAAACTGACCGAATAAATAGCCAACGATAAATCTTAAGGGGCGATGGATCATATAAATATGATACAATACACTACAAAATATAACATATAATCAGTCTAAAAGGGTACAACATCACCAAAAAAATAACAATAAAATGAACAAATGTGACGCTGATATTTCAGATAACAGATAACCGTCTTCAGTATGACCACGATGTAAAATGAATCATATCAATCTATCCTAATTATAACACAATCTTGAATTTATACACACAAAAAAAAAACAGTTTTAGCGAACACTGGTACAATTTTTAAATTTCCAAACACGACGCAAAGACTGCACAGATATGCAAAAATAAAAACAGTTATTTGCGATATGAACTGGTACAACTCTAAAATTCCAAAGGTGAATACAGTAAGGATATTACAACAACTGCGTTGGAAAACAGTCCAAGTAAACAACTCTGACTGATCTTAGTTGGTGTAATATTGACCTTTTTGCTCTGATGTTTAATAATCGAAGAATGCAAAAGACACCCATACTACCCTAAAATGTAAAAGATTTAAAATCCGTTTTTTGATTTAGGCAGTGCACGTATAGATCAAAGATACTCAGAGGAACTTGAAGATATTGCAGTTATGGAAAGTGGTGATTTGAATATTAGAGTATTTATCCTAGCCTACCCTGAACCTATAATCATTTGGACTATGAGACGTTCTGACACAGGACAAGATTATACAGTAAACTATACTAACTCATTTAACAGTGTCGAACATATTTCAACTGTGAATATAACCGAAGTTTCAACAAAAGACTATGGCGTCTATACAATTATTGCATTTAACAAAATAGGGCCTCCGTATATTAAATCCTTCACAGTGAAGCCAATAGGTAAGTACGTGAAATAGGTATTTAATCCTCTACTACCTAATGAAAATATATAACCTATTCTCATATGCAAAACAAAATCTATCTTAGGTTATAATCAATCCTTTTTTATGTCATAAGAATGCTAATCTTGCCTGTTATTGTTTCCTGTTATTAACTGGCTGTGGATGTTTTGATTCGAGCAAAATTGATGGCGTTTATTCAGGAAGAAAAATCTGTAAATGACTTTGTATATTAAATGCATTATAAAAAGTATGTTATATTTTTGGGGTTTTTTTTTTCAATTAACTTGGCAACTCTGAAATATAGAACAAAAGCACAGTTACGTGTTGCTCCTTGGTATTGAATACAAGATCGATATATATGGTCAAATTTTTTTTCTGTTACTTATTAAACAATTCTCTATTACTTTATATTTTAGCAATGAAAATCTTTGGACACCAAAACGCATTTTACATATGTTTTATCAGGACGTATTAGCCCAAAAGTACATATTGGCCGATGACAAAATTCGAGTGTCAATATTATGTGACAGGTTAATATATAATGTAGTGACTGATTGAAAGTTCAAGTAAAAGTTTAAATAATGTTTTCTTTCTGCGTATTTTCAAATTGTATTTTGCAAGAATTATAACATGTCATTGACAATATCAATATTTTTAAGAACGTCATAGGTTGTTGAATTAGCTTCCTTGTATTTCGAAGCACCTGAGATCACCCTCATATTTTGGTGGGGTTCGTGTTGCTTAATCTTTAGTTTTCTATGTTGTTTCTTGTTTACTATTATTTGTCTGTTTTGGGTTTTTAATTTCTAGCCATGGCTTTGTCAGTTTATTTTCGATTTACGAGTTTGACTGTTCCTCTGGTAGCTTTCGCCTCTCTTGCTTTCTTAGCATCTACATTTAACATAAAATTCTTGAAATATCCAGTGAAAAACTTGCAAATTTCCTTTTTGTCTGCAGCGGCGCTTCCAGTACCATGGGTGTTGTGTATGACGTCATGACGCCATCAATCTAAATTTAGCAGGATTATTTCATATTGACCACCAATAAACATATAAATGGAAACACAGCATCCAAATACGTAAGAATAGAAACAAGGCTCCGGATACGTAAAATAACCTTTGAAACGCGTGATCGTAATGTCCGATGAAAATAGTAAAATGCTTCACCATATGTAACATAGGTATATATTTGAGTATGACCAGACAAAACAATAGTATCTAATTCTTTCAGGTTCAAATAACAGATCGGAGAATTATCTATTCAAGAGTATTGGTGCAGGCGTAGGCGCATCCTTGTTTATATTAATAGTGGCAGGTCTGACGGTATTTGTTTTAAAGACTATAAAAAGAAGGGCAAACATTAAAAAAGGTAACATGACTTCATGTCAGTTGATATTAATGAAGATTAAAGTTTTCTGAATTAATAAATTTCTTAAGAGATCTCTTCATTGCATTAACATTTCACAGTTTTCATGAAAGAGGACACACTATTCTTGTAGTAATGATTTTTTTATTAAACAAATTAGTATATAAGGTAAGTCTTTCCACTCCAAAAAAGGGGTTGGCGAGGAGTTTGAATATTACAAGAAATATATATACAGTTACCTAGTGTAAAAATCATGTCCGTTACCTAAAGCAGTTAAAGTTTATTATAAGAAATACGTTTGAAATATTCAAATGAATAAAAGTCCAAATATAAAATGTTCTGCTTTTAAAAAACTAAACCGGAACAAACTGATGTTTAGGTATGTTGTATGGAGTTTTTTCTATCACTATATTCGTTAAATTTGTCATGGATTCAATTATTAAGCTTATAGCGTCGACTCACATGTCTGTCTTAGTGTTCAAACCATGTTTGTTTCAACTTTTTTTTTTTAAACAAAGATTTATTTTGATTTGATTAGTCATTCTGAAGAAAAAACTTTAAATTCTATTTTTGATTATTAAATTAATTAAAAAATGTATATCAAATATTTAGAAAACAGCAAGTTGTATCAATCAACACAACCGGATACAAGGTACGTATAACCTAATATATTCAAATAAAATGAATTGTTGCGATGATTTTCAAATTTGTCTATTTTTTATGTAACGGTGATATAAAACTCTTTAAAAGAATAAAACAGCGCAGTTGTATGACTTTTCTACATTAATATCCTGATTATATTTTGAAATCGTGTTTAACTCCATCATGTTCAAAGTTAACCTTTTTAAAGAATTATCTATAACAAGATAACTGTGCAACTGTGACGTAAAGTTAAAAAAAAAGATACAGTAAGAAGTTAATTCTAATTCTTATTTTCCTTGTTTACCTTCAACTTAGTTTTAACGGTGTTACTATTTACCTGCATGGCGCAAAGAAATAACTATTTAAATCAGACAACAATTTGAGGTCAAGCGATATCCAATGCTAATGAGCTAGTAAACCTGTTGCTTTTATGGTAAACATTCTCATTGTGTGACATTCAAATTTTCTCGAATCCTTGTTCTAGTCTTTTGAACAAACTAATGTTGATAAGTCATGTTTCCTGTTCCTGTTATTATGTTTCAAGTTGTGAAGATTCGACTTAAATGCTGAAACGAGCTTCCAATGAAAACATGATTCAAAATACTAGCAATGGTTATTTCCCTATTAGCATGATAGTATTTGAAATCAAATAAAACTATTGTTTTTGTAAATATTAAGTTTTCATTATTTTAAGCCCATCTGATTACGACGAAATTGGAAGAATAAAGGACGAACACAGTTACCAAGATTTGACAAAAGACAACAAAGGTTTGAGCAAAGTTGTCACCTGTCATCACTTTGCGTCCATTATTGGACCGTTGTTGATGATTATTTTTTATCATCTTTAGTAAAAACATTAGCCTTTCTGCAAACAAAATACCCAAAAAAACACAGTCACATTCATCTTATTTCAATTTGAAAATGGGTGTTAATTATTGAACCTGCACACAAACAATGAAAAATGACAAAGTTCAAGGTCTTTACACTTTAGTTTGCACTTGTACTTGTTACTATGAAAATATATACCTTCAGACTGAAACTATCAAACCGAAAATCACTGATTCAACATCCACGAATTGAAGTTGTCAAGCAACTCCTGATAGCGTGCACTTTTCCTAAATGACGGTGTTCTCCAAATTTTTTCTCTGGATTATTATCTTGAAAAGTGCTACAAAAGAATTAAAATTGAAACTGGCAAATCATATATACAAATGAGGATCTGCATATAAATGTACATGAATAAGCATTATTCGTGAGTTTATAGGTTTTAAAATGTGTATTCCTTAAATAGGGATTATAAAGGTAATAACATACACGGTACTAATTTTTCTGCACCATATGCCGTTTCGACAATCAATGTCTTCTCAGTGATGCTTGAGGCCGAAATATATGAAAATCCAAAGCTTATTAAATAGATGAAGACCTTTAAACCAAAGAGGACAAAAAAGGTAACGCCAAAGCCAGGAAAGGAATCAGAGCATAACGGAGATACATTGGATTTCCTTAATTTGAATTAATTTTCAAAATTTCTTAATAGCAAATTCTAATAAAACAAATTCCAAAATACTACAGTTCTGGCTACTGGGCAGGTGATACCCTCGGGGACTATCACTCCAGCATCAGAGGCATCAAACAACGTCATTCAATGAATGACTTTAAAAAAGGCACGAGAAGAAACTTCATAAAGTGTAATCAGAAAATAGATTAAAAAAACGTTGCTTTACTAACTATATACCAAAGTAGATAAAACAATATATATAAATTCCTTTTTAAAAATTAAATTACAAGCAAAATGTATATGAATATCATCCCCTTTCAAAGTCATCTTTAAAAATTGGTCTTTTGATATAAAAATTGGTCTTTGGTTGTAAAACAGACAAACTTGCACGATCTCTGCCACTTTACCGTATGTTTTCTTTCATATATCTTGCTTAATCATAATATAAAATCCTTTTCTGTAAATTATTCCAAAGAAACAACGACTCCCTTTCTTAAAATAGAAAATGTTCACGGTTTATGATTAGTGTTTAAGAAAGAACATGTGAGAATGTGTATTGCTCCATACGAACATTTTAAATAGTACACATTTGTAATTTTGTTTAAAAAAAACACTAAAAAAGAAAAAGATTTACGACACACATATAACGTGTTAAATAATCACGGTATAATGGCATCTATTGTGGTGCCTATGTCAGATGTATACCCAGTTGTCATAGGAAAACGAAGAAACTGTTTATGCACGATTATTAGCAAGCCTTTTTTTTTTGGAGATAATGCTGCAAATACATATGTAAATACAATGATGTTGCAGTAGTCATTTTTAGACGTCATTTCTACGATACGTTTGATTAAACGTGACACGTTTCATAACATAATAGTTTCTATCTATCTCAGTTTTTGAAAATTTGTAAATATCAGTGATTCGAACGAAACTAAAAGGATATTACTTGTCGAAATACGCATTATCATCATTTAAAAGTAGCTATTTTTGGAAGTTTTATTTTGATATCACTGCTTTGATTTTTTTTCTTAATTAATTTTCAGATTCAAGACTGCAACTTGAGACACCACCTGTATATACAAATATGAATATTTGAAATTAAAGTTGAAGTTTAAAATACCTACTCTTCTTTTTAATTCAAGCTAACATTTACTTTTAAATTGATAGATTCTTTTTATGTATTATAATTCTGGATTTCTCAAGACGTAGTGTTATGTTTTGCCTGCATTTGTATCTTATAAATGGATGCATCACATTTTTTTATTTAAATTGGTAGACTACTGATTCCCTGGACTCAAATAATAGAACCATTCAGAAATATAAAAAACAAGATGACGAAAATTGAGGAAGTTGAATCCTGTCCTTTAAGGAATGGAGGCCATCACGAGTAGGTTGATTGTTATGGAGTACTGTGGATTCATTTATTTTCGTGGGTTTCAATTTTCGTGGAGAGAGGAAAAAAATAATCGTGGTTGTTATATTTAGTGGTTTTGGCAAAGTCTTCATACATTCCTTCAGAAAATTTGTAATTCGTTGAACATTTTAATTCGTGGTTCCCTTGTACCCACGAAATCCACGAAATTGATATCTAACGAGTATCAATCAATCCACAGTATCCGTTTCACAGATAATGGCGGATATGTTCCACATTTCGTAACTTCAATTCTGTCCCCCTTCACGGGATAGGACCTACGGACTTATACTTATTTTCGGGTTTGTACTTACATGAGTAGCACGAAGAGTGCCACATGAAAAGCACATGAGGTTTCTCCCAGTTTTGGTAGGGTTTGTGTTGTTCAGTCTTTAGTTTTCTTTGCCATGTTTTGTGTACTGTTGGGTTTTTTATTTAAGCCATGCCGTTGTCTTTTAAGTTTTGAATTGTGAATTTGAATGTCTATTTGGTATCTTTTACCTCTCTTTTACCAACCACTGGGTCAATGTCGCTGATGGTGGATTCTTTGTCCCCGCGGAAATCATCCTTTGAAATGGTTCATCTTCATGAATTAGGGCAGATCAAAGAGAATACTGGCTCGGCCATAATTCAGAATAAAAAAGGACAGGAGCAGACGTGAATATGGTGTTGTCTGATATGACATGTGTCCCCTCATTACCAGACATTACAAATATACCTACATGTTATTTGGCACATTCAGATCATCATACTTACAACAACAAAAATCTACGTTCACAGTTGTGTTCATTTCTACTAAAAGACATTTTGAATTTTAATGACAATGAACAACAGGGTTTCATTTTGAAATGTAAAACAAATATTCAAAACCTATAAAAGTTTAATTGCAGATACTCAATTTACTAGTAATTTAACGAAAAGTCTTATTATATTAGAAGCTACGATGATCATGATGATCGAAATCAACAAATTTGTGTACGGACTTAAGTGTTTCGGGATTGGTATATGTCAGCGAAACGAAAATAAGACTGTATAAACGTTTGTGCGCCCATAGATCAGAAATTAGTAACAATGAAAGCGCCGACATTGATTAAAAGAATTTTAACCGACCTGATCATTCAATCCTTCCTATGCAATTTTGCATAATCGAAAAAATATACTCCAGAACTTAAAATCCTTATCTTGCAAAACATCTATGTAGACAAAAGGAAAAACCTCTATCCAAACCAATACCAACTTACCGCTATAATCTCTGATATTGCAAGTCGCATTCGAAAATAAAAATTATTCTTTACAAAACATTAATGTAAGGCCATCAAAGCTCATGATGTGATCAATTTGAGCAATATCCTCCATAAGAAACACGTTCATTGGAAATTACCTGCCTATTTTAAGATCTTAGGATATCAATCATTTCGTATACCTATATTAAACCAATTTCAATCAAAATATTTTCAATTACGTGTTGCAAAAAATCTAAATATTGTCATTAACTCATATCTGCAAAATATTTAATCCAAAGCCGTCAATTAGAAATACAACTTCAAAAGACTTATGAATGCACTTGAGGATTATACCAGGCAATAGATTAAACGAGAAAAAGAAGACGTACATAATCTGTCCAAATGAAAGAAGGTATAGTTGATACAAATCAAAACTACAAGCTGAATTGGTATATAAATACACATGCTACATCAATTTTTGAAGATAGTGATGCTACAAAACAACTGTCCTACCTCAAATACAGATGTATTGTTTTTAGTCCCAAACAAAATCGCATTACATAAACTGCTTGAATGTTGAATAAGGTAATTACATTTACTTTGAAAACTTTGCATATACACAAACTACACAACAATGAAATCCTAGGTAACGTAACCATAGGTTTCTATATTCATTTAGAATTTCAACTAAAGATAAAGACGTGATTCTGTCATCACTGTATTTGATACCCATACTACATAAGCGTCAGTACAAACAACGTTATATTCCTGGGTGTTCAATGTGCTCCTAGAAAGTTTTGTTGAGATGGTACCATCAATTTTATCAGCAATTAAAGCCGTATTACTACATATTCTAGAGGTGTTGAGAATCAGAAGTGGATACTAAAAAAATCCAAAGATCTTTTAGAGTACATACGATCTAAAAGGGAAACGCAAGATATCAGAGAGACATTCAAACTCATAAGTCAAAATCTAACTGACAACGTCATGGATAAAAATAACCCAGACAAGACCTTGTCCATTAACACAACAGGGAAAACTACAGACTGAGCAACACACCATAACCAAAATCTAAGGGTTATCTCTGTCTCTTTCATCTTGAAAAAAGTATTAACATATTTGACTTTTCTACACTTTACACAAGTATTCTTTATTCTAAATTTTAAGAAATAATGAAAAAATGGTTCTTCTTTGTTTCATAAAATAATATGACCAACGTAGATTCAAATATCACGTCTTAGGAAGGGATACATCGTTCTTTCTAAAAACATTCTCTCTTCTCTAAATTCTAACCTCGGAGTCGGACTTTTCTTGAACTGAATTTTACTGTGCGTATTGTTATGCGTTTACTTTTCTACATTGACTAGAGGTATAGGGGGACGGTTGAGATCTAAAAAAAACGTGTTAACCCCGCCGCATTTTAGCGCCTGTCTCAAGTGAGGAGCCTCTGTTTCTTGTGTATAATTTGAAGTTTAGTATGACGTTCATTATCACTGAACTGATATATATATATATATATATATATATATATATTTGTTTAGGGGCCAGCTGACGGACGCCTCCTGGTGCAGGAGTTTTTCCCTGAATTGAAGACCTTTTGGTGACCTTCTTCTGTGTCTGTTCTATGATCGGATTGTTGTCTCTTTGACACATTCCTCATTTCCATTCTTAATTTAATCTGTCATTGAAATTATCAAGATGCTGGATTCCTTAATTGACAACTTATCTGTTACGTTTAAGGGGCTAGTTTTCAACAAACATTCGTCATTATTCCTATAGGAACCAACTGTGTACCTCTGCTATGCCGCCATGTTCCTCTACTCATATGAAATCGACTTCATACTGAAAGTTCTTAGGAAGAAAAAATATAGTCAACAGAGTCTTTTTAACTTCAGTTTCCGGTATATATGTTCCAGACCATATGAGTATTTGGACCGTACGCGTATGGTTCTGTACGAGCTAACCATACATGTTATTTGATCGTAAATTTAAACAAACATTTATTACTATCTATTTTAGTTTAACAAATTGTTATTATTACAATTAAAGGAATAAAATGAACAAACGAACAATTAAAACTAAAAATTTGTTTTATTGTATATCTGAATCCTTTTTTGGTTTAGTTTAAACATGTTTATTTATAGTGGATTGGGAAACAAGTTTTGCAACTTATATTAATCCCTTTCCACTTTGCGTACTTTGCGTCCTTTTTTGGTACTTTGGTACTTTGCGTACTTTGCGTCCTTTTTTGGTACTTTCGCCAAAGGTGACACTTGCTATCACAAGTTATGTAATATTTTTTAAATTAACATGTTTGCAGTTCATGCATGTTCATTTGCATTTTTTTGTAAAATTGTTAATATTCTATAATATTCTAAAACAATTGTCCTCCCACATTATGTTTACTTCCGATATCTTCAATTTTAATGATCATATTTTCAATCAATGTATTTTTGATCGAAATTCTAAATACAAAAGATAAACAGATTTGATTACCGTGACTTTTTTAAATAGCTAAAATTTAAATTTTTTACTTTAATCACAATTGAACTTTTTATATATTTATTTGAGAGTTAAGTTATGTTTAAATATTTTATGCCTTTGTATGTAATAAACTTGACAACCTTCTTAATATTAATCAGACCGTACGCGTACGGTCCGACCGTATGAGTATTTTGAAAAAGTCCAAATATTCATACGGTCTAGAACATATACATATACATGAGGTTCACTCACCAAATAACTCAAAATTAAGTGACTATATTAAACGTATTTATTCCATTTTGGATAGGAAATATAGATATGACAACTACAGTTTAGTCTCCATGCATCTTAATTAACATCTAGAATTCGATCATCAGTACCGATTGAAACCAAAATTATACAACAAAAGGGATGATTTCGGGTTCCCGATTGTGTATTTTTTATTTCTATTTAGAAACATTCCAGCAGTGCCTGCATACGGGGTATATATCGCGCATTTGATACAATATTCTGGGCTTGTTTTTCTTATTTTGATTTCCTTCATATATGGTTGCTGTTTACAAGGAAACTTTTATGCCAAGAGAACCAAGTGGTGAGGGTGAAGTCATACATTTGTAAATTTTATGGACGCCATCACCAGTTGGTTTACCGCTTTCACATAACCGTTTCACAGATGATAGCGAATATGTTCCAATTGTCGTAACTATTAACGCCATCAACCTTGTTCTTAATGAA
Organism: Mytilus galloprovincialis; assembly: GCA_037788925.1. Classification (NCBI taxonomy): domain Eukaryota; kingdom Metazoa; phylum Mollusca; class Bivalvia; order Mytilida; family Mytilidae; genus Mytilus; species Mytilus galloprovincialis. The sequence continues at coordinate 48,954,389 of CM075333.1, forward strand.
ACTTACATAATAAGACTTATTATCGGGTTTGTATTAATATAAAAACACAACGGGTGCAACATGTAAAGTACGAACTTTTGGAGTACTTGATGTCACCCCCAAATTATAGTGGGATGCGTTGTTCAGTCGTTAGTTTTTTATGTTGTTTTTTTGGTATACTTTTGTTTGTCTGTTTGATCTTTTCTTTTTTATCCATGGCGTTGTTTGTTTATTTTTTACTTATGTGTTTTAACGTCACTTGGAATATTTCGCCTTTATCTTGAATTATAACGGAAATGTAAATAATGAAAAGAGTAGACAATAATAACTCTAAATGAATGAACATGTTGCACAGTTCATTTAAAACTTTCATATCCCATATTCTTTTTCTTGTTTGAAAATCTTTTTCAATATATTTGTGTTATTTAGATGATTATTTAAATTGTTAGTGGTAAATAAAGTTCGGTCTGGTAGGTTTACATATATTTTGTTTAATTCTTTTCTGGTGTTGTTCAGATACTAGTAGCTCATTTCTACTATGCACGATTTTTTTAGTTTAAAGTGGCTTCGAACTAGCTGTCAGTAACTGCAAGTTCTCTCAGATAATTGATTAGTGAATTTTTGTTGTAAGGATATAAAAGTACCTAGCCACGTCCCCTCTGTGTTTTTGTTAGATGTATTTCTATTTGTATCCATCTGACGAGTTTAGCCTTTTTCAACTGATTTCTTTAGTTCCTTCTTATGGTGTACTGTTATACCACTGTTCCAGGTTAGGGGAGAGTTGGGATCCCGCTTACATGTTTAACCCTGCCACATTATGTATGTATGTGCTTGTCCCAAGTCAGGAGCCTTAATTCAGTTGTTGTCGTTGGTTGATGTCTTACATAATTTGTTTTTCGTTTATCTTTTGTACATTAATTAGGACGCAGTTTTCTTGTTTGAATTGTTTATCATGTTTATCATTTTGGAGTTTTTTGTAGCCGACTATGCGGTATTGGCTTTGCTCATTGTTGAAGGCCGAACGGTGTATTTGCATCATTTTCTGTATTATAAGCTTGCGAACTTACGGTTTTCAAAACCAATCAAAATTGGTGAAGTTGCCTAGTTTCAGAACCCCGTTTTTGTAAAGTTTTAACACATCTTGGCAAACACATTTATCCCTATAATAATGGACATACTTTCCGTGTCCGAGCTCACCTGAATTATATGTACGGCCGTTGCAGACGATTCTTGTAATTCAAAGCTCGGAACCTTTACAATTTTTAGTTCCATAAACCACAGCCTAGGCAAACCACCATTGACCCTTTCTACTCAAAACCATTACCAGGTAAGTGATAGCCCTGATTTTATATATTTATGACCAGAACAAGTGACCTACACTATTTCACTACGAATGCTGCAACTTTCTCCATGTTTGCACTGGAAGATTTACGTACAACGGGTCCCTGATAAACATTGATATTCATGACTGATTGCAAACAATGTAAATAGTCATAGTCACCAATTGTAACTGCTGATGTTATGTTGTGTCGTATTTAGATTTAGAAACCAATGGCCTACTCTGTTAAGCTACCAAGTTATCTGCAAGTCACCATTGCTGGTTCACAATAAGCAGATAACATTATTGAAAGGTCTGTTACCAAGGTTGGTGTTGTTATTATGAATGATACGATAAGAAGAAATCACACATACACACAACTATTATTATCGACGTGAAGCTGAAAGAAAAAGATTAAGGAACATCTAATAGCCTAAAATAATAAATATGTAAAATTGCACGGACGTGCAGACCTGAGCATAAAAGATACCTTCTATCATAAGAAGAACAAAAAAATAACCGTTTTATACTCAACAAATCTGCAATAATGAATTTCATAGTTGTTCGTTTTTTTCATACATAAAAGCATCAAAAACTCGATAAAGACCCATTTGTGAGCAACGACGTAATATCCAAATATTGGATACTACATCTGCTAAAATGGATGTCACACTTGACAATCTAAACTATCAAACATGACAGAATGAAAACGAGAATGTGTCTAAGAGATAACAAATCAACCAAGGAGCAGAAAAAATAGTGCGAATATCCAACATCCGGAGGCATGCATCAGCTGGCTCCGAAAAATATTGGATACTTAATCTGCTAAAATGGGTGTCACACTTAACATGCTAAACTATCAAACATATAAATTAAAGAACACATGTATATGTTCTCAAACTGTTAAATGACTTAGATCATTTAACATCATGTTTAGAACTTTTGTAGATGATAAGGCAGCCGGTTTTTTGCAATCTTGAGATGACGATAATTTTTAGTAAATGATTCACTCACCTAAATGCCATATTATAAAAAAGAAGATGTGGTATGATTGCCAATGATACAACTGTCCATAAGAGACAAAAAATGACACAGACATTAACAACTATAGTTCACCGTACGGCCTTCAACAATGATCAAAGCCCATACCGCATAGTCAGCTATAAAAGGCCCCGAGATAACAATTTGAAACAATTCAAACGAGAAAACTAACGGCCTTATTTAAATAAAAAAAAATGAACGAAAACCAAATACTAGCATGTAACACAAAAACAAACGACAACCACTGAATTACAGGCTCCTGACTTGGGACAGGCACCTACATAAATAATGTGGCGGGGTTAAACATGTTGGCGGGATCCCAACCTTCTCCCTAACCTGGGACAGTGGTATAACAGTACAACATAAGTACGAACTATAAAAATCAGTTGAAAAAGGCTTAATTCATCAGATGGACAAACATACAAGTGGACGTGGCCGGGTTCTTGTACATCCCGACAACAAAAAGACACTAGGAACAAATCTGAGAATGAATTAGTTTATGAAGCGAAAATTCAAATTCATCCAAAGTAGTAAACCATGACTATATACAAATGCATCTTATCTTCTTCGTCCTGCGGAAAGATGATGCATATTTAAAGGAATAGATACTTTGCAATTATGGTTTATGAAGATGTTAACATTATCACAATTGTATAGCATTTCTTATGTCTTTCGTCTCTTGCATGTTTTGGTTGTTGGACTTTTAAAATAAGTTCCAATGATAAAGATTTTTAAGGCCCTTTCTTAAATATAGTTTTTAATAGAATTGTTCATTGGATCACTTTCAAAGCGTTTAATCTTCCATTTAAAAGGAATGTACAGCCACGCTATTGATATCAAGTATTTAGTGAAACATAAAAAAATAATGTGACAATTTAAGGAATTTTTACTTAAGTAAAAATATCACACAAACAATGTTGACAACCGTGGGACAAGACATAAAAAGTCTTTGTATGGATATTAATCAAATGTTTTGAAATATCTTGAAGTGGTTTTGTATTATGACACTTGAGTATGTAGAATATAACAATTTAAAGATACTGCTGAATGGTCTCCAGATACTATAAAATTGTGTCTAGCAAACATTCTTATTTATAGAAACCTTTACATTTCACTTGACTTTTGACCATAAATGATAATAACACTTGAGATGCATGTGAAACACATATAAGTAGATAGCCCGTTAAGTAATAAAAGTCTTGTTATAAAATTGCAAAATCATGAAACCAAATACAGTTTAAATTCTATTTTTTTTTCAAGTTCATCTCTTGGTTAAACCTTAAATCCGCTAAATTCTGTAATGTCACGATTTCAAATTTTCAGTTCATGTAATAATGTTTTTGAAACAGTTAAACATTAAAACATTTTTAAATTTATTGAAGGCACAAGGATATAGTCAATATAAAACTTGGCTAACATTACATTTGTGCTATCAGTAAAAAAATATATTTCTGATTATGTATAATCACGATATTACACGAAAATAGCAAAAGAGTCATTATCCAATCAATCAATTTCTGACTATATATCAGAAATGACAAACTAAAAATCGTCAATGAATATATATATGATAATTTTGTCATCGATAGCAACATATAGGCAGTCCTTGGATAGTGTAAATTTTTCACTAACACCATACACCATTACACCATTACACCATTCACCATTACACCATAAACACTGTGCCATTACACAATACACCTTATCGCTAATCCCGGCTAACCCAGCCGCTTGAACTTTTGACGCATACAACAATCACTTTTCCATTGTGGCGTCAGATATTTTGTTTTTAGACGTCAGAATTTTACGGGAACCTGTGTGATGTCCAGTAATCATGGCTGACAAATAGCGATAAGGTGTATACACGTTTCAACTTTGCACAATACACTTTACACTGATTTTTACAGAGATGGTGCTATCATACACGTTATACCATTACACCACTCCCCTTTCACCATACACCATAGCACCATACATATTCTACCATTGCACCATATGCCATACATGATTACATCATAGACGCTTTTGTTTTTTAAAGATTTACCCCATACAAGGGCTATTTATGAAGGAATATGCCATTTAAGCATTACATTGGTCTTCGTTATACTATATTCAAAACCCTTTTTTTTTTTTTTATTTCAAACAGGCTAATATATATAGTTTAACATTGTTTGGTCTGCCGTGCGTTTTTATGATTTTGATAGCTTCAAAGGTTTAATATTTCATTTTTTTTTTTTTTATCTATTATCTTAAGGACTTTCGTTGTATCATGCATTTAATGCATTTTGATGCATTTGTGAGGCAAATTAGATCTTAAAAAAATTGATTAGACATTTCTGCCTAAATAGATCTATCAGAAGCAAGACATGCAAGATGTATATTCTAACAAAATATAACTGGAGGCCTTCTATCCAACCGATATTGCTTTTATCAATATCTATCAAAAAAGGCACAAGGTCATGTTTTTCTCTGACTGTTTATGACGTCTTTACACTAAATCCATTGGATGTTGGATGTGTACCGTTGGATAATTTAGTCTTAGACGCATGATTTTTTATTAGTTGTAAGTGGCTTTACACTAGCTGTCAGGTAACTGCGAGTACTCTCAGATCTGTTCCTAGTGTCTTTTTGTTGTCGGATGTACAAGTAACCGGCCACGTCCACTTGTATGTTTGTCCATCTGATGAGTTAAGCCTTTTTCAACTGATTTTTATAGTTCGTTCTTATGTTGTACTATTATACCACTGTCCCAGGTTCGGGGGAGGGTTGGGATCCCGATAAAATGTTTTACCCCGCCACGTTATGTATGTATGTGACTCTCCCAAGTCAGGAGCCTGTAATTCAGTGTTGTCGTTTGTTTATGAATTACATATTTGTTTTTCGTTTTCTTTTTTTATATAAATAAGGCCGTAAGTTTTCTCGTTTGAATTGTTTTACATTGTCATTTCGGGGCCTTTTATAATTGACTATGCGGTATGGGCTTTGCTCATTGTTGAAGGCCGTACGGGGACTTATAGTTGTTAATTGCTGTGTCAATTTAGTTTCTTGTGGACAGTTATCTCATTGGCAATCATACCACATCTTCTTTTTTATATATAGTGTTCCTTTATTTGTCTTTATTAATATTACTTTTACTGTTAAGTCTGTTTTGGTGATATACATTTGACGTGGCCGTGTTCTGATGCGTCCCGTTTTTGTGTTGTTTGTCTTATCTTTCATGTTTGCATATGTGCTTTGTCTGTGTGACTTTTTGTGATTCTTTGATATATATAACTCTGTACTTATCTCTTCTTATATCTCTGCCTCGATGACGTTTACATTTTGACGTCAAACGCACGATTCTACGTCAGAGTTTCACATACAAAAATTAAAAAAAAATAAGAAAGCAATGAATGAGGTTGTTTTATTTGATATACGCCTTTTTATGCGTCTTTGTTAAACTGTTGTTTGTTTTTATAACGATAAATATCAAAACACAAGGTTGACTGTGGTTTCTCTTTTTTTACACTTTGACGCATTATTTCCGTTTGTTTTGTTTACGCATCGTTGTCAATATAATGTATTTGATGCGACTTTCATACAAGTGAGAGGTTAAGCTATCGATAAATCAGGTTCAATCCACCATTTTCAACATAAGAAAATGCCTGAACCAAGCCTGGAATTAGTCTCGATCACCCAGACGCATTATGAATATAGCGTCTGGATTTTTGTGTCTTCGGATTTCGTTCATAGATGGCGCTTTAAAATTTGGTATTGACCTTGACCACATGTTCCCGGAAGGTAAAAACTTCAGGAATATGGACGATAACATGCGGCATTGGTTGACCAGAGTTGTGAGTTTCAGTGTAAAATGAAACGTTTAAACAGCATGGAAACTAGACAATTAACTTATCAAGGTTCATGTTTACGAATGTGTCTTTTAATAGGATAGGGAAAAGGTAGTTTTTGACACATAACTCAGAAAGGGGGATTGTTGTTGTTGCAAACTAATCCTTGGTTGTTACAACCTACTGTTTTTGTACACCTTTTTGTTACAAAAACAGTAGGTTGTAAAATTGCAAAATCCTTGTAACAACTAGTATCATAAAATAAAATGTTTGACAGTTTGTATAAGGTATGTAGTTTTAAATATTTTACCTCATGCATCGATCACTGAAATCTTAGACTACTATAATATAACACAGTAGTCTCAGCTTAAATCTCAATATAAAAAAACACTACCACACAGTTGACTCTTGAGTCTCGAGGTATACTGCAAATCACAAGGATACTTAATCAGGGGCGGATCCAGCCATTTTAAAAGGGGGGTTCCAATTATATGTCCCCATTCAAATGCATTGATCGGCCAAAAAAAGGGGGATTCCAACCCCCGGAACCCCCCCCCCCCCCTCTGGATCCGCTACTGTTAATAAAAGATATTTAATATGAATAATCTGCAGTTAAAGGTAAGTCCCTTCTTGTACTTAATGCAGATGAGTCAAACTCCTAAATTATTTAAAATATATTTTAAAAGCATATTTTTTAAGATAATAGATTCTGTGTCCAGCCAGCAAAGATCATCAAGAGACGGTGCAAGAGAATATGAAATTCTTCTTACAATAAGACAATTTATCCTCATGCTATATAGATTATGCCATTTAGAATGCACTTAATGAAACTAACAATTAAACAAATACAGGATTACTGTTGTAACAATTGTTGATTACCATAAAAGGCTGATTAGTATTGAAAATGAAATAAAAAATATGTCCAACAGAATACAGTATTATAAATATCTATAATCTATGTACATTGTAATCTATGTATAAAGTATCTGCATTGAGTTGCATCTGAAATAGTAAAATACTGACATATTATATAAATAAATAAATATAGTTTTCTCGTTTGAATTGTTTTACATTGTCTTATCGGGGCCTTTTATAGCTGACTATGCGGTAGGGGCTTTGCTCATTGTTGAAGGCCATATGGTGACCTATATATATATATATTATATCTTTTCCAGGTCAATTATCTGTATTGAATGGCTGGATAATACAAACCTAGTACAAATGTATATAGAGGAATGAAGAGGCCTCACATATAACTGACTGTCATTGGGTAATTTTATTATTAATAAAAAATTGAGAATGGAAATGGGGAATGTGTCAAAGAGACAACAACCTGACCAAAGAGCAGAAAACAGCCAAAGACCACCAATAGATCTACAACACACTGAGAAAATCACGTACACAGAGGCATGCTTCAGCTGCCACCTAAACAAAAATGTGTACTTCTCCTAGTAACATGGGGTCAAGGTGATAATGAATGTTATACTATACTACAAAATATATAAATGAACTAAAATTAAAAATCATACAAGACTAACAAAGGCAAGAGGCTCCTGACTTGAGACATGCGCAAAAATGCGTAGGGGTTAAACATGTTTTGCAAGATCTTAACGTATCCAGCTAGTCATTGTAGAAAAACAAAAACAATAGGCACAGTAAATCTAAGTTTAGAGAAGTCATATTTAGTCCTATGTCAGAATAGGAAACAAAACAAACTAAGCAAAATTACGATACATAAATTGACAAAGGACTACTAGCAGTTACTGACATGTTCCTCAGACATACAAATGTATGTGAACTTAACTAAATGTCATACATTATTACACTATATATGTTTTTCACTTTTTGACTTTTTTTTTTTTAGCATATGAAATATATCTTGAATATATTGTACCAATGGTTTTTTTAAGAATATTTTTTTTTGTACCCTAATACCGATAGGACATGAATTACCAATAAGAAAAATAATTTCTTTGGTTTTATTCCAATACAGATACATGAAGTCAGACTAAATGTTTTTGAACCCTGCATATCTACTTGAACTTGTTTCTTAGTTTTGCAAAATTACTTTATTCAGTAAAATTTCTAAACAAATGTATAGTTTTGTAGACATTGGTCTCATACAAATTGCATTTTATTAAACTAGGGCAAATTATATTTCAGCAAAAGGCTTTGCCATCCAATACATGTATTTCATCTCGGAAGAAAAAGAACAACAGTCCTGATGATGGTGACAGGTCAAATTAATCTAACAGGTAACACATACATAACATATTGTTTTAAGGCTTTTCCATTTAAACATACATGCATGCATGGGACCAGGGAAGACACTTAGAGATCCAAAGTTACAATGTGGGGTGGGATTAATTGCAATGAAAATGTTAGTGATATTCTCAATTGGCTTCTATCAGTTGATTATTGATCGACTTTATTAACTTAATATTTCTGTAACAATTGTAAATGTAATAAAAATAAGCCATTTCATGATATCCATTACCAAAAATGTTGTGTAGCCTGATTATAACCACAGAATTTACATTGCTTTTCAGATACTAGTGACGAAATCAAGAAAGAAGAGTAGACACCATTTGACCAACTGTGCTTACAATACCTCTGAAATAGTTGTAATTGATGTCCATACTACATTGTAGTATCATATGATAATACATTACAGCATCCACAAAATTATCATCTTAGTTGTCAATGCCTCTTATTTCTTAATAAATTGCATTTGTTATTTTGGTTGTATGATTTTCTAAAAAGACTTGTTTGTTATTAATGGAGTAGAATGTTGAAGAAAAAAAAATGACAAAGATCATTATTGAATGAAGTGCAAGTACTTTTTTAAAGTTTTAAATAGACAATTAGTATGGTGTTTGAGCGATGTAAAATAGATATTTCTTATTTGTTTCCAGTACATTAATAAGCACCAGTGGCAGATCCAGAAATTTTCATAAGTTGGGGCCCACTGAATGCCTAAGAGGGGGTCTGGCCCACTCCAGTCATGCTTCAGTGATTCCCTATATAATCAACCATAATTTTTTTTCCAGAAAAGGGGAGGCCTGGGCCCCCTCTAAATCCGCCTATGACAATACCATGAAAATAAATTTGCTGTAGCATTTGTTGTATTTCGTTTTCATTTTTTATTTCTGACATAAAACCCCCTTAAAAAAATACATTTTGAAACTAGAAACACTTATCCTTAAAATTGCATTTTAATATTAAAACCAAAGAGAATGAAGAAAGAGCACTATCAAGTGTACCTTAATATGATTCTAAAAAATAATCATTACATTGAATGCTTATAATTATCAGAATAATGAGATATGGTATGATTGCCACTGAGATTTATATCCACCAGAGTTCAAATATTGTGCATTCAATTTGTAGGTCACCTTTCAACCTTCAACAATGAGCAAAATCCATAGCCTATAGTAAGCTTTAGAAGGCTCTTAACATGGTAAAAAAACATTGTTTATCTAACTGATATTTCTTAATTACTGAATGTTCAATTGTTATGATGGAGAAAATAAGTGGCATTACAGTTTATCATCTTTCTGTCATGGACACAAAGACCATCTAGGAGTTTTCCAAATGCCTACTTTGGACATTCAAACAACAAGTAGGAATAAAAGAATCTACTTTAGTGTTGAATATATTAAATTGAGAATAGAGATGGGGAATGTGTCAAAGAGACCACTAAGGAGAAGAAAACAGCAAAAGGACAACAATGCGTCTCCATCACAGCGAAGAATATCCAGCTCACACAGGCAGGCTTTAGCTGGACTCTAAACTAAATGTGTACTAGTTCAGTGAAAATAGATGTCATACAAAACTTCAAAACATATAAATGAACTAAAATTGAAAATCCTACAAGGCTACATAACAAGTATAAAAATAAGAAGATGAGTATAAAAAAGATGTATAATTTCCAATGAGACAACTCTCCACAAGAGACCAAAATGATGAAATGATGCAGAAATTAAACGACTATAGGTTACTGTACATCCTTCAACAATGAGCAAAACTCATACAACGTAATACCAATATACAGTTGTATAAAGATGAAGGAAAAACAAACATCAACAAACGACAACCACTGAATTAGAGGCCGTTGCCTTGGGACAGGCACATACATACATACATACAGAATGTGGTTGGGTTAAACATGTTAGCGGTATCCAAACCCTCCCCCTAACCTAGGACAGTGGTGTAACAGTACAAAATAAGAACGAACTATAAAAAATCAGTTGAAAAAGGCTGAAGTCATCAGCTGGATACAAATAGGAATACTACATAGAGTGGACGTGGCCGAGTACATGTATATATTTATCCCAACAACAAAGGTACATTTGAGTATGATTGCCAATGAGACAACTCAATCAAAGTTCAAATAAAGTGGGTGTTAGCAATTATAGGCAACTGTACAGTCTTCAACAATGAGTAAAATCCATATCATATAGTCTGCTGTTAAAGGCCCAGACATAAATTATATGAACAATTCAAATGAGAAACTGATGGCCTAATTTATTACAAAACAAAAATATCGAAAATTAAAAACCAACAACAACCACTGAACTAAAGCTTAAGGCATAAGACTGGACAAGGGTTAAATAATACTATTAATTTGAAAGCATGCCTTTTATGGCTTATATGTAAATACTCAGCTATCTATCTAATTGCCAATCGAGGAAATTGTAATATTTCATAAAAGGTTATCAGGAACTATATATATATATGATACTGAAAATATCTGTGAAAACACTTGACCAAACAAACAACTGACTCCTCAGAAAATACACAATAAAGGAGCCCCTGAGATGAACCCTGTTTTTTTGGTAGGGTTTGTGCTGCTTTCTTTAGTTTTGTTGTTGTGTTGTGTCCTTCTTTATGACTATAAATACTAGGAAAAAGAAATAACCTAGTAAACTGAATTAGTAAGTCTATCAAGCCTCAAATCCTTGTTGTTCATAAAATAAAATTGCAATGAATAACAATACAGTGGAAAGTAGGTCAACAAGTACTATCTCATATGATGTGGCTATATATGTACATGTATGTAGATTTATTTAATTTATTTTTGTAAATAAAATAATCAGATTTTTCTGTTCTTTTAGTTAAAACCATTCACAGCCTAAAAAATCTGGTGAAATTCTGTTGATTGATGTGCAACTCAGTATATTATATAAAGGCATACGACTACAATTCACACATATGCACAGTACATAAAATCACGAGTTACTTTATCTTAATCCTGCAAAAATCCATAGAAGAATATTGACAGCAATCGATCAATGCAATACTGCTTTGCTCTACAAAATAAAACAAATGCATTAATATACATTAAATACTGAATCACCTGTGTAAAAAATTGTCTATAATAAAAGTCTGAGGTCTGACACAATCAAATAAGACCTTTTACAGCTGTTGTATACTTCCAGTGTTTTATTCATATTATAAACAATTACAAGGGTAACAAAGAAATACAATATTAAAGACTTCAAATCAAAGAGGACTGACAGAAGACCAAATAAGGTACACAAGCTCCATACAAATTTAAAAAAGAATGAGAAGGAAGGCATCACAGAAAAAAATAAAATAGCCTTTCAAGACGTCATGATTATTTGGACTAGCCTCGTCCTATAATTTTTGCATCAAAGCAAAAAATATAAAATAGTCTTTCAAAGTGTCAAAATTATTTGGACTACATGTATTGTACTGCATGTTGGGAAGAACCCTCCAAATGAGGGCAAGGGGTCATTTTACTGTTGAAGAAAAGAAAAAAAGAAAATTAAGATTTTTAACTTAAGAGGGGAAACATTCATTATATTTGAAACAGCTTTTTCAAAAAGAGTCCTGTATAGGGTCCCATTATTTTTAATAATAACAACAAAAGATATAAATCCAAGCCTATTATAAAACTCGTGCCAGTCGTGGACATGTTTTGAACTTACAACACCAGATAGATGTATAAAATAGTTCTTACAATGCCAATGGGAAACATTTCTTCAAGTAATGTAAATTTATGCTCATTTGACATAAATTTTGCACTAAAAAGCTCTTTTACAACAAAAACAAAATTAATCACTTGAAATGTATTAATCATAAAAGGGATAGTCACATAGGCGGATCCAGGGTGGGGGGCGCCCCCCCCCCTTTTTGTGGGAAAAATTTGGTTGATTATATAGGGAATCATTGAAGCATGACTGGAGCGGCCCCCCTTAGGTCAGTCAGCGCCCCCCCCCCCTTTATGAAAAGTTCTGGATCCGCCACTGAGTCATGCAATTGTCCCTGTGCTCAGATACATGTTCAAATTCAATAAATTTATGTTGCGCGACTCTGCTGTTTTTGTTTAAACCTTTCAACTTGTAATGATAACCTTCTATTTACCTACTGCCTTTTGACAACACATTAATTACACCATGACCCTTTAACGCGTATATGCTAGCTGCATGTTGATGTTCTTTGGTTGAAGGCGTTAAAAAATACAAGCACTCATGGAGGCTGCCATTTTGGATGTTGTGGGTCAAAATATTATTTCGGATACTATCGTTACTTCTCATAGAGTCTACGAAAAATCCAAAATGTTCCGAGTCTCTGACAGAAATCTGACATAAGAATTTTTATCATTGCGAAAACCCAGATGTTTGATTTGTAAAATTCAAGCGTCTGGGTAATCGAGACTAAGCCTGGAATATGACAATAGTTATCAATTTGTTTTATTTTGCAATATGATTAGGGACTTTCCGTTTTGAATTTTCCTCGGAGTTTCAGTATTTTTGTGATTTTACTTTTTAAAAACGGTGTTTCACATGACAAGGAATTGCATTTGAATCTTAATCCATCGATACTACTGGCTTACAATTATGATTTCGCTAAAAACACTTTTAAGCAATTGTTTTAATTAAGTACACATCAATGTCGGCCTCAATCTTCCTAGATTCTTTTGATTGGTCCAGCAGTTAAAAAATAAATGTTTATTTTAAATCGGAAGAACATTGACTAACAATGACCTATTATATGGATGGTTAAAACCGGTTACCCACTTGGCGTACGTGTAGGTTTTTCCAGTTTATGAACCTCCTTATGGGATGTTTGATTATATTATTATGTGATTACTTGGACGTTTTTAATTGATCATAAATAAAGGCAACAGTAGTATACCGCTGTTCAAAACTCATAAATCCATGGACAAAAAACAAAATCGGGGTAACAAACTAAAACCGAGGGAAACGCATTAAATATAAGAGGAGAACAACGACACAACACAGAAACGCAACACACACAGAAACGGACCAAGCATCAGACAAAATACCACGAGAATAACAAATATAACATCAAAACCAAATACATGAATTTGGGATAGACAAGTACCGTAAGATTACTTATCTGAAAATTTCTTGATTTTTTGATGATCACAGACTGTTTTTTTCTGATAAATTTATTAACGAGTTTTGAAAAAAGTAAGAAAATAGTTATGACAACTTCATAGGAGTGTTGTGAATAGCAAAATCAGTTTGACATGTAAGACGTCATTATGTTGTAAAGATTCAAATCTCATGTTTGAACGCGCCCATAACGTTAAGTTCTTTATGTTGAGATAAATTACTAACTTCTTTGATTAAGCGTGTGAATAGTACTATCATATCTGCATTAAGTGTATTTTTGTTGTTTGGATATATAAGTACCCAGCAACGTTTAGTATGTGTTTTTCATAGATGTATTGCTATTTGTACACATCTGACGAGTTTAGCCTTTTTCATCTGATTTTTATACTTCGTTCTTATGTTGTACTGTTACAGCACTGTCCCAGTTATTTGGAGGATTGGAACTCCGCTTACATGTTCAACCCCGCCACATTATATTAGCATGTTCCATCTCAAAGCCAGGAGCCTGTAATTCAGTGGTCGTCGTTTGCTGCTATGTTGATTTTTTTTATTTTTGTTAATTTTTTGTACATAATAGGTATCAAAGATACCAGGCTTATGATTTGATACGCTTGTCTAAATAAGACTCATCAGTGACGCTCATATCAAAATATTTAGAAAGCTAAAAAAATATAAAGATGAAGAGCATTGAAAACCCCCAATTCCAATAGGCTATGCCAAGTAGGTCTTAGGCAATATATGCATCGGAAAAGAAAAGCATTAGTTTTTCGAATTAATCATACTTTTACAAACAGTTAATTTATATAAAAAAGAATACCATATAATTGGTATTCATGTTAACATGCTGATTACTGTGCTGGTGATACCCTCGGGCACGAAATGACTACCAGCAGTGTCATCGACCCAGTGGTGTAAATAGTTAAATAGTTCTCAAAGGAACCAGGCTTATTATTTGATACGCCAGACGAGGGTTGTGTCTACATATATAAGACTCATCACAATAATAATAATCATTCAGATAATAATAGTCAGAAGGCCAATCAAGTATAAAGTTGAAAAGCATTTACGACACATAATTCCGAAAAAATTATGCACGTTGTGCCAAATACGGCTAAGGTAATATATGCCTGGGATAAGAAAATTGTTAGCGTTTCGAATTATTTATAATTGTGCAAACAGTTGATTTATGAAAATCGTTTTACTTGTGGATAAACTCATCATAGATACCAGGACTAAATTCCAGGAGGAACAGTTGTGTACAATTTTTATGTAAGAATGATTTTATCATCTTCCTCCTCAAATCTTCAAACTATATTGTTACTAAGAGAGTAGCCATTTGATATTTGGGGTGGACTGGGGCAGAAATTAAAACCACAAGTCAATCATTTCATTAACGCAGAGCAGTCAGTATTTTTTTTGTCATGAACAATTACATACACAATTCCACCTTATGTAATAATGCTGTATTTTGATTGGATGAGAACCATGGTATTTTTTACCAATTTCTATGAATTGAGATTTTCTTTTCTCTGCCGGGGTATTTGTCATTAGGGAATTCCATGTGCTGGGGTATTTGCTAGCAAATACCATGGCAGATGGGGAATACCCTAGCAAATACCATGGCAGAAGGGGAATACCATGTCTAAAAATAACTCAATGAATTATTTCTATTCTAATTTGACCAATACATGGCCATTCTAAATATACGGTTCCAGATGAAATATTAAGGATATAAAGCATCATTATTGAATGACGTAAAAATTCCGCGAACCTGTACTATGACGTCATAAATAAAACTCAACAAAAATGAATTGTCAACCGGTCACATAAAACTGGAATCCACTTGTATTACGTTTCACTCAAACTGATGAACTAAGTGAAGTAGTCAGCCGGGAACCAGCATATTATCATAAAAAGGTCAGCTAGTGACTATACATAAAAATATGATAAGAAATGATTATACGGTCAATGCAATTTGACTGCGCAAATATCACAGCTGCAGTGTATACACACAATATACATCCAAGTAGAAATTCCATATGACACTTGATTATAATAAACTCACTGAGGTGGAACATTTGGTGGAATTAAACAATTATATCATGCTTACAAGGGGTATTTGCCAAAAATACCGGTTTCGAGGTAATCTGATTTCCCTCGCCTATCGGCCTTGGAAATTTGTACCTCTCAACCGGTATTTTTGGCAAATACCCCTTGTAAGCATGATATATTTGTATACAATTGGGGCTTTTTTTCGGCATATAATGACTATTTCGTTTACACTTTTTTTTTTTTGTAAAATAAAAGAGCCCGCGCCACAATCAATAAAATGATTGAACAATAACGACACCTATATTTGTTGTTTTTTTTTAAATATTATTCTATTTCTTATTTACATGGGTTTTATGTATTTGATACTTGCACATCTATATAATAAGCCACGTTAGTTTATATCTTGTTTCTCGCCCGACTATTTAAAGGACTATGAGAGCTTTGATCGTCATTTTTTGTCTTTTATAGAACAGCTTGACAAGATATGTAAATAATAAGGGCAATGATAAGAAGATATCAGGCACACGCAATGCACAATAAAACATCCTTATATTACCACATAGTCTCCAACAGTCGACTCTAAATTGCGAAAAACATAATAAAAGCAATCAAATCCAGGAAAAGAGGCAAAGGTCAAAATGATTAATTAAAAGCTAAACATCACAACAAGACGCAACAATTACCATGCAACATATAGATAACTGTAATAATTTCATATTCTGTTTTGTCAAAATCATTTTTTTCCTCGAATGTGTTCAAACTTACTTATAATAAATGGTTGATAATTTGTTAGTTATTATGTTGTAAGTATCTGTTAATCTATTTTGGAAACTGACCGATTTTAAACCGTGTATGCTGTTATAGAACAGCTAATTTCTGTGTTTTTCTTTTTCAAAATTAATTTGTGTATGTATTTAATTAATGTATTAAAATTTTCCTGATTGTTATCTTTTCAAAATATGTGGTTATTTCAATTTGAAATTCAATATGAACATGTTGATATTATATTTTTTTTTTTATTTACAGATCTGAACAATTTAAATGCTTTTTACATATAGAATGAAATTCAAAACAGTGTGGCTGCGGCAATTGATTGACACATTAAATTCATCAATTGACTGGGACAATTTACGTGAACGTTTGTCTGTAACGACCACTGTTCACGACGTACCTACGATGGACATTTAAACTATGGGGTCACCAAAGGTTTCTTAACGCCTTTATTTATAAAATAATTCGAAAAATTAGTCAGGAATAACCTTTATGTTTTGATTTATATAATTGATATAAATCAAAACATCGTGTTATTTCTGATTAATTTTTCGAATTACTTTATTAAGGTGTTGAGAACCTTTGGTGACCCCATAGTTTAAGTGTCTTTAAAAAGTACATAGTGAGCAGTGGTCGTTACATACAAACGTTCACATTAATTGTCCCAGTCAATGGATGAATTTAATGTGTCAATCAATGGCCACAGCCACACTGTTTTGAATTTTATTCTAGTTATATTATGAGTAAAACTTGCTTATCTAAAAGATCGTCTGTATTAAAACTTATACAGAGGTCCATTAAACAATATAATGTATATTCAAACAAACATCTCTAACATGTTAAACCTCGCCACATTATTTATGTATGTGCCTGTCCCAAGTCAGGAGCCTGTAATTCAGTTGTTGTCGTTTGTTTATGTGTTACATATTTGTTTTTCGTTCAATTTTTCATATAAATAAGGCCGTTAGTTTTCTCGTTAGAATTGTTTTACATTGTCATATCGGAGCCTTCATAACTGACTATGCGGTATGGGCTTTGTTGATTGTTGAAGGCCGTACGGTGACCTATAGTTGTTAATGTCTGTGTCATTTTTGTCTCCTGTGGGCAGTTGTCTCATCGGCAATCATACCACATCTTCTTTTTTATAACCACATGACATAATATATCATCTCCTTGGGATTTCCACACATTTATTTTGATATAATGCATTTGTAGTCACATGATTATATTGATTCTCGTTCTCGTGTACTTGGACATCGAAATATTTCATTTATTAAATCTATTCCTGTGATAAAAAATCCTTAGTATTTCGAATAATTCTTACTTTTGCATAAAGTAGATATAAAAAAATACCATTTATTTGAAGCTTTATTTCAAACGTGCTTAGAGTATTTCAATGGTCAAACGTTATAGAGTAGTCATTTCTGTGTATCAGATGAGAGTGTATGTAAATAGAGAATATCATATGGCATTTTCAAAATCGCATTCGTATCAACCCGAGACACCAATCTAATCCCAAGAGCTCTGCTCGAGGGATTATATTGGTTGAGGGTTGATACGGTGTGTGATCATGAAAAAGCAATATCATATACACTTTATTTTATACATATACCTCAAGTAGATGTTTTTTATGTGACATGACGTCATACAGATAAGGAGGTTTGAAATGACGTCATACAGATTAAAGGTGTTATAAAGCATTTGCAACCGTGCTGATATCGATATCATCACGGGTGGCTGATACAGCACGCTTGCCATTGATTATATTACACATACAATTTATCTGTATTTACTACTAAGTATATAATAATTTTTATCGCATCGTGGGTAAAATATCACGTTGTTATTGGTTTAACGCCGTCACGTGGTGACCCCCTATGAGACCGTATGGGGTTAGTAAATGTCATAGGGGGTTCGTGACGCGTTAATGGTGACGTCATCCATTTATGTTGTTGTGTTTCATTGTTTATTTTTCTACATAATGCAGCAGAAAAATTCCAGCGTGCGATAAATTCGTTATACGGTTAACTACTGACCCCTTACGGACCATAGAGGGTGAATAAAATCCATAGGGGACTCGGCCTCCGGCCTCGCCCCCTATGAATTTTACTAACCCTCTATGGATCCGTAGGGAGTCAGTACCGAACCATATAACTAATAGTATCATCTGTAACTGTAAATAAAACATATCAAACATTACTGGTATCTATACATCCCGGCATAGTGTTATAGTGCTTTGGTAATGATAAGTATTCTTGTCTTAATGTTTTGTTTGATTGATTTGGCTATCGAGTTCTGCATACCATTTTATTTTTATTTTTATTTTCTGGCATACTTGTTTATTTTGGGATGACTTATATGAAAAAATAATGTTGAGTGTAATGCCCTAATTGTTGATATTTTTACCTATTTTGTCTGTTTGTTTTGTGTACAAAATTAATGTTCAAATAACCAAAAAAATTTTGATTATAAATTAAACACATTATTTTCAGAACTTTATTAAATAGTAATGCACATCAGCCAGCTATATATAGAATACATTAATGTTGAACTATAAAATACTACATGGAAATATATTCAACAAAAATGAACAACAAAATACCCGTGTATTTCTTACCTTCGTCTCCCTGTAACCAACCTTTTAACCAAGCACAGTCAATTTAACGAGGATATTTTTCGCATAACAATATATCAATGATTATAATTATAATTGTTTAACTAAAGGTAATTAGTAAACTTGAATGCACATGTTTTCATACAAACATTTGAATCAACGAATTATGTTAAAAAGGAACTATTTTAATAAATTAATAAATATCAAGAAATGTGTCCGAAAAGGAACAAGCTTTCTACAACTAAATGACGCATAGTTAGCAACTATAAGTCTGTTACGCAAAAAAATAACTCATTTTACACAGGAAATGTAAAGTTCTAATGTATGAAGAAAAAATAAGCAAATCGTAAGTATGATAAACACTAACAATAAACTACCTCTGAATAACAGTATGTTAACTTGTAACAGACACAAAAACTTCATGTGCCTTTCTAATAAATGAAGAAAAGAGGTTATAATCATGTCATTCGGAAAATGTTTTATCTATATCAATAACACCTTTGGAAGCAATGTGACCTGTGTTCCTTTACCACTTTATCTAACATGCATTTCTGAAAAAAAAATTACAGCGATAAGTACGATTCCGTCTTGATAACGAAATTATTTGTATTTTAATCCTATTAAAAAGACTAAATCTGAAACTATGCATCACATTTTTATATTTGGTGAACAGTCATATTAGGGACACAACTCGATTTTGACATAATTTTAAAACAGTCAGCCCATAATAAACTTTAAGTGCTAACTGTAAAGCTGATTTGACCACAACTTGAATGTTGACTGTCACGATTCAAAAACTTTTTGTAATATAGGACTGAATTACAAAGGGCTAACTGAGTGGAACACATAATACCCTTTTTCTAATTTCCTGAAGGTTTTATATGGATAACCCTAACACCAAGTAATAATTTGTTAACTACTGTTTGATTTTATCACTTTTTCTTTTGGTCATGGTTTTCATTTTTTTTTCTTCAGTTTTGTTATTTCCGATTTATACAGCCTTTCTAATTTTATTATGACACTGACAATGAGAGGATTAGAGCAGTCTGTATCTCTTGCGTAACATTGTTTTCAATAACGATCAACACGGTTATTTATGTTTAATGTAAACTGCGATATTCTTTCAGCATACTGTCCGGGTCAATATACAGTATGCATATGTCATTGCATGGATTCTCTAAATTGATCGTTTGCTTGACTGTGTTTCATCCAGAATATAAATCAAACAGTATAATCATGGCGTGAAATACCATAATGAATTAATGAGTCAATTCCTAAATTCAATGTTTAATTACAAGTCCACTAACTTTTACTCGTAACTGATATGTAAGTTTTCAAAGAAATACATATATGAAATGCATTAATAAAATCCATTCAGTTAACTCCTTTTACCGATACAAATAATTTAAAATAGTAATGGAAATAAAAGGTAACATTGTTTTTATATGATAATAAAAGATCGTTTACTGCATGACCTCTTTATGAATAATTATAAAATCTTTGAATGTTCGAAAGGATCTGAAACAACTTCACGGTCAATGCTAACACCTAGCCTGTTACTAAAAAAGACACTTATGTTTAATTGTATTTTCAGAAAGAAATGACAGGTATAGTCTTTGGTTTGAGATCTCATAAAACGTATTTAACCCCGCCGCATTGTTGCGCCGGTCCCAATTCAGGTGCATCTGGTCTTTTTTAATCATGTGTTATTTCTTTTTAGTTCATTTATATGTTTTGTAGTTTTGTGTGACGTCGATTTTCATAGAACTAGTACACATTTTGTTTAAGGGATAGCTGGAGCAATCCTTCGGGTGCTAGATTTTCTTGCTGTGCTGAAAACTCATTGGTGGCCTTCGGCAGTAAGACACCTCTCCACAATATACCAAATGACACAGAAATTAAATAATAGCCTATCAAATAATTTTTATTCTAACCTTTTGAACACTTTAAAGTATTATAAGCAAATACAATGCCAAACCACACCCTAACATTCCAACTGATCCTAGAGCTTTCCCTGATGACAAATCTATAATATAATTGTTTATTAAAAATAAAAATAAAGATGTCTATAATATGGCATAAAAATCATCCATACCAGATACAGATAATGCACAATGATGTAGTCAAATGTTGTAATGTGGTCATGATTGTTAAATTATATTTTAAGCAACGCATTTTAGATGTTATACAAAATGAAAAGTACCCCAATAGGTTTACAACAACTCTCAAATAGATTTGAAAATCATGTTTTTCTATATTTTTTGTAGGTTAAACTCTATTGTGCAAAAACAAACCCTGATGGTATCTATGATGAGTTTATTTACAATTACTCTGACGATGCCATTGCTGGTGGAAACTGTATTCCCCGATGGTATCATCGGACAAGTAGTCAGCACTTCTGTAAACGTTACTTATTTCGATCGAACAAAGTTTGTTTACAAGCAAATAATTCTGACTCTTACTTTAATGCAATTTAAAACTTTTATATTTCTATAGGAATTATTCGACTAGACTTATTTCGATCGAACAAAGTTTGTTTACAAGCAAATAATTCTGACTCTTACTTTAATGCAATTTAAAACTTTTATATTTCTATAGGAATTATTCGACTAGACCATTTAAATTGCTCTGGTATTTGAGCTTTATATTCACTAAATGAGCAATACAAAATGGAATCAAAGTTTCACCAACGGTCTGTGTGTTGTTTAATGATAATAAAGACCAATACCGGGACTGAACCTGAGCAGCTGTATATTCGATTGCTTGAAGTAACATGTTTAATAATCCCTAACAGCTCATTACCTTCCATAAAAGCCAAGATTCTCTTTGCGAAAAGTTTCTTGTGCACTGCGTGTTGTAAATGTTGTAAAACGTGAAAAATTGCGAATTGTTTGAAAATATGAATTAGGTACACTTCTTATGTTGACTTGCTCAATCAACAACTTCTAGACTAAACAACAAAACAATATTAGAAAGAAGATACCCGGAGGCATGCATCAGCTGGCTCCTAAATATCTTGGATCCTACATCTGCCAAAATGGATGTCACACTTAACATGCTAAACTATCAAACATATAAATTAAAGAACACATGTATATGTTCTCAAACTGTTAAATGACTTAGATCATTTAACATCATTGTTTAGAACTTTTGTAGATGATAAGGCAGCCGGTATTTTGCAATCTTGAGAAGACGATAATTTTTGGTCATTGATTCACTCACGCAAATGCCATATTATAAAAAAAGAAGATGTAGCATGATTGCAAATGAGACAACTATCCACAAAAGACCAAAATGACACAGACATTAACAACTATAGGTCACCGTACGGCTTTCAACACTGAGCAAAGCCCATACCGCATAGTCAGCTATAAAGTCCCCGATAAGACAATGTTAAACAATTCAAACGAGAAAACTAACGGCCGTATTTATGTAAAAAAAATGAACGAACAAAAATATGTAACACATAAACAAACGACAACCACTGAATTTACAGGCTCCTGACTTGGGACAGGCACATACATAAATAATGTGGCGGGGTTAAACATGTTAGCGAGATCCCAACCATCCCCCTAACCTTGGACAGTGGTATAATAGTACAACATAAGAACGAACTATAAAAATCAGTTGAAAACAGCTTAACTCATCAGATGGACAAAAATACGAACAATTTTATTACAGAATAAAAGCACGACATTATCTTCAATCAGTTATATGGTCATTTTTATAAGTTACCGGTTTACTGAGATATTAATCTACAAACAAAAAAAAGGATTTTCTTATACCAGACATAGATCACCTTAGTCGTATTTGGCACAACTTTTTGCAACTTTTGGTCCTCAATGCTCTTCTACTTTGTGCCTGTTTGGCTTTATAACTACTAGTATTTTGATCTCAGCGTCACTAATGAGTCTGCTGTAGACCAAACGCGCGTCTGGCGTATTAAATTATAATCATGGTTCCTTTAATAACTATAAGCACTAGGTCGATGCCACTGCTGGTGGACCTTTCGTCACCGAGGTTATCACCAGCCAAGTAGTCAGCATTTCTGTGTTGACATGAATATCAATTATATGGTCATTTTTTATAATTTCCGGTTTACAAAACTTGTATTTTACGAAAAACTAAGGTTTGTCTTATTCAAGACAAAGATAACCTTAGCCGTATTTGGCACACTTTTTGGAATTTGTGGTCCTCAATGATGCTCTTCAACTTTGTACTTATTTTAATTTTTTTGATATGAGCGTTACTAATGAGTCTTGCGTAGACGAAACGCGCGTCTGGCGTATTACATTATAATCCTGGTACCTTTGATAACTATCTAGACCTTACATAAAAAATCTGTATCGTCATAAAAGTCAAGAAAAGCTGGAAGATAATTTTCCTTGTACAATGGGTGTTGTTAACTGTTGAACTTTCGTAGAACAGGGAGTAGCTTCACGGCTGGTGTATGAATTTCTTCAACGAAACAATTCCCCTAAGTCAAGTTCCAGACCAAATATAAAATCATGTCTCTCCAATATAGCTATGAAATGCTTGACGACAGTTATCTAGCTAAGGTCTTCCGTATAAACTGGCAATGGGGACGCACAATAAGAGAAATGCAAGATTCCCAATTCAGTTTCTTTGGCTTTCATCAGCATATGGTAAGAATTTTCGACACGAGCTTTTTTTTGTCACTACTGAAATCAAACCTGCATCAAAAAACTTGTAAAATTAAAACACGTCTAGTTCTGGGACGTAGCAGCCGTTATGAATTCGAACTTCGAATTTATATTTAAACACATCGTTGGAGTTTTTTAAATCAAGCGTGTCCGTATTATGATCTATTGTGTTTTTTTTTTGAATGTCTGTTGCACATTCTTACCTCGTTTTAGAATAATTGGTTTTTTGGTTGTTTTTTTTTTTAGATAATGAGAAAAATGCATGCAAAAAGAACATCGTGAATATAAAGTTTCAAGTCTTAGTAATAAAAGAATAAAATAATTGTTTTCAAAGCGAGAGACATATCGTACGGTTACCATTCATCCAAAGAAAAGACTTTGTGGCAGAATGACAAAATATATATACAAACAGTTTTAGAAAATTCCAGTGTTTTGCTTCTCACTATTTTATTGCTTAAAAGTTAGTTAAAAACACTTTTAATAAAAACGGAGTTTTAAATCTATATTTTCGATCGAGCTTTGAAACGTGTTGTATTTAAAACTATTACATTTATTAGTTTTACTTACTTTTTGAATTTTCAGAAGATTTGCCTAAAATAAAAGATAAAATTTGCAAATCTTATCACATACACATGTTCTATAACTACAAACTAGAGTAGATGCTGCTCTATATTTTTCCAGTAATTATGCTTTGATACAAATATTTCAAAAAAATTTTAAAATATTGCCCTGCAATACTATCTTTTAATCTAAACATTATCTGCATTGACAGAAGTACTGAATTCCTGTGAATTAATTAAATGTTCAAACGTAAAGTATTCTTAATTTTAGTATAATTTCCGTCAAATTCCATTTAGGTAAACAAATAAACTAACCCCGCAGCTTTAGGTTTCAAGCTATTATTCATCATACATTATAACGATTGTACGTACTTTTAAAGAAAACTTGATCAAACGAAGACGCAGGATGAATAACATAATCATCTGTAGTAAGGATGGTAACAAATAGTAATTCGTTTGCATCAGTTTTCAAATTATTCCAAATGTCTGAAACTGTCTGTGTATCCATATAGCCTGTCGTACCATCTGGGCATGTCATTGCATCTGATTTTTTTCCAACAGTTATCCAGTCAATAGACTAAAAACAAATAAAAAATAAAACTAATTGTATGAACGGCTGATTTCAAATAAATCACAAACTATAAAGTTTGTCCATAAAATAGACAAATGTTTTATTCACATTGAACAAAACAGATTTAGTTTTGTGTTGTTCAAAGTATTATTTAAACTTAGCAACCATCTTTGACGAAATCTCATTAATACGATTGAATAACTTTTTAAATTGTACGAAAAGACGGCAATTCGACGGGGTTGACAAAACAGTTGCTATCTGCTCCAACTAAGTATTAAAAGGTTTGGTTATGCATTGTCCTTACCACAAATGTCGGAAAATGACGCTAGATATATTTCAAATTGTATATGAATAAGCATTTGTACATGTCTTACATTGAATCTCTAATGAGATTGCAATAGTAATACATGAATGCTATGGATTTTTATGCTTTGTTTAATTATAGTACTATAGTTGTGCAAAAATATACCACACTTGCTCACTATTATGCATTTTTGTTTTGTAACGTGTTCAACTATATGGCATACAGTTGTTAGAAACGTAGACTGTAGATGTACCAAAATATATGACACATGCTCACTATTCTGTATGTTTATGTTGTAACCTTTTCAACTATATAGCATACAGGTGTCAGAAAATTAGACTGTAGGTGTGCAAAAATATATGACACATGCTCACTATTATGCATGTTTATTTGGTAACGTTTTCAACTATATGGCAGTCAGTTGTCATAAACGTAGACTGTAGGTGTGCAAAAAAATATGACACATGTTCATTATTATGCAAGTTTATCTTTTAACGTGTTGAAATATACGGCATACAGTTGTCAGAAGCGTAGACTATACGCACGAACATGACCATGTTTGTTTGGCTATACGTTAGTGTGGTAATCTACTGATTGCTCAAAACACAAATATATAGAACTGGTCAAGAAAATAAGGACTGGTTTCAGTCTCTTATAGACTTAATTTATACTTAGTTTCTAGTTGTCTATGTTGTGTCTTGTGTACTATTATTTGTTTGTTTTTCTAATTCCTTTTTGGCCATGGCGTTGTAAGTTTGTCTTTGATCTTTGAGTTTGTCTGTCCTTCTGGTATCTATCGCCCTTCACTTATGGGGACTCACATTTCTAGCCGATTGCGTTAATCAATTAACGAAATAATTCGTCTATTTTAAATAGTTTGCCGCCATCCTTCGGTCTAATTAAATGCGGAAAGTTTATCGGATAATTTAAGAAATTATAATGCATTAAGATGTGTCACTTGTTTTAAGTTTTAGGTTTTTTTTTGTATAAAAACAAATGAACCCTAAATTTACCAATGTAATGAACAGGAAATGAAAAATTGTCAACAAAATTCAACAATTTATGGGCAAGAATATTATTCAAGTATATGTGTTTACATACTTATTATGGATTAATGGTGTGAAAAACATGTTAAAATAAAACCCATTTAAAAACGAAATAGTTTTTTCTTTAGTCATCAAATATATGACAACTGATAAAAATGCCAGGACATATGCATCAAAGCTAGATAATACAGTTCAAGTTGTATCAAAAAATGTTTCCTGTTTTTAAAGTAAACACTATATTCACTTTTAAGAGTTGTACTTTCTAATAAATTCTTCATAATAAAGCTATTATCGTACTCTTTTATAAAACTTATTTCTGCTCAAATATCCATTGCTGACAAACTCAAAACATCTTGGCAACCGGTTAATAAAACCATCGTAGAACTAGAGGAAATAGTATTCATTTTGTATTTACTTACAGAAATTGTTCATTTAAATTTTGCTGTTGATGAAAAGCAACCATAGAATACATTGAAAGTATCCCTGTAAGAGTATTGATGAATTTGTACAGTGTACTTACAGAAATTGTCCATTTAAATCTTACTGTTGATGAAAAGCAACCATAGATTACAGTGAACGTATCGCCTGTTAGAGTGTTGATTGTTTCACTAGGTTCAGCAGTCGTGTTCTTGGTCAAGTTTCCATTCGGTAATGGTTGTAAATCTGCAGAGAAATGAGCAACAATTGTTAAGAATTTTACCATCATGAAATAGTGTTGAATTTGGCATACAATAGTTTTACCAAATGAGGATGTTCACATAGTACTAAAAGAAAACAAGATATTGGTAGAATAAACTGCTCCAAAAGGCATTTACTTTATTATGTTTATATCTAAAACTATAAAACGTGAAAATGAGAGACTTCGTCGATTGCCTATTTTCTTCCTCTTTTCTTATTTCTTGTTTGTTCTCTGCGGTATTATTTCAAAACTTATCTAAATATTCCATGTACGAACTTTATAGAAACAATTTTTAATACTTCATATGTTTGGAGATTTTATGACTGTCGAATAAACACAATTTTATCTGAAACATTGATATCATATAACAGCTAACAAATTGCTGGAGAAAAATAACGAACGTTCACAAGATTTACTCTGGTTTACCTTTGTTTGAATCAGAGAAAAGGGAAACTATAAACAATTAAACATCTTTCCAAAAAAAAAACCATGTATATTGAAATCGAGTTTAAAATGACATTTCCACAGTCGGATGACATCTAACTGAGTTGATATATATGGTTCTTGACAATCGTTTTTAATAAAGAAGATAATTTGTTTGAGACATGTCACTATTTGTCTCATTTGATAGTTAACTTGACACTGATTCCAAAAATATATGGTTCTAGATACTTTTACAATCAAAAGTGAAAACAATAGCTACTTCCGGTTTACACGAGATCACTTCTGATTCAAATGGCTTGCAACCTAATCCAAAGATTTTTGTGTCTTTATCATAAAATTGAGAAAGAAAATGGGGAATGTGTATAAGCGACAACAACCCGACCATAGAGCAGACAACAGCCGAAGGCCACCAATGGGTCTTTAATGCAGCGAGAATTCCCGCACCCATAGGTGTCCTTCAGCTAGCCCCTAAGAATATGTATACTAATACAGTGATAATGGACGTCATACTAAACGCCGAATTATACACAATGACTTAAAATTAAAAATCATACAAGACTAACAAAGGCTAGAGGCTCCTGACTTGGGACAGGCGCAAAATTGCGGCGGAGTTGAACATGTTTATGAGATCTCAACCCTCCCCTTTACCTCTAGCCAATGTAGAAAAGTAAACGCATAACAATACGCACATTAAAATTCAGTTCAAGAGAAGTCCGAGTCTTATGTCAAAAGATGTAACAAAAGAAAATAAATAAAATGACAATAATACATAAATAACAACAGACTACTAGCAGTTAACTGACATGCCAGCTCCAGACCTCAATTAAACCGATTAAAAGATTATGTCTTGTTAGTATTAGCTTTATTTAAAGTAAGTTCAACAGTATAAATTTCGTCATTATTGAGAGCCAATATATCATCCAAATATCTAAAAGTATTGTTAAATTTTTGTATCAAATGTTGTTTCGATGGGTCTTTCCTAATTTTAGTCATAAATTGTAACTCATAACAATACAAAAACAGGTCTGCAATAAGTGGTCCCCATTGGAATTCCAATAACTTGACGATATACGGAATCTCCAAAGCGAACAAAAATGTAATCAAGTAAATATTCAAGCGCTTATATATTATCAAAGCATGTCCAATTGACATATTTCTTTTGTTTATTGCTACTAAAACGTTACCTAAAAGATTTCGAACATGTGTACTCGCTTTCTGACTTTTTAAATGCCCAGTTAATTAGGGATGTGAATTTTTCTTAATAAGAATATGAGGCAAAGTGGTATATAGGGTAGAAATATCAAAACTTTGAACAGATTCAAAATCACCAATATATGAATGCAATTTAGCAAGTACTTCCAACGAGTTTTTGACACTCCAAAAGTAATTAATTCCACTATTTTCAAAGGCCTTATTTGAACAATTTATTATCAGGTTTTTTATTGTATCAAGTGTACTAGGGTCGGGTTGTTGTCGCTTTGACACATTCCCCATTTCCTTTCTCAATTTTAGAAAGTAAAACAGACAATTTAGTAGTGGAACAATGGCTTGAAGATGAAATAAATCTATATTTGTAAGGTTTTTTGTGTAGCTTCGGAAGCCAGTACATAGTTGGGACTTTCATTGTATTTGGTTCTGCTTGTAAAGAAGTAGCTGAAAGTTTGTGTTTGTTTCAGATGTCGTTGTCTGAAAATGAAGTCAGTTGGAATGTTGGTGAATTCGTGATTTCCTTTTGCAGAACCTCTTTATAAAATTTACGTCAAACAATAATGATATTATTAGCAGCTTTATCAGCCGGGACAAAAACAAATTCCTGTGCTAGTTCTTCTAGTTTATGTTTGATACGCGAAATAGGATTTTTTATGTTTTTTTAAGAGTAAAATGTTCTTTAAAATGTTGTATTCGAATATTAACTATCTTCATTACTGAATTAAAAAAAAAAGAGGCCAAAAATTTTTTGGCAGCTTTTTCACGTTTTACCCATTTCAAACAGTAGGTACGGAGTGAGTCGTTGATGATATTAGGACACTCATTTCAATTAATAATTGACTGGGCACGATATTTAGGTCCTTTGCTGAGGAATGATTTTAACTCTCGGTCGCGAACGATGTTAAGGTCTCCTGTTATGACATGGGAAATTGGGCGATAGGTGTATTCGGAATTACTACAATTACACGACATAGGTGTATTTTCAATGATATTTACATCTTTACAAAATTTCTATTATTAAACACATATTTCCGGGTAGATTTCTTGTAAATATAACAAATTCAGTACTATCAAAATATCCAGGAATTTGGTCTTCAACAGAATGGTCGTTAAAAATACCGGCAATATTTACAAAATCAGAACCTTTATTGACATACTTTATTTTAATAAAATGTTTTGTATGATCTTCAGGGCGATCAATTTTCGGAAACAGTTTAGAATAACAATATGCCATTATAATTTGAACAATTTCATACTTAAGACTGTAATATGAAATTGTGTTGCAATCCTCTAAAATTTTGTTTAATTTATTTATAGGTAAAGAACAAAGCTTGGTTAACAGATAATGTCTGCCATTGTTTTTTGAAATAGAAATTAGGTCCGAAATATTTATATAGCTGGTCCGAAATTTTCTTTTATTGTGATTTTTTCTGCGTCCATGAAAACGTTTTTTACGAACAGTTTTAGAAACTATATCCAAAATGTTAAAAGAATTGGTTCTTGATATATTTCCAATTCCCATGATATTATCATTAAGACCGAGTGGGTAGACTGTCTGTAATTTTTTAATCCAATTTAATTCAATTATTTTCCGTGATCGTACAAACTTGGAATGAGATTCACCAGGCTGCTTATTTACTACTTCTAAAGGTTAAACTGTTAAATATTTAATAGGATAATTGTGCTTCTTAAGATAATGATAAATAATACTTTTGAATTTATTGCGACTTTTTTAAAACGATACAGGTGTTCTTGTGTGCGTTTAGATAAATATCGCCCAGTTTCACCTACGTACTGAATACCGCATCCCGGTTTGTTTCATGTGAGTAAATAAATAATACTGTTTGTTTTTCAAGTAATATCAGTTTCAAAATTTAAAGAAATTGTGCAACCTTTAAACGTGGACCTTACCGTATTGTTGGTGGAAAGACGGGGACATGTAATTCATTTTTTTGGCATGACAATTATCGATAGAAGGGTAACCACGATTTGTAATATTAAAAATGTTAGCGATGGTAGTATTTTTAGATAAGCGATTTTGAAGATTGAGACGTGTAGATACCCTTTGAACGAGTTTAGTATTTAACATTTTTCCATTTCTATGCTTCATATTTGTGTTTTGGTGTGTAGATTTTATTACAAAGGAGCAAAGACTGGCATCCAGAATATGAACCAGCACACAGTAAATTGAATTGTGTAAAAATGAGAAAACTGTTCGGCTAAAGACGTCAAACGCTTTTGGTCATAAACTACCCGACAAATTTAACTAAAGATAGAGTATAGCAAGGTAGCGACTGACGTCTGACGAAATAGATGAACGAGGCTGAATATTAAAATATTACTTTTTGATAAATATTCCTAAAGTAATGAACATAGAGAAGTTCTCGCTCGGACACACACTCCATAATCTAGTATAATATAACAGCATAAACCTTAAGCACGGAGAGGCACACACGGCACTAAAGACATGTATACAATTTGTGAAATAATTTTGTTGTAATCTTAACGGTTGCGACGGAGTAGCAAACACAAGAAAAAAATGTTTTTTGGGGAGATAAAAATCACATAAACTGTTTGATAGCATATACCAAATATCAAAGTGACATCTTGCGAAACAGCGAAAGAAAGAAAAATTAGGCTGAGAAAAACAAAATTAATCAGAACAACGGAAAAGTGGGAAAACCTAATAATGATAATAATCAGAAGCAAAGCGATATGTCTTTCCACAGAAAGGGGGAAGACCTAATAATGTGTGAATAGAAAAGGTTGGGTCAAGAGTTATTTTCATATCTAAGATTATTTTTTAGGCCTGCCTGGATTCCTATTAAATTCATATTTTCAAGTAACAATGTGTCACTTTGTTTCAGAGCATTTCTAATTTTTTGATAGCTGCAATTATAATAAATTAATATTATTGCTTTAACATTAAATTATTTAGTAACACATTTTTCTTACTATAAATGGTTATGCTATTTGATGCACTTTCCGGTGGTGATGTTGTATGTGTACATTTCCACTCTCCATGGTCCGCATTTGAGGCTTCCTTTGTTAATGACACCGTTTTAGCTTCCTCATTTATAATATAGGCTGGATCGACACAAGACGCATTAAAATGCTCATTCTTTGGAAAACAAGATACCACGTTTCCAGACGGTTTCTGTATATTGATATTCGCTGTAATATTATTTACTCTACATTCTAGACTAAAATTTAGCCCATTTAGGGTGACTTCTGGTATGATTAACAACTGCAAACCTACAACAAATGTAATAATTTATATGTTAGACTCAGATCGATGTCCGGCCTCTAATCTTAGAATCATCTATATGGAAAGTATATATATAAATGTTTGAAAATTTAGTTGTCATAATCTTAAACCCTACAAAACATGTACATGTATAAGTGTAAGTCCAGTTATCAATCTGACGTCGTTGTGGCAATAAATGACGTAACTTTGGACGTCGATTTTGGTGGTATCCAACACCCAGACTAATAATAATGTGGCTCGTTTAATTTTAAGAATGGTCAATATCAAAATACAACTGGTATAGAAGGATTCCAATGCTTCTGTGTGAATAAATTGAACATTTTCAAGAGCAACATTTACCTCGCGTCAGTGGGTTGCGAACTGGGGAGTTTATTTTGACGAAGTAGAATTCTGATTGCTATATGCTCTTGTTTGTATTCGTGTATATATAAGCTCTCTGTATGTACAACGAAGTCTGTATAATGTTTACATATTTAATCGTGCAACAGTACATGCTTATGTAATATAAGAAATGGTTCGCATATATTAATTCCAATATAAAACGTTACTTAATTCCAATTCTATAAAACATGTTACTTCATTCTCATCTATAATACAATTCTGAACTGACCAATACATAATCTTTCTCATAAGATCGTCTATAAACAGCTGTTCTTACATTAGATTAGACATTACTTTATGGATTTAGATTATTTTGATAAACTTGTAAATGTTATTGCAATACTACTGTGCAACTCAGGTACCATATAAACTGTCACATTAATCAAGATGTAAGATCATTAAACTGATTAAGAACTGACAATCAACTCTTTGATGTAGTTGACCACGACACTACTGTTGCCTTTGTTTTTCTCATGCAAACCTAAGAATAGAGTGCAGTAATGGCCGATCACCTCTTATCAGAGACATCCGGGGCGCAATGTTTTCAATTTCGATTAACATATACAGTAATGGAAAAATATATGGGTACCCCTCATTAATCTGTCGTATATTGGTTTTTTTTATTTATCGTTTGAATTCTTATTAACTCATACGAACAAATTCTACGTAGATTTATTTACCTTCTGTTGGTATAAAAATATCTAGTTTATTTGATTTTTTTTAGGTGTCCGATTTTTTTACATTTCATTATCTTAATTTTCTTTCTCACTTCAGTATATATCAATGAATTACCACAAAATAATTGAGACGTCAATAACTGAAAAAAATCGAAGCACACTAACTATGTGGAGGAAATACAATTAACTCATACTTTTGAATACTCCTGTCAATTAGCTATATTTTGATGTTAGGAAATCGGTTTAAAAATAGAAATTCTTAGGTCTCCGGTATTTTGAAAAGTGGTCTTCAAATACAATTCCAAAATCAATACGAAAACAACGCACTGAAGCGAAATTGTAAGGTAAATCCCGGTTATCCTAAATAAATGAAACAATACGTAATTTCGTTAAATAAATACATTACAAGTTATAATTCAAAAATGTTCACTGCAGCCTTTTTCATTATACAAATATGCAACGATGAATATTGCATATGAAATAAAATTATATTTAATTATAGAAATTTTCATTAGAAGGGATATCTCATCGGTTCAAAGGGCATAACGGAGTTTTTCTATCAGGGTTCTTGTTCATTTTAGTTATAGTTCGTACAATTTAATACAAACTATACAGATGGTTTTTATTGATGTTGGTGAACAGTAATAATGATAAATAATACAGCATACATTTACATATAAATAGTAAATAAGCGATTTGCTGTTAATAGATATAGGAAGATGTGGTGTTAATATGTTTTTTCACATTTTGTATTTCGAGAATATTAAAAGAAAAGAACACGTAGGTATTAAAAAAAATAAAGAATCGAAATTGCAAAGTTAATTTAATTATCAGCAGGTACACTGTCGCCTTGGTTGTCTTTTTCATCTCCTATTACGATATATTATGATTTTTTTTTGATTTTTTTGTTTGATATAAATGAATCTGATACAATACAACTTGTGTTATTTGATGACATATGTACACGTATTAAATGTAAGTTTATTTGGGAAGTGTAATTGTGCAATAAGTACTCGAAAATAAATACAAAAAATCAATCAATTCACCCTGTTGATTTTTTGTAGGAATCGTGTTGCTCGCTCCTAAGTTTGGGTGTTTTTGTGACCTTTTATTTCAAGTGTATATATATTTTTCGTTTTAACCTGTTTGGCCATGGTCGTGATGGTTTTCATTGCGCACCTCGAATCTCTTTTTTCTTTGATTAGTTCTGTCATCTATACATAACTTATATAATTTGCTGTTGTTTTAAAACCTTTGTCCATTTCTATTTGGTTTTTTTAAATAGATAAGTGAAAATAAGATAAAATAAGAATAGTTTCAAATATCAAACAGACAAATAAGGGTGAGGGGTCAACCCCACAAGCGTTTTTTACAGAATTCAGTCATATTGACAAAATATCTATTTTGTATAATCTTAACTTGAGACTGACGGAGTCCCTTCCTCTTAGGTAGCTATATATATGTATATGTTTAAATTAAATGCATACTTTAATATATAAGTATATATACTTATATATTAAAGTATGCATTTAATTTAAACAAGTTCAACTCCCAATGTTGCCTTATTGCCATGGCATACCCTTTTTTCCAAAATCTTGTTCAATGTCATATAAATTTTGACAAATCGCCGATTATTGATATCAGTGAAAAATATATTAAACTGTGAAATGAATTCTTAAATAATTTAGTCTAAGAATATTTTATTTTTTTTAAAGTTAATAAGATTGCCGAGAATGGAAATGGGGAATGTGTCAAAGAGACGTCTACCTAACCAAAGAGCAGACAACTACCGAATGCAACCAATAGATCTTAAACCCAGATATAAAATCCGGCACCGGAGTTGGGCTTCAGCTTTCCCCTCAACAAAAATATGTACTAGTTCAGTTAATACTAATCTCCAAAACATTAAATGAACAAAAATTTAAAACATCCAAATAGGTAAGAGGCTCCTGACTTGGAAAAGTCGCAAAAATACAGCGGTGTTAAACATGTTTTGTGAGATTGCAACCCCGCGCCTATACCTCAGACCAATGTAGGTAAACAAAACCACATAAATTAGGCCGTTACTTTTCTCGTTTAAATTGTTTAACATTGTCATTTAGGGGATTTTTAAAGCTGAATATGGAGTATGGGCTTTATTCATTGTTGAATGCCAACCGGTGACCTATAATTGTTAATTTCTGTGTCATTTTGGTCTTTTGTGAAGAGTCATACCAAATATTCGTTTTAGTCAGTGTTAAATAAGTCTGAGTCCGATGGCAGAAAAGTTTAAAAAAGAAACTAAGCAAAATGAAAATGATACATAAACTAACAAAGGACTTCTAGATGTGACTGACATGCCATCTCCAGAGTTAAAAAATATATTTTATCATTTTAAGGTAAGCTTATTATTTCAAAGCATAAACAAATGAATATACAGATAGATAGATCAAATAGATTTTTTAAAATACCTACTGTCAGAAAGCTAGACAAACGTTTGTAAACTGGTGCTTTTTGGGTTATACAGAGGGCAACTAAATGTTACCACTTTTATTTCGAGAGAAAAACGACAAATAAGTAAATATATTGTAGTGTATTTTCGTATCAAGGTCGATTAAACGCAATAAGCCGTGACGGGTTTGTGTCGAATTCGTCGTCTCTATTACATAATACTTCATGGTCGTTTTGTTTAAATCTAAGAACATCATTCCGAGATCTGTGTCACTTTGCAGTCTCCTGTCAGGTTACGATATTACATCCCGTCATAAAATCAAACAAGATGCCTCGTGAACACCGAAGATACACTTTATGGCACTTTGCTTAAAAACGCAATTCGGTTAATAATTAAACAAACAAAAATAGTTTTATTGATATTCAAGAAATTTCTTGGTATTCCTAAACTGACAGAAGAAGAAGTGAAGAAGTATAATTAACATCAAAGTTATGTTCATTTACCTGTGTATTATATGACGTAATGTTTTCATAGTTGATGTTTTCTAAAATTGTTTAATATTTCACAGCGGTTTTATGCTTTTACTTTAATCATTCCTCATTTTTGTTACTATTTATTTGCATTGTATCACAGATCAAATTTATTCGTTCATTGTGTAAAATTGTTTGCACCTGTCAGGAATATGATGTTCAGTGGTTGTTGTCTGTTTATGTGGTTCATAAGTGTTTCTCGTTTTCCGTTTTTATTAGATTAGACCGTTGGTTTTCTCGTTTGAATGGTTTTACACTAGTCATTTTTTAGTCCCTTTTTAGCTTGATGCTCGGTGTGAGCCAAAGTTCCATGTTGAAGGCCATACCTTGACCTCTAATCGTTTACTTTTATAAATTGTAACTTGATTGATGGAGAGTTGTCTCATTGGCACTCATACCACATCTTCCTATATCTATAAAGAATGCATTAAAATTTTGTTCTCAATCTTCATAACCCCTCCTTCTGTCTTTGATTGATAATCTAGACAATGTTTGCTCTTTCATAGCTCTTTTATCGGCTAATAACTTCCGTATCGTAATTTGTAACTCCCGTGAAGACGGTTGTTATTTAAGAAATAATTCATGAAAGCCATAGATTTGTTGGAAATTTACACATGGCCTGGGCCGTGATATTCGAATTTTATCCTGAGCGTCAGCGAGAGATAAAATTAACGAATATCACGGCCGAGGCCATGTGTAAATTTACAACAAATCTATGGTTTCCATGAATTATTTCGATTCTAATAGGACAAATAAGTTCATTCTAATACTGAAGCGAGGGTTGGTATGCCGTGTGTGTAGCTGTTCTTTTTTACTCCTTGTTAGATAAAGCTCAAATATTCTCATAAATCTTTAGCTTGTATTGATTAAATTTCGTTAATAACCGCTACAAAAATATGTTTAATTCTCAAACCCAATATTTGCGATTTTTAATTTACATGTTTTCTCGTAAACAACCGTCAAATCTAAAATTGACTTTTCGTAACGAAGGAGCTGCCATGTTGACTCGCGAATACGGCAATGGAATAGAAAATAAAACAAAAACTACCTCCGAATTCCATTTTAATACAATATTATACGAACTTCGATGGTTACAAATAAATTTATATTTTGTGACAGTGACTAAATATTGTTTTTATACTGCAACTTGAATTAGTATATTGATAGCTTTTTAAAATCGAAACATAAATAACAAGCTTATTTCCATCCCTTAATGAACCCCTGATTGTAAAGAAAGTGTTCCATGGTGAAATTGACATTGCACAAAATTAATAAAGCTGTGTTACTATATTAAAGAAATAAACACAACTAGTTGCAGTATATTAATTCTTTTTATTATGCATCCGAATAAGAATAAAACTTATTTTGTCTTTTGTTTTATTACAATTTTTAAAACAATAAAATCGGCAAAGCGTTTGCAAATAGGTTCAAATACATGTGGATTTACGTGGGAGGTATATTGTAACATCCATTATTATGTATATCTCTGAGTCTGCGCTAAGTATAGATATATCGAGAATTTTCACACGGTGTTGTTTACAAAGCGAAAGAAGCACGTCATATTAGAATTGTTAATAACAAGATAAGTAATTGCAACAACATCTATTGGAAGTAGATAGTTATAGTTTATCATCTACTGTTCAATATAAAAATAATTGGTTATATCGCTTGGAAATGCGACAAATTTGTGCACATGTTTACGCGGGTTTGGTTTTTATTTTGGTTCTTATTGGTTCTATCAGCTCTTCATTTCTTGTTTTCAGTTTTTTGTTTTCCGATATTTTGGCTTCAAGTATCCCTAAAGATACTTTAACTGTAAAATGTCTTTATAAGGCAGCAAAATTGGTGTCATTAATGTATAGCATTTATTGTTATATCAGTTTTTATTATGAACAATAAATAAGTCATTGATATTACATACAAACAGTTAACTTAAACTCATTTACAGATGAATACCTAATCAATATCGATGATGAAAAAGTAATATACGAATGAGTTGGTACACGCATTCATTAAATTTCAATAGAACAATATCCGTATTTTTAAAGATCTAAAGTTTCTTAACATTTTGTTTCTTTTTATGCATTTAATAGGCTTACCTATTGCTTTTTGGATATTATGAAGAAACGTGAAGTTGAATTAGTCGGCCTTTACAAACAAAATATAGTTTCAAATATTGATTACTACACAGGCCATCGTTCAGTTGTATATCAAGACATATCTGCTTCTTAAATCTGACATAAAAAAAAATCTGACCTTCCCTAATGCGGCATGATCATTTGCATACACAGGCTACCATGCTTGAATGTGTAGTTAAAGATAAAAATCATATCAAGTATCAATTGTAAATTTTATCGTTTGCTGTATTTGAATGAAACGATCAATTTAAGTTATCACAAATTAGATTATTTAAGAGTTATCATAGGTTTGGACAAGATACTAGTACCATTCCACTATAGTGATTTATTAGTGTATTATAAAAAATACATAGCCAAGTTCTGCTTTAATCCAGTCGAAAATTATGAAACCTATACAACACTAAAAAACATAATTAGCCTAAAATTATACGAAATTGCACATGTTGACGAATAGAAATATTCGACGTTCTATTTCAAACCATATACAAAAAGTAAAATCACAAAAATACTGAACTCCAAGGAAATTTCAAAAAGGAAAGTCTCTAATCAAATGGCAAAATCAAATGATAAAACACATCAAACGAATCGACAACTGCAATACTCCTGACCTGGTACAGGCATTTTTAAACTTGGAAAATGGTGGATTGAACGTCGCACCAAATTCAATGATATTGACAACGTGCGTGAATAAAACAGATATAATATGTAAAATTCTCAAAATAGGAGTACAGCAGTCATCACTGTGTCACAATCTCAATTAAAACAAAACCAAACAAATATTTAACAAATAATAACAAAAAGCATACATCAGATTAAACAACCACATGTCTTGCTAACTTATGTACGTATTTTAAATCAACCCATAAAGGATTGAAATATAATCAACTGAACATCTATAGAAGGTATAATCAGAGTTCAAAATAAGTATATTTTAGTTGTCTACAGAATAGGCGTTGAATACTACCAAAACACTATTGTTACACCCAAAGAATAGATTATCTAAGCATAATAATGAGTGTTGGATAAATACCAAACATGCTTTGTTTGTTTTTGTTTTTTGTATGATTGTAATTAATAACATAGCTTACACATATAAACATAAATAATTGAAATAATCTTTGAGTGATGAACAGATTGCCATTACGCAAATATGTTTAGATAATTACCTTAAAAAGATACAATAAGTTTTAAAAATATTATAAATTGCTCGCAGACTGATGTTTGAAAAGAAACGTTTTGATATGCAACGTAGTTTTTTTTTAATTTAAATCTACACAATCTATTTAAGTTACGTATTACCTCTTAACCTTAAAATTCTTCTAAATGATCTCAATGTTTACGATGAGATAAAAACAAAATTGTGCCTCTTCTTTTTTTATGTTTGTGTCATTTCGTTGTTTTACATTCATAAGAAATATACCTAGAGGATTATAGAAACAGAAGTGATATTGGAAACAGACAATGCCATAGCAAAATACTAAAACGACAAACACTTTTTTGTTACATAGAAAACAAACTGGAATTGAATATTACGCAGCCACAACTCTACCGAAAACATAATTGAACTATGATTATCATGGGATAAGTGACTAACTATGGTATATGTGGGATCTGTTTGTATAATTCGTCCGGGTTTGGTGTTGCCTTGTTTCTTTCTGAATTTTTTTTGTGGAACGGGGGTATGTTATTGTTACTACTCACTTGAAATATCGTTACATGAAATTATCACCAAAGCAAACAGCCGTAAAAACAACCATACAAAAGCTGACATGACCTACAAGTAAAACATATGTGCAGTTTGTTTCATAACTTACATACAGTGGTTTGGGATTTTCATTAATGTTGATTATTTGTGTACAAATAAAAATGCAGTAGGATATAGAATCATCCTAGTACAAATAAAAATTCCAGTAGGAAAATAAATTTTGATTTTCTCTTCCAATACAAATCAAAATTCCAATATCTCCAGCAGAAATTATGATTTCTTCAAAATGCATATTTGCACAGGGAGAGTTCTGAATTGTACAAAATGGTAGGATCGAACTCGTACTGAAACATTTACATTTTTTATTTGTCACAGTGAAGCAATAGATATATAAACAACACCTGTATAAATTTAATGCGTTCGAATCGCATTTCTGGATTTTCCTTCATCAGGAACGCTCAAATCCGAATATTTGAATGCCACAGCTTTATGAGAAACCGTATCCAAAAGTACACTAATTGTCAGTCGTTTTACAAATACATAACCTTAATAATCTTATATAACAAAATGTTGTTTTTTTCATTGGCACAATGCATTGATAAATTTCAGAATTCAATGCAATAGTCTTTATTACTTTTTAAATTAGAAATGTCATTAAAGGGGCACTAGCTACGAGATCTATAAAAAATTTAAAGTTTGATTTTTTTCTGTTCAATCAATAATGAAAGTGAAATAGTGAAATAACAATTCGTTTTTTTGCAGCCAAAAAGGTTCAATTTTGTCAAATTACGCTAAGAAACATTGATAATTACTTATTCACTTGCAAGTGGATGAGTCGACCTCTTTAAATCCGTATTCATGTGAACTTCAATTTAACCCCTAGCTAGAGATTGACAACGCATGCATTGTACGTGTACTGGTTATTTAAAGAAAAAGAGTGTCAACAATGAAAGTGAAACTACGGTAAATCATTTGATAACTAATTCGATCCACATCAAATCATTCTTATACGGTTAAAAACAATGAGAAACATCTATTTTTAATCCATAAAATCAAATCAAACAGACCTATAAAAATCCAATTGCACGTGTTGGTTTAATCTACTCATATCTTTATTTATGTTTACATCGCTTATATGGTCATCTTAGGTCAAATCGATAGGTAATTAGATGGCGTCTGGACTAAAATACACACGAAACGAACCTATATATGATCTACCCCATGCTCTGTAAACTGTTTATTTTAGACTTTTGATAGTTTGGATAAATGTTTTACATTGTTATAAATCGAATATGAGAATTTGAGTCAAATCGGTGACCATGAATTTGACAGCTAGTGCCCCTTTAAAGGATAAAATATGATTTTTTATTATTATTATTATTATTTTGACTGATAAGGTGGTATAGGAGTTAAAATTAAAAATTATTGAATTTGTTCCTACTTTTCATACAAAAAGGAGCATAATTTGATATATATTGAAAAATAAAATACAAATGATAGGTATCACGCATTTTCTCAAGCTACAGGTTGTGACAAAATGACACATTTTGTATGGATTATACAGGAAAAAACATCCTTATGTGATAAGAAGCTAAACTAAATGATATAATTGTAAAATAATTTACTAGAAGACAGCTTTTAAAAATTGCTTTGGGAATATCGAAAGGAAAGATAGTGTCACCGTGCGTTTTTTTCAGCTTAAATACAAAATAGCAAAATTCCATGTAAAAATCAAGTTAAAATAACCTACACTTGTAACAATATTAATATTTATAAGCTATACAATTTTTAAATGTAAATTCAAATTCGTTATCTGCATTTCTGCATCAATTTTGCTAATTTGATTGAAAATCTGGACCCTAGCTATAGATTCTCTGTTTTTCACAATCTAAGATGGCGAAAGACATCCATACCACCTTAACTGTTAAAATAGTTTTCATTTGTAAAACAAACCAAAACGTAACATTATGAGTAAATAAATACAGCAGAAGAAAAAAAATAT
Organism: Mytilus galloprovincialis; assembly: GCA_037788925.1. Lineage (NCBI taxonomy): Eukaryota > Metazoa > Mollusca > Bivalvia > Mytilida > Mytilidae > Mytilus > Mytilus galloprovincialis. The sequence goes on from CM075333.1 coordinate 48,995,988, forward strand.
GAAAGACTCTTTTTTGTTTTGTTATGTTATATTTTTATCCCTTTTCATCAATCTAAATAAGGTATTGATAACTAGATGTATGTTTGTTGCAGTGCAATATTTAACTTATACTGAGTCTGGGACCTTCTCGAGATTTAGGTATGTAACTTCACATGACAATTGCTGAATAAAATATTTTTTCCCTGTGTGTTCTTAAATAGATATTACGTTATTCGTTGGTGAACTATGTCATGTATGTGATTGCATGTGCTTAACAGTTTTTTGTTATAACAATTATTGGTATATGTATGTGCATTATTTATGTCATAATAATCATAACGTGTGTTTGATCGAAAACATTCGTTCTTATTTCCCAAATAATTGTTGAACAAATTATCAATTTCGTCCTTACGTGTGATGTGGTAAAATCAAATATATAAACCTCTTTAAAAGGAATTACCGTAAAGCGGTTTATTTTCGCGCATGTAAAATTCGCGATTTAAGGGCAACAAAGTATACGAAAAATTTCGGCGGTTTTTATTTTGGTGGATTCTTAAATCTCAATTTAATATTTTAGCGGATACTGAAATTGTTGCATATAAAATATTATAAAAATTGAGAAGCAAGTGTCTATAAATAAAGGCAACAGTAGTATAACGCTGTTCAAAATTCTTTAATCGATAGAGAAAAAACAAATCCGGGTTACAAACAAAAACTGAGGGAAACGTATCAAATATAACGTCGCTGGGCTTCTAAAATGTCGTATATGATTTTTTTGGCTAACAATACTTTTTGACACCAATGGTCTGGGCGGGAGGAAATCTTTGGAATTGCAAAATAGCATACAGTTAGACCAATCAAAATGTGTGAAATAAGACATATTACAAAATTGCCAATGTCAGTTGTTTGTAAAGTTTGCTTTCAAAATGTTGTATGAAAACTTAAAAATCGTTGTAGAATGGCTTTGGGGAAAAAATAATTGTAAATTTCTTTATTTCTGTGAAAATAATTTAAAGAAGTTGGATAATCCAGAAATGTCAAAGTTTTTATTTCACAGCTATTTACAAAAATGTTCCAAGTTCACATACGACATTTTGGAAGCAAGCATTTTGCCAAAAATTTTTAACGCCTGTTTGTGAGATATTTTTTTTTTTTAAATTGTAATTTACAACATTTTAGAAGCCCAGCGACGATAAGAAAACTACGACACAACAGAGACACAACACCGAAATGTAAAACACACAGAAACCAACTATAATGTAACAATGATGGTTAAATGATTTTTTAATTTGAATGACGTTTATTAATTGATATCAAAGACATATTTCTCTGTTCATATTGACCGGCCATTTGATGTACTTACTAATTAAGTTATAAAATTATCACGAGTGATCTGCAACTCTCATGTAATGTGTCACTAATTGATTAGGGTAATAATCTCCTAGAGTATCATAATCTAATCTATTTGACACTAATTAATAAGTATACACACACGTGACAGTCATTTTATAAAATACATACATGTTCAATGTCCCTTTTGTGTTTATGTTGTTAAAACTAACTTATAATGTTAATGACCTGCCGTCAGAAAAAAAAATCGTTTAAAAAACGATTTGGCTTTTATAAAGTACCGAACGTGTGCATAAATTTTCGCGAATTTAATTTTTGGGATTTTATTTCATCTGCCAAACTAAGCGAAAATAATCCACAATACGGTATTTTTGAAGACGAAAAATAAACCACACAGCCTTATGTACAACAAAATATGTGAAACATAAGATATTAACGAAACCATTAAATAAATGTTCACAGAAAAAAATCCAAATATTATTCCAAAACGTACCATTGCATTTGCAGTACTGAAAGCCGGTAATAGGGTGTGCTTCAATATTCAATAAAGGTTACAATACATAAATATGTGAAGCATCGTATTCACTACAAATACCTTCTATGGTAAAAAGGTTAATGTTTCTATTTCAGTTTAAGGAATATGCATTTAACAAACTATTAGAAAAAGATTTAACATACCGTAGTAATATCTTTCCGACAGACGATAATCATGTTTATATGTCATGAAAATCTATACTATTGTCACTCGGGTTGAGTATTATAGTCCCAGATGAGAAAAACACACCTTCCGTTGAATCCAAAATTAATGATTGACTCATTTAAATTGATCAACATTCAATAAAAGATAACAATATAGTTTATTTCAAACAAGGAACAGAGAGATATTTTCTACCTGGGAAGCATTTCAAAGAGTGTTTACTTATGACTCGACACATTATGTCTGTGTAGTTTTGTGATATTTTTTTCAATATGAGAGACAAGATAAAAAAAAAGTGACGAAAGAAAATGATTGGTAAAAATGAAATAAAATAAATACAAGAAAAAGAAAGAAGCTGACGTTTTATTGTTAAGTATTTCTACAAATAATAATTAAACTGCTTATCATATAGCTGTTGGCATTATTCATGCAGGCAATAATAAAATGAAAAAGTCAAAATATTTATTAACAGCATTATTAGTCATGGGATATAATAATACATATAAAAGTATAAAACTTTTGGAGAATTGTGTTGGTCTACAAATTGTGGTTTTCACACAGCTTAAATTATATGAAAAATCTCTCCTTGTATAGAGATATCCTTATTCCATATTCATATATTTGTTATGCAGTTTAACCTTTACTGTTTCGGTCCTTATACATCCTTGTTTTTAAAGAATACGTATTTTAAAAGTGTTCTAATAATATATAATGAAAACCTTTGACGAATATGACCTTGCTTTAATCATTTAAAATGAAATTTAAAATAATACCGCTTTGTGAAGTAATAAGTTTGAAAATTCTTCGTGAATTTAATTTGGCTAGTCTGAAATCAAGAAAGTGAAGAAATTTGATTTAAATAATATTCAACCTGAAAACTTGACATGTAAAATGAAACAATTACAAATTCACTATGTATAGAATTTATAACAGATTGAAATGTCTATCTCCACTCATGAGTTGTTCAGAAAAAAAAAACATATTTCTCTTGTACAATTGATTATCCCTAATAGAGCGATACATTTTACTATCAATATATTTGCATAATTAACCTGATATCATAGGTCGATCGAGAATTTTTTTTTTTTTTTTAATTTTGGTTATTAAGAATTTATTGTCTTATTTAGACTAAAAATATAGCTAATTCTAGTATAACATTAATTCATAAAACTAAAAAGGGTCTTTGTATGTGCTATTTAATTCAGTTTTTCCGAAACAAAACTTGATTAAATTGATGACATAAAACGACATAGCGGTAGCATCTTGTGGTTATGGTCATATTGTCTATCAAAATTGAAAACAAAGATTACGAAAAAAGAAAATAAATCTTTTTAGGTTTAATGATCATTTTTATAAGGTTTTATGTTTTGAATACAAAGTGTTTGTTGCAATCCTTTTCATTCTTTTCATTTAGTTGTGTTATCGTAATATTTATTTGTTTGTTTAATCATATTGAACATGGCTGGGTTCCCTCAAATCGCAGAGTAAACATGTTATATTTTGTTCAACATTGATGGTTTGCTTATGTTGTTAAACGTCCTGTTCGATATTGTTTGTCATCACTGAATTCGAATATATGACAATGTACACAAAGAAGCCTTACCTATTGGTTCATCCTATATCATTTAATATGACAATTGATCGAGGCTGTAAAATATAATGTTATTAGTATACACTTTACCTGATTCTTTTCGACTTGTTTGACGGACTATTTATATTCTATAAAATGACTTTTTATTACGGAGTGCCAATCTATGCATCCTGCTGCATTTTCATCCTTAAATTGGGTAAGTTTAGACATTTCATTCGGGTAATCCCAACCTGGCTCAAATTTACTGAATTTACACAATTTCATAAAAAGTGTGATAAATATACCGAATGTCGAAGGTCGGTGATTTTCGCCGGGCATTCCGTCTTCCTTCGCCATTAAAATATGTACGCCACAAAATAGCCCAAAAATGGCGCTTAAAAGTCGCGTCAAAACACAAAAAACAATCAATCTTTACATTTCTAAACATTCTTTCAACAGATTTCATGTTTGAATTTCAGCTTCCTAAATAGAGGTTCATTTAATGTTATATATTTGTTTATGAAGTTTAAATTAGAATTTTCACATGGAATATAAAGTCTCACTTGACAAAAATATTTCTAAAAATCTATCCTTAACAGGGGTTCATTAAATGTATATAATTGTTTATGAAATTTAATTTAGAATTTTCACAAGGAATAAAGTTTCACTTGACAAAAATATTTCTAAAAATCCGTTTATTTGTTTTCCGTATAAATTATTGGTATTTTGACTTGTGAAAAACGTTCCGTAGTTTTTCGAATATGTTATGAGAAAATAAATTTCGATAATGCATATGAAACCATTTTGAGGTGCCAAATTATTCGTTTACTTTATCGATGAAAACATTTAAATAATATAAAATATTTTCTCCTTGGTACAGCATCTTTCAGATATTTTATCAAATATTTTAATTAAAGTCTTCAACAAATAAACTATCTTTGAGGGATGATGGTCACACATCAACCACTTTCTGTCTTTAAAGCTTATTTTATTAAAAACTGATTAAATACATTTACACTATACTTGTTCTTTCTGTCACATGCTGTATTTGAACGGATATATACCAACAGACTTCAGTCTTCCACCTTTCGCATTCAGGTCTGTTCTCTAAAGATGAAAATTGTCGATTGGAAACTCGCCGTATTTAAAGATTTCATCGAGTTTCGTTTCAGTGACAAAAAAAATGGATTGGTATATAGAGATAATGGACTAAAAACATAGATATCGGATGTTAAATCAAAGATAACGGATAAGTCAGGTAGCAACACACAGTTAGGAAACAAACAACTTAAAATTGACACTCAATGATTTTAACCACCCTCCTTCCCCTCCTTTCTAACAGATAAGACTTTATAAGTGTGTTATGCATGTGTTTATTTATGAGGAAAACATCTTCAATAGATTTGATTTCCACGTGACCATGGCAACAATCTGCATTTATTTAATACAGATATTGAAAAAAACGGGGGTAAAAATGTCACAAAAGACTCATAATTTTGATCCAAGGAAAACAACAATTGATTAATGTGATACCTTTTTCTGAAACCATAGACATTTATTAAACAAATCACATTTCTTTTCGTTTTTCTATAAAATTAATTGAAAAGATCGAGAGTCAAATCTCTGTTAAAAAACACTACAATAATGTATGGACCTATGGGCGGTAATGATGTAAAAATACGAGTTGTCAACTAGAAAAATTGCCTATGAAACATGCTAAAACCAAATCTAAATGATCATATAAACTCACTTGGGGGCTATATCATTCTTGAACTATCGTGAAATCAATGTAATTGTACAAAAACTTTCCTATTTTAAAAAAATCACCATGGTAAAAATGCGAAAATAACCTTCTAACTGTGTATTGCTACCTTATCTGATAAAACGTATTATCAAATTAAAATCACGGATTGGAAACTAATATAACGGAATAGTAATCCGAGATCACTGTTTTAGTTTTACTATTCTATTGCTTCCGAAAACGAAAGACCATTCGATCGCTTGTGAAGAGTTGTCCAAAATTGGCACTCATACAACATATATATTTTTTTTATTCAAGACCATCGTTTATTATCTGTGAATATGATAAGGTATACTTATCAACAAAATCTTGGTATCTTCCAATAAACTTTTTGTAGAATAAAGACAAGACGATCAATGACATACCCCTGGTTCATAAACTTTCTGCTCAGACACTGGTGACTTTTTACAATGTCTGAGTAGCAGTTGCAAGCTCTTGAACACCGAATGAGTTGCAAAATGAATATTCCATATGCAGGTGAAGTTGGTAAATTGCTACTAAGGTGTTGGAAATTGATAGATTCAGCATTAAAATCGTCTCGTTTGTTATAGATTCTGGTACTGCGAAGGCTGCTCATGTCACGTTCTACAATAAAGTCTTAAAATGAGACAGAGTAAACCGTGTGTGTTTCTTTTAATTTCAAGTTATAGGGAATATATTAATGGAATTCAATCAAGAAAGTTTGGATTGTGACTGGAAAGAACATCATCAATATAACTGAATGTGAAATCAAATGATATGGCTTTTTTATTTTCTTGCTTTTGACAAATGTCGGAAGGAACTCCGACTCGTATGAGAACAAGAAGAGGTCGACAATGAGTGGCGCACATTTCGTTTCCATAGGAGTGTCGACAATTTGTTGAAAAAGTCTACCTATAAATTCAACAAATATGTTGTCAATACGAAACTCCAGCAAACTGAACACTTGTACCTCTGTGTAGCATTTTCAATCTCACATGTGGAATGGTGGTATGCAGGGTTTACAAAACAGAAATTTTGATAGAACTTATTTCTGAGAAAGATCGAAATTTTAGATTCTTCAAAAGTTTTTTAGAGTTTTTTTAGAATACACATATGGTTGATACAAACACGCGCGTCTGGCGTACTAAATTATAACTCTGGTACCTTTGATAACTATTTAACATCATTTCTAAAGATCCTAGGTCTTTCACTACTGAAAGAATTTTTGTCAAATTAACTCTTTCGTCGAACATACAGATGGGCCGGCAATGTACCCTTGTTTGTATTGAATTTTGTCAAGCTTAAGTCACCAATACAAAAAAGGTATGTCCTCCGATTTGCTGCTCAATTTCATGTTCGTTGACGAACTTATGATTTGCCAATAATTATTTTGGTATGTGGGATTACACGTTGCTCATTTAATCCTTATAATTCTTTTACATGACACTCGAAGTAGTTGGATTTGCATACGATAAGGTAACTTGTTTAATGTACGCTTTGTAGATTACACCCTCAAAATCTGGTTTTAAAGTCTTTTTTCTTCTTAGTCGAAAGATAAATTTTGTAACGTCGGGAATTCGTTTAAATTACAAGTGTGTTCATGTGTTTGTGCCTTAGATTCTGCCATTTGATTGGGAACTTTCCGTTTTGAATCTTCCTTGATGTTCAGTAGTTTGTGATTTTTTTTCAAACACACAATATTGAGTTGAATTTATATAATACCTAGTTATATGTATAAATTAATTTGGATCTAAACCCTGACAAACTTGATTAAAACAATAACAAATGTTTAGATTCTCAACTTAATCGCTAAACCAAACCATAGCAATTTCGATAATTTTCGTTAGTGTCTTAAAAACAACAATTCCAAATGAATGTAGATCGTTTGACTTTAATACAATACAAATTCAAACATCTTATTTGCTATATATTTGCTCGTTTGGGTATAGTTTAGGCAATAGTTCAGGGAAGTATCTAAACTTACGCATGTCCAACTTAACAAAACTATGTCAAAATCACTGTACTAAACGCTACTATATATAACGAGGTAACTACCCGTGAAAATGTTATTATAAGTATTTAATTCTTCTTATAGGAATTTTATAGAGATGTAAAAGCATTGACCGTGAACACATCTTTAGAATGAAGTGATTCCATATGTTCTTCGTTAAACACTCTTACACCGCAAAAAATTTACCATTCTCAAATAACTGTATTTCGTTAAACATTATCTTTATATGCATTTTCGAATTTTCGTTGTACTTTTCAACAGGACTAACAGAATGTTTCACAATTAGTACTGCAGAATACATATATCCAAACAGATGTAACAACATCACATGTAGTTATGAGTTAGCAATTGATCGGGTAACGAGTTATACTGTTTTGAACGCAACTGGATTCAATCTATTTGAAAATAACATCAAACAAGTGATATTTTCCAACCAGTGTTTTCTTGATTCACGTGAACCTTGTATTTCTACTGGAATCTGTTGGTGTGATCCTGACGGTTTTTCAACACGCATCTGTTATAACCATACCAGTGGTGGAGAAGGTCAATTAACGCTGAGGTGCGCAACTCACGTTCAAAATACGAATAAATCAGTAACTATAGCAGGTAATTGTCTTTTTATGATATCAATAAACAACATTATTACATTCCATTCAATACTTTTATGACTTATTTTATGAAGTTATTATCATTATTAAATAGTTCTTAAATATTTACGCCATTGATCTTTATTATACATATTAAATGCAAAAAAACTTAGATATTAAATTATAACTAAAGAAAAGAACATAAAATTGAGAATGGAAATCGGGAATATGTCAAAAACCCGACAAAAGAACTGAAAACAGCTAAGGCGACTAATGGGTCTTCATTACAGCGAAAAAGTCCTGCACCAGGATATGAACTTCAGCTAGCCAATAATCAAAAATGTCAACTAGATAGGATATGTGGTATGAGTGCCAATGAGACGACTTTCCATCAAAAAAACATTTATAAAAGTAAACCATTATAGGTCAATGTACGGCCTTCAACACGGAGCTTTGGCTCACACCGAACAACAAGCTATAAAGGACCCCAAAATTACAAGGGTAAAACCATTCAAACGGGAAAACCAACGATCTAATCTCCATAAAAAACGAAAAACGACTAGTTTATTTGAATAAAAAATTTTGTATATTTAGATCGTTTACATCGTTTCCATGCCCTTCAAAAGTTATATGTAGGTGCATAATATATAAATAGCATCTTTGGCTTGCTGAGATCTTCAAAGTTTGTATGTGTACAAGTTTTTAGTTTTTTAAATAAGTTGGCCTCAGTCATCCTGAGAGAGACATTCATTGTCTTAAAACGTATTTTTTGCCGTAAATTGGTACTGTAAATGTTAAAACTTCCACTGGGGAATACTGCTGATGGTAAACTTTCGGTCACTGAGGGTACTAATATTCCAGTAGCCAGGACTTAGGTATTCGTGTAAAACGGATATTATTTGATGACAAATTTCTTTTATATCATTTTGAAATCATTACACATATCTTCTTACGTATTGCTCTGATTCCTTGTCTAAATTTGGTTATTTGTATGTACTTATCAACTTGATCAGCGCGTCAATGTGTGTTTTTAAACAGGTTGTCCTTGAGCATAAAATAAGAGAGATTTTTTGGCGAAATGCACATCAAATGTAGTAGAATTGGTGCCATTAATGTTATTAAATGTTAAAATGTGGTATGATTGAAATGAGACAACTCTCAACAAGAAGTCAATTAACACAGACTTTAACAATTATAGGTCACCGCTTAGTCAGCTATTAGGGGCACAGAGATGACAAATGTAAAGCAATTTAAACAAATATGACATATAGCAGCAAATTACAACCACTGAATCTCAGGCTCCTGACTTGAGACAAGCACATACAAAATGTGGCCGAGTTAAAGTAGTTTAAATGTGATAATCCCCTTCTAAATTATCAATTAGTACATCAAAACCCAATGTATATAGTGTAATGACGTCATAAATAGTTAGAGAAAAACATGACCTTGTGCATTGACTCTTCTTCTTCTTCACCTCCTTTAAGGTCAACAAGGCTTCAATACTGAAGAATACATGTTGTTGCGCATGCATGATTGACAAAAAATTAAACAAAATTCATAAAAATGTTTTTTAACAATTGGAGTGTTTGTATATACAGATTGTGATTAAAAATATATGTACATGTTTTGTTTGAATTTGTTTATTTGAAGCTAGAGAGAACAGCTGGTGTTAGCCGATCTCTAAAGCTGTCAACAGTGGTGGTTTCAATTACAGTTTGTGGTATTAAATTCCATTGAATAATTGTTCGCGGGAAGTATGACCATTTGTATGTATCCTTGGAAGTTTTGATGTGTCTGTATGTCTGAGTATGATTTTGTCTTGTTCTGCTGTCTGTTTGTTCAAGAATATGCGATGGTATGACTACAAGACAATGTATTACTTTATAAAATAAATTAAGTCTGGTTTTTAAGCGTCTCTCAGCTAGTGGTGGCCATTTCAACTGAGTTAGCATGTTTGTGACACTGCTCGAGTAATCGTAGTTGTTGTGTACATAACCATCAGCTCGTTTCTGTACCTTTTCTAATTGTATCTGTTGTTCTTTCATATGGGGATCCCAGACACTACAACTATATTCCAGTTTCGGTCATACTAGTGCCTAGTATGCTCTTAATTTTGTTTCTGTGTTTGTACCTTTTATATTTCTTTAAAAAAAAACAAGTGATCTGTTCCCATTTGATACTATGGTGTCTATATGTTAGTTCCACTTCAGATTTGATTGTAAGGTAATGCCTAGATATTTTGCGTATATAACTGATTCGAGGATGTGATTATGGAGGATGTAATTATGCCGGTAGTTATTTTTCTTTTAAGAGATGGAAGAAAGGTTGGTACATTTATCAGGGTGAAATGCCATAGGTCAATCTGACTCCTATCGGGCTGCTTAGTCTAGGTCAAGTTGTAGCTTATGAAAATCATCTTGTGTTTTTATTTCCCTGTAAATTATGCTGTCATCAGCAAAGAGTCTAAGCTTGCTGTGTGTGTTGTAGGTATTCCGGTAAGTCATTTATATAGATGAGAAACAGTATTGGACCCAATACTTTCCTTGTGGTACACCAGATGTGACGGGTACTGAGGTGGAGGAAATGCCATTAATGACTACTGTTTGTGTTATGTCCTGTAAAAATGCCTGAATCCAATTTAGTGTGTTATTTTCAATACCATAGAATTTGAGTTTGTAAAGGAGGTGACGATGTGAGACTTTGTCGAACGCTTTAGCGAAGGCCATTATGATCAAGTCAACTTATGTGTTTCTATAATTTGATTGTGCTAGTTCTAGAACATGTAGAATGACGTCTATTAATTGTGTTTCAAACGACCTTGATTTTCTGAAGCCGTGCTGAAGATCGTATAATATATGATTTTTTTCAAGATGAGATATGATGCTACTTGTAATGATGTGCTCCATGAGCTTACAACATATGCACGTTAAAGATATTGGCCTTTAGTTTACGGGTTTGTAGTTTTTCCCCTTTTTGAAAGCTGGGGCTTTATTAGCATGTTTCCAGTCCTTCGGTGTTTCTCCAGTTTCAAGTGACTTTTTGAATATCGATGTAAGAATTGGTGAGATATGTTCCTTTAGTTCTTTAACTCTGCTATTGATATTGTGCGGGCCGCAAGCTTTATGTGGATTTATGTTTGACAGTAATTGAGTAATACATGCTTCAGTGATAGGTAGGTAGGGACTTGTACCTTTGTCTGGGATGTTATCATCTGTTTATCTGTAAATACTGATTGAAACTGTTGACCTCAGTGACTGACTAGTTTGCCGTCTTTTTTCAAATGTGCAACAACAGTGTTATCAGATTGTGTGCTTTTGATATAGCTGAACAGATTTTTTGGTTTTGGGATTTGATGTTTCATATTGACCAGGTTCGTCTATTGGTATGTCAAAGATCATTTTTTCAATATATTTCCAATATTCTACTCGTAATTCTTTTTGTACTATTTGTTTCAACTTTTATATTTTTTCTGGATCTTTCCTCCTTTTTTGATAAGCTTTGTTTTTCTTATTGATAAGCCTACGCAGTTTGTCTGTTACCCAAGGTAATTTATTTGTGTAAGTTATCATTTTGTGTGGTACATTTGTTTCTATAGATTTTATGAGGTCTATGTTTAAATTTTCCCACAGTTCATTTACATTACTGTGTTTGTATTTTTCTTGTATTGTAGATCAGCGTTTTGTGTTCTCCCAATTTGCTGTATTAAATTTCATGATTTTTCTAGGTAGTTCCCGTACCCTTTTCAGTCATGTGTCAATTTCAAGGTACACTATATCATTGTCTGCTTTACCAATTGGTGGTTAAGTTATTATTTTATTTACACTAGATGGATTATTAGTACAGAACAGATTTTGGGTTATGTCTTTGCGTGTTTCTATGTCTACCATTTGTTGTAAATAGTGGTCAAAAGCTATGTCTAGGAGTTGTTGGTGTCATTTTTGTTCTGGTTTTCGAGCAATAATAGATGAAACTGACCAATCAATATGGCCTTAGTTAAAGTCTCCTCCAAGCCATATGTTAGAATTTGAGATGTTTTTGATTTATTTTAAAGAACTATTTAAGTTTTCTTTTCAAGAGATGTTCCATCATATCATCTGATGGGGGTCGGTAATAACATCCGACAATGATCTTTTTGGTGCCTGAGATGTTTATTTCAGCCCATACTTTTTCACAATTTGTTTGGAATTCATCTATTTTGGAGCTTATAAAATCTTTGGTGATAGCAATTAATACTTTGCCATAACTTTTTCCTTTGTTGTTTTGTGTTCTATCTTTTCGGTACACATTGTAAAGGTTTGGTGGAAAAGGTTCATGTGATGGAATATTTGGATTCAATCAGGTTTCAGTACCTATGATTATATCAGGTTTTGCAGAGTTAATAATTTCTTCAAGTTCTGTTTTTTTATTACAGATAGACTGAAAATTAATGTTTACCAAATTTTAATTTTTTTTAGATTTAGACGAGGTTGATTTAGATGGAATTTTTTGATTTTTTTCAATCAGTTTTGGTGATGAAGTAGCTACTGGGACACCAGAGCTACTGACCAGAGAACTTGTGCTTAAGTTTGAGAACTGATTTTCTGTTTCAATGTTATAGATGGAGTTAAATAAAGCAGTTGAAAAATTTGCCATTCCACAATTGATACATTCCCAGGACACATTACTAGCAGCCATGAATCTGAATACACCCGTGTGGATATGTTGGCATTGTTTGTGGAACCATTTATCGCAGTTATCACATCATACTGCCCTGGTCTTCCAAGTCACAGCCTTGCCACAAGTACCGCAAGGCCATTTTGGTGTTCTGGGCTCTTGGTTAGTTTCTGTGTCAAAAGCGTTTGTTAGTAGTAAGATAAAGATGTATTTACTTACTGGTCTACCTTTGTTTACTTTGAGCTGGGTGGCAAGTACTCTTGTCGTTCGAATGTTTGAATGGTTATTGATAGAACGAGCTTGACATGTATATACTGGCTTAAATATATTTAGTTGGGTTATTACTAATATTGTGATGGACAAGATCAGTGGGTATAATATAGCTGCATTATAATAATGTTTACCTTTTACCAGTGCTCGAATTTCAGAGCTGTGAAAAGTGGGTAATTTTGTTAGTTGAGCAATTGTTAATCTTCGTCTCCTGGGCAACTCAGGATTACAGGTTAAGTTGATAGTCACGTGAGATATGTTCCTTTAGTTCTTTAACTCTGCTATTGATATTGTGCGGGCCGCAAGCTTTATGTGGATTTATGTTTGACAGTAATTGAGTAATACATGCTTCAGTGATAGGTAGGTAGGGACTTGTACCTTTGTCTGGGATGTTATCATCTGTTTATCTGTAAATACTGATTGAAACTGTTGACCTCAGTGACTGACTAGTTTGCCGTCTTTTTTCAAATGTGCAACAACAGTGTTATCAGATTGTGTGCTTTTGATATAGCTGAACAGATTTTTTGGTTTTGGGATTTGATGTTTCATATTGACCAGGTTCGTCTATTGGTATGTCAAAGATCATTTTTTCAATATATTTCCAATATTCTACTCGTAATTCTTTTTGTACTATTTGTTTCAACTTTTATATTTTTTCTGGATCTTTCCTCCTTTTTTGATAAGCTTTGTTTTTCTTATTGATAAGCCTACGCAGTTTGTCTGTTACCCAAGGTAATTTATTTGTGTAAGTTATCATTTTGTGTGGTACATTTGTTTCTATAGATTTTATGAGGTCTATGTTTAAATTTTCCCACAGTTCATTTACATTACTGTGTTTGTATTTTTCTTGTATTGTAGATCAGCGTTTTGTGTTCTCCCAATTTGCTGTATTAAATTTCATGATTTTTCTAGGTAGTTCCCGTACCCTTTTCAGTCATGTGTCAATTTCAAGGTACACTATATCATTGTCTGCTTTACCAATTGGTGGTTAAGTTATTATTTTATTTACACTAGATGGATTATTAGTACAGAACAGATTTTGGGTTATGTCTTTGCGTGTTTCTATGTCTACCATTTGTTGTAAATAGTGGTCAAAAGCTATGTCTAGGAGTTGTTGGTGTCATTTTTGTTCTGGTTTTCGAGCAATAATAGATGAAACTGACCAATCAATATGGCCTTAGTTAAAGTCTCCTCCAAGCCATATGTTAGAATTTGAGATGTTTTTGATTTATTTTAAAGAACTATTTAAGTTTTCTTTTCAAGAGATGTTCCATCATATCATCTGATGGGGGTCGGTAATAACATCCGACAATGATCTTTTTGGTGCCTGAGATGTTTATTTCAGCCCATACTTTTTCACAATTTGTTTGGAATTCATCTATTTTGGAGCTTATAAAATCTTTGGTGATAGCAATTAATACTTTGCCATAACTTTTTCCTTTGTTGTTTTGTGTTCTATCTTTTCGGTACACATTGTAAAGGTTTGGTGGAAAAGGTTCATGTGATGGAATATTTGGATTCAATCAGGTTTCAGTACCTATGATTATATCAGGTTTTGCAGAGTTAATAATTTCTTCAAGTTCTGTTTTTTTATTACAGATAGACTGAAAATTAATGTTTACCAAATTTTAATTTTTTTTAGATTTAGACGAGGTTGATTTAGATGGAATTTTTTGATTTTTTTCAATCAGTTTTGGTGATGAAGTAGCTACTGGGACACCAGAGCTACTGACCAGAGAACTTGTGCTTAAGTTTGAGAACTGATTTTCTGTTTCAATGTTATAGATGGAGTTAAATAAAGCAGTTGAAAAATTTGCCATTCCACAATTGATACATTCCCAGGACACATTACTAGCAGCCATGAATCTGAATACACCCGTGTGGATATGTTGGCATTGTTTGTGGAACCATTTATCGCAGTTATCACATCATACTGCCCTGGTCTTCCAAGTCACAGCCTTGCCACAAGTACCGCAAGGCCATTTTGGTGTTCTGGGCTCTTGGTTAGTTTCTGTGTCAAAAGCGTTTGTTAGTAGTAAGATAAAGATGTATTTACTTACTGGTCTACCTTTGTTTACTTTGAGCTGGGTGGCAAGTACTCTTGTCGTTCGAATGTTTGAATGGTTATTGATAGAACGAGCTTGACATGTATATACTGGCTTAAATATATTTAGTTGGGTTATTACTAATATTGTGATGGACAAGATCAGTGGGTATAATATAGCTGCATTATAATAATGTTTACCTTTTACCAGTGCTCGAATTTCAGAGCTGTGAAAAGTGGGTAATTTTGTTAGTTGAGCAATTGTTAATCTTCGTCTCCTGGGCAACTCAGGATTACAGGTTAAGTTGATAGTCACGTGAGATATGTTCCTTTAGTTCTTTAACTCTGCTATTGATATTGTGCGGGCCGCAAGCTTTATGTGGATTTATGTTTGACAGTAATTGAGTAATACATGCTTCAGTGATAGGTAGGTAGGGACTTGTACCTTTGTCTGGGATGTTATCATCTGTTTATCTGTAAATACTGATTGAAACTGTTGACCTCAGTGACTGACTAGTTTGCCGTCTTTTTTCAAATGTGCAACAACAGTGTTATCAGATTGTGTGCTTTTGATATAGCTGAACAGATTTTTAGGTTTTGGGATTTGATGTTTCATATTGACCAGGTTCGTCTATTGGTATGTCAAAGATCATTTTTTCAATATATTTCCAATATTCTACTCGTAATTCTTTTTGTACTATTTGTTTCAACTTTTATATTTTTTCTGGATCTTTCCTCCTTTTTTGATAAGCTTTGTTTTTCTTATTGATAAGCCTACGCAGTTTGTCTGTTACCCAAGGTAATTTATTTGTGTAAGTTATCATTTTGTGTGGTACATTTGTTTCTATAGATTTTATGAGGTCTATGTTTAAATTTTCCCACAGTTCATTTACATTACTGTGTTTGTATTTTTCTTGTATTGTAGATCAGCGTTTTGTGTTCTCCCAATTTGCTGTATTAAATTTCATGATTTTTCTAGGTAGTTCCCGTACCCTTTTCAGTCATGTGTCAATTTCAAGGTACACTATATCATTGTCTGCTTTACCAATTGGTGGTTAAGTTATTATTTTATTTACACTAGATGGATTATTAGTACAGAACAGATTTTGGGTTATGTCTTTGCGTGTTTCTATGTCTACCATTTGTTGTAAATAGTGGTCAAAAGCTATGTCTAGGAGTTGTTGGTGTCATTTTTGTTCTGGTTTTCGAGCAATAATAGATGAAACTGACCAATCAATATGGCCTTAGTTAAAGTCTCCTCCAAGCCATATGTTAGAATTTGAGATGTTTTTGATTTATTTTAAAGAACTATTTAAGTTTTCTTTTCAAGAGATGTTCCATCATATCATCTGATGGGGGTCGGTAATAACATCCGACAATGATCTTTTTGGTGCCTGAGATGTTTATTTCAGCCCATACTTTTTCACAATTTGTTTGGAATTCATCTATTTTGGAGCTTATAAAATCTTTGGTGATAGCAATTAATACTTTGCCATAACTTTTTCCTTTGTTGTTTTGTGTTCTATCTTTTCGGTACACATTGTAAAGGTTTGGTGGAAAAGGTTCATGTGATGGAATATTTGGATTCAATCAGGTTTCAGTACCTATGATTATATCAGGTTTTGCAGAGTTAATAATTTCTTCAAGTTCTGTTTTTTTATTACAGATAGACTGAAAATTAATGTTTACCAAATTTTAATTTTTTTAGATTTAGACGAGGTTGATTTAGATGGAATTTTTTGATTTTTTTCAATCAGTTTTGGTGATGAAGTAGCTACTGGGACACCAGAGCTACTGACCAGAGAACTTGTGCTTAAGTTTGAGAACTGATTTTCTGTTTCAATGTTATAGATGGAGTTAAATAAAGCAGTTGAAAAATTTGCCATTCCACAATTGATACATTCCCAGGACACATTACTAGCAGCCATGAATCTGAATACACCCGTGTGGATATGTTGGCATTGTTTGTGGAACCATTTATCGCAATTATCACATCATACTGCCCTGGTCTTCCAAGTCACAGCCTTGCCACAAGTACCGCAAGGCCATTTTGGTGTTCTGGGCTCTTGGTTAGTTTCTGTGTCAAAAGCGTTTGTTAGTAGTAAGATAAAGATGTATTTACTTACTGGTCTACCTTTGTTTACTTTGAGCTGGGTGGCAAGTACTCTTGTCGTTCGAATGTTTGAATGGTTATTGATAGAACGAGCTTGACATGTATATACTGGCTTAAATATATTTAGTTGGGTTATTACTAATATTGTGATGGACAAGATCAGTGGGTATAATATAGCTGCATTATAATAATGTTTACCTTTTACCAGTGCTCGAATTTCAGAGCTGTGAAAAGTGGGTAATTTTGTTAGTTGAGCAATTGTTAATCTTCGTCTCCTGGGCAACTCAGGATTACAGGTTAAGTTGATAGTCCGTTCGTTTACTTCCGGTAATATTGGATCATGTGATCGTAGGGCGGCAACTGTGATTTTCATTCATTGATATGAAAGATTCAGATTTCTTTATTTGATGAATTTTCAGTGTAATTTTTGTTGTCTGTCAAATCAATACCTGTTTACAAAGTATAAAATATGGTTTTCAATGGCAGATGCCTAATTTTCGTTATAAATAACTTTCTTCTAGAGCCAAAGTGAGATACGTCAATCAAGTCACGCATGCGCACCCCTTATTACAGGTATCGACATAATAAAAATACTGATAACAAAGTCAGTAATATTACTAATAAAAACAATACTCAAGATTTAATTATAGTGTTGTGATGGTGACCTTTTAGACTAACTTTATTTAAAGAATCGATATGGTTACCCATTAACATTATCATGTACTGTGCCGTTTTAAATAAATTGGTTACTTTTAAAACTAAATTTCAAAACCAAACCTTTATATATATTGAGGAAGTTGGGTAAAGTTTTAAGTGATTTGTAGTGACGAAATTCCTGACTTAATGATTTGTCAGTAAATACATAGATAAAATTCATTGAAATCCAAAACACCACAACTAACACGGAAATAGTGACTTGTGATATATAAACACCGTTAGAAATTATCAAAGGAATAACATCGTTCAAATTAGAAAATTAACAATGGTTACCTAATAATTATTTGTACTTATATTTTTGCATTGAGCTAAGAGATATTTGAAACTTTTAAACAAAGACAAATTTTCAAAACATAGCTGACTATGGTTGTTCCACATACATTTGAATACTGACGATCCTTTTAAGTAGTTATCAAAGGTACCAGGATTATAATTTAGTACGCCAGACGCGCGTTTCGTCTACATAAGACTCATCAGTGACGCTCATATCAAAATATTTATAAAGCCAAACTAGTACAAAGGTGAAGAGCATTTAGGATCCAAAATTCCAAAAAGTTGTGCCAAATACGTCTAAGGTAAGCATTGATTCTAATGAAAACATTTCGATGAATAAAAAAAAGATAAATCTTTTAAAATCATTAAATAGCATATCCGTCTAATTAACAGTGTTTTGGGGAAAAAGAATTAAAAATTTTGCAATAACAATATCAGAAACAGAAAGTCGGGTATACATTTTATCAGTCAGGCGTGTTATATTTAATTAATTTGTATGAAAAACGTACAAAACAAAACTGTTTGATTTATTATATCACTTCAAATTTCTTGTAAAAAACTATTTAATATTTTCAGGCTTAATGTTATAATCAAATCATTAACATTTAACAGTACACAAAACATAACATATGCTGGTCAATTTGTAAACCTTCCTTATGCGTTATTACAAAAGAGCAAGGGTGTATTCGAATGGAAAACGCATTCGCATTTCTATAACAAAAATAGATATTCGTCGTAATCTATACAACAGTAAATTCATAAAATTCAACCAAGCTTTGAAGGCGTCGTATTTTTTTTCCAATGACTTTCTGCATCTATGGTCATTTTTTCTGACTTTTTATAACGTCTTTACACTAAAATTTATTTGATATACACTGGTTAACATTTTTGTATTTATTTCTTGTATTGGCTCCTTTGTAACGCGTGCAAATCCTCTAAGATCTGTACTTTGTGTTTGGAGTCCTTCTTTAATAAGCCATTTTCAAATGTGTTTATCCTTTTTTCTATTGGTGTGCGGTATCGACGCTTTTCCTTGTCCGGGTAAAGTTTGACAGAGAAAACATGTTTAACCCCACCACATTCTGTATGTGCCAAACCTTAGTCTGAAAACTGTTATTCAGTGCTCAATGATCAATTGATTGGGGTTTTGTTGAGTAAGTCAATAGATTTTTTCATGAATCAGTACATCATACATTACTGTTTCATTATCATATAATATACGATGTGGTAAATTGGCCAATGAAACAATTTTACACCAGAAACCAAATAACATAGAAATAACAACTCATGTTTATTTTGTAAGAAATAGTTTGCCATCTCATTTGTTAATATATTTGCAGTAGGATTATATTCATACGGTTCATACTATATTTTTATAGCTATTCCATCAAATGTTCATCCAAATAATATGAACTACAATGTAACTGAAGGCGGACGATTCGGTCCGTTAATATGTAATGCTTCCTGTGGTCCTCCGTGCACTTTCCGATGGGTTGGACCTGCCTCTATCATAAACTCCAGTGAGTTGGTCATCAATAATGCAACACGGAAAGATAATGGTACATATAAATGCGAAGCTACGAATACAATGGGTACATCAAAAGGACAAATTGTTCTCATTATTATCTGTAAGTTCATATTACTATTAAACAATGTAACATTTTCTGATGTGTGAAAATTAATCAATATAATACATTTATCTATATAGTTTGTTTATTTTCTTTGCATGATTATATGTCAAATCGTATATGTCAAAATAGTCAAAATATGATCAACTGAATTTGTATGTAGCGAGTTCATCATTTTAATTTTTTTCGTTCAGTTGCCCAGCGGATGACATATCGATTTATTTATTTTCTGTTCAGCCATGTAATGTTACAAACAACAGTTTTAAATTGTATATAATTGGATACTATAATTTTTTTCTAACATTAACAGTCATTTAATTTTTTTTTTCTCATGATGAAATACCAATAATAAAACAATACAATTTCTGAATAATCAGTCATTTAAGATGTTTACAGTGAATCATCGGTACATGTTTCCTCAGATACAATTTTTTATAATTTGCCAAAATGAAGATTTTTATAGGTTTCGTTTTCAAAATATAATGTAAAATATTGGTCACCGTGTTATTTTTCTGTCTAGTTATATGAACATACAAGAGTAAAATCTATCGAATAAAGGCTTTATACACCAAAGGAAACAATGAATTCGTTAAAAACTTATTTATATCATGGACATATTTTTCTAGTAATTTAGAACGGTCAAATATATCTTTATGTCCCATCAACGATAGTAGAGGGGCATTATGTTTTCTGGTGTGTGGGTCCGTTCGTCCGTCCGTTCGTTCGTCCCGCTTCAGGTTAAAGTTTTTGGTCAAGGTAGTTTTTGATGAAGTTGAACTTAGTACACATGTTCCCTATGATATGATCGGTCCACTGAACATAGAAAATAATAGTGCGAGTTGGGCATCCGTGTACTTGGGACACATTCTTGTTCCATTATGAGACATTATGAGACATTATGAGACATTATGAAAATTTTGGATTTTCCAGAT
Organism: Mytilus galloprovincialis; assembly: GCA_037788925.1. Taxonomy (NCBI): domain Eukaryota; kingdom Metazoa; phylum Mollusca; class Bivalvia; order Mytilida; family Mytilidae; genus Mytilus; species Mytilus galloprovincialis. The sequence goes on from CM075333.1 coordinate 49,016,574, forward strand.
TTATTAAAAAAAAATGTCATCAATATCCATCCTGTATTGAACATGTTAAACAAAATATATTATTCCTCAAAAACTTGTGCTTTTATAAATCATATCACGTCTTGCATATCAATTATTCTCTCTTACCAACTCAAATTGAAAAGCAAACAGAGCACCCCTAGCCCTGCAAATTTGGACAAAAATATAAAAAAAAGCTAAAATTTACTTAATAAAACAATCAGTTGGATAATTTTCTTGCATACATTCATATGAAATACTTATATCTTTAGGCTTACATATTGTCAAACGTCTTTTTATTCACATCGTTACGAAAAATTGCTTATTTAGGATTTTCGCTTACTTGTCTGTTTTTCAAAATCGGTTGCTGCAGAAGTTGCTAAAACTTTAAAATTTTGAAAGCAGTATAATCGAAATTAGTGCAAAATTGTTGATCAGTTGTGTTTTTTAAAACAAGTATCAGGAAAACTTACTTATTGTTGGATCTGCAGGGTTCACAGCATGTCAGATACTTTTTTCCACTTACTGAAAACAATTCAGTAGCTTTTGAGAATACATCAACATTTTTATCTAAGGGAGGGGAAAATGACAAAAATTGAGAACATCTAATAAATAAAAAATCGTGTTTGTGTTCTAATTTGTGTTTACGAAAATAGCTTTGATCAATTGAGAGCAAAAATGCTTTTATATGTGTTTTATATGGATGCAGATAATTTGAACGCAAACGGTGTTTTGATATATGATTTTAACCCTTCCTTTTTCTTTGCACATGTTGTATGGATTTTGTAAAATCTTCAAGAAGTAGGAATAATATTTCCCATTGCCATAATATTTTGTATTTTGTAAAGAAAATAATAGATCTCTACATGGAAGTTTATAAGCTGGCAAATACATTACATTACACGAAAACTGGATCTCTTTAAGTCATTATATATTTTATTCTGAAGGATAGAAATAGCAAAACTTGATATGGTCAGGAATTTTTCAAAAATAAAGCTACATAGATTGCAGAAAGGGAGAAGTGAATGCAAGATTGTTGTTAAGTTGAATGATTAAAGGGGTTGAGTGTTTGAAATCCATAGGGTTCCGTTTCTTAAAAAAATGTGGTAGGGGTAATATTTTCAATTCATTTATTGTTTTATACTGATAAAATTACATAGTGGTATATATTGTTTTTATGTTTTCAACCTTTTTGTATCACATAAAAATGAGATTTTATAGTGTTCGCTACACGCATCCACATTCGTTCTATTACAACTGTATATGCTGATCTACATGAAAAACTGTACCTTGTAGGTCGCATTGTTAATTATAGAAACTCATACATATAGTCTTGAATCTACTATTTTGCATCCCATAATTTTCCAATGTATCAGGTGTGGAATTTAGAATGCTCACGAATCAAAGAAAATCCAGGTATCTATGATGAGTTTATTTGAGCTTGTCTCAAAGCATTCGCTGATAGTTGTGCATGATCTTGAAACTTTAAAACACAAAGTATTAAAGCAAGTTTACTTTCTTAAAGTGAAAGAAATAAAAATAAGTGTGCCTATTGTATTGCTAAATAGAAGAGATGCATGTTGTATTATCAATTTCCGTTTACCAAATAATGGACAATAGAGTAAAGCAAAACAATAATATTAGTGGATTGTACAAAAAACATAGCATTCCACGTATTGATTCCAAATAACATTTGCAATAAATATTAACTATTTACCTTTTGTGACTGACACAATGGCGTACAAGGGCAGTAAGTTAGAATAAAGTACCTTTTCATGAGAAATGCACGGTTCTTAACTTGAGTATCACATAATCATTTTTGTGTGTATGTATGTTGGCGTTTCTTTTTGTACCAGATCAGTGTTTCTATTGTTGTGTTTCCTCTTATAGATGATTTGTTTCCCTCATTTTTGGTACATGACCCAGATTTGTTTCAGTAAAATCGATTTATGACTATTGAACAGCGGTAAACTACTATGGTCTTTATTCATGAAACTAAAACCAGGTCCAGTAATATTACAGCACTCAGCAAACATCGATCCCTCTTAAGCCCCTTGAAATATATTAAGTGTGGTTTGCACCTTCTCTATATTTTCAGCATAGATAATAGCCAGGTTTCTGTTATTTTACTGCATTTTGAGCTTGAACTTAAAACTAGACGACGCAAGTTAAACACATTAATTCAGATTTAGTTATCTACTATACTGAAATTTAAGATAAAATAATATATTTGTCTCAACATCAATCATATGAAAAAACAAATAATATATGTTTTGCTTTTTCTGAAACATTTCTGTTCGCAGATGGACCTTACCAAGTGATACTGTCTCCAAATGAAACATCCGTCAAGGTAAATGAGTATAGTGATGTCCCAGATATCACGTGTACAGCAGACTGTCAGCCAGATTGTACTTTAATGTGGATAACACCAACTGGTCAAGTGATATCAAATGAAATCTTAAGTTTGAAGGAGATTCAGAGGAACCAAACGGGGACATATCACTGTAATGCTAGTAATGTCATAGGCAATATGGTATCCACTGATGTAACCATCAATGTTCTTTGTAAGTATTCATACCAATGTGTTATCATTGATTATAAGCAACCAGAATTCAAAACTGAAGCACAAATCACAACAGACATTTTTACCGAAGATTAATAATTACGATATTTTGCCTCCGTGATTTTGCACCAAATTTGAAAAATAAAATACCCAAACTAGCGACACATCTGTGTTTACCTTTATATAGAGAGAGTTCGCTTCCTCGTGGTGTATCTATCAAACAATATTTATAGCGCAGCGATCACATATAGCAATATGATTCATAGATCGGGATTCGAATACCCATAATAGTACATTTTCGTGAATTATTTCTTCTCTTGTCAACAGTCATTCTGAATTTATATTATCCTTCCGAATAAATAGAATCTAAGTAACATCAACTGGATACCAAATAAAAATATATATGTGCAATGCTTATTTAAAGATGGTGTGTATATTGTATGAAACTAATAGTTGTGCATCATTATGCGATTGGTGTGAATAGTTAAGGTTCAAACTCGGTTCGTAAGTTTTTGTCAATCAGGTAGCCTGTTTTATGTTTTAATGTTTCTTGTTTTAAAAACCAGATAATATCCATTGCTATATATTTTCCAACTTATATGTTTCAAGTATATTCTGACAAAACATACACACAAGTACATTGGAGATTGTTCATTCAATAAAACGTTTTCTACGAGGTAATGAACAAAAATTAATCATCTAAAGATGAAGCCTCCTTTGCTGAAGTCAGTATGACAAAATACATGTATTTGAACGGTTTCTTTTTGTCTATGATGAAAAATTTCAGATGGACCAGAAAAAGTAACACTTTTTCCAAATACCAAAAAATACATCGTAAATGAAGGAGATCATGTTCCTAATATTAATTGTTCTGCGGAATGTAAGCCAGTATGTAAATGGAATTGGATAGGACCAAAGGGACAAATTTTGCCTTCTGACGAGTTAAGTTTACAGAACATAAATAGAAGTCAAGACGGGATATATAAATGCAATGCAACTAATATAGTCAGCAGCATGTTGTCATCAGGCATAGATGTAATAGTAAATTGTGAGTATATGTATATCCAATATACATTTAATAGGCAATTGTCATTAAATAGTTTAGTCACTTGGTCATTTTTAACACAGCAGTTGTTTCTGTCCATTATCCTATCCAGAATACCCAAAAGACGCTATACCTCCAAACATAAAATTTCGGCAAAACTCAGTATTACCTTTTTCTTAATACAAAAAATGTTAGTAGCGATGCATGTCTGTAAAAAAAAGATTTTTCTAGTTACCATGAGTGACTATGTTTATGCTTCCTCTGAAACTATCAATGTTTGAAACAAATGAAAAGAGATGAATAAATTATATGGTGAACTACTCAAAACTCATTAGTCTACATGATGACGGTTTCCATTCTGTAACATTGGCAAAGCATTTGTCGAAAGCATCCTTTACGAAATAAACTGTGCTTAATATGAATAAAAACTGTAAATATGCTGAAATGGGCAGTTCACGTGCATTTAATATTTCGAGGTAAAAGTCAACATTAAAGATTGTTCTTCATATTTTCACTTTTATACGACTTCATTTTCAAACAGTATAAGCATCAATGAAATACTCTTTTAACCGTCTTTATATTTTGAATCTTAATATTGGTAATATGCTATGAAACCGGGATCATGCATGGAAATAACAGTTAAAATAATATTAAAAGACTTAACAAATTATCTAAAAATATTAAGTATCTCACCATAATAGACGATATTTATCAGTCATTAATTATATGTGGAGTGTCATGACTACGTTATATCAATAAACATACAAGTACATGAAGTCGATAAAGCCAGAAGATGTTTTTCAGATATGTCTTCTATAGACGAGTAAGCTTTCTTTGAAAGCTTTCTCAAGAAAAATGATACACATGGTTAGTTGATGATTGCTTGATGATGTTTGACATCCCTTTCAAATCTATTGGCTATATCATCGCGGTCATTTAATGTTGATTGAGAAACCCTGAGTGCATTGAGAAAACTTTGAACCGCCTGCCAGAAAAAATGACAATCCTAAAAAAATAAGATTTAGATCAAATGCACCTACCATGTTTGATATTCGAACTGACAACCTCGGTGTTGAGGTACAAGTGATACAGTAGACTCAGACCGTTTATCTACCGAGTCCCCGATACACCTGGTAGCAGAGTACTAAAAAACAATCACATTCCATGCCGTATTTAAGAATTTCACTGTAAGCAAGTTGGAAGAATTTAACTTTCTGAAAATAACTAAACCGTTCTACAACAAATCTCGCTTGCTGTACTTCATAGAATATTCCATACAGCAACATCTTTGACCTAACAAAGGCTCCTTTAACTGTACAGATTTTGTTATACTATTTCTAATTTATACAGATGGACCATCTCGTGTTGTACTCTCTCCAAACAAAACGAAGTATACAGTAAAGGAAAACGAATCTTTACAAACTAGTATTTCATGCACTGCAACATGTCAACCCCCTTGTGTGGGATCATGGACAAAAGATACCGGCGAATTTGTATCCTTGTATAACTTAAGTTTGCCTGCCATCAAAAGGAACCAAACTGGGTTATATAGATGTAATATCAGTAATAGTGTTAGCAGCATGACATCTACTGATATTTCTGTTATTGTTACATGTAAGTATATATGCATTGCTTCAATGAAGTTAACGTCGATGTAAGTAAAATATCAGTACTCGATTCAGTTTGACGTTATATTATATTTTTTTATCGTCATTTTGAAGTGGAATCTTTATATTATTTAGTCGGCATGTTTCACAAAATTCACTAAATTGATTTTTATTGTATTTTCTATTCTTTTTTATATACATCATATCTAGTTTAGGGGTTATATGTTTTTTTAATGATCTATTCATGTGATAAAATACTACTTTATTTATTTGTTTTTGAATCGTAGTTGGTGCAGAAATCAAGGACATCACTATCAGCGGTGGAAATTTTACAGTTCCTGAAAATGTAAAATCACAACTGACTTGTGAAATTGATGGTGTTCCTGAGCCTATCGGAAGCTGGTTTTATAATGAAAAAGAGAAACTAAGTTCTGAAAATCAAATTGTTTACAATGTGGTTCCTTTGTGTAATGATACTGGGAATTATACATGTACAGCAGAGAATTCCGACGGGAAGGCAAACCAAACCAAAGAACTGTTTGTATTGTGTAAGTAAGTCTTTGCATGTGTATTTATTAATTTCTGTTTGTGTTAGTAATACTGCTGGTGCTACTGTTAAGCTTTTAGTTTATTCATATTGAGTCAGAAAACAGAAAGATAATCACTAACAGACGAAATTATTAGTTTTGTAAAAAGTCGTCAGATAAACCTCGGGCAACAGTTTTGACAATTGTATCCTCTTTATCAATTACCAATTTAAACTCTCTTGATTATCATAATATAATGATAAAAGTAAAATGCAACATTAAATTTATAGTAATTATCATATGACTATAATTTTTTTGTTTTCCCATTAGCTAAAAGCGTAGGCAATCCACTGTGATAAAACATTATATTCACCGCGAGGAAAATTACCAAAGGTTTATATGATATCTGGAACAGCGTCCGAACAAATATAGATATTGTAAGCCAACGTCAATGACTTAGGTTTATGACGTCATGCAAATTCTTGTTTTTCTTGTTTTCAATGTATGTTTTATTTTATTTTTTTCTTGTTTTTTTGTGTATTTTAGTAAAACTTTATTGAATATTTCAACTTATGAAAGTTAGTAAAATCTAGAAGTAGATAGTATATATAGTATACAACATGGAACAGTTTTAAAAGTACTAAGAAATTTGAGAAGGATTAAAGGTCATATAATAAAACAAGTGTTGCTTTTGGTTTTAGTTAATACAATGATTTATCAACCCATAAAATACGAGTTCAACCTAGGACGCTGGCCTCGGTGAATGTCATATATGATACCGAGTTTCACTAGTTCAATACTGTTTATTCACGAAATTTCGTGGAAATTTAATACTGCTCATTTTCCTTGTATAAAATTATATCCGTTAGTTAGAACTCAATTTCAATCTGAATTCATGTATAAAAATAAGAATAAAAACATGTAAATGTTTGTATTTCAATATATAAGTTCTTTTAAAAAAACGTAATTTGATTATTTTATTGTTTTAGGTTCACCTAGACCAGTTGTTGAACTACCATCAAATATTGCTGTCGGCAATGATAGTATTTTGGAAATAAATGTGATATTTTTTTCTTACCCAAAGCCAGAAGTATCTTGGACGTTTAGTAAAAATGGTTCCTTTGAAATAGTGAGTTCAAATGACACAATTGGCATATATCAACATGTATCATCAATTTATATTACTGATATAAAGACATCTCAGTATGGAATGTACGTTCTGAAAGTAACAAATGGAATTCCAAATGATTTAAAGCAAACCTTTGAGGTCTTGCCACAACGTAAGTAATAACAGCGGTAGGCATACAGGTCTGATTCATCTCATCTTGACCACGATTTAAAGCTTTACCTGAATTCACAGTAAACAGATCTATGAGTGTAACTTGAAGCTAGTTATTAACAATATTGTAACTTATTTCTAAAAAGATGAAAAAAAAAATAATATAAACACCAGATGGTAGCTTTAAATTTATGCGACAAGCATACAAATTAAGAAGGTTATTTAGCTAAAAATAAACAGGTTTGATCCACAATTTATATATAAGGAAATGCAATTTCCAAGTCAGAAATATGACAATTGTTTTCTATTCGTCTGAGTGATGTGTTTGGGTTTTTTATCTTATCTTTTCATGATGGTCATTCCGTTTTGAATTTTCCATGAAATTCGGTATTTTTTGTTTTTTTTTTGTAAATATTTGGGACACGTTTAACCAAAAACAAAAATAAAGTTGATTGAAGTAAAGAAAGGATAAACAAAGTTAAAAAAAAAAAAAAAAAAAGAAAAAGAAAAAAGGATACATAATTTTATATTAATTCGTACAGGTTCGAGATTACTTTGAATGTTGGCCCTATATATTTTACTTACGTGTAAACCTAAATTAAATGTATTACATGTATATACAAATGGTGTCAAATACAGTTTTCTTGGTGATAAAGAATACTTACTTCATGAGAGACTGTCCACAACACTCCAGTAAGGTTGTTATAAATGATTAAGTGGTGGTGTTCTTAGAAGTACCAGAATAAGAACTAAAGTTTATTTTCAAAAGATTATTGTACACCATACAAAGAAATTATCAGATATATAGAATAACAACAACTTCCATCGTTCAATATTAAATTCAATATGTATCGTGCATGTACAACTAAGATCTTTTGTATTGGTTCAGTGTAAAGAAACTTGTATATGCCTGTTAAACATTACATACTAAGAGGTCTATGCAACTGAATAATTTAAGCTTAAGTGAAAGAAATATTGGAACAGAAATGGGTATATCTAAATAGAATATCTTAGAACCAATAAAAAAATGTCTACATTTCAATAAACTGTCATTGAAGACAAAACAAATCGGATTGAAATTTATCACAAGGATACTCAAGTTCTCATTTTGGCTGGTTTTGATATGTCGCATTCTTTAATTCAATATATGTTGAGTTGTAGACTTTCCAGTTAAAACAGCGCCTAGGAATAAAGAGTACATTCAAATCAATTGATAGCTATATATATTAAATAATTTTTTCTATGTTACAGGACAGCCTGATATACCCACAAATTTTAGTGCTTCATGCGATGCGCCCAATTATGCAAATTTGCAATGGATACCTTCATTTCATGGTGGAGATACACAACTATTCAAACTATATTATGCAGTTCAAGATGGACAAATTTTGTTTACAAAGCATCGGATAAATATAAATGAAAATGAAAATGAACTTTTCACCTTGGAAAGAATTAATGGCTTACAGCCTGCAACATCGTATGTCTTCAAACTCATCGCATATAACACGTTTGGAGATTCGAATTTTATTAAAGCGTATTGTAATACAACTAAATCAGGTATTGTTATTTTTTTTAGTAAAATATGAAAGTGTACGGTTTTCTATTCTTTACATGTCGGTTTAAAAATATATTGACTATCCGTGAAAAAAGATAAGGTTTGACAGATTACACTAATAAATCTCACCAGACAGTTTTTTTCTTTCAAATAACAAAATATTTAGACATATTAAAGTTATCAATGAGTGAATTTCAAAAAGACAGTTTCTTGATTGTGAATAAAACATACAGCAGTAAACTGTTTCGTATATTAGATGGATTCAATATTATGATTATAAAACCGTCACGTGTCTTAAATGTTTTATACAGTAATGATTTTTTATTAGCGGTCAACTCATATGCTTCGGAAGAGTAAGTTATGTCCACTCTATAAATGACCCCATTTTATTGGTTTAGTATGAAAGTTCGATGTTATGTTGCATTTTCTTATAAGTAGCAATCATCTACTAAGGAAATAATAATAAATCATATTTGTCATTTTTCTGCACGAATCTTTTTAAGTGCTTCTTATTTATTAAATGTTTAGGGGTATGTTGCAGATTCAGCTATTATTAACCGATTTCATTGTGGAAATATGGTCCGTTGGGACATCGAATAAATGGCTGTTGGGGTATAACTGTCGTCAATGCTAGCAACATAATTGGAAATAGTGTATACATATCCAAGAAGCATTACTATTTAGCTCTTTATTTCGAAGTCTTTATGAACGATGACAGAGGGACAGAGAGTGCACTCAATGTTCACAACATTGTGCAAATGTTATTGTTATTATTTACATTACTAGGTTCAAAATTAGGGGATGTTGAAACAATCGACTTTTTACTTTCAGCATTAGAGGAAGAATCAAACATTGGACTTTATGTAGGCGCATCCATCGGAACATTGGCAGCAGTTTTTTCCATTGGTTTAAGTGTTGTGGTACTCTTTTTACGACGCAAGAAATACCAAGGTACGAAAACTTCTTATACTGTCACTTACAATTGTATACTTCATAGTAATTTCTTACTCGTATTTGGCATGTTTGGTACAACCTTTCGGGATTTTTATTTATGAAATAAATGCTCTTCAACTTCATTATATTTGATTTGGATAAACAACCGTTGTGCTTCAAACGCCATTGATGAATCTTATGTAGACGCATCGTACGTTGGTGTTCTAAATGTTAGGCCTTGTGTCTTTAAAGTGTGTGTATATAAGGACGATTTACTAACCTGTTGGCTCACCACTAATTAGTTAAATCTCATTAGATATTAGGCAAATCATTAATGAAATGCTTTAAATTGATTTGAAGTTTTACTATTTCATTTGTAGGTCCCTTTTGGTCGTTTAGATTTTGACGTGTTTTTGCACTTAAACATCCTTTCACAACTTTTGCGTTTTGTACCTTAAAAATCTAGGAAAGGTTTTTGGACATATCTTCATTTGTTAAAGCAGTAATGATATACACGTTATTTTCACTCATTTTCTGTGATGAATATATCTTAAATTTATATCAAATATACATCGGAAGCATGTTGAATTTTCAGAGAACTGTATTAAGATTGCTGATGGTGGACTCACTTCTCATTGGTATACTCACCTCAGTAGTCACTGCTTCTGTATTGATATGATTTATGTTTTTCATTATTTCCTGTTAGGATAGATTCTAAAATTATCAAGAAACTAAAGTTCCAACTCCCTCAAGCAAAGATGAAGTTGCAGGAATTATTTAATATAACATATAACTTAGCAATCATGAGGTAATTTCATGTTATAAGTACTCTCTCATTTGATGTTTCAGGAAAAAAATCTGAGCGTAATGAAAGGTAAGTTAAGTTTTTTTTATATCTTTTCAAATCAGAATACCTTAGAAATTAAATCAACATTTAGGTAGGTAAGCTGACAGCAGTTAACATGTTTTATATACTTTCGATGCATTTGAATATCAAGTGACAAGACAAGTGTCAGTGGAAAATGGTAGAAACAAAGAGAAGTGCAAAACACCTTTTTTATTTATAATAAGATTGAGCAACACAAATCCCGCCAAAACTCGAGGTGTGGCACTCGTCATGTGAACATGGCACATAATCTTTTAGAAACAAAATGCATTTACCATGGTCACATTAGTTGTTACTTAACTATGACGAACAGGACATTGACACTTTCTACCAAATGACCTTATACTTTGGAAGGGGTGTTTTAATATTTGGGACCTTTGTTTCAATAGATTTTTTTTTATCCTTAACACTATTGCAAGAATCACATGATTATGCAAGATCTGCCTATTCGTGTTAACTTGGAGATGAACAAATAATTTAAAGTCGTTGCTCGAATGTTGGTACAGTTCTACGTAAAGTGCGAAATGGTTACATCTGGTTTTCAACAACTAATAATAATGTCACCTAAATGACTCAGTGTATCATGCCTGCAATCTTTTTTCAACATACCTTTCTAAGCAAGCAACACCCAATACATCTGAAAATTTAAAAATAAAACGATATCCCTTTTGAGGATTTGTTTTGATTAATAATTGTTCGAAATTTAAAACATTATATGAAAAAACTTCTTTGAAAAAATCATAGGATCGCTTCAATCTATAAAGTTTTATGAATCGATGTCTCAATGATTCAACACATTAGCCTGGTATCTTTATGTATTTGTTTGATAATTTTAATTACTTATCATTAACTGTTGCTTAGAAAATAATAAATTTGTCTAATTAAACTTATTTCTATTGCCAGTTGATTATTGATCATTATTGGATTCTTTTAACTGAAGAAGAAGCAAATCAATCCTCATTCATTTTCGAGTTGATTTTTTATTTACAAAAGGAAACTTAAAAAATTGTACTTAATGTCCTTGTTAATTTTATATAATACGATGAACATACATTTTGCGTTACTGTTATACAATGCTATAAAAACATTGTGATTTTGTGAGATACAATGTAGGTTTAGACATGTTTCATTCGTTCTTACAACTTCTATCTATTTGTATCACTGCAATAAATTTCGTCATTTTATTAAGGATAACTGCATACATTGAATGTTCATGTATCAATTTTATGTTGACAAAAACGAGAGAGTTTTCGTTTCTTTTTATTTTTGTGTTTGGTAGACTTAACAAATAATATATTCTGTTGGTTTTCTTTTTTTTCAAGAATGGCCCTAGCTAATGAAGCCGAATATGCAGATGGTATGTATTTGTGATATTTAAAAAATGTTATTTTATGACCAATTTCATTGAATACATAAATCAAAATTTTGTCTTAATGTTATATTCAACGGAAATGTTTTATTTTTCTATTAACAAATATCTGGGCCAATGACCAGAAAACTAAATTTATTGATACTTAACTTTTAGTGTAATAATCGAACAATTGGAGTATTCAAATACAATAAAATCATTTAGTGGTTAGTTAGATATACGTTAAGCAGTTGGTAAAGACATAATAAATGAATGGTAGTATAATACTTTAAAAAGATTTACAATGTAAGAAATTTATTAACATCATTTCTGCTAAACAGGATCATAGTAAATTATATGTCAAACAGTTTTTTTCAATATACTGCTATAATTTCAATAAACATATTTTTGCATTTAGAAAACTGTAAATTGTTCATTTTTTGGAGTATGACCAATAATCAATGTGTCATAGTACAGTGTAATTCACGTTTGGGCGCATTTTACACTTTATCCCTACCATTGTTTATTTGTTTTGTAGAAGTAAACAACCAAGTTTAAGTGATATCCTTTTTGATAGAACATGACACCATGAGACTGATAGCTCTTAATTATGACTTTTGGTGTTCGTCGCTAGAACACATTATAAAAATTGTATGTTTATGAACAAAATAAACAAGATCTTTATGATTATAAAGGCGTCAAATTTTAAATTCAGTTTGTGACATTTGCGACAAAGTTTTGAGAAATGTTTACATTGGACAGAAAATAGACACTGATAACAATGAGGTGTTCACACAAAAGTTAGCGGTGATCTATAATTCAAAAATTGATAACTTTGTATTGATTCACTTATAGGGTCTTTGCATTGGAACTAAACACATTTATTCAAAAACCAGTTGTTGGCATGACACGGGTTATGTTCTTATCATATATGTTATGATGGTATGATACTGAACCCCTAACGGGAAGGATTGTGCCTGATGTTCATATGATGAAATCATAATCTTTCAGTCAGTTCAATTGAAGTCTGGAGCTGGCATGTCAGTTAACTGCTAGAAGTCTGTTGTTATTTATGTATTATTGTCATTTTGTTTGGTTACATCTTCTGACATCAGACTCGGACTTCTCTTGAACTGAATTTTAATGGGCGTATTGTTATGCGTTTAATTTTCTACATTGGCTAGAGGTATAGGGGAGGGTTGAGATCTCACAAGCATGTTTAACATTTTTGCGCCTGTCCCAAGTCAGGAGCCTCTTGCCTTTGTTAGTCTTGTATTATTTCAATTTTAGTTTCTTGTGTACAATTTGGAAATTAGTATGGCGTTCATTATCACTGAACTAGTATATATTTGTTTAGGGGCCAGCTGAAGGACGCCTCCGGGTGCGGGAATTTCTCGCTACATTGAAGACCTGTTGGTGACCTTCTGCTGTTGTTTTTTTCTATGGTCGGGTTGTTGTCTCTTTGGCACATTCCCCATTTCCATTCTCAATTTAACTTCTTTGAGTATTACAAAATATATTGGAGTGTAAAAGCGTTGACTGAAGCACAATGCAGTGGCGGATCCAGGGGGATGGTTCCGGGGGTTGGACCCCCCTTTTTTTGGATGATCAATGCATTTGAATGGGGATATATAGTTGGAAACCCCTCCCTCTTTGTCCTGGGTTGAGACCCCCCCCCCTTTTTTTAAATGGCTGGATCCGCCCCTGCAATGTGCATGTATGAAGCGCAAAAGCTACAATCGCGTATATCGGATTTAATTGATAGATTCAGACCTTGGTTTGCACTTTAAACTTATGGAAGGGATATTATTAAGTTAAGTATCATAATAAATAACATTTTCTTTTTTACAAACGTAGAAGGTCTAAAGGACAATATACTTTACGAATCTGCGGGGAGCAATTTTGGTCAAGGAACCACGAAAGTTGGATACGAAGTTAGTGATAAGAAAAGACATACCAAACATGGAACCGACAACTCTGCATTTCAAGAAACAGCACTGTACAGTGTCGTTCAGAAGAAAACAGGTATAGAACATTTCTTTCTATCGACGATTTAAACTTTATTTAACGTCTTGGTAAACTGTTTAAACAAGATGTATCTGCAATTAACGAGATAATATGTGTTATTTACTTGCATTATATTTTCATTACTTGTACCTTTTGTTGAAAATAATTGGAGGCATGGAATATATGTCAAGATAGAAAGTTGACAATGAAAATGCATTTAAACCATTAACTGGCTTCCATACCAAAAAGGACAAATTGGAGAAATAATACAGTTCCTAATTAAAAAAAATTGACGTATACTGCGTATATTATGTCAATTACTACACTACTGAAAAGATATCATAGGATAACACACAAAATGAAACAAGATAAGATCGTTTATTCAATATTTTATTGCCTTAAAACATTTTATGTCTCCACAAGTTGTACATAAAAGTATTATGAAATTGATATATTCATGTACATCTAATTAAGCTTATTTCTCCTTGAGGGGCGGAAGGACCTTTTTCAGACGTCAAGATTGAACTTTTCTTTTTTTTTTTTGGTGGGAATTCGGGATATGGTCTTTTTTTCTGGAAATTTGAGAATCACACCTATCGGAACTCGAGAATTGAAGATCTATCCTTCTGGATCTTTGAAAGAAAGCTTTATTAATACTTTCATTTTCAGAAATTCGCGATGACGACCCCGTCTTAAGTCGTAACACAAGTGTTAAAAAAATTTGCTGTGAAATGTCCTAATACCGCATGGCGTCATAAATTGCACATGTGGGATTGTTCAGCATTAAAAAATACTTTGAATCATATGCCAAAATTCATGAAGTACGTCAAAAAATATTTATGCTGCATCCTGTCTCAGTTTTTTTTTTTTTTTTAACTATGAAAAATTCCACTGGGTACCTTCTTTGGCTTAGCCGAAATCTGTTGATTATTTTTCTTATAGCTGAACAAATGTTGTCGTCTATTTTCTGATATGGGACACTCCGATTTTGTATGATTATCCCAGGTACTTGGTTCCTTCAGTAACTTAAAGCGATCTAAATGAACAAAACAAAGTATATGACACTCGAATTACTCGTTAAAGTGATAGGATATACTTCTGCATCCACATTGTGCAAAAAAAGGCCACGGGAAATTTGTCAGATTTCTTCAAATTGTTGAATACATGCGTATTGAAATCTTAAATCTATTAGATCATTAATCAAGGACTTTGTTTCTTCTTTACAAGGCCAAGATGGAGTCCGTATCAAGGAAAATAAAGCAAAAAAAGACAATAACAAAGGAAAGACAAATAACACAAAAAATAACAAAAATGAGGATGTCCAAGAACCAAGTGGTAAAGAATCTTCTAAACAGGTGAAGTTTCTATACATTTTTCAAAATAAGTCGAGCACTTTTAATTTCATATTTTAGACAATTGAAAACAAAGATCGTACGAAGGTATCACACCTAGTAGTATACCGCTGTTCGAAAGCCACAAATCGATTAAGATTAAACAAATCAGAGTTACACACTAAAACCGAGGGAAACACATCAACTATAAAAGGAAAACAACGGAACAACAGAAACACTGAAGTGCAACAAAAAAACAAACGACAATGCAACACACACTGAAACGAACTAGAAGATAACAAAAAAAACGTTCAAAAAGCTAAGGCCGTTCTACCACCATGATTACTTCATCTAAAATATCCCATTTTAATAATATAAATATGGATAAAATGGGAATGCCTTCACTTTACGCATCTATGTATTTCTAACCACAACATTTAAAACACAATGTTTTTCAACTTTCAGAATTTGAACAAAGATGGACTTCAGTATGCTGATCTCGTCTTCAGTAAATCTAAAACAGGCCCGAAATTTGTTATTCGTGGACTTGAAAACCGAACTATTTATGCAGTAGTTGACACTACACAGAAAATAGATCCGTTACCAGAAAGTGATGACGAGGAACCAAGTGACAAGAACACTAACAATGAGGAATCTGGCATATAATTCATTTACAAATTTAAGTAGTTACTCGATTGTTTAGAAATCTGTATATTTTCATACCTGAAGATATATTTTACTCTCACATGAACATGATACTGATCCACAAAAAAAAGTATATTGGTGAATTTATGATTGTAAAGGTTAGCAAGGCTGGTTGTGTTAAATACTTGAAAAATTCCATCATGTTGTCAGATTTTAGTTTAGATGATAGAAATATTGATGGCGTGCTTATCTATTTGTCAAAGTGTCTGCTTTGATTGTTCCTAGTGCAGCTTTGTAAATAAATGGGTATCAAACATAGCAACAAAATGACACAAGTCGGAAATAATTATACATGACCTGTATTTGAAATTATTAAAAAATATTTTAGTGTAATTGTAAGATATAGATCAAGGTGCGAACGAAATACTCTTTATATAAAAATAAAAAGATATGGTATGATTGCCAATGAGGCAAATATCTGCAATACCAAATGAAATGGAAATTAACAACTATAGGTCTGCGGCCTTCAACAAATTGTAAGAAACAGACGGCCAGAAAAACAGAAAACCATTTTAATCGAAAAATCAATATTCCGAAACATGTTTTTTTTAATTCAACGGCCTAAATTTACGAAAGAATGACTTTCACTCTAAATTTACCAGTTTTACATTTTTACCTGTTATATAACTTTTTCGAAAAATTGGAAGAAATTGACAGTTGTCACTTTGAAGCCGATCACTTAGTCACTGCATTCTTGTATATGCTGGGTCATCTGATTCTTTTTCTTATCAAAATAAGGAGACGTCGTCTTTTTTCGTATGCTTGCTAATGAAGAGAATGTTAGTTCAAATGAAGTGGATTTAACAAGTATAAACCAATCACGTTTTTATCTTGTTTCATCAAACAGTTTAATTGTATTTAGTTACCATGAAGATACCCTTCATTCGCTTGTGTTTATTGCATATTTCGTTATTTTGTGCCAATCATGCTTTCATTGTTATATTTCTCAACTGTGATGAAAAATATATATCCGCTTCCTGCTTTGCATGAGACAATAATTCTAAAATAGTATTGCTGATGATCAGCATTTAGAATACTTCAAAATATCCGTCATAAAATGGGACAGAATAAAGCTATCATTCTGTTTGTGAATATTTGGGCAGACGTGGAATGATGGTAACAACAGAAAATCTGTATTTTTTAAAAACGGTTTATTTTTCATATAAAATAAAGTGATTTGATTGATCTTCATGTATTTTATTTATCAAATACAAATAGTATATATATTCACTAGTTCAAAAGTTATTACTACAAAAAAGAGCATACTCGAAAATGCCTTTATTCCTTAATATGATTATCAACGACGGCATTCTCCGAGACTTTTAGACACTGTGCCGTTTCTCGTATACCAGCCCAGAAATGCGTTTGACATCACCTCTCCAATGATTACAAGATGCATGACTATGGCTGATAGGCATCAATGCTTTAGTAGTAAAATCAAACAGCTGAGATTTACAGTACGCCTCCATTTTTCATAAATACATGTATTTTTGATATTGTAAAATATATACCGTATCATATAATATAAAAAAAATTGAAAAAAAAGAACTAAAGCTTTGTTATTTATACTTCTAACCCCATGACATTTTCTGCATAAAACTATATTGATGTTGTCGGGAAGCTTTGCAAACAACTGTTTGAGGGCATGGTTGGGTCCTTGCATGACAGCCAATCAAATTCGATAATTAAATTGTACCATTTGTAAGGTCCAAGTTTTTTATGGTCCAATATTTTATTAAAGCTCGAAATAACCCGCATCTAGAACATCCTTAATCGTTATACCAAGACATGCTTTTATTTTTGGAGAAGGGGATGGGGAGGCATTTTTTTCTAGTTTATATTTAAACAAAAATATAAACAAATCAAAAAACGTTTTAAATAGTAAGCAGAAGCAAACTTTTTTCAATTCTTTTCGAAAAAGAATTAGTTAATTCATTAGATAAACAGGCTTTCTTTTTTAATCACTTTTCTTTCTCTTCAAATCAAAAAATTAATCAAACATGCCCCCGTCACAAAAGATACTGAATGGTCAGTACTTAAAGTATGTACATTTTCGGGTTAATTGAAATCTGAAAGTAAAAAACACCCTTATCAATACCAAATGCTCACAGTAAAAGTTATTTAACAATAACTCAATCATTGTCTTTGTACACTAGAAACTGTTTGCTACTCCTGTACATGCAGTCGATAGCGTGTGTCTGGTTGTCTTCAGGACAGATTCTCAGGATTTGTTTTAATCTTTTATGGTTGTGTTTTAGATGGAACTAGAATTATTGAGAACCGTGATGGTAATTCTTAAACTTTTTACCCCGCCCTGGCCCTCACTCCAACTGCATATTAAAGTTGCATGTTTTTCATTGATTTTAGAATCGGTTCCCCTACATATACTAGTATATTGAGTGTCATGTCTAAAGATGATCGACCGTTTGGGAATGGCCGCATATTGTCTCAATATTTCATCGATTCATGGTCTGAAACGCATGGTTGGTGTCATAGTAGAAGCATGAATATTGCTAATCTTTTCGGTTCGGAACACCTAGTTCGTTCTATTTGTCTCGTGATTTTCCTCAGTTTTGACTGGCGCTGCATTTGTCTTCATTTTTAGCAATACAAATTAAAAAAAAACTTAGTTAAGTGTTACAAGGGGTTGAAAAAAGACCAAAGAGGGCGAGTAGATTTATCTAACCCACATATATTTATTAATGTAGTTGATAAAGGTGAAACTTCACTCCGTTTGGTACTAAAAAGGGGGAACAGAAGATCTAATAAAAAGAAGGCAAATCAAGAGACAACCAATTCCTGGGGCTTAAACAGCACAGGATTTTCACTAGACATACAAACGCCAAAATATAAAGAAAATAAAACAACTGGACCCGTCAAACGAAAAGGGTGAGGATAAGGACCCAGCAGTTGCAATAAGCATATGTATACTCGGAATAACTCCAAGGCGTAAAGACAAATATCCCGTATGAAAAGAATCATGATAATCGGACTAGACTGACAACTGCTGATATTATCGAAATTGGGAGAAAATTTACCCATACACTTATGACAGATGCATTATTGTAATAATGAGCTGTCAGAATACGACATGTCGGAGTAATGGGATATCGACCCATAATATGAGGATAGTATCACAACTGCAATAGTCACTTGACTGCATGCCCGTGGCTTGAGACAAATACATTAACAATGTGGTGGTTTTAATCCATGTTGAAACAACCCTCCAATAATATGTATTTTATGTTTCTGATTTAAACTAGTCCCTAACAGCTACTTATTGTTTGACATGTCATATTTTTGTAAGGGGACCTGTGGTTGGAACCCCCTTTTAAAATGGCTACATCCACGCCTGCAGCCAAACTTCAAATCCATATGTGTGGAGTTCAGTAATGCCACTTCAATATGTTTTCAATATATCTATATAATCAATAATTAATAAACTAGGAAACACAACTACATATATTTTTCAATATTTTAATCAATGAAAAGAGTATCAGATAGTGTCTTGATTTATCCTACAAGTTGATTCAGTGAAAAATAATGTTAATAAATAGTTTCATAAAAAGTATTTTTATGCCCCACCTACGATAGTAGAGGGGCATTATGTTTTCTGGTCTGTGCCTCCGTTCGTTCGTTCGTCCGTCCGTCTGTGCGTCCGTTCGTCCGTCTGTGCGTCCGTTCGCTTCAGGTTTAAGTTTTTGGTCAAGGTAGTTTTTGAAGAAGTTGAAGTCCAATCAACTTGAAACTTAGTACACATTTTCCCTATGATATGATCTTTCTAATTATAATTCCAAATTATAGTTTTGACCCCAATTTCACGGTCCACTGAACATAGAAAATGATAGTGCGAGTGGGGCATCCGTGTACTATGGATACATTCTTGTTTTTATACATTTTTGCTATATAAATATTTTTAACAACTGAATATTCTCTCCGTGTTATACAAATTATGAATAAGATCATCCACTAAACTGTAGGTCAAGTGTTCATAACGTGATTTTACTTTATAATCAAAGTGCTTGTCAGCTCTGAAGGGTAAAGATTGCTTTCATTTAGCAGTTGGTACTTACTAAATAAGTTTGTGTAGCATAAAGCATTGGAAGGCAATACTATGAGTTGGGAGTTACTATAATTGTAGTTGGTTCAACTATAGTTTTTGACAAAGGAAGATAACTCCAATTATAAGTATTACTTTAACAATGACATCATTGATATTTTTAATATCAAGATACTAGATTCATGCACCTTGCACTAGTTATGTAATTTTCTTGAGATGTATGGTTTTACATATATACATCTTTTGTAACTTCAATATTTTAGCATATGCTTCATTAATGAAATACAGAAATATGATGTATAGAATGATGTACCATTGATGAAGTTCGGAAAAATGATAATCATCAAGCCAGCATGAAAGCAATCGTTACCCTTACTCGAAAGAAGTTTTTTTTTAATCGATTGCTATGTCTATACCATAGTGCTGTATGTAAGGATCAACTCGTTCAGTTGTTTTAGCATATAATGTCAACAGACAAATTAAATGTTTTAACAAAATTAAATTAAAAATATACAAGTAGGCATTATGATACACTTGTAATGTTTGGGGCCCGTTATAGCTTGCTGTTTGATGTGAGCCAAGGCTCCGTGTTAAAGGCCGTACTTTGACCTATAATGGTTTACGTTTATAAACTGTTACTTGGATTGAGAGCTGTCTGATTGGCACTCATACCAAAAAAGAAGAAGACGTTACTTAGTTGTAAAACCTGTGTCCGATACATTTGTCATTTTGAACAATAGAATATGTTTAAACTAACTCCTACCAAAAAAAAAAACCATACAACTTGAAGACTAACAAAGGTCAGAGTCTCCTGACTGACTAGAACAAGAAACTTTTATCCTAATTTTATAAGAAAAAGTTAATCCTGAACAGTTTTGGTTAAGCCTTAGGTTGCGTTTTGGTCATTTAGCTCTTAAATACTTCCGATTTTGTTTTAAATGTTATTGATGAAAGTTGCCCTTCGGTCTTTCAAAATGTGATATATCCCTCATTCCCCAAACCGCATATTGATAAGTTTTTTTAATGTTGTGTTTCTGTTGTGTCGTAGTTCTCCTCTCATAGTTGATGTGTTTCCCTCAATTTTAGTTTGTAATCCGGATTTGTTTTTTTTTTTCTCAATCGATTTATGAATTTCGAACAACGGTATACTACTGTTGTCTTTATTTAAAATTAGACACAAAAGCAGTACTTTTGATGGCTTTTTATTTAGTTCCTTTCCACTCGGAATTTTACAAAAGTAATTGAAATATTTCAGTTTTTTTAACAAGCTATTATATTGCCACAAATTCTCTTATCTGCGTCAGCATTTTTTTCCACCTTTGAGCATCCCTCTTATTTTTGTTCTACTTATTACGTAATTAACTCATGAACAAAGTGTTTACTAAGTAATAATGTCCGAATATAAGCGGAAAAGGAAGTGTACACCGGAAAGTTGCATGATAAATTAACAATTTATGTTATACAATATAACCTTTGAAATCCTCCCGCTAGTTGGGTTATTTTTCAGTATAGAAGAACGTCTGAAGATGCTTTCGTTTTGCATAGTTTTGTTATTTGTCGCATCTGTGGATTGTTCCCTTAGTAAATTAAATGGAAGAATTCCTGCAATTAATGGCAAAGGTGTTCCTTTGACAGTGGATTTCGATGTATCGGAATTTAACAAAAATTTGGAAACGATAGTGAAAGAAGACCTAGTAGCAGAGATAAATGGTAACAACTTAAACAAATGCTTCTTATATATCATATAGCACATAACTCTCTAATGTGGGAGAGCCTGAGAGAACAGGGTTAAAATTATGTCTGTTCCTCTCCCCCAAAGAAAATTACTTCCATTAGGAAGAGTTCAAATACAAATGTTGCCTTGGAATCTTTATTAATCACATAATAGGACCGCTGTTTGACTTTCAATGGGTAAATCAATATAACCCGGACTTCAACCGACTGACAGTAAAAATCATGATTTTGGATAGCTTCTTTGTATTGACAGTGCAATTCAGCGAATCTTATTTGAATAAAAATCGATAAGCGAATGTCCGCAAACTGGTTACCATATAACAATTATAAATTTACTTTTGAAATGTGTGTGCACGGTGTTTGTTTTTAATCATGTTTATTATTTTGTAGACAAATTCACTAGCTATATCAACGGAAGCAGAATAACAGAGCTTGTTGAGACCGTTTGCAAGCATGAG
This sequence comes from Mytilus galloprovincialis, assembly GCA_037788925.1. Lineage (NCBI taxonomy): Eukaryota > Metazoa > Mollusca > Bivalvia > Mytilida > Mytilidae > Mytilus > Mytilus galloprovincialis. The sequence goes on from CM075333.1 coordinate 49,038,609, forward strand.
ATTACATTACTAAAAGAGGATTTCATGAAAGGTATAAACTTGTAAAACACATATAGATACTATCCTCCATAAATAATGGCAATTTTCAAATTCTTACTAAATTTAGATTAAGTAATCACAAATTAAGAGTTGAAACTGGTCGTCATGAACGCAGATTAAGGGCATACGATACAGTTTAGATCCTGTATTTACAAGTTCAAGAAAATTCGCATATATAGGCTATTTTTTACCTGATTAAATCAAATATGTAATAAAAAATATACCTTCATGTGCTACTTTTTGAGTAAAATGAGGTCGAAATTTTGTATATTTGCTCAAAATTCAGATTTGTGGCCTTAATTTCTTTTTCGAAAGAAAGACATAACTTTTTTGTTATAAAAGATAAACACAAATTGTTTTTTGTTAAATAATCGTTAATTTCTGTATTTTAGAAGTATTCTAAAAAAAAAAGCATTTTTTATTCAGAAATAACTCATATTTATCAAATGTTCATGAAGTGATGAAAAAACGTCATTTTTTGCTGCATGTTTATCAAAATTAAAAAAAAATCCTCTATTTACAGTTTTATAAAATTTGGGTCACATAATCTCCCTGCAAAATGCAACAAATTTCTGTTTTTAAAAACAGGGGTCCATGAACTCGTTTTCAAATTAAATCAGTTTGAATGATAAAAATCAGTCGAAAAATGCATCTTTTCCCGATATGTCACAGTTTGACGTCGTTAAAATAACATTTTACGTTAGCAACGTCATTACCTCCCCTGTAACTGTATCGTATGCCCTTAAACATGCCCGGTAAATTAGAGAATATTCCACGATGTGAAAGACTTTGTCAATATTGTAATTTGAATGTGACTGAGGATGAACTCCATTTTTTGTTGGAATGTCCTTTATATGTAATTTCAAGAACCATTTTACTTGATGATTTATTTATGGAATATCCAAAACTAAGAATACTAATTCGAAAAACCTATTTATATGGATTATGACAAATGATGATGATAATTTTATTAAAAATTTATGCAAATATTTGACTTCAAACTTAGAGGTGCAAAATAATACTGTCAAGTAAAAATTAATACAGGTTTTAATGATAATATCTGGTGAAGAGTTATCTTTCTTTTGCCGAACTGACAATGTCGTATATATATTTACAAACCTGCTCGTGCATTTTTCATTGTTATTCAACGCAAATTTATTTTCTAAGATACCTGGGACGATCTTATTTCACAAAGCATTTCTATTGTCTACTTATTGTACCTCGAACTTATTTACCCGATGTAGGTCTTTAAGTTGAAGTTCAATTCAATAAAAGTTAATCGGGCATGACTAATTAGATACGCCCTCTTAAAATCAGGGGGCCCGAAATAGGATTGGGAAAAACACCCAGCAAAATACCTTAATTTACCATTTCAAGAATTTGTTTGATACAAATTTTTGCTTAAATATCTTCGATCAATAATCAGGCGGTATTTTGTGGAAATAAATAACCTGTCCCGAACCGGGAGATGTTGACTGCAATAGGAATTAATTTATAAAAAAGTCCATATCTCATTTACTTATAGTGGCCGTTATTGTTTGTAAATTCATGACGTTTTGTATATGACATTCGTCTATCGTGGAGAAAAAAAGGAAGAGGGCTTTATAACTTACGAGTTCGATCATTATTGTTCAAATCTATTCTATTACGGCATACGTTTTACCTCTAGCGAACGTTCTGTCTTATTGTAAAAAGTGCCACTCTAAATTTGTGAACATTTGCTTCAAATTGATCCACTTTGAATCTAGTCGTGAATACGCATGACATATTTGCCACTGGACACAAAGGAGCAATAAATTAATCAGCTTCATTTAGTGATTTTTATATATTTTATTTTTATTTACATTTGAATTTTTAGGCGTAAATCTTGCATTTCTTCCATCATTTTTCTCTTTGCATTTAATCTTTTTTTTTTAATATTAAAAAAACGTTGTCGTAGTACACATCAGGGGTTACATTGTATAATTTCCAGCAAAACTAACAGGGGAGGGACTACATCAGCAAAACTAACAGGGGAGGGACTACATCAGAAAAACAATCTTCATTGAGTGGCAATAACTCATATATTGAAGCATACAATGACGGCTCCCTCGTCTAGGTGACAACATTTGCTGTTTGAAGTTTATTTATATCTCAGACTGGTATAATAGTTGTCATAAAAGGGGAAAAAATGATAAAAAAGGTTGACAACAATTTATAAAAAAGATTCAACTTATTTTGAGCGTTTCATTTTTTTTTAATATTGTCTTGCTAATCGGTTTTGTTATATTTTTTTTCATCTACTATTGTTCTAGCAAAAGTCACAAAAATGTTGTTAAAATCAGCCATGCGACTTATAATTATTTAAAAAGATTAAGCTGACTTTACTTGTTGTTTACACATTTCAATCAATCAACTCGTGTGTAGATCATCTTTTCCTCTAATGTTTTTTTTTAAGGTTAAGATAGCTTGGAATTCTCACTGCGCCAGGCATCTGATATACATTCCTATTATATTTTGATCGGACAAAGCTGCGTATTTATATAACCAATAAGCCAAACGAACGCACCCATTTAGCAAGGGTATACTGTGGAACGGGAGAGGTCTGGAGATGTAAATAATTCTATACCCAAGCAAATATTGGTTTTGAATAAAAGGAGATAAAGGTATACATTAATGCGACAGCAACCCAAAGACACAGATAAATAAAAATATTTAGAGTCTTTTTTTTTATATAGAACATTCCGTGTACAGAATGATAAGCTCAAAACCGACTCATGACTAAATAATAGTTATACGGAGTTAATTCAATATTTTCCGTCAAATATTGTATATCCGAAAAGGCACATTTGATTTACTATAATTATTTACCGTGAAAGATAATAATCCCAACACTTCACTGTATAATAAAACGGTGAAATAAATAATGATAATGGATGACGACCAGCGGCGAATAAAATTAATATTCAGGACGATTACGTAAAATATAATAAGAGCATTAACCCCGTTTTTTACTAGACTGACAAGCTGAGTCTTTTTTTTTATCGTGTAAGTTCACAAGATATTAGTTCGAATGAAGAAAAGTCACCCGACCAGGACACATTTCCGACGCTGAGCCGGCCAGTCTGTGCTCTTACTTTATGATGCCACGTGTTAAGCGTTGAAATAGAATACCAATTTAACTAACGTCTTTGTTTGACCCGTTCGGGATTCGAACAAATTTAATGACCTCCCGCTCTCGAGGCGAACGCCCCCACACGAGACCAACCAGGAGAGCAGTAGTGATCGGTAGTACAGAATATCATACCAAAAACTAAAGTACAATACACAATACAGTTTCACAGAATTCTCACAGTTACTAAAGCGAGCTAAAAGTATCTAACCTAAATTGGATGCGTGAAATGATATTGTAAACTACACGTAAACATGGATGATCGACTTCAGGGTAGATTTTATGAATCAAATTAAAAACTCTTGCACCTTTTGTACGAACTACCTATTGTATTTAAAATTTATGTGTTATAGTCATTAACAGGCATGAAATATTTGCTACTGGACTTAAAGCAAACAACAATCAATCAATTTGATTAATATCTCTGTTACAGTACTAGTACTTGGCACACAAAGACAAGATCTTGTAAAATGCTATAATTTACAATTTTCATTTAAATTTTTATGTTGTTTTGTTTTGTTTTGTTTTTTTTTTTTTTTTTTTTTTTTTGGGGGGGGGGGGGTCTCTTCAGTTTATCACATAAATGACTGCTTATTCAAAAGTTTTAGATATTTTTTTACTATTGTTCTTGTCTAATGTTTAAATACGATTTATAACATATGATTTTTTTTGTCAGGCAAGGATAAAACTAAGAAAGATAAAAGTTTTTTTCAGGTGTTTTTGCTTCATTTAGACACGAAAAGGGAATAACGGACGACTAAATTAAAGTGTTTGTTTTCATATAATATATTGAACTTGCGAATATATCTCACCCAACACGTTTTGATCGGGACAGTGAAACCTAGTTCAATACGGTTTTATTCATTGAAGTTTGCATGCATAGTTCTTATTTAAAAAAAAAAAACACAAATAAAGCAAGATCTATTAATTGATTGGACTGAATAGACAACACTAATTATTTTGCATTCGCATGTATCTTAATGTAGGAAAATTACCAAATCAGAAACAAAAGGAACATTTGCCGGATGAATATTGTGAAGGACCTTATGCATCTAGGAATGTCCGATTAAAAGTTCTTAAACAAGCTGTTTAAAAAGCTAATTGTTGGAAGAGTTTACTTACTGTTTTCTAAGGTCTGAAGCGATTCTATTTCATGATTACTGACAGATCAAAAACATCAAGTATATATAGCATGAAGTTGTTGGGCATAATATTCATTGGTCAGTTATAAATGAGGTCTGTACGGGGGTTTTGATTGCTGATTTATTAAATAAGAAATCGTTATTTTGAAAAGTTGGCTAAAAAATATAAATTTACCCCCTAATTTTGTAAAACTATCATTTGGTGTTATTTAGATGCTAATTTTTTTTTATCATAAATAAATAATTATATGATGTAATGCCATTAAATTGGTCCGTTTTCATTTCAATTTGGTAACTGTTAATTGTATATACCAGTCTGAGTACTGTTTAACTATCATTTAAGTTAAACATATTTAGACTCGTCCAGTTCAGGGGAATTAAGTTTCTGCAAGTGCTTTTTATGTACTTTTCATATATTTTTGACGGTTTGTAAGTCAGTAAAAGTTCAATGATTAAGTTAATATTGACATTAAAAGACCTCCTCGCAAAAAGGGCTGTTCAAATCCCCTCGCCCTTCGGGCTCGGGGATCTGAACACCCCTTTTTGCGAGGAGGCCTTTTAATATCAATATTAACTTATCATTGAACTTTTACTATTACGTAATGCCATTAAATTGGTCCGTTTTCATTTCAATTTGGTAACTGTTAATTGTATATACCAGTCTGAGTACTGTTTAACTATCATTTAAGTTAAACATATTTAGACTCGTCCAGTTCAGGGGAATTAAGTTTCTGCAAGTGCTTTTTATGTACTTTACATATATTTTTGACGGTTTGTAAGTCAGTAAAAGTTCAATGATTAAGTTAATATTGACATTAAAAGACCTCCTCGCAAAAAGGGCTGTTCAAATCCCCTCGCCCTTCGGGCTCGGGGATCTGAACACCCCCTTTTGTTCGGAGGCCTTTTAATATCAATATTAACTTATCATTGAACTTTTACTATTACATACTATTCTTTAGTTTTTTTATGAATCATATTATATTGTTTCATTTTATACAGTGGCGGATCCAGAACTTTTCCTAAGGGGGGGGCCCGCTGACTGACCTAAAGGGGGGCCCGCTCCAGTCATGCTTCAATGATTCCCTATATAATCAACCAAATTTTTCCCACGAAAGGGGGGGCCCGGGCCCCCCAGGCCCCCCCCCCCCCTGGATCCGCCTATGTTATATTGTTTCTAAACATGTATTTATGTTTTGTTTATTATGATTTATTTGTTTGTAATTGATATGCCTATATGGACCCTTTGATTAGGAAATAAACATATTTGATGTGATTTATATGTATATACAATATGATTTTATATGATTTTATATAAATCCAGAAAACGTAAAACATGTCTAATTTTTCAAAATCATCATTTGTTATGTGTGATGGGATTTGCTTGGGCTCAGAAACAGTTTCAGCAATCACGTTTATCAGAGAAGAAATTAAAATTGATACTACGTCGAAAGAGCACCAGTTAAAACAAACAAAATAAGCTAAAAATATTGATATGTCATGGAGCTCCTTTTCGAGATATTTGAATTTTAAAAAATGGCGGGGAAAAGGCTGACTCGGACTTTTATGTTATATTTACATTGGTATTATGTGGGTCTCTAATCGAAAGAACAAAAATCAAAAATCTGCTTAAATTTTGGAAAATGGCCTTTTATGGGCTATTAAAGTATTTTATGAAAAGTAAAATTGGGTGTTATGGGGCAAAATATTTTATCCTGTATTGATGGGGAAAAAGTCCGAAAATCTGACACCAATTTCCAAAACCTCACCTAAGTACATCCTTAAAATGTTTTTAAACATGTAACATTCATAAAACATGCAAAAAATGATGTCTTATGCCAACATTGTCAGTGGAAAAGAGAGGTTTTATCATATCACAATTTCAAAAAAAAAAATACAAATCGTAATTTTGGGTGACTCGGGTGGTAACGATACCCGAACGAACAGTGACTTGTCTTACTGGTAACTTTTTTATTTCAAAGATTTCCGTATCTGTTGTAGTTTTCAAATTAATAGGGAAAAACAAAAGAATGGATAAATTTTAGAAGATTATAGGATGAAATAATACAAAAATGGCGAAAAAAAATCATCATTTTAGGAAATAACTCCACAAGAGGTAGTCAGACAGTTTTTGGGGTAAATAAGAACTCATTATTCTCAACAGTTTTTTAACTGACCAGGACAAAACAAAAGGCTGATTGATCTAATAACTAAAGAATAAAATCATATAAAATATGTTTTATTGACCTCATTTGTAAAACAGTGTCTTGTGTACTATTATTTGTCTGTTTGTCTATTTCCTTTTTAGCCATGGTGTTGTCAGTTTATTTTCGATAAATGAGTTTGACTGTCCCTCTGGTACCTTTCGCTCCTCTTAAGTATCTGAAAATAACTCATAAAAAATTCATAATTTACTTTATATGGTTAAATATTTATTTTGCAGAGATAAAAAACAAACCAACTTTCTTTGCTTTTCTGAAATCCAACACTGTCTTCTCAGGAGACGATGTTCTCAAATTTAATGAGGTAACGACTAATATTGGACAAAACTATAACCCATCAACAGGTGTGTTTACGGCACCAAAGGAAGGCGTCTACCAAATATCGTGCGTTATGGTTGCTGGTGGTAGCAAACATGTTCATTACTGGCTGTATAGAAACGAAGAGAGATTTTCTTATGGCTTTATAAGTGCAACCGCTCATGCGAACTCTAATACACAGAATTGGATACTTGAATTGAAGAAAGGGGACCGTGTCTTCATCCAGCACAGAGGGTCTCTGGGAGAAACCGTTCACGGTACACGTCATTCATATTTTTCCGGTCATTTGTTATTCTAATTTTTCAGTTTGTCATTTCATGATAAATTGTTACTGGAAGTTGTTTTGATTTGTTTGTAATACAAGCTTAATTCGAGCGAGACTAATTTAATTATTTGCTTAACGTCAGTGGTCCGTCCGAGCAGATTTTAAAATACTGTATAAATATGCAGAAATCGGAAGATATGGCTAATGCCTGATGTAGGCAACGTGTCATGCTCAATGTACGTCAAAGAGGAAACGCGCTTTGCACGTCAAAAACCCTTTCGACGGACATTTTGAAGATTTTTTAATTTTTTTGTGGACTGAGGAACAAATATTTTATTCGGGTTTGACAAAACAAATCTGCATATGAATTTACGCAATTAGGCAATTTGTATTTTGTTTAACGTTAATATTTGTTATTAACCTATACCTACGAAATCCACGAAAATTTGCACAAAAGTATCACAATGAATTTGTCGTATCTTGCTTACTATCCTGAATAAGGTCACTAGGTTTTTTTTAGATAATGACAATCATATACAAATGAGTCTATTATAAGAGACAGTTATAATTTTGTTTGGGGTATCAAAATGAAAAAAATACAATTCGTTTAGATTATGTTTCATAAAAGAAAGGCGAAAGATACCAAAAGGATATTATTCAAACATATGATTTCTATATATTTCTATACAACAAACTTGCAATGCCGTACCAAGAAATTAAAGACGATCAAGAGAGAAGCAGTATACAAAGATTGATCAACACTCCCCCCTCCAACAAAAAAAACTGTGATGTCTTTGGTTCATATCCTGCTCCACATTTGTAAACCCATCATATTGTTCATAATAGTACAAAACCCATAAGTCTTATTCAGTAGGTCAAATTCGAGCAAAAGTATTGATTTTAAAGGTTTTTTTCCCAAATAGGTCCAAATCCACCAAAAGACAAAGGATAGAAAAGTTCCTCAAAGATATAAGTTTGTACGTCGGACACAGTGGTACTCCAATTAAAACAAAAGTTGAAAGGGTAAATCAAGTTGAAGAGCACTGGAAACCAAAAGTTCATAAAAAGTTGTGCAGATTCTGGATAAGGCCGTGTATGCCTAATTAGAGAGAAAACCCGAAGTAGTTTGAATGATCTTCACATTTTATTAACAGCGAATTAAATAAAATAATTGAAAGATGTGTCATGTCGGCACAATGTGTAACTAGTGAGCTTGTGATATCATCGTGAACTTAAAGTCAACACTTGTGAAACAATTTAAAACAAAACTGATTAAACAAATTTATCAAAATATATTATCGTAAACAGCATCCAAAACAATCACTAGACTACAGGCTCGTGGCATGGGACATGCAGCCTCTGGCCTTTGTTAGTCTTGTAGGATTATTAATTTTAGCTTCTTGCGTATAATTTGGAGTTTAGTATGACGTCCATTACCACTGAACTAGTATATATATTTGTTAGGGGCCAGCTGAAGGAAGCCTTCGGGTGCGGAAGTTTCTCGCTGCATTGAAGACCTATTGGTGACCTTCCCTTATGGAAATATAAGCCCTCTTGCACATAGTTGTGGCAGCAGTATGGCTATGCTGCGGCTTTGTTGCTGCAAACTGTTGCGGCTTCGATGCAGCGATAGCATATTTCGTATGCAAATTAGTTTTCTGGCACCATAATTGCGGCTATATTCTGGCACCGTTGCGGCAATATTCTGGCATCATGTTGCGGCACTGATGCGGCTATAGCGTAATTCGTATGCAAATGAGTTTTCTGGCATTATGATTGTGGCGCTGTTGCGGCCCTTATACGGCTATATTCTTGCATCATTTTAGTGACAAAACATGCGAATAGGGCGTGTTTTGTATAAAATGTATTGTGCCGGCAAAAACAAGTTGTCAATGCATATATATGACATGCATTCATGCATTATAAATTTGTATGCACAGGCACATAAAATAAATGTCAGCGGTATCTGCATAAAAAAAAATGAAAATTTTTAATGTGCCCTAAGTTTAGCAAATAATATTGTGTTATTTACCAAACTACAAGTATATGCAATTAAACTGCTGCAAAAAAAAAAAAAAACCAACACAAACTTCACCGATACATTTATAGTGAACTCAGATGAGGCCATGTTATTGAAATACACAATGCAAGATTGATCTTTTCTATACATGTAATTACTTAATATGAGTTTACTTACAAGTCTTCAAATCTTCCAAAAAAAAAAAACCAGCTAGAACACCAAATTCTTCAATACAATTATAATCACAAGCAACATGGTGGATTTCTAACACAGCTAGTACAGGGAATAGCTAAAAACGCTGGAAATGGCATCATCAAATTTTCTGGCTATATTGTGGTGCTCATTAATTTTGAAAGGAATTAGTGTCGCAATGATGCCAGAACAATGCCGCTAGCAGCATCATCCGGCACTACTCCGGCAACAATCCTCTGGCAACCTGATTAGGTTGCAGCTTTAAAGCCGCAACGCTGCGGCAATGCTGCAGCAACATTTTAAATTTCATAAGGGTTCTGATGGTGTCTGTTCTATAGTCGGGTTGTTGTCTTTTTAACACGTTCCCCATTTCCATTCTCAATTTAACAGTAACAATGTGGTGATTTAAAGCTAGCTAGTTGAGCAACCCTTCTCTTAACTTATGCATTAGTATAACAGCACAATAGAACAACCTTTAACGACTTGTCTCATAAAACAACAAACAAAATTACAAACGCACAACTTACCTATCTAAGAGTACTCGCAGTCACCGAAACCTTGTTTTTGTATATATATGACGGCTACAGTGCAGGCGATTTGGTGTCACGATATCTCAGTAGCATGGGTTCGAATCCCGGCGAGGGAAGAACCAAAAATTTGCGTAAGCAAATTTACAGATCTAACATTGTTGGGTTGATGTTTATACGAGTTGTATATATACATAATGTACACAGCCATGTATCACCATCATTGCTGGTGATCCGATGGATACATCTGTTGTAGAGTTGTCACTGACTCAGACGTACTTATGAATATAATTATTTTCTGTGACTGTATCTTGCATTAATTTGTAGGATCCTTTACTATAGATAATTGAGCTGATCTGTAACAATAACATCTCCATGCCTTATATATCATGTACTGTAGTACGACGCTAGATTAAAACTGACGAGGAAAGGGAACACACCGCCACCGAAAGCTTTATTTTTGTGAAGCCCAGGTGGTCGTGTGGTCTGGCGAGACGGCTACAGTGCAGGCGATTTGGTGTCACGATATCTCAGTAGCATGGGTTCGAATCCCGGCGAGGGAAGAACAAAAAATTTGCGAAAGCAAATTTACAGATCTAACATTGTTGGGTTGATGTTTAGACGAGTTTGTATATATATAAAAGTCTATAAAAATGACCAACCAGCAAATTTACTATGTACCGGATCGTCTAGAATAGGCGATACTATGCAGATAAGGAAAAAATTATATCAGTCTAAAGATTTGCACAACGGTACTGATATAAGATGTTATAATACGAAAATGTTGTTATTAAATCGTGCTGACAAATATTAATTAATATTTGTCAGCACGATTTAATAACAACATTTTCGTATTATAACATCTTATATCAGTACCGTTGTGCAAATCTTTAGACTGATATATATATATATATATATATATATATATATATATATATATATATATATATATATATATATATATATATATATATAAGTACGTCTGAGTCAGTGACAACCCTACAACAGATGAATCCATCGGATCGCCATCAATGATGGTGATACATGGCTGTGTACATAATGTATATACAACTCGTCTAAACATCAACCCAACAATGTTAGATCTGTAAATTTGCTCGCCGGGATTCGAACCCATGCTACTGAGATATCGTGACACCAAATCGCCTGCACTGTAGCCGTCTCGCCAGACCACACGACCACCCGGGATTCACAAAAATAAAGCTTTCGGTGGCGGTGTGTTCCCTTTCCTCGTCAGTTTTCATCTAGCGTCGTACTACAGTACATGATATATAAGGCATGGAGATGTTATTGTTACAGATCAGCTAAATTATCTATAGTAAAGGATCCAACAAATTAATGTAAGATACAGTCACAGAAAATAATTATATTCATAAGTACGTCTGAGTCAGTGACAACCCTACAACAGATGAATCCATCGGATCGCCATCAATGATGGTGATACATGGCTGTGTACATAATGTATATACAACTCGTCTAAACATCAACCCAACAATGTTAGATCTGTAAATTTGCTTTCGCAAATTTTTGGTTCTTCCCTCGCCGGGATTCGAACCCATGCTACTGTGATATCGTGACACCAAATCGCCTGCACTGCAGCCGTCCCGCTAGACCACATGACCACCTGGGCTCTCAAAAAAAAAGAGCTTTCGGTGGGCATGTGTTACCTTTCCACGTCAGTTTTAATCTAGCGGCGTTCTACAGTACATGATATATAAGGCATGAAGATGTTATTGTTACAGATCAGCTAAATTATCTATAGTAAAGGATCCTACAAATTAATGTAAGATACAGTCACAGAAAATAATTATATTCATAAGTACGTCTGAGTCAGTGACAATCCTACAACAGATGAATCCATCGGATCGCCATCAATGATGGTGATACATGGCTGTGTACATAATGTATATACAACTCGTCTAAACATCAACCCAACAACGTTAGATCTGTAAATTTGCTTTCGCAAATTTTTGGTTCTTCCCTCGCCGGGATTCGAACCCATGCTACTGTGATATCATGACACTAAATCGCCTGCACTGCAGCCGTCCCGCTAGACCACATGACCACCTGGGCTCTCAAAAAAAAGAGCTTTCGGTGGGCATGTGTTACCTTTCCACGTCAGTTTTAATCTACCGGCGTTCTACAGTACATGATATATAAGGCATGAAGATGTTATTGTTACAGATCAGCTAAATTATTTATAGTAAAGGATCCTACAAATTAATGTAAGATACAGTCACAGAAAATAATTATATTTATAAGTACGTCTGAGTCAGTGACAACCCTACAACAGATGTATCCATCGGATACATCCGATGGATACATCTGTTGTAGGGTTGTCACTGACTCAGACGTACTTATATATATATATATATATATATATATATATATATATAGGCCACGCTGCGCAAACAGTAAATAATCTTCAAATCATTGAAGGACTACTGAAAATCTAAAGAAGAAGAAGAAGAAGAAACCAATATTTCAACTAAAAATTAGACATTTCCACAAATTTAAATAGCAATCAGTAAACCTCCAATGAGTAAGTACAAAGACAGTTGGCATAAAGAGTTTACAGGGGTAGAGAAAGATGATTATCCCTATACTAGTACCAATCTCATGTGGACTGTCTATTTGCAACTGGCTGTTGGTCGTATTATTATACAGTCATGCCTAGTTGGAGCAAGGACGTAAAATAGATGCCTTGTGTAGGATGAGATTTGCACTTTCTGCATGGGTTTAAAGTTCGGCTTGATGCAATGAAAATTTGTTTGCCCCTATCCAGCGTATCTTTTTTCACATTAGAAGTCAAATTTAAAGTTGGCCTACCTTACAGAACAGAGTTATTAGTTTTTGTTCTCTTCCTAAATATGTTTGAAATATTTGTCATTTGACAATAAGAAGGTTTTAAAACCTCATTCTATCATAGCAGTCTACGAAAACATGACCTTGTACAATGCCAAACTATAAGAATCGAAAGGGTGCAAGACCAATATAAAAATAAGGAGATGTGGTATGATTGTCAATCATGAAACAATTGTCCAGCAAGCATATGAATATCATTGTTCAGTTAAATCAATACTGGTACAATTAAGGACAAATTTCGAAGATTGTACTACACTATTAAATTGATAGCATGTATGAAGAAGTTTTTTCATAGGTTAAAAAAAGGTAAAATGGATATTTTTAATCTACCTGGCCTTTGTTTTTCTATTATACACTATTCTGTTTGTAATAAGATTTCAATCGGTTCAGCCAAACTTCAAAACCATATCTATATCAAAGTACCTCAAGTTTTCAGTGGCAGCTCGAGTGAATCTAGGGGGTCAGAACCCCCCTATTTAGTTCACCTGCCCCAAAGGGCCAAGTGAGCTTTTCTCATCATTTGACGTCCGGTGTCGTTAACTTTTACAAAAATCTTCTTCTCTGAAACTACTGGGCCAAATTTAACAAAACTTGGCCACAAATTGTTTATCAGGTCAAGATCTATCTGCCCTAAAATTTTCAGATGAAAACTACTAAGACAAATTTAACCAAAATTGTCCACAACCATCATTAGGGTATTTTGTTTAAAAAATGTGTTCAATGACCCCACCTGCGAAACCAAGATGGCCGACATGGCTAAAAAAAAGGTACATAGCGTAAAATGCAGTTTGTGGCTCATATCTCTGAAACCAAAGCATTTAAAGCAAATCTGACGAGGATAAAATTGTTCAATAGGTCAATATAGATGTTCTGCCCTGAAATTTTTAGACCAATCAGGCAACCTGTTGTAGGCTTGCTGCCCCTGAATTGTAATTTTAAGAAAATTTTGCAGCTTTTTGGTTATTATCTTCAATATTATTATAGATAGAGATAAACTGTAAACTAAAATAATGTACAGCAAAGTAAGACTTACAAATAAGTCAACATGACCAAAATGATCAATTGACCCCTTAATGAGTTGTTTCCCTTTATAGTTGATTTTTAACAATTTTCATAAATTTTGTAAATTTTTGTAAATTTTTAGAGCCTCTAGATTTGAAAATCAATGCTTTTGAATTGGGGCATATGGTTATAGAACCTCTTTTGGAAAATGGCTGCATCTACCACTGCTCTATGATCAATAGTTAATAAGCCATAAAACACAAAAACATATGCTTTTCAATATTTTAATTAACGAAAAGTTTATGTGTCTTGATTTTTCTACAAGTTAATTCAGTGTTGTTGTTGTTCAGTGAAAAATGATGTTGATGTGATGTTATGTTAATGAGTAGTTTCATAAAAATATTTTTTAATCATTTTTGCTTTTGAAAAAAATTGTTTAAACTACTCAATTCTCTCATGTTTATACAAACTGTAAATAAAATTATTTAAGTTTTTTCCACAACTCTGTGTTCTGTGTTTTAGTGTGACATTACATTATTAATCTATAAAAGCATGGTTCAATGATAAAGATAATGTTACTGGAAAGCTAGATATATATTTTTCTCATAAAAGTAATTTCCAAATGGAAAAATATCTTGATATTCAAAGTTTTCAATCAAGACAAATCTATAATACTAAAATTACGAGGTCCAATTTGTCAGCCGTCATCACGTAAAAACGACGAATCACAGAATTCAACTTTATATATAACTAATATAGTACAAAGGTGTAGATTAAAAATTACAACACTCCAGGCCCTTTTGTTTTCCACGTCATTAATATTGCCAATAATGAAGAAGTTCCGGGTCGAGTCCGCTACCGATACCAATAGTATATTCACCTGTTACCGATTACCTTATCTGTACGTTCCGCATCTGACAGGCGCACCACCCAACGTTGTATCAGGATTAATATGCTATATACACGGGTCATAACCACAGGGTTGACACTACTAAATTGTCAAATTGTTACCTATTGTAGTATTTTAATCAGTTAGACTTTCTAAGATAACAATACGAATACTAAAAATCTGGACTAAAAATAAGGCGTATAGGTACAGTTATCAATTTGTTAGTGGGCATGACGTAAAACAGCGAGGCAAAGAATTCAACTTTACTTATAACTTATATAGGACAATGCTGTTGATTAAAAAATACTCCATTCCAGGACCTTTTGTTTTCCAAATAATTAATATTACCAATAATTGATAAGTTCCAGTTCGACGGGTTCAAACAGAAAGACTTGAAAGCAGAGAAAAACTGTGTATCTTATAATCGGCATGACTTTAACAGATGACAATACTAATACTAAAATAAGGCTTGCACATAGTTATATACTTTAATTCAATCACGGGTGTGTTCTAGTATTATGTAAATTTCTCATAAGTGCCCACCAATTACGAGTAGAAAAAGAGCGACATAAGAACAAACCTATAGAAAAGTTACAGAGGACTTGTAATTTTTGTTCTCATAATGATGTAGAAGATGAGTTTCATTTTTTAATGAACTGTCCATTGTATAATAAATGTCGGGAATCATTGTTTGCACAAGCTAATGAGCACTGTCAAAATTTTAATAACTTACACTGCAAATCAAAATGTTTATGGTTAATGACCACTGAAGATACACATATAATCAAAAAGTTAAGTATTTTTCTTATCCAGAGTTTTGAATTGAGATCAACAAATTCTGTAAATGGCTAAATCTCTTTTAGTTTATCCATATATATATTTTAAATTCAAAAAATTAAATTTAAATACACATTTTTCTATCTATGTGTATGCATATTTCATCTATTAATATGTAAATGCTTATATATGCATTAATAAACTGCAGTAAAATCTCTAAGGTGCTTATCATAGTCTTGCAATTATAAAAAAAATATAATTATATACATAAATATCTAGTAATTGGTTGCTGTGTGTACATGGGAGAAAACTACCCTTATATCTAATCAGTTGGGGCTGCATTTCATTTTATGCAGCTCAAAACACCATAATCTGTTTAAAGGGGAATAATCCTTACAGAAATTTATTGTCTCCCATATTACCTTCTCTTCCGTGTGCATGCAATAACTGTTCAGTGTTCTATTTTGATGTATTTCATTTTATTATTTCATTGTTATAACACAAATCATTGTAATCATTGTATGAAATTTAAAACCCGCAAGGGTCCATAATTGGATTAATAAAGTATTCTTATTCTTATTCTTACAATGGGTATCTCTCATGGTACTGCATGCAAAGATATAAAGATCAATCACTGCAACAAGTGTATTACCATATTTTTCCACTTGAGACAGTTAAATTTTAATATTCAAGGCACAAGGCTTGCCGACCTTTTTAAATAATTAAAATTGAACTGTTGAGAGTATAGAAATATTGTAATACATGAGTTATAGTGGTGGAATTGGTTTTCTAATGATTTTTATCCTACCTTTTCAAAGATTTGCAGAAAGTTGTGTTCTTTGTATGTGACGTCAGCAAAACATCACAATAAGAAATTCAGAAAAAATCAAAATTTAAAGTCATAATTAAATTTTGACCATTCATTTGCTCAGAACAGACATTTCACTAGTGTTGAGAAATATTTTTCTCACCCCACTCCAGAAATGTGAAAATAGCACAAAAATAAGAGATATAAAGTATATAATGTCAACAGACACAATCAAAATTAAAGTAATATAAGTTGAAGTCTAAAAAACATTGATTCAGTTGGAAACTAGAAAGGAATTTAGAGGTCTTATAAAAAAGAAGATGTGGTATGATTGCCAATGAGACAACTGTCCACAAGAGACCAAAATGACACAGACATTAACAACTATAGGTCACTGTACGGCCTTCAACAATTAGAAAAGCCAATACCACATAGTCGGCTATAAAAGGCGAAAAGACTTTTCAGAAATAAAAGTCCAACAGTCTTTCCTTTAAAGGCATAAAAATGGCTCATAATGAATTTTGAAGTCAGAAAAAGCATTACCATCAAACCATTTAATACTGTATATGAACATTTGAATAATAATATACCATGACAATAGAAATTTCTCTATTGGAAGAAATCATGGCTTGATTTTAATGACATCAAACAAACAAAAAAGTGCCATAATAGAATTTCAATAATTTCAGTTAACAATAGAAAACAATACAAGTAAATTTACTACAGCTGAGAGAATTTGTGGAAAGAAATATATAAATACAAAATGTATGATGATTAAAGTGAATACTGAAATATGATTGATGGATAAATTGTTAGTGTTTAAGGTGGTACCTAACACTACAGGGAGATAACTCTGTAAAATTATCTAAACGTTTTAATGACGTTGTGTTGTTAAGGGAATATTAAGCTTCTCAGTGATCAAAATAAGTGTTTGTCAAACTGCTATATAACCAGTGTAATTTTTCTGATTAAACGGTTGGTTGAAATTTTTTGAAATTTTTATATTTTTGTCAAAGGGTCAAAGTTAATACTAAAAAAAAATTTTAAGAAAATTAAACGAGCCAAATTAATTTTAGTTAAAGTGTTGGGTACCACCTTAACAAAATTTTCTAAAACTCTTTGCTTCATCAATGTGCCGAGTTTTTATTGATGGAGGAAGGCAGAATATCAAGAGAGAACCATCGACCATTAAAGGTAGACTGGTTCTCTATCTTTATCTGTTTGACTCTGACATACCTGTATGTTGCAAGGGAGAGGATCAGCCTAACATTTAAGGAAACAGGGATTCAGTGTCAACCAAGAATGAGATTAAACACACACCTGCTACAATGGGGTTAACCTCACAACTTTATTGAAGACAGACTAGTGATCACTGAAGATAAAATATTAAGGCCACTTGGCTAAACAAAATGGATTACTAAAATAACAATCAAACATATTGCACTATTATTTCAGGTTAGGGTGAAGGTTGGTGCCTGTTAAAACCTTTAAGTCTGTTGTATATGCTGCTCCTGTCCTAAGACAGAAACCTGTTGCTCAGTGGTTGTCATTTGTTGATGAGGTACATAAGTGTTTCTCATTTCTTGTTTTTTATATAAATTATACAGTTGTTTTTCCTGTTTGAATGGTTTTACACTAGTCATTTTGGGGGCCCTTTATAGTTTGCTGTTCGGTGTGAGCCAAGGCTCTTAGTTGAAGGTTGTCCTTTGACCTATAATGGTTTACTTTAATAAATTGTGGCTTGGTTGGAGAGTTGTCTCATTGGCACTCATACCCCATTTTCTTATTTCTATAAAGTAAAAGCGAACCATCAAGTTATTTTCCTAGTATGGGTTAAAATCTAATCTTTCTAAGGTAAAACCATAGCCTCATTTTTGTCTCTTTCAAGCCCCCTGAATCTGATCTGTCATTAAGATGAAATCTACAGAAGACTATATTATCACAATTTTATCTTAATCAATTATCACTTGATACAACAAACTAAAAATAACAAACAAACAAATCAAATAACACATAACAACTACTGGTTTGTTAAAAATAAACTAACAAAAAAGAAATTATACCGAGCATCAGCCCCCACCCCACCAAATATTAGGATTAATATTCAGTGCTTAATCTTTATTTTTAAAAATTGGTTTCAATTTTAATCATATTGTTTATTTTTTGTATTGTATTTACAATTTGTTAGGTTTCAGTGGGAGACGTGTCCTGGTTTTGACAGTTAATTTTTTTTTTTTTTTTTTTTTAACGAATTTGAGTTGCAAGTGGAAAGTGATGAAATGTTTTAGTCAGACTGTTGACAAAATTTCTGACAAATCAATTCATTAATTTTACTAACAAAGTTATCTGAATTTTTTTTAACATTTCTTTTGCTATTCAGAATATGTCACACTTGGTTTTGAATCTTTAACTTTAAAAGTCTGCATACAAATTTTAATAAATATCACATATGTATGGCAAAATTTATTTACAAATCTATAATTATTTTACAAATGTACATTTTTGCTTATAATTTGGGACTACATATTGAATATCAATTATTTCTATGCAAATAAGCAAACAGATCCATTCTCCAGTAGCATTTATTTATCCACCTCTAGAACCCTTATAAACTAGTGTAAGTCATTACTGATATTTATAATATACCGTATATGGTATTTCCCCACAAATATTGGTGAATTTTGTCTCTTGTATAAAGTCATATTGCATAAGCATGCAAGTGAAATTCAATAAAAATTCTATGAGGGAATTTTTCACAAATATTCATGCAAAACTTCCTCCTTTGCATGGCAAAACCTTTGTATTGCAGTAGTGCAAATTCATAGAATATTGCTTGCTAACTTTTGGTTTTGTTACAATGATCCTAAGGATATGTTAACAAGAATATTGTAGAGGACTATTATATTGCATATTATAAGGTGCAATTTTCAAAAATATAAATTCTTCTTATTGCATGCCAAAACTTTCACATAATAAGAAATTAATGCTTGCACCGTTTACTGGAAGTATTGCATACAAACTTTTGATAGTCTAATAGTCTTGACTAGCTGTGCAATAAATATTATATGTGTTTTCAAATTTAAATCTAGTACGTTATATAGTTGCCAATACCAAATAAATAATGTCTAAAACTAAATACATGTGTATTGTTTAATCAATTTAACATAAATAAATAATGATTCTATACACATATTATGCCATTTTGGCAGGAGTTTAAGAGTTAGTCATCCAAAATAAGTTACAATGCAAAAAAATCTTCATCAGAGATATTAGGCTCTTAATTTTGCCTATAAAAGACTCATCAGTGAAACTAAAATAAAAAAAGTTTAATGGTCAAATAAGGAATGATTAATATTTCAATCTAATAAAAATAGTCCTTCTAGCAAAAGTGCAAAAAAATCACACTACTGAATGTAGATTTTTCATACCATTAATTGAAGTTGTACAAGCTAGCCTTTGAAAACAACAAAACATTTGTCTTTTTGGCATTTTTGTCATTTAATTGCTGCCAAATTGAATTATACACCAAATCTTCTTCATTGATAAACAAATGAGTAAATATTATTATATTTCACTCTGGTTGATTAAAAAAAGTTAAATAAAAACAACAAAAATATTTGAAACAGCGTCCTGCTGATTTTCAGTTTGGATTTCCCTTCTGAGTGAATAAATATTGTTGTATTCTCAGTCAGTGTTAAAATGAAAAAAAAAAATATTGTGAAAATAAATATAAAATATGGTATAAATGTGTTCTACGTCAGTTTAGCATACACTGGAGGTGAGAATTTCTTTCTAATAAATTTAAGAATGTACAATGGAATACAGCTAACACTCGTTATCACTAGCACTTTCCATATGAAATCCCATGACTTCAAGAAATGTGAATCTGGAAAAGAAATATGATAATTTATAACATGACCACTAATCTGAAACTCTCAGAATGTGCAGTATGCCTAAGGGTTGGTCTGTTACTTTTCATAGTAAAAACAAGTAAATGATATTTTTTTTATAAACAAGTAAAACAACGTTGATAAAAATAAACAAATCATTAGCATAGAGTTTATTGTATTAATCGATCTTCAACCTTATTTTATACACTTTCACACTAGACTTTATTAAGCCTTCTTTGGTGTGTCTTTTGGTTATTTTGGCTATTTTGTAAAAAAAGCTTTTGTATATACCAGAATTCATTGTGGATGTTCTATTTGAACATAGGAAAGAACAAGAGAATGAACTACGAAATCTAAACTTTATCAGTTGATGGATTTGTGTCAAATAGTTTATTGTAGTATAATCATATAAATGAAATTCTAAAATTGTTTCTTTTGGACATTTCTGGAATAGTCCTTTTCAAACTATATACATTTGTAAATAACCTTTATATATTTATGGCAAATGTGTATAATCCATCTTAGATGATTTAACGGTAAAAATGCATATTTTACATTCAGAAGTGGGAGTGTGCATCTTCCCAACCCAAAACATTGAATCGGCCACTGATAAAAATAGACTAACATCGTTTACAAAAAAATATACTTACCAAAGTATGTAAGCACTGCCAGTGATGCTATATATATACATAAACTAAATATTTCTGCCAGTAACATCAGATAGTGCCAAGTTCGTATCGTCAAACTGACCATTAACAACTCCGTCAAAATAAGGGAGGTAAATGTTATGGACACAACATGGACAAAATCGTCTTCAAACAACCACAATGCTCCATAAATAATAATTCCACCTTCAATGAAATAATTTTCAATTATGTATAATATTCTTTATTTTGGATAGAAAGAATATCATTAAAAGGTAAATTTTTGCAACTATATGAGGAACGAACAAATAGTTTTATTAGCATAATACAATTTTTACAATATTTTCGATCAATCACACACATGCATGTATCACTCAACATGTGTTTATTTCAAAGCATGCATGCATGTCTGTCTCAATAATAAAATACCTATTTCATGCATCAAACTTGAGCCATCTCTGATTTGTAAAATTATTAGATTACAAACTGTTCAAGGAGATTTATCCTTTTCTCAATTTTCCCAGAATTCCATATCATTCTGTCTACAGTAAATTTTGGTCCTCACGTTCCTCAACTTCGTTCTGTATTTGGCCTATTAACTTTTTTGATATGAGCATCACTGATGAGTCTTTTGTAGACAAATTGAGTTTCTGATGTACACAATTATAAACCTGGTATCTTTGATGAGCTTTTTTCTTTGTTTTAAAAGTCAAAAGACCTCCAAACTTGCAAAAAGAAATTGTGACACCTATTGTTTTCCTAAGAAAATAGACAATTTTTTTTTAAAAGTGTGTGCTAGATTGTCTATTTTTCTGTGAAAATTATTGTGTTTGTCTCCTTGTATATTTGAGAGGCCCCTCATGGGGGGGTCCTAGTAATCACATAATCACCATTTTTTTGCCAATATAATCACATAATCATTAAATATTTGCTTATCTTTAGTAATCAAATAATCATAAACTAAAAATACAGTCCTAGGTAATCAAATAATCATGAAATATTTGGCTTAATAATCAAATAATCATTAAAAAAACGGCCAAGTAATCACATAATCAAAAACCCCATGAGGGCCCTCATTTGATGCTATTTTCTGTCCTACTTAACATTTTCTCTGGTAGTACCATTTCAGATTAAATAAAACAAGAATGTGTCCATAGTACACGGATGGCCCATCTGCACTATCATTTTCTATGATCAGGAGACCATGAAAATGGGAGAAAATCTCTAATTTGGAATTAAAATTAGAAAGATCATACCATAGGGAACATGTGTACTAAGTTTCAAGTTGATTGGACTTTAACTTCATCAAAAACTACCTCGACCAAAAAATTTAACCTAAACCGGGACAGACAAACGGTTGTACGAACGAAAGTACGGATGACGTACAGACCAGAAAACATAATGCCCATAAATGGGGCATAAAAAAAGCTTGAATTTCAATTGTGTATGATGGTGTTATTAATCCAATCACAAAATTTAAGAGCATGCTTTTGAAATATTTCCCAGAAAGCATTAGGTTTCAAAACACTGAATTACCATCCTCTTGGGGTTTTTTTTATATATAAAAACGAGGGATTTCCAACTGTATCTACTTACCTTGATAGACACTAATTAGCACCCACATGAAAAATGTTTTGAACGACAGGGATCTTCCCTACAATAGAAAAAGTACTATTTTAATAGAAATAGAAAAAGAGACGTTAGATATATGTCAATAAGTCAGCATCCGTTGACACTATAAATGTCTAAAAAAAAAAGCACAATTGTTCCATAGTAATTGTAGCGCCGACTGTTTATTAAGTTTACCAATTTCAAAGCAATGAATGAAAACTGGTGTAAAATATATTCCATTTATTATAACAGAAATAAATGTGAAATGTATTGCAATTAAAAATAAATAGTAGTTAAATATTCTCTATGTGTTCAATTACCTATAAAATAACTAATCTGTGAAGTTATATATATTTTGAAGTTCGTTTCTAAAAGCAGCTGATCATTGGCAATCCAAATTTGAAATTGCTCTAGTCGACCTAGTTTACAAAGTGAATACACAAAGATAGATATTCCCTACTTCCGGTTAACGGTTACAATTATGAAAGATTATTGTTATAAATGAATGTGTAAAAGGTAATTCCATACAATTTTAACATATATAAATGATTTGTTATGCGGTTCCTATAAAAATAACTTAGCATAACATCTGAGTCGCGAATGACAACATAAAATGTGCTACGAACTCTCGGTAAAATCATTACAAAAATATTGCGGGAATTATGAAATAAAAAAATTAACTGCACAAACTATTTGCGTTAAACAACGTAATAACTTCTGTCACAAAAGTAAATTAAGTTAAATAGCTTTGGAACAACAGTAATGAATCTAAATAATAATATTGGCAAGTTGGGATTCATATCAAAATGTATTCTTTGTGAAAGAATACACATCAAAGATTGCAAAAATGCAGTGCCATGCATAGAACTATTCTCTACTAGAATTTTATTTTCTCAACTAGTTGGTATAGTCTTTCACATTTTTTGGGGTTTAAAGTTTTTCTCTTTCAAAACCAATACAGATTTTTGGGCATTTACAAATATTAAAAAAATGAAATAGAAACAAATTTTATTTCAAAGTATTATTTTTAATCTTAAATGTTTATTAAAAGTAAACATATGCTACAAAACTATAGAGTGGGGGGCTCATATTCGCCGGGGACACAATTTCGCCGTTTTATGATTATGAGCTGTAAAAACTTCAAAGGCTGGCTGAAATGAAAGCAATATGCCGATAAATTATAATTTTATAACAAATATGATTATTTTTTAAACTTAAACAAAATTACGGCACTTACTGCAAAGGACCGAAAAACAGACAACGATTTTTGGTCAATTTCCTGATTGAAAAACAGGATTTTCAAAGATTTTTTCTAAGTAATTTTTTGACTGATTGGCCTAAATTTCTGTTTTGTTACACCTTTGAAATGTCTGCTGTTCATCTATAATGAAGTTTATTTGATAAATATTATATAAAGCTGCAGTTATTTGGTTTTAAATAGATGTGTAAAAACGGCGAATATGTGTCCCCCATTGACAAAACATCAGGAAATTTCAAACACCCTTTAATCTAACTTTACAGATGATTATTTTCAAACAGACATGTTTTCAAGCTTGGGAATGTTTTGCATTTGAAGTTATCTTCATATAGAAATATCAGTATACTTCAAAAACATATAGACCTGAACATAAACTGTAGAAAACATGGAAAGATATGGCAAAAATGAGCACCCCACTCTACATTATTACAGAAAAATTAATTGTGATTTCCCCTTAACTACAAATATCATCCAATTACCTTTGTCAATTCTTTATACAATTCTGGATAAGTCATAGCAATTTCTGCTTTTACATCTTTATCAAGCACCAATGAAAATACAGGATACATGGTATAGACAGTAGAAAATCTAAAGAACCAATGAAAATTGAGGATACATTGTATATAATATGCATTTGATAATATAAAAACAAATGAATACATGAGTTAAAGGCATATCTATATTACTTAAAATGATTTCAAAACATAAATCTAGGGAAAATGTTGCGTCACATAGCTTAAATAAATTGAGGTCTTTTATGTCTAGACCTTTAATAATTCTGGGAGAAATACATGATATTGGTCCCAGCACAAAGTAAAACAGTCATTCATGCTGTAAAATACATGTTAAAACAACAACAATATCAATATTTTAGCTAATTATGTTGATATCAGATATTGCATTATTTCTCTGATCAGATGGAATATATATGTATCATATTCAAATATCTTCTATGTGCTTAGTTTCAAATTGTTAGTAACTTGTGCCAAAATTAAAAGTGCTAAATATCATTTAAAGAAATTTTTAAATCCATAAATATTTTCATTGAAAACTGGAAGTAGATATGCTCTTTAATATATACTCACCCAACCATTAGGAAACCAGGAAACAGGGCTACAGATGCAAAATAAAATACAGCACAAAACACAGCCTGCATGGTAGATATAATCAGTCCTCTATGTATCACAAACTGACTTAGTGCTGCAGATCTTTTGTAACTGTAAAATATAGATCACAAATTTGAGATACACACAGATAAAAGAGAAATGGTCATAATGGAGATTATAAAGTTGAGGTACAAAAAAGATAACAACATCTAAATACACTTAAGGAATTAGTAGACGAGACAAAAGCCACTATCAACTTTATTACTGGTATGTAGCTTGTTGTAAGTTCTGGCCTGCAACTCCTTCATATAAGTTAGTTAGTGTAATAATGCAGTGCGAGAAACATATTAATCATATTTGTGTGATCTATACTGCTCTAAAGAGCTCTATGCATCGATAAAAGAATTCAACCTTCAATTCCTGCCAAAACTGTATTTTACTGACAAGATACTCACAGTATTTTTGTTTTTTTTAAGTTTGTTTCATTGACATTTATAGTGCCCATAATGCTTAACTAATTGGAGCCCACATATATTCATCATATTGATTAGTTTAAGCATATTTATTTATAGTGGATTGGGAAACAAGTTTTGCAACTTATATTAATCCCTTTCCACTTTGCGGATGCGAGTGCTGCCTTGTAGCGGCATTAGCCTGCTCTTTTTCGAAATCTACAAGGGTGTCTTTAACGTGCAAGAGATATGGCTCTCTCTGAACATGGGTCAGCCATTTATCGTCCCCTTCGGAAGGACTATCATCGTTTCCTCAAGACCATACTCGCAAATGGTGTCAAGGGAGAGCCGAAAATTAAGTTCCTGAAATTTTCATCCCAGACGGGAATCGAACCAGGAACCTTTGTGTTAGTAGTCCGATGCACTAACCACTACACCACGGCTCTCATCATATTGATGACCTTAAAAATGCAAAATCTATCATTTCTTATATTCTTGATGGCCTAAGAAGGATTTTGTTTTTATTTTCACCTGTTTAAAAGATATTATCCATCCTTGGTTTTCAAAATTTCAGTTTTGAGCGTTCTTGATGAAGGTAAATCCAGAAATGCACATCGGATGTATTAAATTTATAACAAGATTGTTTTCATTTTTTTTTTTCCTTTTCTGTTAGCTAGCTAACTTTCTTTCAGTTGAAATTGTCGTAAAGATACCTACCTATTTCTACCATGAACCAATAACAATCTACCAATATAACTAAACTGGGTAATAGAAAAATCAGCTGCCAAGGAGGCTTGTTTACCTTCCTGAAAAATATAAAAGATATCAATTATCATTTAATTTTTCTTGATTCATATTTCATTCTATTACTATTAATTCAGAAATTATTGCATGCATTTATTATTGTTATTTTACCATTTTCGACTTACAGTAATAATATCTATAAATCATCAATCATGTTTTTATTTTTGTGGTGTTGATTCAAAAAATGTGACTGTGTAAAAATCAATTTATTCATTTCTCATGCTAGGACTAAGATGATCATACATAAAGCACTTTTTTGCATTAGTCTTTGTCAGGAATGCTTAAGACCCCAAATTTAGAGCTGAGATGGGTAAATACTTTCAGAGCAATATGACCAAAAAGCACCTAAACATCTATGACCAAATTTGCATGAGATAGTTGGAATCTTATTTTGTTAATAGTTTTTAAAATAAATCAACAATACTTTTTTTGGGGAAAATATATGTTATAAATCAAGTCAATGTCTATCCAGCCTCAGGATCTATGAGGGGGGATAGGACCTTTATCAGGACTCCGGGATCGGGTGTTTTTAAGCTCAGGATTTCCGGATTGACCCTTTCGGGATCCTGGAATTCTTTTTTTCGAATTTGGTGACCTCGGGATTTCGTGTTTTTAAGCCCCGGATTTCGGGATCAGGACCCCTCCTACCCTCCCTCATCTATCTTTAACTCAGATGAAAAAGAAACGGGGAAAAAATTGGTTTCAGAATCAAATGCATTATTGGTATTATTTTTGAAATCTTACACAAGATTGTTGTTATTGGCTAGCATCCTCATAAACAATGAAAATTCATTGAAAAACCCAGAATTTGAAAAAAAAGATGACCACCTCCTAAAATGGAAAGGTGGTCGGCTTTGACAAGAAGGTGGTCAGCACATCCTGCTTAAATGCATAATTGAAAACACTGGTACATGCATTTCATATTATCTATAAATATATGCCTTAGGAGTTTTGTACTATACACTGTATATACATGTATGTATGACTAACCTTTCCGACAATACCAATACCAGCATTAGCTGCTTGGATCATACTAACATCATTTCCTCCGTCACCTAATTAAAATATAAGGGGACATGTTACACTTAACTCAGGTAAATATTGATTGACATGTCATTCCCTCTGCCACATTAATAAAATACAATCTGACATATTGCACTGATTTGACAAGTCAAGTGTTTTCTGGTTTCTGAAGTGAGTGTTTTCTATTATGATACTATTTTGATCACTGCTAATACTTTGATATAATGGCATATGTTACTTCCTATTCATGTAAAACTGTTGAATTGCTATAATTTTCAATGGATATCTATACTCGTGTAAAACAATTAGTCATACTAATGAAGACAGCAGTTTGCTGGTAACATTTGTGCTTTGTTTGTTAAACATTCAAATTTGTGTTTCACTTAAATTGACAATCAGTATCCAAAAATAATAATGTATCCACAGTATGTTATGAGAAATAAATGAAGAAGTGTCAAAGGGACACAGAAGATGCCCCAATTTGCATAAAACCTTATCCACAAGCATAACTCAAGAACAGTAAAAGTGACACCACCAAAATTTGAACTTGATCTGTGTTTATGGTATATAATAAGAATTGTGTGCAAGATTCAATACATTTGGTTGAGGCAAAAACTAAAGCAAGTGAACAGAAACTAATTTTTGGAACATACAGACGAACAAGGGTAACACTTAATGTCCCTTGCGCCGCTGTGGGGGCTTAAAAACACATCCTCATTTCATTCTCACCTATTGCACAAGTCCTTTTCCCTGTATGATTTCGTAATAATTTGACTATATCAGCTTTTTGTGTTGGAGAACATCTACATACAACAACACTGGGACATTGACAGGCTAACTCCACAAACTCATGTTCATAATACTTCAAGCAAACCTGGAAATATATTAGGTCATATTTTATTACCAAAGTTCATAAATGATTGGAAAACCTATAAAAAATGTTATGACATAAAGTTGAGTGGTATGAATATATTGAGGTAGCAACACCAATAAAAGCCATTGTGTAAACATTTGTATATTGAATGTTGTTAAAGCTCTTTTTCCATGTATCCCAATTAAAGTGGTTTCTTAAAAATTAGCAGTTCAAATGTTAGTAAATTCATGGGTTCCTATTAAGTTTGTTAAAAATAGATTTATCTCCTCCCCTGAAAAAAGTGAAACTGGAGACAGTAAAAAAAATTCACTCCCGCAACTGATGGAAGGAAAGGTAATCAATAGAACCAAGGAAAACCAAACAGTCTACCTATAACTGCTGTCACTAACCTGAAGTGAGTTGCCTGTAATGACTAGAGCTGCATCTTGTTTACGTCTCAGAGCATTAAGTTCTAAATGAGCATCAGTTCTGCCAATAACAGTACCAAATGTATGAATGTCTTGTAATCTAGACACCAGTTTAGAACTTTTAGCAATACAGATGGCTGTTTCTAACTTATCACCAGTCAACATCCAGACCTGATATACAAAACAAAATAGAAAAATATTAAATGAAAATTTGGAATTATTACTTCACAGAAAGTTTATGTAATTTTTTTTTTCCATTGGTGCCAGTATTTAGAAAAAAGTATTAAATAAGTGAAAATAAAGTAATTGATTTTCCTCTGAGTTCAGTATTTTTGTGATTTTACTTTTTAATTATATTCTTAATGAGCCTACTGCACTGTTTGATATAAAAATTTGAGTGTATAGGCCAATGAGACAGCAATCCAGAAACTCAAAAATTAAATAACTTGTATTGGTATGGGTTTTGCATATTGCTGAAAGCTGTATAGTGACCTACAGTTGTTAACTTCTATGTCGTTTTGGTATTTGGTGTATATTTGTATCATTGGCAATCATATCGCATCTTAATATTTTTTATATTTTAAATAAAGACAAGAAAGAAGAATATGTATTAAAAAAAAATTAAAAAATCGTTTCAGAAAAACATTTACACTATAATATGGGAGTCTGCATTTTTTACTTTGCATGTAAGTCTAGTAAGACAAACCATGCTTAGAAACACAGTGTATTATAAATTCATAACACAATTTGTCAAAATCCCAACATGCACTTGATGTAATAAACAACAAAGGAATAGTGCTCTTTATAGCTGTTTTTTTTTCATTTCCACTTATAGTGATGCCTTCTATATCTGTTTACAGCTGTTTTGTTGGGTTGTCTCTTTGACACATTCCCCATTTCCATTCTCAATTTTTAATGCCTAACCTTTATGCCTGCATTCCTCAATAACTCTAATGTAGGTCTAACACCTTCCTGTAACTTGTCTTCTACACCTGTTAGACATAAAAGCTCCATGTCACGCTCAAGACTCTCAATAACAGCCTGCACTTTTGCATTTCTGTCCTGTGTGCTCATCTTAGCTTGATGATATCGAATCTGAAAATAGACACAAGATTTTTAATGTATTTCTGATAAAATTCAATGTAACTATTTAGCTAGTAAGCAGGACTTCAAGTCAGGTGTTAGTTAGAAGGGGGTCTCATTGGGGGGTTCCGATCCCGGATCCCGCTTACTGTTTTGTCAGATTCCCGTATCCCGCTTACACTATGTACGTAAGCAATTCTCATTTTTTTGTCATTTCCCGGGTCCCGCTAGACCTCATTTCCCGTTTTCACGACACAATAATTTGACTTTCACGTGTCCCGCTTACAAAAAATCGGCAATCCCGCGTCACGCTTAGACCCCAATGAGACCCACTTAGAAGTGACGGACAATTTAAACAATAACTTATGAAATCATGTACAATTCATATTTTTTTAATCTGTTACATGTCTCATTAAATCCCACGCGTTTTGGTAAGTTTTAGCTTTGTCCTTTTTTTCTGATTTTCACACTCAATGCTTTACTTTTAACCTTATCACAGTATAACCATCATATGCTATTAAAGGTTGGAAGAGGGAAACCAATAATAAATTTAAAATTAGTGTTTACCAATTACCTCAAACTCCTGATACTGTTCTTCCGTTAAAACTTTTTTGGCAACTACTAATGTTCTCAGTCCTTCTCTAGCAAGATTTCCACACTATAAAAAAAAGTATAAAAAGTACATGAATCAAGAATATATGAGTTTTCAAGAGAAAGACTGCAGTAAATATTGTGATAAATGAAAGTATCCTTAAAAAGGAATTTCTGTTCCTTTTTTTAATTTTCAATTTCACTTAACAATTTTAAATTGATTTGGTTTTATTGTGGAGTTTAAACATTTTAGGACCAAACTAATCTGTGAGGTTTGATGTACAAATTTGTTTACCCCGTTATATGACTTCCTTATAAAAGATCTTGATTAAAAGGGACTTAAAATAAACAACTAAATTAGATCTTATATATTTCATTATATTATATTTAATTGTATTCTACCCTAATAAAATTTCCCACTTTTACAGTATGACACAAAAATGTGCTTTATTGAAATGATAAGTTAATATTTGATTTCCTTGTATTTGCATAAATATAAATTCCTGTTTATCTAAAGACTGAGAACCAATAAACAGAAGTGTAATGAACTGGCCATTTTGATTCTTGGTCATCTGTATAAATCTAAAACATCTAAACACATGTTTATACCAAATCCAATACAGAAGCAACCAGTTAATAATCTCTTCTCTAAACATTATTTATTCTGTAAGTTATAGCTGTTCCTGTAACAAAACATGTTGCTGTCTAGTTTTGTCATCAAAATTATCTCCCTTGTAACCTACCTCTTCCTCTAACCAATCATTATACTGCACTATGGTTGTCATGACAACATCTGCTCCTTTCATCAGGAAAGATATTTCTCCTGTATCTTCTTCCTGTTTTATAAAATTATTTGATTTCATTTGAATGTCTAACTTTTTTAAACTGAATTTTACCAAATAACTGTGATAACAGGAAATTATAACTGAATTTAAAGTTGTTGTATTTTTCAGTTACTTGAGTTCACACTTACCATACCTTGAAAAGTTGTCAAAAAA
Source organism: Mytilus galloprovincialis (assembly GCA_037788925.1). Taxonomy (NCBI): domain Eukaryota; kingdom Metazoa; phylum Mollusca; class Bivalvia; order Mytilida; family Mytilidae; genus Mytilus; species Mytilus galloprovincialis. The sequence continues at coordinate 49,069,582 of CM075333.1, forward strand.
TTATGGTTAAGAGCATCACTAAAAATATATTTTTTGTTGATTGCGCATTTGGTACAGAAAAATTAAAATACCATGATCATATAATGTTTACATATTCAGCTTGACAACCTTGAAAATTTTTAATTTAACAAAACTATTTACCTTGACAATAATTCCCATCCTTTTGGTTTCAGATGTAAAAGGAAACACCTGTAAAATCTGGAATTTGACAATACTGCCTGATGGAGTCCGCAGCTGCATGCTATTTAAGTCTCTTTTTACCAGCGTCAGGTCAACACTCTCTGTCCATTTCACCAAAGCAACCTTAAAATTATGTTTGAAAAGTTAATAAAATGTATAGAATGGACAATTCTTTGCAGAACTAAAGGAAACATGACATGCTCTTTTCCTTGTAAGAATTTGAAGTTGATAGAGGTAGTATACTACTGAAACATGTCTCCCCAAAAATGACCTTACATCCCTGTGTTATCTGTTCCCAACATCTTTTGTTATTCATATTGCTAAAACTGTTAAACCAAACACTATCTTTTGAATCATTGAACACAGGCAGAACAAAACTGATTCAAATACAATAAAACTATTTAAAGATGCTGACAATCAAATTTAAATAAGAATTGGTAGACACAGAATGGGTTATATAGAATATCCATACTTTGTCTCAAAATATAAATTTTGTTTGTACAAGTCTTCAAAACAGGTAGAAATAAAGTACAAATAAAATTTATATTTTGAGACAATGTATGGTTATTCTATATATATATAAACTCCTACTACGACTGTTCCAAATGAAACATTTCAGGCAAAAACCATCATTTTCTAATTTTTAGCGTATAACGTAACTAGAGGCTCTAAAGAGCCGGTGTCGCTCACCTTGGTCTATGTGAATATTAAACAAAGGAAGCAGATGGATTCATGACAAAATTGTGTTTTGGTGATGGTGATGTGTTTGTACGTCTTACTTTACTGAACATTCTTGCTGCTTACAGTTATCTCTATCTATAATGAACTTTGCCCAGTAGTTTCAGTGGAAAATGTTAGTAAAAATTTACAAATTTTAAAAAAATTGTTAAAAATTGACTATAAAGGACAATAACTCCTTAGGGGGTCAATTGACCATTTCAGTCATGTTGACTTATTTGTAAATCTTACTTTGCTGTACATTATTGCTCTCTATCTATAATTATATTCAAGATAATAACCCAAAACAGTAAAATTTCCTTAAAATTACCAATTTAGGGGCAGCAACCCAACAACAGGTTGTCCGATTCATCTGAAAATTTCAGGGCAGATAGATTTTGACCTGATAAACAATTTTACCAATGTCAGATTTGCTCTAAATGCTTTGGTTTTTGAGCTATAAGCCAAAAACTGCATTTTACCCCTATGTTCTATTTTTAGCCATGGCGGCCATCTTGGTTGGTTGGCCGGGTCACGCCACACATTTTTTAAACTAGATACCCCAATGATGATTGTGGCCAAGTTTAGTTTAATTTGGCCCAGTAGTTTCAGAGGAGAAGATTTTTGTAAAAGTTAACGACGACGGATGACGACGACGACTACGGACGACGGACGACGGACGCCAAGTGATGAGAAAAGCTCACTTGGCCCTTTGGGCCAGGTGAGCTAAAAATTCTGTATACCTGTACGTCATAAATAAAACCCTATGGAAACGCATTGTGAATGTCATAAACAGGGCTCTTTTTGGTCAGTGGCTGTTCATCACAAATGACCGGGGAAAATAGCACAGCTGCAGTATATTTGCTGTAATAGCACTACATACCTCATCAGGACTAGAGGCCTGGTATACAACGGTCTGTCTACTTTGTCTGTCAGCCTCTGTATCATCAAAGTTAACATCTTCATCATCCTCAAAGACTGGGGTAACATTGTGACACAGTGCAATAGCTCTAACAGCTTCATACACACGAGTAACTACAGTCCGTCTCACTGGACCCCGTGTTGGTGTCATGGAAGGTCCAAGAAAAGGTTGTTGCGTCTGACCAGGGTCCTCTTTCTGTCCAAACATTAAGTTCAGGTGTTGGGTAATCTAAAATGAATTGATAAGCTATAACCCCTGTGAGGTTTGTGTTGCGCAATCTGAAGTTTCTATGTTGTGTTTTGTTTAGGTGTAATACCACCAAATCATGGTACGTCACATCCGGTTGTATACGAAAGTAGGTCTAAAAAAATATTCCCTTGAATTTGACAGTTATAGAAAATTAACCCTGCATTTCAATGCACTTAAAATTTTCTGAGTCATCAACATGTATGTTGGGTGTCTGAAAGCATCATTCCTTTTTTATTTGCTGGTCTTATAAAATATTTTGGAAAGTTAAGGTTACATAGTTACCAAAGCAGGTAACCAGTAAATAACAGTGTAAAAATTGGGTTGTTTACTTCCGGTGATGGTTACTTTCTTATATGCAATGAAATGTAGTGTGAAATTTTCACTGTAGCACTGGAAAGGATTAAACTTTATACATGTAAAGTATTTCTTTGGTTGAAATAAAGGTAAATACTGTAAAAAAATTTTAAAAGTGCCAATTTAACAAAGACTAATAGGGGAAAATCAATGGTGGTATTACACCTATTTAGGGAAACTACATGTGCACTCGTGACCTTATTGTACTTCCATTTTTAAAAATTATTACTAAACCAGTTCAAACATTATAAACATGGACTATTCGGAATGGATTGAGACACAGAAAGCACGTTTGAGGTAAAATTGCCTTGAAATGGGGGTTTACGGGTGTTTGCTAAGTCAAATGGGGGGACAGATAAAGTTGTATTCAGTTTACTGTGTCAAATTTTAAATCACCCTTACAATTTTGTTTATACAACATGTGAATTTTCATTTCAGTGTTAACTATGTTCTGAAGAGCAGTCTGTTGAAAAATCTTATATGTGAATCGGTCTGCAGATGACACTTCAGCATTAAAGTATGTATCAACTAATGTCATGTTTTTTTGTGTTTTGGTCGCAAAAGTTTACAATTTGCCATTGTGCTGTCTGCATTTTGCACTGACAAAACATCATCTAAGCACTTATTTGCCCTGGATTTATACACATCAGAATCCAGTCTCACATACTTAAACTTTATAATTCTTACCAATTTAATTTTTTACCAGCATTCCAAGGGACATAACCCTTTTTAAAAACATTTTGAGGTATTTTTTTATTACTCTTTCTCCCCATTTTCTAATATAAAATACAAGAAAGTGGATTTTTTGTGTAAATCTATTAGAAATATAATGTTATAAGTAAATAAAAAGTCTTTGATACCAGTAACAATAAATGATTGACTGAAAGGGAATCGTTATTTGTCACACTAGGGGAACAGACCAAAAGCTCAAGTTACACATAAGGGCTTATAGAAACTTCCGTGGAGACTGTTAACATTTATAGAGACAGTTCTTTCAGCTAAAACACTTTAATTATTGATTTAACATTACATTCATTTCATTTTTTGGGGAAAATAATCACATTTGTTTTATTTTTTAGACAAAAGATATCAAGTTTTGATGAAAAAAGAAGGAAGAAGGAAAAATAGACCAAAACAGACCAAAAAAGACCTTCAAATGAACTATAAAAGGTGCAATAAAATTGTTTATCATCTTAAAGTTGTCTTTTGTATTCTATTTAATTGTTTGAATGCATAGATATTGAGTATATGATCAGATATTAGTCAACACTGCATTTTATAATGATACACTGAAATTAGGATTTTTCGAAGAAATTAGACTGAAATCGCCGTAGAATATGGCCTTACATTATAGTGATTTTCTCTGAAACTATAGCTCTGACTGAAACAAAACTTGACAGTTATGCTTGAAATAACTTGCAGTTGGAGGGAAAAAAATTACATTAAGTTTATTCGACATTTAGGTGTTATTTAGGTGTAATACCACCAAATCATGGTACGTCACATCCAGTTGTATACGAAAGTAGGTCTAAAAAAATATTCCCTTGAATTTGACAGTTGTAGAAAATTAACCCTGCATTTCAATGCACTTAAATTTTTCTGAGTCATAAACATGTATGTTGGGTGTCTGAAAGCATCATTCCTTTTTTATTTGCTGGTCTTATAAAATATTTTGGAAAGTTAAGGTTACATAGTTACCAAAGCAGGTAACCAGTAAATAACAGTGTAAAAATTGGGTTGTTTACTTCCGGTGATGGTTACTTTCTTATATGCAATGAAATGTAGTGTGAAATTTTCACTGTAGCACTGGAAAGGATTAAACTTTATACATGCAAAGTATTTCTTTGGTTGAAATAAAGGTAAATACTGTACATTTTTTTTTAAAGTGCCAATTTAACAAAGACTAATAGGGGAAAATCAATGGTGGTATTACACCTTTACTGTTGTTTGTTTTTTGGTCATTTTTTTTCTTTTTTGTCGTGGTATTGCCAGTTTGCCATTTATTTTATGAGAGTTTAAATATTTATTTGGTATCTTCCACCTCTCTTCTATTAAGGTGGTACCTAACACTACAGGGAGATAACTCTGTATAGTCAGCTAAACGTTTTAATTACGTTGTGTTGTAAAAGGAATATTAAGCTTCTCAATGATCAAAATTGGTGTTTGTCAAATTGCTATATAACCAGTGTAATTTTTCTGGCAAAACGGTTGGTTCAAAAAATTTTAAATTTTTATATTTTTGTTAAAGTGTCAAAGTAAATACTTTGACAAAATTTTATGAAAATTAAAGGAGCCAAATTAATTTTAGTGAAAGCGTTGGGTACCACCTTAAGTGATACTGAATATGAGTTGTTCAAAAACAATTTCATGGATACAAAAAGGAATACTTATCTTTTTGAATTTATTTTGATTGAAAATCTGGACCTAAGATTGTCTGTTTTTTTAACAATCCAATATGGTGATAGACACCCATACCAGCTTAAAGGGTTACAAAATGTTTTACTTATATTATTCCAGTCTTCTTTAAAACATTCCAGTGCGTATATTGTTTTCAATCAAAGTAGCCCTAAATATTTGTTTTCACTAAAAGTACAACATGTTTTATGGATACCATCATTGCTACTCACCTCGTCAGCAGTTTCAGGTGTAAAAGATACAGTTCCTAAGTGTAACTTTTTAAATATCTGAAATCATAATTGAAAAGATTTGGACACAATTCTAAGATTTGGTGCCAAAACTGCTTTAACCTATGACTTTTGAAAACACTTTTTATTTCCATACAAAATTTATTTGAATTAATGATATGACATACCAAATAAGTTTATAACCAATTTCTATGAAATACAATATTTACCAACATTCAAACAATAGATTGAAACTGAAATTTTATTCTTTTTTTACTATATATTTTAAAAAGCCAAAATAGCTGAAAAAAAGATGAAAAATCACAACACTCCCGTAATGGAATAAAAGCACTAATTATTCCAAAATAACTAAATACCTAGCCACAAACTAGAACCACGTCCTTTATCAAGAATAAGTTTAAACTTATAATAATAATATTAATGTCAATAAATGTTGAAAATATTTGAATGTATGAATTTACCATTTCATTCTGTGTCAGTGTCCCTGTCTTGTCTGATAATAAATAGCTAATTCTACCGAGCTCTTCACAGATAGTAGTACTTCTGACTATAGTTTCATTTATAATTTTATCTCTCATGATGAACCAGGAATAAGCAGCCTTTCCCATATCTAAATTTACTCTTAAACTGAAAAATAAAATCAACAAATGTTAAAATTCTGGAAACGAAAACTATTGATTAAAGGTTTTATTGAATAGTAATTTAAAAAATAACTAATCATTACAAAACAGGCATGATTACAGATTTCTTATTTGATTTAGGATAATTTTAATAATTTGAGGGGGAAAATGAAATGAATTTATCCTCATAGTCCTTCCAACACAAAACCCATATCATTTTTCAGTTGAATAAAAAACAGATATGAATATTTCATTGAAATTAAATTTTGTAAATTTTTCTCCATAATATAAATAAGGATGGTGAATTTCTTCTATTAAAGTGTGGTTAAAAATATAAATTTATTTTACTTTTGATATAAACAACAATCTGATAATTTCTCATATCTATTAACAACAACCTTACCTGATTGGTATAATATATGAAAACAACAGTACAAATCTGAATAAATATCGGTACCATGGGCCAGCAAAACCCTGAAATCAAATACATTGTACCTTTTAATTAAGTATTGAATGCTTCTTTTTGTAACTTCATTGGGGTGTAAAAGTGTTGACCGAAGTACATTTTGTATGAAGAGCGGAAGCGCTTCATTCTAAAAATGTGCGCACGGTCAACACTTTTACAACCCTATGAAGTTACAAAAAGAAGCATTCAATACTTATAATTACATTTTTTAGCTATGATCAAGAAAACACGAATTTTATATTGTTTTTTATTTAATTCACCTGTGCACTTTATTGTGGGACCACGTGTTATCATGAATGAAAAGTTTTATTGAGTGATCCAATTGCTTACGGAATAACACGTGATGTGCAGTTAGCCAATCAGAATAAAGTATTATAATGAAACATACATCTAATGTTATTATAATAAAATGCAAAAAGTTTTTTTGAATAACAATAAAACAACATATAACAATAATGCTCTTTTGACTAATGGGTAAAAGTTAATAGTACCCTGTTGCAAATATAACATAGAAGTAACATGTGATTTGTAAAGTCATAAAACCCTGCTTTGTAATAGGTAAGCTGAGTCATATATTAATATGATACATATAGTTCACAAAGTATCAGTCCACAGAAGTACATGACATCCTACCTACATGTACATAATTAAGACTCTAAGCAATTGGTGCATTTATTCTTTTTCTTTTATGTTTATTGTCAAAGTGTGTTCTCTTTTTTTTTAACTAACTAATGCATACAGAGCTTTCTACTCGTATCAAACATTTATATTGTGACTTGTGACTTGTGACTTGAAACATGAAACAGAAATAATTAGAGTGACTGTGACATAACAAACAAAGCCATCCAAATTGCAATTATACAGTTGATCAGTAACATCATAACTGCCACTATTATCAATATTTAATATTTTTGTGTATCACAACATTACAGTGACACAGAGAATATCACTCATCAAGATCAAAATTAAAATACTCAATAACAGGTATAACAAGTATAGCAGGAACTGCTGACTATAACAGAGCACCTGATTTCATCAGCAGTTTTTTATGGGCCAGAAGTGCTTGTTTTCTGTGTTTTCTTTTCATTTTTTTCTTTGCTGATTGTGTTTTCCATATATATTGCAATGCATTGTTTTCCAATAGCCCTCTTGGAATATTCTAACTTATACTACCATTGTCATGATTGTCTGATATTTCTGCCTATTGTAGCAGAACAGTGATACAGATTAACATTTTCAACAGGATTAAAGGTAAAATAGTCAATAAACTGATAATTCTTTTTATTGTTTACTTACCTTTAGTATCATCATCACAAAGGATAAAACTAGGACAGCAAAAAATAAAAACTTTGTTAAAGTGTTGACTTCTTGGTCTAGCAAACCAACCTGTAAATACAAACAAAAAGTATTAAAATAATAAATTAAGCTTGTCCTATTGTTTATTTCTATGTAAAATATTTATATCAAGTTTTCAAGGTTACTATCGTTTTTTTAAATTAGGCGGTATTGGCTTTGCTAATTGTTGAAGGCCGTACGGTGACCAATAGTTGTTAATTTCTGTGTCATTAGTTCTTGTGGAGAGTTGTCTCATTGGCAATTATACCACAATTTTTGTTTATATATATATACATATAAATACAGTCTCAATTCTTCAAAATGTTCTAAAAAATGTCAATATGTTTCTAGCCATATTTGTTTTATTTATTGTCAATATCATAATTTTGAAATCAAAAGCAGTAACGCTAAATCTCCCAAATTTCAAATTTTTCACCTGAAAATCCATTGAAAATGTACACTTATTAAGGGGTTGCAACTTTAACTAAAATGCTCATAAATAATTGGATTAGCAATAATTTCATTTGCTGCAAAAAAGTTGATGATGCAACATGTGGACAGACTAATGATAAACAAATGGAAAATATAGATAAAATAAGTGCTATAAATTTCTGATTTATAAAGAGAATGAATTATTTACCAAATAAAATTCAACTATCAACAGACTGTATTAATTTTTCTTACTTTACTTTTAGGTTGTGATGTATTCATAACACTCCTGGTCTCAGAACCAGTATAGATGACCACACCCAATGCTATCCCAGAGGCTACAACTGTATTTGACCACAGTGTATTATCAACAGTCAATGAATCCTCATAAACTTCATCATCAGTCTGAAAAATAGGAGTTCAAAATAATTGTATAATGCTAAAAAATTAAAAACATAATGAACACTTGACAATTTTCTTTCAGAAATATACCATATATATAGTCCTTCATAGAACACTTTCAGAAAACAGCCAAACTTATCATACAGTTTTGGTGTTACATAAGAACAGGGAAATATACTTGATTACAGTACGTTTGATACGTTATTGCATTTTTTCTAATCAATGATTCAGATCATATTTTAAAGTTCTAAATTTCATCAAGGAGATATTTTGGTTATTTTATCCTTATTGTGAAAATTAGCATAACACAACTCTTTATTTTCCTAACTATACAGTAACTAAAAGATGACAGAAAAATGGCTGGAGTTAATATGTAGTTCATTCCTTATGTTGTTTTGCAAGAAATAATATCCCTGTATTTCATTTTTGTCTTAACCATAGTTATCTCCCCTTCTAAAGTTATTAATGGTGATATCTTATATAACGCAACTGTAACAAACAGTTACATTAATGGCCTTTTTTTTAAATATTTTTGGGGATATTATGTCTATGTTATTTTGTTTCAAAAAAATAGTTTTAATTCTGTCAAAAACTTTGCAAATTTCTTTTTTTTCTTTCTTCAACTGTCAGACTTTGAGTAACTTACCCTACGGAATGTACCAACAAAATTATGGATGTCCTTCTGTGGTGCCTCAGCATACAACTGTGCCCTTATATCTAATATTTCCTAAAATATCAAAATATAATATAAATAAATAAACAGAAAAGATAAAGTATGCATAAATGAACACATTTAGGATTGAAAAGCATGCATAACTTAAATATTTAAAGCACTTCATTCTCAACTGATTTTTTTTTAGAAGAATTGTGATCTTTGGAGATAGATATAGGAAGATGTGGTGTGAGTGCCAATGAGACAACTCTTCATCAAAATAACAATTTATAAAAGTAAACCATTATAGAACATTTATATATGGTATCCCCACTATCCAATCACAAAATTGGTCACATCGATGAAAATATGTTGCTGGTTTGCTGTCTCACGTTTTTGGTACATCTAAACTCCCTATATTGATAAATGCTCTTTCTGAAAAGCTTTGTAAAGATTTTCATAGATTTTGCAAAGAGGAAACAGCATGGACAAATTCTCATTAGGATCATAATATACAAAACAAACGACCAAGACTACTAATTTAAACAATTGCACTTGTTTATTTGATTATCTGTTTATCAATTATTCCATTAACTTTTCCTATCATTGACATACCACATTAGAGACAAGTCTCTGGGTATTCTGTATGGCTAATCTAAGTTTCCAATCTGTCTCTCCATCTAATTGGTCTGTCCTTATAAAACATGCTCCTTGCTTCTCTGTAGTTCTGATAAATATCATATCAGCTGGCACACGCTGGTCCTATAGAATATATCTTAATATATATGAATTGTAATAAAGACATATACATTTCTTAAAAGATAATCATGATAATAGATGTTTTCTTTATAAGAGCACAAAATCTGTAAAATCTGAAATGTTGGCAAATTTTGATACATGAGAAGAAAATTTCAGTAAAAAATATATATCATAACATTTTTATTTAATTTTTTCTGTTCAAACAATTTAACAAGTTGATTTTTTAAAGATTTGAAAGGACAGACTCATTAGAATATAATGTTGTTTTTTTTTCCAACTTCAGATGCTTTATTTCACTATAATAGTTGTTAACAATATAATGTTGCAATTATATTTATATAATTTTTTCTGCTTATCATGCATTATACAGTTTCAGATTTATTTTCTGTTTGAATGTACCAATTTTGTGTCGATGTTTTGCATTGTCCTTCAAATAATGGTTTTAAGATTTGCATTTCTCAAATAATTACATGCCTCAAATGACAGAGGTTGTGGATTCAATACCAAGACTGATCAAATTAAACACATTAAACAAAACTGATATGTGTGGCTTCTCCACCAAAAATGGGCCAGGGCTATTCAAGAAAAAAATGTATGGGGGTTTTTGTCAGCACCCGCCACCCAGACAATTGCAATTGAGAATCATAGTGCATTATAGTGTGAAAAGTTGCTCTGATACCCATCACCCATGTATTATTAATACAACGTGCCTTCCAACCCCCCCATACATTTTTTCTGGAATAGCCCTCATTTGATAAATAAGAGCAAAGATAGTTAGATCAGAGTCAGAATAATGTGTCAGAAGTAAGGTATATGTAATATTTGTCATGGGACGTTAAATAGCAATCAATCAATCAATCACAAATAATATTCATTCATTGCCTAAGTTAAAACTTTTTTTATTTAATTTATCACAAATAAACAACAGCCTGATGTTCAGTGGTTGTCTTTTGTGGATGTGGTTCATAAGTGTTTCTCCTTTTTTGTTCTTTATATAGATAAGACCGTTTGTTTTCTTGTTTGAATGGTTTTACACTAGTAATTTTTGGGGCCCTTTAAAGCTTGCTGTTCAGTGTGAGCCAAGGCTTGGTGTTGAATGACGTGCTTCGACCTATACTGATTTACTTTTACAAATTGTGACTTGGATGGAGAGTTGTCTCGTTAGCACTCATACTACATCTTCTTATATCTATGAATTTACACTAAAAAAATGTTACCTTTTCAACTTGAATAAGATCACCAACTTTGATGTCTGAACTTGGAATGGATATCAGTCCGTCTCTTGTCAACTTTTTATACTTCTGTGAATTTGCTTCTTTATCTCGTCTGTATCTTCTATAATCATCTAGAGCCTCTCTACACATTGTCACAAATATCACAAATCCCTAAAAATAACAAATTGTAAGGTGTAAGAGTAAGTACACAAAAGTAAAACTGTGAGCTACTTCTCACTGATAATACCCTTAACACAACTGGATAATTTTAATAGTCTGAAAATATGTAAGTTTTCAGTAAACAGGAAGTTGTTGAGTGATGAATCAGAAAACTCATCACATGGTATAGCTGACTTATTTAAACCTTGAAATCATTTCAGAAGTCTTCATGATGCAGTTCCTGAGAAAAATGTGACAAAAAATATTGGACGGACAGAACGACAGACTGACTGATCGACGGACATACAAACAGAGGTAAAACAGTATACCCCCACTTTTTTTTTTTAAAGCAGGAGTATAATTATCTGAAGGTTTGTTTGTAGACTTTAGTAAAACCACAAAATAAATTTTTCCTCAAAGCAAGCTTGAAACACAAAATACAGAAACCCACACAAAACTTAAAGTGATGTTTTTATTAATGTCATTAATGCAACTGGTGAGTATTGCACTAATAAGACCTCACATTCTAAATTCAATGCATATAGAGATTTTTCTTGAAATTAAAATAAACTATCTTGCATATTTGTCCATTCTTCAATAATTTCTGTATTTACAGCAACATATGAAGAAGGCCACACCAATAAAATATTGAAACCAATATCCTTAAACTGTTACATTTTTTTTTACTAATGTGGCCTTGAACAGTCATAATTGATCTTACCAGTGGTCCCCAGTATGTGTATAGATAACCAATCCTAATGGCAGGTATAAACTGTGATGTAGCCATAACCAGAAAGTACAAATTCAGGAAAAACTTGAACTGCTCAAATAAAACCTGAAAAAAATTTAAAAATAATTTAGGAAATCATATAAAGGTTTGGAATGAATATATAAATGAGTATTTGGAACAACTAACCAGAAAACTTAAAAGTCTTAGATGAATTTTTTCTCATTAGTTGTTATTGGCATTGAGCTAGCTGTTCGTAACTGTGAGTACTCTCAGATCTGTACTTTGTGTCTTTTTGTTGTGTGAATATATATAAGTACCAGTCCACGTCCACTCTGTTTATGATTAGATGTATTTCTTTTTTTTTTCATTTGATGAGTTAGGTCTTTTCAACAGATTTTTAAAGTTGGTCTTATGTTGTACTGTTTCATAACTGACACTGTCCTAGGTTAGGGGGAGGGTTTGGCGACAACAAGTTAGTTAAACCCTGCAACATTCTGTAAATGCCTGTCCCAAGTCAGGAGCCTGTAATTCAGTGGTTGTTGTTTTCCTTCATTATTTTATACATTAATTAGGCAAATGGTTTTTCATTGGAGTTATTTTACATTCATCACTTCTGGGCCTTTTATAGCTGACTATGTGGTATGGCCTTTGCTCATGTTGAAAGACCTACGGTGACCTATTACTGTTATTTTCTGTGTCATTTGGTCTCTTGTGGAAAGTTGTCTCATTATTTATGTATGTGCCTGTCCCAAGTCAGGAGCCTGTAATTCAGTGGTTGTCGTTTGTTTATGTGTTACATATTTGTTTTTCATTCATTTTTTTTACATAAATAAGGCTGTTAGTTTTCTCGTTTGAATTGTTTTACATTGTCTTATCGGGGCCTATTATAGCTGACTATGCGGTATGGGCTTTGCTCATTGTTGAAGGCCGTACGGTGACCTATAGTTGTTAATGTCTGTGTCATTTTGGTCTTTTGTTGATAGTTGTCTCATTGGCAATCATACCACATTTTCTTTTTTATTTTCATATTCATATATTCCATTTTAAAGTTGTTTTATTTCTTTCTATGTCAGATTGTATGTGATTGTATTTTTAAGACTGATTTTTTTTCTAGATTTTTGTACTTAATTATATGTAATTATTTGATTGTTACCTTGGGAATAAATGAGATAATGCTATATTTCTGATTTCTGATGACGTTCTTTGGAAATTTCTCATCTTTATTTGGTTCTAAACCAATTGGTACAACTCTGGATTTATAGATCTTCTCTCTATTGCAAAATTTCAGACAACATCTATTAAAAGAAAAAAGTAGGTTGTAATTAAAAAAAATTCTCATTCTTCGAACAAATGTTGTGTTAACCAGTCATGTACTTATATGTTATATGAAACTTATTGGTACCATCAAATATCAAAAATCAAAAATAAAATACATGTATTAATCAATTCTTTTGCATGTATTTATCTAATAAAATTAAAATACTGTCAAGAATGAAGATCTATTACTCTTTTTAGGTGTTGAATCTATAAACAGTAAAAAGTGGAATGTAACAGGAGAAACAGTTCATATAAAAATCTGCGTTTATGGAAGTTGAAAAATTTGAATCATGTGACTTTTTTCTGTTCATTCGCTTTATCTTTAATACAGGAGAAATACATTTGTAAGCAAATGTTAACTTATAATTTTAGCAGATTTCCACTCAAAAAATTTGACTATCATTTTCTCTTTTAGTTCTTTAACACAGGTTAAAACTTTTAATAAGGTAATATTTAATACTAAATTGATATTCCAGGCAGATAACCTGCTATTGATCCCAACTCTTTATAGATATCTGAAGCAATAATGTCATGTGACAAAAGTATAAAATCAAACTTTTGAATATAAATGTGTATTTTTGTGTGTGTTACAGTGTTGCAAAAGTATACTGTAATGTATTACCTTGCACAAACCCCACAACAACCTTCAAAGAAAAAACTCAGTCTTGACTGATTGGGACGTCGATGTCGTTTTGGTCTGACAAGAGAATCGCTTTCATCGTCCATGTCAAATGTTGTCTCTCCTATCATCAATGGAATATCATCTAATTCTTGGTCATCATCATCTGATGTCACTCTATAAAAGAAAATAGTTTTGATTAATGAGGGTCTAGATGGGGGTTCTTCCTTTCTGTATTTTGTAACATCTTAGAAATTTTTCAGCAATTCTTTATTTATTTTGCCCCTTATTCTCTATTCATTATTTTCAGTGCCCCATCATTCTCTATTCTTGTTGGCATATTTTGCCCTGCATTCTTCATTTTTACCCACTATTGATTTTTTTCTCTATTCGATAAACATGATAAACCCTTTCTTGGTTTGTGAAAACATATGATGCCTAAAGTTTATTAATTCTAGGTTAAAATTTCCAATGGCCATGGTCATGACAGTAGATTCTAACAGTATAGCAATGACAATTTAATCGATCATATAATTCACATATTTACATGTAAGTATGATCATAATTACATAACTAATCTAAAAAACTAAACATGCTAAATGCATCATTTATGAGTAATGATAAATGCTACAATAAAGATTACCATATCTATATACAGTTCAAAGACACATAAGATAAAACATGTGCAAGATTTTTTAACGTAATGATATGATATCAATGCTTATTTTAACATGCATAATGATTTAAATTATGAGGATTTTTTTCTCTGAAGGTCATGCATTTAATCATAGCTACTTATACAGCATTTTTTTGGAGAAATTAAAATATATTGACGTATACCAGGTACTAGAATTCTCAGACTCAGTTATCATGGTTATTTCAAAAATATTGCATAGGAATGGTTTTTGAATTTAAGTTTCAAAAATATATAAATCAATTATTAAAAGACTATAATAAGTTAAAAGATTTCCCATTATAATGATTATCATGATTAAACATCTCATTCTATAAATATATTTGAACAATACAAGATACCTTCTAATGAGTAAACACTCTGCAATAAAAAAAGGGACAATGATGGAATATGGACCTTAACTGCATAAATATATTATTGGAATGATGCAGGAATTATTGTATTGATACAGGAAACTTTCATGAAGGTTTTATAAAAGTAACAAGAATGGATTTTAAAAGGTCTCGAATAAATATTATTGGTAAAGACAGTGCAGCAGTTATTGCCTTTATGCAGGAAATTCTAAGGAAAGTTTTTTTTTTAAATTATAAGGATGGATAAATTTTGGTCTTTGAAATCACATGTGTACATTGTCAACCTCTCAATGTTCAATTTTCTTTAATCTAAGGCAATCATACATGTACCATGTACATTTCATAAGATAATTTTTCTGTCAATAACATGAATAAGTTAATGTGATAAACATGCATGATAAACTAATACACATACGTTCAGTCCATTCATTTGTAAAACACAAATTTATGTAAAACAAATTTACAAGAGCTTACTATGTAAGACAAGATGACAACTAACTGCTTTTGATTATAGTCCATTCTGACACCGCCCTCCTATTTTCCCCTTTGCCATCCTCATTACCCTGTTTTGCAGAACCCACCTTTTGTATGATTGTTTTAATTGTTCTCGTCCTTAACACATGTTTGCATGAAATATTTGCCTTTAGACATTACTTGTTATAAAGCAAGAAACAATTAACCAATCAATATGTAACAAAATCGTATCTTTTTCATACTAATCAGACATATAAATCATAATTTTGCAACTCAGCCTGTTATTTTAAAAGAATTATAAGTCTGTACCAAAATATTTTCAAATTACTAGTCTGAAGACCAAATATTTTTACGTTTATCTTAAGCGTGACAGTCTGTCTACACAAAGTTTTGCAAATGCTAAGTAGTGAGAATAACATTTTACTAGGTCATCAGACTAGTGTTTCACCATGTTCACTGTGAAGACTGAATTTACAAGTACTTTAATAATATGAATAAGCATTGAAAATAATTATACCATTAAATTTTATTTTTTTATAATCATTAATGTGCTGTAGTGCAGTAAGCAGTTTAATTAAAGGAATTGGATAGATTTAAATGTGGGTTCTTTCATACCTTCCCATTTTCAAGACTATAGTTTCATGTGTTTTTAATATTTTTTTAAGTGCTTTTTCTATCATTTCTTATCAGTTACAGGTGTATGCCACCAAGAAAGATGCTTGTGGAATAATTCTAAAATAAATATGGAAAATACATGTAAATAAGATGAACAATTATACATGCAACTTTCAAATCTAACGAGAGGTTTGTGAATAGTACGGTAATTTAAGTATTCAACATGAACATACATTGTATGTAAGGGAGGTTGCAATATCTATACCATGTACACTTTACCATTGTGTTTACATAATTCTGATTTAATTCTGAAGGTAATATTTATCATTGTTTATTAAAAGTCTTTTTCTGTGTTTTTTTTATTTTCCAATTAACTTACTCATGTAAAAGATACCTATGAAACTTTCAAACTCATAAGTTGAAAATAAACTCAAAATCCCATGACAAAAACAGTTCTACAAGTACAAAAAACAAATAAATGTATACAAAACACAACATTGGAACAAAAATAATAAACTGAGCAACACCAACCCCACCCAAACACCAAATGCCAGGTGCTCTGAAAGGGCAAACAAATCCTGTTTCACATGTGATAGACACCTATCTTGTAGGTAGAGTTATATCCCAGTCAGACATTCAGTTTTTTCTTTATGTGAAGCAAATTTGAAAAAATATTAGCAAACAATCATGACAATAATCATATGATAATATGATATATTAATGAATGAGGAATGTGTACATGGGACACAGATGATGCCCCCACATGCATATCATATTAAGTTAAAAAGTGACTTAACTAAAGAATGGTAAAAGTGACTATCAACGTGATAAAAATTTGTACTTGATCAGAGTTTTGTGGTAATAAGCTTGATAAGTATTGTAAGTTTCATAACATTTGGTTGAGGGTAACTTAAGCATGATAAGTATTGTAAGTTTCATAACATTTGATTGAGGGTAACTTAAGCATGTTAAGTTAGAGAACGGAAACCTTCATGCATGCATACATGTACTTTATTCTTCAGTCCGTGAAGTCTCTCAAAACTTGATGTCCATTTGAAAAGAAAATGTTAACATGACAGATTATCAATGGAAACTGTCCAAATACATATGAGAAAATAAATGTTTGCATACTAGTAGGTAAAACTTACATATTTGAAGAGATAAATGAAAAATGAACAGATCAAGGCACCAAAATGGTCATCCATGATCCATTTTGGATAAGCAAAATATCCACTTTTTTATATCGGACGAGCTCTGACATCCAACAGCCCCAGAATGTCTGTCAAAACTGTCATTCGTCGTCAAGAGAATTCTCCATCTACCTTATCTAAATGAATATGATTATAAGACCCCTATCTTCATTTGATGCTGACAATCTGACAAACAACATAAAGATAAATGCATATGACTAATAAACATAAAAGTACCAAAATGTCTAAAATTGTGTATACACCATGTACACAGATTACAGTATTTACTACAATTGTATAGTTAACAGATAAAAGATACCTCAGTAATTTTCGACTGGTTGTATAAAATTTTTAACTAACTGCTTATAACTTTACTGTTGAGTTCTGCAAAGGATCTAACCTTCAACTGACAGATATGCCAAAAGAAAATAATAACTTATGACTCATTGTCAAGTGGTATTTTGAGGACGAATTTGTCAGGGGTTATAGGCACAAGTTATTTTGCATGCCTATGATTCTGCCTTGTACCTTATATACTGTTTTGATCGACGTGCTCGTCTAGTAGTACCGTATTGACTACTTTTACTCATTTATCCTCATCACCAAATATTGATTTCTTCCTAGTCGCTTGTGTCATGAAAATATTGACAGGAAGAAAGTGAAAGTTTCAAAAAAAAATTACTTGCATACTTTATTAATATTAGTTTTTTTATAATAAAAGTACCAAAAGATTGTATCTGTATGTTAAATCATGCAGAGGGATCAATAAACTAAAATATTTTCAATGATGTAAGTAGTGCCGAAAACAACCGGAAGTACGAAAGTGCTCCATAACAACAGGACGCCTGATAAATTTTTAGACATGTGAACCCATAAATATACACTATTTCAATCACAGAAGTGTTCAAAATGAGTGCTTGTAGTCATAAAAGTAAACACAAACACATCGAGGTAAAGAAAATAAATGAATGTCACTGATATTTATAAACCCAAATGGCAAATGAATAGTGAAATAAAAATACTATGAGTAGGATATATTTAAAGTTCATTTACCATGTTTACAGACAACTCTTTTAAGAAGAATTTTGTTTTTATCTGGAAATGTGAGAGATAAATAATTGGTGAATAATAAGCCTTGCATTGGTCGGTATTCTGTTTTATTGCTACATGGATCATTGCCACCTTTACTTGTTACACCTGATTGAACAAAAACAGACAAACCATTTTATATGTCAACTTCTTATTAAATTTGTCATATGAAATGAACTAGGTAATCGTACACTCAGGTACTTTCTTAACCATGCACAAACATGAAATGAAGGAAAGTTACAAACAATACACTTCTTTGTATTGAATTTTGTTTGATAGTTGATGTAGATGATTGAAAACAAACATAATTCTTATAGCAACAAATTACAGATAAAACAATAAGAATGTTTGCACCACGTTATAGGCTGGTAAGTGAAGTTTTCTGATTTGTTCCATCATACTTGATATTATTATATTCAGCCTTATCAATAACAGTTTTGTTTTTAAATTGGTTGAATAAACAGGTACATGTATCAGAAATTATAAGTTATCTTTCTTTACAAACTAAGATGTTTGTTTTTATGTTGTTGTTCATATAAATATTAATAGCACCATCTATCACTCATATCTGGTGTAATTTTAGGGCTAACTCTAGATTCACAGAGTATGAAATGTGTAAAAGTTTTTAAGGCTATAAATGGAAAGTGTAATATAAATGTTTATGAACCCCCCCCCCCCCCCCTTTTTTGGGACGATCAATGCATTTGAATGGGGACATATAGTTGGACCCCTTTTTTAATATGGCTTTATCCGCCCATTATACAAATATGATTAAAAAAAATGAAACACATTGATACTTATTTTAATGAAATTTCACATGTAGTACACACCAGGCTAGTGGTCATGCTTACTTGATAGTGTTCTGGATTCAATGTTGGTCACTATCTATTTTTTATAAAATATAGGCTTTTATTACATATATATTATGTACTCAATTGATAATTTCTGTATTTTAGAGTGATGTTGACCCATTCATGTGTACATGTGGGCCTTGTAGATCATTTTGGAAGGACAATTTTGGAGAAGCAGCAGAATTATTAAGAGAATCTTCTCTAAGCAGAGCAGATGATTCTACAACCATACCACATGATCAGCGAGGTGTTAAAGTTGGGGATCGAGTTCTTGTTCGAGGGCAACATGCTGGTAATATTTGATTTTCATAGATGCTATTTGTAGAAGTATTGTTCTACAAATACATTTAGCAAAAGAAAATGTATTTTATTTAATCTTTATATATTTATAACTGAAAAATAACAAATGCCAGCAAAATAGACATTTGAATGGGAATGCATAGATAAGAACAATGAAAATAAATCAGCTACTTGTCCTTTTATATTTATGAATAAGTTTACATTTTGATTTATTTTGACTCATACTTAATCCAGTTAACAAAATACAAATGTATGTTATTTTCGTCATAATTGAGTCATGAATATATGTTTGTGGACATTTGAATTAGCTGTACAATATCTGTATAAACCAAGTGGGAAAACAAATTTGACAGTTCTGCTATGAGTCTCCACTATAAGTGACAAGTCTAAGCTATTTAGTCTGACCTGAATCCTTAGTTACTACGGTATAACTAGTGTAGCTTACAATAATATGATCTTTCATGTATATATATCTTGACTGCAATTTAAATTTTTATAATGGCCATTTTAATATAAATAGGTTCTAAATTTAGAAGAGGTAATATTTATTTCAAATAGTTGATGTAGCATTTACATGTAACATATTTTTATTTTAATTACAGAGGTGATAGTCCTATGCCTTCCTATATATTATATATTACCCTTTTATTTATTTACCAATTTTCTTGCAATAGGCTGATTTTGTTTGATACTGTATTAACAGATATTTGAATTTCTTTCTAACCCAAATACATGTATTTGTACATCTGTGATAAACCCTCCCACTCCCAAGGTCCTTAACTCATAATGAAATTAAAAAAAAAGGATTTTGATCGATGCCCTTTGGATGAGACAGCCAATTAGCTAACAGCCTTATGGTATTGCGTTAGGTTATTAAGGACTGCTGGCACTTATTTCATATGTGTAGCCTTCGCAGTGGAATATAATGACTTGAATTAATCAAGGACATTTCTTTCTGGTGATAAGATAAAATTGTTTATGATTAATTGATTGTTGGTGTTTAACACCACTTTTGAGTGCCACTTTTGGGCTCTAAATTGTTTATGCATTATTTCTTAACATCACCTGGTGAGAAAGTGTCTGGTAGAATTTTCATTGAACTGACCATTTGCAAGAAAATTTGTTAAACATGAGTGCTATCTGCTGTAACTGTAACTACTCTGCAAAATTGTTTTTGATTCCTGTGTTATTTCAATTAATTATGATATTAATCACTTAATCTTTTAACTTTTTTGTATTTAATCATTGGACAAATAGACGGTATTTTTAGATGAAGAAAATATAAAATTAGATCTATTTTGCTGTCTCTTTTTAATTTTTCTTTACTCAGTGTGGTAATATTATGTAGATTGTGTCAATTGATTTATATGAATTAGGATCATTATTATTTCTCTGTCAATATTTTTATGATTTCATTAATCCATCTTGTTTTTTTTATTTCATCTGCATCAAATATCACAACATAAGACACGGCCAGCACTATATTATTGTAAACATCTAATGTAGCTTGAACCAAGAATATAATTCTTTGTACATCCTTAGGTACAATGTAGTATTCTGCAACTGGATAAAAGGATCATAAATATATGTCTTGATGACTAGGAGGGAGTTGCTCTTATGGGAAACCAGTAAAAAGCAAAATCACAAAAATACTGAACTCCTAGGAAAGTTCAAAACAGAAAGTCCCTAATTAAATGGCAAAATCAAAAGCTCATACGCATCAAACAAATGGAAAACAATACATCTTGCAATTTTAAAGTCATATTCAATTATTTCACCTGTCATGCCTGTAGTGTAGAATGCTACCTAAGGATGAACATGTACATTAAGGAACATTATCCCTACCCTAAGTCTTACATATATTTCAAAGGGGGCAAATTGTTTCTGCTGTGTTTCTGTTTTTGTACATTTTTATGGACTTAGGACATTTCAATTTAAGGACATTAATATACAAAACATATTTTTGATTACTGTATCATTTCAAAACATAACCTACATCTCAATGTATCCATATTTTAAAATTGATTGAAAGATTTGAAGCAAATTACAATAAAATTGAGAATGGAAATGGGGAATGTGCCAAAGAAACAACAACCCTGCCATAGAGCAGACAACAGCCGAAGGTCACCAACAGGTCTTCAATGCAACGAGAAATTCTCGCACCCGGAGTCGTCCTTCAGCTGGCCCCTAAACAAATATATACTGGTTCGGTGATAATGAACACCATACTAAACTCCAAATTGTACACAAGAAACTAAAAGTTAAAATAATACAAGACTAACAAAGGCCAGAGGCTCCTGACTTGGGACAGGCGCAAAAATACAGTGAGGTTAAACATGTTTGTGAGATCTCAACCATCCCCCTATACCTCTAGCCAATGCAGAAAAGTAAACGTAAGTAAAGTATATTTGGAGATAAAGGTCTTATGAATTACCAAAATTGTATACAAAAGCCAACCAAAAAGGAGTTTAAGTGGCTAGTCCTTGACCAATCATTATTGTTAACAAATAACTTCCTTATACATGTACTAGTAATAAAAGGAAATAATTTGCTACAATCTATAAAATTGAGAATGGAAATGGGGAATGTGTCAAAGAGATAGAATTCAAGAGTTAGTCATAAGTTTCTGGAAATGGTTATGATAAAGATTGGTTCATAATTTTAAAAAATTTCATGACAGATTATTTAAGAAACACAAATAATTCAGAGTGCATTAAATATTTTTTATATGAATTAAAATGTACTGGTGTATCAATACATAGAGAATAATACAGGGCAAAATCCGTATCATATGTCGTATCATCCCGAGACATAAATATCAGCCCAAGGGCCTTTAGGCCTTTAGATATATTTCAACAGAAGAGTATTATATTATATGAACTGTTTTCTGATCCATAGCACTGGGTTACTTTCAGTTCTACTTTTGTCTTGTTTCAAAGGCCTTAAAAGAACTGCTCAATTACTTATTTGAAGCACCTAGGTTGCCTTACAATTTGCGTGCTGTTGTTTTAAAAATATTTTGTTTATTATTGTATTTTTTTGTGTGTTTTGTATTTTTTATAGTTTCATTTAGTGTGCCAAAAAATATGAAAACTTGACGTTTGTGACGTCACATACCAAACAATGATGTCATTAAATAAATTGTGTCACGCCCAAATGACCGTTCTATTGGACCTATTTTGAGGACAAATTTTCTTAAGCAAAAAAAAAAAAAAACTGACTTTATGTAAAAAAAAAAAAAAAAAAAAAAGGGGTGTGATAAAGGGTATGCGATAAAGGGTGCGCATCAAAGTTGCGCGATATGGATTCAACAGCAGGCTTATTATTAAATATGCAAAACTACTAAAAGTATGATAAAAATTAATATACAGCTGTGCTCCTGTATAAAATATGACTTTCATGAATAAAAAGGTTTTTCTATCTTTTTACCAGCTGAGAATATATTTTGTAGATTGTATACACATTGTATTAAATTTATGAAATTTTTGTTTATGAGATATTGGTGTTTGAAAAACTTTATTTTTTTACCCAAAAAAACATGTGTATGGAAATATTTATGAAATATAAATGGAATATATATGGAATAAAATTAAAGATAAACTATATAAAATTTGTAGTAGAAACTAAGAAATCTTTGGTTTTTTTTTTTGTACGAATTATATTTGAGATGTAAGTTTTAAAATATATTGGCAAATGTATAAAGAGTTTTCTGGAAAAAAATTGTTTTTCTATTGCATTGTCTCCCAAAAGGCAACAAAGTTGCAAAATATAAAGAAAAATGAGATAGGAAGTTTTATGAAAATAAATGCACAAGTGTATAAACCTAATGGTTTTTACTAATTTTCAGGTACGGTGAAATTTGTTGGAGTTATTGATGACAATGCTATTGCACCTAGATTGTATGTTGGAGTAAAATTGGATGATAATAGTGAGTATTTGATTACCATTTTTTATACGACCGCAAAAATTGAAAATTTTTTGGTCGTATATTGGTATCACGTTGGCATCGTCGTCTGCAACGTCGTCGTCCGAAAACTTTTAGTTTTCGCACACTCTAACTTTAGTAAAAGTGAATAGAAATCTATGAAATTTTAACACAAGGTTTATGACCACAAAAGGAAGTTTGGGATTGATTTTGGGAGTTGAGGTCCCAACAGTTTAGGAATTAGGGGCCAAAAAGGGGCCCAAATACGCATTATTCTTGGTTTTCGCACCATAACTTTAATATAAGTAAATAGAAATCTATGAAATTTAAACACAAGGTTTATGACCATAAAAGGAAGATTGGGTTTGATTTTGAGAGTTTTGGTCCCAACAGTTTAGGAATAAGGGGCCCAAAGGGTCCAAAATTGAACTTTGTTTGATTTCATCAAAAATTGAATAATTGCCTGAGTAAAAAATGTATCTGCTAAATAGATAGAAATAACAGGTCTACCATTATAAAAAATTGCATGTGAGTTTATATTTATGTATTTTCAATCTGCTGAATGTAAACACTTTTGCAAACATAAATAAAAGATGATTTCTACATTATTCCTACATTTCAAAAAACATTTGACATTAAATCCCTAAAAATGATGATATTTATATTAAGGCCTTCTTAAAAGTATATGTATGCTTTAACTTAACAAAAACTAAAAAAATGAAATTTTGATAGGAACAATAGCTATGTTTTTTGAAATGAACATTTTATGATTAAATAATTACATTAGATGTATGTTTCATTATAATATTTTATTCTGATTGGCTAACTGCACATCACGTGTTATTCCGTAAGCAGTTGCATTGCTCAATACAACTTTTCATTCATGATAACACGTGCTCCAACAATAAAGTGCACAGGTGAATTAAATAATAAAATATATAAAATTCGTGTTTTCATGATCATAGCTAAAAAATGTAATTATAAGTATTGAATGCTTCTTTTTGTAACTTTATAGGGTTGTAAAAGCGTTGACCGTGCGTACATTTTTAGAATGAAGCGCTTCCGTGCTTCATACAAAATGTACTTCGGTCAACGCTTTTACACCCCAATAAATTTACAAAAAGAAGCATTCAATTCTTAAATAAGTGTTTCTTTTGAACAGATTGAAAAATTTATTATTAAAATTGAATAAACACAAAATCACATGCATTCTTAATGGTAGACCTGTTATTTCTATCTATTTAGCAGATACACTTTTTACTCAGGTAGATTAATCAATAGATTTCTCTTACAAGAAATTTGAAGGTATGATTGAATGAACTACACAGAGAACAATATCTATTGTATTTGTTCAATGGGACAATAGAACTGCCTTAAGTTTAAATGGACAGTGAATCTATGGAAAGGTATAATTGGGTTCGCAATAAAACTCATCAGATAATTAGAGATTGGCAAGAATCATATATAAAAAAAGCCTACAAGACAGAAAATACTGACCACTAGTACTCAAAATAACTGATATCTAGTTCAGTAACTAACTGATGTATGTATATTCCTTCTCTGTATCAATTTCTTGTTCCTTTATTTTTCAGTAAACTCAACACACAATGGCGTATTTAAAGGAAAGCGTTATTTTTATTGTGAACGAGGACATGGTGCAATGGTAACATACACTGAAGTACAAAAATTAAAACAAGTAGACAAGCGTCCTCCAATGCAAGGGAACTTCATGTATCCAAGTTTTGAAGAAGTAAAGAAAAGGAGAAAAGAGAGAAACCAAAAGTAAGCTAGAGTTAAAAAACTTTTGATTAATTTGAAACATCAGTAACATACAGAAAAATAATAACACAGAATTTATTTCCTAGATTACAAGGTAACAATAGCCTTCATGTAAGTGATCTATACCCAAAATAAGTCTAAATACTGTGGATTCAATATAATATTTGGGATACCACTTTTTGTGGTTTTGTGGGTAAAGATGAAACAGGCGAAACAGGAATTAAATGTCCAATGAAGTTCAAATTTCTTGTAGGCTTGTATGTAGACTTTGACAAAACCAAACATTCAGCTATCCATAAAAATACTTTTTTTCGAATTTCACGAAAATTTGTTACAATTTAATTAAGTGATATCATGGTACATTCACCTGTAGATAAAATACAAGCCTTCTGAAATTTTAACCAACCTGGCATGTGGTTCAAGTTAAAGATTGTTATGAAATGAAATTTCAAGCAAAAAGTTAACAAAATATGTATTATTTTTTTTTTGGCAAGAAATATTTCATCATGGGGGCTCCTGGGTATAAATCGATTTTTTTTTCTAATATAGGATTTCGCTATATTTTTTTAATAAATGGACTTTATCCTATACTTAATAGAAAAATGAAATAAAAAAAATGGGGTCACCGTTCATTTAAGCTCACAATCTGCCTCCGGAAGAAGCATACATTTTTGTTAATGTCCTTTTTTTCTGTTGAACTAATAGGCAAAATTGAGGTAATATTGAAATAAATAAATAACCTAATTACAGAAATCGCTTAAATTTTACAATTATTTAGTTTATGTATAGCTTATTTGAAAACAATAATAAAAAATATCGGTCACCGATGAGTAAAAAAAGATATTCAAAATTTAATGCCAAAAAATGGCATTTTTGCACCAAAGGGAGATAATTTGGAGCTTTTTCAATGATATAAATATTTTAAAAGTCATCTGGGGCCAATCTGAATCGATTTTTTGGTTGATTTTTGTACCAAATCATAAAGTAATAACTAATAGTGTAATAGATAAAATTTGTAATGAAAAAAAAAAGGTTTAATTTTTTGCTGAAATTTTTGTACCCACGAGCCTCCTTAAATTAAATTATTAGTTAACCCAGTATAAAATCTTTTTTTACCAGGGTTGTAGTATATTCCAAACTTCAGAAAATTCTGAACTTTGAAATAAAAAAAGAGGAATTCTAACTAAATAAACTGATTGGTCTGAATCTTATTCTTATATTGATCTAGATTTCTGGAATTTTGTATTGTCATTGGGTTTCTGTCTTGCTGATCTTTATATTTTTTTACCATATCAAAGATTTAGCAGAGCTTTTAGATGGTTCATATTTATATCATATATGTATTTAATTCTTCATATTCATTTTTAGAATAAGAATTTTAGTTATAGAACTGAACAGTATACCTTATAAATGGTATATTTATTCAAAATATATGTTACATTTGCTGCACTTCCTTTAAAAGTAACTAAAGTTTATTTTATTTATCACTATGTGGATATAAAGAGAAGCATGATATGAGTTGATAATAAATGGTTCTGTATTATGAAAATTGAAAACTCCGTATGAATTAAAAACATCCATAACTTCATAATTTATTTCATATCAATTCTAAGAGGGAGAAAACAGTGTCATCATAGTCATGTTTTAATTAGATTGGTTATTTTTTATCATTAGTTTTATACTTTTTGATTCAGGATTTGTTTTTAAATTCCTGAATAAAATGGTACTGCTCAATTTGTTTTAAACTATATTTTGAAATTGCAGAGTTATAAGGTAATTATAATCTGGCTAAGCTTTGAGCATGGTTTTGCCAGAGACCTAGAGTATATATTTAGATGCCATTGATTAACACACCATAGGCTGAACCCTAGAAAAAGCAGAACTATTCACTAATAAATTACAATTATTTGCATGTACATGTATATGAAAAAAGAAAGGGTTGATAAACATCATAAAATGAACAAGTAACTGGCAATTGAAAAGGAAGACAATGTATAAATCTGTTGTGGGTTACTGTCCCTTGACATACATTAAACATCTCTGTCTTTTCATAGACAATAGTTCAAACTGATAGCTCATAAAAAATTAGACAAAATCCTTAGAGTAAGTGATTAAGCAAACCTGCCTGAATATGGATGGGACCATGAAGGCACATTGTGGTGTACCTATAGGATATTAATGTTAATTGGATATAGGAAGATGTGGTGTGAGTGCCAATGAGACAACTCTCCATCCAAATAACAATTTAAAAAAAAGTAAACCATTATAGGTCAATGTACGGCCTTCAACACGGAGCCTTGGCTCACACCGAACAACAAGCTATAAAGGGCCCCAAAATTACTAGTGTAAAACCATTCAAACGTGAAAACCAACGGTCTAATCTATATAAAAAAATACATATTGATATGATTTTGTTAATTGAAGAAAAATGTTTTTTTTTCTTCATATTTTTCATTATTTCAAATATTCATGTTTTTGCTCTCATTCATGAATTATGTATTTGGCCTTTATCATTGAACATTAAAAAGGTAATTTTATTTCAATGTTAAGGCTATACCTTGCAATAAAGTAGGAAAGAAAATAACAATTTTTACCACCTTTCAATAAACTCATCATAGATACCAGGACTAAATTTAGTATATACGCCAGACACGCGTTTCGTCTACAAAAGACTCATCAGTGACGCTCGAATCCAAAAAAGTTAAAAAGGCCAAATAAAGTACGAAGTTGAAGAGCATTGAGGACCAAAATTCCTAAAAGTTTTGCCAAATACAGCTAAGGTAATCTATGCCTGAGGTAGAAAATCCTTAGTATTTCAAAAATTTGTAAACAGTAAATTTATAAAGACAAAAAAGTCCATAAAATGAGCAATTGCCAGCTTCCAATCGACTGAAAAAGATGCATGTATTTTAGTTATGGATATTATCGAGAAAAAGCCAAATTTCATGTCTGATAACATATCATTAAATTGTATGTCATCAATAAAGCAGCTAAATCAAACACTATACATTACAAGATGCACTAGTCAGTTAGGGAAAACAAATATAAGAACAAAATTGTATACAAAACAGCATGAAATAGATATATGGCTCTGTGTTGAAGGCTGTACTTAATGATCTATAATGGTTCACTTTTACAAATTGTGACTTGGATTGAGAGTTGTCTCATTGGCACTTAAACACATGTACCACATCTTCTTTTATCTATAAAATATAAAATGAATAAATGACTTAGATGGGTTTGTTTCAATACTCCTGGTATGTAATTTGAAAGGCAATACACATAAAATGAAAAAGGTGCCTTTTTTAATGCTAGAAAGGAAACATAGATATAAAGATGATCAAAGAATATAGTTTTCATGATTAGTTGATAGTATGAGTGTGAAACCCTGGTCACTGTCTACTCTGGATGTTTAGAAAAAGATTTGATATTACCTATAAATTTTAGTCAACTCTTTATTTATAATTTCAGATTAGACTGTTGTTAACTCCTCATGGATATCTCCTAATCTTAATTCACCCTTTAGAGGGACAATTAGAAAATCCAGTGTTTAAATTGTCAAAGCATGTCGGAGGTTTATACTTGGTACCCTGAGACCAATTTCATTTTGAAATAAGTTTATATAGAGTTATCCCCCTTGGTAGCATGTCTAGTTTTGTTGTGTTTTCCTTACCCCTGTACTTTTGGTGAATTATTACAACAGATTATTGTTAGCATATTTGTTTTTTTTTTCTGATTTACTATAAGTATAACTACAGATATTTGGAATGGATTATAATATTCAATGAATATAATTTCAACCTTCTTAATATTGGCAATGTATTTCCAAAAATATTAGAACAGGATTTTGATGTTTAATAGAAATGTTGTTATGGCGATATGTCACGTTGAAATATCTATTTATTTATTTTGGGGGAAAACATAAGAAAAAAACTTGGAATCTACAGTTTTAATAACAGTACATGTATTAGAAATGCATAAAAAATTGTCAATCTCTTGAGTGGTGACAAACAGCACATCACTATTTCTAGGATAAAACAAAATAATTTAATTTTGATTATTATGTTTTATAAACGTCTAT
Source organism: Mytilus galloprovincialis (assembly GCA_037788925.1). Taxonomy (NCBI): domain Eukaryota; kingdom Metazoa; phylum Mollusca; class Bivalvia; order Mytilida; family Mytilidae; genus Mytilus; species Mytilus galloprovincialis. The sequence continues at coordinate 49,098,702 of CM075333.1, forward strand.
ACTTTTCTAATAAAAATTATTATATTGAACAGGTTAGTAGAACTGTATGCCAAAGCAGGAGTGGCTCCCCCTAGTGATTTGATGCCAACAATAGCCAGACCAAAAACAGAACCTATTATACATGTAGGAGACCCAAATGATATTGTTATAAAGGTATATAATGAAACTAATTTATTTTTAACAAACCAAGAACAAATGAAATTTTTTCTAGAGCTAGTCAAAAATGTAAAAAGTATGGTATCTGTTGTTACTGATGTGAAAAATATAAAAACCTTGAAAGATATTAAATTTTATATACATGCGTGTGTACAAAAATAACAAACTAATCTATTTTACCATGTTCTGTTAAAGTCTCTTGTACTTTCCTATGACCATTTCTTTGTATCTAATAATATAGTGTTATTAACTGGCTGTTTCTGTATTGGCACTGGTATAGATTCAAGGTTTGCTGTATTGGCCTCGAGACCCGTAGGGGTGAGGGCCAATACAGCTGACCGAGAATCTATACCAGTGCCAATACAGAAACAGCCAGTTCATAACACTTTTATTAAATGATTATAAGAGAATTAAAAACCGGAAGTGAACGTCCCGTATTAGCCCATGGGCCAATACAGCTTTTTTCCCGCTTTTTTCTGTATTTGCCCTGTTTTTTCCGTTTGAAAACATTAAGACATTACAAAACATTGCACATCATTTAACCTGTTTATTTTATGACTTTAATTTAAAAAATATTATACAAATGTTTTTATGCATAACGATACTTCAAGAGTAAAGTAATGGCGTAAGAAAATTGAAAACCGGAAGTGAACGTCCTGTATTAGCCCTAGGGCTAATACGACTTTTTTCCCGCTTTTTTCTGTATTGGCCCCGTTTTTTTCCGTATTGGCCCTGTTCGAAGAGCAATATTAACTCTTGATTTATATCGACAGTGGAACGTTTTTAGTATTGCACATGCTGATTTATCCGTATTAGGGCTTATTTGCTCATATCATTTAATAAATACAAATATTGTGCTATAGATTTAGTATGTTTCTGTTTTATCCTATTGTAGATCCTTCAAATCTAAATAAGTAAATGAATCTATCACATAATTGATTTAAAGAAATACAAGATTATTTGTGTTTGTTTAAATGATTAATTTATGAAAACTATTATATCTGTCATGGTCTAGTAAGTTCAAATCTTATATTTCAAAGTTTATTTTAGTGATGAAAATGAGAAAACTTTTATTTTTAAAGGTGGGATATAATTTCCATAATAAAATAAGTTTTATGAATCAAACTTTTGCAGATAAAAACTTTATTACACAGTAAATTGGGCATAACATATAGTTGAGGGATGTATTGAAATATTGAGATAAAATGTTTTCTACTAAGAAATATCTAATTTTCAATATAAATAAAAGAAAATAATTGTCTCCCTTTTGCACTGCAGGATTTAGAAAGACAAAAAGAAAGAGAAAGACGAAGGAGAGAAATAATGAATGAAGCAGATCAGGAGAAACTTGAACTTAGAAAATTACGAATGCAGTTTGGAAACAACGAAAATGCGGACAGAATGGCTATAACCCTTAGAAAATTACAAAGAGCTTACGAAGAAGGATTAGTTATATCAAAACGTAGGGGAACAAGGGCTGACCTTGATTATGATAGTGATGAAGATTAATTAATGTACTTATATTATACATCATGATATTTATTGATTAGAAAAACATATAGACTAGTTGATATACTGTGGATTCATTTATTTTCGTGGGTATCATTTTTCATGGATTGAGAAAAACTTGCATTTTCGTGGGTATTTGATTTCATGGTTTTGTCAATCTCTGCATACAAAGCCTATAGAAAATGTGTAATACATTAAACATTTGAATTTGTGTTTCAACTGTACCAACGAAAACTACTAAAAATTTTATCCAACAAATAATAATGAATCTACAGTATGTTTTTTGTTTTTGTATGAAAAGATGACTGTATGCTAGTTCCTTAATTTTTTTAAACGTAAACCAATCAAGTCACATTAAAAGTGATATAGTATTGTCTAGCTGGTTTTATTTTTGTTGAATGCCAGAATTTTTTTGAAAAGTTGTAGTTATAGAAATGTAGATGTCAGAATCATGTAGTAGTAGGCCTCATTACATAACTGTGTATTGTATGATATATATTGTTACGTGTATATCTTTTGTTGAGAGTAGAAACAAAGTTTGTGAAATGTTTCATTAAAGCATTTTTTTTTTATTTTTTTTTAGACATTACAATGTAAATTTATTCAAAAAGAAATATAATGATCTCAAGAATATTTTTTTTTCTAAATGTTCTGTAAACGCTTATGAATCAGTAAATTTCTTTTTCTTTACCCTTTTTGTTCAATTAGATAGGTATATATTTGATAGTACAGTGAAACTATGGCACTTACTTTTTTTTCTATAATCTGATGGTTTTTTTTTAATGAAATAAGACATTTTTTTATATTTATGAAAGGTTTGTCTGTGAGTCTTGTTCATTGTATTTTTATTTATATTATGTATAGGTGCTGTTTAAATGTGTTTACTAATTGTCTTTTTTTTATTTGTCTAACAAGAAATGCAGAAGGAGTTACTCTTAATATTGGACAATACTAAATAGTAATGTTTTCATGATACCAGAAATACTAACAAATTTGTACATGGATAAAAGAAACTAATATTAGTGTTTTTCAGGGAATATAAATTGGATGTGTGTAAATAACTGGGCATTACATAAGTATTTTCCACCTTTTTATTTTATCCAGCACCAGAAAATAGGTACTGGGGATATTAAATCGACAAATTAATCAGACAATTGGGGATTTTAAAATATTGAAAACATATATATAGCTTTTTACAAAGTGAACAGGTTGAAAGCCGGCTTAATTTTTAAAGCACTCATAATTGTGCTATGCATCAAGTGACAACTTTTAATATCGACATAGAAATAGCAAGATGTGAATTATAAGAGTTATCTAACCTTAATGTCAACAAATATTCATAAAGATGGAAACTTTACAACATAGAATACATTTTTTTTCGTTATCATAAAAACTTATATCAGCTTGATAATTTTTCTTGTAAAACACCTTGCAGTTTTCATGAGAAACTTTCTTTAAAATTTTAGAAATATAGGCAATTTTTGAGTGAGAAGTATTATTTTTGTTGGTGTTAGTATAGATAATTGTAATTATGAATTGGAACATTTTGTAAAGAAGGATTTTTTAATGTGAAATTTATTGTTAAATCCTCATCGCGGCGATATAGCCTTTTTGTGCTAATGCGGCGTAAAGCAACCAACAATCAATCAATTGTTTAAATCCTTGCTTCACCATAAAAAAATTCAATAACAAAGCTAACTCTTTATGTTATGTTTAGTAAGAATTTAACACCATAGTTTTTTTTTATTTATGATTTTTAACTTTTTTTATCTGATCCATTTAAAATTTCCTTTTAAAGCAAATTTTCAGAGAAAAAAAATGAAAAATTACCAATTAAAAAAGCATGCGATTTTTTCTGAAATACATTAAAAAAAACATATAACCAATCATTTTATATCGTCTTCTATACCAAATTTCTGTATTGACAATTGTAGCATTACCATTTAGCTTCCTTTTACATGTTACATATCTGTGATATTTTAAACATTTTTTGTGAAAGTATAGAGCTATTACTCTAGCATAACAGTATATATTATGCTAGTTTACACTTGTTAATATTTTTGGACAATAAATTACTCTATTGATGTCTTTTGTTTCTGATGCTCAGCCATTTAAAATGATATCTTAAAATCAACCAGGTTTTGGTATCGACCTGACAAAATTGAAAAGTTTGGACTTGGATGTGCAAGGTTCTTCCTATCTTCTGAAACCTCCTCCTCCTAGATACCATTGTTGACCTATGCCTTGTAGTAATTGAGGAGATAATCCTATTGACAAATACTGTTTCAAGAAAAAATGAAGTCATGTTCAGAAGACACCAGCCAGATATAAAAATAAACAAACATAGGATACAAAACTATTTTTAGAAATAAAATACTTGATGTCAGGAAATTTAACAATGCATGTTATATATAATAACATGTTTCCTTTTGTCATTTTGAGGCTTTCTACAAATTACTATGTGGTATGGGCTTTGCTCATTGTTGAAAGCTTTACATTGACTTATATTTGTTAATTTCTGTGTCATTTAGTCTCTTGTGGAGAATTGTCTCATTGGCAAATATGATTATTTACAATTTGTTATGATTGTGGGAAATCAAGTTTGATATTTTGTATTAATACCTTTCTATTATTGAAAACAATATTTGTTCTCTAAATGACTTGGGTTATTTTCCTATCATTTAGTTGTTTCTTCATTAATGTATACCCCACATTACTACCGGTAGTCATTTAGGTAGAAAATATTTATGTCTGTAGAAAACAACATAAAAATTAGTATAATTATCCTTTCTATTCATTCATGCAGAAGACACACAACAATGATTGTATCAATATATTGTCTCGATATGACATGTGTTTATCTGGGACCTCATAGGCAAGACTTGTATAAGCAGTTACTCTTTCAGGACCATCAGCCTTTTAACACTGAGGTCATGAGTTCAAAACCTCCTCGTGGCAAGGTGTGTTTGAATTTGATCTTAATTGCCAAGGATAGCAAGTTTCTTCATGGTTCTGTCCAGCTTCCTCCACCAATAAAAACTTGCAGTCAAGAAATACCCAAATGAGCTGAAAGTGGCACAAAACACAAATAATCTATCATAAAATTGAGAATGGAAATGGGGAATGTGTCAAAGAGACAACAACCCGCCCAAATAAAAAACAACAGCAGAGGGTCACCAACAGGTCTTCAATGTAGCGAGAAATTCCCGCACCCGGAGGCGTCCTTCAGCTGGCCCCTGATCAGCCAATCATAAGTGAATTTAATTTCACTTTCACAGTAAAAATAAATAAATCACGAAACTGGATTTCACTTTACAGTTTATATAATGATCAATAAATTAAGACAATTTAAATCTGTAAATTTCTTTTATCAAGTGATTTGCTAACACAATATTACTTCTGACTTGTATAAATAATGATGTATCATCATCCAGGCACAAACAGTACTGTCAATAAAACATGTCCAGCATTGTATTTTTCTTTATTCACATCCATGCAGATGTATTAAAAGAATGTTGAATCCATAATAACAAACAGCTTCAAGTATCATCCAACAAAAACTTCACATAACACAAAGCATCTGTAAGAAAAGATGAAAACATAAATGTTTGGTATATTGTGTATATAAATAATAAGATGTGGTATGAGTGTGTACATGTATTGTAAATTAAATACAATACTGTGGTAAATATCTAATTTATTGCTGTAAAAGAAATTTGTATACACTGCTATATATATATATTTAAGAAAAGAAACATGTTTCAATTCATTCAAGGACATAACTGATTGGTATGTGAAACAACAAGTGCAGTTGATATTTACTAATGTAAAAGCTTCAATTTTAAAAACATCATAATTTGGAACCTAAGAAATTAGAGCTTATCTATTTTTTCAGGATTATTTGTGTTATTTAATAAATGGAATATGCTATAATCCAGCTTTTCATAAATGTTTGGCTTCTGCTTAAGGTGGTACCTAACACTACAGGGAGATAACTCTGTAAAATCGTTATAATTACATTGTATTGTTACGGAAATATTCAGCTTCTCAATGATCAAAATTAATGTTTATCAAACTGCTATATATACAATGATATTTATCTGAGAAAGTGATTGGTTCAAGTTTTTTGAAATTTTTATATTTTTTTTTTTCAAATTGTCAAAGTAAATATTTTTTATGAAAATTAAACAAGCCAAATTAATTTTAGTCAAGGTGTTGGGTACAACCTTAAGAGAAACACAATGATTATTTGAAAGACTATTGGTAAAGATCTACATCATTTGGTCTCTGGTGACATTCATCGTAACCAAATCTTATTTTCATATTGATAAGCTGAGCTAGATTATCAACTTGCTAGCTCAAAAGGTCACAACAACTTTTCCTCTTACTCCTGCACATTTTTCAATCTCTAATCTGACAAGTATATGCTCTTACTCATATTATTAATGTAACTGATAAGTGATAAAATCAACAAACATACCATTCACTTTCTGTGTTGTTTCATTATTTCCACTATTCCACATTTTCATAAAATTATCACTATCAAACCTCTGGACAGTATATGTATCTAAAAGATGTTTCTTAGCCCAATATCTTCAGTATTGTTAAGGTATAACAAATGTTCATACATGTATGTAAAATTTATTTATTCTTCATGTAAAAATACCAGTTTTTTATTGGTTCATACAAGGGAGATATTCTACTCTATCCCATGGCTGAGGGTGAGAATGACGTTTACCATCAGGCGCCAATGGGTCATTGTTGGCTACAGTTAGCACCAAATTAGTTAAAATGTTATTGTGATTTGTCAAATTATCCTTACCAAGATTTGTCAGCAGTCTCAAAATGATTAATCATTACTTTTATTTTTAGAAAGAATTTAAGAGGGTAATAATGCCTTTTACCGTTAGACGTCAAACAGTCATTTTCAGTTACAGTTAGTGTAAAATTGGTTAAAATTTACCGTAATTCGTCAAAATATCCTTATTGTATTTTTGTTTCAACAGAGGTCTCAAATTATTATCGTTGGCGTCATTTTTAAAAAAAATTAACGTGATGTGCCAAAATCAGTCGATTATTTTAACGTCTAAAAGTATGTGCACATTTTATCATCATGGACCAAAATTACCGTTAACGTCTATTGGCAAGAAATTTTACCGGTATTCGTCGTTAATGTACCCCCATTACTACCCTCATTTAACAGGACTTGTCAAAATCAGTCGATTGTATTTTTGTTGTAAAGTAAGTACATTTTATCATCATGCACCAAAGATTACTGTTTCATTGGGCAATTTTATTTACTGTTGTTTGCCATGAAGGTATCCCCTTTCAGACCCTTATGGTTTATATTCTACAACCCTTCACCAAGTTGCTTGCTCAATGTTGTCCTTTATTGAATTCAGTTGTTGGTTGTAACACAACATCATAACTTATTACTTTCATATTTAAAAGACATAAATAACAGAACATTCAGTATAAGAAATCAAATAAAAGAACATAGTTCCAATGTCCCCAACCTTGCACATATATTTCACTAACTAAGGTACAAGGGGGATAACTCAATATTTGTGTTGGTCTTTAAAAACAATAAATATCTTGGAGAAATGACGGCTTCAGAGCAAATGCAATGTGTTAATATTTCCAAGGGACATAACTTCTTAAATGTTTTTGATCAGCACATATTTTCAAAAGTGTCATTGCTGCTATAAACCTATGATATAAGTTTCATAAAATTCTGGCAAGAAAAGTACACATGACAGCACTAACAAAGCAATTTTCAATTTGATCTCAAGGGGAATAACTGTTTTTAAAATAAATCGATCGGCACTGATTGGCAAATTAGTCTGAGACATTGATGATTTAAAGCTGTAATATAAATTTCATAAAAATTTAGCAATATTTGTACAGATAAAAGCGCTCACAAGGCATTGTGCAGGGAACATCAACCCATAGAAGAGAAGGGGATAGGGCAGATTGCTTCCTCTAAACAAAACATTGATAACCGCATATATTGTGTATTAAAAAATATTCAGATTAAAATATGGCTGTTTGTCTAAGCAACTTTGCAAATATTTCATGCATATTCAGGATAAACAAAACCAAAAAATAGGAGGATACCTAGGGTCAAAATTGTTCGTCAACTACCATTCTACAGGTCATTTAAACTATAACATAAAAAGTAACCTTAATGGGACCCCTAGTTTGGATTCACCAGATTACCATACAACAAAAGAAAGAAGCAAAGAAAAACTAAATCCAATTATGTCTGGATAGTATCCAGGTTAATGCTTTCAACAGGTAAGGATACTGGTGGTGTAACAGAATATCAATATCATTTAACCGTTCAACCATGTCTGCAAATGCTGGTTTTGTCTCTGTTGTCATGGTAACAAGATCCAGAGGTAAACCCTTTGTTATATTAGAACTATAGTCATACTGCTTGGAAATTCTATCACAACAGTCTTTTAATGTGTTCCTAAAAATAAACAAAAATATTTATACCGACTGTATAACAAGACTTAATTAGCTGTTCAAAATGTTTTACAACAAAAAAATAATAATAGAATATTGGATACAAATTCATAAAGCATCTAAACTTAAAAAGAAATAAACTGATTATGGTACCCATTTATAAAGCAACTGGTATAAAAAAAAATCATTTTGTTTAACTGTATAAACATTTCAGATACGTGTTGAAAAGAAAAAAATCTGTATAAAATCACTTACAAAAGGTTGTTTCACCCAAAATTCCTTAGTAAAATGTATTTCAATACTTATCTTGCTAGCAGTCTCTTATAATTTCGATTGTGTCAAAAGCTTCAAAAATATTAATGGCTTTATACTTCAAAGAATCAAGATAACTTTAAATAAGGTGACTTAGTCTATAATTTACTAAAATTTCATATGAGCAATTTTAACAATTAAATACAGCATTCCGTTTTTAAGAAACTCACACAATCAGTTAGATACAATAAACAGCTGCGCCATGAGCGCATGATACGCCCGACGTCTTGTGTGGAAGTTTTGTGCAATAATCATAAATAGTTTCTGAGAAAGTTTTAAGCAATAACCATATATTGTTTTTGAGACACAGCGGGACATGTGAAACCCCCAACCCTGGTTTTTTTTTACAAAAAACTAAATATCACTAAAATAAAATTTTGATTCAAAACCAAAAAGTATACAATCTTTAGATTAATATAACAAAGAAGTGTGTAAAGTTTTAAGCAATAATCATAAATTATTTTTGAGATACGGCGCGACATGTAAAAAAAACCTCCCCTGTTTAACAAAATACTCAATAACTCCAAAATAAAGTTTTTAATCATCACTGAAAAGTATACAGATCTTTAGATTAATATAACAAAGAAGTGTGTAAAGTTTTAAGCAATAATCATAAATTGTTTTTGAGATACGGCACAACATGTAAAAAAAACCTCCCCCTTTTTTACAAAATACTCAATAACTCAAAAATGAAATTTTGAATCATCACCAAAAAATATACAGATCTTTAGATTAATATAACAAAGACATGTGTAAAGTTTTAAGCAATAATCATAAATCGTTTTTGAGATATGGTGCGACATGTAAAAAACCCCTCCCCCTTTTTTACAAAATACTCAATAACTCAAAAATAAAATTTTGAATCATCACCAAAAATCATACAGATATTAAGATTAATATAACTAAGAAGTGTTTAAAGTTTTAAGCCACAATCAAGAATCGTTTTTGAGATACGGTGCGACATGTGAAAAAAACACACTCCTGTTTTAGTTACAAAGTGCCATAACTCAAAAAGTTTTAATCTTATTTTCACCAAAAAGTATACAGATCATTTGACCATCATAAGAAACAACTCTATTAAGTTTCATGAAATTTGGATAAGTCGTTCTCAAGTTACGGTGCGACATGTTTACGCCGGACAGACAGACGGACGGACGGACACCGGACATTTGTATACCATAATACGTCCCGTCAAAATTTTGATGGGCGTATAAAAACTTGACAATCTGTAAGAAAAATTGGCTAAAGTTTAATAGCTAAATGATTTCTAATACTATTTTCAATCTTATATAGATATCAGAAGATGTGGTATGAGTGCAAATGAGACAACTCTCCTTCAAAGTCACAATTTGTAAAAGTAAACAACTATAGGTCAAAGTAGGGTCTTCAACATGGACCCTTGGCATGAACAGAAAGTTATAAAGGGCCCCAAAAATGACTAGTGTTAAACCATTCAAACAGGAAAACCAATGGTTTAATCTACCGGTATATAAAAACGTAAAACGAGAAAAACTTATGAGCCACATAAACAAACGACAATTTACTACTGAACATCAGTTTCCTGACTAAGAACAGAAGCAAACAAATGCAGCAGGTTTAAACGCTTTTTAGGTACCAACCTTCACTTTTATCTGAAACAGCAATGTAACATCACAACATAGAAAGACACACTTTAAAATATCAGTAAAATTGAGAATGGAAATGGGGAATGTATCAAAGAGACAACAACCCGACCATAGAACAGACAACAGCAGAATGTCACCAACAGGTCTTCAATGCAGCATGAAATTACCGCACCTGGAGGCGCCCTTCAGCTGGCCCCCAAACAAATATACTAGTTTAGTGATAATGAACGCAATACTAAACTTCGAATTGTTAGTACACACTTACATATTAATTTGCAATTTATTCAACTTTTTGTCAATCTCTAGTGATATCTTATACAACAATTTTTCTCGTATATCTGGAAGCTGCAGTATAAGCACATCTATACCAGCTTCATTACAGCAGGTGTACTGCTCGGATAAATTTTGTAAAGAATCTATTTCTTCTTGACATTGTTTTAATGTTTTTTTCCATGTTGTTTGACACTGTTGAAGTATTTTGTATGATTTCTGAAGTTGCTGGTATGCTGGATTCAATCTTGGATCAATATTTTCCATTTTACATCACACAAGGACTGAAATTAATAAACATATTATTTTTGTGAATAAGGTTGTGTTATCATGGTTATAAAAAAAGGAAATGTAATCAAATCTTACAATGAAACTTTTAACTTTAATACATAGTTTTCTTTTAAATCAATATACACAATAATAAACAAGATATATACCATAGCAAATTGTCAATCATGTCAATGAATAAAATCAGAATTTCATTATTGATTGTACTTTAAATCTCTGAAATTGCACAAAAAATTATTAAGTATAACATTTATAATGCACAGAAGTGTTTTGAAATAACTGATCATTTTTTTACTAATGATTCATTATTTAATTTCTTTAGGTACAAACTCATGTGATGAGTAGTGTATGTTGAAGTACACATCCACCCCTATTATTACCTTTTTTGGTTTCATATATAAATATAAGCAGTCGTGGATCAAACATTTGATGTACCGTATTTGGGCATGTATAGTCCGCACTTTTTTCCTTCAATCTGTAGTTTGTACAAGGGGTGCGGACTATACACACCTATAGACGGTTTTCGAAATTTATAAAAAAAAAAAATTTTTTTTTTTTTTTTTTTTTTAATTTCGTTTTTTATTGCACTAATAATGTATATTGGAGACGTTAATTATATTTATTTCAATTAATTCTTATTCTTTTTAAACTTTTCTCTTCAAAATTGATTAGTCAAAGTAAAGGTGTGACATCCTGTATAGGTAATCAAGAGGGGTAATTAAGGATTAAGTATGGGTGTGTAGCAATTAAATAATGATGTCAAGTTTTGACAGATGTTAAATATTATAATCCCCAGGCAATATAACAACATGATCAATGAAAAGATTATATAAGATTAAATAGTTTAAAAATTTTGATTACTGCTAATTAATTTAGATAAATGTTTGATCTCTTTTTTCTTTTGTTCCATAATATTCAAATTATTTCTGTTATATTATATATCAGCTTGGACATACTTAGACAAATGTTGATTTTAAAAGGGATATTTTGATTAATAATTACTTTTATAAAATTATCAAATATTAATTACCTGATGAAAAGCTCTACCATTTCATTATTTTTCATGAAATAAATAAAACAAAATTTATTATTTTTATAAAAAACATGAAAAATAGATCACTTTCAGTGGATTTTAACAGTGAACTAGACTTTGTAATAAAAAAAAAAAAAATTTTTTTTTTTTTTTTACAAAACTTTTTTTCTCGATTTTAAGGGGATGAAAAGGGGGTGCGGACTATACATAACTGCGTACTATACACGGCCGAATACGGTAAGGACATAAGCACTCCTGAAAATAAGGAGTTAGAGGACCATATGTTGACCCCAAAAGGGCTGTAAGTTTACCTATGAATAACATTTTTTCTGGACTTTAAAGACTAATGGGCAAAATGAAAAACAAAAATGGGGAGCTTTATAATATAATGAAGAAAGAACTATGAGTATAAACACAGAAACAAAACAAACAAATAAATAATACAGAAATGAATATCCTCTCCTATCCAGACTAATAAAACTATGGTGACAATGAATAGTATATATGCATTTAACAATACTTATAAAATATATATATGACTTCAAGCAAGTGACTATGAGACCAAAGAGAATTTTCATACAAGTGTGGATAGTAAACCTCCCATTGACAGAAACAAGTGCTTGTGTATTATATTCCTTGCTTATAATATACAGATATACATGTTCAAAATAAATATTTTTTTCATTATTCTTTATCATAATTAATTTAAAGATAAAGTCATTGAAAATACTCATAATCAATTTCAAATGAAATAAATAACCTTGTTCATTACACTTATATGGTTCAAAGATATGTTGATTTTGTTAATATGAGGCAGGCATTACCTGTAAATGGGGACGAAGTCTATATGAATTATTTTTTTGTAACTTAAATATTTGTTAAAAAAAAGAAACGGAAATACCGTAACGTTTCCCATTTTGGTTCTGTTGTCATGGTTGTTAGGGATTTTAGTTGTGACGTTATTTAAGTTATGACATCATATGCAATGTAAACAAAGAAAAGCTATCATCAGGTAACGTTTTTTCATATCAAGGTATTATTTAAAATGGAATTGGTATTGCGTCCCTTCCTATTTTATACTAGACTGATAAATATATATTGCAATCAAAGTTTCATACAAACGAGACCGGAAAAAGAAAGTACATTGTAGATTTCTGTGCAGATGTGGGAATTCAAAACATGACATCAAAAAAAGTGAACGATTTTGAGTTCATCAGTACAATGAAAATTTAGGGAAAATTTTCCAGATTTTTTTTTTTTATTATTGATTTTTCTTCTGTCAATGACTGTTATTGGGGACTTCGTCCCCATATAACTCATATAATGCAGTCAATACAAAGCACAAAAATATTCACCTCAAAAGCTAACAAAACCTTTAAACAGACTTTATTAAGAAGGGATATAGTTAGGATACTCATGCACCGTTGTCAGGTCATTAAAGATTGCATATTTTGGCTGTAATATTGATTCACTTATAGGGCCTTTGCATTGGAATTAAACACATTTATTCTGAAACCAGTTGTTGGCATGACAGGGGTTATGTTCTCCTCATATATATTTCATGATGGTATAATACTAAACCTCTAACAGAAGGGATAGTGCCTGATATTCATATAATGAAGACATAATCTTTCAATCAGTTTAATTGAGGTCTGGAGCTTGCATGTCAGTAACTGCTAGTAGTAATAGTATGTTGTTTTTTTTTTGTATTATTGTCATTTTGTTTATTTTCTTTTGTTTCATATTCTGACATCGGACTACGACTTCTCTTAAACTGAGTTTTACTGTGCGTATTATTGTTCAACATTGGCTTGAGGTATAGAGGGAGGATTGAGATATCAAAAACTTGTTTAACCCGCCGCAATTATGTGCCTGTCCCAAGTCAGGAGCCTCTGGCCTTTGTTAGTCTGGTATGATTTTTAATTTTTGTTTCTTGTGTATAATTCGGCATTAAGGATGACGTCCATTATCACTGAACTAGTGTGCATATTTGTTTAGGGGCAAGCTGAAAGAGCCTCCAGGTGAGGGAGTTTCTCGCTACATTGAAGACCCATTGGTGGCCTTCAGCTGTTGTCTGCTCTATGGTCCGGTTGTTGTCGCTTTGACACATTCCTCATTTTCATTTTCAATTTTATTATGTTCTGCTGACACAAGAAGAAGAGTTTGATTACAGGGAGGGACTGAATTATTCAGGTTAATTTTGTTATTATTATTGTGAATTCAGAAATTAATGTCATGAATGTGATGCTTTTTATTATTTCAAAAAATGTGACAGGGTTGTAATGGGGTCTCATTGGGGGGTTCCGATCCTGAATCCCGCTTACTGTTTTGTCAGATTCCTGTATTATGCTTACACTATATTATACGTAAGTTGAAGTGGGTCTAATTGGGGTCTAAGCGTGACGCAGGATTGCACTTGTAATCCATTAATCACAATTACTTTAACATGTATTTTGAAAAATTCTATATGATTTAATCAGGACTTTTCTCAACATTGCAAACATTCAAATTGCGTTTTTGTAAAAGTAAAAACAAGAATTTTGGAAATTAGAGTCACTATATAAATCCTTGGTAAAAATAACAAAATCGCAATAATATGGGGACGAAGTCCCCAATTACGGTAGAAAAATCAAAAAAAAATAAAAAATCGGGAAAATTTCCCGAATTTTTCATTCTACTAATGAACTCAAAATCGTTAACTTTTTTTTTCAGATCTACTTCCTGTTCCGGTTTTCTCTGCTTTTGCGCAGATATCTGTCTTGTTTGCATGAGACTTTGAAAAAATTTATATTTATCAGTCTAGTAAAATATAAGATTGGATCTCAATACAAATTCAATTTTAATAATTGTTTGATATGAAAAAAACGTTACCTGATGAAAGCGTTTCTTTTGTTTACATCGAATATGACATCATAACTTAAAGAACGTCACAGCTAATTGCCTAACAACAAAATCAAAATCGGGAACGTTATGTACGGTATTTCGGTTTCTTTTATCAACGTGATTGAATTAAAAAAATAATACATACAGACTTCGTCCCCATTCACATGCATGCAATAATTCTCATTTGCAGTAAAGACTGAATTCGTTAAGGAGCCCAGTAGTAAGGCAGTCCACTTCCCATAATTTTTTACCTGATAATTGAGCCAGAAAAAACCTGTTTATCTACAAGTTGTCCCTCGGATTCAACAGTTAAAACATTTCTGGATTCCCCGCTTCTGACATTTTGTAGTCATGTGACAACTTTTGATCATGTGATATGAAGAGATGATTCAAAGTTTTTGGTGCGTTTACTTTGAGCCAAATTTATTATCAAGAATGAAGTTATTTATAGATCGAAACCATATTTGAACCAGCGCTAAATTTGATTACTAATTTGATTGAACTGGTATGAAAAGCTTTGCAATACACTATTCTTACTCTTGTTTACATATAGTTTCGTCAAAAGTTCCAGAGATACATACTATGCATAAAGAATAGAAATTCGTGTTTTGATATACTCAAATTTCTATGGGGTGACGACAAAATTATCCTTTTGTGATCAGCTGAGAAATCTAAATATTCCACCCTTTTCTTTTATTTTGAATTACAAAAATGTAAATCTTGTCAAATTACAGACATGTGCATAGCTTTCATGAGTCATAGACTTCTCAAAAATTCCTTAAAAGATCTCTTCAAACACCGACAGAAATCCATATCCAGGTGTAATGATAAGTCGTTATCCTAAGGCTATTTTTTTCTTATTTTTTCTGTACACTTAGCTTTCATTTTTTATTACCATGCATTGTCAAGCTTGGTAACTCATAATTATTTGTCAGTAACTAAATGTACGATGCTGTCCCATACTGAACCTTCTGACCTTGTTTGTTTACATTTAAATTTCAATGGCGTCAAAATCACGTGGTGTCAATTCGTTCTACCCAATCAAATTGCTCTACTGTCAATTAGGGGATTTTCCAGTCTACGGCAATTACGTTATTTCTTTGTGGGATATTGCTTCAAAATAGTTTGCAATAATTTTTGGTTTAATTCAACAGGAAAACTCTTTTTTTGCCATCCCTTTTGACATCAATGGAATTCTGTATGAATAATTATCTACAGTCATGATGGTCAGAATATCGATCTTTTTATAATGAATAAAAAGAAAATTCTATGAAAAATAAAGATAAATTATTTTTCATTAACCTACTCTATATTCCTGTACAAAATTATGGCATGGGCATCGTTTTTTCAATTAGTTTTCCTTTCATTTTGGTTGGTTTTTTTTCGCGGGAAAATCGCGAAAGACGTAAGGAGCATGTCATTTTAAAATTCCTAAAAATACGATTTGCTTGACCTGTATTGCCTGCCACAAGATTGATGACGCTGAATGGAATGTACACAAAGCAATGGAGGCCGGAAGTGGGATTTTGTGAAGTTCTAGAATGTTTTTAGACATTCGGAAGTCGGGATTGAAACGGGCATTAGAAATTTGGCATTTTTTAGCAATAATTGAGAACAACAATGAAAACTTACCTCCAAAAATGTTTTTTTATTCAAAAGTGCAGAAAAAACGTATTCTACATTGTTTTTCTTCGCCGGAAGTAGCGTAGTGACGTCAATGCGGAGTTTTCCCGTGTGTTAAGTTCAAACACAAATACCTAACGAACTGACAAGATGAACGATTTTAGACTACGGTAGGATACCCCTTGAGAAATGCTGTTCAAGGAAACCTCATACTCCCTAGACCAAAAACAGAATTGTTCAAAAAATCTTTTATGTATTCTGGACCATTCTTGTGGAATAATTTGCCAATACCGTTAAGAAATATTACAAATGTTAATTCTTTCAAAACAAAATAACAGATCATTTATTGAAATCAACCTAGCTGTATCAATAATATTAAAACTGATCATGTCATCATGTTTATTTTTTTCATCACATTTTATCAAGTTGTATTGAACATTATTATCATACTTTCTTTTTATACTAATGTATGCAATGTATATGTTTGCATTTTGTTTGATTTCTCATGATGAGGGCCTCAGGGAAGATTAGTTATATACATGATATATAGCTAACTGTGTAAAATCAGCACCTAACATAGACATATCGGCACCAGCATTTATAGATGTGGCCTCATGTCATGCATGTTAGTCATTGAGCGGTTCATTGTAAACAAGAAACGCTATCATCAGGTTACATGTTTTTTTTTTTCATATCAAAAATAATTTAAATGAAAATGTTATTGTTCTCATTCCTATTTATTACTAGGCTGATAAATATATAATTTATCCAAATTTCATGACAAACGAGAGAGGAAGAAAGGAAGAGATTTCTGTGAGATTGGGGAAAATTAAAAAAGTTAGAAAATAAAAAAGTAAATGATTTTGAGTTCATTAGTACATCGTAACATGTAGATTGAATATTTTTGTTATTAATTTTTCGTCCATGTACCCTTATAATTTGTTATTGTAAATACTATTACACAAAACACAAAAGCACTAAATGCTGCAGCAGATCTAGACACTTAAGTGTTTTAAAAGATTTCAAAATCTTTCATCAGATGAAGTTTTAGCATGTTTAGGCCAAAATCAGTCCTTACAGGACCTACTCCTTTAGTGGGAAAGGAAATAAATTAAACTACATCATTTTTTTTCAGGAAAAAAAGTATGCCAAGAAAAAAGGCCAAGGCATCAACACGTGCCAAACCAGTGTTACCAGATGGAAATGAAGGGGATACATTGTCTGAACAAGAGAAGCAAGAAAAACTAGATGCATTTCTAGAAGATCTTGATAGTAAAGGTTAAGACATGAAAGATAAGAAGTGATATAGTGATAGTAGATTATAAATAAGTTTGGTCACCCCTACTTTTTGGTGGGGTTCATGTTGTTTATTCTTTAGTTTTCTATGTTGGTTTGGTCACCCCTAGTTTTTGGTGGGGTTCATGTTGTTTATTCTTTAGTTTTCTATGTTATGTCATGTGTACTATTGGTTGTCTGTTTGTCTTTTTCATTTTAAGCCATGGCGTTGTCAGTTTATTTTAGATTTCTGAGTTGGACTGTCCCTTTGGTATCTTTCGTCCCTCTTTGGTCCTTAACTTTTGATATTATGTACATGTATTATCTACATGTTGATTGATTGATGTTTATTTCACTTCCATTGCCAAATATGCCTTTTATAGGTTACCTTGTGATATGAGTTTGCCACATTGTTGAAAGCAATGCTTACATATAATTCAAAATATTAATTTCTGTGTCATTTGGTTTCTTGTTGAGAGTTGTGACATGTCAAATTGGCAATTATACCACATCTCTTTTATATGTTCAGGACAATAGCAAGATGTTATTTATATAATATATTACAATAACGTGGAAAGGGGAGAGACAATTAAAAAAGCTTAAGGTTTGCTTTAAAACGATGCATCAATAGTGCAAATTTATGTAATTCAGTTATCTTGCTCTATTTATTTCTGAAAATGCTATGTGCACACAATAATTTTTGTAGCTGATGATAGTTTCAATTACTGGTTAAATGCCGTTTAATTGTGGATTTCTGGTATCATCAACCAATAAAGCTTTGAAATTGTCATGATTGTACAAATTATGATGTATATATACATCATTACTGGTGATCCGATGGATAAATCTGTTGTAGAGTTTTCACTGACTCAAACGTACTTATAAATATAATTATTTTCTGTGACTGTATCTTGCATTAATTTGTAGGATCCTTTACTATAGATAATTGAGCTGATCTGTAACAATAACATCGCCATGCCTTATGTATCATGTACTGTAGTATGACGCTAAATTAAAACTGATGAGGAAAGGTTACACACGGCCACCGAAAGCTTTATTTTTGTGAAGCCCAGGTGGTCGTGTGGTCTAGCGGGACGGCTACAGTGCAGGCGATTAGGTGTCACGATATCTCAGTAGCATGGGTTCAAATTTGGCGAGGGAAGAACAAAAAATTTGCAAAAGCAAATTTACAGATCTAACATTGTTGGGATGATGTTTAGACGAGTTGTATATATATATATATATATATATAATAAACATTTGTATTTTCATATCCTTTAACATACAGTTTAGGACAAGTATTTTCACCTAAAATTACATCAGCAAAAGTGAATTTTGAAGTATTCCCTGCAAGAGTTTTGAATCCTTTTTAACAACATTTTTGAAGCAATATGAAATATCAAAGTTTATACAAATGTATCACAGCTAGTATGACAAAAAAATTGAACACATACTGTGGATTTCATCTTTTTCCCTAGGTATCAGTTTTAGTGGATTGGGGAGTTTGAATTTTTATGGATGTTTAATTTCATGTCTTTGTCAAAGTCTGCATACAAGTCTATAGAAAATTTGTTACATATTCATTTAATTATGTGGTTTACCTGAACCCCTGCAATCCACAAAAAATGGTATCAAACAATTAATAATGAATCCACAGTATGTCAAAATTATTTCACCTCTTCACTGAATGGGTTTGAACTTTGAATTGATGAATTATGATATACAATGTATGATAATAGTTGCCCTGGTAAGTAAACTTATCATAGATACCAGGACTAAATTTAGTATATACGCCAGACGCACATTTCGTCTACAAAAGACTCATTAGTGACACTCCAGTCCCAAAAAGTGTGGTTATAGTATGTATTTATAGTGATCTCTTTTTTTTGCAGTTATTGAAAAGAAGTTAAAATTGGAAAAACTTATTCATAATGTTTTGAACCATATAGAGGCATGTTATACACAGGAAATAAAGAGATTACCTTTGGTTTGTATAATTTGAAAAAAAATATGTTTATAGCTAATATACTTTTTTGTGTGATACACATTATTTATAATTCCTTTCTGTCTATAATTGATATCAATTGCCTTAAGGTGGTACCCAACACTTTCACTAAAATTAATTTGGCTCGTTTAATTTTCATAAAATTTTGACAAAGTATTTACTTTGACCCTTTGACAAAAATATAATTTTTTCAAAAAATTTGAACCAACCAATTTATCAGAAAAATTACACTGGTTATATAGCAGTTTGACAAACACCAATTTTGATCATTAAAAAGCTTAATATTCTCTTAACAACACAACATAATTAAAACGTTTAGCTGATTTTACAGAGTTATCTCCCTGTAGTGTTAGGTACCACCTTAAAGGATAGTTATTTTTTGACAGACCACATTCATTGCTGGACCAGTTTTTTAACAAACAAAAAACAGAATCACAGCTTATATTCATTGTATTCATATTCATTTCTTGTAAATAAACTCATCATAGATACCAGGATCAAAATTTTATATTTACGCCAGACGCATGTTTCATCTAAAAAAAAGACTCATCAGTGACGCTCGAATCAAAAAATGTTTAAATGCCAAATAGAGTACAAAGTTGAAAAGCATTGAGGACCAAAAATTCTAAAAAGTTTTGCCAAATACAGCTAAGGTAATCTATTTCTAAAAGAGAGGTGACCACCACTATGGACACCGAAATGGACATTCAAACTCGCAAGTTGAACAAACTATTTAAGACCTGTTGGTGACCTTCTGCTGTTGTCTGCTCCATGGTCGGGTTGTTGTCTCTTTGGCACATTCCCCATTTCCATTCTCAATTTTATTTTTATAACAGTTATTTAACATTATTTGCAATCCAAAAAAAAACCCAAGGATTTTAAGTTAAAAAAAAATTGAGAAGGTAACAAAGTTGCAATTAAAAACTAGTTTGAAGAAAAACAGATGTCACCTTGACCAAAAATAAAATTTCAATAAGAGAAACAAAGATTTTGAAACAATACACTTTTTATATAAATTTCGACTGTTGTCTGCTCTATGGTTAGGTTGTTGTCTCTTTGACACATTCCCCATTTCCAAGAAAAAAACAATTGCATTGTCACCATTTTATTTTAAACTGTTTGATATCTGCATATAATTCTTGAAGCATTTGTCTCTACTTATCTAATAATTTGAATTGATCTTTTAAGACATGCTTTAAAATGTACATTAATATCAGGTTTTATAAAATATTACTGTTTAATATATTTTCAGACCATAAGACACATGAAACTTAGTGATTTCATAGGTTTGTATTTATATGTCAACACAGTTATATGAAGCAGAAAAACACTTTAACAAATGGCAAAGTAAAAATAACTTTGAAAATAAAATCAGTCAGCGACATTATCAAGATGTAGTATGTTTGTCATCAGACTAGTGCAGAAGTACTGGTAATTACCTGATTGGTCCAGTGAACATCTGAGATTGTTTGAAAACTTGTAGCCAGTTTTTTATTGAATCTATGACAAAAAGTTACATATCTGTTGCCGTCCTTGTTTTCGTCCTTTTACTGGTATCCCTATTTTGTTCTATATGGGTTCTGTTACATGCACTTCTATTATATCCATGGAACCAGTCGTAGATGTGAAATACCTAATTACATACTAGTATATAAGATTGAGAACATGGCTAGACCATGTGCTTGTAATAAACAAAATCTATAAATATCACTTATTGTAAACAAACATCAACAAACATTCTGACATATGATGCTGGGAATGAAACACATGGCTATCACATGTATAAGTTGAAAAAGCCTACATAAATAAGAATTTTATTAGTCTAAAATCCAAACAATAGGATTGTTACTGAATAAACAAACCAATACAAAACAAACAAACAGACAGACAGACAGGCATATTAATTACAAAACAATAGACATTAAACACTACAAACATGTAGCATTGAAAAAAAATATAGATTATTAATAGTAATTATAATACTATTTTTGACAGCATGTCTCTTTAAAATTATCAATTTAAATATTATGCTTTAATATATATAACATTATAAGTTGAGTCATGAGTTACATACAGTTCATATATTGACATTATGATTGATTCTCTCATTATACATTTCACTTATATAGTTAACAATGATAAGTAAAATATTACATTCTTCACAGGAAAATATAAAATCTAATTTGTTTTCTACACTCTACACTTAAGAACTGAATGCTTCTTTTTGTAATTTCATTATGGTGTAAAAGCGTTGACCGAAGTACATTTTGTATGAAGCGCTTAAAAATGTGCGCACGGTCAATGCTTTTACAACCCTATGAAGTTACAAAAAGAAGCATTCAATACTTATAATTACATTTTTAGCTAGGATCATGAAAACATGAATTTTATCGTTTTTATTTAATTCACCTGTGCACTTTATTGTGGGACTTCATGTTAACATGAATGAAAAGTTTTATTGAGTAATGCAATTACTGAAGGAATAACATGTGATGTACAGTTAGCCAATCAGAAAATCGTATTATAGTGAAACATACATCTAATGTAATTATTTCTACATGAATACCTGGAGAAGTTTTAGATTAAAAAAAAGCTATGCAGAAGAATGATGTAGGCCTTAAACAACATTAATGAAAGTGACAATAAAGTGCCAGAGAATTATCTTTTGATATTTAGGACTGAAAAAAGTATGAAATAATATGAGGAATTAACATTTTGGGGACAACCAACCTGGCAATTTTGGAATTATTCCCTAAAAAAGTAACAAATTCCTCAGTTGACTTGAGTAGTAGTGGACTAGTGCTTAAAATGTGGATTTTTTTTTTACTGAAAATGGTACAATCAGGCTTATTATGTCATGACAACTAGCTGATTCAAAACATGTGAACATTTGACATGAAATAAATTGTTACAATTGATGTTTGGGTTCATTAACCATTAAACAATCAATCTCTTCATTAACAGCATTAGGAGGAACAGTAGATGCAGTATTGGTTAATCCAGATATATGTGAGGCTGATGATGATTTTGACCCAGCACAAATGCAGCGTGTTTCTACAGTCAAAAAAGCATGTGCAAAGTAAGTTAAAATTTCAAGATTTACTATAAAGGAGTAAGTTCGGTAAGGGCCATATTTGGCCCCAATTATAAAGTTCATAGTTACAAGACAATAAATGCTTTAAGTTGCCTTAAAGACATGTGAGAAAGTTAACACTTTCACTACTGAATTTATTTTTTTCGCGGGATTCCCTGGCCGAAATTTATTTGCACGAGCCGTTTGCCTGACCGGGATTAATTTGACATGTGCTTCAGCAAAAACGACCTCGTAGTTTTGGTCATTGAAAACTCGGGAACCGTAGCGAGTTGTGCGGTCAAATTTTGATAAAATGTAGATAAATATCATAGGTTGAGCGTTCGTAACCTTTTCATAGAGTGAGAAGCAGTTTACCTTAAAAACGCTTGTCGAAAACGTAGATTGATTGAGTCGGAAGATAATTTTTGTCATTGCCTACCGTATATCACTTTCACTTCCATTCGGCAACATTTCTTAAGCACACGTGTGTTTCAAAATTCTATTTCTATGAGCTACTGAATTATTTTCTTTCAAAACCCGTTTCCGTTTTCGTTTTCTTGGCAATAATACTTGTAAATCGAGACTGTCGTTCACGTAGATTTTGGCCGCCATTTGTTTACGGTTTCGAAAGAAGAAAGATAACTCGGGCTCGATAACGGACAATAACTCTTCGAGACGAGTTGTATAATACCCCCAGCGTTGATGTGCGATTACTGAACTAATTAAAAATAATTGTTAACTGCAATAATAATCGATGGGACTTCATTACTTTATGACTTAACCCCAGTAATGCCTTAATTCTTCCACATGTGAATGAGATAAAGCTTTCCAATAAATAAAAGTAAATGAACCCATAAAGTGATTTTTTTAAAGTTCTAAATCCATGAAATTTCCAATAAATTTGATTTGGGTCATGGGGGTTGTATAATATAAAAAAATATTTAAGCATTAATAAATGTACTACAAATAAGCAAATATTCAGCTGTATCTCAAGATAAAGAGCCTAGTGAATTTTTTTTTTTTTGAAAATTGTTGAAATTAAACTATGTAGTCAAAATTTAGGATGTATAAGATAACATAAAATTGACAAATACATCAACTGATGTTTGTTAAAGCAGCACAAATAAATACCAAAAGCTGGCAATTAATATTTTATAAATTTATTTTCATCATAGTTAAATTTATTAATCACATGCAGTAGAGGTAAAGAAGATAATATATGCAGACAACTACTGGGTACTGTTTTATTTAAACTCATGATATGTATACACAGATGCAAGTCGTTGAAAACTATTGCCAAAAAGGGATTAAAATACATCATGTACATGTTTTACTGCAAAATGCAGTTTTAAAATTCATTGATGGAAAGCTACACCAGGGAGCTACATGATATAGTTTGTAAAAACATTTGGAAGCTATAAAATTTGTTTTAGTTTATAATGCTGCATACTCATTGAATAGGAAGATTCATATCATAAATTTTGATTTTAAAATTTAGTGAGGACAATGGAAACTATTTTTTTTTTATTTTCTGTTTATATTGTTGGGTTATTTAATGGAATGGTTTGTCAAAAAGTGAATAAAAATTACTTGAGTGAGGTTGTTATACTATAACCATTGTTACCAGTCTATTAATTAATCTTTTACATCCAGCAGCAAGTGTTACTTACATATAAGCCTATATATTAATGTGGTACGAAGATACCTGCTTATGTGTACTAGTCCCATAAACAGTGTTAATTTAAGAAGCTGACTTACAAGGTGACAGCTACAAGACCCTAATCATGCTAATGTGGTCCCATTATCCCATTTCCAATTTGATCAGTTTTTTCTCTTACTCCTTACTACTACATGTATATGACTTGGCATCTGAGAGAAGAAGCAATTTATATACCATGTGAAGTCCCTTTTTGAACACAAAAAAGATGTTTCCTAGTGTTAAAAATGGTTGCTTATATTGGCATTACAAATTGTAATCAACTTTAGGCACTGCCACACTGGTCATTCTTCATAATTTCCAAAACAAAAAAATTAACCCCTATATTGTTTTCAGAAACATACAGGAACAGTATTATTTTACAATAATAAATGATGCCATCTCAAGATTAATCAGAAGCAACACCTTATGTTATTTCACTTTGGGGGGAAAAAATCACTTCCCTTCAGCAAAAAAAAAATTTTTTTTCCCCCTTTCCAATTCTGAAAAAAATAATTTTCCCTTCCCTTCTAGAACAAATATAATTTTTTTCACTTCCCTTCTTTGACAATGTTTTTTTTTTAAATGAGAAAGAAAACAATTTGTTACATAAAAATAATCATCTTGGCATCTTTCAGGATTTTTTTACTCTCTGTCAACATTATTTGTTTTTCAAAACAACTTTTAAAATGTTTGTATGCTGAACAAGACTTTTAAAAACCTCTGTCACAAGACGAGATACATCATGGAAAATAATTTACACTCGATTAAAATAGGAATAAGATTGCAAAATATTGTCTCATCTTTCGAAACCACTTTTATGTAAAATAATAAATCTATGAGATGTAACAACACATGTTTTTATGAACCGCACTATTTATAGACTCAGCTGTCAATTTTGTCAACATCCGGTTCTATTTTAAATGAAAGTGGACTTTCGTTTTGTCGACCTACATACTGCAGTACAGCCTTTCAATGAAAAGAAATAAAACCCGTAGCACTACAGACTCCTGAGAGTGTCTAAAACGATGATAAATGATTCTGACTCAATCGGTAATGAAAGGTTGACTGTCAAACGGCAACGAGAAATAATTATTTACAGTCGTGCACCTGATGGCGACAATCAAAGTCTCGATTTCAGGTTGTTTTACAAATATCCTTCTCACAACTCCAAAATATACGTACAATCACTACTTTTGTTCAAGTTAAACGACTTTCATGACTGCAGGTTAAGTGTTCTCAATGTTTCAACTCGAAATGAAACTCCTGACCACGATTGTTTATGATTCCGCCATTTTGTTTTTCACGAGGTTTTTTTTTCTCAACAATCTTTGAAAAAACATATTTTAACAGTGTTTTTACGCCCGATACTAAAATATCGAATGCATTTGGTGTTTATCATAACATCCATGGAGCAACGGGGCCAAGAAACATGTTTAAACGTTATTTTTACTGTTTGCACTGTGACCGTCTAAAAATAGAAATCTATGTATCCTTAAGGATACATTCGGCATCTACACGGGGGTGCCAAAAGGATACATTCGGCATGCGCGCGGGTGTGCCAAAAGGATACATTCGGCATGAAAGGGTTAAACAGAACTGTTTTTGTCAAAGTTTAATTCTAACACCTTGATTTTTACATCCCAAAAAGGTCAAGATAAGGGATTTTTGTGAAATTTGACAAAATCAGCTGGATTTCAACCAAATAAAGGACCAGGAAACATAGAGCGCAGGCGTCGACAAGCTTAGTATTCAAATAAGACATTTGAAATGTCTTCACAAACATTATTTTAAAAGATCTTTGTTGTCGACGTATGCGCTCTATGTTTCCTGTCCAATAATCTATGGAAATTTACCCATTTTCATTGATTTTTTCGTGAAAAATCAATATGAGTACAACTTGTGACGTCATAATGAAACGCAGAAACGTGAAATTTTCAATAAAATGGCTTATATCCTATCTAGTCAATGTATTAGCTATAATTTATCGTGATATTGGTCAATAAATCCGAATTTGAAATTGACGCTAAAAAAGGGGGCCATTTTAGGACCTTATCGAACATACTCCTTTAAACTTTCATTTTGAAATTTTTTATATAAAAATAAAACAGGATTTTTCTCAATATCTCAAAAAATAAAATCGCATTTTAGTCTAAAATGACAAAATCGCAATATTAAATGCACGCAATAATTTCTTAATTTACAGTATCATGAAAGCATCAATATTTTGGCAGCTTGTTAATTTTTGCCATATCAATGGTTTTAAAAACCTTTTCCATCAAGGATATATGCCTTTCAAATCAGTATGGTTTGCTTTCTACAAAATATTTCATGTCATAGGAAAATAACCAGAAATAACCCTGAGGTCAACATTTTAATGTTTACAGTAATATAATGCATGCAGTAGTTAACATTGATATTAACTAAGGGTTATGTCATAACACGAAGAAAAGAAGATGGGGTCTGATTTCCTAAAATCATCTTCACCATCATATACCAAATGATATAAAAGTTAACACCAATTGGTCACAGCAAATCCTTCAATAAGAAAACTAACAGTCTGGCTATAAATCATATACACCAATAAATAGCATTTTGATGTGATTTTTTTTTCTGTCCTATTTATAGGCATTATGATTTTCGGTCTGTGTGTCCTTACGTCTGCCCGCTTCAGTTTAAATTTTTGGTTAAAAAAAATTGTCAGGATAGTTTTTATAATTGTATAAATAAATAGTTTTTGATGAAATTTAAGTCCAATTAACTTGAAACTTAGTGCATATGTTCCCTATGATATTATCCTAATTTTAATGCCAAATTAAGAGTTTTGATATCAATTTCACAGTCAACTGAACATAGAAAATGATAGTGTGAGTGGGGCATCCATGTACTATGGACACATTCTTGTTTGTATCTATGCTAGATAACAAATTAAACACAGTTGACTGAAGACAAATGGGATAGTGCAGATCAGGTTTAAGTTTTTGGGTTAGATTGTAGGCACACCAACTTTAGATTTAACTTCCTATGAACACATATGCCTGTTTTATTTAGATCAAGACTGAATTCAATAAGAATGTATGATACTATATCAGAGGAAGGCTCAGCAGACACTAGTATGATGGCATCAACAAAGGTAAGGTCATTTAAGGTGGTACCAAACACCTTCACTAAAATTAATTTGGCTCGTTTAATTTTTATAAAATTTTGGCAAAGTATTGACTTTGACCCTTTGACAAAAATATAAAAATTTCCAAAAATTTGAACCAACCAATTTATCAGAAAAATTACACTGGTTATATAGCAGTTTGACAAACACTAATTTTGATCATTGAAAAGCTTAATATTCCCTTAACAATGCAATGTAATTAAAACGTTTAGCTGATTTTACAGAGTTATCTCCCTGTAGTGTTAGGTACTTCCTTAAAAAAAATCTATGTTGCAGGATACTGTGGATTTATTACAATTATAATTCATGAATTATGGATCATGGGAATTGAAGAACCATGAATTTAAATGTTCAACTTATTACAAATTATCAAATTGTATGCAGAACCACGAAATCACACATCAATTAATAGTCTATTTTTCTACTATTCATCAAAATTGGAACCCTCGAAAAATGATTCCACAGTACATCACAAGTCAAGTACTAGAAAAGCTTATGGGAAAATATCAGAGCTGCTTATAGATAAAAGGAACATACACTATAATAAGACCTCAAACAAAAATCATCTTCTGGCCTGCAAAAAATCAAAATGTCCATTTGATATGTCAAACTCTTAATCAAGTCTGCAAAAGAAAGGAGTATATGATTTTCCTTCAAAAGCAATTCTTATATCACCTTTGAAGTCAATCCAGACACACTTTTCTTTAATTTCAATGTTTTCTATGTGTAAAAGTGGTGGGTTTACTCCTAAATATTGTTTGTTAGTCTATCACCCTATGAAACTACTTTTGATTTTTATGCCCCATTTATGGGCATTATGTTTTCTGGTCTGTCCGTCCTTTCTTTCCTATGATATTAATGCCAAATTAGAGTTTTTACCCCATTTTCACGGTCCACTGAACATAGAAAATGATATTGGGATGGGGCATCCGTGTTTATGATTTATTTTTACACTCAAAATAGAAAAAAGCAATGGGGACAAATTTTTATAAGACCACTCTTTGATGGGATGTATGTGTGTAATAATAAAAATATCCTTCTTTGGAGTAATTATACAAGTCAAAACAAAATCCCTCAGGTTTTGATTTAGATAATTGCTGATAGTGCAATAACTGTCATGACTGTAATCAGTTATTCCATTATCTAGGGAATCAGAAATCATTGAAAGTGTCAAAAATGATTCACAAAATGCTAACTATTTTACAAAATGCAATTTTCTATTATCAAGGGATACAAAAATCATTGAAAGTGTCAAAAATGGTAATCATTCCACAAAATTGCTTTCCATAAACAAGAGAGACAAATCAATTAACTTGTAAACAATGATAAATATTCTTCAAAATATAGTTTTCCATTTACAAAAAATTTAAATTTTTCTACAATATATTGGTTTTTATTTACAAGGGAGACAAATCTCTGAAAATAACCATAATCAATTAACAAGTTCATCACAGTCTTGCCGAAGTAACTTTATTTTGTAACCAAAGGTACGTTCAACAAGAATTTCAGTAATAAAAGTGAATATTGTAACTTAATCATGAAGTTAATATACAAAAGATATGTGGTATGATTGCCAATGAGACAACTCTTCACAAGAATAATTAAAGATACCAAATGACACAAAAATTAACAAGTATAGGTCACTGTACAGCCTTCAACAATGAGCAAGGCCCATACTGCACAGTCAGTTATAAAAGACTCTAATATGAAAAATTTAAAACATGAATAATCAATTCAAACTATTAATAAAATTGAGAATGAAATAAGTATGTATATATAGTATTGATTGAATGAGAAACGATTATTTATTTATTAAAAAATAAGTAATAAAGTCTATGAAATAGTTGATGTGTTTAATTGAATGTAATACTATTTTTTTTGTAGAAAAAGACTGGAGTAAAGAAGGCAAGGAAAGGAAAGAACAGTAGCATTTTAGCCAACATATCTAATACCATGCCTCCACCAGTTATGCCCCCTCCTCCATCCTCAGCTTATAGAAATGGGTATGGTAGAATAGACAACTTTTGAGTTTGCTACATTTCCATCAAAAACTTTGGTTTTAGTGAACACCATTTGTGCGTTAAGGGGCATCATCACTTTCTTCCCATGTTGAGCAATTGTTAGTAAAAATTATTATTCTATATTGCACAAATTATTCTGCAAATTAAATTCTTATAATTGATATTCAGCACTGCTGTTATTAGGGACTTGTGAATAAATACTTTGAAAACAATTTATTTTTAATTTATCGTGCATACATGATGATTCAAAAGACGCTTGATGAATGTTAATAGAGCAGAGATACAGTCAATCCCCCTCTATCTCGTAAATGACAGTAAATGGCACACAAAATTAAAGTTTCCCGGTGGAGGACATAACTTAAAAGGGGTCTTTTGAGAGGCTATGATTTTAGAATTGAAATTGATATTTAACCAAAACTAACGGTTGTCAGATATGACCATATTTCTTTGTGCTTTATTCATCGTGTTTGAAAACAATAAGAGATTGCATTACCCTATAGAACTAAGTTTGTGAGTATTTTATTAATGAGAACCCACACTATGATATCTGATGCATATATTTGTATGTAGATTTTTCTGAATCGCAGATTCACAATAATTAACCTCTCAAATCCCTACAAATAGCAGAAACCAAATAACATAACAGTTATGATAAAGAATATTATTTTTAGGATCTTTTATATGACATATTCAGAAATATTTGTTTTGTTTTTAGGTATTTTACACCTGTGAATAGAGGTTTAGCCGCAGCTGGATGGGACACACCTATGATCACCCCAAAATTTGACCCTAGGTAAGCATGTTTGAAATTTGGCAAGATGAAAAATTGCTTTCAAAAAAGCATTTCAAACTGATTTAAGGGACTACAAATAAGTGAATAATTTAAGAATCTGAGCATTGTTGTTACATCAAGTAATTAGGATAAATGATATTTAAATATGTGTTTTTACTTATTTTTGTTGAACTGTATGTATAAAATGCCTTTACATATAAATGAAAGAACTGAGATTTAAAAGCAGACAAAGATATTCAGCATTAGTGGGAAGAAAATAAAGAAAATAATCAAAGCTTCTCATATTTATTTTTAGACAAATTAAAAAAATATAGAAATGGATATTTGTGTTTGAAATATCATGAAAGGTTTACTGATTTTATAATTCATAAACTTAAGAAATTGATTTATCAAATTGAACTCCCAACTTTTATCTTATCCCCTGTGTATTTATTTAATATGGCCATGAAAGTGTTCTTTTATTTAAAGATTACCAGTAACCCCTACTCAGATGAGAGATGCTAAACCAGGGGAACAGTACATGTCATTAGGTGGTAGTCCTATAAGAAACCCAGTATCCATGATGCAGGTAAATGTTCTAAAGGGTAGATATTGTTCTGTCTATTCAGTGCAAGTATGACGAAAAGACATAACTGTGGTGTCGCGATGTTATCTTTTAAATCATATGCCTCATCTTCAACAAACTATAGTTTTGTTATACCCCATAACTATAAATTTAGACAGAATTTGGTTTCTAAATAACATTTTTTATAAATTTGTATAATTTGAAAATGCTCCTTCGAGAGGACAAGATTAAAACATATTTATGAGGTATGATTGACAATAAGACAACTAAATGTCACTGTACAGTTTTCGAAAAAGAGCAAAACCCATATCACAAAAAAAGATATATAGGGCTCTGAAATGCCATAACATTTTTTGCAAAATTCCTTTAAACTGATTTGAATTTCACTATTTTAGGTTTTCTTTGTGAAGAAGAAAAACTACTGTGGTTTAGTTTATTTTTTTGTGGGTGGCAATTATCATGGATTGAGGGAAACTTTTTATTTAAAAATTTAAAAAAATATTTAATTTCTTGGTTTCAAAGCCTGCATATAACCTTTGAGAAAAATTGTAATTTGTTGATTGCTTTAAAATTTCAGGGTTCAGTTCACCTCCACCCATGAAGTCTACCAAAATTAGTATCAAACAAATATTTATGAATCCACATTAGACTTCAGTGGCAGATGCAGAAATTTTCATAAGGTGGGGGAGGGCTCCAGTCATAATTCCGTGATTTCCTATATAATCAATGAAATTTTTCCCACGAAAGGGGAACCCGGGCCACTCAGGTTTTTGGGGAAGACGGCTTCAAGCCGTCAATCCCCAATGGGGTTGACCAGAGTGACATTCCCTCACATCATTCATTTTGTTTTTATAGTGTGGAAAGTCCCCCAACAAATCTTACTGAGAATGATGAGATGGGAAGACACAAATGAATAAATTGACTATAAACACTTTTTTACACATTTCCCTTCTGTTTCTCTCGAAATTATCGTATAATGAGCTCTCCTTTACACTATTTACGTTTTTTTTACAATCCGGAAAAATCAGTATGACGAGATATGCTAAATATATCCAACCTACATTATATTTTATAGTGACATCATTGTTGGAATGCCACACTACGCATAAGCAGGGATATCCTTCACTGGTTATTTAAATCATTCTCAAAGATTGTGCACTTATTAAAAAATAGTATTTGTTAAATTTAAACATAATGATGTTTGCTGTAGATGATTCAAACATCAACATGCAATACTTTAATTTGTAGGTCAACAACTTTTAAAGTAAACAGGAAGTCTGAGGGGCTACATGAGATCGGGGAGAGAAACGATCTTTTCCATTTTTTTCTGTAAAACTCTGTTTTGAGAATCTTCCTCCAATTCAGGAGCACCTCAATTTATAAGCTAATTATCCACTAAAATAAACACCTAAAATGTGACATTTAGTATATGATAAGTAGTCTTCCATTAAAACTAAATTTTGTGTACCAACATAATCATTGTAATAGTTACAAAAAAAATTACAAATGTTGCATTTTGTAGTTTAAACCTATTTATTCATGAAATTTTACAAATATTTCAAAATGTAGGATTTGGAAACAAGCTTCACACAGTTTACATCAATCATATTGTTATTTTTATTAGTACCTGTATCCCTGTGATGAGAGATGTAACTGGGAACTTTATCAATGGAAATTTAAAACAGAATAGATTTTTCAGTCCTAACTTTCTTATGAAAAAAATTTAAAATCTTAAGAGTACTGTCACAAAAAATGGAAAATGGCCCTAGCCTGCAGTTCAGTCGTACACTATTAAGATTTCAAAAATAATTGTAGTTGTTGTTAAATGACAGAATTCAACTGGTTGAATTTTAGATAATTAACTATCAACTTTAATTGAATGTTTAGATTTAGAAGATGCAGATCTCTTCCATTGGTCTAAATTGAACCCTAAACTAAAGAAACGAAATTACATTAAGGTGGTACCCAACACCTTTACTTATATTAATTTGGCTCGTTTAATTTTCATAGAATTTTGAAAAAGTATTTACTTTGACCCTTTAACAAAAATATAAAAATTTCAAAAAATTTGAACCAACCAATTGATCAGAAAAAATACACTGGTTATATAGCAATTTGACAAACACCAATTTTGATCATTGAGAAGCTTAATATCCCTCTTACAACACAACGTAATTAAAACGTTTAACTAACTTTACAGAGTTATCTCCCTGTAGTGTTAGGTACCACCTTAAACAACAATTGATTCCAATAGTGTCAACCTTCCACATGTTCTAGCTGTTCTTTTTTTTCATTCTTTATATGAAGACTATCAAAAGATACCCCCCCCCCCAAAAAAAAATGAAATAGAAACAAGGGCCGTCTTTCCCCTCAGAGCTATTCAGCTCTTTGATTCCCCCTCAGGACCCTCCTATGGGGTTGAAATATGCATTTTTCACACTTAACTAATTAAGGCGTCACTTATGAATGCATGGTCTCTCAAAATATTCTGTCATACAGAAAACTATTTGTTTGCAGACAATGATTTTACAATGAAAGAAAAAATAAGTTTGAAGTAAAGTTTCTGATATGTATTATGTATGAAGATAATATTCAAGCTGTTGCAATGTATTATTTGTTTGCTTTTCAGAAAGTTTTAAGAGACCAGCCAGAACTTTTGCAACAGTTTAAATCTCCAGATAGAATAACAGATGTTTTGAGTGCACTTTCAGACATTATAGGGAAAGCTAAAGAGAACGGGGAATAGTGGTTGAAAATTATTGAACGTGTTTTCTTAAATGATTCTGTGTGTGTACAGTACTTATTTTAATTTGACAGATTTTTTTATACAAAGTGCAATTTTAATTGCATATATGTAATGTTTTTAGTTTCTGTAGATGTAATATTTAAATTTTATTGCATCTTATTCAGTTATGATATGGACTGTATGCATAATATCATATTAGATTATTAATTGATGGATCAGAGCTTCTCCATTTCAACAGGAACATTTTTCAGGTGGGCAGACCTGTCAACTTTTGAAAATCGCAAAAGGGTTAAGTTGTTTAGTTTGTGACCAGGTTTTAAGGTTTACATTTTTTGCAATGTTTCTGAGTGCACTGTTTTTTACTCTTGAAAAAGTCTCTTATCGTTTCTTTTTTTTTGTCTTTTGGTATACTTATGATGAGCTACTAAGCCTTAAATTCTTTTATTTGCATGATTCTTTTACTTTTTAATTGGCAAAATAATTTAATAGAGAAAAATGGCTCAGAAAAATAAAGGTTACAAAATAAAGACAACGCTCCCCCTTTTGATTTCCTTGTGACGAAAGACAGAATGAAAAGGATAAGCTCTCATCCAACTAGCAGTTAATATCATGCTTTTGTACTTTTATGTCTTCTGTATCCTGCATTCTATACAGTCTCTGTGAGATTGTTCACTTTTTTTATCTGTCATTCATATCTTTGTATATTATTATGTAATACATTGTCCTATTGTAAACAAATATATTAACAGGGAAAGGATATTATGAAATGATTTGAAAAGACATGAAAAGAAAAACTGAACATTTTTCTAAAACTTAAATATTCGTTAATGATATTGTTTTAACATGAAAGAAAAACAAAACATTTTTCTCAGACTTAAATATTCGTTAATGATATTGTTTTAAAGTCAAAAGAAAAACCGAATATTTTTCTCAGACTAAGATTATTCATTAATGATGAAAAGAAAAACAACATTTTTCTCAGGCTTAAATTCACTAATGAACACATAAGCTTCACCACACAAGTTTCACTTTTTGCTGACTTCTAAAATGTCTTTTCTGAATTATTTTTTAAATTCTCCATCCATTAACTGAAGATGGCAAATAACATTACAGGGAGATAACTCTCTAAAATTCACATACTGTTGTTAAAAAAATATTATTAAGCTTCACAATAATCAAAATTAGTGTTTGTCAAACAAATTTTATTTTTCAAATAAAGTGTGTGGTTCAAGTTTTTGGAATCTTTATATTTTATCATAAAGTCAATATTAATATTTTGTCAAAATGTTATAACAATTAAACAAGCCAAATTAATTTTAGTCAAGGTGTTTGATAACAACCCCTCAATATGATCTTTAACATAACCATATTCTAGAATTTAAAAGGGAAAGTGAAAAAATCTAGAAAATCATTTAAAATAAATCTTACAAATAAGAATCAGTTGATGTTCCATGCTTGATGACCAAAGAAAAAGGTATACACTGTTTTAACATTTTATATGGTGAAATGTGTGAATATGATGAAATGCCTTCTAAAAATACCATTTTATATTTGCAACAATTTTCAAAATGCACAATATAGGCATTTCATACTGATTGCTAAGTGTGTGATTTGATCGCTTTATAAAATTTAATTTATATGGACTCGTCATGTCCTTATGAAACAGAAGACCTTTACCATGTTTACCATTTGTTTACACAATTTGAGTATCACAGATTTTTACATGTAAAAAATTGTATAGTTAGCTACATAGTTTTACCAAATATCTATCAAATTCTGTGACTGTTTTAACTATATCTATAGTTCTAACTGGTGAATTTATTTTAAGACATTTTGAAAGAGGTAGTTATTCATGATAACTTTGTCATAGAAAAAATAGATAAGTACCTTAATGTGTGCATGGGTTTTTATGCCCACCTACAATAGTAGAGGGGCATTATGTTTCATTAATCTGTCTGTCCCATGTCAGGTTAAAGTTTTTAGTCTAGGTAGCTTTTGATGAATTTGAAGTCCAATCAACCTGAAACGATCTTCTAATTGTAATTAGAGTTTTGACCCCAATTTCATGGTTCACGGAACACAGAAAATGATAGTGTGAGTGTGGGGCATCTGTGTACTATGGACACATTCATGTTTCAAATAATAGTTATAAAACTTTTCAAAATCTGAGTACTTTGATTGGTTTCATACAGAAATTTTAGCTGTTGGTATTCTATCCTTTGCCTAGGGTGATGTTTAATCGTGGTTTGTATTTAGGTTGATGATAAAACAACCCAACAACAACAAAAACTACAGATGTACACTTAAACATTTTTCTCAATTTTTGTCAAGATTATTATGTTCCAAATATAATTTGATTTTTCTAGTTGTAAAAATAAGTTAAATGCATTTTTCTCAAATTTTGTAAAGAGTATTATGTTCCAAATATTATATGAGTTTTCTAGTTGAACAAATAACTTAAATGCCAGTGGTTTCTTTTCTTATCAATCCATGTAAATGTTGTACAAACTAAATATTAAGTTATGTCTAAAACACTTATGCCTTCTGAAGGAGGTTATCTGGTAGATTTGTAATACTTATTATTTTTTTTAATTCAAGGGTCCAAAATAGGGACTATTATTTTTTTTTTTATTCAAGGGTCCAAAATAGGGACTTTTTTTTTTTAATTCAAGGGTCCAAAATAGGGACTATCATACCTACTCCTAGGTTTCTGTCAAATATTTAGATAAAATATTCAGATGTAAATGTATAAATGTTTAGAAAATGTATATGCTTAGGAAATGCTGCAGACCTTGATGACATCTTAATTTTTTTTAAATTTTAAGACCAATTCTTTCTGCATTGTTTTGTTAATAAAGTTTGTATGTGGTCTTTCATTATCTGCACAATCTAAGAATATTACCATATGAATATTTACTTCCAAATTAACGCTGAATAAATAAGTTATATTATTGCATAGCAATATAATATTTTCCACAGAAAGTAACCAAAAAGTTAGTGCAATAAATCTTCAAAATTCATGACGTCATCAACGACAAAATCTTAGTTTAAACCAATTTTAACTTTCAAATATTATATTGCTATACAATAAAAGGGTTATTGCATGAATATTGGGGAATATTGTCCCTTGTAAACTCGTGCAATATAAAATTCTTTTGGGGACAATATTCCCCAATATTCATGCAATAACCCAATAATACCATGATAAATAACATTGTTTTCAAACTTCTGAACATAAACTTGGAAATTTATAAACATGCTTAGCATTGATGACACAGTGTAGATTTCCTTGTCATTGAAGTAACACTATATGGTAGTTAAAGGAAGAAAATGCCTGGTTAAATGTACAAGGAGCATACGAGTAACTTGCAATATTATTAGGATTAGGTAAATGCAACATTATAAACACTTCATTTGTGGTAATTTGTGGACAGAGTTTTTTTGAATCAATGTGATCTTTTCACTTTCACATTATTGAGACATAGTCAAATTTTTCAATGTTTTTTTTTTTATTAAATATAATTCAACATTTTCATAATTTTTAAATAAAATTTAGTTATGACCAAAACTTGGTCATTCAATTAGGATTTTACTGTTGAATTTATTTATATATTTATATTGAAGGATCAAAAGTAGAACTATTAATTAAGCTTAGTAAGTATAAATATATAAAACCAAGCTACTTAAGACAATTTGTTTGACGTATTTTGAAAAGCGGTATAAGGCAATACCTCTTTACAGTCTCAGTTTTAAAAAATAAATAATCACCAAATTGAATGTGTATTGTTTGACTTTTTATTTAGGCCGTTTGATCTTTCCTCATTTGTCTAAATTATGTATAAGCTTTTCTGTGTATGAACTCATTAAAACGGTTAAAAGTATGGTTGCTGGTGACGAACAGATTCTTCCAAAACCCAAAACTTTATGAACCTGTTGAACCAGTGATCTCAGAAATTTCTTATATCATCCTGGTAAATAAGAATTTATGAAATAACATCATATTTGTAGAAAATATAGCATCCTATCCATAACACTATCTATCAGATAATATTATCAGATCGTATCACATTCTAGCAATATAGCATCAAACTTGAAAGTGCATATTTGACATCTACTGTTCAAGAGTTATGATCCTTAATTAATTGGAAAATGACACTTTGTGATGTTTCCGTTTAAGTGTTCATTACTGGTCAGCAATGCTTTTCTCAAATTTTAATATTTTTGATTGACAAAAATGTATGTCAAGTTTGATATTGACGTTTTTTACTATTCAGGACATGTGATCATGCGTAGACTGGAAAAAGGCATAGAACATCAAATAAGCCTAAAAGTGTCATAAGGCTATAGTCCTTTTTATGCATGGTTCAGCAACTGCTTGAAAAAAAAATCATGGTTATTTTGTCTTTTGAAATTTTCACTTATTATGAGTAATAAGATAACTATATTTGGTATATAGGTTCTTTGCATAGTCTATTTGTCAGTCAGATAGACCATACCTCAACCTCACTTCATGCCCAAGTTCATAGATCAGTGATTAAGGTTAAAGTTACATAATTAGGGCTTTTTCAGATACTATCAGCAGTAGGTCAAATATATGTGGTGAATTTAAAGGTTATAAGGGTTTTATGTCAATCTTAAAGACTTCATTTGACCGTGGCCTCATTTTGATGGGTTATTGGTTAATGTTTGGTGTTTAAATATACAAGTACTACAAGCAATAAGTCGAACTATATTTGGTGTATGGAATGATTGTATGTATATCTGTCTAGCTGGTATTGTCTGACAAGAACCTCATTTCATTGTTCATAGGTCAGTTTTAAGTGTTCATGTTTTGGTCTGGTTATTGAATACTAAAGGCAATAGGTAAGCAATATTTAGTGTATTGAACATGCCTATCTGAAAGGTATCACCTAACCTTGACCTCATCACAGTTCATTGGTCAATATTATTATGGCACCCTCAACGGAGTTTGGGTGACATATTGTTATTGTTCGTTTCTTTTTTTCTTATATTTATTCTTCCACACTTTTTTGTCCATGCTATTTCTCGGAATTGGCTTGACCAATACTGATGGAGCTATACCATAATGCAGACCACTATATGAAATTGTGCAATCGGGGTATGGCATCATCAAGACGGCTGCCGTTGCCATGGAAACTGATAAAATGTGAAAAAAAAATGCAAATTCCAAATCTTTTATTATAAGACCTAGATGAATGAAACTTTATGGTAATGTTGGCAGTGGTACCCTGAGGTACCAACAGTACTTAGCTTCTGCAAAATGGCTGCCATTGCCATGGAAACTGCAGAAAAGTTTAACATTGACCCTATGGGAAAAAACATCAAAGCAGCATTTTCTTAAGGAATATCAGACCAAACTCAAAGAAACATCATGTACATGTATATGTAACATGGCATTAGTCAATGTTGCTACTGTTGTTGGAATTTTCGAAATGGACACCGTTACCATGGAAACAGCAAAAATATCCAAAAATTTCAAAATGGTCTAAACTAAATGAAATTGATAATAGATGGTAACTGATAATTGGAGATGAGACTTTGGACTTCAGAATTTCTAAAATGGCCGCCGTTGCCATGGAAACTGTAAAAATGTGAAAAATTGAAAAATGGTCCAAATTTGGTGAAAATTTACAGAGAAATACATTCTTATGTCTTTGTGTGCATAATTTTTTTAACTTTTCAAAATGGCTTCAGTTTAGAGGCAATGTGGGAAGGGTGCCATCCGCTATTGCTTGCAATGGCAAATTTAGTTTTTTTTTGCTTTCGGTCTGTTTTTCAATTACCATAAACAGACAATGGCAGTACATTGCTGTTCAATATGCCTAATGTAACAAATTTTTCCGTCTGTCTCGTGTACTTTGTACTTGACCTCATTTTCATGGTTCAGTGACAACTTGAAAAAAATGTTAAGATTTTTTGTTATATTAATTTCTCTCTTATTATGAGTAACAGGATAACTATATTTCATATGTGTGTACCTTGCAAGGTTATGCCCGTCATACAGTTTTCACTTGACCTCAACCTCATTTCATGGATCAGTGAACACTCACTGAGCAAGGTTAATTTTTTAGTGGTGAAGTCTGTATCTCAAACACTATTTATAAGCAATAGGTCTAGTATATTTAGTGTATGAAAGGATTGTAATGTGTACTTATCCAATTGGCAGGGTGTCATCTGACTTTGACCTCATATTCATGGTTCAGTGGATATAATTAAGTTTTTGTGTTTTGATCTAATTTTTTTTGTACTGTACCAATATAATTAAGTTTTTGTGTTTTGATCTAATTTTTTTTGTACTGTACCAATAGGTCTTCTTTATTTAGTGTATGAAATGATTGTAATGTGAACATGTCTGATTGGCATGTGTCATCTGACCTTAACCTCATTTTCGTGGTTCAGTGGTCAAAGTTATGTTTTTGAGTATTGGCTTTTTTTTTTACAATACTTTATGCCAAAGGTCAACTATATTTGGTGCATGGAAATATTTTATTGTGTAGCAGGTTTCATTTGACCTTGACCTCATTTACACGTTCATTGCTCAATGTTAAGATTTTGTGTTTTGGTCTGTTTTTCTTTAACTTACCGGTATAAGCAATATGTCAACTATATCTGTTGTATGGAAGGATTGTAAGCTGCAGATGTCTGTCTGGCAGGTATCATCTGACCTCATTTTGGTGGTTCATTGGTCAATGTTATGTTTTCATGGTTAAGTTTGTTTCTTAGATACTATAAGCAATAGGACATCTATATTTAATTCATAGCTTTTTTTGTAAGTTGTACATGTCTGCATGACTTGCTTCATCTGACCTTGACCTCATTTTCATGATTCATGTGTCAATATTTAGTTTTCTTGATTAAGTCTGTTTCTTAGAAACTATAAGCAATATGTTACTATATTTAGTGTATTGAATGATTGTAAGGTGTACATGTATTTCTCGTTTGGTTTATCTGACCTTGACATCATTTTCTATAATCATGTAAAGTATATGTGATAGTTGTAGCAAAGCTTTATATTTAGGACTATCAACATAATATCAATGGTTTATGACAAAGATGGCGAGACATTTCAGGGTGTGAACTCTTGTTTTAAGTTTGGGTAGTCTCAGTTTAAA
Organism: Mytilus galloprovincialis; assembly: GCA_037788925.1. Taxonomy (NCBI): domain Eukaryota; kingdom Metazoa; phylum Mollusca; class Bivalvia; order Mytilida; family Mytilidae; genus Mytilus; species Mytilus galloprovincialis. The sequence continues at coordinate 49,139,345 of CM075333.1, forward strand.
AATTTGCACAAAACACACCTGTTGAAAACAATAAAAGCCAAACAGCATTTAAAGTTAACTCAAACTTCCAACCAAGCATGGACATTCAAAAAATCAAATCACTAACAAATGAAATGCTAGATTCACACTGTATTCTCCAACTGATCTTATTAAGACTATTGGTAATGGTTTCAATATTTTTGTGCATTGTTAAGGTTCTCAAAACAAACAAAAACATTCAATAAATATTTTATTCAAAATGAGGTATACAATAAAAATAAACAAATGATATGTGTGTAGATACCTTCATTAAAAAATGTGTAAACATTAGAAATGATAATACTTGTATATCACTTTTTATAATAATAAAATATCACAGTATAATAGTATATATTGATAATAATAAACATTGTTTATATAAATCGTATTCCTGAATGCTAGTAGTTTAGCCAGATCAAAATGGGTATTTATACCAAATTGACTGATAAGTTGTGTTTTCAATTCAATTATTTGTACAAACGAGATTTCAAAGTTCAAGCAAGACAGTATTAGTATAACAAATCGGAAAGAAATAAAGTATAAATATTTGAAAAGCATTAAACAAAACTCTATCACTTAAAAGTTGAATACAGAAAATAAAATAAATTCATTACCCCGTAGTGCATTTGCAGTGTTTATTATATAATTATCATTAAAGAAAGACAAGGCATTATTTATCTTTATTTTTGCCATCTTTATATTTTTTCTACACATAGTGCTAAGGTATCAGCTTATAAGATACAAACTAAATTCTTTGCTTCAATTTATAAAAATGTAGGGCACATGTCATTCACAGAAATCAGTATGAAAATACAATTAAACGGGAAAATGTATATAAAAAAGAAGATGTGGTATGATTGTCAATGAGACAACAGACCAAATGACACAAAAATTAACAACTTTAGGTCGCAGTATGGCATTCAACAATGAACGAAACCCATACCACATAATCAGCTATAAGCTATAAAAGGCCCCGAAATGAAAAATGTAAAACAATTCAAACTAGAAAACTAACGACCTAATTCATGTACAAACAAGAATGTGTCCCAAATACACAGACACTATAATTTTCTATGTTCAGTGGACCATGAAAAGGGCGGAAAATCTCTAATTTGGCATTAAAATTAGAAAGATCATACCATAGGGAACATGTGTACTAAATGTCAAGTTGATTGGACTTTAATTTCATCAAAAACTATCTCGACCAAAACCTTTAACCTGAAGCAGGACAGACGGACGGACAAACGGATGGATGCACAGACCAAAAAACATAATGCCCATTAATGGGGCATAAAAAAGAACGAATAACAAATATGTAACATATAAAAGTGTATATATAATAAAACAAATGGATTAAAATCTTTAAAAATAATGTAAATGGCTAAAACGTTTTGAAAGAGAGAAGAAAAACACAAAAGGGACATTCAAAATCACAAGACGAATAAAAGCTTACAACGCTATGACTAAAAAATACAAAGACAAACAAACATAACACAACATAGAAATCTTAAGATTGAGCAGCACAAACACCACCAAACACTATGGACAATCTCATGTATTTTGAAAGGGTAAGCAGGTCCTGCTCCACATGTGGCACACGTCATGTCGCTCATGGAGAACAAACTCGGTGATACGTCCAATTCGGCAGGCTTTCACTTGAAGGAAAGTGGACGGGATAATAGTAACGACAATTGAAACATATCACATTGTCATCTCTGAAACAGATGTTCTTCTAACATTCAATTATGTAATATGCAGTCAACCACCATATCATTTGGATCATCCTATTGGGACAGAATACACTGTTAGGAGTGTAGGTTCGCATTTTGGACATGGTGGATTTTTCAAATATGAAAGTTATTGTGTAATAAAGTATGAAAGACATATGACTTTTATTTGATCTCTTGATAGATATATGTAAACAGTTTCAGAAAAGGTATCACTCCAAGGGATGGACATTCTGCTTTTGGCCAAATTTAGGGAAATATGTGACATGTTTGCAATACTATATTTCATAGTATTTAAAAACAGATTGTTTCCATGGATACACCATTTTATTTTTTTATTGAACTATTTTAACTACTGGAAATGAAATCTTTGTAATGTACTAATTTTATACATATGCACATATATGACACAAATGGTAGGCTTGATTGGTAAGAAAGGATAAGGGGACAGTAAAATGTATCAACTGAAGGAAAATTTCAATATTTTTTCGAACTGTTTATTGCTACCTTAATTAGAACGAAATTCATAACAGTGTGGTCGACAGTAAAACGTTTATTAGTAATTGTACTGAAAAGTTTACCTTTAACTTGTTTGTCGTGGGCGATGATTTTATGCTCACTCAGTCTATCGGAGGCCTTCAAGTGGGGATTTAAATAATCATTTGTTACAAATTCTGATACATAAAATGAAACTTTCTTTTCACAAATCATTTAAGGAATTTATTTTGAATAATTGTTATACCATCACTTACAACAGTTTCACTTTTAAGAATATTAATGTCCAGAGCTGATATCAATAAATAATAATAAAAAAAAAAAAGTTTATTCATGGTTAAAAAAAAACAAAAAAACTTTTAAGTTAATAGGGACCCGCGTTATTTCAGAAAATATCTTATTGATTAAGAGAACAAAAACTTCTACGTTGTGATCATTTAAGAGTGGCCTTGTATTTATTCAATGCTAACCATGTGGGCTTTGTTTTTTTTATATACCATAAATCGATTCGTTCATTCAGATATTTGTCAGTTTGCCTTGGCTCTTCAAGTCCAACACACAACTTCTCACGAAATTGGTATTTTTCTTACAAAAATTACATCCATGTGATGTATTCTTTTCATGGAGAATGAATGTTGCACCTTATTTTATTTGTTATCGTGTTTTTTTTTTTTGTGTGTATCATTGACGTATAAGACAACCTGAATCTTCTTTATTCAAATTTAAAACATACGAGATGGCAATTATGACACAAAATAACTAAATTAAACTTACAGCAGACAGGGCCGTAACTACATTGAGGCAAATGAGGCAAATGCATCATGTTTGAAATTCCCCCCCCCCCCCCCCCCCCCCCCCCCAAAAAAAAAATGAAACAAAAAGATTGTCAAATTGTTTTGACGGAAAGTGTCTTGCAAGAAGCCAGTTCTCTTCACTCTCTGGTGTAGCCCCTTCATGTTTTTCGTGATCCATGTTTCTATTTTACTTTTAGTTATCAGAGTTGATGGTCTTTTGTTTGTACTTCTATGTCCCGGGTTTGCCTTTTGTTAATTTATTGTCCTACTTAATGACTATAGTCTGAGTGTTGATTTTCATTTGTAAACGTGTGGTTTTGCAATGTTGCATGCCAACCGATGTCCAGACAATGTGCGAGAAAATATTTTAAGAATATTCAATATACGATGCTACAAGACACAGAAATATATCGTCGTTTCTGCATGGAGAATTGAACTTGATATCAAAGAGAACAAAACTGGCTTTTTTCGTAGATAAAACTAGAAGGCTGACATGGTTTAAATTGAAATATGGTCACCAATTCCACGGTATCAAAAAAACTGAAAAAAACCCAACAACAATGTATTGCCATATGACCTTTTACATTGAAGGGTTACCCTTGCATTAAGTCATGTTCAGACTCTTTTAACAGAAAAAAAGGAATATTGAGTACACGTGCACGGAACCTAATCGCACACAAAGTCAATGTATAGAAAAATACGAATGATCAATTGTTAAAGTTTAATTCCTGTTTTTCATCTTGATAGTCTCCAATAATAAAAGAATCATTAATCTCGTTAAACAAGGTCAAGATGGTCCGTAGTGTCGACTTTAACAGTACTAGTACTTAAAGTATAATACTGCACTGTCACTATATTTAAATCTAGTCATAAAAAAATCACCAAAGTCTAAGTACAATACAAGACAAGAACAGACAGACAGATTCGGTATTAAGGATTATGAGAATTACGATTTTTGCTTTATCCATCATATATATATCGATCTTTTTTTTTAATGTTATCCCTAAAACCTAAAAGTCTTAAAATACAACGAATTTTTATACGACCCCAAAATAATTTTGGGATCGTATAATGGTATGATGTCGTCGTCTGCGTCGTCTGCGTCGTCGTCGTCCGAAGACACATTGGTTTCCGGATAATAACTTTAGTTTAAGTCAATAGATCTTCTTGAAATTGTTTCAGAAGTTTCAATACCACAAAAGGAAGGTTGGGATTGATTTTGGGGATGATGGTCCTAACCGATAAGGAATTAGGGGTCAAAAGGGGCCCAAAAGAAGCATTTTTCTAGTTTCAGGATAATAACTTGTGTAGAAGTATTTCAATTGCTCTGAAATCATACCGCAATGTTTAAAACCACAAGTAGAAGGTTTGGATTCATTTTAGGGGTTATGGGGCCAAAGTTTAGGAATTAAGGGCCAAAAAGGGGTCAAAACAAGCATTTTTCTAGTTTCAAGACAATAACTTATGTGTAATTGTATGGATCTCTTTGAAATTGTACCACAATGTACCATATAACAAAGGGGAGGCTGGGATTAAGTTTTGGGTTAATTGCCCAAAATATGTAGGAATTAGGGGCCAAAAAGAAGCATGTTTCTAGTTTCCAAACAATCATGACAATAACTTGTGTTTAAGTGTATGGATCTCTCTGAAATTGTACTACAAGGTTCAATACTGCAATAGAAAGCATGGGATTGAGTTTAAGGGTTATTGCTCCAAGGGGGTTTCAAAAAGCTGGGGGGGATTTTTTGTTTACCATTTTTTGAAGAGCTTCCTTTTTTTCAAATTTTTTTAAATTTCGAATTTTGAAAAGTTTCAAGAAGAATTCTTCAATTGCACAGTATTGTGCAATAGATTTGTTAAATCTTTGACCACATTAATTTTGTGACAAAAACATATATTATGTCAAAAATTTGATCACAATCCAAATTCAGACAGAATCAAGCTTGAATATTGTGACCAAATTTGCCCCAACTGTTCAGGGTTCAACCACTGGGGTCGTATAAAGCTGCGCCCTGCGGAGCACCTGGTTGTTATTGCTATGAGACCAGAATATTGTTGAAAAAATAGCTCAGAATGCACGATTTTGCATTATTTTTCTCAGAGCGTCTGGGGGCCTTCAGCGCCACCCCCCCCCCCCCACCCCCCGACCCCTCGCCAAAATTTTTTCGCCTTGCTACGCTCGGAGAATATTTTGCCTCACTTTTAAAAGAGGCTAGTTACGGCCCTGGCAGAAGAAAGATAATGAACATCGCTTTTATAGTCTTCTAAATATCGAAGACGCGTGGTCTTTTTAAAAATGATGTAAATTTATAAAGGAAACAACAAACAAAATAGTTGGAATATTTATATTGGAAAAAGTAACGGTGTGTAAATCATAACAATTATTTTATTTCAATGAAAATCAAACTGTTGAATTTTTTCCGCTGCGAGCAAATTTTTAATTTTGGTCGCATTTTGAAAATCAATAAATCTTGTATTCTTGTTGGAAGCTGCACTGTGTAGTTTATACCCGTTTTTTTCAATGCATGGGTAGGCATTATATTCGTGATTATTTTTGCCCGAGCGATATCGAAAAACTATTATAAAAAGTGTCCTATTTCAGTGAAAATGTACGTCATACTTATTTCCTAAACAAATAAATAAACAAACATTAATTAACATACAACACTACCAAAGGCCAGAGACTCCTTACTTGTATGATTTTGTAAAAAAATGCATCTTTTTAAAACAGTCGAAAACAAAATTGTCTGTCCAATGGAAAAGTCGAAGCCCAAAAAAGATGAACAGTGCATTATAGAAACATAGAAGCTGGTTGCAAAAGTTGACGACAAGATCTATTTTATAACTTGAGTATGGCCTAATACTATTAACCTGAAATAAATATATTTATAGCAATTCCCTTGATACGAAAGATCTACATGTTGCCTTGGGCTTTTTTTTTCTTTTTTTTTTTTTTTTTGCTCTTTGGTTGGGTTTTTGTCTCAATGACAATTCAATTTTCATTCTTATCATAGATATAACTGCATGTTAAAATAAGAATATGAAGTGTGATAGACAATCAGACACATTCTTTCCAGGGACCAACAGGCGTTATCAAGCTATAGGTCCCCGTATGGCCTTCGACCATTAGCAAAATACACACGTTATAGAATGAAAGCTCCAAGAGGTCTTGGGATGAAAAAAACAAACATAAAAGATGAGCGAGAAAAAAAATAGGGATACCGCATGGAAATTGGAAAATGGTCCGCAACATTAATTTAGTCAACTCACTTAGTTGAAATTAAAGACCTGGCGAATTTTAGCCTTTTGCAATGGATGTTGATGTATGTTTAAAAAAAAATCATGGTTTGTTTGGACATTTTTATAAATCAAGTCTTGTTTTTAAATTATTTGCAAGTAAGTTTTAAGTCATAAACAAATAATCACTCACAGAAAGACGTCAAATCCATCAACAAAAGAAAAAAATTAATAGACGACCGACAACGCACAGAATATCATGTATGTGTTCCGGACCAAATGAGTATTTGGACCATACGCATATATCATGACCATAAGGGTATACTAATATGGTCCAACCATACACGTATGGTCCAAATACTCATAAGGTCCGGAACATATTTTATTTGCGATCACAAATGCACGAAGACGTCCATTTCTATGTAAATTGGGTCGATTTTTTTTATATAGATAAGATGAATGCGTTTCTGTTGCCAAGTGTTTTTCACAAGTATAGTAGCAGTATAGCAGAACGGTTTAAGTTTCCTATATACACCAAATGATACATTTTGCCAATACAATAACGTAAATGCATGCAAATTTCACAAGGTTTAATCCAAATAGCTTTCTTACTATCCAATAACTTTCAAGTACGAAAAAGACAGGGCAGAAGTATATTTTGTCTTTATGTTTCGTATTTGCACAACTTTTGAAAGTGGATTATGCATTCGTTCTAAAATAAAATTAGACCAGATAAAAGTTAAAAGATTACATAACTCGACAATCGAAATTGTTAAATCCGAAAAAGATAATCAATCAATACATGCATTCAGTAAGTCATTCTTTTTTCTGAAAGAACATGGCTATGCGATATCTTATTATGAAAATTGATTGTCGAAACATAACAAAAACACAAGTGAAGGACGTTTAATTAATCAATATAAATCAAAACACAAATTCCTGATTAGTATTTTGAATAATTTTATATAGGCGTTGAGAACCTTTGGTGACCCCACGGTTTAAATGTTTATATTAAGGACGTCGTGAGCAATGGGCGTTATAGACGATCGTTCACCTAATCTGTCCCAGTCAATTGGATATTAAAGTGCGCCAATCAATGTCCATAGCCACACTGTTATGAATTCGATACTAAGCATTTTAAAATGTTTAACCATCAAATATCTGTTCTTTCTTAAAGATTTTTAATAATTAAGGGGAAAAGGAATTAATGTGTATTAAAGACTCTAAATATATAGGAAGATGTGGTATGAATAGGTTTGGTCATGGCTTGAAGTGTTCCGTAACAGCAATATTTGGTAAATGTGTCAAATTATCAAAAGGAGCCAAAAAGAGGCTGTAAAACCTAAGAAACATTCACATACCATACGTCGATAAAAGTCAAACAAAACTACAAATAAAACTAAAGACAGAACAACATGAAAATAACCAAAAACTGAAATCACGAATCTATGAAAACAAAGCCATTGATCTATTTAAAGACGTCCGCAATTTAAAGAAACATTTGTAGGTATGGAACAATGTTATAAAAACAGAAAGATCGAAACCATTAAGGGGTCAAGATCGTTATATTCTTGTAGTACGTGTCAAAATGTTAAACAAAAAAACAGCGATAAACAAGAAAAAGTTTGATGGTTTAACAATATGTGAAGACTAAAACTTCATGATATTGAATCTGCCTTTCACTCCAGGGCTCTTTACAATGTAAAAATCACACATCATCAAACGTTTGAACTGCTCATTGATACTTTTATCTCTATTTTGTTTGTTCGATACTATAAAAGATCTTCATCAAATAAAAAAAAAAAATTCACCTTCCTTGATGTACAACTAATTGTATTTGTTTTCAACCCTAAATAAATGGTCTGGTGTTCTTCTTTCAGCACTACTTATCTCGACAGAAAAATTCGATGCTGATGAATATTCCTTCGTTAAACGGTGTACCGGAGTTTGAATCCGATCTAACTCGTTCAATTTTGGTGGTATATTTTGTGTTGGGAAATCATACGACAATAGATCTTCCGGTTGTTTTCCTTTCGCAGAAGTATTAATTTGTCTGTGCCTGAAAAAAACAAAACAAGTTAAGGTCCAATTAAATATAAAAAAGAAGATGTGGTATGATTGCCAATGAATCAACTCTCAACAACAGACCTAAATGATAAAGAAATTAACAACTATAGGTAACCGTACGGCCTTCAACAATGAGCAAATCCCATACTGCATAGTCAGATATAAAAGGCCCCGAAAAAACAATGTAAAACAATTCAAACGAGAAAACTAATAAATGTTGAAATTATTAATAATTTCTTTCCCTACGAAACAGATGTATATTACACTTACGTATGTCACTAGACTGTTGTAGCATTGTTGTTGATCGGTCTATATATTTTCTGTTGATATTTTGCTAGCTGTTGTCCGTGTTTTCGATTTTTTGTTTTGTTTATTCCATTTGGTTGAAAGTCTAACTCTGACATGGATCAACAACTTGGATGTGTGGGATGCATAAAAACGTTATGTCATTTCTGAATGTTGGCTTTACATAAAAAAAACTAGTCACGTTTTATGGAAGAAAATCAACTTTCGCAACAACTCACTTAGGAATACATGTGTTAACCTTATGCAATTCAGACTGTCTACCCTATTCAAGATATCCTAATTTTCAGTCATAATTGAAATTCAAACCTTCAACCGGTTAATCTATTATAGGTTTTAATGTAAATTAGTTTTTTAACTTTTTAAAATCTTTACATTCATTTACTTTGTCTTAAAGAAGACTTCTATGATTCAGTATTTATCCCGCTATAAAAATAAAATGATAGTTAATTTAAGAAACTGAAAGCTCGAAATTAAATAATCAACGTTGAATTTAATACATATCAGTTCTGAAGCAATGACTACTGAGCTGATGATATTCATGTGAACTAACAGTCAACTAACAGTGGGATAGACCAAGGGCTTTATAATTTGTGCAAACGAGGATTTTGGGGATTTTCCTTCATCAGAAAACCATCAGTCTATCTATTTCGTAACATCAGTAAGCATCGATGAAATCCCATTAAAAGACTACTTATACTTTTATTTACCCGATATCTTTATGTTTGATTTGGTAAACGATGAAGCCAATCAACGCTGCAAGAACAATAAGTCCAGCTATAATACTAACAGGTAATACAACATTGTTATCATCGTTTTCTTCATTCTGTACTTTTTCTAAAAAATAAATTTCATGTTAGAATGTCGGTCGTATAGAAATTCATTTTTCAAGGTGCTGAATTTTTATGCCCCACCTACGATAGTAGAGAGGCATTATATTTTATGGTCTGTACGTCTGTTCGTTCGTCTGTCCGCCTGTTCTTCCGTCCGTTCGTCCCGTTTCAGGTTAAAGTATTTGATCAAGGTAGTTTTTGATGAAGTTGAAGTCTAATCATCTTGATACTCAGTACACATGTGCCCTATGATATGATCTTTCTAGTTTTAGTGCCAAATTAGTGTTTTGACCCCATTTCACGGTTCACAGAACATAGAAAATGATAGTGCAAATTTCAGGTTAAAGGATTTGGTCAAGGTAGTTTTTGATGAAGTTGAAGTCCAATCAACTTGAAACTTAGTTTACATGTTCCCTATGATATGATCTTTCTAATTGAAATGCCAAATAAGAGTTTTTACCCCAATTTCACGGTCCACTAAATATAGAAAACGATAGTGCGAGTGGGGCATCCGTGTACTATGGACACATTCTTGTTTAAAGTAAGAAAAACATAATTCTTTTTGAATAAGAGAAGTCAATTAGATGATGAATAACTGATCGAGTATTTGTTATTTTATAGTGCGATACTCGAGAACTTTCTCTGAAAAGATAATTGTGCCAATTTTTACGCGCGCAAACAGTGGTTGTTGTCTAATGAGGACGACCCAGCTTGCATAACAGAAATACATCATGTTAGCAAGTGAACTATGTATCTTTTCTTTAAATGAACTAAGTTTATTCAGTTTTACATCAAATCTGACAATTTCTCAAAACACACGACAAGCCTTAACTGTCCATACGACTGAAATTAAGATACTGATTAATTTCCCAAACTGTATGCCATTTGTGGAAACATGTTAAGTGTGAGGTATCAATTGTATAGCTCATTGACGACCCTGCGGTTTTTCTGAAAAACAATATATTGTGAAACAATAGAAAAAGTTATCATAATATATGTATTCTCATGAAACAACAAACACAACCATGGAATGGTATTTTATGAGTTACAGTCTTCACGCTTAACTACAAGTCCTACGGTCATGGCTTAAAATTGCTTTCATACTTGTTCAGTTCTTCCCTACAAGCCAGAATGCTACTAAAAATAAATGGGTTCGGGTTTGTAGACTCCAAAGCTTATCGTGAAGACTGGAGTCTTAAAGGATGTATTTGATCACTCATTATTGATTTTCGCTTTTTAAGGATACTGATTTATTGGAGATTATATTTTAATCCAAATCAGACGATTAATAGAAACAGACTCAAAAATTCAGTAATTTTTATAATAATTGAAATATCTATATCATATAAATATTAATCTAAAATTGATTTTTTTTAGAATTGAATAGTAACGAATTTCTTGCTCGTTCACAAATTGAATCATTATTTGCTTGATATAAAATATTATAATTTCAATAGTAGATTTTGAACAAACATTTAGGAACCTGGTTTCGAAAGATTTAAAAACAAATTAAAAAAAACAAGATCTACAACCATGGTGCATTAGGTTTGCGGGCATTACCATTACATTTGTGTGCACTTATTTGACAGGTAAACTCAGGTAAATACAGGTAATAATACTTATTTATTTATTAATTTATTCAATTATTAACAAGTATAACTTAAGTACTCCTTCCGTTAGACTTAGTCAAAGTCCCTTGTTCACTAATGAGATGGTAGAAGTGGGATGTCGAGCAGGATAAGTCCGTTGTATTATACCCAAGAATAGTGTCAGGAAACACAAAACTACAAGGATGTGCAAAATAAAACTGCTCATTATAGTGAGCATGAAATGATTCCGGGTCAATTGTAGTACGCCTGGATTCTGCTGATGGTAGTGATGCCCAAAAACCTAAGGCGGAAATATGGACTCGGTATGCGTGTGCCTTAACAAATTATAGTCAGAATAATATTTTTATATTATTTTTATTTATGTTACCTTTATTTTTACCTGAGTTTACATATAAAATAAATGCCCGAAAATGTAATTTTTTTTTAATCCTCAAATGCACGCAAACTTAGTGAACAGATGATTATATAAACAACTTAGCAGTGTTTGTTTTTTTTTTTTTTTTATTAAACAAAGTTCAATTAAGACTTTACATTTTTTACAATGTTTATAGACTCGTATACGCACATTTAAATGTTCAAGGTTTCTATAAATATCAGAAATCAACGACTCAAAAAGCAAAGTTACCCAACACCATAAACATATTTCTAGCCAGCAGAGCTCCGATTGTTTCAGAACAAATGGTGTCCTACCCCAAAAGTATATTGATGATGATGGCATCTGTGGCTAAAAAGAATTAACAAAACTGCATAACTCCAAGTAAAATTAAAAAAGGAAGTGGGAAGCCCATAAAATATGACAAAATTATACGCTTGTCCAAATCAACCAACGGAACGAATGGAAAAATGGCTTCAGAATCTTTACAGCTACTTGGATCTTAACCATGACAAGTTCTTTTCTGTTTTAGTGTTTCATATGTATCGACTCTTCCATTGTTGCCAATGAGCAATTTTACAGATTCGACGATTCTCAAGTTTTTTTTCCAGGTTTTGAAGAACCGTTGGCATTTCCCCTTTTATCAGTGTAATGATTTCATTTGTAATGTCATTATAAAACTTTAAAATAATTGTTAATATATTTATACGTTTCAAAATGATTTTAATTTGTTAATCGAAAATTGAAAAAAATAAATACTATAGAACTATTAAAAAGTTTGTGGTCTTCCACACGTTACATCTTTCACATGTAACATCTGTTATATAAGATGTACATACCTGATTCTGTTTGTTCAGTTCTTGTTAGAGGACACGTTTCCTTAAAAAAAAATGTATTTGAGCACACTGACTTTAATATAAAAATAAGAAGATTTGGTATGATTGCCAATGAGACAACTCTCCATACGAGATCAAATGACATTTTTGGAAATAAACTATTCTGTACATTCTTCAACACTTACAAAATCTTACCGTTTACAGCTATATTAGTTAATGCACTTGCATGAGAAAAATTAAATAAATCAATATAAAAAATAACCGCATGTGTTGTACTCATGAATAGTCGAATAACAATGTCAAAGAGACAACAACCCGACCAAAGAGCAAAATATAGCCCAAGGTCACCAATGCGTCTTCAACACAGCGAGAAAATCAAATTTGGCAGACAAGCGAGGGAGGGACAGGAGGACTTTGAAAATGAATATCCTAACTTGATAAGAGCTGAAAATAAATAAAATTGTATAAGACAGACTGCACATGAATAATCAAAAAGATGTCATAACAGTTGTAATTAAAACTGAAACAATAACTCAAAGAGCTTGCATAGCAAACAGAAAATGAATATTTAGTATAGAATATCCACAAATTAAGCTAACCAACCAACCCTCCAAATACCCCCACCCTCTACATTTTCCTCAATATAAAAAATACAGAGTTTCGAGGAAAGTTCAAAACTGAAAGCCCCCAGTCAAATTAAAAAATCAAATGATTGCACCTAATGTAAATTATCGCTTACATGCACATACCAAGAAATTTCTACCAACGCAATTGATATCGTTTTATTTTTAAACATACTTATTTTATAGTGGATTGGGAAACACGTTATTGCAGCTAATATCAATCCCTTTTCACTTTAAAAATGCATATATAGTTAATCGATTGGTGCAAATCAATAAAACGTGATATCTGTTCCGTGGGCCTGTTTGACCAAGTGGTCTAATCAGTCCAACTACTGTATACCTAGCCTGTCAACACTCTGGTTTTGTTCGAACCCTGCACGTGACACGTGCGTTCAACTCTAATCGGCGGTTCTCTCCGGGCACTCCGCCTTTCTCCTTAAATCCAAATTGGAAGATCACGAATTGGCCAATAGAGTTGAAAGTGGCGTGAAATAGCAATCCATAAATCAATAGGCAAACAATCATTAATCAATGCTATTTGTTCTCTCGAAAAGATTGAACAAATTCTATCTCTTGTCCGTCAATGAGCGACGCATGTTCGTTAATACAACCTAAATTTATAGTAGACTGGATAAATTGTTAGTACTTACGGTCATTTTCAAGACGAGAAGGGTTAAACGTTGACTTCAACAAAAAGGCAAAAAAATGTGTTTCGACTTGTTTACATTTGGAGTGCCAAATAGAGTAAATGCAAGACGATAAAAACAAATATCACCTTGTAACAGACAAATTACGGACATAAGACTCTGAGATTTTTTACTGCACCAGCATATTTTGGTTTATAAGGATTGTGAAACTTAAAACATAGCTTCAACTGGACGTGGATGCTTTTTTATGACATGCAATGCAAAACAGATGCCCAACACTGACATAAGATAATTCCTAATGACAAACTTGAGATTTTCATATTACCATTTTTGTAGTATTTGTCATCCTTGGGGATCGAGGACAAAATAAACCTGTCCAATTAAACAATAAATTTGAGAAGAAAGATGTGCAATTGTAGGTAAAGAATTAACTGTAATCGAATGACGATTTTTAGCGGATACAATGCTAAAGTATTGGTATAATTTTTTTATTCACAAAAAGAGTTCAAGCTAGCGAAAAGACAGACGAGAAGAAAAATTAACTTACAATAGCACTACACGTGACGTTAACTGTGTTACAGGAATAACATTCCTCGTCAAACACAATTAAAGTGACGATTTCACCATAATTGGAACCATCATTAGATACACTAATCTCATAACCATCAGCAAAGACCGTTGCGTCGGACGTTGATCTCTTTCGTCTAGCATTTGCAAACTCACACGACACCATGTAAGAATGTTTTATTACTGCTTTCGAAATAGTTGGTGGTCCTGTATATGACCTGTTATTTTCGAGAATCTGGAAACAATATAAAAGTAACAACTCAATGAAATGTACTGCATGAGAACTGTGAATATGACTGAATATAGACTTTAAATAAATATTTTACGTTTAAACATTTTGGCAACACGTTGCCTGCAATACTAAGGCTTTTCTACCTCATGAATAGATTACCTTAGCTGTATTTGGCATAACGTTTAGGAATATTTTGTCCTCAATGCTCTTCAACTTCGTACTTGATTTGGCCTTTGTATCATTTTTTGATTCAAGCGTTTTGTAGACGAAATACGCTTCTGACGTAAATATAAAATTTCAATCCTGGAATCAATGATGAGTTTATTTAAACCACTGGACCGATGCCACTGCTAATGGCGATTTAAATCCCCGAGGGTATCACCAGCACTTCTGTTCTGACACGAGTTATCATCGATATGTTCATAATATAAATTAAGTGTTAACAAAACTTTGAATTTTTTAAATACTAAGGCTTTTCTACCTCAGGAATTTATTACCTTAGCTGTATTTGTAGTTTTAGGAATTATTGGTTCTCAATGCTCTTCAGCATTGTACTTTATTTGGCCTTTTTAACATTTTTTTATTAGAGCGTCACGGAGCAGTGATTTGTAGACGAAATGCGCGTCTGAAAAAAATCTAAAATGTTAATCCAAGTATTTATGATGAGTTTATTTGCATGATAGTTCGGTTCCTTAAATCGTCGTTTAGATGCCATAAATTTATATTTACAGTACGTATAAGTTGTAAGTAATTTACAATGCAGGGCCGGTAAATTTTGCGTTGTGCATACAACAAGAATATTTCCACACCCCTGCATTGTCAATCAAATACAAATCTTAAAGTGTCAAAATTCAGGATTTTTTTTAACGCGGATCGTGCAAAAAGATTTTGATTTTTTTCATTGCTAAAGGATCTGCGAATATATGCAGAAAAATAGTCATCTAAAATGACTGCTGAGTGACATAAAGCTGTTGTTTTTATTTTTGAAAATAAATATAATAACTTAAATGATATAGATAAATTAAAACATATCCTCAATCCTGAAACAAAACAGGACACATGCAAATTAGGCTCCTTTTTTAAAAAAAAGTCACTAAGACTGAGGGCAGGGAGTCCTTAACATGATTTAAATCTCTTGTATATATATTGATTTAAAAAAAAAAAGACAAGGATTATAGTTCAAAGTGTCTGCATCGTTAATTTTCATTGCTTTATATATGTAAACTGTATATTATGTATCATGTTTTAAGCCATTGGCCCATATGGGCGTTAAGTGCTTTTTCAAAAAAGTTTATTAAAGTAGGATTGGGCCAAAATGAATTGAATGAATGAATACTTTATTTGCAAGAAGCATATACATGCTATGGCGGCAGACGTAAATATATACAATATATAACAAACAAAACACAGCAGAGAACAGTAGTTACAGAGTATACAATAATATTATGACAATATATGTGATCTAATTTTCCAAGCTGCATTTAAATAATTCCATAGTTTTACTGTCAGAGATTTAGAATGAGCTTGTAATAAATTATCAAACTTTTGCCGATTAAAAAGATATACTCGTTTTCAATTTGCAAACAAATCAAATTTGGTTTACATTTTAGCTCACGATGTTTTGAACGATTTGTCTTGGATGATACCAGGATTGTTTGCTACCAGTCGTATCCCAAAAAAACAATCGATAAATTTTGATATATAACTTAAACTCTTTAAATTCATCCTAGATACAAGGAATAAATGGCGGCCAATCTAATCAAACGTCAAATTATAAAATACCTCAAAATGTTGAATGTTGCACCAAACATCAGGAGGCATAAAGTGCCCCATAATGTTAGTCTTTCTACATGATCTAGCTCTAGATTGGCATAACCCTAGCTCAGGTACGCTAATGTTGGTCGGTGCTGTGGTTCTTGACCTAGAGCAATCCTCCCCGCCAAACATGGTGTTACATACGCATGCACCTGTTTATTAAAAGAAGCAAAAGGTTATTCCGCATTTTTATTAAAAACAATATAAAGAAAAGAAATATTCGTTTGACCATATAGGACAGATTTTCGGAATTTTCCATCAATGTAAATAGAAAATTTTCCATTATTTGACCGTTGCACACGACTCCAATTTCAAATACCTCTTCACCATTGATTCGACTAGTCTGACGATCTAGATGTCCGATCGTAGGTGTAAGAGGTCATACTTGTCTATCATGGTATTTATATTAAAAAAACATGTCTTTTCCTCACTTCCGTGAAACGTATCATTTGAATAATTATACTATATTTTCATATCCGTTCACCATCGATTCGACTGGTTATTATGTGACACTCTTGTTTAATTTTTTTTTTAAAACTTGCATTGTCGACACATTGTCAATCTATATCAATTCATTTCATTCGCATCAAAATATATTTCAACTATAATCCATAGGAGACTGCTAGAACATGAGACATCGATTATCTTGATGGATGCTTTCATCTGCCATTTGCATAGTAAAACGTTCAAAAACTTTTACACTTAACACATGCTCATCGTTAAAACAAATCCAATATTTGTTTTAATTATACCTAAATGATTAATATAGAAACTTACAAGGTGTTAGAATGCAACCTTCAAAACATTTGGCAACATATATTGAAAGCAAAATGTCAATTATTTTAACCCAACGCCTGGAATAACTATTTCGTAGCTTCTTCAATAATCTAAAACGAGACGACTTTTAATGAAAGATGATATGTCGAATGTTGTGTCTGAACAAATACACCCTGTTCATTTAGTTAACGAATGTTTCAAGGTCTATGTGTTATTCTTCTTGAAAAAAAATCTAATATAGATTAAGTGCTTTCCATGATAGAACGAAAGCAAAGATGAAGTGACTACAAGTTCAGTGCACAATAATTTTTTTTAATGATTATCCTGCACTAGTTTGAGTGCAAAAAGAATTATGACTCATTCCATTGTAAGATATACACTGTAACCGGAGAGCATGATTCTACATACAAAATCGTCTTTGTCTCTACCGGGACTCGAACCCGGGACCTCTGTGTTACAAGGCAGTGCGTAAACCGACTGAGCTAAAGAAGTATTTCCTTAGCTCAACCGCTTACGGCTGAATAAGTAACTACCAGATTTTCTAATGGAAGTAATCCTGTCACACTCCCCCCACCTAAAGAGTCATTATACCATTATGACTCTCACACAACCATACCCTAGCTAGAATTTCTCTCTAAGTACCGTGTGGTTGTTAGTTGGGCGCCAATGTAACCGGGGAGCATGCTTCTTCTTGCAAAATCACGTCTCCACTGGGACTCAAACCCGGGACCTCTGTGTTACAAGGCAGCTTGTTAACCGACTGAGTTAAAGAAGTACTCTCTTAGCTCAACCGCGTAATATTGACTAAGTATCTACTTTATTTCTTAGGGAGGAAATCCCGTCACAACACAAAGGAACATGATTCACAAGGGACACCTTCGATATTGTACCACTTAACTGATGACACTCATATAAAACCAAATCTGTTATTACAGTAACGTTAGAAACCGGTAGTTAGATACTAGCAGGAGTTCTGGGAATACAAAACCTTTTTTTATAATGAGAGTCATTCCCAGAAGAGAAATACATAATCATATGCAACTTCCAACCACTCATATAAAAACAAAATATACATACTAACAATATCATTTATTACAGTTTGATATGTAACTTACCGTTGATACAATTCCCATTAGAACTACAGTTGTTTAAACAGAGTAGACTTGTGAGTTTTTCTAGCACTGTTTTACCGTCTTCTGTTGTTTCTTCCTTTAGAGTTTGGTTCCTTTCCAATTCTGATTTTGCGGACGTAAGCATGGTGGCCAAAGTTGTAGACATAAAAGATGTATCCCCTGCAGCCTGCATTTACACAAAATTTAGAAAATAATTAATATCAAACATATTTTTCACATTTTCTTCATTTAAGCAAGTATTGTCTAATGAAAGAGTTGATGAATCATTAAAGTTATAATACCACCTACAATAAATTTTAACTTAGCAACACAATTTACACAACATGTGCATAATAATACTGCCAAATCGTGTTATGAATATATGATGTTTTCTTACAGACAGCTGCATTTGGAACGAGAATATTTTGCCTTGCATATTTGAACTTTTTAACATTAATTTATAGCAGAGTGAAATGTTCTAAAAATGACGAACAAATTTCCCTTTAAACCTTTACATTTATCAATCCATTCATCAATATTAATACTACTTTTTATTTTTTCTTTCGGGATAAAATTCTTTATTATATACTTAGTAGTAAATACAGATAAATTGTATGTGTAATACAATCAATGGCAAGAGTGCTGTTTCAGCCACCCGTGATGATATCGATATCAGCACGGTTGCAAAAGCTTTATCACACCTTTAATCTGTATGACGTCACGTCATCTATTGCAGTCACTGTTGCAAAGCTTTATCATTTTAAAATTGTTTGTATGGATTCTTTAATGATAGAAGATGCACATATTCAACTATGACAAAATTCTCTGAAAATAAATATGTCTCAAAATAATCTTGTTAAAAGTTTTGTAAAATGACTAGCTGTCAAATATAGATAACATAATAATAAACAATACACAAGCCCCGCTCAAACTCTCACGTTCAGTGAACTACGATATCAGCTTATAACCTCTAGAATAGGCAAATTTAATTTATTTAGTACATAAACATGATAAAACCAAAATTTAATATGATGTGGGACAGACTATTGGACACATAGACGGAAATATGCAATTTTCTTCCTATCGTTTGCAGGGCATGACAAATACCTTTATATCATCAACACAGGTTCCAATGTAGTCATCTGGATATTCCCCGGTAATGTCACTTAAATCGGGTGGAAATCTTTCGGTTAGATACTCTCTACAAGAAGAAACCGCAAGTTCATACGTCCATCCATTGCTCCATTCAGGTACCTTATCAATGTGAAAAAGCTAATTTGTATAAAATCTTTACATGATGTTACACATACGTGTGCATAATGAAAATAAAATATAAAAAAAATAGTCAAAATTGACAGTAGTTTTCCATTTTTTAAAACTTGTATACCAATCAAGAGAAAAGCCTTAAAGAATCATATGAACTCAAGTCAGGATAGGACGGAGTGCGTCAACAGAATTGAAGTAATTAATATATATAAAACATTTTTTAAATAGCTGAAATATGGAAGAGATTAGATAATTTGGAATCCATAATATTAACGGGACAAATTCTATTGCGCCGGATGTCTTTTCTGATAGTTAACGTCTCTTCTGTAATGCTCGAATCAAACGAAAAAATACGAATAAAAATAATAATACAAAGTTGAAAAAAGCGCCTTTAATTGCAGATAAACAAAGACTTTGACTAAAAAAAAATATATATTAAAGGTGCCATAATGGAGTATTCAATGATCCCCGAAGTGAACATTCAGATGTAGAGAGAGAAAGGCATTGGGAAAAATCGAATGTTTCTGAAATATATTATGTTAAGATTGGTATTGTCCTTTATTCAAACGACCAGAGACAAATATATATTATATTTTTGTATTGAATAAGTAAATATATGGAATTTGATACAATTACAACGTACACTAAATGACAGATAAATGTTAATGGTCACCCTAAACTTTTTTTCGGCAGTGAAACCTGTCTAAAATGTTGCCTATATTTCTTTAGCGGGATGTGTTGACACGTTGAAGAACCATAGATAAAACTATCTATGGGGCTGGTTGATAGCTGTTCCACGTCAAAAGTTTTGCCCCTTCCCATTCAAATTTCCCAGCCTTCGCATTGGTCAACCCTCCCTGCAGAACATAACTCTTGCTATTCAATTTTAAAAATTTCTTTTTTCAGCGTTGTTAAAATGGGTTACCTAGAATTATCAACCACGTCCGACATTATAACCCATAATAAAGAAGGTTTTCGTTTGGTTTCCGCATGGTGTATAAATATCCAGCTATATCCGTCAATCATAGGACCGTTAAATACTATGTGCCGCGCTCTGCACGTTTAAGACCATTTCTCTGTAGTTGATTGCAAGGCAAATTTCTGAATGATAGTCCAACCTTAAGGTTTATGCAGTTCATTCAGATCTAATCCCTTCCAGAACCTTCTGTTTAATTAATTGTTCATTTGTTCTGAATCCAACTATCAATACCATCGGACGTTAAACAAAAAAAAAAACAATCCACTGATTTTTCTATTATATCCCGATGTAGATAAACGAGGAAAATATTATTTTTCTGTTATCTAATAACAGGAATTAGTGTTTTTAACTAGTTTATAAGGTCATACCTCAAAAGGGACTGAGTCGTCGAAAACATCTTCTGAAATAGTCAGTGGCGTAAACTCTATTACATCATCCGTATCATCTGTGCTTCTTATCACCCTTTGCAGTGGATCACCAGCGGACCTTTTATTTCTATTGCCATCTGAACATCTTGTATCAAGCGAAAAGTCAGTTTGTACATCATAACATGCTTCCATTGGTTGAGAGAGGTTGCAGTGCAGAAAGTTATTGTCTGTTATTCCTCCTTGAGGTCCACCCTCGTTAGCACATGTGCAGTAAGATTGTAAACTATTCTGATATGATAAAACTGGCGGGTTTTCGACAAATAAGGACTCACTGGTCCCTGTTACCCTAAAAATGTAAATAAATACGAATAACATATTTTCAATAGGCTTTGTATACAGAGATTTGCTAAACAACGAAATCAAATATCCACGAAAATGCAAGATTTCAGCAATCCACGAAAATTGATACCCAAGAGAAAAAATTCACAGTATGTAAACTGGTATCATCATAACCCATTTTTTTAATTTGTTCTTATTTTGGTTTTGTAACTTTTAAATGCAAGCCAACACATTATTCGTCAAATTTCTTGAAAAAGAAAAAGAAAACTTATGAAACAATCTTACAAATAATTATTTTTGTCAAAGAACTCCATGTTGTATATATAGAATTGTTTTTGTTTACTGCAGTTATTGCATAAGCTAAAACGAACTTGTACATTTTAATTGATGTTCATAATAATTGAAAAATATTTGATTAGTATTAATAAAAAAAAGTAAAATCACAAAAAGACTGAACTCCGAGGAAAATTCAAAACGGAAAGTCCCTTTTCAAATTTAGTATATAACTAGACAGATAGTGAACGCCGAGATAGTATATATTTATGATTTTAGATTGACGATTCAAATAATGTGTTTTATATAGGTGTTATAGATATATGCAAATTCTTGTATGAATGCTAGATTTTCATTTTTTTAATCAAAATGAATTCATTTACTCACTCCCATGATTTAGCAAAGTCTTCTATAATCGTCGTTACAACTGTTTCATTCCTTTTACGAAGATCATCGTCTGTTTTTCCGTTCTCATTGCTTATGTATCCACAAAGTCCTTCTGCGCTACCAAGGTCGAGGACTGAAGGTTTTACAGTAATGTAACTGATATAGTCTCCGCTAACCCTAAAGCTTACTGTTGTTCCGATCGACAAAGTCACCTGTTTTCAACAATGACAAAAATCTTAATTATTGTCTTGATAGCTGAATAAATTAAATATTTCTCGTCGCCCCATTGGGCTAGCCGTTTTACATGTAAACCTCCTAACAAATAGATTTGACGCGCAGTCACTCCTCAATGTAATTAAAATTTTAACTCAATACAATAAGTACTAAATGATCGACAGTAAAGTAGGGATTCATTCGCCATTAAATTTTATTGCATTTTCTGATAGTTTAACAAAAATATGTATTTGTATGCGAACTATAGATTTAAAGACGTTCACCAAAATTTTCGGTTTATTGCTCTTGCTACTCCCAAATGATATCGCTGAGACATAGGCACTTATTTTCTATCCATGGTAAGATCTACTATCCCCATATATTACGATATTATGTAATGTAAGCCACATTCTCTAGTAGCAGATCTGGCCATGGATAGAAAACAAGTGCCTGTGCACTGAGATGATATAACAGTCATGTTACAAATTTTAAATTAAAATATAAAATTATTTCAATTTTTGCAACCACTGTGTGTAGGCCTCGAAAAAAAATGTCGTCACGTATCTTTCAGGGTAAGAACCTGAATACAAAAGATCTTTATTATAAGATCTTAAAATGATTCCACTAGTATTATAGTATGATATTTTCTCAGAATTGTATTAAAGTTGGCAAAGGGGTTTAATTTGCGAGAATGTAGTTTATATCATATTATTTTCAAGAATAATTAAACGAAACAGGTCACTGGGATTGTTGTAAAGCTATATATTATGTCAAATGAACATAACTTGTGAGAAATATACAGGAAATCAGCATTGTTATGTTTCATGGTACATGTAAAACGAACAGAAAGAAATCAAACGACTGGCTATGAAATAAAATAAAAGAAAAAAGCTTAAATAAATTGATGATGAAAAATTAAAAGACAAATTTGGGAGTACAATGGAATCAAATCTGTACGAGATCAAATATAAAAGAGAAACAAAAGCATATAATACCGTTTAATAAGACAGATGTTTAGGTGACGCGGTAATCCAACACAGAGAAGTTCAATACAATGACAATGAGTCAGAATTGTTAAGATCATACTTCAAAATCACCCAGTCGTGGCACTGATACCTTATTCATATAATATTTAACCTAATCGCGGCATACTTAGTTTACTTTTGGCATATACAAAATACTTAAATTTTGGAGACCAACTGCTCATTTTTCTATATATATCTATCGCACCGCAGGTAAATTATCACGTTATGATTGGTTTAATGCCGTCACGTGGTGACCTCCTATGGTTACGTAAGGGGTTAATAAAATCCATATTGGTATCATGACGTCACGCCTCTGTTAATGGCGACGTCATATTCTACTGCAATGTTTTTATATTAATGGTTCTGCATGATTGGTGACGTCAAATTTTAATTTTGTTGTGTTCCATTTTTTATTTCTTTATGAAACGCGCATAAAAGGTTTCGCGTGCGATAAATTCGTTATACGATTCACTATTGACCCCCTACGGACTTCCGGCCTCATCCCCTATGTATTTTACTAAACCTGTATGGATCCGTAGGGGGTAAATAGCGAACCATATAAATATATATATATATATATAATAATTTTAAAAATCAAGTATTCAATATTTAAAAGTACTAACATCATATACTCCTGAAGCGGCGTTTTCCTCTATAATCATGCTTTTGTCATCACATATGCGTTTATCGACGAAAGGTGTCGATAGCCCACGGACGTATTTAACTTTTTTGGATATATTTTTACAAATTCTAACAACAAACAGAGATTGACCAGCCTGAATAGCCACTCCACAGTTGCACGATGCAGTTCCACATTTTGTAAATAATGCATTAACCTAAAATATAAGTACAAATTATGAAGATATAAACATATTTATCTTAATTGTAAATTGTAAGATGAACATTATGTCACCCACCCCCACTAAACAAAAATGTTTGATCGAGACAAATATAGAGACATTTGCAATTAGGTACCCCAAAACATCATGTGTTATACAGTCTCCAACAACGACAAGAGAAAATCAATATATAAACTGTTTGCCTTAAATAAACCAAGCAGTATAACCAAAAAGTATATACATAATTATTAAAACAACAACAGCAATGTGACATTCACAGTCATAGTACATGCCTTATTTAATAAGCATCAGAGAAAAATCTAGTCATAGTCGAAAACAAACAAAAACACACAAAAGGGTCAACTTGACCTTAGGGGCTTTAAAACTTACATTTGATAAAAATTCCAAATACTAAAACGTATTAAATAGCTTAGATTTAAAAAAAAATCCAACTACTGTATGCAATTTCAACTAGCTATTTGAATAAGACTAAACAACTACTTGATGTGGCATTTCTACGGTTTCATAACAAGAAGAGATTTGACTTTTGTAACTTTTGAAAATCAAAATATGTTTGGTACAATTTTATTACTGGCAAACAGACGTTAGAGACATTGTGTTTCTGGGCATTGCGTGCGTCCGACCGTCCAAAATCGTTTAGATAAGTTAGTTAAGCACGAGGTTGGGGCTACATGAACCAAAAATATAATATGAAATTTTATTTACGTATACAACGTATCTCAAACAACTTTTTTTTCACAAATGACATTGTATTACAACAACATATCGAATGCATTTTTGATCACGTTTAAGTCATACACTACAAATCACATCGTGCTTTTAGTACCTGTAATAATATTCTAACAAGAAACATTTTCTGATAGAAGAAAAAAATGTTACGAGTGAGGTTTGCTCTTTTGGTTAATTTTGTAATACATTCTTAAGACCAACGAAAAACTTGTGTCAAATACACGGGTTTAGTAGGATATTATTGACAAGCACACACACACATAATACTCGGTAGAAAAACTTGACGAGCAAATATTAATATCAGGTGGGAATTAATATTACCTATATACCTGATATGGATATTTTGTATTTTTGTACAGGATGTACTCTCCAACACCGTAGTAATCATATCGTGTTCTGTCTGCAGTCCAAAAGTGAGGATCGTTGAACACTTTACATAGGCGATTTTTCATTTTTTCATCAGCATCAGAGACTAAAATCTACAAAGTTATTAATGTGATATTTAGTTAAGTTCCTACGTTGATAGCATTGAATAATGACTTCGTCTGTAGGACAGGCATTGCGAAACCGTCTATACATGGCCACAAAATACAGAAAGCGACAACATAGCCAAATTTCTCTTGATAATGAATCTTAAGAAATTGAGAATTAAAAGGAAAATGCAAGTGTCCGGCTAGGATCATGTTTTTTTTAGCGAATCAGTCCATTTTTTTCGAGTGTAGGTCGTTTTTTTCGAGTGATAAAACAACTGCTTTTCAGTAGTTATAATATATTTTTATATGACTACCCATCTTATTTTGAATACTATACATGTTTTGAGCAACAAAGAAGCACAATTTCCTTGCATTTCACCAAACAATTCAGTGTTTAATATTGAAACAGTGAAACCGTCCGGGACTTTCAACATAGGGTTGAAGTTAAAATTAGTTCAGCGACTTAACACACTATAAGTATGTAGACTCATAGGACAAAAGGGAGTTCTCACTCCAAAAATGTCCTATCATTTTTAACTGAAATCTATATTAAACAAAAATAATACCAAGTAACTGTTTGAGCAATTTTTATGAAATAGATACCACACAAGATGTAGAATTATCTGAAGTTTAATAGTTCTCTATAACTATGTGTTTGTAGTTTTATGAGAAATAATGTATTCGTATTCGTATATCATGCGATGATACGGAATGATTTCCAAGTAATGAAGGGACTAAAAATGTTATCTGTTGATTTTTGATCATTTAAACAAGACTTCTTAGTAAAATAGGTAACGAAATAGAAATAAATGGATTTCTCCCATCTTACATTAAGCTTTTGCTAACATGGCAACAATTTGGCAAGACTGAATAAAAAATACGAAGCCATGTCCGGACGAAATTGTAACTGTTCCATTTCATTTTGATTTGTTCGGACGATATGATTTGAGTTGATATGAACTTGACCGAATGTAACATTTTTCGATTCTATACAGTGTTAATTACCTCTATGTCAGGACTAGTTATGTTGTCCCAAGCACCTGATAAATCAACCTTACTTATGAGTGACGTAAGTCTTATTTTTGTTGATCGTTTTCTGTTCCCACTGTATTGACCGTCAATATATCCTGTCACATTAAACTGAATTGACTGTCCCCCATATTGTGAAGGAACTGTTAACCCACAGAACTGGAAACTGTTGAAAGCAATGTCCTGTTGCAAAATGTTGCTTGAAGAACAAGTTGTTGGCACATTTTGATATTTCGGCTGTGTAACGTAAAGTAAATGATTACAATGTGAAACTTGGTCAGCTCGAAAACAACCAACCGGAACGGTAGCCGTATATGAGATTATCGTGCTCTCACTTTCAAGTACTTGGTATTGAAATTGATCTGGCTGGAATTTAAATACACCAATTAAAGTAACTAAATTAATTTTGAATTTATTTTTAAATGTTCAAATACTTAAACAAATTAAACAACAAGATACTGTATTTTATTTACTACATGTATCCAATTAAAAACTTTCACTTATCACAATTAAATTATATACAAATATATCATGCTTACAAGGGGTATTTGCCAAAAATACCGGTTGAGAGGTACAAATTTCCAGTGCCGTTAGGCGAGGGAAATTTGATTACCTCGAAACCGGTATTTTTGGCAAATACCCCTTGTAAGCATGATATAATTGTTTAATTCCACCGAATGTTCCACCTCAGAAAGTTTATTATCAGGTATCATATGAAATTTCGACTTGAATGTATAATTTTTGTATACACTGCAGCTGTGCTATTTGCGCAGTCAAATTGCATTGACCGTATAGTTCATTTTTTTATGTACAGTCACTGACTGTATATATATATATATCTCCCTTTTTATAATAAGCTGGTTCTCGGCTGACTATTACACTTTGTTCATCAGTTTCAGTGAAGCGTAATACAAGTGGATTCCAGTTTTATGTGACCGGTTGACAATTCGTTTCCGTTGATTTTTATTTATGACGTCATTCCCGGAATTTTTACGTCATTCGGTACAAATTCAATATAAATGATGCTTTTTATCCTAAATATTTCATCTGGAACCATATATTTAGAATGACCATGAATTTGTCATATTAGAATAGAAATAATTCATTGAGCTATTTTAAGACATGGTTTTCCCCATCGGCCATGGTATTTGCTAGGGTAGTTCCCATCTGCCAGGGCCGTAACTAGCCTCTTTTAAAAGTGAGGCAAAATATTCTCCGAGCGTAGCAAGGCGAAAAAATTTTGGCGAGGGGTCGGGGGGGGGGGGGTGAAGCTGAAGGCCCCCAGACGCTCTGAGAAAAATAATGCAAAATCGTGCATTCTGAGCTATTTTTTCAACAATATTCTGGTCTCATAGCAATAACAACCAGGTGCTCCGCAGGGCGCAGCTTTATACGACCCCAGTGGTTGAACCCTGAACAGTTGGGGCAAATTTGGTCACAATATTCAAGCTTGATTCTGTCTGAATTTGGATTGTGATCAAATTTTTGACATAATATATGTTTTTGTCACAAAATTAATGTGGTCAAAGATTTAACAAATCTATTGCACAATACTGTGCAATTGAAGAATTCTTCTTGAAACTTTTCAAAATTCGAAATTTAAAAAAATTGGAAAAAAAGGAAGCTCTTCAAAAAATGGTAAACAAAAAATCCCCCCCCAGCTTTTTGAAACCCCCTTGGAGCAATAACCCTTAAACTCAATCCCATGCTTTCCATTGCAGTATTGAACCTTGTAGTACAATTTCAGAGAGATCCATACACTTAAACACAAGTTATTGTCATGATTGTTTGGAAACTAGAAACATGCTTCTTTTTGGCCCCTAATTCCTACATATTTTGGGCAATTAACCCAAAACTTAATCCCAGCCTCCCCTTTGTTATATGGTACATTGTGGTACAATTTCAAAGAGATCCATACAATTACACATAAGTTATTGTCTTGAAACTAGAAAAATGCTTGTTTTGACCCCTTTTTGGCCCTTAATTCCTAAACTTTGGCCCCATAACCCCTAAAATGAATCCAAACCTTCTACTTGTGGTTTTAAACATTACGGTATGATTTCAGAGCAATTGAAATACTTCTACACAAGTTATTATCCTGAAACTAGAAAAATGCTTCTTTTGGGCCCCTTTTGACCCCTAATTCCTACTCGGTTAGGACCATCATCCCCAAAATCAATCCCAACCTTCCTTTTGTGGTATTGAAACTTCTGAAACAATTTCAAGAAGATCTATTGACTTAAACTAAAGTTATTATCCGGAAACCAATGTGTCTTCGGACGACGACGACGCAGACGACGCAGACGACGACATCATACCATTATACGATCCCAAAATTATTTTGGGGTCGTATAAAAATTCGTTGTATTTTAAGACTTTTAGGTTTTAGGGATAACATTAAAAAAAAAGATCGATATATATATGATGGATAAAGCAAAAATCGTAATTCTCATAATCCTTAATACCGAATCTGTCTGTCTGTTCTTGTCTTGTATTGTACTTAGACTTTGGTGATTTTTTTATGACTAGATTTAAATATAGTGACAGTGCAGTATTATACTTTAAGTACTAGTACTGTTAAAGTCGACACTAGGGACCATCTTGACCTTGTTTAACGATATTAATGATTCTTTTATTATTGGAGACTATCAAGATGAAAAACAGGAATTAAACTTTAACAATTGATCATTCGTATTTTTCTATACATTGACTTTGTGTGCGATTAGGTTCCGTGCACGTGTACTCAATATTCCTTTTTTTCTGTTAAAAGAGTCTGAACATGACTTAATGCAAGGGTAACCCTTCAATGTAAAAGGTCATATGGCAATACATTGTTGTTGGGTTTTTTTCAGTTTTTTTGATACCGTGGAATTGGTGACCATATTTCAATTTAAACCATGTCAGCCTTCTAGTTTTATCTACGAAAAAAGCCAGTTTTGTTCTCTTTGATATCAAGTTCAATTCTCCATGCAGAAACGACGATATATTTCTGTGTCTTGTAGCATCGTATATTGAATATTCTTAAAATATTTTCTCGCACATTGTCTTGACATCGGTTGGCATGCAACATTGCAAAACCACACGTTTACAAATGAAAATCAACACTCAGACTATAGTCATTAAGTAGGACAATAAATTAACAAAAGGCAAACCCGGGACATAGAAGTACAAACAAAAGACCATCAACTCTGATAACTAAAAGTAAAATAGAAACATGGATCACGAAAAACATGAAGGGGCTACACCAGAGAGTGAAGAGAACTGGCTTCTTGCAAGACACTTTCCGTCAAAACAATTTGACAATCTTTTTGTTTCATTTTTTTTTGGGGGGGGGGGGGGAATTTCAAACATGATGCATTTGCCTCATTTGCCTCAATGTAGTTACGGCCCTGTCTGCCATGGTATTTGCTAGCAAATACCCCGGCACATGGAATTCCCTAATGGCAAATACTCTGGCAGAGAAAAGAAAATCTCAATATATAGAAATTGGTGAAAAATACCATGGTTCTCATCCAATCAAAATCCATCATTATTACATAAGGTGGAATTAATAAAAATATTCGTTCGGTAACGTCATCGACTACCAGCTGAGACGTGCGCATATCTGTTAGTGTTGTAACTTATTTATCTGAAAAGTTGAAACTTCATCATAAAATATTTCATGTATTGCATACTTTGATGTGTTATTGTTTATCAAATGTATATATTATTAAACAAATTATTTTGACAAGAAATAGAAGGAAAGGTACAATCAGAATTTCTTAGTCTGAAAAAAATCTGTCTCTGCAAAACAGTATACCGCAAATAGGATTGTATACCTAACACCTACAACCACTGGTGTTCCAAAGTGATGGAACACAGGAAGTAGATATCTTTCAAATATTGACGAGCTTATAAAGGCAAAAAACAAAAGCTAGGCAAGGAATCAATGCATTGCATGGGGGCGAATTTGCGCGGAAAACATTGCACTGGAGGTTCATAACGGTATAAAACTGACGACAGAGCAATGTTATTATAAAGCTAAAAAGATACCAGTGTGCACATTGCTTTTAGAAAAATAGAATATTGAAGGTATCAATCCCTTCATGCATGTACTATTTTTTTTCCGAAAAGACTCAATGTATATACATGAAACCAAAAATGTCGTATTTT
This sequence comes from Mytilus galloprovincialis, assembly GCA_037788925.1. Taxonomy (NCBI): domain Eukaryota; kingdom Metazoa; phylum Mollusca; class Bivalvia; order Mytilida; family Mytilidae; genus Mytilus; species Mytilus galloprovincialis. The sequence goes on from CM075333.1 coordinate 49,169,504, forward strand.
ATTTAAAGGAGAGGTACATTACGGCCTAAGTACAAAACGTATAACAAATTAATTCAATTAGACAGCTTCTGGCTAAAACGTCGGTAAAAGAGAACATCTACTTACGTATATACCAGCTTTGAACCAGTCACTCTCAAAATAAGGACCTGGGAGGCTTTCAGCTTCATTTCGTATTCTTACAGAACACCTTACCTATGAAAAATAGTTTGTTATAAATTGTTTGATCTATCATTTGTTCAATCTCAAATAATCATATCAGATTACAACGTTATGACTTTTATTTTGATTTATATACAAAAACATTTGCCCTGCCTTTTAGGTCAGATTCGCAAATAACCAACATGTTCTTTTATTGATATCATTCAGATATAATTTAATTTTGGATGTAACGCGTCTTCTGATTGGTTGACGTTATTTTGTTATGAGCCCATAGACATGATTTAGTCATGTGACCGTGACGTCATCAACGTTTTTTCATGGTTTTCTCCGGTTTAAAATGGAATTTAGAATTAAATTATAAGAAATGACTGTAATATTTTTTCTGTCTATTCGAAATAACATAAACAATGTGGTGCACACTGTTAAATAACACGCGCGTTATTCAGTGTACACCAAATTTTTTATGTTATTTCTTCATAGACAGAAATACAGTTTCAATTTATTTGCGGTGTGAGTCGTTTGACCCATAATACGTAAAATCTGTTTTGCAATCGATAATTATTCACGAAGAAAAAAAGGACAGAAATGTGACTACAAGATATGCAACAAATCAAGTTTCATATATGTTATATAAATATTTCCACACGATAATATGTGTCGATTACTTTTCAAACATATATTGCTTTTAATTATCGTAATGTTTGCACGATTGAGAAGTGTCTTAGTTAAAAAAAACCAATGTCGTTTGTTTGTCAAATAATATAGAATGATATAGACAATCCGTTCTTCTTTATATTTTGAAACATACTTTTGAAATATTTTTTGTTAATAGTAATATTTGACACAAGTGCATCTTAATTTAAAGAATATTAGCTTACTATCATATTCATGTAATGTTTTCCAACCCAGTCTTCGGGGCGAAGGTCTGTTTTTCTTATATTACTATACAATATGTTGTTGTGTTCAGTGACATAATATTCATTTATATACCAAAACACGTCGTACACGTAGTTTGAAACTTCATCAAATTTGCATTGGAAGACAACAACAAGACTTGGAATTCTAGATTCGCTAGGATTAACAGGATCGCCGGAGTCTAATGTTGATTCAACACTTGGAATTATTGCCTCAGTTGGAAACCCTGTGTCTATAGCATCATGACAAATACATTAATGAACTGATGAACTAATTTTCATAAAAAACTTTTATTTGCCATGTATTCATTTGATCTCAAGTTTAGACAGTTTAATCAACACTTATTAAACTTTAAAATTACTAAAAATAAAAAAAAAATAAAACATATACAAATAGGACGAAACAAGTGTATAACAGATTTTGAAGTATAAACCTTTGCTTATAATAGATTTCAAAGTATCGTTATTCTAGTTTTAAAACTTTTATTTCCAATGAGTTAAGTAATTCTAAAAATGATAAAACAAAGTTTAGGTTAATAATGTAATGTTAATAATAAACAAATATTATTAGTAGCAATAAGATTGGTAATAGCAAAACGTATAAAGCATAAGCCTACAAAAATCTATTTTGGTTTATTCATTTGATTATGATAATGTAAATCCCTTATTCCTTGATTTAAATATTGATATATACATGACGAATGTGTGATGAATCCGTGAACTTTTGAACAGAGGGCTTTCCAGATTACAATTTACAATTTGTAATTGCTTAGATGGGCATATGTTTAAAATTGATTTTCTTCTTGAACTGATAAGGCCAAAACGCGATTTGTTTTGTTTTTCTATCCTTGATTTTTGAAACCTTTTTTTCTCCCAGATGATACAAAAAGCAATAATACTTAAAGTATAATCATGCTCTGCTTAAATTTGTATTATATCTTCGCAGATATGTGAAAAGAAAATTCTCATCTTCAAATTTGAGTTCCGCTTTTTGTCATCGTTTTATCGAAATAAATAATGACCCGTTATTTTCTCACTTTCGAACTTTGTACTGTAAGAATTTCTGAAGGAAAGGTAAACGCTATACACATAAATGATTTCTATTGTATAACTTCTCAGATTTTTAATTTTGATATATCAACATTGAAAACAAATATGTGTGTAATAAGTCTATTAGAACAAATTGACATAGTATAAAATATTCGCCATTGAACACTATCAGAGAACGTCAAGGTCACTGGGGTAAAGCTGATGACCGTAACTGCATTCACGGTCATCCCAAGATGTCGGATGAAAAAATAGGTCAGTTCTGTATTGTCTGTTACAGTGTTTGTATATCATTTTCTTTACAAAGGAGACATTGATACGATGTAAATTTATAAAAGAATCACACGGAATCCACAAATTACTTCCGAGAAATGTGCATGAAACAGGAAATTCAATTTGAAAAAATCGCTAAGATGACCGCAAATCACAATCGAGATGACCGTAACAGAATCAGCGATTCATAACAAGGGTAACCGTAAGTGGTTAAAAGATGTCCGTAATTTGTAAAGGATGACCGTGATTTTTAAATGATGACCGTAACTTTTAAAGGATGATCGTCAATTCTATAAAATATCCGTATTTGTAAAACTACCTTTTTTGTATCAAAATTAATGATTAATGGTGTTGATATAAAACGTATTCATATGAGAGAATTATCCTATAGGTAGAAGATAATAAGATGTGCTTTAAATACATTGTTCACCATATATCTTTTTTACGGTAGAGGATATAATTTTTAAAATGACCGACAACAAGACAACAAGACATGCACATGAAAATGTGGGGAAAACATGCACCAAAAGCGCGATTAATTGACTCATTACAAGTATATAAAAAAAAAATTGTGCTGCACAGCCTCCAACTAAAAACCAAAAGATTTTTTTTATTTCTGAAATTCCTTGTAATGACATATAAAAAATGCACTTTTTTAAAATGCCAATGGATGTACACCCATTGATATTTTGTCGTCTTTGATTGGTCTCCTATTTTGTCTTGCAAGTAAAATAACAGAACCTGTTTTTAAAATACTACGACCAAACTTGTGAAGGTGAGCTCCAGCAAAATAGATCCTTAAAATAGTCTTGAAAGTATAGCGTATCACAAGGGGCATGGGCGGATTCGGCCATTTTCAAAAAAAAGGGGGGGCCCTACCCAGGGTAAGACGGTTCAAACTATTTATCCCCATTCAAATGCATTGATCGTTAAATAAAAAGGGGGTTGCAACCCCCGAACCCCCCCCCTACCCTGGATCCGCCACTGATGGGAGACCTTGTCAATTTGTATATACAGCAATGTTATTCATATATCAAGACAAATTAAGATTTTAAGGTGGTACCTAACACTACAGGAAGATAACTCTGTAAAATCAACTAAACGTTTTAATTACGTTGTGTTGTTAAGGGAATATTTAGCTTCTCAATGATCAAAATTGGTGCCTGTCAAACTGCTATATAACCAGTGTAATTTTTCTGATAAAACGGTTGGTTCAATTTTTTTAATATTTTTATATTTACTTCAAAGGGTCAAAGTAAATACTTTGTCAAAATTTTATGAAAATTAAACGAGCCAAATTAATTTTAGTGAAACTGTTGGGTACCACATTAATCTACTTCCTCTGGAACCATACACATAGGCTCGATTACCGGATATTCATATGTTTGATTAATGTTTTTTATGCTCCATTTATGGGCATTATGTTTTCTGGTCTGTGCGTCCATTCGTCTGCTTGTTCGTCCGTCTGTCCCGCTTCAGGTTAAAGTTTTTGGTCGAGGAGGTTTTTGATGACGTTGAAGTCCAATCAACTTGAAACTTAGTACACATGTTCCCTACGATATGATCTTTCTAATTATAATGCCAAATTACAGGTTTTTCTCCATTTTAACGGTACACTGAACAAAGAAAATTATAGTGTAGATGAGGCATTCGTGTACTAGGGACACATTCTTGTTTCTTCAACTTTTCGTTGTATCGCTGTCAATTTGTATTAAAGTTTTAACGTCTTTATCACTAAATATTTCATTGTTTACGAGAAATATGCAATTTACTATCATTGTCATAACTCAAAATGAGGCAAATAGTTAAAAAGAAATTGATGAAACATGTTTATATCCGCTAACCGAGTCCCTATTGAGACAAACACAACAAAAAGCTATGAATACAAATACGGATATTCTTAGAATTGAGGATCATCCTTTAAAAGTTACGATCATCCTTTATAAATTACAGTCATTCTTTACAAATTACGGTCATCCTTTGCAAGTTACGGTCATCTGTTTACAAATCACGGTCATCCTCGTTATATGTTACGGTCATCTTGAAAATATTTTGATAATGATTTACGGTCATCTTAGCAATTTTTTCAAATTGAATTTCCAGTTTCATGAACATTTCTCGGTAGTTATTTGTGATTTCTGTGTGAATCTTTTATAAATTTACATCGTATCAATATTTACTTTGTAAAGAAAATGATACAGAAACACTTTAACAGACAATACAGATACTGACCTAATTTTTCGTCCGACATCTTGGGATGACCGTGAATGCAGTTACGGTCATCAGCTTTACCCCAGTGAAGGTAATTCACATCTTAAAACAAAGATCTGTAAAAAAAATACCATATCTACTTACTAGAACAGTCTGGATGATATCCATTGATTGACGACCAACCATCTGGACACTGTACGCCTCCTGTGCCTTAATATAAAATATGAACAAGGGTAAGAATATCATCGGCAAAAAATCATAAATGTACATGGCTAAATATACTTTGCTCATCAATGCTCTTCAATTTCATAATTTATTTGGCCTTTATATATTTTTTTTATTCGAGAGTCTTTTGCAGACGAAACGCATGTCTGGCACGAATACAGAATGTTAATTCTCGTATGATAAGTTTATTTGAGAGTTTATCCCAAACAAATTTATGATAAATTAAAATTGTCTTATTTAGAAAAAAAAACTTAATGATAATAAATTAAACGTCTCTGAACAGTATTGCTTATTCAAATAATGAGGCCACAAAATATATAACCACGTTTCTCAATCGTTCTTGCAGTTTTTCTCAAATTTTTAAGTAAGTACATAGTTTTATCTGTTTTCTTATTATAAATCTTTTATAATTGGAAACTTCGTACAGGACGTGAAACTAACAAGGGACAACTTCGTCGGTCATCTTCAAATGTGTTAATTCGTAAAAAAAATAAGGAAGTGTGGTATGACAACAATACACCTCTTCATTCACTCTCTGTGCACCTTTCAGCATATCGTTAAAAACACCATAAAAAATAAATTTAAACGCTTTGGTCAATCGCTGTTAAGATTTTGAAATGTCTGTATCTTTCTCAATACAGTTGGTCAAACTCACCAAAGCAATATGCAGACTTTGCTCGTTCACTTGTTTTCAGATTATACACATTGTAGTCTGTACAGTTTTTTATATCGATATTCCAGGAATCCTCACAAAAACCATTAAAGGTGCGTGTACAAACTCTTCTCGTCACCACCCCATCATCGACTGAAGGTAAAGAACCTGTAATATTGTTATGAAAAAGTAACAATTGTAGAAGGATGCTGTTACGTTTTCTTAAACTGTTTAACTTCAACTCAGACAAACTTATCAGAGAAGTAAACGTTGGAGAGGATTTGGTCCATTTTTAAGATAGTGATTATTTCGATGTTTTTATTATTGCGAAAATGCGACATGGTCATAATCGCAATAATTTAAACTAGATTTTTTTTTATACGAATTAAACAGGTTTTTTTTCTCAATATCGCGGAAATCATTATCGCATTTTAGTTTAAATTGACAAATTGAATTAATAAATGCACGCAATAAATTCTGTATCTACGATATGTTACCATTTTGAAATGCGAAAGGCAGGGGATGGGGATCATCCATTTCAGACTCTCGATTTGTCTATGTAAAGCCAACCAGGCTATAAATTATAGCTTTCGATAGTCGAGTAATGCATTTCCTTGTCAGTTTTATGTAAGGTTGAAAATAGTATATGTTGTATGGTGGCAAGTAGATGGCGTACCTGTTAGATCAGCTTTATTTGGTCTGTCGTTAGTTATATTAATGTTACTTTATATGCCGCCACATTATATTTAAGTTTTTATTTATATATGTTTTAACATGTACAACTTTACGACAGACATTTTTTACGGTTATCCGAGAATTCAATTTTGAAGTTATAATTTTCCTCACCTTGACAGTAATATACTAATTTCTCCCGCGTATGGAGTACAATCTGCAAAAGCTTACAGCTTCTATTTAAACTTTGAATCGTTGTGTTCCTCTTATAGATGATGCGTTTCGATTTGATTTTGTAACTTGGTTTTGTTATTAATGAGCGAAAATCAAATATGTAACATAGCAACAAACGACAACTTTCTTCCAAATCTTGGACAGTGGTGTAACAGTACAACTGTTGTTTATTCTTTAGTTTTATATGTTGTGTAATGTGTACTATTGTTTGTCTGTTTGTCTTTTTCATTTTCAGCTATGGTTTTGTCAGTTTATTTTTTAGATTTATGAGTTTGACTGTCACTCTGGTATCTTTCGTCCCTCTTTAAGAACAAACTTTAAAAATCAATTGAAAAAGGCGTAACTCATCAGATGTATACATATAGAAATACATCTATCAAAGACATAAAGTTAACAGGGCCGCGTACTTGTACATACTAACAACAAAAAAGATACTAAGAACAGATCTGAGTGTATTCACAGTTTCTGACAGCTAGTTCAAAGTCAATACCAACTAAGACACAAAAAAATCATGCATCTAAGACTACGTTTATGAAGGGAAGGCTAATAAGCATTTCTAATATAAGTTCAGGAGTTCAAGGCATATAAATGTTGAAAATATGCTGCTCGGATTTATATTTTCACCTTGCTTACAATAGTACTGCTAACGAACTTTTCATTCTATGATTATTTACTAATTCGAAATAAAAGGAGTTCTTTCGGAAATTTCAATGTCTTTATTCACAGAATTTAATTGGTGGCTTAGATTTTTTCAACACTTAATAAGCAGAATTAAAATATAATTAAACTATGCATTGTGATTGTGCCTGATATTCAAATGATGAAGACATAATATTTCAATCAGTTTAATTCAGGTCTGGAGCTGGCATGTCAGTTAACTGCTAGTTGTTATTTATGTATTATTGTCATTTTGTTTATTTTCTTTTGTTACATCTTCTGACATCGGACTCGGACTTCTCATGAACTGAATTTTAATGTGCGTATTGTTATGCATTTACTTTTTCTACATTGGCTAGAAACATGTTTAACTCCGCCGCAATTTTTCGCCTGTCTCAAGTCAGGAGCTTCTGTCCTTTGTTAGTCTTGTATGATTTTTAATTTTAGTTTGGTATTATTTGGAGTTTAGTATTACGTCCATTATCACTGAACTAGTATACACATTTTTAAGGGGCTAGCTGAAGGACGACTCCGGGTGCGGGAGTTTCTAACTACATTGAAGACCCATTGGTGACCTTCGGGTGTTGTCTGCTCTATGGTCGGGTTGTTGTCGCTTTGACACATTCCCCATTTCCTTTCTCAATTTTATTAATAATATTACCGTTCAGCCATATAGGGTACCATGTTCCACATCTAAATGTATCTGGTGGTTCATTCGGAATATCTGTACCTGATCTGCTGATAATCCTATACCAAGTCTCAAGTAGGACATCATCACTTATAACTGTGTCTGTATCGAAGTTCAAACTATAACTTGCAGATCGTTTCTCTTGATTCTCTATTTTGTCATAATTTGTGCAAGGACCTATATATTAAAACATAAGTTTAATAATAAGAAAAAGTCTACATACAAATGTACATATACAATGAGTCATTAATTTATGTTAATATTTTTATGGCTGGAAACTAAATAACCGTATAATTTTAAAGTCTATTTCCGGTATAGATATGTAAATTGGTGATGAAATTCCAACAGTTATTGTGATGTTAAGCCAATAACAATAATTACGTTTTAATCATTTATGTAAATATAAATGGTGCGCGTTTGTAACGACACTTTATTGTGAAATTATGTCAGAATAATCGGAAAAGCGAGATTTTGATGTATGTCCTTTCGAAAGTCGTACTACAAAAATGTAATTAACTACAAGGAACCCTTCGGCATTTTTGAATTTACAATCACCGAATAACAGGCTTATGACATAGGACAGGGGTTAGACAGCTTTGCGTGTTACAGAAACCCATTAGAAAAACTTTTTATAAAAATCCTTCAAATGTGGGTTGTTTGATATTGATCAAAAATATTACTCGACATTCGAAATGATAGATATAAAAGTTTGTGAGCATGAAAAGAAAAGTAATAACTATATGGGAACGGTAGAGGTTAGGGGTATAGTACAATTTAAAAAAAAAATAGTCTCTCTGCACAAAATACATTGTGCATGAATACTACTTAGGTTTGTCAACAGCTGTTTATCCTGCAAAACTGTTGCACAATCCACTAAACGTTGGTTCAGTTTCATTGTCATTGTCTCTAATCAAGCGGATAAAGTCGACTCTTGATAAAAATAAAACGTTTATGCAAATTTTTAACGGGATCTGGCTATTGGTCTTTCGAACGAGGAGTACACATTAAAAGGTTAAGGGGACTTACATTCACTCGAACTTCCTGATGGCATCGGTGACATATGGTGTGTCTGGGCTCTCTCAGGTTTTGAATTGTTAAACTGCATTTTGCATAAGTTATGGTACGTAGAATGTTTCTTTTCATTGTGCTTTTAATAACCTTTTCTTAATTAAGTCGCCGAATATCCAGTTGAATAGATAGTAAATTTAATTCATGAAAAAGGGAGATTCTAAAAGGTTACCTATTCAACACTGTAATAAGATCATTGAATATTGTTTTTATTGGTATAAATATTGATTTTGTTATCAGTAAATTAAAAGATAACTAAATATACATATTCATGGAACTACAATCTGTCGATACCTGTAACTTGGCATTGCACAAGGTCATGTTTTTCTCTGGCTGTTTATGACGTCTTTACACTAAATCCATTGGATGTTGGATGTGTACGGATTGATAGTTTAGTCTTAGTTGCATGATTTTTTTTATTAGTTGTTAGTGGCTTTGAACTAGCTGTCAGATAACTGCGAGTACTCTCAGATCTGTTCATTGTGTCTTTTTGTGTCGGGATGTATAAGTACCGGGCCACGTCCACTGTATTTTTATCCATCTGATGAGTTAAGCCTTTTTCAAGTGATTTTTATAGTTCGTTCTTATGTTGTACTGTTATACCACTGTCCCAGGTTAGGGGGAGGGTTGGGATCCCGCTAACATGTTTAACCCCGCCACATTATTTATGTATGTGCCTGTCCCAAGTCAGGAGCCTATAATTCAGTGGTTGTCGTTTGTTTATGTGTTACATATTTGTTTTTCGTTCATTTTTTAACATAAATAAGGCCGTTAGTTTTCTCGTTTGAATTGTTTTACATTGTCTTATCGGGGCCTTTTATAACTCACTATGCGGTATGGGCCTTGCTCATTGTTGAAGGCCGTACGGTGACCTATAGTTGTTAATGTCTGTGTTATTTTGGCCTTTTGTGGATAGTTGTCTCATTGGCAATCATACCACATCTTCTTTTTTATATTGCCCAACATTGTATATCCTTTATCTAACGATTTCAGTAGGACCGTTATGTCGAGCTGGCACAAACAACATTTTGTTCATAGTATGATTACATAAACCTTAAAGCATGTTTGTACAAAGTTTCATGCTCGTATCACCATTTGCAGGATGCACGCGGTAAGTTGCTCCATGTATGCATATTTAAAAAAAAAATCATAATGCTGATTATTGATATCTTCAACGGTTTTTTTCTATCTACTATTATAAGTTATGTGGTTCGCTACTGACCCCCTACGGATCCATAGAGGGTTAGTAAAATCCATAGTGGTTGAGGGCAGAGGGCGAATCCCCTATGGATTTTATTCATCCTCTGTGGATCCGTAGGTGTCAGTAGTTAACCATATATCGAATTTATCGCACGCTGTACTTTTTCTGCTGCGTTTTGTTGAAAAATAAACAATAAAACACAGCAAATTCAATAGATGACGTCACCATTTACGAGTCATGATCCCCCTATGAAATTTACCAACCCCCTACGGTCTCATAGGTGGTCACCACGTAACGTCTTTAAACCAATCACAACGTGATAGTTTACCCGCGGTGCGATAAAGTTTTTTGAGTTAATAGGCAAAAACATGAAATTTTGTTAAAACTCGTCACTTAAGGGCAATATCACCTGAAGTAAGAAGTATCATGTTCACAAGAGTAGCGCATGACACCAAAGGCAGATATCAAGTCGAAAATAAACTGACAACCTCAGCACAATCGCTGTCATGATGGCATTTTGGTCAATTTTTTTTTCTATGAATTATAGTTTTCAAGATAAAAGACTACGACTTCATACCATATGTTTTATTTTTAGCCATGATGGCATGTTTGTTCTCTAATCGGGATAATAAACCACAATCTTTAATCAAGATTTGGGCCGTTGACGCCAAGCTTAAAATTGAGAATGGAAATGGGGAATGTGCCAAAGAGACAACAACCCGACCATAGAGCAGACAACAGCAGAAGGTCACCAACAGGTCTTCAATGCAACGAGAAATTCTCGCACCCGGAGGTGTTTAGTTTAAATTGAATAAGAAGTTATAGAGCAGACAATCTTTCCATTACTAATACTTGTAGTGTTTTCAGTTTGGAAACAGCAAATACCTGCCTAGATGTAGAGCGTTTAGATAAATATACCCAAATTGTGTTATTCGAACATAAACAATTCATACGAACTCAAATCTAAATTGATTAGGCCAGAGATTGGTCCTGTTAATAGCAAATAAAAACAAAACACCATGACATATGGGGTATCAATCCATGACATAAAATCAGTACATGCATAGCTTGAACGGAATGCCTCGCAAAAATGATTTTAATAGACTTTGTAAGATGTATTACCACCTAATCGGGCACGGTCAAAAAAGAAGTATCAATATTTAAAACAACATAGTTCCTACTCATAAGGATAGATTACACACTATGTAGCATATATAATATGAGGCAGGTATAATCTGTGAATAGGGACGAAGTCTGTACGATTTTTTTTATAAATCAAACATGCTAAAAGAGAAACGGAAATACCGTAACGTTTCCGATTTTGGTTCTGTTGTTAGGGATTTAGTTGTGACGTTATGACGTCATATTCAATGTAAACAAAGAACGTAACGTTTCCGATTTTGGTTCTGTTGTTAGGGGTTTTAGTTGTGACATATTTAAGTTATGACGTCATATTCAATGTAAACAAAGAAACGCTGTCATCAGGTAACGTTTTTTTTTTTATATAACAAACAATTTTTAAAAATGAATTAGTTTTGAGTTCCTTTCTTAGACTGATAAATATACATTTTATTCAAACTCTCATGCAAACAAGACCTGAAACGGAAGTAGATGTCTGCGCAGATCCGAAAATTCAAAAACGCGACAAAAAAAAAATTGAACGATTTTGAGTTCATTAGTAGAATGAAAATATCGAGAAAATTTTTCGATTTTTTTTTTTTTTATTGAATTTTCTACTGTTATGGATGTCATGTTTTCGTGAAACGCACTTTAGGGCTGGATAAGTTGGACTCTGTGTACCGTCTTTATTTTATCTTTTGGCTCCATACTTCAAATCATGGCTTCAAGCTCTACTGGTAGGTCAACGGGCTCTTTTGATGGGGCACCTTGCTCCACAAATAGGGCTCTAGGGTGCTATGATGGAGCTCTTAGCTCAGACAGTAAAAGTCAGGGCTTTAAAGACGTGTGTTCCGGACTCATAAACATGTTAAGCTCGTCTTAGTACACCAATGATACCAAACGACCGGATATAGGAACTAATCGAACTATAGTATCCCTCAAAAGTTTTCCTTTGGTAGGTAACCCAGTTGAACAAAATATAAGTGTCAATCATTTAAGCCAATACTATTCATTGAAAACGTAAACACACACATTTTAAAGTAGATATACTGAATACCGCCATCTTGAATTGTAGAACAGTTCTTATTTTTTGTACTTTTAGGACCGATTTGCAATCAATGGTTAAGAGGTATATTGAAATGAAGAAAACAAGTGATTTATTACATTATTCAGTTTGATTGATCAAAAACCAAATATTTGTGTTTGTTCAAATCAAATTGCTAACTTCAAGCAGAGATAAGCGTCTTGTGACTTACGTTAAACCATACCTTTTATTACATTTTTGTAAAAAAGCATTGTCAAATCTACATTCTTGCAAAGTATATGAAAATTCTATCTGATTAAATGTTTCCCAATCATCAACACATACGTTACGTTAGATATTAGTATTTCGTTAAAAATCTATAAAACTATAAATAAAGGCAACAGTGGTATACCGCTTTTCGAAGGCCATAAATCGATGACGAGAAAACAAATCCGGGTTATAAACTAAAGCTAAGGGGAAGACATCAACTATTAGAGTAAAACAAATGTAAAAATTACACTATAAAAAGTGTAATCAAAGACAAGCATTTTCGAAGAAATGGAAACAATTTAACAGATTTCATGAAGATTTGGACATATTGACTAACCTGTCGTCAATTCTACATATACCACACAAGCAATTAAAGTTATGAAAACACTAACAAGCTTATTCATGACTGTACTGCTATGTGGTCAATAATATTTCAAACACTAGAATGCATGTCATATCATTTGTACTTAGTTTAAATTTTTCTTATAATAGACATTTCGGAATAACGTTGTAAATTTCCACTGAAAATATATTCTATTAATTTTTGTATCGACCAATAAAAAAATGCTAAAAACATTGCATGTCAATGTATTGCTTTCGTCAAAACTTATTCCGATCAGACTTGGGGTCAATTACAATGGAATGTAATTAATTAAAGGACACATTACATTGCAAAAATGATCAATTACACTAATTACACATTACACAGTTTTTGAAATGTAATTGACTCATTTGATCTTCCGATAAAATGAATCAATTTCAAAGTGTAAAATCGTATCGCTAAGTGATAATATTATCAATTTAAGTAGAATTTCTCTGTGACAAGGTTTCTTAATTGATCAAAAATGAAAATTAACAAGACGTTTAAGTGTATAACAACTTATAATTCGATCATATATAGCCAAATGTGAGAACATAAAGCACGCAACGTCTTAACAAAGATTAAGATCCTTTTTTTTCTGACAAAGGTTTTATTCAAATGAAATATTTTAAATATGACACCGTATTTCAAACTGCCAAATATGTTATATGATACCTTCTTCCTGGTCCAATTCCTGGTAATTTTATGCAATGTCTATGAATAGAACATGGCGTATTAGCATTCTAATCTATATCAAATTTGCAACTTCATTTACTGTGAAATTGAATAAGGTTTCAAGTCATGCTCAAACGATGGTTTTTTACGCTTCATTACGTCTGCTTATTTCATAAACACAAGAAAGTTTAGTTTATGAAATTAACATTTAAATGACGAGATGTATGATTTTTTGCGAATAGACATAATACTAACTATAATATTTGCAATTTTTGGTAATATATTTCACCATCTTGAACGAAAAAAAAATACTGTTAAAATGTAAATAGTGCAGAAACTGATGACCGTGCATGGGGATGAGTGAAATCTTTATTTTGTAAAAAAAAAAATCGTTTTATTTCATTATCTTCTTTTTTCTATTTTTCGACAGGCACCTCGTCTCCCTTTACATCTCGAACTTTGCCCAAACTCAACTAAAACCATAGTTGAACTCTGATTTAAACTTTTGTTTTTTGAAAATAATAAGACTAACACTTGCCGTGTAACAGACCAGCTACTGATACATCAGAATGAGTTTTTTTGTGAAAGTACATAACTAGAAATCATTCTTTCTACACTCGACATTTCTTTAAACATCACATTCTGTCCTGATGCTGCCGCAAATATTTACAAGTTGCCCAACTTAATCCAGGGGGGCTACTGGCGGAAAGGGAAAGTTTCAGTCAACAACTGGTGTTTAATAGTTTATAAAGTTATTCATATTCCCGACACGATTTACTAGAAAGTTTTAAGCTATTGGTTTAGCAGAAAATGAAAAAGAATATTTTTTGAAAGAATCAAAATAGATGGAACGTCGCGTTATGAATCATTTGGCGCTCGTGTCATTCTAAAAAAAATCAAAATAGATGAAACGTCGCGTTATAAATCATTTGGCGCTCGTGGCATTCTAAACAAAATCAAAATAGATTGAACGTCGCTTCATGAATCATTTGGCGCTCGTGTTCATTTATAAGTTCATTGTACAAAGTGAAATTTTATTCATATGAACCTCAGGTAAAATTCATATGAAATTCACGTTAAACAAGCTTATAAGTTAAACTTGCCTGAAATCAATTCTTGTGAGTTTCTGTATGTCAATACTCTAACTGCTCACTTTTGCTTGGTGTAAAGTGACACAACAATGGTCATATCGATATAATTCAAGCCCCCTAAAGTCTATTTTATAATGACATGTTAACAAAACTTTATTTTCATGACATGTACATTAGCAATGATATAGAATCCAGTGTCATCCTTATTTCATCGTTGAGCTCCATGCTCAAAATCATGGCCTGTTGCACTACTGGTAAGTCGACGGGCTTTTTTATGGGTCACCTTGTTCTAATTATAGAGCTCTTGGGTCATATGATGTGTTCCTAACTCAGTCAGTAGGGATCAGCTTAACATAAGTATGTTCTGAGCTCATACAAATGTTGATCCAATCTTATTACATCAATAATACTGCACAATCGGATATAGAAACTAATAGAATTAAAGCGGTTCCTAAAAGTTAATATTTGGGGGTCAAACATATCGATAGAAAAAACTTTTCTAAATATAAACATAAAAATATTAACATTTGAATAAAATTAAAATCCAATTTGTTTCACAACTTTGGAGCTGTTATGAAGGGCACTAATTTTAAGCGGCATACTTGTTTAAAAGACAATAAAGGTTTTAAAACTTTTTTGTTATATGTCATTTAATCAAGAAAATAAATTTATATTCAACACTTTGAAGGTAGATTAATTGTTTACCACCAGCTTGGATTCAATAGTTCACAATAGGTATAGTTCTCTGCTTAAATCAGATTTATTGATCGTATAATAAATAATCACATTGTCATCTAAGCAATCTTAACTTTAATAGTAAAATATTTGTAAAGAAATGATAGCGATATGTTAAAATGTTTTATTTGTGGCACTAAAACAAGGTTGATGACACATTTTTTTCATTAAACCTATACTAAAACTTATTTTTCTCAAATTTAATATCAAGATTCTATCGCATAGCTTTTTTTCATGAACAGTCTATGAATTTTTTTAAGAAGACTGGGACTTCAATATATATTTACTTACCTGTCGTCAATTCTACATATAATACAAAAGCAGTTAAAGTCAGGAAAACAGTAACAAGCTTTTTCATTATTGTACTGCTCTTTCGTCAATAACACAGGAAGGTATGGTAAATTAATTGTACTGAGTTTGAATTATACTAATTATAGACATTTCGGAATAACGGTGTGAATTTCCACATACACTATTGTTTATTGTATCGACCAATTGCAAACAGGAGGAATATGTTAAAGTTAAACTTCCTGAATGAGAAACAAAAAAAAACATGAATAGCCAGCACTTTTTAAAAGATTTTATCAATTCACACACTATTAGATAGACATGTTAGATACATGTTAACATTTGACAATTAAGTATGGAGAAACAAGAATAAAGTTACTTAGTAGTTAGTTTTCTTTATTGTGTTTTGTGTACTATTATTTGTCTGTTTGTCTTTTTCTTTTTTAGTTCTCAGTTTGTTTTCGATCTATGAGTTCGAATGTCCCTCTGGTATCTTAATCTCCTCTTTCGAAACATTAGGAAAAGTTTAATTTCAAAAGTTAACATCTAATTATTGATTTACTCGACAAACCAGTATCCTTCATAAATATAAAAAATATAGTCTTGCCATCGTTTCTAAGTGATTATTGGTTGATAGTTATTTACATAACAGACATTACAAATTCTAATGCAATTATTTTGTAACAATCGTTCTGATTGGAAGACAGCAAGCGTAAAATTCTCTAACTCCTTGTCTGTAACTAAGGAAGCCGACATTTTGAATTTCGGAATGTATTGACATGTTATTTCTACAATAATAAACACAAAACTCACTTATTGCGCCTAAAAATCTTCCTTTTATCAAATTTTATTACATTCTGAAGCGGCATAGAAGCCAGAAAACGCACGGTGTTTATGTTTGACGCCGGAAGCATACCTATGACGTCACCTAGTGTAGGGACCAAAGAAGATAACATCTTTTCGTGGAATTTTCTTTAATGAAGGTTTTACACTGAAATAATGATTGAAATTTAATTATGAACTTGTTTTGCATTAGAATAGAGATAACTGTATTGTATTTGAAGCTTTGCGGACGTCCATCGTTAGTTTTACTGTCGTAAATACCCGTTTACCTGTCTCCGCTCCGCGTCGCCAGGTAAACTAAATTTGCGACAGTAAAACTACCGATGGACGTCCTTAAAGCTTCAAATACAATACAGTTATCTCTTAATTATTCATGATGTTTTCTTGGTTTTGATCATGCGTAGGTATTAAAGATGATTGATTGATTGGTTGATTGAAATTGTGATGAATTTCTTTCTTCCAATTTATTAAGCCATTAATATTCTAAGATAATCAAACCTCAGTATTAAACTGTCGCTGCATAGCTACATCTTATAAAAAAATATCAATAAATTATTCCATAAATCAATCAACCAATCAATCTACCAACACAACCAAACACAATACTAACCACTCGATATTAAGAATGTGTCATTTGATACTATGCCAAATTTTATCAACCAACCAATAAAATAATCAAGCAAAGTTACGAACTTAAAACATGGAATAACTTGCAATACCAATTGATTTCTAAAACATCTGTTTTCTAAAATAATCATTATATATTTGTTTTTCGTTTATTTTTTATATAAATAAGGCCGTTAGTTTTCTCGTTTGAATTGTTTTTCATTGTCTTAATACCAATTAATTTCTAAAACAGCTGTTTTCTAAAATAATCATTACATATTTGTTTTTCGTTCATTTTTTATATAAATAAGGCCATTAGTTTTCTCGTTTGGATTGTTTTTCATTGTCTTATCGGGGCCTTTTATAGCTGACTATGCGGTATGGGCTTTGTTCATTGTTGAAGGCCGTACGGTGACCTATAGTTGTTAATGTCTGTGTCATTTTGGTCTCTTGTGGACAGTTGTCGCATTGACAATCATACCACATCTTCTTTTTTATATTATATATCTATTGGATGATATTATTGATAAAGCTGATTATGCATCTAGTAAATAAATCATGAGATATATACGTTTCAGAAGCGACCTTCTTTAAATGTCTCTACTCTGAACTACTGACTGACACATACTTCTGTAATATAGATCAAATATATATCTTTTCTAATGAATTGAATTTAAATTAGACAAGAGAAAGGTGGCGATATAACTAGCAATTAGTCAGCCACTGGAATTGGCAAAATAGTAAACCTATTTTTTTTTTCAAAACTATTCCAGTTTATCGACGAACTAATAGGTTGTTTTGCCCATTGTTTTTAAGCTAAATGTGAAGATGTGTACACAAGCTGTACAGGATAAGATATTTAACACAAATATACATATGTATATACATTTTGTAAAACAGTATCTTTTGTGTCACGCTATTGATCATATCTAATTATGAAAGACACGATATCAAAATAAGGGTTGTTAATTAGCTTGTTTTATAAACAACTTGTTTTACTAAATTCAGCAATAAGAAGCCCAAATGCCAATAATTACTCAAAATATAAATAAAAAAAATATCCGAGGACAGAGAAATGTCTTGTTAACATAAGAAAAAATATATTATATAGATTCATTCTTCTCCTTTGAAGCTGAGAAACAATTTTGTGAATTTTCAGGCGAATGTCTCTGGTTCTTGCCGCTAAGTAAAGCTATCAGATCGAGTTGAGTTTGAGATTAAGTTTGAGTTAGATATAAAAGATCAAGTTAAAGTTATCGTTCGAGTTTTTGGTCAAATTTCAAGTTAAATTTCGAGTTGCTTTTCGAGTTAAGTTCGATTATTATTAAATTTCAGAAAAACGATTTTGTAACAAAAAAAGGCAACAGTAGTAAACCGCTGTTCAAAATTCATTAATCGATAGAGAAAAAACAAATCCGGGTTACAAACTAAAACTGAGGGAAACGTATCAAATATAAGAGAACCACGAAACGAACTATAATGTTACAATGGGCATTTTCTTGACTTGGTACAGGGCATTTTTTGAAAAAGAAGGTGGTTGAACCTGGTTTTGTGGCATGCCAAACCTCCCGCTTTAATGGCAGTGTTAATTATAACATTAAAATGACAACATAACACGACAGGGGTAATAAACAGATAAATGGGAGAAAATATAGGACAGATACACAAACGAATAATAGCCACCAAAAAGTAACATGTTAAAACATATTTTTATACGCCAAACTCGCTACGTCCACACAAAACTATGCTGAGATGTAAAAAGTTTGAAAGCCATAACAACTAAAAAGTTGAAGATCGCCGGGAACCAAAAGTTCCAAAAGGTTGTGAGGCCAGGGTTATCCGCCTGGGACAAAAACATCATTATTATCAAGAATAATACATAGTTTTGCAAACAGTAAATTTTATAAAATGACTATATAATAGATATACATGATTAAACTTTATGAATTGATCAGAAATTGAAAATAAATATATTTCTAAGTGTATTGTAACTGTTAATTTGATCCTCTGTCGCCAAATGTGAGTACATTAAGCAAGCAATGTCTAAACATACGTTAGATATATAAGTCTACATTATGTATACATAACAATCTTTTTTTGTCTGACGAAGGTTTTATTCAAATGAAATATTTTAAATATGACACGGAATCGTAGTTTGTGAATCGGAAATATGCAATACGATACCTTTTTTATTCCCAGTCTAACATCGACATACTGTGTGTATGTTTTAAAAAAAATTCGGTGTATGTCATCTGTGTATAGAAAATGAAGTTGTAAGCATTATAATTTTTATGAAATCAATCTTCCACCTGAATTTACTGTAAAATTATATAAGGACTAAATACATACTCCAACAATAATGGTTAAATACGCTTTATTTAGTCTGGTTTTGAATAAAAAAAGAAATATTTATTGTCATATAAACTCTCATACATCGTTGTCAATCTAATAGAATTCGATACGACTGTCATGCAAGGAAGAGTTTAAGCAAGCTATAAAACCATGTTTAATCCATCATTACATAATAAAATGTCTGTACAAAGTCAGGAATATGAATGTTGTTATCCATTTGTTTGATATGTTTAGCTTTTTATAATGGACGTTCCGATTTGAATCTTCCTCGGAGTTCAGTATTTTTGTGGTATTACTTTTTAAACAAACAATTATATGTATTAAAATGATACTATAAAATGTAATTAACTATTTGTATGCAAAAGAGCGTGTGCAGGTCCAGGTGACGAAGGAAAGCTCATTTTTTTTTATAATTTTTGGCAGGTACTCGAACCTAGTTTATTTTGCACTTGGTTTATACTATAGAGCATTATAATTTCTTTTAATGAAATTCCCTTTTTTAAAATAGAGTAATTCAAATAACATCTCAATTTTCCAAATTAACTAAAATACATGAAACATGCAGTTTTCTGTTGTAAGGTACACTTGAAAAATGTTATGCGTGATTCATGACAAATTCTTACAAACATTTTCATGCGGATTTCATGTCTAAACTCTTCCGTTGTGAATCTCTAATGCTTTTTGGCGATAATTTCAAATGATATTTATTTGAAATTCATGTGAGCAATATTTTCCTGTGGTGGGTGTCCTTCAGCTTCGTACACTACATATAATCCATAAATATTAAGATTCGTTTGGTCTTGTCATGGTAAATGAATATCTGATTAAAATCGAATGCACTGAGAAATAATATGATTTCTTTTTCTTCCCTTTTTAACGGGATTTTGTAATCAACAAAAAAATAAATAGTTTACAATACATGTTATTGTATAGTAAATTTAATTTTAGATCCTTGGAAGATACAAATCTCTTTCTGTCTAACAAAAGTTTTTTGTAATGAAAATAAAAAAACTTTAAATGTGACCCACTATCAACTTCTGCCAATGCCAAATTTGAAATATGACACCTTCTTCCTGGTTCCCGGACAGTATTTTAAGTCTAAATCAAATGCATATATGGAGAATAACGATCAATGAATAATAATTGTATATCAACATAATTTTATCATCAAATCTTTCATTTTTGCTATATGCTTTGAATACGACTTTGGATGTTTCTTTGTTACATATGACATGGCTCTGTACTTATATATCCCGTCATTGTTCTATGATTGTTTTTGTGTTCTTATCTTTTATTTGTGCTAATATGCCTTGTCTATATACCTTTGTGTGTTTCTTTGTAACATATGACGTGGCTCTGTAGTTATACATCCATTCATTCTTTTATTATAAATGGTAAATGTATGTTTATATATTTGTTTGTTTTATAGTGATTAAGATAATAACACAATGTTATCTCCTGTACCCATATTTTTTATATTCATATCTAATATGTCTGTTTTTGTTTTGTTCATGCATCGTTGTCAATATAATGGAATTTTATGTGATTTGAATACAAGTGAGAGGTTTATCTAGCTATAAAACCAGGTTTAATCCATATTTTCTTCATAAGAAAATGACTGTTTCGAGTCAAATCAAACAAATGACAGTTGTTATCCATTTTGTGTGATGTGTTTGAGCTTTTAATTTTGTCATTTTGATAACGGATTTTGAGTTTTAAATTTTTTGGAGTTCAGAATTTTAGTTATTGTACTTTTTCATATAAAGACAACTCTCTATCTTACTTAAAGGAAACATTTAGAAAAAGTCATGTATATCCGGGGTGAATCATGTATGAAATATCTATAGTCCTTTGACAACCATAGAATTATTGTCAAATGCATAGAAAGGTTTATGTAACAATCCCTTCATTATTTGTATTTGTACAAAAACTATAATTTACACATGTTTTATTTCTGCTATCTTTACGATGAATGTAGAATTATTAGATTATAGACTTCTTTAACATGTCACATGATTTTCAAACTTGTCTAAAGTTTTAAAGTTTTTAAGTCCGTTGAACTGAAAATAACTAAAAATAAAAAAATCTTAGTTCGTAGCTATCCTTTATACAAAATTAATGTTGTGCGTTATTGTTGCCATATTTAGACGAGGTGAATGTTTTATAATTGGCGTTTTAACATAGTTCTAATAATAATGGTTAAATCCCAACTTGATCACTTAAATTCTTTTTACTAAGAGTGTTCCATCTGTGGTCTTAAAATATGACTATTCAAGTGTATTACTTTCAATGGGAACCGTAATGTTGATCAAATATATTTCTTCCTAGACTGAAATTTCGGCAAAATTTATTTTCATAAAAAAGTTCTAATATGCCATTTTTGAAAATTGTAGATAATATAATCGTTTAGACAATGGCAAAATATTGCAACGTGTCAAACCCAACGTTTAACTAAATTTGCGATTTTAGAATCTTTTCATTGTTGAAAAATGAAAACTCAATAAACTCAATAGACAACTAAGGTAATACTCAATCGCATTCAACTTTATTAAAAGAGAAAAGAGTTTACAGTTTCTTTTTTGTGATGTTTGCATTTTCTGACGCCCAACACGCGATACAATGAATGTGTTTTTTAATTTGATAGATGCTTTTTGTGTTTTTTGTAAATGTTTGTTTGTCTTGAGATTGGAACACAGTGATGACTGCTGTAATCATATTTTGACTATTTTACCGATTATGTCCGTTTTATTCACGCATCCTTGTAAAAATAATGGAATTTGATGCTACTGTCATAAAAGCGAGAGGTTTAACGCTATAAAACTAGGTTCAATCCACCATGTTCTACATTTGAAAATGCCTTTACCAAGTTAGGAATATGACAGTTGTTGTCCATTCGTTTGATGGGGTTTCCCTTTGACTTTGCCATTTAATTAAGGACTTTCCGTTATGAATTTTCCTCGGAGTTCAGTATTTTTATGATTTTACTTTTTTCTACCTCAAATGTCCAGTCAGTGATTGTTAAGTGTATTTCTTTATTAACTGATTTAATTTAATGTACATGCAATGAAAAGGACAATATATATACACATCAAAATTATGTATTGTACATTAATTGTTTTATATTATATTTATGATATTTTGCTGATGACATGCTTGAATTTTGAAGATTGTTCATAGATACATATACAAAACGATTCTTTGCTAATTCATGTCTAGTAGACATGGTTGAAAAAGTATAACAAAAACACCAAACATTACAAACCAACTTTACGAGGGAAAAACAACCGTTTTATTCCGAACTTTGAACATGTATTTCCTATGGTCATATTTATAAATCAAATGTTTACAAAATAAGGCTTTTCTACCTCAGGAATAGATTACTTTAGCAGTATTTGGCAAAACTCTTAGGAATTTTGGCCGCAATGCTATTTAACATTTTACTTTATTTGGCTTTTTGACATTTTTGGATTCGAGTGTCACTTATGAGTCTTTTGTAGACGAAACACGCGTCTGGCATAAATACAAAATTTAATCCTGGTATCTATGATGAGTTTATTTCCAAAGATAATGGTGGATAAAACCTGGTATTATAGCTTAGACCTCTATAGCTATCTAAGACTCCTACTTGTATGACAGTTGTTTATAGTTCCGTTATATTAAAAAGATTGGGTTAGCAGTCCTAACAGACATTACAGTTTAATGTGACATTTATTCTTTCTTTTGTCTAAATAGGGTCACAATATCTTAAAAAAACAAAAGGGGCAATGTTGAAATGAAACATTATCAGGGAGGTAACTTTCAAAGGGGTTGATGATACACATGGTCATCTGAAAATACTCCATGGTGCAGTAAATAGATGGTTAAAATTGGTATTTATAACTCCAATAGAAACGGTATTGAAGCAATAAGGTTTTTTTCAAAGTAGAGAAAATATCGTTATAATTGCTGCCTTCATCGAAGTGAAAACAAAATCGTCATATTTATCCGACAACATCATTAGTTTCGAAGTATTTTAACCACCTTTAGTAACAAACAATTATGGAATTATGTTCTAATTTGTTTCACTTAAACGAACATAAAATATTTATCAAATAAATAACTGGAACTCGCACATGGACCATAAACTATGTTTCTGTCATAAATAAGAAGCAACGCTTATCGATATGTGTGATGGTGTCACTTGCAGGGACAAGTGGCAGGATAATATATAGAAGGATTTATACAAGTAATAAAATCCCAACAATTTTACATTGTTAATGTTTACAACTATAATAAAATCCCAACAATTTTACATTGTTAATGTTTACAACTATAAAGTTCACTCAAATTAGCCGTCAATTAACACCAACTAACATGGTAACCATTCTCTTCGCTGGACAGTATAAAGGAAATAGAAACCTACAAAGAGAACTAAATGACATCAATAAATTTTGTACCATGATTAAATATAAACATATATTTAATTAGCTGTAAAAAAGCCTGTCACACTTTGTACTGTAATGACTTCGATTGCCAAAAACTAATTCTAATTCACTTATATTAACAAAACCTAACCCAAAAACTTGACAAACTGTTGACAACTACATCCTCAACTTTTATTATCATAACCAACCACAATGTCACCAACTGATGATAACAACTTTCATGTATCGAACTCTCTGTATAATTTTGATAAATACATTTATGTTCTAATTCGTTTCACTTAAACGAACATAAAATATTTATCAAATAAATAACTGGAACTCTCACATGGACCATAAACTATGTTTATGCCATAAACAAGAAGCAACGCTTATCGACACAAAGAAAGGGCGTGTAGGACAAAAATAATTACACAATTGAAATAATATATTTATTAAATGTCTATATTCATAGATACAGAAAGTTGATGAACAATATTTTTTCTAATATAACCATCTTTTGCATTTTCTGATTTCCATCTACCATGTTTTTTAAACAATCTATCGGAAATACCTGCATTTGCAGCAGCTGTAGCCCCATCCGAACGTAGAGAATGTAAACCAAAATTACATTTCTTTAAACCAAATAATTGTAACTTTTCCAAAAATAATTCTCGAACTCTTGTGTAAGAGATGTGACCAGAATCTCTTAATTTATAACTATTAAGTGTTTTGCAAAAAGATATCTGTCGAAATATAAATTTTTCCTCTTCTGAATTAATATCAGCACATTTTATATAATCTTGTAACATGAGAACTGGACAAGTAACATTATTAGTTTTCGCTATCAGAACATAATTTACCTCTCTGTACTGTTTTACTTTTCTCTATAAAAATGCTAACATGTGTGTCATAAAAAGATAAATCACAAGCCCTTATATTTGCTATCTCAGAAAATCTTAAAAATCCGGCATATCCAACTAAACACATTGTTACTAAACGTTTATCATATAAGCTAGAAGTAGTTCCAAACTTTAAAACCAAATTCTTAAGAATTTCAGGTGTAATGATGTCTTTCTTCATACACGGACGACATAATTGTCTCTTTGCTCCTTCGACTACAGATTTTACTAACAAAGATTGACAAGGATTATTAAATCCAGCTATTTGATGTGCCCATGTTAAAGAATAAACCACTTCATCCAATTTAGCTACGGAACATTTCGTTTGCAATAAAGATATAATGTATAAACAAACATGATAATCTGAAGCAGGCATAGTTTTCACTCCATTAAACTTTTTACACCATTTGCACCAAGCTTTAAATCCATAATTATATTTTTTCCTAGTATTGTCTGCTTTTGAACCCAAGATTCATTCAGGTAATTTAGAACCCAATTTTGATAACGTATTGTTCTTTTCCATTGCAAATTTTTTCCATCTGCCAACGCTGAATAAATCTGAAAAATGTATAATTTTAAAAATAAAATAAAAATTATTTCCCCAAAAAAGCTTAGTTAAATTTACCTGCAATAAGTGACAAAAACTATTAACAATCATAAAAAAACGTTAATATTTATATTTATATACAACAAGCACTAACGTGTATACGCTTCACTTCTCTAAAAATCAAAATCCACTGTTTTACCCCAGTGGGCCTCAACAGTCACATTTTTATCCCAATACTGTTTGCCCAAGTGGGCCTAAACAGTACTCTTGTTTACCCAAATAGGCCTCAGCAGTCACAAAAACATAAATAAACCTTGCATAATGTCTTTTCATATACTATCAGAAATTTACCCAAAATGACAAAAATACTTCATTCATATCTCTTGACTATCTAATATATTATTTATCTATACGACAAAGTCATTCACGTATTTTACTATAAAGTATAATAAAGATTACTAAAACTGTCATGACTATAGCAATGAAAACTTCTGTATTATGACATATCAATGCGTACAACTAAAACGCTACCTTTAAACTTTTCTGAACAAAAAACTGACTTTTTACATGAACCTTGTACAAAAATATTGCTAGAATCTTTAAATTCTAAAATATTTGAAATGAACTGTTTATAATGCAATAAGAAAGGCCAGAATGATGCAGATGTCCATTTTGGTACAATCAAAGTTCCAATAGCTTTGCAAATAACACAATGTTTCAGTACCCTATTTACCAAATTTATTGGCGGAACTAACCAATTGTTTTCGGATTTCCAATTGAAAGCAAAAGCATCCACACCTGGAGTGCCAGGAGTAAAATATTTTGAATTAAATTTCTCAGTTTTTCTGTTATTGCTATCTGCAAACCTATCACAAGAATGTGGACCGAAAATTAAATCTAAATACGCAAAAAATTCTGAGGACACTCCCCAGTCATCAAAATCAAATATTTTACTAATTGAATCAGCTTCCGTGTTTAAATTTCTAGGTATCCACTGAATATCTATACTTATTGATCTATGCAAACAGATAGAAAATATAGACATGAATGTAATTCTTGTTTTCTACTACCGCACTGTATTATTCGTACACAATTTTGATTGTCTGTAAACCATTTAACAATCTTAGATTCCAATTTTGTTTTTAACGTATCTAAACAAGATTCGATAGCTTTCAACTCTCTCCAAGTGGATCTTTGTTTCTTCTCCATATCTGTCCACATTTTGTGAAAAACAGTGTTATCTAACTGACAAGAATATGCCGCAGCAGCAAAATTGCATCAGAGTACATTATAACAGAAGGAATTTTATATTCAGACAAATATTTAAAATTGAGAGAATGTACATTTTTTCTCCAAAACATCAATTCGCCTATTATCTCTTGATCTGTCATTCTAAAAATTGTGTCCCATGTTGACCGTGATTCTATTAATTTATATAATTGTCTAGTCATAATACGAGTAACATTTCCTAAAACTGGTGACATAGAAATAATACGACCTGCAATTCTAGATAAATTCCGAGCTGTCACCCAAGGAAGTTTATTACTGACTTTCTCAATAATACTTATTAAATCCTTAATCCTATCTTCAGGAATTTGAATTGAATAATCTTTTGAGTTCCATTTTAAACCTAACCAAATTAATTCTTGGCATGGAGTCCATGTTGATTTCTCTAGATTCGCTACAAAACCAGCCTTTGATAATGAATTAAAAACAAATTGTGAATCACACAAACTTGACTGAAAATCTTGATTTGTACCCCATCCGTCATCAAGATAAAGCACAATCTGAATATTATTTTCTCTCCAGTATTTCACTAAGGTCCTTAAACATTTAGTAAAAATATATGGACTTGACGTTAAGCCAAAAGGTAACACCGTAAACACATAATATTTTTCATTCCATGAAAATCCTAAAAACGTTTGGTGATGTTTTGATATATCAAAATGATGAAATCCTGATTTTAAATCAAACTTAAAAAGGTGATTATTCTTATCGAAATATTCTAACGCAATATTCCAATCTTCAAATTTTATTTTGTTCTTCAAAACATGTGTATTGACTTCTCGTAAATCTAAAATCAGTCTTTTCTTCCCTGATTTGTTAGTCGAAACACTTAACGGATTAACTACATGGGGCCTAAGTTTAACTTGAGTTACACATTTATTATTCATGAGATCTGATATCGCTTCTGTAACAAAAAGTTCATTGTCTAACGCTGACTTATTGTTTTTATGAACTGTTCTGGGAGGAGTAGAATGATAGGAATGAAATATCCATTTTCAAGAATATCTAAAACAAATTCACTAGCACCAATACTTTTCCAATATGAAATATGACTTTTAAGTCTACCTTTTACACTACATCTGTTTTTAAAACTTTTGTTCTCATATTTATAAAGTTTGGAGTCTAAAGTTAAATTACTGTCTTCATTATCTAAACAAAACAGTGGAGAATCTAAATAATACTTATCATTTATGTCTGTTTCACTGCTGACCATGGGCAGCTTTGATAATTTTGGGACAATTTCTCCTCCAATGTCCTTGCTCCTGACAGCTGAAACAGAAATCTGTTGCACTAGGTCCATAGTTGCTCCTTTGGGCACGAAAATTACCACCGACATTTGCTGAAGTGGCCGTTGCAACAGGTGCAACACGTGGCGGCTCAGTTGACTTAAGTGTAGCACTGTTTCCAGGTTTCTTTGATGTTTTCTGTTTACGGAACTTCTTTGCACGTAACGCTATGTTCTCAGCATATCTGATCTGTTTCCCGTCTTCCGAATCGGAGGCAAGTTCATCCGAAAGGTACTCCTTAACGGTATCCCAACCTGCGGGTGATTTGTCAGCAATTTTAATGCACTTATTCCTCTTATGGATCTTATCCCTTATGGTATAACACATATCCTTAATCTTTCTGTAATCATCATGTTCTGCAGCCCGTTTTATCTTCTTGATTTCAGAATCTATCTCGCTGTTAAAATCGAATTGAGCCTTATTTCCATTATACTTGAACTCATATGAATGTTCTGTTTTTATTTTCTTCACCACC
Organism: Mytilus galloprovincialis; assembly: GCA_037788925.1. Classification (NCBI taxonomy): domain Eukaryota; kingdom Metazoa; phylum Mollusca; class Bivalvia; order Mytilida; family Mytilidae; genus Mytilus; species Mytilus galloprovincialis. The sequence goes on from CM075333.1 coordinate 49,197,766, forward strand.
TCATCGGTTGTATTGGCTGTATCCTCTTTTAATTCCCTTTTCAGTGAATGAAGTTTATTGTCTAAATAAGTCTTAAACAAATCAATGGCCGCAAACGCACTCGAGTCGGCTAATGTCCGTTTCTCTTTGATCGGAATTTTGCCTAGGTTCCTGTTCTTCAGTATCTGATGCATCTCTATCAGGAGAAGTTTCCATGTTTAATATAGAGAGCAGAAAAAAGCCTGTCACACTTTGTACTGCAATGACTTCGATTGCCAAAAACAAATTCTAATTCACGTATATTAACAAAACCTAACCCAAAAACTTCACAAACTGTTGACAACTACATCCTCAACTTTTATTATCATAAACAACCACAATGTCACCAGCTGATGATAACAACTTTCATGTATCGAATTCTCTGTATAACTTTGATAAATGCATTTATTAACACATGCATTATTTTCAGCCAACAACTTCATGTTTTTTTCTATTTGATTTCCTGACTTAAAGCTTATAATTTCATTATTAATATTCAAATATATCTATAAATACGGAAAATCAACACATAGACATAGGAAGGTGTGGTGTGAGTGCCAATGAGACAACTCTCCATCCATTTGCTCTGTAGACTGGTTATATTTAAACATTAATTATTTAATTTATAACGAATGTTGTCTCAATACCCATAGATGTATAAGGTAAAAAAAAAACATATATCTATATACAAAAAAGAAACCACTGGCATTATAACTACATTACACTTTCAGTAATATTGACATCAAATATTTGCGTTGTATGAAAACTGTATTATCATAATTAAAGAAAACATCCATAGATGAGTGCAGTGCAGAATTTTTGTTTTACGTCACTTGATTGAATAATAATGCAGATTAATATCTGAGCATGATTTACTATATGAACGCTAACAAAGGTTTAATCAAATAAATATTATATGTATAAAGTAAAATCACAAAAATACTGAACTCAGAGGAAAATCAATTCGGAAAGTCCATAATCACATGGCAAAATCAAATAACAAAACGCATCAAAAACGAATGGACAAGAACTGTCATATTCCTGACTTGGTACAGGCATTTTCAAATGTAGAAAATGGTGGATTGAACCTGGTTTTATAGCTAGCTAAACCTCTCACTTGTATGACAGTCGCATCAAATTCCATTATATAGTCACCGATGCGTGAACAAAACAAACAGACATAATAGGTAAAAATGTCAAAAATAGGGGTACAGCAGTCAACATTGTGTTATCATCTTAATCACTATAAAAACAACAAATGTAACGAAGAAGCACAAAAAGGCATACATTAAATTAACATCCTCATTTTGATTATATTATATGATTATATTTGTCTATGTAAAATGCACCCATCAAGGAAGGAGGGTATGGGTACTGGTGTAAAATTGCGCGTTTGAAATTCGCACAGGTAGACATGAAATAATTTTGTCGTTCAAAGTATGTCGGGATGCATAAATACAGTCACGCAAAATAGATATAACAAACACTGACTTAGCAGTTAAAGTAATAATAATAAATAAAATACATGTAATAGTGTGGTTCAAAGTATGACGTGATACATAAGTACAGAGTCATCATCTATTCCAAAGCCTGTTCAAATAATGTAATATGATCGATCTTCCTCATGGTTTGTTATTCAAAAAAAATTATCAATAGTAACTTCTAATTTTTTACCAAATATGTACATATCAATAAATCATTTGACATTCTAATATGACGTCCGTATTATGCTTTGTAAACACAGCCGTGTTCAAACGAACACAAAATATATTTGACACATGCGCACGAACTTACTGTTTTTGTACGCTTCGACCTATAAAGGTACTGTATTTGTCCTATTAGAATCGAAATAATTCCTTCATGTCATGCCCTATGCTCCATTTTAACATGGGTAGGCATTATATTAGACCACATTTTACACCTCGCTAACGCTCAGTGTAAAATATCGACAAATATAATGCCTACCCATGTTAAAATGAGCATAGAGCATGACATGAAGGAATTATTTCCTAATTATATTCTTCAACTTCGTACTTTTTTAGCACTTTTTATGTTTTTTATTCGAGCATCACTGTTCAGACTTTTATAAACGAAATGCGCTTCTAGTCTACACAATCTACATTCTAGTATCTTCGATGAGTTAATTTTGAAGCATATAATATGCATAAAATTAACTTTTAATGCTGACAATGTTTCCATATCATACATTTGTTTTTGATATCACACCAAACGCACTAGATGTGTACATTCAGTAATTGTGTATGACCATTTTGAGAGATTTAAGGTATACAAAAAATAAACAGAAACCATTGAAGCCATTTGTTTTTGCTTGATAATATTCTATATGCAGTTATTTTTCAGACAAATCCACTGTGGTAGATTCGTCACTTTTCAAACATTAAACTGACGATCTGTTCAAATCGTGTTTAAATTTGGATTGTTCAATTTAAATAAAGCAACAAAATACAAATGTTTGAAATCTACTTAAAAGACAAAAACTGACTGCAAGCAAAATGTCTGACTAGTATTGAATTTACAACTAAAGGTATTTGAAAAATAACGTAAAGTTTTATCAATGTTTTTATTTTCAGTGTTCATGCAGATCAAAACGACCATATATAAGACTTAAATTCGTGTACTAGTGATATGAAAGTGTTCTATATATTTATTGGTATTCCAATCGAGTCTCTTTAATTGCAGTTATGTCCCATATGTCAGAGTGTTTGCGTCTCGTATACGCCAGCGCTGGTTAGATTAAGGATCATAGATGTTGCACTTTGTAAACACATATTTTTCACAAACCATGCCTCTTTTGGGGATAATATTCATGAATAATCAATTTTGTTTACGTTCTGGTTATGATCTCTATGTTTCATCTCGTAGAGACATAACTTAGAAATGTTACCAGTTAATATACATATGCATAGCGGTCAAATTGAAATCTTTGGTAAACCTTAAGTCAAAGTAGGGGTGGTACAGAATTTCAGTGTAGGTTTAAACTCTTGGAAATTCGTCCATACAAACGTTGAAAATTTAGATTGTTCAATTTATACGAAGCAACAAAATACAAAATGTTACAAATCTACTTAACAGATAAAGGCAACAGTAGTATACCGCTGTTCAAAACTCGTAAATCTATGGACAAAAAACAAAATCGGGATAACAAACCAAAACTGAGGGAAACATGGAAACCTGGATCTACCGCAAGCAAATGTCTGACTTACATTGAATTTACAACAAAAGATATCAGAAAAATAATTGTTTGACCAATAATTTAAGTTCAGATTTTCATGCAGATCAAAATGACCAAAAGACTTAAATTCGTGCACTAGAGGTATGCTAGTATTCTGTATATTTATTGGCATTCCAATCGAGATAATCTGGGTATCTTTCATTGCAGATTTGTCCCATATGTCAGAGAGTGTTTGCGTGTCGTATATACCAGCGCTGTATAGATTAAGGATCCTAGAGGTTGCACTTTGCATAAATTACCTTAGCCGTATTTGGCACAACTTTTTATGAATTTTGGATCCTTAATGCTCTTCAACTTTGTACTTGTTTTGCTTTATAAATATTTCAATATGAGCGTCACTGATGAGTCCTATGTAGACAAAACGCGTACTAAATTATAATCTTGGTACCTTTGATAACTATTGTAAATACATCTGTTTCACAAACCACGCCTCTTTGGGAGATAGTATTCATAGATAATTAGTTTTGTTACGTACTGAATCCCCGATATAGAAATTCGGGCATATAAACGTTTAAATATGCCGCACAGCCCTGAAAAAAATAGAAGTATATATGAACTTTCTATTTAAGTGTATATATTTGTTTTAAAACTTCATAGTAAAAATTGTACAGTTATAGCCGAAAAATGAGTTCAATGGGAAATTGCATTGTCGATATTTTTAGTGAAATGCAATCTAAAATGTATGCTTTACATCTTCATCGTTTCCTGAATAATAGCACAAGTACATAGATTAACAATAGAGATGATTTCAACTTCCTATTCCTCCCAGTTGTTCAGCAGTTAAATTCATTCTACCTATCGTATCATGTATAATACATAATCATATGAATTATACGTTATGCTCCTGCATATTCGCAATGGATAGACTTCATTTACAGGGGTGTGCTTCTGACACAATAACTGCTCCAATAGAGGTTCCAGGAAAAACGACGGAAAATACACTGTACGATACGATGTATCTTTGTCTCAACTCACAACCCGTCATGTTTTTTAGATAACAGAATACATACAAGTCTAATCTGTTAAATAAAGGCAGCAGTAATAGTAGAATACCGCTGTTCGAAATTCATAAATCGATTGAGAAAAGAACAAATCCGGGTTACAAATTAAAACTGAGGGAAACGCATCAAATATAAGAGGAGATCTACGACACAACATACACACAATATTAATATAAAACACACACAGATACGAACTATAATATAACAATGGCCATTTTAAGTCCAAAATAATGGTGGGTTGAACCTGGTTTTACCTATTGGATCCTATTTTACTGACTCCTTTTTGTCCCTCTGCTGCTATTTTTGCTACATGTTAAATTGCAACAATGCATTCTGCTTCCTTTTATTAAAAATTTATGATTGTCGGACGACCCTATACTACCTTTTTTGGCAGTTTTTGAAGAACCAATTCAAATTTAAACATGTAGTAAGGAAATGCATAAAATCAGGAAATATAAATGAATGAGACAAGATGTTTGGTGTGGCAGCTAGGGTCATTAGTAAGACATTACAATACATTGTAATATGCGCCTATTTTATGAAAATCCTTTTTTTTTGAAAGTCATAATGTTATGCTGTAAAAGAATATCTATAAAGGCAATAGTAGTATACCGCTGTTCAAAACTTGTAAATCTATGGAAAAAAAAACTAAATCGGGGTAACAAACTAAAACTGAAGGGAACGCATTAAATATAAGAGGAGAACAACGACACAACATTAAAATGTAACACACACAGCAACGGACTGAGCATTAGACAAAATCCGATGAGAATAATCAATATAACATCAAAACCAAATACATGAATTTGGGATAGAAAAGTACCGTGACACGTCTTATAGTAATGTGAATCCACACTCAAATATAGGAGAAAACAAACGACACAACGGAAACACAACGCAAAAATGTTACACACATAGCAACGAACTATGATATAACAATGGCCATTTTCCTGACTCGGTACATGACATTTTTATGCGTGTTTAAACAAATTCAAGATCAAGTCATTCTTACATCGACCTTACTTTATCAAATGTTAATGATGAATGCGTCATTCTATAGCACTACAGAAAGCTAAATATAAGAATGTGACTTTAATATAAAAAATTACATTAAATGTATGTTTCATTATAATACGTGATTCTGATTGGCTACTCTGCAATCTCGCGTTATTCCTTTTAAGTAACTTCATTACCAGATTACAAAATGAAATTCATCATTCATGATGACACGAGGTCCTACAATAAAGTGCACATGTAAATTAAATAAAACTTGATAAAAATCATGTTTTCAAGATCCAAACTAAAAAAATGTAATTATAAGTATTGAATGCTTATTTTTGTAACTTTATAGGGTTGTAAAAGCGTTAACCGTGTGCACATTTTAAGAAAGAAGCGCTTCCCCACTTCATACAAAATGTACTTCGGTATATACGCTTTTACACCCCAATGACGTTACAAAAAGAATCATTCAATTGGTGAATTTGGTCTTTATCCTCTCTTTCTGACTGCACTCAGGTCTAATAATAGTTACGGTTTATAGTTATTTAAGGCAACATATACAATGTTGGTATATTGGTCTTATAAAGAAAGTGTTTGACTAAATTATAGTATGTTTAAAAAAATTAACAGACTTTTTCACAAATGTTATTGGCTTTGGATATGTTTGGGGAAAATAAAGGTACTTATTTTTAAGTTAAAATTAATTTCATCTATTTTGAACAAACTAAAGGAAGGGGATTACTTTCCAATGATGAAACAATAATGACGGGAATGAGTTGGAAACATGCCGTAATTAAAAATAAACTCATCATAGATACCAGGATTAAATTTTGTATATATATACGCCAGACGCGCGTTTGGGCTACAAAAGACTCACCAGTGACGTAAAAAACGATCTTTCGCAGGGAAAAATATTGATTCACAGATATTGACTAAAGAAAGCATTATTACATTAATAAAAGTACGATTTAGCATTGGAACATTATATATTAAAAGAGGTCCATATCAGAAATTGGCAGTAAAGGAGATGATTTGTAAACTGTATAATTTAGTACTTGAGGAAGTTTTCCCCAATTACATGTGATAACTTAAAAGCAAAGGGAAGAAATATTAAGAAAATTCAAACGCCATTTCTGTTTAATCTTCTTATTCTGATTTTTTAAAATATGGGACATTTGAATTTTTAGCAAGCAGTAATTGCTAAGATGTATGTAAAATGTGTATTCTAGGTGTCAACAAGATGCATAATAATATTAATCGTTCACTTTCGTATTAAGTTTATTTCTACTGAAGTTGTGTAGTAAGGGAGATAATTTGTTAATTCTTTGTAATAACTGAGATACACATATATATGAATATTAAGTTGAATGACTGAATAATATCCAACGATAAATCTTACAGGGCGATGGATCGTATAATTTTGATACAGTCCACTACAAAATATAATATATAACCAGTCTAAAATGGTACAACATACCCAAAAAATAACAATAAAATGAAGAAATGTTAAATATTTCGGATAACAGATATCCTTCATCAGTATGATCAAGATGTACAATGAATCATATCAATCTATTCTGATTATAAATCTTGAATTCTATACAATTAAACAGTTTTACCCGAACATCATATATAATAGCTAGTACAATACTAAAATTTCCAAAAACTCGACGCAAAGACTGCAAAGATATATGCCTAAAACATGTAAAATGAAAATAGTAACTTGCGATATGAACTTCACAAAAAATAAAGCTTTCGGTAGCCTGGTGTTACCTTTCCACATCAGTTTTAATCTAACGACGTAATACAGTACATGATTTATCAGGTATGAAGATGAAATTGGTACAGATCAGCTGCATTATCTATTGTAAAGGGTCTTACAAATTAATGCAAGATGCAGTTACAGAAATAATTAAGTATAAGTACGTCTGAACCAGTGACAACTCAACAAGAGATTTTATCCATCGGATCACCAGCAGTGATTGTGATACAATGCTGACAATACATTCTATATATATATATAGAAGATGTTATACGGTTGCAAATAAATTAACAACTCTTCACAAGAGACCAAATGACACAGAAATTACTAACTATAGGGTACCATATGGCCTTCAACAATAAGCAAAGCCCATACTGCATAATCAGCTGTAAAAACCACAGAAATGACAAATGTAAAACAATTCAAATGAAGAAACTGTCTAATTTATGTTAAAAAAAAATGAACAAAAATCAAATATGAACAAGCGACAACCACTGAATTACAGGCTCCTGACTTGGAACAGGCACCTGCATACAGAGTGTGGCAGTGTTAAACGTGTGACCGGTATACCAACTCTCCCACTAACCTAGGACAGTGGTATAACAGTACAACAACAGAACTATAACTATAAAAATCAGTTGAAAAAGACTTAAGGTCAAGTAACAGTAAATAGGCTATGTTGCAGATTTTGCTAAAATTTTCCATGCAACCTTGGCTCGTTGAAAAACTACTGCAAATTGAAAAAAATAATGCATTTGTCTCTTTTATTATCTGAAATATTACAGATTGATTTCTTTCAATATAGGTGAATATTTGTATGGAAAGCACATAAAATCAGCAAAAAAAACCTTCCAAAATTTGTCTTGAAATCGTCAAATCTCTAATTCTACCCCATAGATTTTTCTTAAAAAACTACTACCGAGTATGTTGTTGATACATACATTTCTGTTTTAATGATATAAAAAATCATATGGTCACCGACTTCATGTTTTGTGCAATAATCAATTTGTTACCTTTTTTGTAGTGAAAACGGCAACGTTTTACGGCCTGCAACGCAATGACATTACGATTATTTCGACGTGTTATTGGATTGTTTTGACAAAATACACCTCTTGGAATGATGTTTACCTTAAAAACGAAGTCGTTGACCCTATCTTTATTGATTTAAAGAAGGCAACAAGTTGGAATTTTCGTTTTGGAATATTACTTTGGACATTGGCTCTGTTGGTAGAAAGGAGGGGGCAATGGGGGTTCCAATAACAGCAAAACAGTAAATTGATTTGGCTTTAAACAGATAACAAGGAATTGAAAAGGGTTAAACAGATAACAGTAAATGAAATTTATCTTAAAATCAGTCGGTCCAGGACCAATACAGTAGATCTTATTATATAACTGGTTGTATGGACCTAGCGATATATGTAGACTCTCTCACAGGGACTCGGTTAAGTAGATCTTCTTTTATTTTTTAAGCAATGTGCAGTTTACTATCCATAAATCCTAGGATTTTTCATTATACGGATGTGTGTGTAAACCGCACATTGCTAGAAACAAAGAAATATTGATGCTAACGTTAAAAAAGTTAATAATGTAATACACATAGACAAGAAATAGGAAAAAGAGATTGAATAAAACATAGATAAAAAAAAATGATCTACTAGCCGAGTCCCTGTGTACAGAAACGCGAAAATCATGGATTTAAACAGAAAAATAATAAATAACTGACTTTGGAAAAAGGGAGAGGGCTTAAGATAATTGTCCTGTCTCCAAGTACTATATGACGTTTGATACCTTTTCTCCAGACATAAAATCTTTTACAAACATTCATCCTACATCAGTTTACATACTTTCAACCAAGTACTAAATACCCACGATTTCGAGGGTGTGATCTAGTAGAATAGAAATAGCTCAAGTGACTAGTCTGATAGCATAATAAAAATTGGTCATAGTAACAATTTGGCCTGGTGAAACCAAGTGAAAATCTTATGTGAAAATATTGAATATGAATAATTTGGGTACCGCATTGGAACAACTGTTAGATTTTTAAAGGATATTTGTCAATAAATTTAATTGAAGACACATCTTTATTTGCAGCAATGGTTCTTGAGCTTCAACTTTCACTATGTGAAGCAGTTAAAAAGTTTTAAAAAAAATCGGTAGTCAGGCTTCTCTTTCGTGTATATACAAAGGGGAGGAGTAGCACTTGTAAATGTAGATGATAAAAGCAAGAGATGTTGTATAATTCCCAAAGGCAATATTTCTCTCACATGCTCAAACTATTTTTGTATTTTGTAAATAAGTATAAAAGGAGATGTGGTATGATTGTCAATGAGACAGCTCTCCAACAGAGACAAAAAGACACAGAAATTTAGCTAATCATACCGCCTTCGACTATAAGCAAACCCGTACCGCATAGTCAGATAAAAAAAACTTGAAAAGACAAATGTAAAACAATTAAAACAAGAAAACTTACAGCCTAATTCATTTTCAAAATAATGAACAAAAAACTTAGCAACAAAAACAACCACTAAATTACAGACTCCTGACATGGGACAGGCAAATACAGAATGAGGAGGGGTTAAACGTGTTAGTTGGCACCCAACCTTCCCCTCAACTTGGACAGTTATAGAACAGTACAACATCAGGTTGATTATATGTTAGATAAGTTATTGTAAAAGTTATAGGTGAATTTTAGTCAAATTTTGTACAAATTGAAATTGTTATTAATGTACAAAAAATGTGTACAAAGGCAAAATACAAACTATAATTCGTACACATGTTTTGTACAAATTATATGTATAATTACCAAATTACACATCTAAAAACTTGTTCACATGCAGACAAAGGAATTTATTACAACTTGAGAATAATAATATGAACTAATAATACGTACTGTAATGGGCCTCACTGATTTATGTGTGTGACGTTTGTTTATACTGGAAAGCTTCTGCAAATACGCTTAGTGACCTCTATGGCACCAGTCTAAAGACCCCAATAGATATATATAAGAAAATGCATTATGAGTGTCAATGAGACAACTCTCCATCCAAGTCAAAATTAATGTTCACTTAATAGTTATCTTCAATTTCTACTTTAGATTGGCTGTCAAAATGCTAACATTCAAATTTTCAATAACAGTTAACAGCAAAAATACAATCTCACAATAACAGATAACAATAAAAATAAAAGTCCTATAACAGCTAACAAGGGATAAGACAATACTGAACAGCTAACAGCAAATACATTTTCAGAATAACAGATAACAAAGAATTAAATTACCACATAACAGCATAACAGATAAACCCCTTGCCCCCCTGCCCCCTCGTAGAATACAGATGAACTAAGTTCCTATCATGGCAAAATTTATATAAAAAAACAACATTTAAACAACAAAGAATAGACGTTTGAAAAGTTGAAAAAGGCAGAACATATCGCAGTTTAAACTTGATTGGGTCATTTGTGAATAAAATAAATGTTTCTCGTTCTGCATGTGCTTATCGTAAGTCGGGACTGTTTAATCTAATTGTTGCTGTCATTCATATTCATTTTTTTACATATACTTTATTGCATTCTAGAGGAAGTATACAAGATAAAAAAAATCAAACTCTTTTCAGTTTCATCATCGACTAACCGCAATTTCTGATTGATGGTCACAGGAACTTGTCTCAGAACTTAAAATATACCTATATATATATATGTGTACCTACACCTAAATTTTAGGCCGTATAGAGATGTAATATTTTTTTCTGAGACAACTATTTGTGACCATCCACCAGAACTTGCGGTCATTTGATGTTTAGAACTTCAGCACTTTGATTATAATTTCAAATGGTAAAATGAAAAGACCCCCCTTCAATAAGTTATTCCGGAGTTATTCATTTTCTTTTGAATTTGCTCTTTGTATTCATTTGTGGACAAATTAGACACTGATCTTTACTTTTGTTTAATTTTGTCATATGCTTTCATTTTTAATCTCAAAGTTTCCGTGTAGTTTTATTTCGCTTGTTCGCAAATGCCAAGTTCGTAAGTCACTAGTGTAAGTGTTTTTGACAATCGAGGACGTTATCCCAACCTCGCCTCAAAATTGATTGAGAATTTATTTAATAGCTGTTTTTATGACATGGCCAAGTATAAGGCAATATATATCACCAAGGATTTGTATATATTTCTAACTATACAAATCCTTGATATCACCAACCCTATCATTCATTTATTTCAACCAACCAATTCAACCAACCCGAACCATCTAACCATCTAACAAAAAAGTGTTTCAGTACCAACTTATTGATACCTGGAACTATTATACTAACATTAGTATAATAGTCCCAGTTGATACCACCAACCCAAACCATCTAACAAAAAAAGTGTTTAAAAAAGGAGGAAACATTTCAAATCAATGATTGAATTCTGTACTTAAATTACTCCTTTTTTTTTTTAAGATAATCCAATTTCTCTATGTGTCAATCAACTCTTAATCAATTCTAGGCTACGGGGCTAACTCTTTTGACAAAACTTAACAGTATACTATCGTGACAAAATTAAAATACATTAGAGTTAGCTCCCTTGTGCAACAGGTGCCCGTAGTTATCGCCCTTGAAAAAGACGTTCCCGGAAGGTAATCCAAAAACCTAAATTCACATATATCTTCATATATATTCAAGTGTCAAAAATGAATAACAAGATGAATAAATAAAATACTTCACGATAAAACATGTAGACAAGGATACGTTATGACATGTGACTAGAAAAAAGACTAATTAATGAAGGGAAGTAAACAAAGCAACAAGTTCCAAAAAAATGGCAGCACTTTACAATGGGAATCAAATAGAAAACGATGATTGGGCCAGATTCAGAAGTTTGGAACGTGGACTTGTTGTGACAATATTCTTTGGAAAGAATAAAAGACCTGAGAAACGAACTTTGCAAGTTAGAATAGAAACAAGACAACTGGTATGGATCCGAGCACAAGGAGGAAAACCAGAGGGTTCATGTAAGTTCATTCAGTGCAGCTGATGCTGAAGATGGGGTTTATCATTTTGGAATCCTGATTCAGTATCATATATATGTATAAGTATATGGTGATGTTTCACGAATCATAAACAAATGGGTTATTGATGCTGATTATGTCAAGTATTTCTATATTGTCATTGATCATATTGATCTAGCTTGTCTAGTCCTAGTCCAAACAATTATGACATCTTGGAGGGGGGCTAGAGGGGGTCTCATCCCGATTTCCCGGTTTTAATATCCGAAAATCCCGAAATCCCGGACATATTTTGTTGAAAATCCCGATCCCGATAAACAAGAAATCACCATTTATTTATAATAAAGAGGTCCTCCACTATTTTAGGTAATGAATAGACACATCTGACACAACTTTTAAAGGAGGCCGTCCTGGTAAACTTTAAAAATTAAACCCTCTGAGTAATATTGTTCTTAATTATTTGCTTTCAAGTTGTGCATTTTGACCAATATATTTAGTATGTACATTTTAAACACGTCAAGTTGGGGTATTTGTTTTCTTCAAAATTGCGGAATGCCAGAAATATTTTTGTATGATATTCGATTATAGAGAAGACTGTGTCTGTGAAATTATATGTGTAGTATAAAAGGCCTGAAGAAAAAAATACATGTGTTTCAGTTAACATCCCCTAAAAAATTAGGATCGGTAGGAAAGCAAAATAGTTTCTTTTTTCAAACGTTTTTGACTGGTTCATATGGGAGAAAAATTCTGACTTTACATGTGCTTGTCAAAATAACATCCAAAAATCTTATAAGAGTAGAGTTAGATTATAGGTACTTAAAATTAGGGTAGATATATACATGTATAGTGGTACAGGAAACACATGTGTTTTCTTTTAGGTCTTACATGATCTTACTCTTATTGAAAATAGCCAAATCAAGTCTAACTTTTAGGAAGGGTTGTAAAGAGGCGTTATGTTCACAGACAAACGCGAAATAAAATTCCAATTTCACAATGAACGAAAAATAAAATAATTGCTTGCACGTTGCCCTTTTTACCAATTTCACAGTGAAGCACACACTTTTTTCACGGAAGGTTGTAAATTAAAAATGGCACAACACGTTGTACGAAAAAAAACTTTACCACACTCTTTGGGTATACTGATACTCTTAATCAGAGCGACACTAATACCAAGGAGCTTAGAAATTTATCATGAATTTTGGTTAGCATTTCATTCGCGTACACTGGATATTAAATATGGCACTGGCTACCTTTACTTAAAAAAAACGAGCAGAAAATAACAATAAGATCTGGATCTACTCTGTTTCTAGATGCGATTCTGATTGTAGTATAATGAAAATGGCACTTTAATCTGTTCAAGGTACAGTTTTTTGTCAATCCCGTTATATTTTAACATAAAAATCCCGATTTTCCATGGCTTAAAACGTGGCTTTCACGTATCCCGATGTTTTTCTATCCTGAATTCCCGATCTTTAAACAAGGCAATCCCGATTTCCCGTTGCTAAAATCGGCCAATTCCAGCGTCCCGAAAATGGTCTCGCGCCCCCCCCCCATCTTAAAAGGCTATGATATTTTTTCTTTGACGCCTTACATCAACAATTACGACATCTATGAAGGCTGTTTTAAATTTTTGCTTTGACGCCTTCCTGCGACGTGAAATGTAAGGTGTCAAAGAAAAATTGTAATATATAGCCTTTTAAGACATCATAATTATTTGGACTAATTGTGCTTACATTGTATATTGATCCTGTTACATGTTACATGTATCATGGATATTGAAATATTACAAACAAACTAACAACTACTTTATTTGCCAATCATCAATCCAAAGTGCACAGGAACCTTTAATATTGTGTTTTGTGGACATTGTAGTAGTGTCATAGAATAGAAGTTCCTTCATTTATATAAGTTCCAAAAGGAAAATATATTCTGGAATATTATTTCCACAGGATTAAATATTACAGTATATGTTCCCAATGGAATAAATGGTATAGCATATTTGTTCCAACAGGAATAGATACATGTATTATGACAATGTTTATAACAAAGTTTCCATTGGAACTTCTGTTAGGTGGAACAAATATATGTTGGCAGCAAGGATCCGGAAAATTTTCACCTAATTTCGGTCATTTTCATATAACTTAAAAGTTGGTGCCCCTTTTCAAAAACAGCTATTATAGCTATTAGCTATTAGGAGGGCCCTCAGGATTATAACACTTTACTGGAGTGGCAGTTTAATTACATAAAATCGATAACAAAACAAAAATATGTCTAAAATGGCGATTTGAAACTCAATCTCAACGAAATGACCGAAATTAAAATTTGACCTAAATCCCAATAAATGATTTAGGTCTTTTGAGTTTCCAAATCGGTCATGTCTGGCATATATATGACCGTTTCCGGTTACATGGTTGGCAGTTATTAATGAAGGAATCATATGCATGTTTCCAAGCTACTGTCATGACTGTTACATGTATATATATTTTGCAACCCTTAACGTTGCTCCTCCAATTTGAAAATCTGTCCCTATTTAACATGTTTAACATGACTGCAAAGTGAAAGGGCCTCATGTCTGGTAAAATCTGATACACGTAAGTTTGTTCATTTTGTATGTCTGCATTACATAAACCCATCACAGACTTTGGGAGTTGTAGAAACTGTTGTCCAGCATGGTACACAGTACAAAATGAAGAGTAGTCATCATGGTCATGATCAGTACCTGCCAACCTCTTGGAGGTATTGAGTTGGAATTCTACCTCTCGCCATCTTCAATACGGAGGAATATTGTGCATGAATCCCTTCTTCCATTAAAAATTTAGAATTAAGTTTGTAATCATTTTCTAATTAAGCATCAGTGGAATCAAGGGAATAGACACTATTTTAACATGTTTAATCATGTTACATGTAATAGTCCAGTTTAAACAGATAATAGATTTAATTCATTTAATTAGCATACTTATAAGTTAATTTAAACACACTGTTGTAGTTCATTGCAGTTGGGAACCAATGGTAATAAAAAAGGTTTCTGAATTTTAACTTAAGAATACAAGAAATAACAAAAAGTTTCAATGGTGGTCATTCATTACAGAAACAGATTCCACCACAGAATCTTGTGCAGTATGATGTAAACAAATGTATCTCTGCTCTTGGCATTTAATTAAATTTGAATATTTTAAAGGCTCTGCAAGACTCATTCTAAAGTTGAAAGGGGAACTGCTTCATGGAGAAATATCACACTTGATGCAGTGGTAGAATACATACATTCGTACATGTACATTATATATATAAACATGTATTTCTCTAATTCATTGATTTTTACTTTTCCTGACCAGTTGATTATTTTTTAAACAATCCGCATTATGTGGTTTGATTGCTCTCAGTTCTTCTTGGGGTCTAAATTCAATTATGTCATGATGTAATTATCAGATTTTCCTGTCCTCTAAAAATCTTCTTGTGACATCATGAGAAAAGGCAATCATTCCTGATTACAGATAATTAAAGAACACATGTTTAAATGCAGAGCATTGAAAAAAAGATAAAAGTTTGTCTACCATGTCTACATATCCTCTAAAAATTATTAGAGAAACTGATAACACAACCTATCTTGTGCAAATGCCAATATGAGGGCTTCAAACTGAAATTAAAACACCAAAATGACAAGCTAGGTATGATCTACAATTAGATTTGCAAGTATATACCCGGTATAGTCTTTTTTGCCTAGCCTATTTAAGAAAGAATTGAACTGTAAATATGGAAAATAGCAGAAATTGTTAGCAAGAGTATGAAGATCCACAAGTTGGTTTTGAGGTAGAAATTGTGCAGGGGTTGATCCAGCCCGTCCTTAAAAAGGGTGAGGGGGTTACAACTTACAACCATACATGTATGTCCCTATTCAAAAGCATTGTTCCTAAAAAAAAAGGGAGACTCCCCCCTCCCTGCCCCAGACCCATTGTCCACATCTAGTTTTTATGCGACCGCAAAAATTTTAATTTTTCGTCGTATATTGCTATCACGTTGGCGTCGTCGTCGTCGTCGTCCGAATACTTTTAGTTTTCGCACTCTAACTTTAGTAAAAGTGAATAGAAATCTATGAAATTTTAACACAAGGTTTATGACCACAAAAGGAAAGTTTGGATTGATTTTGGGAGTTTTGATCCCAACATTTTAGGAATTAAGGGCCAAAAAGGGCCCAAATAAGCATTTTCTTGGTTTTCACACAACAACTTAAGTTTAAGTAAATAGAAATCTATGAAATTTTGACACAAGGTTTATGACCACAAAAGGAAGGTTGGGATTGATTTTGGGAGTTTTGGTTCTAACAGTTTAGGCATTAGGGGCCAAAAAAGGGCCCAAATAAGCATTATTCTTGGTTTTTTGCACAATAACTTTAGTTTAAGTAAATGGAAATCAATGAAATTTAAACACAAGGTTTATGACCACAAAAGGAAGGTTGGTATTGATTTTGGGAGTTGAGGTCTGAACAGTTTAGGAATTAGGGGCCAAAAAGGAGCCCAAGTAAGCATTATTCTTGGTTTTCGCACCATAACTTTAGTTTAAGTAAATAGAAATCTATGAAATTTAAACACAAGGTTTATGACCACTAAAGGAAGGTTGGGTTTGATTTTGGGAGTTTTGGTCCTAACAGTTTAGGAATAAGGGGCCCAAAGGGTCCAAAATTGAACTTAGTTTGATTTCATCAAAAATTGAATAATTGGGGTTCTTTGATACGCCGAATCTAACTGTGTATGTAGATTCTTAATTTTTGGTCCCGTTTTCAAATTGGTCTACATTAAGGTCCAAAGGGTCCAAAATTAAACTTAGTTTGATTTTGACAAAAATTGAATCCTTGGGGTTCTTTGATATGCTGAATCTAAAAATGTACTTAGATTTTTGATTATCGGCCCAGTTTTCAAGTTGGTCCAAATCGGGTCCAAATTAAACTTTGTTTGATTTCATCAAAAATTGAATAATTGGGGTTCTTTGATATGCCAAATCTTACTGTGTATGTAGATTCTTAATTTTTAGTCCCGTTTTCAAATTGGTCTACATTAAAGTCCAAAGGGTCCAAAATTAAACTAAGTTTGATTTTAACAAAAATTGAATTCTTGAGCTTTTTTGATATGCTGAATCTAAACATGTACTTAGATTTTTATACGACCGCAAAAATTTTAATTTTTTGGTCGTATATTGCTATCACGTTGGCGTCGTCGTCGTCGTCCGAATACTTTTAGTTTTCGCACTCTAACTTTAGTAAAAGTGAATAGAAATCAATGAAATTTTAACACAAGGTTTATGACCACAAAAGGAAGGTTGGGATTGATTTTGGGAGTTTTGGTCCCAACATTTTAGGAATTAGGGGCCAAAAAGGGCCCAAATAAGCATTTTCTTGGTTTTCGCACTATAACTTTAGTTTAAGTGAATAGAAATCTATGAAATTTTGACACAAGGTTTATGACCACAAAAGGAAGGTTGGGATTGATTTTGGGGGGTTTTGGTTCCAACAGTTTAGGAATTAAGGGCCAAAAAAGGGCCCAAATAAGCATTATTCTTGGTTTTCGCACAATAACTTTAGTATAAGTAAATAGAAATCAATGAAATTTTAGCACAAGGTTTATGACCACAAAAGGAAGGTTGGGATTGATTTTTGGAGTTGAGGTCACAACAGTTTATGAATTAGGGGCCAAAAAGGGGCCCAAATAAGCATTATTTTTGGTTTTTGCACCATAACTTTAGTATAAGTAAATAGAAATCTATGAAATTTAAACACAAGGTTTATGACCATAAAAGGAAGGTTGGGTTTGATTTTGGGAGTTTTGGTCCTAACAGTTTAGGAATAAGGGGCCCAAAGGGTCCAAAATTGAACTTTGTGTGATTTCATCAAAAATTGAATAATTGGGGTTCTTTGATATGCCGAATCTAACTATGTATGTAGATTCTTAATTTTTGGTCCCGTTTTCAAATTGGTCTACATTAAGGTCCAAAGGGTCCAAAATTAAACTTAGTTTGATTTTAACAAAAATTGAATCCTTGGGGTTCTTTGATATGCTGAATTTAAAAATGTACTTAGATTTTTAATTATTGGCCTAGTTTTCAAGTTGGTCCAAATGGGGGTCCAAAATTAAACTTTGTTTGATTTCATCAAAAATTGAATAAATGGGTTCTTTGATATGCCAAATCTAACTGTGTATGTAGATTCTTAATTTTTGGTCCAGTTTTCAAATTGGTCTACATTAAGGTCCAAAGGGTCCAAAATTAAACTAAGTTTGATTTTAACAAAAATTAAATTCTTGGGCTTATTTGATATGCTTTATCTAAATATGTACTTTGATTTTTGATTATGGGCCCAGTTTTCAAGTTGGTCCAAATCAGGATTCCATATCAAGTATTGTGCAATAGCAAGAAATTTTCAATTGCACAGTATTGCACAATAGCAAGAAATATCTAATTGCACAATATTGTGCAATAGCAATTAATTTTCAATTGGAGTTATCTTTCTTTGTATAGAATAGTAGTTGATAATATATGTTGGAAATTTGCCAGACATGACTATGATGTCATTTTCTATTTTTATTTCTATTTTTATTTGCCAATAACTTTATGTAAATAACTTCATTGGAAATTTGCCAATATAAAATGTTGCTGATGAAGCTTTTTTTCCTTATCTTATCTAAAATGTTTTTAGATAATGTATGTTGGAAATTTGCCAGACATGACTATGATGTCATTTTCTATTTTTATTTGCCAATAACTTTATGTAAATAACTTCATTGGAAATTTGCCAATATAAAATGTTGCTGATGAAGTTTTTTTTATTGTTTTATACAATAAACAATGTATATTCACTTTTACTACCAACCAATCTTTACCATTCAGTGATAACAAGCACTTTATTTTACATTTTAATATTTTATGATGTATTTAAAAGAGTAGTTATTGTTGCAAACTCCATTAGAAATTTGAATTGATATCAGTTTTGGAAAAAGGGAAACGGGGATGTGAAAAAAGGGGGGGGGGGGGTTTAAATTTTTCTCATTTCAGATTTCATAAATAAAAAGAAAATTTCTTCAAACATTTTTTTTGAGAGGATTAATATTCAACAGCATAGTGAATTGCTCAAAGGCAAAAAAAAACTTTTAAGTTCATTAGACCACATTCATTCTGTGTCAGAAACCTATGCTGTGTCAACTATTTAATTTTAGATTTAAATAAGTTTGAAGAAGAAATCTTTAATTGATTTGTAAAATCTTGACATTTGTTTTGTGTAAAAAAACCCATGTAATGTCAAAAATTTGATCACAATCCAAATTCAGAGCTGTATCACGCTTGAATGTTTTGTCCATACTTGCCCCAACTGTTCAGGGTTCGACCTCTGCGGTCGTATAAAGCTGCGCCCTGCGGAGCACCTGGTTGATTATGGGCCCAGTTTTCAAGTTGGTTCAAATCAGGATCCAAAATTATTATATTAAGTATTGTGCAATAGCAAGAAATTTTCAATTGCACAGTATTCAGCAACAGCAAGAAATCTTCAATTGCACAGTATTGTGCAATAGCAAGAAATTTTCAATTGCACAGTATTGCGCAATATCAAGAAATCTTCAATTGCACAGTATTGTGCAATAGCAAGTATTTTCAGTTGCACAGTATTGCGCAATAGCAAGAAATATCTAATTGCACAATATTGTGCAATAGCAAGAAATTTTCAATTGATTGGAGTTATCTTTCTTTGTCCAGAATAGTAGTTGAATCAACTTAAATCATTGTTTTATACAATATACAATGTATATTCACTTTTACTACCAACTGATAAATTAAAACAATCTTTACCATTCAGTGATAAC
The DNA here is from genome assembly GCA_037788925.1 of Mytilus galloprovincialis. Lineage (NCBI taxonomy): Eukaryota > Metazoa > Mollusca > Bivalvia > Mytilida > Mytilidae > Mytilus > Mytilus galloprovincialis. The sequence goes on from CM075333.1 coordinate 49,217,618, forward strand.
AAGCACCTTTTGTTACATTTTAATATTTTATGATGTATTTGAATGAGTAGTTATTGTTGCAAACTCCATTAGAAATTTGAATTGAGATCAGTTTTGGAAAAAGGGAAAGGGGGATGTGAAAAAAAAATGGGGGGGGGGGGGGGGGGGGGGGGGGGTTAAATTTTTCTCATTTCAGATTTCATAAATAAAAATAAAATTTCTTCAAACATTTTTTTGAGAGGATTAGTATTCAACAGCATAGTGAATTGCTCAAAGAAAAAAAAAGTATTTTAAGTTCATTAGACCACATTCATTCTGTGTCAGAAACCTATGCTGTGTCAACTATTTAATCACAATCCAAATTTAGAGCTGAATCCAGCTTGAATGTTGTGTCCATACTTGCCCCAACCGTTCAGGGTTCAACCTCTGCGGTCGTATAAAGCTGCACCCTGCGGAGCATCTGGTTTTACTAATTGTTACTGTCATTTGTTGGTAACTGAAAAACCAGAAATATTACTACGAAATGAACTACAAAAATTTCACTACTTCAGGAATTTACTACCAAGGAATTTTTTTTGTAGTATTTGACTTTGTGATAACCATCTTAGTAGGGAACACAGGAAAAACCTATTCACATCTGATGTAAGTGATGGAGAAGTTACCCATGTCTTCATCTTAAGCTTACAGGCTTTTTCTTAATTATATTGTAAAATGTTTATGATGATATTACTTTTAGCTAATTTATTTTCCACATGTTTTAATTACGTATGCATGTACTGGAAATTCAGAAATGAGCTGGAACCCCCCAATTTAATGCTTCTGGAGAAAATTATGTTTTAACATTAATATTTTGCATGTTTTTATGTAAATTGATGAAAAATAAATTAATTATTGATTGCAAATATACAGTAGCATAAGGTAGCTGTTGTTTTCAATGTTGACAGTCTTTAACAGAGGCAGGACAATACTTTGCGCATTGCATGCTGATTGGTCTTATATTTTCAAGGGTTGGCAGTGATGATATGTCATTAATCATGTTAATTGCAATTAAAAATCTTAGAATGAAAATAACAAAGACATTTGAAATTTGTTGAATAAGATATTATCAACATTTATAAGTAGTAATATTCAGTACCGGTAGTCATGATTATACAATGTACATGTACATGATGTACAATACACAATCATTAGAAAATTTGATGAAAGACAAAATAAAACCTTTGGAATTTTTCTCAATTCTCAAAATTAAAACACTAAAGACATGAAAGACAACACAAACTAGGATGTAGTCATCCACTAAAATGAACATACATGCATAACTTTCAACATGCACAATGCAAAATATTAAAAAGCTATGTTATGGGGGAGATAAGTCTTTTCATTCAGAAATTTTTGTAGATCTAGACCTTTTATATTTATAATTTTTGAATGCTACATCTTAGGTCCGAGACCACAATTAATTCGTAGTGCATTTCTTTTAGAACATAAATGAAAATTAAATAAATCTCACCTGCGCTTTCTCAATGAAATTTTTACAGTGTGTTGTACTACTTTTGGGACAAATTATATCAAAATTATAGAAAACTTCATCGGCTCTAACTCAAAATATGGACAATTTTATGTTTAGGGCGTCTTGAAATCTTTTGACAGCTTCCGAAGTGCTAATTTTGAACCTTTTTCAGCTGGACCAAATCACTACTTTCCTTTGAAATTCTGGACCCAAATTTTTTTACAGTGTAATTTCACCACCCTACTTCCAATTTGAGGCATAAAACATGGAGAAATAAATTTGGAAGGGGTATGAAAAATATTGGGAAGTAACCCACTGTCAACACTAGGGACTATATTCGTGAACAACAAAAATCAAGGGACGACAATTGTGGTCTCGAACCTAATAGGATATCAAAAGTTGACCAATCTTAATAAAACTTGGTATGACTAAACCTTAATAAATTATAACACTGCTGACAAAGTTTCCTAACAATAGGAAATATATTATAGACAGTATGTTAAATTCTGTACTCAACTTTGCGTGTAAAATTTTGACGTTAAAATTGAAAAATTCAACTATCAACATTTGCGGCTTTAAAAATTAAAATATTGCAAAAAAATACTTTTTAAATGCCTTAATATATCAATTATCATGTACTAAATGCAATAGAGTACTCATTTGATTTGTCAGACTTAACATAATTATTCAAAAGTCAAATTTATATGAGCCTGCGCCTAAAAATTGAGGTTTTTCAATGAAAGGGGGCCTTACATGAAGATGCAATATTTTCCAGCAATTTTAAATTTGTGAAGGTTTTTGGTTATAAATAATCCTTACATATGTATTGAATGTACTTTAAATGGAAAGAAAAGTTACAAATAACATATCATATTAGTTTAAAAGGGTCTTAGGCCAAGTAAGACTGGAAATAATTTAGGATCAATTTAGGCCGTGCCAAATATTTACGTTAAAAAATGCATATTAAGGCTATAAGAAATAAAAAATTGTGTCTTTTTTATCATTTCTATACTCATGTGACATGAAACAACAAATCTGAGTACAAAAAGACTCTTGCATTTAACTTTTCTTGCAGACAGTATGGTCTGATACAAAGATTTTTGCCTTTTTAGTGAAAAACTTGCATGCAATTTTAGTCTCAACAGGCTTATATTTGAACCACTTGCTATTCTACAGAAGAAAATAAAGATATTATGTGAAATGAAACTGGTACAATAGACATTGTAAAGTGCTTTTTATACAAACTTAGTAAGGTCTATATCACGGACTTCAACTTATGTGTACCATTTAGCTCCCCACTTTTGACTTCTTCCAAACAGGGTCTTAAACAATGGTCATTTATACAACACATTTGCACATATTGTCTGAGATAACCTTCTTTTCTGTAGATTCAGAGTTCATAAATAAGTAATAGAACTGGATAAAGGCATAGAAACACAAATATTGACACTTAAAAACCTGTCAGATAGAAAGTCAGGATGACATTTATGCATCAACATTGAAAAAGCTATAAAATGCCTATTTTGACCATAAAATACCAAAATTGGTAATTTTTGCAGAAATTCTATAAGATAAAAGTTTAAATCCTTTAGTTTCATGCTATTTCACAAATTATCACCATCAAATAATTTAGGGAAGTTGCCAAAGTACAGATTCTATATTTACAGATTTCACCTCTTAGGTCTGAGACCACAATTAATTCGTAGTGCATTTCTTTTAGAACATAAATGAAAATTAAAAAAATTTCACCTGCGCTTTCTCAATGAAATTTTTACAGTGTGTTGTACTACTTTTGGGACAAATTATATCAAAATTATAGAAAACTTCATCGGCTCTAACTCAAAATATGGACAATTTTATGTTTAGGGCGTCTTGAAATCTTCTGACAGCTTCCGAAGTGCTAATTTTGAACCTTTTTCAGCTGGACCAAATCACTACTTTCCTTTGAAATTCTGGACCCAAATTTTTTTACTGTGTAATTTCACCCCCCTACTTCCTATTTGAGGCATAAAACATGTAGAAATAAATTTGGAAGGGGTATGAAAAATATTGGGAAGTAACCCACTGTCAACACTAAGGACTATATTCGTGAACAACGAAAATCAAGGGACGACAATTGTGATCTCAGACCATATTCTTCCACAATATTTGTCCAAGGTTTTTTGTTTTATTATTCACAAGAAAGTTTATCTTATTATTTTCACAGAGATCGAGAAATTTAATGCAATTATGTAACAGTTTCTTTATTAAATAATGAATTATTTTGCCCTACAGAAATCCCAATTTTATAAAGTCTTTATGTGAAAGTCAGTTTTCCATATGTAAATTTGACGGAGAGATGCTTGAATTGTTCAAATTGGAATGAAAACCTAAGTTGTTGCGCCTCCTCTGACCTGAGCTTTTTTTTTTAATTTAAGAACATTTATAGTTTAAATTTTTGGGATCAATATGATAAAAACTATACAAGTTACTTTGATAATGAATTCTTTAAAATTACAAGATCTACGCTTGACATATATTTTATTTGATCTGAATTCTATAAGTTATCATATATATGTACATTATATAATGTTCAATATATTTTAAAATATTTTTGTGACCGAAATATTGTATTGTTGACTTATTGAATTTCATTTTTCAGTTGACATTGCTAGGTATTTTGTGCATATAAATCTATGGGTCAAATAGATATTGAATTTAAAGTGTTTATTTATCTTGCAGATATTATTGATTTTTTAAAAACTGATTTATGTATATGCATTGTATATCTGTCTAAGGATTTTTATAGAATGTATAGTAAGATATACAAGTCTTTGATCTGTCCTATTAAAATCAAAGTTGAATTAGATATACAATCTATATATAGCTTCAGCTGACCCTTAAACAAAATGTGTACTAGTTCAGTGAAAATGGACATACATAACATGTACCTTCTTGTTATGCTATTATAAATATGTGAAGGTTGTTGGCTCACTAATCATATTTTTTAATCAAATTTTATTTTGTTATTTCAAAATGTTTATCATTGTTTATAGTAAAAGATTGTATGAGTACCAGTAAATGTCCAAGCATTACATTGTTCTTCTTAATGCTTGCATTATGACCTAGCTTTCAAGCATCAGGTCTCACAAACCATAAAGATCATTGGGATTGAAGTCTTCATATTTTCCATTATAATAAATTATCATTAATGGACCATGGAGGAATTTGGGAAATACCTATTATCCCATTACATCTGTGAGTTTCATTTATGTGGAATAGACAATGGGAACTCCTTTTCCATCAATCATGTACAATTAAACTGTGCCACTGAAACATTGTATTATGTAGTTGATGAAAATTTTCCTCATTTATAAGCCTCCATTTCCTTACAGTGTAAGCTTATACTAAAATTGTATACCTCTCATTGAGTCTTCCTGGAGTTTTGTTTGAAGGCTATCCAAAAACAATTGATATTTATATTGATAACATTTCTTATTAGTGTGTCCCTCTCGTGTAAATAATGAGAAATGTATCTGGGAAACAGTTACTTAGAATATAAAAGGAAATTTAATGAATATGAAGTATCACCCGTGTTCACAAACTTTCTCTGACTAACTTGGTTTGTGAACCTGTTTAATACACGTTCAAATTTTTTGTGGTTTTTATAAAAAAGAAGACAAGGTGTGATTGCCAATGAGACAACTCTCCACAAGAGACCTAATGGCACAACAAATTTATTTAGTAAATTTTTCTCATACTAGTTGTATGTAGAAGCAAACATGGCAAAAGATGACAAGTATATCAGGTGTATGGAATAATTGTAAGGTAAACAAGTCTGTCTGGCAGTTTTCATATGATTCGGACCTTATTTTCATGGGAAGGAACAGCACTCTCTGTCTGCATGGTCTGACATGGTTCATCTGACTGTCATTTTCATGGATCGTTGATAATGTTTATGTGACACTTGTGGTAAAACCTTCATATTAAGAGTGCATTTGTTTCTAACCCGAAATTTTGTCATCGATGACTATCGTTTAGTAAACGTTAAGCTGCTAGAAACAAATTCATCGTTTAATAAACTTTATCGATCCCGCGTAGTCAGACAGAAATAGATTACACTCACGCACTGTAAACAAACAGGTAAAAGTGCGGGAAATAAATAACCAGGACTTTATGAAAACAACACGTGCTCGTAATTATGTAAACGACAGATGCAAAAACAAATTTATCGTTTACACGTCTCAACGATAAACGATCAACAACTACGCGACTATTTTGCGCGTACATCGTTTATGTGAACGATGTCAACGTTGACCAAAAACTGTAAGAAACAAATGGATTAAACGACTACACGCGTAATCGTTTACATCGTTTTATAGGTTAGAAACAAATGCGCTCTAAGACATTCAACGTGAATTCAGTCATTTGTAAAACAGCCTGTCAGGCTAGACATTTCAGTGGTTTACTCTTGTTTTATTTTTGTATTTTTTGTATATACAAGTACACACCCGTGATATCGCGGGTCCGTGACTGAATTATAAAGTATATAACTATGCCTAAGCCTTATTTTAGTAATTGGTATTGTCATCTGATAAAGTCATGCATGTCGATTATAAGATACACAGTTTTCTCTGCTTTCAAATCTTTCCGTTTGAACCCGTCGACCTGGAACTTATCAATTATTGGAAATATTAATTATTTGGAAAACAAAAGGTCCAGGCTATCCAGGAATGGGGAATTTTTTAATCTTGCTGATTGCTGAATAAAGCTACAATAGGGAACAATTTGACAATGATTGAATTTAGTAGTGTCAGCCCTTTGATTATGACCCGTGTATATAGCAAAATCCTAAATACACCGTTTGGTGGTGCGCCTGTCAAATGCGGAACGTACAGATAAGGTAATAGCTAACAGGTGAATATAATATTGGTATCGGTATCGGATTAGACCCGGAACTTGTTAATTATTGGCAATAGTAATTATGAGGAAAACAAAAGGGTCTGGAGTGGTGTAATTTTTAATCTACACCATTGTCCTATATTAGTTATATATAGAGTTGAATTCTTTGATTTATCGTTTTTACCCGATGACGGCTGACAAATTGGACCTCGTAATTTTAGTATTATAGATATATGTTGGTGCCCAATTAGTGGCAATCTTTTTTTTAGCTGATATGGCTTAAATGGCCAACTTTAGCTATTTCCCATCAATTTTTTGTTTTTTGCATCATCTATTCATCCATTTACTTTTGAAAAACTTTTATAAATCCACTACATGATTATGATCAGTCATCCCCAAAGTGTTTGATTTCAAAATTTTGTCTAGTTATGAAACTGTCAGATTTTCCCATGGAAAAGTTGAATTGACTCAAATTGCTATATTGATATATATATAGAGCATAGTAGTAAAACAGGAAAATGATAAGTTTTTATGTACTTATATATTTAGTATTACATAATGTATATGTGATGTAAGTATAGTCACATATTGCATATAAATTTTTAAGTGCATTTGACTTTTATCTTGATTCTATCAACATTCCTCATGGACTTATAAAACTTTCCTACAAAAAAGCTGGTTTTCCATTGTCATACTACACAGACTAATTTGTGTCAAATGTTCCAACTGTTATACCCACAATACTGACCTTGTTTGGGGGAATATGACCTTCCCAATTTGACTTGTTGTCATTAAATTTGTACCGACATGGTCAACACGAAGGGTGTCACCTATAAAGCAAGACCTGCCTTCCCTTCAGGAGCACTTGAGATCACCCCCAGTTTTTAGTTGGGTTTGTGTTGCTCAGTCTTAAATCTTTTATGTTATGTCGGGCTGTTGTCTCTTTGACACATTCCCCATTTCCATTCTCAATTTTATTGTGTTTAGTAAACTGTTCTTAGTCTTTTTGTTATTTTTCTTTTTTTGCAATAGCATTGTTAATTTATAATTTTTTATGCCCCACCTACGATAGTAGAGGGGCATTATGTTTTCTGGTCTGAGGCTCCGTTCGTCCGTCCGTCTAGGTTAAAGTTTTTGGTCAAGGTAGTTTTTGATGAAGCTGAAGTCCAATCAACTTGAAACTTAGTACACTTGTTGCTTATGAGATGGTCTTTCTAATTTTTAAGCCAAATTAGACTTTTGACCCCAATTTCACGGTCCACTGAACATAGAAAATGAAAGTGGGAGTTTCAGGTTAAAGTTTTTGGTCAAGGTAGTTTTTGATGAAGCTGAAGTCCAATCAACTTGAAACTTAGTACACTTGTTGCTTATGATATGATCTTTCTAATTTTAATGCCAAATTAGATAATTACCCAATTTCACGGTCCATGGAACATGGAAAAGGATAGTGCGAGTGGGGCATCCGTTTACTTTGGACACATTCTTGTTGACTTATGACTTGATATCTGCTTTGGAATTCTCTCATCTCTTACTCCAATCAAATTTCGTTCATCATTTCTCCCCTAATCCTAGTTTGCATATTGCATCCACATCTGTCTGTCTGTGCCTTTACTCTTAATACCATGTTTATTCAGATAAATATTTATATACAAAAAGATATACTTTAAACATTTGAAATAAAAAGCTCATATCAGTTCAAACAGAAAAAAAATGAAAGAACCCTGGGTATCAAATTCATATTTGATAAATTGATATTATGTAAATTGTTAGGAGAGCAATTCAATCTATAGAAATTAACTTAATATCCCATTTGTTTGTTATGAAATTGATATTATGTAAATTGTTAGGAGAGCAATTCAATCTATAGAAATTAACTTAATATCCCATTTGTTTGTTATGAAATTGATCTATATATCTAGCTTTTTAAGACTTCTTTATAATAATTAGTGCTCCTCAATTACAATCTTAGATTTTAACTATAAGAAGGTTATCTGGAATTGTAAACAGAAGTTATAATGGGTGTATATATAATTACACAGCATACAAAACATACAATTGTATGTAGAGTGTGAATTTACATTTTTGTTGAATGGGGTTCTTTGATACTACACTCTTAAATAGGCTAAATTTATTGTAAAGATACTTATTCTTTCCTTAAGAAAACCCCACTTAAGTTCTATTTATATAAACTGTTGAAATCTATTATGAAGACATTTCATATGGTCAAGAAATATATGGTGCACAAGATATATATAATGCACATGAATCAAATATACAATCTCTTGATCTCTTGCAGTGATATTGTTGGATTTTTTCAAAACTACCTCTACCCTTTTTTATTGGGAAAATATGCGTAATTTTCATCAAATTGGGAAATTTAGATTAAACCATGAATTTGACTGAAACTTCAATTTACGGACCCCCTTTCAAGAGTCAAACCCTGCTTTGAAATAAGACTCCTTTTAGTCAGTGATGATACATAAATACACCCTCAAATCTGCACATATAGTAATTGAAGGCATGAAAAATGAATAAACTAGTGTTTTTCAGTGTGTATTCATGCAAAATTTCTACTGACAATGACTGAGACTGCACTGTTGGAAAAAAGTTGTCTTTTGGGCCAAAATAAAAAGATTGTATGTTTGCCCAAACGCGACCGACCCAAAATAAACCCGCCGACTCAAATTCTTTTTTTGACGTTTTTTAGAAGAATTTTTTTTTTTTGCAAATTTTTTCGTGTCTGCTCCGTCATCGTATAAAACTTAAAGTTTGTCGTCTTTGCGTTTGAAAGTAACTATGAATAAGATTAAAAGAAAGCGCATAAGAGATGCAGTTAATCGATATTCGATGAACAGAACAGAACATATTTTATTTCCAATTAAGGGCCCACAAGGGGCATACAGAGCATACATGAATAAGGCAAAAGAATATTGATTTGCATAGATACATAGATACAAACAATTTTTACATACAGTTACAATACAATTACTAACTCATATTCACTTTAATAAATTTACCAACAGCATTAAGGACCTGATTGTCTTCACAGTTTAATAAATAAATAAATTTATGCTGATTATCAAGTGTAGAAAAATTCGGAATTCTTTGGCAAACAAAGTCAAAGAGAGCATCTCTATCCGATTTAAAATTTTCACAGTTAGTTAAAAAATGGATTTCATCTTCAACACAGCCAGAGGAGCATTTTTTGCAAATTCTTTCATTTCGTGGAATATTTGAAAAACGACCAACTTCAATTTGAAGCTTATGAGCAGAAATACGTAATTTGCATATAGATCTTCTAAAATCAAAGTTCTTAATTAAAGAAAGATAATTTTCATAACCAAAATTCTGCTTAAATTTTACATAATTAAACAGTTTTCCATCAGAAGCTTTGTTTTGGCTAGCATACCAATTGCTAATATATTTAGTGTGAATTAATTTACTAGATATGTTCAAAAATTTGTATTGTCCGAAATGTTTTACTTCTTGTTTAATTTCAAAAACTTCTAATACTTTTTTAACAAATGAGAACCAAGAAGTTATGTTAGATTTGTGAAGCTCTTGGCTGCATTTATAAGCATCTTTCAATAGACTGAAATCAGTTGTAAGATTTTCAAATCTATACCAGTATTTTACAATTGACTTTACAATATCATAATGTAAGGGGAAACGTCCCAGTTCTGATAATACAGCAAAATTGACACTCCTTTTGTGTACACCAAGTATAAATTTAGAAAATTTAAGATGGAGATTCTCACACTTAAGATTTTTAAAAACATTTTCAAGATTAAATAAGGAAGACTGTAATTTATTACAAGAGACATTATAACCTCCCCATACCTCTGAATTATATAACAGAATGGGTTTAAGGGTATGATCAAAAATATGAACACAAGATTTTATTCCAGGAGACAAATTGATAAAATCCTTTCTAAGTTTATAGTAGGCCTTAAGAGCCTTATTATAAAGTTCAGTTTTAGCTAGATGAAAACTTCCAGATGCAGTAAAGTGAACACCTAAATATTTGTAATGAGCGACACAGTCAATCAAGTTATTCTGCAGTCGAAAATTTGCCTGAATTTTCCTTCCAGCCTTATTAAAAATTATGACTTTAGTCTTTCTAATATTAACTTTCAGGCACCAGTCAGCACAATATTTTTCTAGCTGATCAAGTCTACTTTGAAGCCCTGTGGCTGATGTTGACATAATCACAATATCATCCGCATACATCAAACAATTTAATTTCTCCGAGTGCAGGGAAACTGCATCCAGACAGGAGTCAAGATAAGATGGGAAGTCATTTATAAAAATTTTAAATAATGAAGGACTCAAGTTGTCTCCTTGTCTTACACCTAATTTAATGCTAAAAGGGTCAGTGAGAGAAGCTCCAACTCTTACACATGCTTTACTATTATTATACATATCTGATATAATATTATAAAATAAAGTACCAACTTTCATATTAATAAGCTTCAGTTTAAGACCTATATGAATTACACTGTCGAATGCTTTGCGAAAGTCTACAAAACAAGTATATAGTCTACCCTCTTTACTGTGACAGTATTTGTCTATCAGTGTTTTCAAAATAAATAATATGTTCTCTGTTTTTATGTTCTGACTTAACGAACGTAAAGAAGTGAAACATGTGAAGTGGCACAGTTTTTTTTACGCTCTAGTTGTCTGTACTACCAAACCCTTACCTATATGCTCAATGTTAATTTCATCGTGTAAACGAATATCTGATAAGAATATTCAGGTAGATTTGTTCAAAACCATGTGCAATCGAATATTTTCAATGTTATTCTGACAGGAAATGGATCCGGAAGTTGCGAATATACAATCTTGCAAGAAGATTTTGTTTTTACTGAATAAAAAGGAATTATTTCTTGATAAATTGTTGTCTTTAACTATAATCTTCCTTTATCATGTGAATTAGATGCCTTTTTTTCAAATAGTTCAAATTTACAAGTCTTAGTTGACAAGATCAGTACGTTGCTGTTTGGGAGAATTTGATAAAACTATAATTGCTCACAGAATCAGAATATAATCTTAACTGAATGTAACTCCTTCTGAATAATTTATTGCAATATAAATATAAATCCCCTTTGACAAGAGAAATCTGGCTTTTGTCAGAAATATTTTTTTCACATGTGCAAAAGTAAACACATGTTATGGTGGGATTTTTATACAAATTTGTGAGGAAGCCTCTGGAACCTGATGACCTAAAAATAAAATAGTCTTCAGAAAACGTTAACTTTATGCAATTATACTTTATCAATAATGATTATTTTCAAAAATTTGAACTTGATTATTTAAAGAAATAAAATTATAACAAATATGTTTTTAGTTTGGAGATTCTACAGAACATGCTTTGATCTATTTATAGCCAAATTAGTTTACCTGTGTGATAATGTTAAGAAATGAATGCTTCTTTTTGTAAATTTATTTGGGTGTAAAAGCGTTGACCGAAGTACATTTTGTATGAAGTGCGGAAGCGCTTCATTCTAAAAATGTACGCACGGTCAATGCTTTTACAACCCTATAAAGTTACAAAAAGAAGCATTCAATACTTATAATTACATTTTTTAGCTATGATCATGAAAACACGAATTTTATATATTTTATTATTTAATTCACCTGTGCACTTTATTGTTGGAGCACATGTTATCATGAGTGAAAAGTTGTATTGAGCAATGCAACTGCTTATGGAATAACACGTGATGTGCAGTTAAACAATCAGAATAAAATATTATAATGAAACATAGATCTAATGTAATTATTAAAATATAAATTTTCAAAAAAAAAAAAAAGACAAACTATGGATGGTAGATAATAATTCATTTAAAATATTTTAGGACATTTAATCTATTTTAATAGATATAGGGTTTAAAAACTGCAAACAAATTAAATCAATACATAGTCAGCTGATATTTTTTTTTACACAAACATCGTGTTGATGTAACTGTTGAAAATCACTTCATAAATCCACCAGCCCATTCACACATGTAGCAATTGTCAGGGTTATAAACATCTCAGGATACAAATCATAAAGTAGACTAATTTATGTATAGAGGTTTTAAATTCATGGCTTTTGGTTGACTCTACAAAGGTTTTGACGAAAAAAACAGATGTACTGTTTTAAGATCTTTAAAAATTTTCATGCAAATTCTGAAAGAAAAAAAAAAAAGAATTTGCCTACCTACCTACCCACACCCAGTCATCATGGGTCGGGTTTGGGCAAACTGAAATATTTTTAATTGTGGCCTTGGGGAATAATTTTAAGCCATTTTATTTTTTTTTGAATTGGGATTCTTCACCAGAGGAAAAAGCCTTTATTCGCCATTAATTTAAGGCAAACAATAATCACTGTCTTGATAGCTTCATTAAATTCACTCTTTATTGGTACTTTAGGACATTATAAATGACAGGGCTATTTTAATTATGGGAACATATAACTATATATAATAAGACTATTATAAAGTAATTTGATAAATATTTGTCTAATGGTTGTAAACAGTCAAATCTGCCATAAAGTCACCTCTATAAAACAAAAGTATGTATTGTCGGGTACCTTATAATTCTATCCTCCTGTAGTTTTACCTATGCATTATCAGTAGTTGAACCTCAATTCAAAGGTGACCTCTTTCAAAAGGGCTATATGACCAAAAAGGACATAAAATGATTGCCAAATACATTTAAAAGGTCCACTTTCCCTGAGGGTGTTGAAGCCTGATTTTAGTTTCATGGACTAAAATATACCTAAATAGAAGATGTTTACATATACAACTCGATACTGGCACTAAATGCACTAATTACAGTATGTAAAAGGTTTAATGGATGAATTTGTAGTTTTTTTGTCATGTTTGTTTACTTTTGAGGTACTTTCGTTTGATGGGTTTATGTAATACTTTAGATCTTCAAATTTGGAGTAAGGAATTAAACTGAGTGAGTTTGATCCTGTTGGATTTTAATAAAATGTATATAGCAAGTATGCATCAAAGACACAGTGCCCTTAATTAACGACAAGTTACTACAACACATTGCAAGACGTCTATGATGTTGATTTCCAGAGTAAATTAAGGACTAGTAATAAGTTTGTTTATCCTCTTAAGGGTCGATTGTGTCTGTTATGTGTATACAGATGTCTAAAGTTCTCCCAGAACAATATAAATTGAAGGAAAGGAGATGACATTTAGATCTTAGAAAGGAGGTCAGGTTTACTTTGACAGCTATTTCACTTCCCTGTGGAAATTACTGTATAATATTGATTCTGGAATTACGAAACCACAAATATTTAGTCAGCTCAAGATTCTAAGTAAACTTAAACTAACTTTATTGGTATTATAAAACTATGGCATATTTAAATTTTCCTTCCTCATTCTTTGTATTAAATCAATGTGTAAAATAATTATTTATATGCATATAAAAATGTATTAAGGACACACTTTAACATTAAAAAAATGTTTTCCTGTATATTGCATAATTATTTTTTAGGACTTATTTGGGTCATCACTACATTTTGCTGTGTTATAGTTTTGCTGAAAAACTGAAGCTTAATGATAATTTTTGACAGTCTAGTAAAAAAGTTTGAAAGCTTAGTTTTAAGAGATAGTTTAAAACACATTTCTATTACATTGAAATACAAGATGTCTGAAATACTCATTTTGCTGGCATCTAAGCTTTTGCCTGCTGAATATTTATTAGGAAAGGAATTGATGATTCTTTAACACAATTTATGTAACCCATAGGCGGATAAAGGGGCCCCCCTTTTATTCGAAAAATTTTGTTGACTATATAGAGAATCACTGAAGCATGACTGGAGCAGGCCCTGTCTTAGTCCAGTCAGTGAACAATTCTGGATTCGACACTGTTACCGAAGTTGATATAACCATAACCAGCAAAGTGCTTTTAATCTTGCACTTGAAGTCAAAATTTAATTTAGTAATAAATTACATCTCAGCCTTTGAAAAAAAAACAAACAAAAACAGCTGGTTATATTTTTCATAGATAAAAAGTTATTAATTTTACTGCCTGTGTGGTAGTCTTTATTTGCCTTAAGCTTATATTATTGGCACAATGTATATATGCGTTTATTAAGATTGGCAGTACCGGTATATGGATTTTTTAAGCCATTGAGGTACAAATGTGCAAAATATCTTTGTTAAAGGTCAAGTACATAAAATTACTTACTTTATTATTGCAATCATTATTTTCCCAAGTAATTGTATAATCAAACAACCAATGGGATTTGAAATAGCCCAATTTATCTAAAATGATTATGATATCTGTTTAATTTTAAGGTGGTACCCAACACTTTCACTAAAATTAATTTGGCTCGTTTAATTTTCATAAAATTTTGCCAAAGTATTTACTTTGACCCTTTAACAAAAATATTAAAATATAAAAAATTTTGAACCAACCGTTTTGTCAGAAAAATTACACTGGTTATATAGCAATTTGACAAACACCAATTTTGATCATTGAGAAGCTTAATAATCCTTTTACAACACAACGTAATTAAAACGTTTAGCTGACTTTACAGAGTTATCTCCCTGTAGTGTTAGGTACCACCTTAAGTTGCAAATAAACTGCTATCTTAGAACAAAAACTTATTAATTTGATATGGATAGGGACCCTGCTTTGTACTAGACCTGACACTGATACTGAATTTGAACATTCTATCTTGGAGCCTCTGTGGCCTAGTGGTCCAACAACTATATTACTAGCCTGCCCACACTGAGGTTGTCAGGTTGAATCCTACATGTGGCAGGTGTGTTAACACCAATCTTATTGACTAGGATTGTCAGTTTTTACAACAATATTCTGTGGTTCCTTCTGGCACTCTGGCCTCCTGCATCAATATAGGATTGTCAGTTTTTACAACAATATTCTGTGGTTCCTTCTGGCACTCTGGCCTCCTCCATCAATAAAACTGACTGCCCCAAAATAGTTAATAGTGCTAAACGTGGCATTTAACACTTATTAATCAATAACATACTAGCTGACAAGGTGACAATCCTACAAGAAGACAAGTCTCTTTATTACGGTACATTATTCAGACTCTACATCTCTTAAGTCTACAAGTTTTTGATCCTACTCCATAATGCTGCATGCTTTGCAAGAAGCATCAAACGCATTTGAGGTGTTGAACTCTCTACCACAAGACCATTAGAAATTATAGCACTATATTTACAAAAATGATATATGACAGATACACTCTATTATAAAATGTATTCAAATTGCACTATGGTAAAGGAGATGGCACCATGCTTGGTGTTATAATGTCATGACAAGGTTAACACTGTCAAATCAGTCACCAGTCTCATTGGTGGAATATTATTGATTAGTTACCAGTCTCATTGGTGGAATATTATTGATCAGTGACCAGACTCATTGGTGGAATATTATTGATTAGTCACCAGTCTCATTGGTGGAATATTATTGATCAGTCACCAGTCTCATTGGTGGAATATTATTGATCAGTGACCAGACTCATTGGTGGAATATTATTGATTAGTCACCAGTCTCATTGGTGGAATATTATTGATCAGTCACCAGTCTCATTGGTGGAATATTATTGATCAGTCACCAGTCTCATTGGTGGAATATTATTGATTAGTCACCAGTCTCATTGGTGGAATATTATTGATTAGTCACCAGTCTCATTGGTGGAATATTATTGATTAGTCACCAGTCTCATTGGTGGAATATTATTGATCAGTCACCAGTCTCATTGGTGGAATATTATTGATCAGTCACCAGTCTCATTGGTGGAATATTATTGATTAGTCACCAGTCTCATTGGTGGAATATTATTGATTTAAAGAAAGAAAGAAAAATGCCAAAAAGCAAACAATGATGGATAAATATATATGTATTTGTTTTTTTCATTATGTTTGAAATTCATTGGTAAAATGAAGTAATTATAGGTCTGTGTTCTCTTGTTTATATTCATATGTAACTAGCTTGATGTTGTCCTTTGAAGATGAGAAACAACTGATAAAGAAAACGAAGAATACAAGTATGCATATTATTTAACGTTTATTTACTTGTCATACATTGAAAACTTGTTGTATTATTAGAATAATTAAGCAAAGAAAAATAATAGATCATCTATGATATAATGTTTACAATGTTCAATACTACCACAATTGTCAATGCAAAGAAATGTTTTACTTATTTACTCAGTCTATATTGCAATGTAATCTAAATTTGAAAAAAAAGAGCAAAGTCTGAAATAAATTAACTTTGTGCTGTTAAACAAAAATTAGTAAAACTTTTAAATAAATTACTTTTGTTTTGAATTATTTTTCAAAATGTTTAATTAAATCTTTTTCTCAGAAGATGTGCAAGTTTTCAATGTCTTCCTTGTACAATACACAGTGCCCACATGGTTATTCCCTGGGGGAAACAAACCTGTTACTGATGAAGAGTGAAGCACTATGAAATACTTTGTCATGGAAGGGAGATACTGACTGTGTTTTATGACTCAGATTTTTTCTATTTTTGATTTTATCACATGCAGGGAGATATATCAGGGTGAATCACTTACAATCGCCACCAATTTGGGTGAAAAACCACCTCAATGCATTATTTATGATAAAACACTTTTTGTGTAATGTATTATTGACTTTTGGTTAACACAGTTTGTGAAGATATATTTCACACCAAATACATTTTGTTTACTTGCAATGTAGTTCTAAAGATCATAAGTATTGATATTCTTTATCATGATCATGGGAGGTATTAAAACCCCTCACAGTGTTCATGAGTTTATTCAATTTTTCGTCTTCTCACCTCAATTCTTTGTCGAACAAGTCTTCTCAGCACCTACCAATTCAATTCAGTTGATCCATAAGTATAATACTGTAAATTCAGAAATTATTGCAATGTTTTTATTATAGGGAAATATGTTGTTTATCTCATTTGACTTGATCTGAGAGAGAAAGTTCTAACTTACTACTTGACCTGTAATTATTTGAAAGCTTGTACAAAATGTTTTGTCAAAATATTTATTATCAATGACAATCAGCCTATTTGTCAATCTATGAATTTCTTTTCAAGAAGAAGAATAAACAGACTAATATAAATATTATTTACTTTTATGGTTCACTGAACTTAGAACTGTAATAGTGTGAAATTATAACATTTTCAGTTTTATGTTTTTTTATTTGAGGTAGTTTACAAGGAAGTTGTGGTCACATCCACTTGAAACTTAATACACATGTTTGTTATGATGTGAAGTATTCAAATTACATGTATGCATATCAAAAATTTATATTTTGACCCTGGTTAACTGAACATGCAAATGTGATACTGTTTCTGGATTTTCATGGGATACCAATTTCCATGGTTTTGGTTGGTACAGGTGCACCAAATATTTTAATGTTTATTGAAGAACAAATTGTATATAGGCTTGAATGCACACTTTTGAAAAACATGAAATAAAATATTCAAGAAAATACAATTTTACGTTAATCCATAAAATTGGTATCCAAGAAAAATGAATGAATCCACTGTAATGTGAAATCACTATATTTTCAGTGGCGGATCCAGAACTTTGCCTAAAGGGGGGGGGGGGGGGGGGGCGCTGACTGACCTAAGGGGGGGCCCGCTCCAGTCATGCTTCAGTGATTCCCTATATAATCAACCAAATTTTTCCCACGAAAGGGAGGGGGGGGGCCCGGACCCCCTAGGCCCCCCCCCTGGATCCGCCTATGATTTTCAGGTTTTAGATTTTGGTTGTTCATAGTTATTGTACTTGTGTTAAATTGAGTTCTGTGGCCCCATCATCTTGAAACCTTAGTACTTGTATATGTTCATTCTGTGAATTATTTTTATTAAAATCTTTTGCCAAATTAGGATTTTAACAAATACCATGGTTTACTGTCAAAGATCTAGACATATAATGCAGTTTAATTTGTTAACTCCAAATTTTGTAAAAAAATGTTCTATAAATATGATCAACAATATTAATAAACAAGATATTATTTTACACTAGTAATTTTTTGGAGCCCTTTATAGCTTGCTGTTTGGTGTGAGCCAAGGCTCCGTGTTGAAGACCGTACTTTGATCTGTAATTGTTTACTTTTATAAATTGCATGTGACTTGGATGGAAAGTTGTCTCATTGGCACTCATACCACATCTTCTTATACAAATACAAATATGATCTATTGTATATTAATTTCTTTATTTTTATTTTTTCAGTAAATTTGAGGGAAGTGAGAGAAGTAAGAGAAGGGAAAAACTCAAAAGATTTTGAGAAGTGGCCTGACGATGCCAGGAAAATGGACAATGCTCTCTGTTTTGTTATATTTTATGGATCAGAATTCAAACTTAAAAACTTATCTCTTGTTGGTGAGTCAAAATAATTTGCTTCTTTTAAAAAAATGTGTTTATTTGTTAATTAATGTATTATTTTTGCAAACAAAAAAAATGTTTACTGTACTTTATGTACTTTGTGAGAAATGTATTATGTTAAGTTTATTTTTATTGAAAAAATTAAATTACAATGTTGCTACTTTTTAGATAATGAACAATTATTACAATTCTGAAGTCCTACTGATCTAGTAAGATTTTTGCAAAAGGAGCCATATGTATAGATCTAATGTTCCAATATTATATAAAAAATGTATAATCCTTTAAATTTTTTGACTGACTTTTGACTCTGATGCTATTTCAGCATCCAGTTTGGATGAGTACAGGACATGGAAGTTTGGTTTACAAAAGCTAGAGGAATCGGCCAAAAATGCAACATATCAGATACAGCTAGAAAGGTAAAAAGACTTAAAAAAGTCTAATGTTTGTTATGAAAATGCATTAAAATATTTCCAACTGGACATTAAAATAATGACCAATCAGTCAACAACAATAATATTGAATGAATGGCATCTTGGTCAATAGGTGAGACACGTAATAGAAAGGAGAATGGAAACAGAGCATATTTCAAGAAGACAACAACCTAATCAAAAATCAGAAAACAGCCTAAGGCCATAAATGGTTTTTAAAGGCAGCAAGAAAAAAGTATGATACATCAAAAACTCCTAAAAAATATAAACAAGGTTCATGAGGTTGTGTGCTTGTCTTTGATGTACTTGGTTCACAAAACTCCATATCAGAATTTGGTGTATAATAGATGTGTCTAGATTTATCCTTTAATATATGTAAAAATACATCAGAATTAGTTAGAATTAGAAACGAGTTTTGTCCAGGTTGACAGAGTCAAAAAGCAAGAGATAGGTATGCTGTTTCTGGCGTCAGTGTTGACGACGGCGTCAACAATGTATTAGTTTGTGATTAGGTCTAGTTTATAGTGAATCACTAGTAGTAAGTCAAAGATATTTGGTATGCAGTTGTATAAGCATTGGCATATCTCATTTCCATGGAGATTATTTGGCTCCACCCGGTCAGTTATTGTCTATTGACTTTAAAATTTTTGCTTAGTTTTCATGTATTAGTTTGTGATTAGGTCAGTTTATGGGGAACCACTAGTGGTAGGTCAATGATATTTGGTATGCAGTTGTATTAGCATTGGTACATTTCTTTACCATGGAGATTATTTGACTCCGCCCCCCTCAGTTATGGTTTATTGACTTTGAAATTTTGCTTAGTTTACATGTATTAGTTTGTGTTTAGGTGTGTTTAATGGGAACTACTTATGATAAGTCAATGGTATTTGGTTTGCGTTGTATTAGCATTGGCACATCTCATTTCCATGGAGATTGTTTAGCCATGTAGTACCTTCAGTCATGGTTCATTGACTTTGAATATTTCCAAATCTTACATGTTAAAGTGTTTCTATTTTAATTTCAACATTTGCATTATCCAAATTACCAAAAAGCCAGACATATACCTCTGTAATAACAGTTTATGTTTGTTTTGTACATATTTGTGATTTATATTTCTTTTTTAAACATATTGACAAATGTAGGGTTTGCTACGGCAGATTTGTATTGCATAGGCCTTGGGGAAAGCCTATGTTGTAACAAAAGGTTCAAGAAAAATTTAAATTAAACAGTTAAAATTTGCTGCAATTGATGAGCTTCCCTGATTAAAATTTCACAGGCGAACATTTGACCAACATCAGCAACCAAGAACACACCACAAACCATTGAATAATCAAATGAAAAAACATCCAAAACAACACTTGTGATATGATTGTGTTAAATAACATTCTTGACCAAAAGCGTTCTGAAACTCTGATACCAGTTTTATTTTAGACCAAATAAATTAGTTTTGATTGACACTAGTTTAAAATCATGAGACTTTTTTCCAGATGGTTAAGAAGAGAATTCTATTTGATGGAAAAGAGTGGAGCAGATACGTAAGTAACCTTTACATGTTCCAACTATATCTACACAATTTTAAACACCAGTGGCCAATATTTCAACTATATTTGAACAAAAACTTGTTGATAATTGTAAAATAAACCCAATTTTGTAATGCACAATATCAGGAAAACATCTTACTATACCAATAACATTGAGAATGGAAGTGAGGAATGTGTCAAAGAGAGAACAACCTGACAAAAGAGCCACCTTGAGGCAGACTACAGACGGCCCCTGAACAAAAATGTGAACAAGTTCAGTATTCAATACCTAATAATCTGACTTCAACCTTTGATTCTATGTGCTTAATGTTTGACTCAGCCACATATCAAATCAAATATCTTTCACATTCAAAGCAAGCATTTTACCTTTTAAAATACTACAGAACTTTTTGAGGTTCAAACTTCATAGAAAAGAAGAAATTAATATAACAAAGCTACAGACAAGCATGATAAAGAAAAAAAACCTGTGGGCAGAAAAAATAAATTAATTTAAGAACATGAAGAAACCATTGTAAGAACACTGGTACTCTAGGTGTGTATAATCATTTGCTACTTTACATATGGAAAATGTGATTTTGGTTCAATGGGGATGGTGAAGAATATCAAACTATAAATAGCAGAATATGACAATTGTTTCATTTTCTCTGCTTGATTTTTCAGATTCTTGTTTTAGTGCTTTAGACATCAATATGTTAATTTTTATTTGCATTTAAATTCTTTCAAAGATTAGATTGAAAAAAAAGTCTTAAAATGAAAGATGAAACATTTCTGTGTTATTCTGTAAATAAAGTAAATGTACAACATACTACAATCAGACAACAACCAAAAGACACTAAAAACATCTAAACATATTATAATCAGAAAAATAAAAATAAATTATACTTTGTGTGTAAATTGATTTTCTGTTTAACAGAGTAACATTGAAGCATTTTAAAGCCTGGATGCAGAAAATAAATTGTAAGATAAACAACAAAGATTTGAGAGACAAGTTCCAGGAAGTTGCTAAAATGTCCGAGTCAATACCGTACCAGTACTTCATCTTGTTATTTAAAAAAATCATACATGTGCCATGGGTAAGAACACTTCAGTTGATACTGTAACAATGTACATTTATTATGGACGGAATGACCTTTTTTGGGATGTTAGGATTGGGCCTTTATATTGCAGGAATTAGATTTACACTTCTTGGAACTATGAGGAGGGATCGGAGGGGTCCTGATCCCAAAATCCCGGGCTTAAAACCATGATATCCCAGGGTCCTGAATTTAAAGAAATTTTAATCCGGGCATCCCGAAATTTGAAAAAATAATTCCCATATCCCAAAAGGATCAATCTCCAAATCCTAAGCTTAAAAACACCTGATCCCAAAGTCCCGAAACTATGGATTTAATGATTCTATTATCTGGATCTGAGAAAGAATGTTTATTTTTTCAGTAATTCATCCTACCTTCCCTTCTTACCTTGCCATAGGGAACTACAGCTACGAATGGTCATATCTCAGTTAGGAATAAATGCTTTTTTCCCTTGTTTACTAACTTTCAATTTTTGTAAGCTAAATGAGGAATTATTAACAGACAGATGTGCATGCTGTTTATGAAAAATTATGATAAATGCACTTTTCCTTTTATTTAGTTTAAAGCTTGACTTTATAGAGCTGTTTAATAATAGAAACCCAGGAAAGGCATTTTGAAATCACTTTTATGGGTGGCTGTCAAGTAGATCTACAGTTGAAATGTAAGTGAAATTCTTAATTTGATTCCCTAGGTTAATACCCCTGTTTGAAAGTACACACCTGGGTCTAATAGATGCATAAATGGAACATTCCTTGCAACTTATTTAGGATTACAACAGCGTTTTATATGTCTTCTGAATCTAATATTTCATAATTTTATTTTTCTGTATTTCAGATAATTGATAATTATTTAGAATCATTTGCTGATTATCAGAATTCTAAAAAGTAAGTATTCTTTTTAATTTAGAACAACAACAACAGCAACCCTAATCCTAGAACAATGTAGAAAAAGCATAAATAAAAATGAAACATATACATGGCATACATTAATATAAAAGTCAAGTATAATAATAATTTTCAATGCAACTGCATAAAATTCTAAAACAACTCAATTGTTACAAAAAAAAGACAACAAAGATGGTCCACATAACAGTTTGCATAGTATTAGAAAGTATGCATCACAAAGCCTACCAAATGCACAGGAAAAAAAGAACACTATGCAATTGAATAATAGTTTGAATTTTTAAATCAGAATTGTCGAAAGCCTTTCAGAAACCGTCATATATTGCAATTTTACATAGTAGTTCCTTGTGACACAGATATTGTATAAAATTAAATGTTCTTGTTGCATTATGATAAGTAGTTTTATAAAAGTATACCCTACATGTTTCTTTTGTATATTTACAGACTCATCTCCCCTAATAAATTCCAGCAGTTTCTGATGAATGAACAAAAAGTAAGTAAGATTTAATAGTTGATACGAGTCGAGTCTTTCCTGACTTGATTTTCAAATTATTTCAACTTAGGGTTATTACTTTTGTTATTTAGACCATGACATTTACTTCTTAATCTTGCTGATCAGATATTGTTCAATGGTGATTTCTTCACTTTTAAGTCGTTGGATTGACATTAGAACACCTTTACTTTCATTCGCAATATTTGGAAATATTGCAAAGAATTTCCATGTTTAGGCCACACTTATCTAATTTTTTTATTTTTAATTTTCCAGCTGCCTGAATTTGGAAAAATAATTGTGTTTATTTCCTGCACTTTTTTTTTGAAACATTTATAGTGAACGTTAGATTGTTATATAAAGCATCAAATCAAGCCCATATAAACTATTTCGAGCATTTACACTGATTTCTTGGACGATTCATAACAAAATCATGCCAATTTCCGTTCGCAGTAGTTGTCTTTTGTTGGTGTGGTATTTCTCTGTTTGTATAAAGATTAGATTGTTAGTTTTTATGTTTGAATTGTTTTACACTAGTCATCATGTTGTGTTCCTTCTTAGCTTGCTGTTTGGTCTTGGCAAAAGACCTGTGTTGAAGGTTGTACTTTGACTTGTATTCTGTTTGGACTTGGCAAAAGCCCTGTGTTGAAGGTTGTACTTTGACTTGTTAACTATAAATAGTGTGGATTGAGGAAGACTTACATGTTCGTGTATATTTTATTTTGTGGTTTTACCCAAGTCTGCAATAAAGCCTATAAAAAATTTGTTATTCGTTGATCATTTAATTTTGTGGTTTACCTGTACCCACTAAATCCACAAAAATTGGTATCCAACAAATGATAATGAATCCAGAATAACACAAAAAACTAAAATGTGCACACATCAAGGGGCCAGCTGAGGGACGCCTCTGGGTGCGGGAATTTCTCGCTACATTAAAGACCTGTTGGTGACCTTCTGCTGTTTTTTCTATGGTTGGGTTGTTGTCTCTTTGACACATTCCCCATTTCCATTCTCAATTTTAATTTTACACATCAACAAACAGCTCGAAACCCCAAAAACTGGAGATGAACACAGGTATTCCGGAAGGATGAGCAGTTCCTGTTTCTTGTAAGACACCCATCATGTTGCTAGTTATAAGTCATGTCCAGTGAAGGAGGAAAGAGATGTATGACAATTCATTAGAATTTATTTAAAGCAGTTGAAATAATTAATTTATTATATCGTTCAAGATCTTGGATGTCCTCAGAAACTAACAGTTATACAAGAAGTCATAAATATGCTGCAATTAAAAGTGGGCAATACATGTCTTGGTGAAAATAGAAAAAAAAACACTTCAGCAGTTGATAAATTAAAAAAATATCAAAATTCAAGTAGTAAATCTAGTTTTATACCATCTTGTTTTGATCAATATTGTCAGAACCTATGATTCATTGTGATTTTTATGATTTAATGTTTACAAACAAAAATGATAAGCAATGGGCTTTACTTTTAAGGCTTCGCTTCAAAAATTTGCTTATAAAATTATCGAATAGCTTGCCCTAATTTTTGGAGTGAAAAAATCAGTAGAAAAATTAATTAAATTTTTGAGGCCTTATTGTATTATTTTTTTGTTGTTTTTTTTTTAGGAATCTTGGGCAGAAAATATGCCTAAAGTGAAATCCATGATGGTGGATTTTGTTGCTGATGCTATGAGACATAAAGGAAATATTTATTTTGAAGATAACGAGGTAAATATATTATTAGAAACAGTTTTCATAAGAAATGTAACATAACTTGATATTGATCTGTAAGTGTTGGGGGCAACATTGATCATGCTTAATAAGTGCATGGTAAAATAAAATCAATGATTTCAAAAATGTCAAATATTTGTTTTCCTTACATTTTACTTGAAACTCACAGTCCTTGTTCTTCTCACATTACTCAGTACAATATTTATGCTTAAAACACAAAATCCAGTATTTTGATTGGTTGATTTCTTAATTTGAGTACAGAAATTGAGCTTCAAAATTTTATATGGCGGCAAGGCTTGACCTGTTATAAGATTAACTGTATTGCGGCCTTGCAAGGCACTTCTATTAAAAAGATTGATAGGTGATGTTTTTTATTGAAAGATGGTCAACAATTAAAGGATAAAACCTCTGATGAGGAGGATATATCCGGCAATAACCCTAAGCAGGGTTGAACATTTGGATATCACCCTACTAAGGCCAAATAAAAATATATGTGTGGTTCCAGTAACCCAACCGACCCTAGTTTAAACCCCCCGACCCTAGAACTTTTTTTTCATTTCTGAAAAATAAATTTCAAACGATCTAATTTTGAGGATTGTGAATTAAAATAAAATAAAATTCGCAGATTTCTGTCATTTGACTTTCCATAAGAAGTATCTATTATTGGTAAAATGCAAGAATTCATAACAATTTATTGTCAAAAAACAACAAAATTAATGAAAAACGTAAATGACTGTCTTTGTTTTGCAACCTAACACTTTTAAATTGGCCGACTTCCGGTATAGACGTGTGTAATACTGGAAAAAATTTCGGTAAACACAAGATTTTTTCCGGATTTTGACAATCCTAAATAAAATTTAGAAAAAAATAAATAAAAATTGCCGACCTACCGACCCTATTTTTCAAAAGTATGTAACTGGAACCACACATATATTTTTATTTGGTCTAATAGGGCCTTAACTGTTTTATCAAAAAAATTATTGGCCTCACTGGCAGTGAATGATAAGGCTATTTACTGGATTGTACAATTTGTAGAGGTTTTTCACCATCCCTGCCAATTTGGATGATAATATTATACAATTACTGTCTTTTGATGAGGTAAATATGTAGTTTTATTGACTTTTTGAAAAAATGATATTCATTGAGGCCAACGGCCGAAGTGATAATCAGTTTTTCAAAAGTCAATTAAACCACATATTTACCAAAACAAAAGACAGTTATTGTTTTATTCTATATTCCGAGAGAACTGTATGTTATGGATACTATTTACCAGTACATCAAACATATTTTGAGGGGGCGGGGGGGAAGGTAGGACGGGTCCTGATCCCAAAATCCCAGTCGAAATCCCGAGGTAATGAATTTAAATCTGGACTTCCCGAAGTTCAAATATATCCTGGAGTTCCGATAAAAGTCCTATCCCCCCTATATTTTTACTAAAATTATATGCGTAAAAGCACACAACGTTTTGTGCGGTGGATGTACTTTTTCGCTGGTTAATATTCTTATTTATTCAAAATCCACTTCATATAGAAATACCTTCTAAAATTTTTATCAATATGGAATAATTGAATTAATTCACACCAAACGATCTAATGAGCCAAAAAATAATTGAATTGTGGTATAATTCAAGTACAATAATAATAATAATCATGTTTTTTCTTTTACAGTTTGAGGATTATTTATTTTCAAGTGCTAATTCAATATGGGATAGTGAATATGATAAAGTCAATCAAAATATGGATTTACCACTTTCAAACTATTGGATAGCTTCTTCACATAATACGTAAGTTTTTTATTTATGGTAGGTTCATCTCTGGCTCTCCTGAAATCAATACAATAGATAAATAAATAAAAAAAAGATTATTTTAAATTTATGATAATATTTTGCTTTGGCATCCTTTTCAATTTTTGTCAATAGGCTATCTATATTAGTTGTGAATCCCATGTTTCTCAGGGTGAGCTTCTCAACGTCATTAATCTTTGACCAGCTGAAATGGTGTCTTGTATATTTTTGAAGGCTTTTCTAGATTAAATTTGTGTGGGGACACTTGTACTAAAAGAAAATAAGTGAACAGGATTGAAATAACAAAAAAAGAAGAAATATTTTGTATTAAAATGAATGTGCATTGGAGGACAGAAAGGGACTTCCAAATACAACTGTCATTCATTGAGTACTGTTAGTTTTGCATACAATAAATAGGTTTATCGTCCTTCCCTACGCCTATATCACCCTGCTCTGTCACTCAGTAATTCTCATATCAAGACCAGGCATTATCAGCGACGTCACAATGTGAGAGGAGAAGTTATCAGCGACGTCACAATGCAAGAGGAGACGTTATCAAGCTTGCTTTCGTCAAGTGTAAATTTGTCTTAGGGAGAGAAAAAAAGACCATTAATAGAACGATAAACAGATAATTGGGTTTTTTCCAAAATTTAAGTTTCCCTTGTTCTCTCCCTAATTGATTTTAATAATATATTTAAAAGTATGGAAATACTTTGCAGACATATTTATTGCATTGATTTGAAAGAAGCCACAGGGGTGATAGAATATTTGAAAATTATTAGTAGATACAAATCTTATATGACTGTTACAGATACTTAACAGGGGACCAGGTATCCAGTAACTCATCAGTAGATGCTTATGTCAGATGTCTGCGTATGGGATGTCGGTGTATAGAGTGTAAGTATTATTATTGTAATTCACCGTTTCAGAATCAAAGGATAATTTGTAATTTTATGGAATATCAGGCACAATCCCTCTCGTTAAAAGCATGTATTATGAAAAATATGAAGATGTTCGTATCAAAGTATTATTGCCTTTTGAAGTTTGCATCAAATTCTTTTTAAATGGTGATTATCTGATATTATTTTCAAATGCTGATTATTTGATGTTATTTTTAAATATTTTTTATAGTGGACTGTTGGGATGGTCCAGACAGCTACCCAAGTATATTTCATGGTCACACATTGACGTCCAAAATCAAATTCTTAGATGTGATACAGGCTATCAAAGAACATGCTTGGACAGCTTCAGAGTAAGATAAACATGCAATATTTGTTATGAAGAAATTGAGATGTGGGGTGTATATAAAAAAGAAGATGTGGTATGATTGCCAATGAGACAACTATCCACAAAAGACCAAAATGACACAGACATTAACAACTATAGGTCATCGTACGGCCTTCAACAATGTATGTCAATTTTATAACCACAAGGGAAAAAATCTAAATCAAAAGACATATTATTCATTGTAATTGCAGTGTTTTCCATAAGAACCGGCCGCCGGCCAAATTGACCATTTCAAACAGTTATTTGGCCGGTTCAATCGTCATCAGTCAAAAAAAAATAGGTGCATATTTTACTTATACGACTATTCTATACGTCGTAACTTTATTATTATCTAGAGGTTTTATTTACGTTTGAGAGTTCCGGTTTGTATTTCTATCGGAACACATGGCCGTTATCCATCGAAAGAGACTTATTAGAAAAATCTCGAGAGATATCGAGTATATATGCCAGTCATGCAATGTCAAGGTCGTTAAAAACTTTCATTTGTTGTTGAACTGTTGACGATGAAACGTTCCATCACAGATTTGTTCCCCGCTAAGCGACACAAAGGTGTGGATTTTTATGATAAAACAATCTATAACGTTTGCATGCATTATTTTTCAATTTGTTCTGTTGTGTTTTATTAATAGTCGCGAATGAATCGATGACATAATTGTCAATTTGGTTCAAATGCACTACGCTGGATCGAAGATTCGACAGCTAGTCAATATTCCCCGATCGGGAGACATCCTCCAGATCTAGAGATGTCTCTAAATTGGGAGACATGGAATACTTTATTTGTCTCCTGATTTGATATGACCCAACAGGCCTGAATACTTCAAGCAAATACGGAAAATTTCCTACGATAAAGGAATATTTACAAATCAAATTTGCTGTCAGACAGAATCAAAAATATAATTTAATTTTGAAAAATTAAGTCACACTTAACAAGAATACATGTAAT
This sequence comes from Mytilus galloprovincialis, assembly GCA_037788925.1. NCBI lineage: Eukaryota > Metazoa > Mollusca > Bivalvia > Mytilida > Mytilidae > Mytilus > Mytilus galloprovincialis. Next base: position 49,246,526 of record CM075333.1, read on the forward strand.
CATGACACTAAGACTTAGTAGTTAGAAAACATCAATTGAGGGGCAATACAGAATTTGAACAGTATGCTCAATTTTGTCAACGTTTAAATTATAGCAGTATTCAAACTCTTAAAATTGTGCAGACAAAATTTTTTAGAAAAAAAGTTCTGCTGGTAGTATGTCAATTTGACAAGCATGAAATATTGTCTTAAAATTCACCAGATGCCAGGATTTTGAATCTAGATTTCAAACATTTTTCGGGGGGGCCAGCCCCCGCAAACCCCCCCTTCTTTCCGGTGACCGCCTACTTATTCATTTTGGCCTGTTAGGCCAAAATGAATGGAAAACACTGAATTGTTACACACAGTCTTATTACGTTACTGTTGTCTTCTTTTTCTTTTAAATCATTTATAAATTGATCAGAAAATTCACAGTATAAGAAAGACACACATTGGTGGAACAATTGCACAGTTGACCGTTTCAAATCTAAAGGACTATGGGTAATTTCGTTGTTAGTATACACCAAATTGAAAATAATGCTACGTCATTTGTTGGTTTTTCAATTTTTTTGACGCTTATAACCAAACTAGACATTTTTGGTTTACAATTTTGAAAATGTATCCCAGAATGCATGAGCTAATTGAGAAGTTCTGGTAACAGTTCATTACAAAAATACTATTATCTTCCAAATGTTAATTAAAAATTGAAATATTGAATTGAATGTTTGATTGTACTTTTTTTATCCATAGTTACCCATTAATATTGTCAATAGAAAATCATTGTGGATTAGGGCAACAAAGAAACATGGCCATGGCCTTCAAAGATACATTTGGAGGTAAGTATAAATAATTTTGTCTTTGTTTAGAAATATCCCAGAAAGGAACTAATTTTTTTCAGGAGTTAAATTAAGAGGGAAACCACTTATGATTAGTTAATGATATTTGGTACACAGTTGAAATAGCATTAGCATATTTTATTTAAAGGAAAAGTTTTGGCCCTGTACCTCTAGTCATGGTTGCTTGACTTTAAATATTTTACATTTTAAAGTATTGCTATTTTAATTTAATTATCAAATTACAAAGAGGTGAGACCTATCTCTGAGTCAACCACTTTTTAGCTCACCTGGCCCACAGGGCCAAGTGAGCTTTTCTCATCACTTGGTGTCCGGCGTCCATTGTCTGTCATCGTTAACTTTTACAAGAATCTTCTCCTTTGAAACTACTGGGCCAAATTTAACCAAACTTGGCCACAATCATCACTAGGATATCTAGTTTTAAAAATGTGTCCGGTGACGCGGCCAACCAACCAAGATGGCCTCCATGGCTAAAAATAGAACATAGGGATAAAATGTAGATTTTGGCATATATCTCTGAAACCAAAGCATTTAGAGCAAATCTGAGAAGCAGTTAAATTGTATATCAGGTCAAGATCTATCTGCCCTCAAATTTTCAGACAAATCAGACAACCCTTTGTTGGGTTGCTGCCCCCAAATTAGTAATTTTAAGGAAATTTTGCAGTTTTTGGTTATTATCTTGAATACTATAAATATAGATAGAGATAAACTGTAAACAGCAATAATGTTAAGCAAAGTAAGATCTACAAATAAGTCCAACATGACCAAAATTGTCAGTTGACCCCTTACAATTTTTAACCATTTTTCTAAAATTTTAGTAATCTTTTAAAAAAATCTTCTCCTCTGAAACTACTGGGCCAATTTTAACCAAACTTGGCCACAATATTATCATCATTGGGATATTTAGCTAAAAAATGTGTCCGATGACCCCGCCCATGAACCAAGATGGATGACATGACTAAAAATAGTACATAGGGTAAAATGAAGATTTTGGTTCATATCTCTGAAACCAAAGCATTTAGAGCAAATCTGATGTGGATAAAATTGCTCATTAGGTCAAGATCTATCTGCCCTGAAATTTTCAGACCAATCGGACAACTTTTAGTTGGGTTGCAGCCCCTGAATTGGTAATTTTAAGAAAATTTTGCAGCTTTTGATTATTATCTTGAATATTATTAAAGATAGAGATAAACTGTAAACAGCAATAATGTACAGCAAAGTAAGAACTGCAAATAAGTCAACATGACCAAAATGGTCAATAGACCCTTTAAGGAGTTATTGCCCTTTATAGTCAATTTTCAAATTTTGTAAATTTTACAAATTATTTTCAACTGTCACTTCTGGACCAAATTAATTATAGATAGAGATAATTGTAAGCAGCAAGAATGTTCAGTTAAATAAGATCTACAAACACATCACCATCACCAAAACACAATTGATATGCACAAAGACCAAGGTGAGCAACACAGGCTCTTTAGAGCCTCTAGTTTGAATTTTCATACCTCTTTCTTTTATGCTTTTACCCCCCTCTAAAATTTTCCAGATAATAAGACCTTATGAAATAGATATACTATGTTGAACCTTAAATGGTTAGAAATTTATGTCTTCATTTCATTGAGGAGCCATTTATTATGTATCAATGGCTTATTTTAAATTGATCAATCAACACTTTTAAAAAGTTTTATTTGTATGATAAAGGTCAAAATTTTGAATGGCAATACATGGATAAAACCAGAGGGTTCCAAATATCTGACAAAAATTCACAAATTAGAAGAGCAAACATTTTTAACCGGATTTTTGTGACAAAAATGTCGGTTATTGATTTGGGGATGTACGGCGGGCGGGCGGGCGGCAATCAAATGTTGTCCGTGCATTAACTCATGAACCGTTCAACCAAAGCTTTGGTCAAGTTCAATAATGGCGATTTTGACTTTTACGGTTCAGGAGTTATGGTTCTTGAAAGATTGAAAAATGGAGTTTCCAGTCGTGTCTGTGCATTTACGCATGAACTGTTCTACCAAAGCTTCCCAAATTTTAATATGTTGTTACTGATGACAGAATGGAGGTCAAGTTCAATAATGACGATTTTGACTTTTACCGTTCAGGAGTTATGGTTCTTGAAAGATTGAAAAATGGAGTTTCCAGTCGTGTCTGTGCATTTATGCATGAACTGTTCTACCAAAGCTTCCGAAATTTTAATATGCTGTTACTGATGACAAAATGGAGGTCAAGTTCAATAATGACGATTTTGACTTTTACCGTTCAGGAGTTATGGTTCTTGAAAGATTAAAAAATGGTGTTTCCCGTCGTGTCCGTGCATTTTCTCATGAACCATTTAACCAAAGCTTTTGAAATTTTAATATGTTGTTACTGATGACAAAATAGAGGTCAAGTTCAATAATGACGATTTTGACTTTTACCGTTCAGGAGTTATGGTTCTTGAAAGATCGTAAAATGGCGTTTCCATTCACGTTGTTGCATTTACTCATGAACCTTTCAATCTAAGCTTTTCAAATTTTAATATGTTGATACTGATGACAAAATGGAGGTCAAATTTGATATTGACGATTTTCACTTTCACCATTCATCAGTAATGGTTCTTGTGATATTGCCAGGACACAAATAAATGTTAATAAATCCGGTTTGCTGTCGTTGTGACAGCCTCTTGTTATTTCATTAATATTTGATTACTTTTCTTCAGAGGACTTGCTAATGGATCCAGTAGAACCATTGGATATGTCAAAGTTACCTTCTCCTTACAAGTTGAGGCGCAAAATTATCATCAAGGTGAGTTTGAGTCTATTACACTTGAAAGTTTATAGATTAGTATTAAAGTCATAAGAAACGAGTGACCGGTGAAAAATAATGTTCTTCCAATTCTTGAACCAATGCATACAAACATCATAAACTTAGTCTTCTGTGCACGAATTTATCATTTTTTTCGTGTAAATTTCGTAAAATCGTTATTTTTTTTTTCAATCGGTCAGTGTTGTTGTGAAAATATGGCAGGTAATTAAAGTTCGTGTTTTGAAGCCGAAGTTTAATGATTGTCACCTGTTTGTCAACAATCGACAAAAAATCAACAAAAAAGCATGGAAATTGAGCACGTGTTTAACATGTAAATTCAGATAATAGTTTATTTTAAGGACATCCATGCGTATTGTGATCACCGGATTTTTACGAGATGGGTCACACTGAGGTCACTTTGCATACCGAAAATATGTCGGGTGAATTGCTTCCTGGAAGGAAGCAATTAAAATAAAGTAAACTTCTTCTAAATATGAATAAATTAAAGAATTTTCTTCAGAAAAAAGTATATGTACATAAGTTTTACAATGAAAACTATCCATTGAGTTATAAAAAAACGTATGCATTATTTTTTTTTATTTGAGGTTTCTTATGACTTTAAGACCCAATAAGAAAAACCTTTCATTTATTACCTGCTTCTTTTTAAAAAGGAAAGGTAACTTATTATTCAGAGGGAAAAGGGGCAAAGGACAAGACCATTAGGGTAGCCATAATAGCCAAATGTAGGTGCCAATTTGAATATGGATTTACTGAAAATATACCATTATTGTTACATGTGGTGACAAAAAAATATATGTACATACTGTGGATACATTTATTTTCGTTGGTACAAATTTTTCATGGATTGAGAAAAACTTGCATTTTTGTGGACTTTTGATTTTGTGGTTTTTGCCAAAGTCTGCATAAATTCCTATACAAAATTTTAAATTGTTAGACATTGGAAGGCTTGGTTCCTGGGTTTACACATATTCATCAAAATTGGTATTAAGGAATAATAAGGAATCCATGTATCAGATTTCATAGTTCCTTTTTTGGGGTTTTTGTGATGAAATTAGGAATTCTATACTTCAGAGCCTTTTATATCTGACTATGTGGTATGGGCTTTTCTTATTATTGAAGACTGTACAGTGACCTATAGTTGTTAATTTCTGTTTCATTTGGTGTCTTGAGGAGATTTGTCTCATTAGCAATTATACAACATCAGTTTTTTTATAGGCACATTTTATTGAATCTTGTTGCATCTTGGGACTCATCTGTCTAGAATGATTTTTGTGAAAACCCTGATATATCATGGACAGTGATTTGTATTTTGATATACTATTGTATTGGGTCACTTAAATAATATAATTTTAACAAATAATATAATTTTAACAATACCCTTGTTCCTGGTTAAGTCTAATTTAAAACTTATTGTCTATTCTATTTATATAAATTTTTAGATAAATCTTGCTATTATTTTATCACCAAGTCTCATAGCGCTTCCGCCTCCTTTTATTTAAAAAGCCACAGAAAACTTACCCCGTATGTATGTGATTATTTGTTGTTTAAGTGTATAGATATGCATGATCAGGGCAGAATCTGTGTTGTTTACATATATAAGGTTTAAAATATGCACCATTTTTCAGTTGCCTTGTTTTGTAACCTCCCTTATAGTTTAATGGGTTCACAGAACATCCCCATGCATGCATCTATTGTAAATTTCCTAATGTATGTAATGGTTGTAACCATGTTTATCTATTTAAAGATGGTAACAGTCATTTTCCATTGATGTCGCCATTGTAACACTCAATTCCTATAAATATAACCACTCTCGGCCAGATTCCGCATGCATGTGACCATTGTTACCCTTATTTCCTATGCATGTAACTATTTTAAGCCTGATTCTCATGCATGTAATCATTTTAAGCCGAATTCCCTATGCAGGTAACCATTTTAAGCCGCCTGATCACCCATGAATGCAACTATTTTAAGTCTGTATCCCATGCATGTTTCCATTTAAAGCCTGTTCCCATGCATGTAACCATTTTAGACCTGTTCATATGCTGTTTCCCATGCATGTTACCATTTAAAGTCTGATCCCCCATTCATGTAACCATTTCAGCCTGTTTCCTATGAATATAACAATTTTAAGCATGTAACCATTTTAAGCCTGTTCCCATTCATGTAACCATTTTAAGCCTGTTCCCATGCATGTAACCATTTTAAGCCTCTTTCCCATGAATGTTTCAATTTTCAGCGTGATTCCCTATAAATATAACCGCTTTTAGCATGATTCTGAATGCATGTAAGCATAGTAACCCCCATTTCTAATGAATATAACCACTATAAGCACTAGTTCTTATGCAAATTATCACTGTAACCCCCTGTTCCTAATGAACATAACCACTGTAAGCCTGATTCAGCATGCATGTGACCATTGTAACCCCATTTCACTATGCATGTAACCCCCATTCTATTATTATACAAGAAATTGTAATTTGTTCCTTCATGAAATGTAGAATCCCAGCTCCCTTCATACATTTGTCTTAAATGTAACTTTGTAAAGTAGCTGTAACAATAACTTAAATGGGGTTACATAACAAGAGGACTTTAATGATGTGGTGCACAATTTGATACTTGTTTGTTTTTATTTCATTTTTAATTCACTTTAATTATTAAAAGTTGTGTTGAGTTTTGGTAATAAAACCTTAAATCAGTAAATAATAACCTGCAATGAATCAAATTCCCTTTATAGTGTTCAGTTTTACATTCACAGATGTAAGATAGCTGGTTTAATTATCTGATTCAGTAACATTTTTTAGCATGTTTAGGGGCAATGGTAAACTATAAAAAGTATAATATTCAGTTGAAGTCCCATCCCCAATGACATTGTCTTTCCTAAGACTTGGACATGCTATTTACAGTGATTCGTTTTTCAAAAAATATTCAAATTTGTGCTCAGGTTGGTTAGAAGGTAACCCCAAATGGTCAGTAATATCTGTTGGGATTTGATGTGAGCTTTCTAGCTCATTGTTGAACACAATGCAGAGTAATTTTTGATTTTATAGTTTTACTTGAGTTATATTTATTCCTTTACATCATGCTATTACTATTTTCTTTCACAGCATAAAAAACTACCGCGAGAGGGAAGTGAGGACCAATTTGTTACTGTTAGATCGTCAGATGAAAGTAAGTATGATAGATATAAGAAGATGTGGTATGAGTGCCAATGAGACAATAACTCTCCATCCAAGTCATAATTTGAAAAAGTAAATCATGAAAGGTCAAAATTTATATTTTTATCATAAAATGTTATATTAAAAAAGTCAGCAGCAGTTTTAATAACTTGGATCCCTTGAACTGAAAAAATGCATTAAATGTTTTAACACACATTAACGGGGTACAGAACACATAAGAAAGGAAACTCTTTAGAAATATGATGAACATTTCAATCACACACTATTTGAAGAAAAAAGTCAAGCTTCCCAATGATCAATGCAGGTATACATGTATTACTAGATTTATTTCACTTGACTGGGCAGGGTTTTAGAAGTTCGCTTATTAAGATCAGTCTATTTATAGACGGGAGTTTAGGGATAAACTCATCAATGAACTTTTCAGTTATTCGGCCCATATCATACATTCAGTTCTTTTGTATATGCATTTGATGACACTGATAGGTGATTAAAATTCAATAATAATTATAACGGCAATCACTCTTATCACACACATCTTCAAATAGACTGTCCTTATGCAAGTTAAAACATAAGCTCCGCCTGATCAGTTGAAATAACATTGGTAATACATCATAAAAATATTAAGAAACATCAAAGTTAATATTGAAAAATACAAAGGTTATGACCAAGAAATATCAAGGTTTAGATCAAGAAATGTACTCAAAAACTTCATGATGAATATAGTTATTGTCAGTTCTCATCCTAGTTTACAATTTTAATTTACTGACAAGTGAAAAATTATCTGAAAAAAAAATTAGTTGAAATTTCTGGTATTTTGAATTTTTGCCCCTAAACCAGATATTATGGATTGGATAAATTAAGTGTAATGTACAACATATGAATTATAAAATGGAGAATGGAAATGGGCAATACGTCAAAGAGACAAAAAACAGACCAAAGATGAAAACAGCCATAGGTCATCAATGGGCCTTTAACACAATGAGAAAACCCCTAACCCATGGAGGGTTTCAGCCTGCCTCTAGTAAAAACTGTGTACAAGTTTAGATAAAATGGATGTCACACTGAACCCTGAAACATATAAATGATCTAAAATAAAAGACTAACAAAGGCCAGAGGCTCCTGATATACGCCTTTATGCTGCTATTATTTTACAAGTCTTTTTTATTCTTAAACAGTCAGTGATGCAGCTTATAAAAGTTATGCAAGTAATATCAGTAGTGCCTTTAAAACAAGTCATGTGACTTATTCCTTACCGTGTGACATTTCTATTTTAGGAGACAATGACATCAGTAGTTCTGCCATTAAAACAGGTGTACTATATCTAGAGGATCCGATGGAGCCTGTAAGTGTATAAAAGTCATCGGTTTATTCATGCAACATCGGGTTTTTTTTAAGGAATAAAAGACTTCTGTTTTTTTTAAATGAACTTTAATACTGGTTTCTGAAAATTTTATCTTCAACTTTCCTGTTTGATTAGACAAGCAGGTTTCTGTTTGGAACAGTTTATGTTTATATTGTGGGGAAAGTGTAGAAATTGGATTAGAGTGGGGTGCTCATTTTCGCCATAAGTTTCCATGTTTTCTGCAGTTTATGTTCAAGTCTTTAAATTTTTGCAGTAAACTGATATTTCTATATGAAGATAACATCAAAAGCAAAATATTCTAAGCTTGAAAAAAGTGTTTCTTTGAAGAAATTCATCTGAAAAGTTAGATTAAAGGCTATTTGAAATTTCCTGAAGATTTGTCAAAGGGAGACACATATTTGCCATTTTTACACATCTATTTAAAACCAAATAACTGCAGCCTTAAACAATTTCAATTTCATTATAGATGAATAGCAGACATTTCAAAGGTGTAAAGAACTGAAATTTAGGGTAATCAGTCAAAGAATTACTTAGAAATACTTCTTTGAAATCATGTTTTTCATTCAGGGAATTGGCCAAAAAACATTGTCTGTTTTTCGGTCCTGTGCGGAAAGTGCAGAAATCTTGTCTAAGTTTAAAAAATAATCATATTTGTTATAAATATATAATTTACCAGCATATTTCTTCCATTTCACCCATCCTTTGAAGTTTTTACACTTCAAAATCATAACACAGTGAAATTCTGTCCCCTGCAATTATGCGCACCCCACTCTAGCTATGAAATATTTTACAGTGGTCAGCTGGGCGATTAGATGATAAAATATATTTACCCAGCCTAAATTCTGATCTACTTGGGCAACTGTTAAGTTTCATAAAATTGAGAATGGAAATGGGGAATGTGCCAAAGAGACAACAACCCGACCATAGAGCAGACAACAGCAGAAGGTCACCAACAGGTCTTCAATGCAACGAGAAATTCCCGCACCCAGAGGCATCCTTCAGCTGGCCCCTAAACAAATATATACTAGTCATCCCCGATAATAGCCCTTGAACTTCAGCAACAGCAGAGACATTCGTGTCTTCTAGTTTATTAAAATTTCAATATGCAAGATATGAGGATTTCTATGAGTCAGTAGTGTAAACTATTTGTAGAAACCCTATCAATATCTTTAGCAATTGGTCAACTATATTTGGTGTATGGTATATTTGTATGGTGTATATGTCTGTCTAACAGGATTTATCTGAACCCGTCCTCATTGTCATAAATCTTTAAAAATATTAAGTTAATGTGATACCTGTAGTAAAACCTTTATGTTTAAGACTTTCCAAAGTAAGGTAAGTAAAGTAGGCAAGACTTTGCAGTGTGTGTAATCTTCTTGATTTATAAACTGTTTTTGCTTTTAAACAGCTTTTTTGGTAGGTTCTGCTAGTAAAATTGTGATTATAATACTGAGTCCTTAAAAGGTATCTCTCATCTATATAGATACAAGATACCATCATTGATGTGGTGAAGTTCATATGCCCATTGAATAAAATGTATTTCTCATTATTTGAGCCTAATTATTCCCTTATCAAATTATAATATGGTAATGAAATGAAAATTAAATTTTAAATTTATGTAATAAAATTATGTCTTTATTTAATTAAGGAATCAAAAGTAAGTCATTTAAACTGAAATAAACATGCAACATTTCTAATCTACTGATTGTCTCAATTTCTGTAACTTCTGAAATTATTGAAAGATTTATATTAATATCTATTGTCATACTAACATTGAAACCTTTATCACTCATTAAATCTTACAGAATATGAATAAAGAGTTCATTTTAATTTTAATACTTGCATGGTTTTTGACAAAATCTAATTTATAATATAAGACATTATTTCTAAAACAAAGGGTTTTCAGAACCTGTCTCTCTCTTAACAAAGTAACAAATTGACAGACTAGAGTCACTGAAATGAGATCAATTCTAATTTGTATGCCCCACCAATGACATTTGGGTCATTATGTTTCTGATCTATTAGTCTTTTCTTTAGTTCTCCCTGTATCATGTAAATGTAAAGCTAGTTTACCATGAAGTTGTAGTCGCATCAACTAAAAGTTCTGTACTATTTATAGATTATCGTTGATCATCTCACTGAGATTGATTTTCTGGCTTGAGCCAGGACGGCGAAAGCGAGAAAAGCAATTGAGTTGAGATGACCAATGATAACCTGTTTATCGCTATTTTACATATGACGACATTGTCAATTTCATGTCAATTTCATTAGCAACGCCACATGTCTCTTTTGTTTCTAACGATAATTTTCCATCTCAAGCAAGTAGCATGATATGAAAAAATTATCACAAAAAAAGATCAAAGGAAAAATGCACAAAATAACGATAAACATGTTCATTATAATATGGACTTTTTTAAGTTGATACAAAAAAATTGTTTTGACAGGGATTTTGCAATTCACTGAATATAGAAATGGGATCATGTGGGCAGAGCAAGGTGTTTGCTGGTGACTGGACACATGTTCTTGTGTACTTATACAACATTTTAACTTATTTTCATTCTTTGAGCATTACAGAAGAAGCCGAGGGTCTTATTGACCCAAATTACACACTTTTTAACTTCTAGTTGTAACTTATAATTGTGTACCATTTTTGAATTGAGATTGCATGAAATTATAACCCTACGGTTCTGACTTCGTACTTTTCATAAATTTTATGAAGAATTCATTCTTAGATCCTATCCAATAATTAAATTAATGATAAATGAGTATGATTTTGCAATAAAATTAACATCTATCTAATATAAAAAAGAAGATGTGGTATGATTGCCAATGAGACAACTATCCACAAAAGACCAAAATGACACAGACATTAAGAACTCACCGTACGGCCTTCAACAATGAGCAAAGCCCATACCGCATAGTCATTGACTGTCACATGCTTATTGATTTTAAATAACATTGTTTATGCCCATTTGCAAATGACCTTAACCAGTCAAATAACAATTCTATGTTGCCATTTATTGGAATAATAACCTTAAGACCTGTTTGTCTGTCTATTAATATTAGCATTTGTGTCAGTTAAACTCAGTATTTAGTCTTGTTTTGTAAACTCATTTATTCCCATGCTTTTATTGCTTTAAACATCAAGTTATCTCCCTTTTCAGCCAACTATTTTGGTTTTTCAAATGTTAGAATTTAAAAAACGAGAACATAAACCTATCTTAATGTTTTCCATGATTTTGATGAGTTATACATTTATAATGAAGAAGTCTTATCTCGTGACTTTTAAACTTTAGATTTCAAATATTTTGGCCACGAGCATTACTGAAGAGACATGTATTGTCGAAATGCGCATCTGGTGCAGGAAAATTGGTACCGTTTATGTTATTAAATGAAGTACAGCAGTTAAAGTTATGTTCCTATGTGTTAGATGTCCTAGTGTGCATAGAGTTTTTGTGACTTGGTGTTTGGTTTTCAAGTGTATATAAAGATTTTGTGTCCCAAATTAATACACCTTATATGCAAATATTTGTCAATTTCATTTATGAATATGATACAACATTTTTGTGTATTTTGAATCTAGATACATGTAGCAGACAGGCTAAGCATATCTTATTTGGTAGTTATAATTTGTATATTTATATTGTAGGTATGGCATCCTCATTTCTTTGCTTTGACAGCATTTAGATTATTCTATACCAAAGAAACGGACCAAGACAATGATGATGAGATTGATGAAGATTTACTGTCTCAATCTCAAACACAGGTCAGTTTTAGTAAAAAAATATCAGAGAATGAAGATTTAAAAAAAACTTTTTTTCCCATGATTTTGGAGGGATGAAAAGGGATGCATGTTATACACAACTGCGTACTATACAAGACTAACTAAGGTAAACAAAAGCCTTACAATTAATGACTGCATTATATATTTAGTTAGCATCTAAGTTTTTGTCGAGCCTGCAACTTTTGTTGCAGAAAGCTCGACATAGGGATAGTGATCCGGCGGCGGCGGCGGCGTTAGCTAACTTCTTAAAAGGTTTATATTTTAGAAGGTGAAAGACCTGGATGTTTCATACTTTGTATATAGATGCCTCATGTTACGAAGTTTCCGTCAGTCACATGTCCAATATCCTTGACCTCATTTTCATGGTTCAGTGACCACTTGAAAAAAAAGTTCAAAATTTTTGTAATGTTGAATTCTCTCTTATTATAAGTAATAGGATAACTATATTTGGTATGTGCGTACCTTGCAAGGTCCTCATGCCCATCAGACAGATTTCACTTGACCTCGACCTCATTTCATGGATCAGTGAACAAGGTTAAGTTTTGGTGGTCAAGTCCATATCTCAGATACTATAAGTAATAGGGCTAGTATATTTGGTGTATGGAAGGACTGGAAGGTGTACATGTCCAACTGGCAGGTGTCATCTGACCTTGACCTCATTTTCATGGTTCAGTGGTTATAGTTAAGTTTTTGTGTTTTGGTCTGTTTTTCTCATACTTTATGCAATAGGTCTACTGTATTTGTTGTATGGAATGGTTGTAAGGTGTACATGTCTAGCGGACAGATGTCATCTGACCTTGACCTCATTTTCATGGTTCAGTGGTCAAAGTTAAGTTTTTAAGTTTTGGTCTTTTTATCTAATATTATATGCCAAAGGTCAACTATATTTGATGTATGGAAATATATTATGATCTATATGTCAGTCCCGCAGGTTTTATTTGACCATGACCTCAATTGCATGGTTCATTGCACAGTGTTAAGTTTTTGTGTTTTGGTCTATTTTCTTAAACTATAAGTAATAGGTCAACTATATTTGTTGTATGGAAGCTTTGTTAGCTGTACATGTCTGCCTGGCATGGTTCATCTGACCTTGACCTCATTTTCATGGTTCATTGGTCTTTGTTTAGCTATCTTGGTTAATGTTAAGTTTATGTGACAGTTGTAATCAAGCTTTATACTTAGGACTATCAACATAATATCAAGAAGGCGAGACATTTCAGTGTGTGCACTCTTGTTGTAGAATTTATTTTGAATCGAATAACATATTTTACAATCACTCTTAGACAAAGTATAAACCAATTTGCTCACAAATGATTAATTTAATTGGAATTTTTGTTTCATGTTATTTTAACATTTAAATATACCTTATCTTCAGGGCTTATATAAAAAAAGGAGATGTGGTAGGATTTCCAATGAGACAAGTAAAAAAAAGTTCAAATGAAGTGGATATAAGCGACCATAGGCAACTGTATGGCCTACAACAATGAGAAAAAACATACTGTATGGTTGTTGGCCATAAAAGGCCCAGACATGAAAAAATATGAAACAATTCAATTTTAGAAAACTAGAAAAACAATTTACGAAACAAATATGAAAGACATGAACCAACTCCTACCACAGGCTCCTGACTAGGGACAGGCACATTAAGAATGGTTGGGTCGTACATGTTTGTGAGTGCTTATTCCTCCTATTAAACCTGGGACAGTGGTTTAATAGTTTATATGCATGCTATGTCTTATTACAGAACCAGTCCAGTACAGAATTGCATTACAGTGAGAAATGGTTCCATGGCAAGTTAGAAGGGGGTCGCAGGAAGGCTGATGAGTTATTAAACAACCATAGTTACCTTGGAGATGGTACTTTTCTAGTCAGAGAAAGTGAAACTTTCATAGGAGATTATTCTTTGTCCTTCTGGTAAGATACTTCTACAATAGACAAATTGTTTCTTCTATAATTTATTGTATTGATGTAGTTTAATACAAACATGTAGAAACTACTTTCTTTGGTAAAGAACCAATTATGTCATAGTAAAAACAATATAAACATAGTTTAATATATCCTATTCTTTACACTTCTCTGAACATTTAAATTTGTTGATGATCTGTACCCAAGAAATCCATGAAAATTTATGAATCCCCTTTTTATGCCTTTTTTAAAATTTGTATATCATTCTGTTTTCAGGAGACGTGGAGAAACTCAGCATTGTAGAATTAAAACCAAACAAGAGTTAGGGCAGTTGAAATATTACTTGATAGAGACAGCATTATTTGACAGTTTATATGATCTTATCACAAACTACCGACACAACCCAGTACGAGGACAAGATTTCTCTATGCGTCTTTCAGAACCTGTTCCTCAGATTAACAGTCATGAAGGAAAAGAGTATGTCTGTTTTTAGAATGTTAGAATAAGGGCCGATTGGGGGTAAAGGTAGCACAGCAGTTTTTTAAGGTTTTTTTTTAATTTGTTTATCTCATGGATAGAATTTATCCTTTAATTAAAACTCAAACAAAAGCTTTAACCTTCTAAAAATTACTTTCCCATGCTTTAAACCATAAAAATAAATTCCCATGAAACCAAAATTAGAGACTTAACCAGAAAGTTTTAACCCCACAAAGATTAATGTTTCTACTGAATTCATTTTTTTTTTATTTAAGGTGGTACCCAACACTTTCACTAAAATTAATTTGGCTCGTTTAATTTTCATAAAATTTTGTCAAAGTATTTACTTTCAGACTTTAATAAAAATTTAAAAATTTAAAATTTTTTGAACCAACCGTTTTGTCAGAAAAATTACACTGGTTATATAGCAATTTGACAAACACCTATTTTGATCATTGAGAAGCTTAATATTCCTTTTACCACACAACGTAATTAACTTTACAGAGTTATCTCCCTGTAGTGTTAGGTACCACCTTAAATTGACCATATATAAAAATCTGAAACATTGTTTTCTCTTGTATTATTATGTTCCTTGGTGAAGCTTATTTGGTATCTCTAAAGTTGGCAAAACTGATTTTCTTCCAGATATTGTCTTTTAGAAACATGCAGGTAATGGCAGTTTACCAACTATTTTGAAAAAAAAACTTTTTTATTATCTCTCCTTTTAAATAGAAGAATATCTTTTTAAGTGACAAAGTTACAGTCAGCTTAATTTTCCTAAACTAGGCTGTTGTGCTGCCTTCATTGAAGATGGTGCTCCTTTTATTCATATATACAAACTTGATGAACAGCACAGGTTTACAGGGCTGGCTAGTGTATGGTTTTAGTTGTGAAATTTGTCTTGAAAATGTCTTATTCATTCCTTTCATGAGCATATTATTGTCCTTACAGAGCCACTGGTTCAAAGCAACATATGCAGCATACTCTAATTCTTGTGCAGCCTTTGATTCAAAGTAGCAGAAATATTGACCTTGCAGAGCCTTTAATTCAAAGCAGAATATGCCTATTTTTCCTGATTCCTTGATTTAAAACAGCATATTTTTTCTTTCAAAGCTTCTGAAATAAAGGGGCATGGCTTTAGTTTTGCCATTTCTGCCTTTAGTATTGGTAAAAATCTAGCTGAATACTAAGAAGATGTTGATAAATTATTCCTGGCTTATGTATATTTATATCATTTCAGATGGTACCATGACAACATGGAACGTGTAGACGCAGAAGACATGTTGAGACGAATACAGAATGATGGTGCCTTCCTTCTACGACGGGGAGCACAAAATAATTATGCAATATCATTCAGGTATTTTTTAGTCAAATTGAGTAAACTTGTGGTTGTAGGTCTTTCATTATGTCTTTGTGTAACTATATCTTTTGCAATCATATGATATAAAGGAGATGAAGTATGATTGCCAATGAGACAAATGAAGTGGAAGTTATAAATTTTGGGAAACTATATGACCCTCAACAATGAGAAAAATCCATACCATATAGTCCACTATAAAAGGCCCCGACATGAAAAGTATGAAACAATTCAATTGAGAAAACTAACGTTCAGTGTTCTCCCCTGGATTTTTGGATAGTGCTGTGGTAAGCGTGTAATTTTCGACAATTCTCAGTAACTTTGTCGCGGCGTGCGGTTTGTTTGTAATTGATTTGTTATGTGTTTTGTGTTTTTCTTATATTATGTTATTGATGTTTTCTTGTGTAATGATGTCCTCATCATGCTCATGGAAGTTACCCCTTTGTTTGTTAATGTTATTGTCTGGATATTTAAGAAGAGTCTTTTTTTCTCTATTGTAAATTCATATAATCTCATATTATCTGTGTATAAAACCCAAGGAGAAGTCTTTTTCCATGATGAGTCTATACCTGACTGCCTACTGGTCCCGCGGAGTTACTTAATACAATGGAAAAAATTGATTCAGAAATAGTAAACCAGTTGATCCCGTGATCCGAAGTGAAAAATAAGCGGGAAATTTGAAAAAAATACCAAAAAAATATAGCGACGCGTTTGCATTGGATAGCTCTGCGGTTAGTGCAATAGAACAGCGGGAAATTGGGATAGCTCTCAAAAACTCAGCGCTAAAATGGCTTGGGGAGAACACTGAACAGTCTAATTTATAACAAAACAATCAACGAAAAACAAATTACGGCCTGGGGAGAACACTGAACAGTCTAATTTATAACAAAACAATCAACGAAAAACAAATTACGGCCTGGGGAGAACACTGAACAGTCTAATTTATAACAAAACAATCAACAAAAAACAAATTACGGCCTGGGGAGAACACTGAACAGTCTAATTTATAACAAAACAATCAACGAAAAACAAATTACGGCCTGGGGAGAACACTGAACAGTCTAATTTATAACAAAACAATCAACAAAAAACAAATTATGACAGACATGAAACAATGACAACTCCTTTTGAGTGATAAAACTAACCAAAAACATGAAAATAAAAAATGGAAAATGGAAATGGGGAATGTGCCTAAGAGACAACAACCCGACCATAGAGCAGAAAACAGCCCATGTCCACCAATGGGTAAAAAAAAATGATAACAACCTGATGATATTTATGTTTGAATAAGGATATGTGGTATGATTGTGCTTGAAACAACTATCCAACATAGTCCAAATGATGATGACAATTATAGATCACTGTATAGCCTTCAACATAGAACAAAATCAATATTTGATAGTTAGATATAACTATAAGTCACTGCCTTCAACAAAGAATAAAACCAATATTTTATTTTGAGCAATGAAATTCCACGTCTTGGCAAAAAATGAAACAATCCAAAACAGATGTCATCTAGAAGACTTCTTATTACATGTGTATTTGTTTAAATCTTTTTTCAGGGCTGATAATAAAGTTAAGCATTGTCGTATAGAAGTAGACGGCAGATTATTTGTGATAGGAGAAGCGCAGTTTGAAAGTTTAGTGGATTTAGTGCAATACTATGAAAAGAATCCATTATATAATCGTATCAAGTTAAAGTATCCTGTTAACCAGACGGTAGTGGAAAGAAGGGGCTCTGTAAGTAACCATATACATGTGTGTATAATTCTTGATATCAAATTATAATCGTTAATGTAAAATGAAATAGTCAAGTAAGAAAACCATCCAAAAATAACAAGTCTAAAGAGAGGGAGTTATTTTAATTTTATGATTTGATAGTTTGATAAAATTAAATTGACATAAAACTTAGATAGAAAAAAAATGATATCAAATTTGATTAAGAGAGAGAAAAATAGCAGCAGCCTGCAATTTTGAAAAAAAAGGGATTTCGGTTTAATTTGAGGTTTTTATTTTGTTAATTATCACATGAGGAAGGTTTGTCAAATTATTATGATAATGATTAATTTCAGGTTGAGCGTCCCCCACCTGTGGATGTGGGTTTGACCTATACCAAATCAATGTTAAAAATATTTCAATTAGTAAAAAACGTAATTTTCATCTTATGATCGACTGGACTTATTAACAATCTGAATGCCATGAAAACAGAGAGAAAATAAACCTATAAACTATGTATTATTAATTCTGAATATCTTTTAACTAGTTTTTTCTTTCAAAATATATTTTCACTTAATTAACATACTTCCCTAAGGAATGAACATTTTAAAATCTACATTTGCCTATTTTTTTAAGGTGGTACCTAACACTACAGGGAGATAACTCTGTAAAATCAGCTAAACGTTTTAATTACGTTGTGTTGTTGAGGGAATATTAAGCTTCTCAATGATCAAAATAAGTGTTTGTCAAACTGCTATATAACCAGTGTAATTTTTCTGATAAAACAGTTGGTTCAAATTTTTTGAAATTTTTATATTTTTGTAAAAGAGTCAAAGTAAATACTTCGTCTAAACTTTTAGAAAATTAAACGAGCCAAATTAGTTTTAGTTAAAGTGTTGGGTACCACTTTAAATGCATAAAACATGTATGAACCTTAAATTCCAGGATTCAAGTGTTTCAGGGGGAGCTATGGGTATGAATTACGTGAATCCAAATGACCTTTCCAAGGTAACCGCCTTGCAAGTCATGCATGCATGACCACCTGACGTAGTCCTATATGTATTTGGTTTATGGTTTAATTATATTTGCATGAGAATAGAATGCGTACTGTGTTTGCATAATTTGTGTATTTTTGATACATTTCAGTCAAGTATTTATAGTTGTGGTGGAAATTTGTTTATTATATGAATATTCAGAATGCATTATACATTATACACAATGTAATTCAGTTAAAAATCATTCTTTTTTATGTTGAGTTTATCTTTGTGAATTAGGGTGATTACTAGCGATTTAACGTGATAACGACCCCATCATATAATAAGATCACGGAGGATTTTTCTGATAAACTCATCATAGAGATAACATGCTATAAATGGTGTACGCCAGACATGCGTTTTGTCTTTATTAGACTATAAATCAGTTAGCTCAAATCAAAAAGGTTCAAATGGTCGAATAAAGTATGAAGTTGACGAGCATTGAAGACCCTAAATTCTGAAAGGTTTTGCCAAATACAGCTGTAGTAATTTATTCCTGGGGTAGAAAAGCCTTGGTATTTAAAAGAAAAATTAAATTAAATTTTTTGTAAACAGTTTATTTATAATTATGACCAAAGTGAGTCACTAAAAATCACACACATTCACCTGGGAAAATCAACACCAAGATTTCAAATGATATTTAACTGAATCTTTCTTTGTGTATTGCAAAAGCAATATTTGTGTACTGTAGTTACCACAAAACATGTACTAAGGCATGCACATTTTTATTCCAACAGACAATGTTTTTTGAGGTTATGTCAGGGGTAGTTATTTCGGGATTATAACTATTCATTTATTAATCTTGGAAGTTCAACTTCTCCTCTACAATACTGCATTTAGAAATATTTATGCTCCATGCTCCATGAATAAATATTTTTGGTATGTAATGTTGACGACCAGGATACACTATACTATGTGGGAAGAACAATATTCTTTAACATAAGTTCAAATTAACTTGTATGATATAATAGTATATTTTATGAAAAGAAAATTCTTGTTTGGTTTTGATACAACTTTACAACAAAGGGGCCTTAATATCAATAGAGTTTGGAATGGGTGTATTCAGCATTGTATTCAAAAACACTAATAGTATCAAATGTATTCAAGTTATAGAAAAGATTTGTAAAAAGACAAAATTTGAGTAAATGCTTTCAATGTACACATTACTATCAGTTTGGGAATCCATTTCAAGTTTAAAGTAAACATTTTCATGTGTTGTGATCCAAATTGGGTCCTGATTCCCTTAATTGAAAAGCTATGAAGAATATTGCTGCTTAATTCTTACATGTCATACATCACAATAAGTATTGTACCACAGAAACCATTTATATGCTAGGAAATTTGCTTGCAATTATCATATCAATTTGAAATTATGAATGTTAGCAGGAGATAGGGTTTGACTTAATATTGGTCAATGAAAAATTTGTACCATAAATTTTAGTTATAGTTCTTCAAACAAGATTTTTTTATACCCCCGCTTTGAAAAAAACTGTTTTACCTCTGTCTGTTCTTCCGTCAGTCCGTCAGTCCGTCCGTCCCATGAATATTTTTAGTCACATTTTTCTCAGGAACTACACGACTAGGATTTCTGAAATTTGGTTTCAGGCTTGATATAAGTCAGCTATACTGTGTGATGCGTTTTCAGATTCATCACTCGACAACTTCCTGTTTACCGAACACTTGTATCATTTTTACACCTGATAGCCAAGTTGAAAATTTTCGTCACATTTTTCTCAGGAAGTACACTACCAGGATTTCTGAACTTTGGTTTCAGGCTTGATATAAGTCAGCTATACCGTGTGATGCATTTTCAGATTCATCACTCGACAACTTCCTGTTTACCGAACACTTGTATCATTTTTACACCTGATAGCCAAGTTGAAAATTTTTAGTCACATTTTTCTCAGGAACTACACTACCAGGATTTCTGAAATTTGGTTTCAGGCTTGATATAAGTCAGTTATACCGTGTGATGCGTTTTCAGATTCATCACTCAACAACTTCCTGTTTACCAAACACTTGTACGATTTTACACATGATAGCCAAGTTGAAAATTTTCGTCACATTTTTCTCAGGAACTACAATACAAGGATTTCTGAAATTTAGTTTAAGGGTCAATAGAAGTCATCTATACCATTTGATGCGTTTTCAGATTCATCATTCAACAACTTCCTGTTTACCGAACACTTGCATATTTTTACACTATTAATATTATCCACTTGCGGGGGGGGTACCATCAGTGAGCAGTAGCTCGCAGTTTCACTTGTTTTTAAATAAAAATTATTGACCTCTTGTAAGACATTTTTTAACATTTGAATGGTTTCTGGTATTATCTGTTGTACAAAATATAATTATGAAAACAAATAGTTTGCACAGCTAGTTATGTCAGTGATTTATATACATAGCAAAATAAACAGTGCATTTATGGGAGTTGATCAATATGAAAGTTTATATAGCATTTTCATCATAACATTTAATTGCAAGTACAACTTTAAAATAAATATGTTGTATATCTAGTACTGTGGATTCATTATTATTCACGGGATATGAATTATCTTAGATTTCGACCATGAATTTGATAATTATTTGGAAGTGCAATTTTTTATTGACTTATACTTATGCAAACTTAGGCAAAATCATGAATTTGAATATCTACAAAAATACAATGTTTTCTCAATCCACGAAAAAATTGTTACTCACAAAAATAATAGAATTCACAATATTAATTTTACAATTTACATGTGATGAATGTATTTTAAAAAATTCATGAGATTGATCTAAAAATAGAAGTTGAGGTAAAATAAGATTGTCTGAATGTTTGCTTTAATCTTTTAATTCTGCGATTTCTACCCTGCAAGACATTTGATCATGTTGATTTTTTTTGTTTTTGTAAATACGTGTACACATGTTCATATGATTTAATAGTGAGTTCTTGACTAGAAAAATATTATGAATTTGATAGCTAGGGACTATCCTAGGACCTATATAAGAACTTAAAACATTTATTGATACCTTTAAACATTTTGTAAATCTTTTGTTCATTTCTTTGATAAGGGTCAAGTATGATCAATTTTATTACATAGAAAAAGTTATGAATCTTTGCTTAGAATGCTCAAAATTCTGATAACAAACAAATATCTGTTACAATTACCATTTCTAAGAAAACTTAAACTTTCATGATGAAAATTTCACATTTGTATGCATGAGATAAAGCATTAAAACCTGTAAATTTAAAGCTCAAAAGTTCAGAATACCAAAGTAAAAAGATGACAAGGGAAAGTGTTATGTATGATAGTGCTTATGTCTACTTTTGCCTGTGACCTTTATGAGAATGATATGGTGGCAGAATGTGGACAGTTTTCATATTTGTCTTTGAAATTTCATGAATCAAAAATGGGAAAACATGAGAAAACATGAAAACTCTCTAATCATATCTCTTTGCTTCTTGACAGTGTAATTCCTTGATTCTGCATGGGCAATTCTTGTAATTTTTAAAGGGGGGAGGGGTGTTACCAACCTAGGATAAAGCGAGGGGATGTTTGTTCTAACTATATGTCCCTATGCAAATGCATTGATTGTCAGACAAAGGGGTTCCAACACCCAGGATCCGCCACTGTGCGGTCATTTTGTTTTGTCATTTTTTCCCTCACATTTTAGCTTTCGGAATATCAAAGACACGATAATGAAATGGCCACATCATGCCACCATATGAATGGATTATTGCTAAAATCATTCTCTTGCAGGCATATGTGTACTTTAAGGAGGTAGACCTAGGTTAAGGGCAATAACTCTTAAAATCATCAGTACGTTTGTGTCAACCATTTTCATAAATATATTCTAAGCTTCTAGGTTACATAGATTATTTCCAATCTGTTTCAGGTAAATGCTTAAAAAACATTGATGAAACTTGACTTGAACAAACACATAACTGATTTAAAGAGTTATCTCCCTGAACCAAGGTCTACCACCTTAAAACTTACATATAGTACATTATTGCTAAACATTTGTCACAATTTATACATCATTTTGGTATTGGTATCATGCCATTTTATACATTTATATTTAAAGCTTCAGCATGCTATGGAATTGTGGTAATTTTTGCATGATATTTGCATGTGCTCGTGCTTTGTAGGTACTTATACCAGATGACGATGAAAATAGTATCTATGGCGATGGAATATATCACAGTCCAAATCAGTTGGTATCCAAGGTAACACAGATTTGACCATGATGCATTTATTTTACTAATTTTCCTTTCATTATTTTTTATGCTCATACTTGTTGAAGTGGAGTTTGTGTAGTTTGTTAATTGTTTCATAAATTAGTTGGGTCAAAAAATAAAAGCTGAATCTAGAATTACACTCTTTCACGGATCCAAAAAAAATAGTAATTAATTCCTGAGTCGGGATAAGTGTTTATCCTGAAATCCTGAAATCCTCCCAAAATAAAGGCTAAATCCTTCCATCTCAAAAATTTCATAGAATTCTGAGAAATGGTTTTCTGCATCTCTTATTTGTTTTGGGCCAGATGAGACTGCTTGACTGTCATATAGAAAACAGGGTAGTAATTTTGTACATATATATAGCAATAACTCTTATTAAACTTCTATGTCATGATTTGTATCCAGACATTTATTATTGGGGTTTCCAACATCAATATATGAGCTTTGCCATGACCAATCAAATACAAATGTGTTGCCCCACAGACAGATTTCCGTTTTCAGAATTAAAATTTTGATCCATTTAAAAAATTTTTACAGCCTATTCTTTGAAATGCTCACATGTTGAATATATCCTGGACTATTTATCAAGGTTTGCAGACATGGGCTAAATACAACTAAAATCTTCAGCTTGATACAATTGAGCATATTGGATATTTGAAATGAAAATTTGTAAGAAAAATGTTTCTGGTCTTGCATATATACAGAACTGCACACTTTAATGCTACCAACAAATACATATTTATATATATTATCAAAAAAAATCTATTTATGCTTAAGTTATATCATATGTTGTGTAAAATATGTTCTTTTTAATCATGATAAATCAAATAGCTTTGTGGAAAAGTTTCAGTTGAAATATACATGTATTATTATTGAATGCATTTCATGATTTGAATTATAATATTTATTATCAACTATATCTGAACATTTGAAAATGTTACTATACTGTATTGATGTTAATATTAACAAGTGTTATGCATAATTATCGATCTCTGGATAAATGATATGTTTTTCTTTTATTCAAGCAGTAAGAAACAAATGGTTTGAATTTAAATTCTACAACATTTCTTTAAATAATTTGAATATATTTGCAATTGTGAAAAATGTATGCTCCCAAAGTTTGTACAAACATTGATTTTTTTTTTTTTTTGGGTAAATTAGTACATGTACGTTTTCAAAGTTTTCTTAATTGATTTAGCTGAAAGTAAAAGCCATAGCAGACTACCAAGCTAACAGAGCAGACGAGCTGTCTTTCAACAAAGGATCCATTATAACAAATGTCAACAAGGCTGATGGGGGATGGTAATGTGTAGAATTATGTTTTTTTGCAATACTGTAAACCAACTAATTTTCGTGACTTTTGTGAGTAAGAAAATACTGTGAATATACATAGTCAAAAAATTGGATCTTTCCTTATCTAGCTACATCAAAAAGATTTAAAAATTGCAAAATAAAATTGCTGCAAAGTGTGCAAGAAAGAGCTGAACTCCAAACAAAGTATCAGTTAAAATAAGTTGGTTTACAGTATTAATTGTAACTTAGCTCAAAAGGGAAAGGGTTATACAGTTGACCTGGTTTCATTTGTAAGTCTCATGAAATTTCTGTAGAATTTGTCTCTGAAAAACAAATATGAACTTTAACAAGCTTTTTAGTTACTAAGCATGACAATCTGCACCAAAATCTTTTCCAACTATAAGTTCAAAGACCAATACTCCAACACATTTTTCTTAGGTGTCTAAACAAAGTTTTGCAAATACAAGTCTGGAGCATCATACTACATGTACTAATGGCTAACTGTGCAGACTTAGCATGCCATACCATGTGATGTGTTTTCACACCACTTGCTCATTGACTTCCTATTTAATAAACACTTGAAGCAGGGGGTATAATAAACAAGCAATGAAGCTCATTCATCTTAGTTTTTTTTCTAGGTCTTAGCTGATTAATTCTTTTCCTAAAATGTCATTTATATTTTGAAAATCAAAATATGATTTTCAACATGTATTAACCACCTTTATTGACATCAATGTTCAAGAAAAAATGGTAATCATCTTTAGCCTGTATTTGTATCTCTCAGGACTGACCTTTGGCTCTGATTAAAAGCATGAAGCACATAATTATTTCTTAGGGCTATTCCAGAAAAAAATGTATGGGGGTGTTGGAAGGCAGTTTTTGTCAGCACCCGCCACCCAGACAATTGTAATTCAGAATTATAGTGCATTATAGCGTGAAAAGTTGCTCTGATACCCATCACCCATGTATTATTAATATAATGTGCCTTCCAACCCCCCTATACATTTTTTTCTGGAATAGCCCTTAGTAGAAGTCAATATTCTCATTAAGAAAACAATGTAAAAAATTGTAATTTTCCAATACCTTTTTAAGGTGGCGAGGTGATTTTAATGATAAAAGGCAGAATTGGTTCCCTGAACATTTAGTTGAGGAGCTGGATCTCCCAGAGGAATCAGAAGATACTTCACCTTTAGGAGCTCTGCAGAAGGGGTTTATAGATATACAGGGATGCAGAGTTGGTAAGATTTCTGAGCATTTCTGGAAATTGAACACAATAAATTCAATCAACATGTAGGGTATCAAAATTCACGAACTGGTCAGGACAAGTTTAGAAGATGTCAGAATTAGAGAAAGTTTTATTCAAGTTGGAAATACATTTGTAGTGACATCATCAGGCATGGTTGCCTTTTTTCATGACTTCACAATAGAAACTTCTGAAGAAATCAAGAAAAAAATTGAAAATTCAAACAATTATTCGCTGAGATCAAAGTGTTCTCTAGAGATGAGAAATATTTGTTCTCACACTGATCGAGAATAGTGAAAATAGTATGAAAATAAGAGAAATAGTAATAGTTCATGCGGAACTTGGAAAGAAATCAGAATGCAATTGTATATTTAAATAAACATTATTCAGAGTCCTAAACTCACTTTTTCAGAAACAAGCGGAAGGGCAGACAAACCATTTACATTTATGATCTATACACGAACAAGTCCTCAGCCACTAGAGGTCGCTGCTGATAATGAAAGTGATATGCGGGATTGGATGAGTAATATTGCTAATTGTACACAGCAAACACAACAAACAGTAAGATAGATATTAGTTTAGATTTTTATGCGCCACCTAAGGTCATTATGTTTTTCCATCTGTGCGTCAGTTTGTTCTTCCATCTGTCTGTTCCACTTCAGATTAAAGTTTTTGGTCAAGGTAGTTTTTAATGACGTTGAAGTCCAATCACACGAACCTTAGAGCAAATGTTCCCTATGTTATGATCTTTCTAGTTTTAATGCCAAACTAGATTTTTTACCTCAGTTTCACCGTCCACTGAGCATAGAATATGATAGTGTGAGTAGGTCATCCTTGTACTATGGACACATTCTTACCGACAGTACAAGGGCTGTATAGCCAGTCAAGGTCATTAAAAACTTCCATTTGAATTTGACACATTCTTGTCCTGTTTATGATTGGAGTTAAATGAATGGTTATGTATGATATGCAAATTTTTTAACTTATACAGCAAATCTAACTAGTATTTTATGTAATACAATTTATACTTTAAGCTTTTACTGTGGAATCACTGTTATTAATTGGGTTTAAGTAGACTGTGTTGATAAAATAAATCGAGAATACAAATGTTATAAAAGTACAAATTATCCATAGGCTTGGTTGAAGAGTTGATCAAATCATGAAATCAAGTTCTTCAAAAATATAATTGTTCCTTAATCCACAAAAAGTGGTATCCACGAATAAATGAATTAATTTTAAATGATGAAAAGCATATCTGGTCACATGGTACCTTTATAATGAACTATAATAATAATAGCGCCACCCTTGTTGGCAAAACATGTCGACCAGAATAAACTCTTACTATGCGGTAATTGATGGGTGTTGTTGTCTTTATTGTTTTATTATAATAATAATAATAATAAATACTTTATTTAGAGAGGGTAAAATCAGTTGGTACAATACTAATCTCCCCTGATGCCCTCTGAATAATTGAAAATATACAATAATATAATATATACATTTACATACATACTTTTTATGCAAAACAAAAGGCGAAAAACATACAGAATAGGTTTATGAACATATTTTGTAAATGTCTGACAGATACAAGATAAATATATGGACTTTTATATAATAGATAAATTTAATCTGATAATTATACCCCTGCTTTAAAAAAGGGGGGGTATACTGTTTTACCTCTGTCTGTCCTTCCGTCAGTCCGTCAGTCAGTCCGTCCGTCCCATGAATATTTTTCGTCGCATTTTTCTCAGGAACTACAATACAAGGATTTCTGAAATTTGGTTTCAGGGTTTATCTAAGTCAGCTATACCGTGTGATGCGTTTTCAGATTGATCACTTGACAACTTCCTGTTTACCGAACACTTGTATGATTTTACACATGATAGCCAAGTTGAAAATTTTCGTCACATTTTTCTCAGGAACTACAATACAAGGATTTCTAAAATTTGGTTTCAGGATTTATATAAGTCAGCTATACCGTGTGATGCGTTTTCAGATTCATCACTCGACAACTTCCTGTTTACCGAACACTTGCATATTTTTGTATCATCAGTGAGCAGTAGCTCGCAGTTTCACTTGTTACATTTTTAGTTTAGAAACAAGAAATTATAAAAACTAATGAACTGTTCTATCGTTTCTATCTTTTTGATTTCAACAGGAATACTGTTTCAAAGAATTTACGGAATATTGAAATGTTTGTTTCATAAAAAAAAATCTCGGACGTGGTATGAAAAGACAATTATTGTCCAGTGAACACTCACACTGATCCATGTCATTTAACAATAACAACATTTGTTAAATTAATGATAAAAATTTTTCTCTTTTTGGCTTAAGTAGTAACTTAAATAATATGAGAAATGAGGATAAATGTTTAATGTTTATTTGACATCTCAGTTGACGAAAAATTGGCTAATCAACCCTACGCAACAAAGGGTTTTCATACATTCTTTTATATACTAAATTTAGTCCTGGTATCTATGATGAGTTTATTTATTATTACATGACAGATTTTGATGTACTCAATCATAATTTAAAATTTAACAGTCTTCTAAGAAGGTGAGTATTGCTCTGAAGTCGCCTAATCCTTTAAAAGCAACACATAACCACCCAACAGACACATGCCAGATTGTTTTCAATTACAGTCAACAATTTTAGTAAGCATAACATGAAATCACAATGTATTATTTTTTAATAGACCACTTTCGAGTTATGCCCACTCCTTCACTAGAAAAAAATATTTATAATGCACACCTTTATGACGTCATTTACCAGCTAAAGGGGTTCACCTGTATCACTGCACAGTTAAATTTCATCAAGCGTTTTTGTGTTCGTCATTATGCAGGATAAAATAAAACAATATTTGTAATGTAGGTACTTAATCACTATTACCAAATTACAGCAGTGCTAATTGTTAATTATAAGAATTTGATTTGCCAACTAATTCGTGCAATATAGATTCATATTTTTCAACCACTTGCTCAACATGGTAAAGGAAGTGACAATGCCAGTAAACACATGAACAATGTTCACTAAAACCAAAATATTTGACGGAAATACATCAAAGTTGAAAGTTATCTAATTTTTTATATAAATTTAAAATGTACATGTACTACCTATAGGTAATATAAGTAGAAACAAGCACTGCATTTTTACTTTTTTCAGGTTAATTTATTGTCTCAAATAAAGCATTGATGACGAATTGGTGTGCATTCAATTTCACTGTATTTAAAAAAATATCAACACATAAAAAAAAAACATTTTAGAAGGGATTAACATTCCCTCAGTACATATTGTAACATGCTCAAGTATCAAATTATCCTCTTTGTTTAAATTCTAGAATTGATTTCATGGTCAGTGTGGCATATATAGTTGATGCATGGTTTTCATTTTAGGCATATGAATTATGGACAATTGGTAGTAACGTAAGGAATTTTGTATATTTTGGGAAATTTAAATAAATATTTTTTTAAACAGTAGATTTGATAACAGCTGGTGAAATAGTAGGAATTATATAAGTTTCCTATAAATAGAAAATATGAATGCAAATTGTCTATTCCTTTTAGAGATAAATAATATTTCTGTTTATAAAACAGTTCAAATTAATAAATTTATATAAAGTGTTTGTTGCAATTTTTATTTTATTCATCATGCTCATATTTTAAAATAAAATAATAACATTAATTTTTAAATGAAATTTAATCAAATTATCTCCCTTAGATATTTTTTTTTACTTTCTACTTTGTATTGGAATATCTGAATTTTTGGTATTCTTACCCAGTCCAGATTTTAGTTTTTGAAGTTTGGGGTCACCTACAAGCTGAATGCTGTGACTATATAAGATTTTTTTTCTTTTTTTTTATTGTTTTATATTTAAACATTTTGAAGTAGTGTCTTGAAGTTGTTGATATTAACATTAAATTTTATTTAATCTATTTTGATTTTTTTTTTAAATTCATCATTTGCTTTGAAGATAAGGTGTGTTGAAATATGTGCTCATTTATAGAACTTCTTTGTTTTGATCCATCACTTAGAACATGTTTTACTCTATTTCTTAATTATTAAAACTCAGCTGTGGTGAGTATTTTGAACTTTCATCCTCAAGTGGTTCTTATCATTGTCATAATCATCCTTATGACATAGTTGATGAACATGATTTGATAGGCTATAATTTACGAGTTAATTTGTATTGATATATGAAAAATTTGCTTAAAAACCGAAGAATACAAATTTTCATTAGAAAATCTCTTTGTTGACATTATTTGTTCAATATTTTTCAGAAACAAAAAGACAAACAGTTAGAGAGGAAGAAATGTTTAGCCAGAGATTTGTCTGATCTGATTGTTTATGCTGTTGCTGTGCCATTTGATTTAGATAGTAAGACAAATTTTTAAATTGATATCTGCTCTTTGATTTTAGTACATATTTTTATACATTTTTTAAAGTTTTATCCCTGTCTGTTCATATGTCTGTCCATACTCCCCAACATTGGTTCCCATTCTCTAACCTCAGTTTGCCTCAACAAATTATTATGAAACTTATACACAATGCTTATTATCACATTATACAGAGAAAAAAAAAATGAATGTGATTAGTGATGTCCCTATTCAAAAGGAAAGAAATGAATGTGATTAGTGATGTCCCTATACAAAAGGAAAAAAATGAATGTGATTAGTGATGTCCCTATACAAAAGGAAAGAAATGAATGTGATTAGTGATGTCCCTATACAAAAGGAAAGAAATGAATGTGATTAGTGATGTCCCTATACAAAAGGAAAAAAATGAATGTGATTAGTGATGTCCCTATACAAAAGGAAAAAAATGAATGTGATTAGTGATGTCCCTATACAAAAGGAAAAAAAATGAATGTGATTAGTGATGTCCCTATACAAAAGGAAAAAAATGAATATGATTAGTGATGTCCCTATACAAAAGGAAAAAAAATGAATGTGATTAGTGATGTCCCTAAACAAAAGGAAAAAAATGCTTAATTTGTCATTTCTACACTCTTACTTTACTTTCCCTCAACCAAATTTATGAATGTTATACATTTATGTCCCTTTATGAATGGATTGTTTTTTAATTTGATGTATAATTACATGAGAGGGCATCTATGTCCCATGGACACATTCGTCTTATAAGTAAAAAATCATGTTGTTGATATAGAAATTTTAAACAAATTTATAAATGTCTTTATAAATAAATTTTCTTCAAGTGTTTGCTTTATTTAATAGCATTTCTCTGCTTGAAAGGTTAAGACTGTTTGAGGAACTTCTAATATGAAAATGAAATGACAAATAAATAAGGCACACATAGATTGAAATATTGATATTTTATTGGGAAAAGTTCCTGGTGTGATTAGGTTTACCTTATAATCTGTATCATAACTAATCTTCAATTAGAAAAAAAAATTTTGGCCATATCCAAGATAGTTTTGGCCTGTGGGGAAATATTTCTAGCATATGTCAAAGTTATGGATAATCCTTCAGTTGTCACATGTTTGCGGGAGACTTTATCATCTTATCAGCTGATTTGATTTAAGTTTAATGTAATTAATATTGCGATAATTGAATAGGACCTGGTTTATTTATTTTGTACATTGTTAACAGAATATTTATGTTATTTCATTTTAGGAGCCCTTAAAGGACCAATTAACTGCTGTGAAATGTCTTCCTTCTCAGAAATGAAAGTTGAAAAATATTTAACAAGACACCAGGCTGCAAGCTTTGTAAAATATCCTTTGTCAGTATTTAAAATCTTAAAATTGATAATGTGATCATGTGTATGAGTATATGTCACACAGTTTGTATGACAGAGTCATAACCAGACATTTGGGGTTATATACACCATAAACCCCTGACAGAATTCATTGCAAAAAAAATCAACAAAAATATCAGGCTTATGATCTGGTATGCCATACTTTTTATTTCAAAAGAATCATCAGTGATGCTTCAGTGTAAAGTACAAAGTTTTGAAAGCAATGAAGACTCAAAATTCCTAAAGTTATTGCAAAAACAGCTAAGGTTATCTATTACCGGGTACAAAACCCTAAACATTTTGAACAATTTTAAAGTTCAAATGCAGATTTGACAACAATCATGACAATATAAATCTTATTAACAACAACAAAGCTACCAACAGTTACATTTATAACTATTCTTATGCAACTCTTGATAACATTTTAGATATGTCAGAAATGTTAACTACACTGAAGCAACATTGTTGCGAAAGAGGCATACTTATACATTTAATGTTTGCTACTGGACAAAACAATTAACATTTACTTTCTTTAACATTCTCACATACAACACGAAACAATTAAGTAGAGTATATCCCAAGGGATCTCGTATGGATTCCTCCAACTACGACCCTATGCCAATGTGGAATTGTGGTTGTCAGATGGTGTCCCTTAATTATCAGACTCCTGATAGATCTATGCAACTGAATGAAGGCAGATTTATGAGAAATGGAAGGTAAGTAAATTATTTAATTTTTGTCTGCAATACAGATAATATTTGATTGAAATTTACTGTTATAAAATTTTGAAATTTTGACATAGATTTATATAATTTGATCACCTGTTTATGCATCAAATTGAAACACTATATTTTGAAATATTTACTGGTATATAGACAGCCAAATTTGACACTTACAAAAAGTATCCGAAGGTTTATGAAATATTTTTTATATAAAGATTCAAGTTAAGAATTTGTAGCACTCCTGTACAATTTCAAATGCTGCAAAAAGATAAAAAAAAAAAAAAAAAAAAATGTATGTGTACATTTTGTATTGCAGGTGTGGGTATGTTTTACAGCCGGATGTGATGAGGGCAAAAGATTACAGTCCATTTAGTAAACAGTGCTTACAAAATGTAGACCCACTTACATTACACATTACTGTAAGATATTATTTAGTCTACATTAAAGTTTTACCTAGATGTTGTTTACAGTATGCAGTATGTATTGATTTTAAAGGGAGTTGACTCCCTTTTCAATTTGAATTCTATGTTGTAATAGAGTTAAAACACTTTGACTTTCAGGTTTAAGTTAACTTTTTACTGGTCAATTAAAAGTCAGATAGTGTGTCTGGGTAAGGTGACATGTCTTTCTGCTTACTGTTACCTTGTAAACTAGCAAATTTTAAATCCAACTAAGTGTGTCAGTTTAGTACAAAACAGGGTAAATATTCATATTACATTTAACACATTCTCTTCATGAATATGCATATTAATTTGCCACTGGACATTAAGCAGCCATCCAACACTATTATCAATTATCTGGTTATAGATCATGTTAAAATTTATAATGAAATTATATAGTTCTGCTTTGATTTAACATTGTAACCAAAAATTAAAATTGACAAGAGAATTTGACAGCAGTATTAATTTGATTGACAGGTACTGGGAGCTAGACATTTATTAAAGTCTGGGCGAGGGTTTGCCTGTCCATTTGTAGAGATAGAGATAGCCGGAACAGAAACAGATAACAGCAAGTTTAAAACACCAAAAATTGGTAAGTGTCTTCATTTTTATTGTCATCTCATATGTAATTTATAAAGAGTAAAAAAATTTAATTATTCTATACATAGATAATAAGCATAGATTACCTTAGCTGTATTTGGCACAACTTTTTGGAATTTTGAATCCCTCAATGCTCTTCAACTTTGTACTTGTTTGGCTTTGTAAATATTTTGATATGAGCGTCACTGATGAGTCTTATGTAGACGAAACGCACGTCTGGCATACTAAATTATAATCCTGGTACCTTTGATAACTAATTATATTAATAAAGAATAAACAGTATAATTCTATTCTATTTTTTTTCAGATGACAATGGTTTAAACCCCACTTGGAGAGAGAATTGTTCGAACACTTTTGACATTACTTGCCCAGAATTGGCGCTGATCAGATTCATGGTACAGGATGAAGATGTATTTGGTGAACCCAAGTTTCTGGGACAGGCAACATTCCCAGTTTCATGTCTAAGAACAGGTAAGATTGCAATTATATATTTATGAATAATTATTTATTTATATCTCATGGAAGAAGTTTATTTCATTTGTTATTCCCTATTAATGACCAATTTTATATGATATGAATGATAATTTCAAGAGTATGAATGTCACGAAAAAAGAATATAGAAAATATTTTATTATAGAGTATTTTAAAAATATTGTTTTGACCGACTGCAGATTTATAATTATTCTTTGGATACTTATTTTCGTTGATTTCATGAGGATGAACCACAAATGAATATGTTCAACTATATATAAAATCCGAGGAAACCTACACATAGCCTCTGGCTATTGGCAGTCCTCTTAATATATAATTAAGAATTAAAGAAATGCATTTTAAATGTAGGATAATGTGACGACTTTGGCTAAACCACAAACTCTAATCTACACAAGGTTTATTTCCCCCTCAGTTCATGAAAATAGATGAAATCACAGTAATTATCTTCTCACTCTAAAATCATTTCAATTGCATACATTACAGGTTATAGAAGTGTACCTATTCAGAATGGTTATAGTGAAGAATTAGAAATGGCTGCTTTATTAGTTCATATAGATAAAAAGAATCCCAGAGTAAGTATTTATCCATGATGCCAGACTGCTGCCACCAAAAAGGATTGATAGTCCAGGAAAACTCTTATTACCTAATTATGTTTAAAAAAAGTATTTCTCAAATACTCTGCTGACAATTTTTATGCTCCAGCTGTCACTCAAGGACACTACGTGTTACCCATGTCTGTCTATACATATGTCTGTCTGTATTTTATATATTTCTGTCCTGTAACTTGTTACACAAAATACAGGTCAAGTTTGAATTTGGGTGGCGTCACTTTTACAGTTCTCATGTTATGCCCCATTATAAAGTTATATGCAAGTTGACACATCACCTGAAAAAAACCCAAGAAGATGGACCTTTTCTTTCAATTTCATTATTGAAAAGGATATCTTTGGTGCAAATGATGGTAGTAGCAGGATACTTCATTAATTTACTGTTGCAGAATTGTTTTATGAAGTTACCAATAATCTATTTAACTCTGAAATGCCTTGCCCAATAAGATCAAAAATGTGTCCATATGTAGGTTTAAAGATGCTTTATTTTGAGTCATATTTTACTGTTTCAGGAAAGTGAAGAGTCGGATATCTATGCCTGTATACAAGATTTACGAGATAAAAAGAAAGATCTGGAGGAACAGATTGGGACTTACCAAAAGGAGGGAAAACAGCAGAGTGTTCAGAGGTTAATGGAGGAACTGTCTCTTACGGAAGAAAATTTACTTGCAAAAAATGATGAACGTCGTCAGAGAAAGTGAGTTTATAATTTTGTATAACGAACGAAAATAATTTGTTAATTCTTGGCAAAACAGGAAAAGTAAAGCAATTGTGGCTCCACGTCTTTCATTGAAAATAGGGAAATAAAGTTCTGTTGTTCCATTGTCATAAGGTTAATTAAAGTTAAAAAAAAACAATTGTTCTTCAATATAAATGGGATGAAATTTAGTAACAGATGAATTGCTGTTTCTAGTATTGTGATCATTTTCATTGATTGCACATCAAAATGACAATAGTTTTATAATAAGAAAATGCCTAAAAATAAAGATATAAGATTCAAAGACATACAACTCAAGTTTAGCATTTCAATACTAAGATCATAAATTTAAATTTTATAAAAAGGGTGAATTTCAAGGTCTTTGAAACATGTTGAAAGAAAAACTAAATAAATTATATACAAAGGAACAATCTGTTATGAAGTATTTGTGTTATATTGGCATGGAAATGTTGCATGATGCACATTTGTTTTTTTATTTTCACTTTGTTTACGTTTTTTTTTGTTTGGCATATTTAGTTCAGCTTGTTCTTTGTATAAATTTTAAGTTATTTTCTTTAATGCATTTTGTAGAATTGTTCTCTAAAGGAGTTAAAATGACCTATTATTATATCTACAATGTATGTTTGATCCACCATTCAAGATATTTCAAAATTGAATTGATAGATATATAAAGCACCATAAATAAACAAATATTCAAAATGAATTTGGATAAAAATATTGGAACATTGTATGAATCATTGTTCATGTTATGATTTTAATAAGAGAGACAATTGTTTTCCCTATGTGCTGTGTGTGTTTCATCAAAACTAATACTAAACTGACTTTTCTTGGGTCTATAAAACATAGGAACTTGACTTTTTTCAGGTCTAGAAAAAATAGGTAAAACAGTATGACTGTGGTGGTGTATTACATAAAATATAATACCTTTGGAGCACTGAGTGACTGTATTTCACATCCCCCAATTAAATATATTCACCTCCCTATTACAAATCAGTGCACCTCCAAAAATGTCACTTGTACATCAATGCAATGAATAGGTTTAAAAGGTTATCTACTCTTACAAAGCTAAACCCTTAAAAAAAACTTTACTGCTCTTAATTAGAAGGTTTTGTCCTAAGAATGTTTTACCCAATTGCAGTTTGAAACATCTTTTTAAACTGATCAACTGGTAAAGCATTTGAGTTTATTCCTTCAGTGACAGGTTTAAAAAATTTAAGGTGAGTGCAGTGAAACCAAAAAAAAAAAACCATACATCATTCAACTTCACTGCTTACCCAATGTGTTTAGTGAGAGTATCCTTAGGAAGCAATAAGTCACAGTTCATGTTCTTTGAACTTTTAACATTTTTAAGTAGTGGAAGTTTGAAATTTGATTAAGTTGGAAAAAAGCTTGAAATTTGATTAAGTTGAAAAAAGCTTGAAAAATGTAAAATTTGAATAATTTATATTTCAAAATGATATTTTCTTCATGTTTTGTATGTTGCCTATTTTTAATATACGGTATCCACTTCTGTGTTTTAGGTGCAATGTTTGCAAAAAAAAATAAGAATAATTGTAATTATCTTGACTTTATTAGGTTTTGGTCTAAAAAGAGAGGTAAATCAGTTTGATTGAGGTGGAATGTTAGAATATATTATATTGGGATCACAGAGGGCACTGAACTTCATACAATTACATGTTTCACTTCCCTTTTCTGTATTACTAAATATTACCATTCCAACATTGATTTAAAACTGGATATAAATACAGTTGATACCGGCAGGAAGAGTTAAGAACTTTGAACAATAGAAAATTAAAAGGCAATTTTAATTTTTATTGGTGTGAAAAAAACATGTTTTACCTGTAATGGAGGAAAAGTATTGGAAGCTATTTCAAGTAGAAACGAAAACTATATTAAGTTTAATATTTTACTGTGAAGTATTAATAGTATTTTTTACTGGACAGTTTCTCTCTTATGCACTTTCATTCATGGTGAGTTTTCTAACACTTTGGTCTTGGCAGCTGCATCCCTTAGTTATGGGGCTTTATGTGACTGTCATGTGTATGTGATACGTCTTACGTGTATTTTTCTTTGCAGGACATATACATGTAACATTACATATATTGTAGGTTGTGTTTCATGTATGAGTGTTATATAATTTAGTGTTAAGGAAAAGTGATCACTGATATCAGGGGATTTAATTAATAGAAAGAAGAAAGAATCTGATTTGTGTTATATTGGAAATTAGTCATAAAACCTTTGTTTGTAATTATGGTAGGACGATAGAATAATAGAAAGAAGGAAAGAAAAGTGTCTTTCTTTTGTGATTCGTCTTGTATTGGAAAGTTGTCATAAGACCTTTGTTTGAGTAAAGGCAGAAACATTTCAAACTGGAATCACACTGCTAAATATGTTGATATTTTTTGTGAAAAGCTGATCAGGAAAATATCTATATATATATTTTCTATAACTGCTTTTTGAACTGATGAAGCAGTGTATATGCTTAAAACTTTATTATTATATTAATATTTTGTTTTGTAGGAAATATCAGAAAATCCTAGGAATTGACGATTTTAAACGTAGTCATGGTAACTAACATTAACCTTCACCACAATAGTAAACAAAGAGTTATCTCTCTTTTCCTTATATTAAAGCATGCATAGAACATTTACCTATCAATGGTATAAATTAATATGGTATAATTTATGCAACTGTTTCTGACCCAAACAACTATCTTCCCCTCAGACTTCTAACTCTCAAATCTAATATATTTAATATATACTTCAAGTAGTTTTCCTACATTTAAAAATGTCTACCCTGGCTTGTAGAAAACTGTTACATCCATTCTTTACTCTGAAAACTGTTTCATTGTCTTTGTTCAGGGTTTTTAAAGTTAGATATTTCATGCTCTTTTCTACATTTCATATCAATTTGTCTACAGAAATTTCCTAGAAAGTAATGATCATTTTCATGAAATGTATTTGTAATGTGATGATTTGAATGGTCATTACCAGACATGGTTCAGCCATACCTTATTTCTGAAATATCTTTAGTTAGATATGTTTATTTCCTATAAATATATTTGTAAATATGATTCCTTTAGAAATAGACACATATATATATATTCATTGTTTTTTTCTAGTCCAAGAAAGGCTTTTAGATAGAACATGTTTCACATTATTTATTAGATTTGCAATCTGAAAATCGGCTTTAGTTATATTTAAATCATGTAAGAGATTGCCTATAGGAATATGTATATTAAAAAAAAACCATAGAAACTTTGAATATTTAGACCCTTAAGGTGCACAATATATTAGTACATTTAATAGAATTGTTTTGAAAGTATTGAAACAGAAATATTTCCAATCTCTTTATACTATAAACACTATACACATAGAAATGCAATCTGCTGGTCATTCGAGTATCAAAAAACAAGAAAGTGTTGCGGCGTTTGGCCATAGCCCTAAAAGACACGAAATCGTGAAGCACCAAAATTCAGCCCCTATGCTTGGACGAAAACAAGAAAGTATGAAGGGTTCTGTGGAAGACTTAACAGCCAAGGGTGATGAAGAAAAACGTGCTCAAAGGAAGTAAGTCGCTGAAAAAAAGTTTGGCTACTTTCTGTTGAAAAAATATAGGATTCCTTTCATGATTTATTTACTTTCTTGATTTTTAGAATAAAATTGTGCTTAAAACTAAGTAATTGTTTGGAAAGGGAGGATTTGTATCTGCCTTTTAATGGAAGGGGAAGGTCATATATAAGAAATTCTTAAGAGCAATATATTCCGAACTTTGAAAAAAAAACCAAATTCATTGTTTTATTAATATTTCACAGAATCATCATTTAAATAAAAAAAAATATAATGAGTTCTTTTTTTTTTTTTTTTTTTTAAATATTCTTGACATTTGAAATACGACACACGTTTTTTTTACATGTAAATGTAAACCTAAGAAAGAATGTTCCACTTATTATCCTTCTATATATATTTTTTCAGAAAATATCAAAGAATTTTAGGAATAGATGAAGACATAGCATCTTCTGAGGGTAAAATCACAACTACATACATGTAGCTTAAAAATGACTATTTGCTAGAATGCTGACTAAGCAGAATACATGGAATGTCGAAATATATATAATCACACCCTTGATAGATATTGCTTTGTTGTAAATAATTCAATATAAAGGTGCAAATTTATCAACCTGCTCACCTGATACAGCAATGGAAATATATGTCGTTTTGATATAAGTCCTTGCATACACATTGCTATATTGCTTAGTATGAGTCATATAGTAGCAACATTTAATCAAAAAACTCCATGGCTACTTATTGCAAGAATTCCTCTATAAGTATTTAAAAATTGACAAACTTATTCTTCCTGTAGAATGCTTCTGAAAGCAATTATTTTTTTGTTGAAAGTATTGTAGCCTATTTTGAGGCTTGTGCTGTCATTTCTGCCTTTAAGCTGATGATACAGTGCAGAAACATTGTCTGATAATTCACAGTGATGTAAATCCATCCTACCTTTTTTCGCTTCATAAAAGAGAAACTTGAGGGATATATCTGATCAGAAAGATTGAAATGGCAAAATTAACCACTTCAGAAGTGTGGTAGAAATCCCAGTTCAAATTTGAATCCAGGCTTCAAGTTCAGTGGAAATGAAAGGGGACTTCTGAGGATAAAAAACAAGAGGGCACTATTGCAACACAAATTTGTTGGTAATTTTTTTTTTTTTTCTTGGGGGGGAGGGGGATGCTGGGTGACCAAAGCCTGAATCTACAACTGCCATTATCACTGTGATTCATCATGATAAACATATAACTCACTCACTGTAGACATTCAAATCAAACTGTCCAGATATGTTCTCTGGTGGCTTTTGCTAGTGACTGCCAGATCTATACATCTGAAGCTTTTATTTCACTAGGTACACAAGGTTCAATATGGTCTCTTAGACTTGTCTTTTATACATTGAACAATTTATAATCTTTATCTTAAATATTCTATACTTTTGCATTATTTTACAACAAAATAAAACATGTGGTGTTGAATTGACTTGTAAATGGATGAAACTGAAAGTTTTTCTTTGAATCGTACTTACCAATTTGAATTTAATAACTGATATTCCAAAAACATTGATATTCATAGAATAGAATTGAATTGAATTGGTGAACACATGTTTTGTTTCTTTAGTAAAAAATCGACTTTAATTGAAATTCAAGGCTAGACGGGCTGACTTTAATTCTTTATTACAAAATTCTTGCAATGGTGAATTGAATGCTGTCATGGCCTCTTTGATGCACATGAATCTTCTTAACCAGTATCACTATGCAATAGTAAATATAGTAAATATTCGTTTTCATTTGGTGGAATGGTCTTTCATTAGCATCTTATACTCAAGTCTGGTTTGGTCAAATCAGTGTTGGTTTAATCATCAGCTCAAATTATTTATATATAAATTGCTTCAGGGTTTTTTCAGGAAATTTTGCCAAAAATAAAAATATATGTTTACAGTCACTTGATGCTTAAAAGTTAGGGTTAAAAATTAAGGGAATTTTTTATGCTTCCCAATCTAGCATTAAGTTTTACCCTCATCTGTCTTATCTGCCAGTACATCCCAAAATTAGTTTCTGTTCTCTAACTTTGGTGTTCTGAAACTTATACACAATGCTTTTGATTACCAAACACAGAACAATTTTGAAATTGGGCTATGTCCCTTTATAAATTAATAAATTTAACATTTCCATAATCTATCTTTAGTTTGTCTCAACCAAGTATTGGTGCAGTGAAGACATTGTTTTATAGTACTTTATTGAAAATGGTTGAAAGAAAAAGGAATAGGGTAAAAAGGGGGGGGGGGGGGTAGGTTAGGTCAGGTGTCAGTTAACACATATAGAGCTTTTGCCTAAGGTGTCATTTACTTTGAAGCAATTTATTTCAACAGCTTGGGGGAAAATTATTTAAATAGCATGATAATATTATCTGAATAGATTTGACCAGCTAAGCTAAAATACAGTCATGATAAGAAAAAATATGTTTATTTATTTTTTATTTAATGATCTTTTTGAATTTGAAAAAAACATATCTTGCAGATGAAAGATTAGCTGTTTTCAATGTATAATTATTTGCAGAGTTTTTAAAAAAAATTAGGCTAAAGTAATTCAAAATTCAATTTTATAATTAATATTTAATAACAAATGCTTATTTCATTTTCAATTGTAAATTAAAATATTTAAAAACTTTTGAAATACTGAAAATTACGTTCAAAATTGAAAACTTAAATATGACAGAAAAATTTAATTTAATAACTAGATGAAAAAATGCTAATGTACCAAAGAGTAGCAAAACAAGAGAAGAATCAGTACTTTGAAATTGAAGAGATTCGTGCACAGAAGAAAAAACGTAGCAAAGAGAGTAAGTCAAGTTAAAAAGACATATCAGAAACTCACCTTACAGTTCATTGTTACTGAGAAAAGTACCAGTCGTAATTACATTTTACTGTGGAGTCATTATTGTTTGTGGAATACCAATTTTTGTGTATATATTAGTGGAAAACGTAAACCACGATCAAAATTTTCAAGAAAATGCATATTTTCATAGGCTCATATGCAGGCTTTTGCACAACGTTCATGAAATTAAATATCCATGAAAAATAGGTATCCACGAAAATAAATAATCTCACAGTACTTTGGAAATCGTGCACAAAAAAGTGCAACAAGTGGTCTGTGTTTGCTTCAGAAAAGTTTTTAAAAGACATGCCTTCAGCATAATTTGGCCTAACTTAGTTGCTGCCTAAGTTTACGCTTAGCACTATCAATTGAGCAAGACTATTTGAAACAACCAGTCTTGAAAATATTGAAGGAGAATTTACCACTTGCAAAGAATATATAAGCATTAGTAGAAAATGTAGTGGTGCAAATCTGTCTATTTTTATTTTCGTGTCTAAAACTTTTTTTTTTAATCTTTGTACTCCACTGTATTATAATCACATTTCCAACAGTATTCTTAGCTCTAACCTAGTATGGTTGACTTGATTGTCAATTTGGTAACTGCCTCTCAATGTTGTTAAGATTGAGGTTACTGTTGCCATGTTTGTATTCAAGTGATAACTCAAATATTTGTCCAATTTAGACATGGATATTTCATTTATTCTGATGACATGTCAATTAGCCGTTTCAGAATCTAAAGCATCATGGGTAATTTCATTGTTCCTACCCAATAATGAAAATAACGTCACGTCATTGGCTAAAGTTCAATTCTTTATGACATTTTCAACCTATCAGAACGTTTTGGTGTACACTTTTGAAAATATTACCCAGGATGCATTAGATTCTGAAACGGCGAATTATAGCTATGAAGGCAAGACATTGTTATTTTAAACTGGAGTGACATATCCTAGCTTATCATGCAATTTAATTGGTTTCTTGAACAGGTTATCTGAGCATATAACCATATATCTTATGAACATCAGGAATAGCATATACTAATGATACAGTGAGACATATATACTTAGGTCATATCCACAGTTTCTTTGAAATATTAAGTCATATTTTTCTTGAATGCAATGAATGGATAAAATGGCTGGTAAATAGCTGATTCCATATCAGATATAAAAATACAGATTCAGGACAGGGTTCACTGAGTCCATGAAGAAATTATAATATTTATATCTGTTTTTAGTCTTGCTAATTTTCATATCTCTGAAGAACAGTTTTAGTTTTGCTCACTTTTTATATTTTATCATATATTTTCTTTCTTTACTAATACTGTTTATACTCTTGTTCTTTCCCCCTCTTTATTCTTAGAAGATATAGACACTCTCTCTTTATCCTTGCCAGAATAGCCATTCCCTCATTATTTTTTTTAAGATTTCAGGTGGTGACTATATCATGTATATGAAATTATGATTTGATACTCACTATAAATAGTAAAGATCACACTATAAACGAGAAAATGGAAGTCTATACTGTGGTTGACTTTTAAATATATAGGCTTTTATTTACAGATTAGTGTGAACCGATTGCAATATCACACAAAGGTGACCATGCCTAATGACTTCACACAGTCAAATCTTGTTTATAAAAAAATAACAATTAGAGAAACAGATTTCTCATGTAATACCTTATTTCTCCATTGTCAATCCATGAATTTTAGATATTCATAATGGTTGTCTGATATTTGTTAAATTTAAAGATAAATGGGTGTTATGGTTGAGAAGTATTGTATCTTGACTTATGCAGTGGTAGAATATAGTCATGTACAGTATACCAGTATACAAATGTACTGCATGTGAGGAAAATGGGAAATAACAGATGATATTCATCTAGAAGCTGGTGTGTCATGAAACCTTTCATGTTCAAGATTCTTGTACAAGAGCCAGGTTATTTGGAGAAGAACTTGGATAAAAAAGAAGTAAAAAAAGATCTATATAAACATTCTAAATGATTTCTTGCCTATTTGTTTCAGAAAATTAGAAAGACTTCTAGGGATATCTGGTTATGGAACAAGCGTATGGTAATAGTCAAGATACCAATAGTCATTGCTTTGCAGAAACTGTTTATTCTAGCTTGCTTTTCTTAAAATCTTTACAGAAAATGAAACAGAAAAATACTGCTAGAAATTTAATAAACAGTATCATAGCTTTGTTAACAATAAAATCCACATTTCATTGCAATTTCCTTTACTTTTAACATCAATTCCTTTTTCTTCTATGCTGAAGATATTTTGTGGGTCAAATATTTTTGTCAAAATCACTCAACCTTATTTTTTTTTTTGTATTTGTCAAATTTAAGGATATTTTTTACTTATTAACACAAAGCTTATTAGAATGGGTTTGAAACTTCTTCAGGTCATTTGCATAAATAATATTGTGCAATAATATATCAATGATTGATAGAGTTTTAAAGGTACTTCTCAAGGATCAGTAATTTTGCATAGATGATTATTGTTTTCTCCATCAATTTGATAAACTACTGACAAATTTAATGAATATGTGGTATGCGATGAAGCAAAAAAGATAAATTAAAATGAAATATAAAAGGGAGACAAATCCACATTCTGTTATATTAAAGGGAGACAAATCCACATTATGGTGTATTAAAGGGAGACAAATCCACACTGTTATTGCACAGACTTGTATGA
Organism: Mytilus galloprovincialis; assembly: GCA_037788925.1. Classification (NCBI taxonomy): domain Eukaryota; kingdom Metazoa; phylum Mollusca; class Bivalvia; order Mytilida; family Mytilidae; genus Mytilus; species Mytilus galloprovincialis. The sequence continues at coordinate 49,290,186 of CM075333.1, forward strand.
TAACATTCTCTATTACAGACTTTGCCTTCAGATTGCTTATTCTTGCACATTAGAGGAAATTTGATATATTTAATAATATTACCTAATATTTATAGATACATGTAAAATTAGAGAATAATAAATATACTAATCAACAAAGTATGTTAAGAACATCCAATATCAATGTATGGTATATTGGATTGTCACCTCTTAAAAAGTTCAAACCTGAATGTGTTTGCACCTGTCCTAAGTCAGACCCCTGTTGTTCAGAAGATGTCGTTTGTAGATGTGGTTTATAAGTGTTTCTCATACTTTATATAGATTAGACCATTGGTGTTCCTGTTTGAATTGTTTTACACCAGTCAGTTGGGTCCCTTTATAGCTTGATGTTCGGTGTGAGCCAAGGCTTCGTGTTGGAGGCGTACATTGACCTATAATGGTTTATCTTTTACAAAGGGATTTGGGAGGAGATTTGTTTCATTGGATATTATACCTCATCTTTTTATTTCAATTTAGATGTAATGTTTCATCTTGTCTATGTACAAATATTTAGTTAATGAAAATGGTTAGTTGTATCAGATTTTTAACCGGATTTTTGTGATAAAAATGTCGGTTATTGATTTGGGGATGTACGGCGGGCGGCCGGGCGGTCGGCAATCAAATGTTGTCCGTGCATTTACTCATGAACCGTTCAACCAAAGCTTTTAAAATTTTAATATGTTATTACTGACAACTATACGAAGGTCAAGTTCAATAATGGCGATTTTGACTTTTACCGTTCAGGAGTTATGGTTCTTGAAAGGCGGCAATCAAATGTTGTCCGTGCATTTACTCATGAACCGTTCAACCAAAGCTTTTAAAATTTTAATATGTTATTACTGACAACTATACGAAAGTCAAGTTCAATAATGGCGATTTTGACTTTTACCGTTCAGGAGTTATGGTTCTTGAAAGATTGAAAAATGGAGTTTTCAGTCGTGTCCGTGCATTTACTCATGAACTGTTCTACCAAAGCTTCCCAAATTTTAATATGTTGTTACTGATGACAGAATGGAGGTCAAGTTCAATAATGACGATTTTGACTTTAACCGTTCAGGAGTTATGGTTCTTGAAAGATTGAAAAATGGAGTTTCCCGTCGTGTCCGTGCATTTATGCATGAACTGTTCTAGCAAAGCTTCCGAAATTTTAATATGCTGTTACTGATGACAAAATGGAGGTCAAGTTCAATAATGACGATTTTGACTTTTACCGTTCAGGAGTTATGGTTCTTGAAAGATTGAAAAATGGTGTTTCCCGTCGTGTCCATGCATTTTCTCATGAACCATTCAACCAAAGCTTTTGAAATTTTAATATGTTGTTACTGATGACAAAATAGAGGTCAAGTTCCATAATGACGATTTTGACTTTTACTGTTCAGGAGTTATGGTTCTTGAAAGATCGTAAAATGGCGTTTCCATTCACGTTGTTGCATTTACTCATGAACCATTCAATCTAAGCTTTTCAAATATTATTATTTCAAAATGTTGAAACTGATGACAAAATGGAGGTCAAATTTGATATTGATGATTTTCACTTTCACCATTCATCAGTAATGGTTCTTGTGATATTGCCAGGACACAAATAAATGTAAATAAATCCGGTTTGCTGTCGTTGTGACAGCCTCTTGTAGTTGATATTTTGATTGAGTTCTCATTCACATGGATGATGATGCATTCATTGCTGGAGATGTTTACTATTTTGCCCCACTCTAAGTCTGGCTCATCTCATGGTTTATGTTATCCAATCAGTTTTTATTTGTCACCTTGAAGCATTTTAAAACTTATTACAATGTATTACTAAATATTATGTACATAAATTGTGTTGTTATCTGAATGATTTAAAAAATAATGATGGGTCAATAAAATGTTTTTGTTTGCTATTTTATAACCCTAGAGACTGTTAATTATACCATAGAAGCAGTTGATATGTTATAAAGAAAGAACAGCTATTTTTGAATTAAGGTTTATCTGTATTGCCATTAGAAAATTCTAGTGGAAGATTGCATTCATTTTCAATTACTATGTGCTTGACAGATGATTCTGGTAAACTGGCCTTCAAATTGTATTTATATAAATGGTTCATAGCTATAACAGCAGTATTGAATTATATTATTATTTTTATTGTAGAATAGGTGATGTTCTTGGAAAATTTGTAGTAATAAGCATGTACTGAATTACATTAAAATATTTCAGCCTCATTTAGGAATATGATCCAGTTATTAATATCTTTGCAGATATTTGCATACTTCTGACTGTTCTAGAAAACTTATATTAGTTGATCAAATTTTTATTAGTTCTTTTGGTTTCAGTTAAAATAATTAATTTTAATTCATATGTTCATAAATGTATTTCTTATTTTCAGTTTTTTACTTTTGACATTTTATTTCTTGAAAATATGTTAGTTTGTTATTTTGCATGTTTACATGTTTATTTGTGCATGCTGTCTTGTTGATCAATGTTATTTTGAAGAAGCATATATAAAGGTTAAAGGTTAAATGGATTGCATCAGGTATTATGAGAATGGATTTGTTTAAAAGATGCATGCACCATTAAGCCCAATGATAATGTAGTAGATTTATTAACCTCAGATACTAAGAGAATTTCTCCTGAAAATAAATAACATTTATTGGATAAAAATTTGAACACTGAAACACTGATTAAAACTTGAATAAAAATACCAATGTTATGAAAAAGAAAAGACCATTGTTTGAGGTTTTACTTTGGAATATATGATAAATTGCTGAAAAAGTCTAAAATATTGAATTTTTAGATTGTTTTATCATGTATATGCCAAAGTAAATTATTTTTTTTCAAATCATTCTTCAAAATATTTTTCCAATATTGTTGGAATTATCAATTTATACAAATTGCCTGCATTTGTTTGCATGGTTGGATGAGATGGTGTAAGAATAATTTGAAGTGAGCAAATTATTCAATACTTCATATTAAGCAAATTTTTTGATTTCTGGTATGCATTTCTTGAACATGAGCAATTTATGTGTCATTTAATAAATTCAAATACTACTTACAAAAACAAAGGATGGATGTTTTACATTTGTTTTTTATTTTTTCAGAATAATTTCTACAAGGCCAAAAGTTGTGTATAGGAGGACCTCAAATAGTTAATAACCTTATCACCATTGATGACAATGTGACTGATCATGTGATAGAGATCTCATCCTGATTAACACTCATCCAATCAAATCTTGTGATACATACAACATTTGTGCTATGACAAAAGGGACATTACTCATGTTTTAATTGTTGACAATATTGTTATACATTAATATTGTTTTAATTGTAAATTATCTTTCCCCATCTATAAGTGCTAATTTTGCTTTTGAATAATAATGATGAGAAAAATCATACCTTGACCTTAACATAAATTTCATATATCTCAATAAATCTCAACTGTATGATATTTTACTATAATTTCAGTTCAATGTTTATGTATAAACCAGTCATTATATTCACCCATCAGACAACACAAGTCTGTGTGCACACTTGTTAAATGAAAGAAGCTTTTTGGTTCTAGGGTCAGACCTAACTATGTATGTTTCTTATTCTTAAGAAATGTAAGCTTGGTTTACTAATATGGAACATTTCTCTGATAAATTTATGTTACAAGACAAACAAGTACAGATAATTCAAATAGCTTGCAGGGATTGTAAAACCTTTGTTCTAGAAACCAAGAGAAGACATCTTATTTCTAAAGCAATTAGGAATAAGTTATTGTTTTAAAAGTTTAAATTAATGTTATAAGAACAGGTCAAATGAATTTTAATTTCTTTGAGAGCATTAAACGATTTTTGGCTGCTTATATTAACATTGATGATAGAACTATGATCGCATATACTTATAAAGTTACTTATTTCTTATGAGCATAGTGATTATTTTCATCAAATTTCTCAAATTGAAAATAGAAACTTTTGATAAGATGTTTAACAAAATGTGTGAAAATTTATATAATTGCCATTTACTAATAAAAAAAAATAGACAGATTTTGATATTCCAAAAAATTCTCTACTTGTTAAATGTCTGTTATCATACCAAGAATTCACAAGGTCTAAGATAATTGCCATTCACTAATAAAATAATTACAAGATTTTGATATTCCAAAACTTCTCTACTTGTTTAATGTCTGTTATCGTACCAAGAATTCACAAGGTCTAAGATAATTGCCAATTGTGAAGATATTATTCTACATCCACATTATATACTTTTCAAGTACACAAGGTAATTGAAAAGACATTCTACATCATTAAAGACTCTGTACGTTATATAATATGCAGAATTATGTAATTTTGTGATGCATCAATTGTATACTAAGATATGAATCCATTTCTGATTTATGCCGACAGCCAAGTTGCTAATGACAAATAAATATCATGTACTTGAAAATAGCATACAAGGTCTTAGAAATAAAATTTTGTAGTTTCTAATCCTAGAGATTATATATAGTAGTTTGATGATGATTTTTATAGACTTATTGACAATGATATATGTATCTGTTTGAAGTCTACTTAGCAGTGACATCAGCACTTTGGTAACAACTTCTTGTGTTATCAGCAGAAATTAAAAATTGATATTCTTACAGTTTGTGATATGGTATCAAGTATAAAATTGTTAAGAATAGATATGGAATTGATTCTATGTGTACAGGAAAAATATATACTATTATACTTCTGACAATATATATACTGTAATTACCAATGCATTGTTTTTGTTATCGGGTTACTGTCTCATTGACACATACCACACTCCCCCAACTCTTTTATGTATAAAAGATAAGAGAAATAAAAATAGAAATTTTTGTAACATCATTTTCTTTTACTGTAAAATTACTTACATCAGAAGCCCAATTCTGATCTTTTGCATGAATGCTTTAAAACAGTTTAAATTTCGAACCTAAGCCTGGCTATTTTTGTATTAACGACAATAACAACATTGGATTAATAGTATGCAGAGGCAGATTTTGGAGGTGGCCACCCAGTTAGTGCATAGACTTTTTTACAACTCCTACTCATATTTTTGTCCCTTATGAAACCTTCTTTTGGTTTGATATTTGATAAAAAAAAAAATGTGAAATGGACCTCCTTTTTTGTTCCAAATGCAAAAACCCATTGACTATTGACCAATTTTCGTCTCCCTATAAAAAAAATTGTTGAATTCAACAAGACTTGGACTGAGGTCTGCAATGGTTAAAGATTGTTAAAGATTGCAACAAGATTACACAATGAAGAAATATATATGTGTTATCATTATATTTAAAAGTGGCGTGTCTACTGGAGTGCAGTCTATTTTAAAATGTTACAGAAGTTTGTTAACTGTTCAAATGAAAATTTCTGTGATAAATATATTATATGGATTTGAATAATATGTAGTGAAAATGGGAGACATCAGAGTACATTATGTTTTTTTTTTGTATGCCTTGCCTCACAATTGTAAATGGCACTATGTTTACTGTTCTGTATCTACATCTGACCGTCTGTCCAGTATCAAGTTAAAGTTTTGGTTTTAGGTAGTTTTTGGTCACAATAACTAGAAATTAAGTACATAGATATAGTCTATTTTAAAGTAGCATCATTTGAGGTTTTTTTTTCATATTGTATATGATAAATTGATTCAAATTAAAGGGTTAAATGTTTGAAAATATATATTGGAAATTTGGAATTATTTCTGAGTTTGATTTTTGTTAAACATAGATAACTTTAGTATTTAAGATGGTCATTTTTAGACCAAAACTATATTTAACAATTTAATTGAAAACCAAGCATCTCTTTGTGTGTACAGAGTTTGATCAGAAATTAGGTGGATATTTGTTTGAATTAGTTATTTGAAGATCAGTTTGTTTTGTTTTTTGATGAATTAGAAAAAAAAGTCTCCAATAAGGGGAGATAAATCTACATTTGAGAATTATAAGAATTAATCTCTTGGTTTCACACTCTTTGAATATAATTTCATTATAAGTATAATTTTTTTTTACCTTAAAATATTGACATATTATTGTCAGCCAGGACTAAGCAATATAGAGTATCCCATTGCTAACTGTAATGATGTTGTAGCAAATTATTAATTAATTAAAGATTAGATTTGTTAATATATATGTTAATTAACGATTATAATTGTTAATTTATTAACCAAATTACAAAAAGACAGATTGAAGATCATTGAAGAAGAAAAAAAAAGAAATGGCAAATATCACACAAGTGATGATGATATCTCATTTGGAGGTTTTGAAAAGTTGACACATATATAAATATGTTATGTACATTTATACATATGTATAAAAAAACTTATTTCCTTGCAAAATGTATTTATGTGGAGCATACAATCTAATGTCATTTTAAAATTATTAATAATTTTTGCATCATAATAATGTGATAGAGAGGAAATATTGAATGAAATATTAAATAAATATTGGTAAACATATTTTGTTTTGTGTCTATCTTGTGAGGGGGTCTCATTGGGGGGTTCCGATCCTGGATTCGGTTACTGTTTTGTCAGAATCCCGTGTCCCGCTTACACTATGTATGTAAGCAATTCTCATTTTTTTATCATTTCCCGGGTCCCGCTAGACCTCATTTCCCGTTTTCCCGACACAATAATTTGACTTTCACGTGTCACGCTTACAAAAAATAGACAATCCTGCGTCACGCTTAGACCCCAATGAGACCCACTTGTGACATACTTTTTCTGTTACAATTCATATATATCATTATATTTTGGAAAAGATTGTAAATGATCTTAATTATTTTCTTTCAGTAACACAAATAAAAAAAGAAAGATATGGTATGATTGCATATGAGACAACTCTCAACAAGAGAGCAATGACTCAGAAATTAACAACTAAAGGTCACTGTAATGCTTTCTACAAAGAACAGAGTGCATACTTCATAGTCAGCTATAAAAGACCCTGAAACAACAAATGTAAAACAATTCAAAAGAGAAAACTAACCGCCTTATTTCTATACAAAATAATGAACGAAAAAGAAATATGTAATTACACAGCAACAAACGACTGACTCCTGACTTGGGACAGGAACATACAAAGTTCTTATAAACATTATCTGAGAATTTATAACAAGATCTGTGTGCATGTTATAAAATGATCTTTTCTGTTTATTTATAGAATAGTTGGGAAATAATGTTAGTGCAAGGTTTAAACAAGAATGTTTGATAATGTTAGATCTTGTAAATATAAATGATTCATATGAAAATAAGAAGATGTGGTATGATAGCCAATGAGAAAAATCTCCACCAGAGACCAAATTACAAAAAGTTAACATCCATATGTCACAGAACAGCCTTCAAATTTTGAAATCAACTGATAAAAAAGAGAATTGGGTACTAACAACTAGATAAACCTGGTCCTGCGTCTATGTGCATGACTCTAGTAAGATACCTAATGATTGGTTGTCTTATTCTCAAGCATTTAGTTTTATTAAAGGAATTTGGCAGTCTTTGTTAAATTCTTAACATTGTGAAGACCCCCAGTGATACAGAATTATACAGTTTCCTACAACTGTAGGATGATGGGAATGACTTTATTTATCATCAAGTTCCCTTCTTTCTATACAGTTATCATCCATTGAGCATTAACTTTTTCATCATTCGTCCCATCATAACTTTTATCTATTTTAAATGGGATAAAATTTTAGGTATTGATTAATGCTGTTCTGTGTGGTACCCATTTATAACCTCTTGTTGACATTGTGTTAACATTAAGATGTCCTTCTTATACCTGGTTGTTTGCAGAGTTGCTTTGTTATTGATGTTTGCTCTCTCATCTCCTTAACATATACACTAAAACAGATTGATTGTTGCTTGTTTGAAATGTTCAGTGGCAAGTATTTCATGCATTTTCTCACTGGGAAGAGAACAAAACAATTGATACAATAGATATTTTATTCAGATGAATTGCAACATACTTATACTGCCCTTGGAAAATGATTGTATGCCTAATAGGGGGCACACATTTTTCTTGCAACAGAGTACCTGCCACAGACATGAGAATCCAGTGATGACCATATTTCTTTACCTTGATAAAAAGAGATACAGTCAACTTCTGAATCTTTTTTTCACTCATGTTTCATTTTCAAATTTTCCATCAAGTGTCATTAAACATTTGGTTGTTTCTTAGATAATATATGGATGTCTTAAAACAATATTATCATAGTTCTGAAAGTGTTATTTAAAAGTAAATGTTTATAACCCAAAGCTGCATTCTGGTCAAATTTTGGAATTTCAAAAATTAATAAAAATGGAAAGTTTGGTTTACAAAAAGTTTCAAAATTTGCATTTTTATATAGACTTTATCATCTAAACAAGAAACATTTTCTTCCTAATAGAATAGAAAAAAATTTAAAAAATCAAAAATACCGAACTCCGAGTAAAATTCTGAAGGAAAGTCCCTAAGTGAATGACATAATCAAAAGCTCAAACAGCTCAAACCAATGGATAACAACTGTCATATTCCTGACTTGGTACATGCATTTTATTATGTGGAAAATGGTAAATTAAACCAAAATCCTTGATTAAACCTGTTTTTTTTAGCTAGGTCATAGGCGGATCCAGGGGAGGGGGAGGGGGTCAACAATATATGAACAAAACAAACGGACATAAATAAAAATGTCAAAAATAGGGGCACTTCAGTCAACATTGTGTTCTAATCTTAATCACTACAAAATCGCTAGAATATATTATATAATTGTCATATTCAATCTCGGTGACAAACTTAAAATTCTGGATCCTCTTTTGATAGAGTTTTTTTTTTTGGATGGAACGGTTCAACCAAGGTATTTGTCCCAGGTACATTTACTGATAATAACCTTTATTTCAATGTGCCATTTCTGATTTAGCATACTGCACATTAGTAACGGTTCTAATCTCTGAAAAAACACAAGAAAATACATGTCCATTGATAACTTCACGGTACAATTTGAATCAATTTAAAATAATTAGCAATTCAAATATTACACACGTGGTAGTCATACCTGCCAATTGTCACTATTTGCAGAGCATTTCCCCCATGAAAGCTCCAAAATTGAAATTTTGAAAGAGCAATTTTTTCAATAATTTAAAACAATAAATTTTACAATGGCTAAATGAAGATAAAAGTATGAATAAGACTAAAAAAACCCATGCAAACCCAACATTTAAATACATTTCAAGGCCATATTTACTGTTTGTTGGACTGTAAGAGCCATCTTGCACATAGAACCCCCATGGGCATTTTGAAAAGTTGGCAGGTTTCATAGTTTTCTTTAATAACGATTGCTGGAGACATGTATACTAGTAGTATGTATGTCTCATTTAGAGATGGGTGTATCATATCCCCATAGCCGTTTACTATCTAAATGAATGTACAAAACAAAACGCTAATTGCTTTCTCATCTGATAGGAAAATGGGTGGTAGCACTTCATATCTGTATGCTGAGATGTAAAGTTACTAACAACATGGTCAGATGATATCATGCAACTGTTTGGAAATATTTTCTTAATGTGCAATTTTACCTGTCTAAGCAATTTCTGTCCTTGTCCCTTTAGTTAGAAAGTAAAACTAGTTCTTGCATTATATAGTCGACCAACCTACTAATTTATGTTTTTAAATAGATTTATAAAATATCCCTGGTTTTACAAATAAAAAATGCTAAGTTTCAAATTTATCCTCCCCGAAATATGTATCGCAAACGCTTTAAATTATAGACAATATATGATTTCAATTCCCAGACAGTCTTACGAAAGTTGCAGTTAGAAAGGACGGGCACATTTTTAATTGTTGAATGATCACATATATTACATAATCGGCAAAAAGATTGATTAAAACTAATTGCTACCAAAACCCTACTTTGTTTGGTCTTACTATAAATCAATAACAGGTATCGATTCTCAAAGAAATAGTTAATTTCAATTTTCTTTGAGTTTGATGATTTTGCAAGATGCACGTAATTACCTGTAGCCCCTATCTTCAAATCTGATAAAATTAGATCTATTCGTATATAGAATCACCGGATATTTACAGAACTATAATATCCACACGTGCATGGAGAAGAATCTGCTCACCCTTGTTGCTAAGGCTAGCCTGTAGTTTTCTATGTTCTATTGGTCTTAGTAGAATATAGAAATCAACCAAATGCATTGAAATTTAATGAACTGATGAATAGTAAAAATCTTTCTGATCTTAATAACTTGTGCAAATTTATAAGACTTGTAAATATTCATTTAGGATCTCCTGGGTAATTCATGTACTTGATATCATTTAGTTTAATATGTATACCGTAATATATGATATGTACGGAGCCCCGCTAGGGACATGCAAAGAAAAAAAAATATATTGTGCGCACAAAATAATATATTGTGCGCACAACATAATATATTGTGCGCACAACTCAAATATATTGTGCGCACAACTTAAATATATTGTGCGCACAAAATAATATCGTGTGCGCACAAAATAATATCTTGTGCGCACAACTTAAATATATTGTGCGCTCAATTTAAATATATTGTGCGCACAACATAATATATTGTGCGCACAGCTTAAATATATTGTGCGCACAAAATAATATCGTGTGCGCACAAAATAATATCTTGTGCACACAACATAATATATTGTGCGCTCAATTTAAATATATTGTGCGCACAACATAATATACTGTGCGCACAATATAATATAATGTGCGCACGACATAATATAATGTGCGCACAAAATAAGTAGGAACAGATAACTGCATGTTGCTCCACACGTTTGAAGAATAAAGCTCAAGCTGACATTACCATGTGTTCAAGAAGACTAATTTGAAAAAGGTTTACAAAATGGTTTATGTATGTAAGGTAAGCTTCTTTTTTTATTCAAAACAATAAAAGGTATTCTATATAGTGGTTTTCGGAAATGGGAAAGGGTGGGGGTACTTTCTTTTTTGAAATGGCTATCTTATCGGGGCCTCTTATAGCTGACTATATGCGGTATGGGCTTTGCTCATTGTTGAAGGCCGTAAGGTGACCTATAGTTGTTAATGTCTGTGTCACAATTTTTTTTTTGTTAAATTATCGGTAATTTCTGTATTTTATAAGTATCCTAAAAAATTAGGCATTTTTTATTCAGAAATAACTCATATTTATCAAATGTTCATGAATAGAGGAAAATACGTCATTTTTTGCTGCATGTTTATTGAAATTAAAAAAAATCTCTATTTACAGTTTTATAAAATTTGGTTCACATCATTTCCCTGCAAAATGAAACAAATGGCTGTTTTGAAAAATAGGGGTTCATGAACTCGTTTTCAAATTAAATCAATTTGAATGATAAAAATCAGTCGAAAAATGCATCTTTTCCCGATAAGTCACAGTTTGACGTCGCGAAAATAACATTTTACGTTAGCAACGTCATTACCTTAAGACCCATGCTTATATAAGCACTAACTCATCATCACTCATAATTCATAAATATACTATCTACCCTTAATTTTTTATATATGAATTGAAATTCTCAATAGCATCTTTATATATGATATGAAATTCATTCCCCAAATCAATATACAGTTATCAAACGTAAATGCATTTTTATATAGGATGTCATTAAAAAGGAGGGTCATTTTTATATAAAATCTCGCAAAATTATGACCCATATTTTTGGCACATCCCCGTATACCCAATAATAGGAAGTTGACCCCCCCCCCCCCGGTGATAAAAACACCCATTTCTTAATACATTTATTAACCAACTGAACAAAAGTGTATGTGTTTTTCTGTAATTGCCCTGTTTTTTCTGTTATGGCCCTGTATTAATGCCCAGTTTGTCTGTACTAAGCAGCCCAGTTAGGGTTTTTAATAAACTGGCAGTAATTTTTGGCAATAATGTACTTATAAAAAAGAAGATGTGGTATGATTGCCAATGAGACAACTATCCACAAAAGACCAAAATGACACAAACATTAACAACTATAGGTCACCGTACGACCTTCAACAATGAGCAAAGCCCATACTGCATAGTCAGCCGCGTATAAAAGGCCCCGATAAGACAATGTAAAACAATTGAAACGAGAAAACTAACGGCCTCATTTAAGAAAAAAATGAACGAAAAACAAATATGTAACATATAAACAAACGACAACCACTGAATTACAGCAGGGGCGGATCCAGCTATTTTAAAAAGGGGAGTTCCTAACCCAGGACAAAGGGGGGGGGGGGTCCAATTACATGTCCCCATTCAAATGCATTGATCGTCCACAAAAAGGGGGAGGTTCCAACCCCCGGAACCCCCCCTCTGGATCCCTGACTTGGGACAGGCACATACATAAATAATGTGGCGGGGTTAAACATGTTACAGTGGCGGATCCAGGGGGGGGGGGGGTTCCGGGGGTGCGCACCCCCCTTTATTTTTGCCGATCAATGCATTTGTATCGGGACATATGTTTTGCACCCCCTGCACCCCCCCCCCCCCTTTTTGCCCTGGGTTAGCACCCCCCCTTTCGAAAATTCCTGCATCCGCCCCTGTGTTAGCGGGATCCCAACCCTCCCCCTAACCTGGATCAGTGGTATAACAGTACAACATAAGAACGAACTATAAAAATCAGTTGAAAAAGGCTGAACTCATCAGATAGACACAAAATACAAGTGGACGTGGCCGGGTATTTATACATCCCGACACAAAAAGACATTATGAACAGATCTGAGAGTATTCGCAGTTATCTGACAGCTAGTTCAAAGCCACTAACAACTTATAAAAAATCATGCCTCTAAGACTAAACACTGAATCCGTACACATCCAACATACTCTTAGTTGGTTAATAAAATTACATATATATATATATATATATATATATAAGTACAGATCAATCTCTGTTTCTTTCAGTATAAATAATATGGATACACAATTTTAATGTATTATATATATAGAAAGATGGGTATATTTTAAATGGAGAAATGGCACATTCACACCCGGGGACATCTTACAAAAAAATATTGAAGTTACCACCGCGACGATAATCGTTCCTTTCCCCACCCATCTTTGGAACGCAATATAATCTGATCCCAAAGTCAAAGATCGTACAACCGAACGAAGAAGGTGATTTATGTCACATCATGTGTATGTCTATAAACTAGGAGGCAGACTGAATTTGACCAATAGTTGAATTATTCTCCATATTTTTGTACAAATTGGTATAATCTCAAAATCACCTTGGCCACCAAAATTTGATCTAAACTGAGCAGAAAATGTATGCATGGTCCGGCTTCACCCCTCATTACTTAAACGCTTCAATTTGACCATCATCCAAGTATGGGTATGCTTACTTAGCAAAACATTGTATATAAATAAGTAGCATATATGACACCACTTACTGTATCTGGTTAAAAAAGTAAAACAATATAAAATTGATATTGAATCATTAAATGTGGCCTTTATTAATAATTAGTCTTTTATGATTTTTAATTTTAGTTCATGTATACATGTATGTTGATGTTTATAGTATGATGTCGTTTATCACTAAGGGACGACATCAAAAGTTCAATGAAGGATAAAAAACTTAATTCAAATAGTTTTTTCGCTGACCCCCCTACCCCCCTATTAACTTAATTTGAGAAAAAATGATTGACCCATATGGATATGTAAAAATCAATATCGGATAACCAAATCTTGCAGCAGTTCAACCCCCCACCCCCAAACTATTTGAATTAAGTTTTTAATCTTACATTGATCTTTTGATTTCGTCCCTAAATGTGTACATGTTTTTGTTTAGGGGCCAGCCAAAGCATTGCCTTGCTGTGATGATGATCTGTTGGTGGCCTTCACCTGTTTTCTGCTCTCTGTTCGCATCAGGTTGCTGTCTCTTTGACAAATTTCCTTTTTTCATTCTCAATTTTATTTTACACATGTCATAAACTAAAATTAACATTATTCAGTAAATAAACATCTATGTATATTGTCACATTTAAAGCTATCCAGCATGTTCAGGAGTTGATGCAATAGACAGAACCTATTGTGTATCAAAAATTAGTAGCAAAACAGTATTGTAGCCCTCACAGTTTAAAAAAAACATTTTTATTGCAAAATGAATGTATTTTGATAAGAATTAATTATTGATTGTATCTTTGATAGAAATTGTAAAGAAAAATGGTCTCCCTGATAGAATTTTTAAAAGAAAGAAACATTCCTGTAGACAAGGTAGAGGAAGATAAGGTAAGCATGAATTTGAATATATTACAATTTATAAGAAAAAGACTATGAATATGCATCTGAATGCCATGTTTTTAAAACCACCATCCATCAATCAAATGTCATGGTCAAAGTCGTACTAACAAAGGATAGACTGAAATTAGAAATAAAATGTTTTCAAACAGCTTTTTTTTTAAAAAGGCAACATATATTATTAAAATCTGCATACATAAAAAAAATTATACTTATGTCAAGCTGTTCTCCTCAAATCTATGTTTAACCATATTTTTAGCTCACCTGGCCCAAAGGGCCAAGTGAGCTTTTCCATCACTTTGCGTCCGTCGTTGTCTGTCGTCGTCCGTCGTCTTTAACTTTTACAAAAATCTTCTCCTCTGAAACTACTGGGCCAATTTAAATCAAACTTGGCCACAATCATCATTAGGGTATCTAGTTAAAAAATGTGTCAGGTGACCCGACCGACCGACAAGATGGCCACCATGGCTAGAAATAGAACATCGGGGGAAAATGCAGTTTTTAGCTTATAACTCAAAAACCAAAGCACTTTAATAGAGCAAATCTGTCAAGGGGTTAAATCGTTTGTCAAGTCAATACATATCCACTTAGTAATTTTCAGATGAATTGGACAACTGGTTGTTGGGTTGCTGCCCCCAATTGGTAATTTTAAAGAAATTTTGCATTTTTTTGTTATTACCTTGAATACATGTACTATATAGTATTAGTATAGATAGAGATAAACTGTAAACAGCAACAATGCTCAGCAAAGTAAGATCTACAAATAAGTCAACATGACTAAAATGGTCAGTTGACCCCTTAAGGAGTTACTGCCCTTTATAGTCAATTTTTAACAATTTTCATTAATTTGGTAAATTTTTACAAAATATTTTCCTCTGTAAGTAATGGGACAAGTTTATTATAGATAGAGAAAATAGTAAGTAGCAAGAATGTTCAGTAAAGTAAAGATCTACAAAAACATCACCATCACCAAAACACAATTTTGTCATGAATCCATCTGTGTCCTTTGTTGAATATGCACATAGACCAAGGTGAGCGACAAAGGCTCTTAAGAGCCTCTAGTTAATATTGTTGTAAATAGAAAGTGTAAATTGCAAGGTGAGCAATTTTAGGCTCTGTTGTATTATTGACATACATCTGTTGTACAAACAAAATGATACAAGCTCTTATATCAACATTTGTCTCTTTGATATTTTCAGATTGATTGTCAAGTGATATTATTATTGTCTGATGATGAACTGACAAAGTACATCCCTATCTATGGGGACAGGATAGCTGTGAAAGATTTTTGTAAGAACCAGGGTGGTTCAGGTTCAAAGTCCAAAAAAAAGAAGACACTATTACAAAAGATAAGAAAAAGACTCCATCCATCATCAAAAAGAAACTTGTTTAAAACAAAAAAAGATATAGATGAAAGCTCAAGTGATAGTGATGACAATCCTTCTACTTCCAAGAATATTGGAAATGATCATGCAGCAAAAAGTGAAAGGCGTATAGAACTTGGTTGGCTGATGAAAGAAGGGGATAGGATGAAACAAGTTCGCGGGCCAACTGGAGGGGGGACGAGACATCTTATTGTTGATAAAGATACTCTAGTGAGTGCCATAAAAGAAACAGCTTTAAAACTTTACTTTCCAGAAGGAATATCACCCAGGGGTAAGATTGAAAATTTTGTGGTTGACATCATGGACTTTAAACGCCAGTCAGCTAATTTAGATTTGTCTGTAGAGAATATTTATGACCGAAGCAAAATGAGGCTGTTAAGGTTTTATTTACTAACTGTACCTAAAGAAAGGGATAACACTGAACAAGAAAAGAATTCAACAACAAGGACCAAAGAAAATGAAGACCAAAAAAGTGTTTCACAGCTGTTGAGGTTAGAAAACCATGAAAATAACAGTTCTCATAGTTCTTATAATGAGCATACCAGTTTGAACATGTGCAGTGATGATGAAATTCAGTTTGGACCTGTATTGGCTGATATTGATGATATCTATGACTCAACAATTCCTTTGAATGATATCCACACTCAATCTGACAGTCAGCCAGAGAATAGTTATATCGCCAATGATCCTGGAATAATCACTAATAGTCTTGGAATAATCGCCGATGGTCCTGGATTAATAAATAATGAACAATTATTTCTTGATCCATTCCATTCTGTGAAAATTAGGGTTCATAGAGGAAATTTAATGATAGAAATGATGAAAATATTTTCAGATCCAACAATAATGTATGCTACATTTTTTGATGTCAGTATGATATTGCCAACTGGAAAAGCGGAAGAAGGGGTAGGGGAAGGAATTTTTAGAGATTGCCTTACTGAATTTTGGAATGAGTTTATGGACAATTGTTGCATTGGAAATTCACAGAAAGTCCCTACAATAAGACACGATTTTCAAGAGGAGCAGTAGCTGTCCATTGGCAGAATTATATTTAAAGGATGGCAGATAGCCAATTACTTGCCCATTGGACTTTCCATAATTGTTATGGAAAATGCAATGTATGGAAAGTTTAAGTCAGATTTAATGGAAAATTTTCTTTGTTTTATCACTGAGGAAGACAAAACATTATTTTCCACTGCTTTAAAAGATTACGAGTCAGTTGAAAATGATGAACTTATAGAAGCTTTAGAGAACCATAGCTGCAGGTCTGCAGTCACAAAAGAAAGCATTACGCGTATTTTGCTAGAAATCGCACACAAGGAAATGGTTCAGGAGTGCAACTTTATAACTGATGCTTGGGCCAAGATATTATCTCAACTCGGACAGTCTCTTTCTTATGAGAATTTGACAGAAATATACAGTAAAATGGAACCCAGCAATCGCAAAGTTACCAAAATGCTGCATTTTTCAGATAATTTGTCTAATTTGGAACGTGAAGTTATGAACCA
The DNA here is from genome assembly GCA_037788925.1 of Mytilus galloprovincialis. NCBI lineage: Eukaryota > Metazoa > Mollusca > Bivalvia > Mytilida > Mytilidae > Mytilus > Mytilus galloprovincialis. The sequence continues at coordinate 49,307,287 of CM075333.1, forward strand.
CCTTCAGCGGTATGTTAGAGAACTTGATAAAGTATTGTTGAAAAAATTTCTTAGATTTTGCACTGGATCTGATTTAATTTTGGATGGAAAGGATACAATCACTGTTGAATTTGTAGTTCTTGATGGTTTTGGGCGTCGACCAATAGCCCATACATGTGGTCGTGTTCTCAGAATACCAAGAAATTATGAAAATTTTACTATTTTCCGTAGCGAATTCAACAACATTTTAAATACTTCTGTATGGGTAATGGACATTGTATAATTGCATTGATTTACATCAAACCAGGTAAAATCAGCAGCAGGATTTTATCATTGATTGCCTTTGTATCAATATCATGTTCAGTATTTCCTGGTTTTTTTCACATGACAATAAAAGAAACTAGCCTAAGAACCTACAAATTAGGCATGATATGAAGCTTATGATGAATGGAAATAAGATAGTGGTTTTGTTCATTTAAGTCCTTTTTTGTGAAATACACAACTTATTAGATATTAAGATTTAACATTTTTATTGAGATTTCAATTGTTTTTTATTAGTCATGTAAGTAGCTGAAATGCAACTCATTTTTTAGTTCATACAGTTTTAATTTTGTTATAAAACTGTTTGTTGCTGAAGTGCAACTTCATTATTAGCTATACAGAGTACCCTTAAATAAGGAAGTTGGATTAACTTGACTTTTGTATACTTTTTTTATATTTTATTTGAGAGATTTTTCACGATTTTTGATTTGTGTAGACCTTGTTCTCCTAAAATAATTTGGACGTTGACCAGCAGTCATTTGTTCATGTGGTGAATTTAACAGCATGTTAAGCACTTGTGTATGTGTATGTTTTTATAAACATTGTATGATTATTGCATTAATTAACATAATCACAAGTGGAAAAATCATTGAGTGGTCATGTTCAGTATTTTCAGTTTGTTTCATACTCAAACATACACTTTGTTGTTATTTCATGAATGTAAAATAAACAAACTAGAGCTTACAAGCAAGGTATGACAAAGAAGAGTATTTTTTTGGTGAAATACAGCTTAAGAGAAAGAAAAGATTTTACTGATTAAAGAGTTTTGCATTGTTAATTTTTAATGAATGGTTGCTGAAATGCAACTTTTGTGATTGTTAATTTCAACATATTTGAATACTTTATTAAATTTGAAATAAATAATTTCAGTAAGATATATGTATGGTTTTTTTTTAATAACTAGACAACAAACATGAAAGTGTGTTTTAGATTCATGTATATATATATATATATATATCTTGTTGTCTTGTCTTGTCTTGTCTTGTCTTGTGAAATAAACATATTCAATGTGTACTATTTATATGGTGACACTTGATTTTCTCTGGCCATTTTCTGAATGTGAATACCCTGGTTGCAGAACCCTTGATTGCACTTGTATTTATACTTCTGTTACAGAAGCTTGTGTCTCCGGTAAATGTTGCCTTTTGCTTGACGCTGTTTGGGATCTAAGGTTTCAAGTTCACTGAAAATAGGCAACAGGAGCTTAACTTACCTTATCCTAAACATGAAAGGACTTCGGTTACAATAGTCAGGCCTTACTCAAATACAACAGAAATATTATAAAGCGGGAACATGGGTCGTAAGGGTAAACAAAAGTAAAAATTGAGAAAGGAAATGGTGAATGTGGCAAAGCGACAACAACCCGACCATAGAGCAGACAACAGCCGAAGCCCACAAATGAGTCTTCAATGTAGCGAGAATTCACGCACCCGTAGGTGTCATTCAGATGGCCCCTAAAAAATATGTATACTAGTACAGTGATAATGGACGTCATACTAAACTCCGAATTATACACAAGAAACTAAAATTAAAAATCATACAAGACTAATAAAGGCCAGAGGCTCCTGACTTGGGACAGGCGCAAAATTGCGGCGGGGTTAAACATGTTTATTAGATCTCAACCCTCCCCCTATACATCTAGCCAATGTAGAAAAGTACATGGATTGGTCAAACGGTGAAGACGAACCCTATTTTATCATAATGACACTCCAGACAAATACAAGCAATAGTATGATAAAATAAAAGTAAAATTTAAGTTCTTTTACACGCATTTGCTAACAACAAGCGACGAACTTGACTACGTAGAAAATATTGTTCACTGAGTAGTCTGGACATACACCTATGTACGAATTAAAGTGACTACTTGGAAACTATTTATGTTAATTTCTCTCTTTTTATAAGAAAAAGGATGACTATATTTGGTGTATGCATATCTAGCAAGATCTTTGTGTTAGACTGTTATGTTTTCGTGATAATAGGCCCTCTATATTTGGTTGTATGGAATGATTTTACCCAAGGTTTCCAACTGGCAGGCATCTGACCTTGTTCTCATTATCCCTTATGAAAAGAGAAACATTGCTGCAAGAAGACCTGAAAGTTGTTCACCAGTGTTCGCCACTAGCAGCGACCTTCCGGCAAATATATGTAAAAGTTGCCGCAATGTTGCCGCAAACTCTTAACTTTCTTAAATTTGAAGGAACTTTGTAAACAAACTTTAAAGCAATCCTTCGCCGCATACTGAGCATGCTCCATGTACTAAAGTCAGACTTGCTGCTTCTTTGAATTTGAAATAGGAGGGAAGTTTTAATGTTGGTGTTTTCATGTAAAAAGTAAACGGATGTTATATATGATTGATTAGTTCCTGGAACAGGCCATTCATCATTGATCATCTCTTTGTAAGTTAATTTAGACAGTTTTTGCATAATAATAATTTTGGTCATAATAATTAATTAAATGTTGATCCTCATGTGCATCATTTTGAATAAGAAGTGCAGTTTTGAAAAAGAATCAACAGAAAGGTGGTCATAAGGCATCATTATCATTTGTTTTGTCAGAAGTTCACCGCAAACTATACAATTGTTAAGGCTTTAAAAGTTTGCCGGAGATTTACCACAAAAATTCCCAGAAGTTCGCCACAAACTTTATCAGGCTATAGATCAAAGTTTGCCGGAGGTTCACCACAAATAGTCGCCAGAAATTCATCACAAACTATGTAAGGCTATAAAACTTAGCGGCAGTTCTGCTGCAACCTTCGTTTGCATGGTAAAAAGTCGTGGTGAAGTTACGGCAAACTATTTGCAACAACCGTACCGCAGTGTTTGCGGCACCAACAGTTTGCCAGAAGGCTGATTTTTCGGTAAGGGATCCTGGTTCAGTGGTCCTGCAAAGTTAACTTTTTGTGATTTATATGTAAAATATCTTATAAATAAAATTGAGAAAGGAAATGTGTCAAAGCGACAGCAACCCGACCATAGAGCAGACATCATAAGGTATAAAAATATAGCCACTCTTGTTTTTTCATTATATCTGTGTATGCTTATTAATAATATCTTAGACTAGGGAAAATGATTTCCATTTTTTGCAATTGAATTTAAACTAGTTTTCAGTACTTTATTGGGTTTATTTATTACAAGTTCTGTGCCTTTTTTCATTTCATAAATAAATCCGTTTTCAACAAGTTATTCTTGTTTTGTGCTGATTCAGTTTTGTCACAGTTGTGTGGAAGATTGCTCGTTCATAAACATGTTTAAACTGTGACATTTTATGTTTGCCTGCTTAAAAGTCAGGATTCCGCAATTAAAGGCTTGCATCGATAAACGTCTGTCAAAATTGGTTTCGTTGATTTTTTCTTTTTATGGGATATGATGGATATGCAGTTAATTTGTCTCATTGATCGCGATCAATCGCACCAAAACTATTCGAATAAATGATGAACCAAAAGGGGACCATATTTGGGGAAAAACGATTCATAATTGTATATTTTGATTCAAAATATACTACTGAGGTATACATTTTCATTGACTGTTCCTAAATTGCTTTGTTACAGTTTCAAAATGTATACTGACAACTTTTGTACAAATTTATCGTAGATCGATAAAAAAAAAATAGATACTTGTGACCTATTGTAATATCTGTCATATTAACCAGAATGAAACTAAAACATGACCTGAAACATTTCACACAATTCTTACAAAGTTTTCATCATAATTAGAATACTGTTCAGGATCCTGTTGAGTGTCGTTTGTTGATGTTATCATAAGTGATCCTAGTTTTCTTTATAGATTAGACAGTTGATTTTCCTGTTTAAGTTGTCTTACACTAGTCATTTTGAGAACCTTTAAAGTTTGCTATTCGATGTGAGCCAACGCTCCGTGATGAAGACCGTATCTAAACCTATAATTTTTAACTTTTAATAAATTGTGACATGGATGGAGAGTTGTCTCATTGGCACTCATATTTCATCTTCTGAATTATATATGTACTCAGTTTTACCTTGTTGTGAGCATTTATGGTAAACTCCTTCGACTGATCACACAGTCACATTTCACTACTGATAAACAGTAAGTTTTGGGTCAAACTCGTACTTTTACGTACATGATCAAACATAAAAGTAATCTTTTGATATGTGAACTAAGTATTAATTCGATTTGGCTAACTTTTATGTTACACTTTGCCGATGACATCTTCAGAGAAACCACAGAATATATTTCAGTTGAAGACTTTATAACCTGCGAGCTCATGGTTTCTTTTTCAAGAATCAACGCTTATCCATTGTATCTATATCACATAAACTACTATGACTAAAAACATTTATTCTAAAAAGAGACGGACGGACCCAAGACTTTTGAATATAATAACCATCTTAAATATATCGTCGACGTGGCATAACAAAATTAATGTCGTAAATTGAGCAGCATGTCAGTCTTGTGTCAATCAACATTAACGAAACTAGTCCGAGATTACTCTGACGTACAACGGCTGTTTTGCCAGACAAGATGGGGCCGTGGGACGGTCGCTTGTCTGGCAAAAAAGCCGTTGGACGTCAGAGTAATCTCGGACTATAACGAAACCAGACATAAAGTAAAATGCATAAACACAAATATAATTTAAAATTTTACATGTTACCAGAGAAAAAATAATCATAATATCGAAGTCTACATAAGTTTGATAGTGATATCACTGTAATGCTAAGTCCGTTTCAAATCGTTCCAGTAAACACCGATACAAAGTGGCAGCTTCAAAAGCATCTGTTGGTAAACTATGTCCTAATTCTTCCATGTATAAGTTTGCGAGATCGTAAATGTCTTCATCGCATGGTAGACTACAATACGTAGATTGCTCTAAACAAATTTCAACTTCATCGATGTCAGGGCTAGTAACATAATCACTTGTTCCGTACACTTCAGGAACCGAGTAGAGTACATACGGTCGTCCATACACACCATGTTGTTTATTATTTTTTCTGATTTTATGGGCGTTCCAAATACTTACAACCTCTAAAAGTTCTTTCTGGAATTGAAAATAAATAATTAGTTTCAGGTTTCAGTCGATGAATTTTCGTGTATAAAACACCTTATATGCAAAGACATGAAATGGTACGAATATTTTCGAAGGTGACATTATGTATGATATTAAAGCATATATTTTAAGGCTGATGTTGACATTGTAAAATTTGGATAACATTTTTATTGCACAAAATATGTTCGTATTATAGTCTTTAGTTCACAATTATTATCTAAGTGAAAAGAATTTTATGATAGCTTTATAAAGCAGTTAAGTTGTTGTCTGCTTAACGTAAATAAACAGAAGTATATGCTATAGTATATACATTTCTTTACAGTGTTTTTTTTCTCAAATAAAAACAATTAATTTCCTCACTATAAATGAATTTCATGTCGGGAGTACTAATCTGCCTTGTAATGACATTTGATTTGTTTTTCAGAGAGGTTTTATTCTTATGTATAATAACAGTTAAACAAACAAATATTGAAGTTTAAAACAAATGGCTAGCCTTAAAAAGGTATAAATGAACAGATAAACGGACTTAAGTTGAAGCATTAAAATCGGACATGAGGGCGGATAGAAGTTTAAAGGGCGTTTATTTGGTCTATGCCCATGCATTGATGGGTACATAAGTCACTATTATGACTTCTTTTTATTTATCCACAATTACATTAACTGTGGACGTAAACAATTTTCCTTTGTTTTGCTTGGTCTATATAATTATATTAGCGTTAAAATAGGGAAATAGGAAGGATAATTTTGTTCGAAAATAAGTACCTGAATCAGTCTCAGGAAACAGAACCTTATCAAGTTTTTATGAAGATGATCTCCTGAAAATAATCCATCCTCTTTTATATCTTTAAAAAATGTCATCCAAAACTGTGAGTTTTCTTTTCTATAAATTCCCCACCATGATTCAATTCGTTGATTATGTTGGCTTGTGCCGTAAAGAAACGCACTGTTATTTCGAGCATACGTATCATTATCATTGCGTCGTAAAAAAGACTGCATTTCAGCGACCTTACTATTTTCGGTACCAAGATCTCCTCTTATCACCATAGGTCCTCCCTTCCGAAGAATAGCTTTGACAAAATACCCAGAAATAACCCGAGGGTCACTACTAGTCTGTCCTGCCTCCAACCATATTATCAGTCTAGAAAAGCCATCTATGCATCCATTTATGCATATTCCAAAAGGTTTAAGTTTATCATAGGAATCCAAATGCCATATAAAGTTTGGCCCTTTCGAACAATATTCTCTCCTATGTAATCGACCTTTTCGTCGCATTTCAACTCCTTCAGGGTTTATAATTTGCATTATAATTCGCACATACTCTTTTTGTATAGTTAAACCTGCTTGTCTACACTTCATAAACATCCAGCGATAACCATGAAGCCTTCCAGATCCTTTAATGTTGTCTTTGATAAAAGCAACGACATCTTCAAGTGGCGTGTAGTGTTTTCGGCGAAATAAACGTAGCTTCTTCAATATTCGTTTCAGGTGTCGATAAGAAATAATGTAGTGATGATGTTTTGCTAAAAGTGCCAGTATTTCCATATAATCGAGTCCCATTTCGAAATAAACCCTTATGTATTTCTCCATTCTTTCACTTTTAAGAGAAGATATTAGTCGCCGTACCATCAGCGCTGAATGAATTTGAATAACATTTTGTGCGCACATTATATTATGTCGTGCGCACATTATATTATATTGTGCGCACAGTATATTATGTTGTGCGCACAATATATTTAAATTGAGCGCACAATATATTATGTTGTGTGCACAAGATATTATTTTGTGCGCACACGATATTATTTTGTGCGCACAATATATTTAAGTTGTGCGCACAATATATTATGTTGTGCGCACAATATATTTAAATTGAGCGCACAATATATTTAAGTTGTGCGCACAAGATATTATTTTGTGCGCACACGATATTATTTTTTGCGCACAATATATTTAAGTTGTGCGCACAATATATTATTTTGTGCGCACAATATATTTAAGTTGTGCGCACAATATGTTATTTTGTGCGCACAATATATTATTTTGTGCGCACAATATATTTTTTTTTCTTTGCATGTCCCTAGCGGGAGCCCCGCTAGGGACATGCAAAGAAAAAAAAATATATTGTGCGCACAAAATAATATATTGTGCGCACAACATAATATATTGTGCGCACAACTCAAATATATTGTGCGCACAACTTAAATATATTGTGCGCACAAAATAATATCGTGTGCGCACAAAATAATATCTTGTGCGCACAACTTAAATATATTGTGCGCTCAATTTAAATACCTCCCACTTGCTTTCGTATATTTTTTGTATGTCTGTACATATACACTATGTAATTATTGTGTGTATCTCTATACCATTGTAATTTGGTTTGTTGAGAAATAAAGATATATATATATAGTTTGACTTAGTTTTTTTCCGACCCTTTGCCTTTAAGGTAACAGTTTCTTATCGACTTGTGGGTTTTTAATGTCCCCTTAACTTGGTATATAATCGCGTCCTCCTTTCTAATCAGATTGGTTAATTTCCCTCATAATAACTCGCGATGTGGGGTTGAGGAAATGTGACTATATAAAAAAAAGGGGGGACCATTGGATTTTCTGGGGTGAAGAGGATTTTGAAAATAAATATGATGGCCTGGCCTAAAAGCTAAAAATGAATATGAAGGCCTGGTAAAAGCTAAAAATTAATATGATAGTCTAGTAAAAGTTAAAAATGAATATGATGGCCTAGTACAAGCCGTAAAAATGAATATGATGGCCTACTAGTAAAAGCTGAAAATAAATAACATTGAATAAAACAGTTAGGATGAAAATGAACATTATTTGACACAAAATGCAGGAATCAAACGTGTACAAAAGTGCAAATAAATAATGGCGCGGTAAAGGCGCCGAGAAAGTAAGCATGCGTACAATATAGCACCATACCAAACTGAAGAGGATCTAAACCGACCAGAATTTAGAAAAGTTAGTAATAGATTTACATAGATTTATCAAGACAAACTTTCCTTAGTGACGAAAAACAACATTAAGACATACATGTAAAGGTAACGATATTCCCGGCGATAAGCAAGTAATAAACTAGCTATTGACCTACTGTAACAGTGTTTTAATTTAAGAATATTTTATGTTTTCTCAGTGTATGCTAAATGTGGCTAATGAAAAATACCATGAAACCGCTCATTATCTTATCAAATAACTGTCTAATTGTCTTATGATTAAAATCACATTCATGTTTTTATTAATTTTTATCCATTTGTCCAAGTACCTTTATCTATTACCGACTGTTTTCTAAAATAGTCATCAATATGAATTGCAGAGTGAATTATGTAATTCTAAACAAAACATAAGCGACATCATATCTGTAACTTAGATTTGTCTTCGTGTATTTAGTTGATTTATGATGTTTCAAGTGCGAAGAAAGTCAATATAATCTGTTTATATTGCAGTGTTAGAAAAGATTCAAATTATCGTGACAGGGAGCGGCCTCGTTTTTTGGTAGAGGTGAACCTTTAAGTATTACACGCAACACAAGTGTCTGAACATTGAGGAGGGGATGTAAAGGTGCATGTCGTCAATGTCACATTCCAAAAACCAAAAAAAGACATTTTTTTCTCTCAATCGTCGTCCGATATATTTTACCCGGTATGATGCCAGTTTAAGTTAATCCAAAGGACTGTGGATAATTGCATTGTTTGTATCAAATAAATATTTGAAAACTAATTACCATAAAGCTGCATTTGCATTGTTCATTGCTAGGATATTATTACCAGATCATGTTGAACTTGGTCTTTTTGAAAATCTTATCATAAACATGATAAATGCATTAATCATCACGGCTAGATTTATTTATTTGTTTATATTTAAAAAGTTGTTCTGTAGTGATTTTCGATCATATTTCTCGGTGTTGTCCTTTTGGCGTACGGCCCCAATGCCACTCATGTGTTATTTTATTCATGTGTTTATCGCAAGAGTGACCTGTACCTTAATTAAATTCTTAATCTTCACTTTCATGATACATTTTATTATGATAAATATTTAATTTTCAACGCCGCACAATCAAAATTATTGAGATCTGGACATGCAAAGTGTATTTTATTGAGTTAATTAATTGAGGACATTGCAAAATAAATATTTTGACATATTGCACGTCTTTCAGTAAGCAAATACAATACAAAGTCATAAACAATTACGGCACGTGCATAATGTCTAAAACAATGCATTAATAGAAAGAACATTAAGCACAAGTGATTGGCACCGACAGATAATCTGGTATACATACATATGCAGGTATTTTGATCATTGGAGAGTTTTGTTGTTACTTTGAAACGTCTTAGCTACAAGAGTTTATTTATAATCTTAGAAACGCCGAAGGATGATGACAAACTTGCGATGAATTACCAAACTTTGCAGAGGATATTTCGAAACTTATTGTGAATTCTTCTACTCGTGAGGAAAAAGGGATAAATACTTATTTGTTCCTAGTTTCTTGTGTAACCAGTTAAAGAATTTAAAATTCAAGGATTTATTGTTTAAAATGAGTAGACATATGCAGAAACGGAAATCTCTTCCTGAACGGAGACATTTCCAGGAAAAATCTTTACCAGATATTATTAAACACCATGACATGTACTTCGATGATGAAAATGATAGTCACTCTGCTCCGAATTCCCGCTCAAATTCTTTCCGCTCCAAAACAAAGCCAGAAGTGAAGGTTCTTCATGTAGATTGTGGCAATCAAAGAAGGAATAGCGAACCGAGTACACCGCTTCCGGTAGATTCGTTGTCTGTTCCCGGACAGGATGATAATATTTTGGTTAAAGTAAGATCATTCAAAACTACACGTAAAGGTATTGTTAGTCGCGGAGATTCTTTCAGGAGGCAAAGCAGAGGAAGTATTACAAATCTTACTGCTTCCAAATCTGACAATGCTCTTTATAAGACACAAGATCAACCATCAACGAAGACAAAAAATGGACTCCTTGCTGCGCCATCAAGAGGTCCAGAAACACCGCATAGCAATTGTTATAAAGTTGCAATTATTGGAGCAGATGGTGTCGGAAAAACTGCTCTAACTAAACAGTTTCTCTCATCTGAAAGTATGTTCTTCAATGATAGCCCAGGAGGTGAGTAAATACATGTAGTTGAAAGTTCGATTGAAAAAGGTTTAATTTAATGGAACAGTATTTTCCTGGCAATGCAAGTCCCGGTTATGTCAGAAACCCCACCACCGCTAAGGTATCAGAGATACACGTTTAAGCCGAATAGTGATGGTAATCAAAGACAACTGGTCTACTTAACATGCTCTATTAATTTTATGGTTTTCGTCGAAGTCCGTTGCAATATAACAAGTTTTTTTCTAAAAAAAAAAACCAACCAAAAGGACCTCAACGCAGAAGCACAAAATCTTCAAGTGATTGTACATACATATATATGCTGTGGAAATTTTCAACTATTTAAAATTATGAGTATGGGTAAGGCCAACTTGAACCCCCTGTTTGTCCTGTTTTATTCAATCTTGCTTGTACCAATTCAACCATTGTAAAAGAAGGAGATGATATGTTCCGTCCTTTATGGGCGACACATATGAACTATCTATACTACAAAAACTAAAAAGTAAATCTAACTACAGACGCAATAATCTGAAAAAGTAAAGAAACTCAATTGCAAATTAATTGCCCTGACAAAATGCAGAGGCAATGGCCATACCCGCTCTATAAATCAGCTCCCACAATTAAATGTTAAAATCCAAATAATAGTAAAATATCAACTTAGCAGAATATCATAGTAAGATCGAACTGTTGATTTAATGTTTTAAAGTAATTGTTGTCTACACGCAGTAATCTGAAGTTGTTTTGTTTTAGAGATTAAAAAATGTTACATAGATAATTGTGTATATGTTATGAAATTCTTATCTCGTGTGATCGTTCTGCTATATGCTAAAATGCATGTAAATAGAAATACCAAAGTTCATCATATTTCATACTTTTGCCAAAATATATCAATAATAAAGTTATACTTTATACCGAGAAGCAACATTTGACAACATCTCATCCTTTATGATGTCTTAAGATGATAATTAACTAATACATTAACACATAGTCAAAGGAAAGGCAACCGTTGGGATAAACATCAACAGTCTTATCTGAATATTCCCTGTATTGATCAGTGTTTCCCCCTGTAATTATCTATGTGACTACTAAAAGGGAAATTAAAGTATGTACATGCATGCCAAAAAGACAGCAATATAAAAAAGAAAAATAATGACATCTACAGCAAAGTATACAGCCAAATTGTTATTTGACTACTAATAAACTATAGTACTAGTATCCCAACTGTAGTGTAGCTTCAGCCCGCCTCCGGCTGAGGATCTTCACGCTGCATGTGTTGAAAACCCATTGCCGGCCTGAGTCTGTTTTCTGCTTTTTGTCAGGTTTTTTTTTACACATTCCCCGTTTTCAGTCTCAATTTTATCATAAAGTTATTTAGTTCACGATGAATACATACCAAAACAACGTTTTATTATTAACGTTATAAATTAATTAAAGAAACACAGGTTTTTTTACAAGAATTTATTTTACTATAGTACATTACGTTTCATACATTTGCCAAAATAACAATAATTATCTAATCTTTTGGTTTAAAAGAAGAGAGTTATCTGACACAATCTCAGTTCATTAGATGATAAAACTTTCTAATGCATTTTCAATAGAGTCAAAGAAAGGCAACAATTAGGATGAACTTTTAGTTTGTCTAAATGGCTGAAAATGCTAATTGTCCGTGTTAGAAGTATCCACTTCTTTTCGTGACTTACGGTGAATACTTGGAAGTTTCCGTGGGGGTCCATCGTTTGAGGCACAGTGGACGGGGACATATTAGTCCGTCATTGTGAAAACTGTGCCTAGTGTACAAAAGGTGAAATTGTTTGACAATTTTATGCAAACAAACGATATTTTTCTATCAAAAGCTGGGGGATGGCGGTACCTCGCTATTCTCATTTTTGATCCGCAATGCTTTAAAATTCTTTTGACTTTAAAAACAACAATCAATTACAAGAACTCTCAATTGCGACACAACACGACATATCAATCTAATTTATTCGAATATCTTTAACTTTGATAGCTTAGGGAGCTACCATTTGATTTTTATGGGGGGGCTAGGATGAAAAATTTTGTCCTGCATTTTTTTTTTAGTTGTAATCTCTGTCCTGCCTTTTTATTTTTCACTCTATTCGGTCCTGCCTTTTTTTGTATTAGTTTATCCTGACTTTTTTTACCTAAATTGTCATCCTGCCTTTTTTTTTTGCAAAGTGTCTCATCCTGCCTTTTTTTTTACTCAAAACTCCTGTCCTGCCTATTTTTTCAAATTTCATCCTAGCCCCCCCCCCCCATAAAAATCAAATGGTAGCTCCCTTAAAATGTAGTATGTTTTTGATTGTCGGCATAGCTAAAACAGAGAAGAAAACCTTCAAAAGACAATAACTGATATCATTTAATAAGCTATTTATTACGTTAGTTAACTTATGCATATCTTAAATCTTTATTAATTTGGTTCAAAATAAATTAACTTTCGTTATAAAATTAGTTTAAAAGAAAGATTTCGATGGGTCTGGTTTAAACATTTTTCTTCAAGCTGTCATACTGAATTATAGACCCCTTAACATTAAATTATCCATTATTTGTGTTAGAGCCGTAAATATTTTCTAAAATTTTGATATGATTGTCCCAAACGTAGCTACACTACACGTTAAAAAGATTTTGTGGGATAGAGCAGATGCGAGTTTTTATTTTATTTTATTTTTGTCTATAAGATTATGGGGAAAAAATATAGCCGGGTAAGAACTGAAAAACAATTTTTTAACCTTTCCAATGACAAGATAGAATGATTATCTTAACTAAAAAAATACAGAAAATAAATTTGATAGCAGATACATATCCCGTCCCTCAATCTATATCGCCTCTTTGTTATGATAAGAATAGGATCTTCTATGTTTGCCAAATCGCATTTCAAAGGTTTCCTCTTATAAATTTTTGCCAAATCGTATTTCAAAGGTTTCCTCTTATAAATTTTTGCCAAATTACATTTCAAATGTTTCCTCTTAGGCGAAATCGATTATCAATTTGGAACTTTATTTAAGACAATCTTGTACAGATGCCAAACAGTTGTACTTTTCACACAATTATCTGCTTTGTTCTTCCGAATCCATGTAACATTAATTTCTCTTATCAGGACTGTAAATGAGTGTCTTGGTATCTAGATTCAATAGTTTATTGTAGTCTAGCACTTTAAATGGTTATTTTTGTCACACATTTTCTTTCTTCTTCGGTTCCTTCCGATTATAGAGTATAACGTGTCGTTTACTTCTTCTATTCAGAACCATACTTTTAAGTGTAAATTTCATCTTCCAATAACCTTTGATGTTCTATTTATATTATTTTCACAAGTCATCGAGTGTTTTCTTCTAATTAACCGTATTATTATCTCAGTCATGCTTGATGTCATAACAAAACTAACAGAATCGATAGTCACCTTTGTTAAGTAGCGGAACTTTTGTTCTTTTTAGAAAAGTAAACAGTTTGATGTCATTATTTAGCATGTTTAGTAACACAAGAAAATTAAACATTATGTTCTTTCTTTTAGCTGTGATACTTAACACTGCAGATAAATATGCTTCCGCTTTTGTTTGCTACAAGCAATTCAGAATTTTGGTTGTTGAAATAAAGTGCTTTTGGTTCGTTCATGCCATCTTCAGCACTGAGAAGTTTCTTGCACTTTTTACCGTCCGGTGACACTGCAAACACGGCATCTGAATCGGCAGCTGCTACGAAAACATTTCCGAATGGATCAGTACAGATATTTCGTGGGCCTTTTATTTCATCAAATTTCGCCCACCAAATTTCTTCTCCGTCCAAATCTAGACAGTACACACAGTGGTCAGTAAAATCACTGTAAAATAATCTATTTTTCCAAAGATGAATGTATGTAAGAAAACGATATTTAACATTTATTGTCTTGAACGGTTTTTCGCCCTCCTTTGCTAAGGTAATCCCATCACCTCTTATAGCCATGGCCAATATGTTACCATAACAAGAAAGCCCGTATATTTTGCCATGAGCTATGTCGGAAATGTCGGAAAAATTAGCAAAATCAATATATTTAGCTACCTTGATAGTATCGAAAGAAGCAATTAACTTTTGATTCATCATTGTCAGTCCAAAAGGACATCGAGAAATATTTTTTTAATGTAGTTTCCATCTGCACCAAATAAATAAAAACAACCATACATATTGTTTTCAAATGCAACTGCAAGGACAATGGTATCGTCAGATAATTGAATCAAGCTACGAGTATTTCTTTTTTCCATATAATCCATCGGTGCGTCGGTCCCTCTTTTGATGTTACAAATTGTCATAGTGTTATAACTGGCTTCATTTGAAGAGGACATTTGAGCTGATAACTTTGGGACAATAGAACTTATAACCACTGGTTTCACATTTAATTTAATGGTACCAATGGAGGGAATCGTTGTTATAAGCTTTATTTCTTCCGCCACAATAAGTTCAATATCCTTCTCTTCACAGCATGAGTCCTCCACTTTGGATTTTAAATTTGTCTCTTCGGCTACAAGACAGTCATTCAAGTGTTTAAGACCCAGATATATTTGCTCCTCGTTTCCATAACTCTCGGTTTCTGAAATGCCTTTCTCCAAATCTTGCAATTTCGACAACTGATCTTCCATTTTACACTCAGCATTTTTACAACTTTCTGTCTCTGATATTACAAGTTCGTTTATTTCGTTGACAAGTTTGGCTTCGATATCAGTTAAATGTTTAACAATTTCATCTTTAACTTGTGCCACTTCTGCACAAACTAAAACACGTTGTTGTTTCAAACGCTCAATATTTGCAAGTCGATTTTCTTTCATCTCTTCAGAGTACGATTTCACAAATGTGATCCTTCTCTTGGTGCTTGCGAGGTATTCGGAGTCTTTGATACCTTTTACTGTTTTACAAAGCAAAGTGATACCCGGACACACAGAATGTTTAGTATCAATGCATTCAGTGCAACAAGGTTCCTGGTGCGTTCCACAATATAAATCTAGCGGTTCTTCATGTACAGAGCATGTTTTACTTAAAGTACGTATAAATTCTGGAAGTTTCCTGTAAGACTCTATTGGCAAAGTGTGGTGCAGTTTTGATAATTTGGAAACGCTGTGGTACTCAGAACATTCTATGCACAATCCTTCTTCGCAAACAGAGCACCATATGTAAGCAACCTTAGACAGATGTCTTCGCTCACAAAGACCACAAACAAATGATGTTACCTCGGCCATTTTAATCTGCAAAAAAGTAAATGTTTTAACCAATCAAATCAAACGAAGAACATATAAAAAAAACTTACTTCCGGGTAAATTAATTACAAGTGCCAATATTTGTCCCAAATTAACCTATTACAAACACCTCCCTTCTTGTATATCTACTTCCTGTTTTGATGTTAGAAACGAGAAAAAAGACTGACAAGCGCACATGCATTTTTTGTTTATGTTAACCATGTACATGGTTTTCCTTTGAACAGTCAGTGAAAATCGGTTATACATACATTCCCTTTTTAATTTAAAACGGATACATTTTATTTGAAAATTTACAGTGGTCCTTTTGAAATGTCATGAGTACTTTTCGTGTATTTTTTTCTTTTTATATATTATTGATCCCTTGAGTCTTTATCAAAGTCTTGCGGTCCAATATACAGACTATGGGGTGACTTCGTTACATATAGAAAACTGATGAGCCTTCCATAAACTGTCTGCAACCAGTTCGGTAGTAAAAAACAATGCTAACGTGGGGCGTGGGTTTTAATCGGAGTCCTGCCCATTTTAACATATACATAAAAGCATCAACTCTGTATTTAGAAAGTAGTGATAGACAAGTCAATCACTTGACTACATTTTTAGGCCTGTTTATCGTATCACAAAAATGACAACTTCACCATTGAAAATCGAAGTCAAATCTTATAAAACGTCTCTTTCGGTTTCTATCTGTCAGGAAAACTTTAACCTAAGCCTATCTACATCTTTGGTATTCTGCTCATTGTTGAAGGCTAATTGCTTAATGACAAGCCATTTTAACTATGTAATTGTCTCATTGGAAATCATAGTCTGCATCCCCTTATTTTTTTTTATAAAGAAATATAACAAGACCTACGATAATCCGGTTTTCTTTTTTACTACACATGAACATTTCACTATACAATCGATTTCACTTGAGTTATTTCAAACGAGCTTATACGATAATCTCAGGCGAAAAAAAATCACATGACTTTAAATTCACCTGTAGTCTTAGTTGTTAAAATACATTAATTCAAATATCGTTTTTGGGTAAATTTCACGAGAAGATTCATGTAAATCTCAATTCACGTTTAAGATATTCATGTGAATTTCAATTCACGTTTAAAATATTCACATTACATTTTTCACTTATGTTTCATGTACGTTTGTGTATTAGCTCGTTTGAGATGAATCTCACATGAAATGATGAAATGTGAGATATACATGTACAAAATGTATGTGAAATTCACGTGAGTTAATTTTGCCTTTGTAAGTGATATAAACTTTGTTTCGGATTTATTCATTTAGACCCAAGATATTTCGAACATTATATATACCATAAAGGTTTGCATGGTGTAATACGTTGCCCTTAATGCCCAGATCTACTAGACCACGATCGCACCACGCTCACTGCGATCTAAAATAAATTTAGATCGTGGTAAGGTCGCGGTATGAGCGGCATGAACATGTAAAGTTTCTTTGTTTTCACGATGCTACTACGTTCTCATTACGTTTCTACAACGATCCCGCTACGATTATACCACGTTTATTCTGCGACCTCACTACGATTATCACGATCATTCCACGATCTTTCCACGCTTATCACGTCCTCACTACGACCATACCACGATTTATTCAATTGCAACACGATCTTGCCACGCTTCTACTGCGATTATAGCACGCTCTTACCACGATCATACCACGTTCATATACTGCGATCTTACTACACTCCCTGTAATATATCGTCAACATCGTGTTCTATATAAATGCATATCATACCTTCTATCCTCATTGATGCGTTTCTCGGAAACAACGTAGATATGCAACAAAAACCTACCAGAACTCGGCGTGGGCGTAGTGGTA
Source organism: Mytilus galloprovincialis (assembly GCA_037788925.1). Classification (NCBI taxonomy): domain Eukaryota; kingdom Metazoa; phylum Mollusca; class Bivalvia; order Mytilida; family Mytilidae; genus Mytilus; species Mytilus galloprovincialis. Next base: position 49,324,798 of record CM075333.1, read on the forward strand.
AGGGTAGAGGCAGAGGCAGATGCAGAGGGAGATCTGAAAGTAACGAATCATGATCCAGTAGAGAATGTCGGATCAACAAATCCAACCACAATTTATTGCTGGTCCATCAACCTCAAATGATGATTTTTTAGTGAACGATAGCAGGGATGACACTTATAAGATGCGTCAAGCATAGTTGAGCCGTTGGAGAAAAAGGACAAGAGGTCCAAATTACATGTACATACAAACAAAACCTAGAGAGATTTTATGTATTTCATGTGAAAATGATAATGTGTATGATGGTCGTAGTATAAACGTAGCCAGGTCGTAAGAAGAGCGTGATGAGGACGGCATGTGCGCATGCGTGCTAGAATCGTACTATGGTCTTGAACAGCGTGGTGTAAACGTGGTATAGTCGTAGTGGAAGCGTAAATGGGCCGCGGGGAGAACGTAATGTTCGTAGTAACGTCGCTGTGAGAGCGTACAGCGAAGTCTCTCCGAATAGAATCACGCTTTCGCTACGCTCTCGCTACGATGGTACAGCGACCTTTGTGATCTTATCACGACCGTACTGCGCTCTCACTACGCTTCTACTACGACCTGATTTCGCCACTACCGCACCACGATTGTTTTGAACATGTTCAAAGTTGACCACGCTCATCACGATCTTGAAAACCTCAAAACGACCGTACTGCGATCTGCACGACCGCACTACGATCGTCAAAATTTACATTATTTCCGCAGATCGTAGTGCGATCGTGGCCTAGTGGGACTGTAGTATCAGAACTTGTGTTTGGTTTTTAGTCATATCGTTAATGGTTTACTAATTAATCTGATTAAAACTACCTTATTGATACTTTTAATTATAGAAAATTCAATTATAGGGACAGAAGGATCAAATAGTTTTAAAAGAAATATAGATTAATTCAACGCTAAAAAATTACCGGCCATGTTAACCTTTAACCTTGAACTGCCCATTTAAAATCCTGTAACAATGCAACCAAATTCATTATTGACTAAGTTTACCTTAACTGTTACTTATTTTAGTATCATGTTATCTAGAAAAGAACCATTTAAAAAACATCATGCACACACATAATCTATTAAAATGTACTTACATTTTTGTTATAACTTCTTTTCTGTAACTTCCTCTTACAATAACATGAATAACACGATCAATCTGTTATGTTGTTAAACATGTTACATATATATATGGCTATAATAAGAACAAGGAAGAAATATGTATGACTGTGCAGTACGAGTCATTGATTCTATATACCGAATATGTTGTTTTCAATTATTTACATCACTGGGGTCGATACCTCTGCTGGTGGACTATCAGTCTCCGAGGGTATGCTGAGCCAGGGGCGGATCCAGGATTTCCAGTTGGGGGGCGCAATGTTTTATTTTCGCCGAGCGGAGCGAGGCGAAAAATTTTTGGAGTTTTTTTTTAGGTAAAACTATTGAAATATTCTTCTAAAGGGGTGAAATGTAGATATCTCGAACTATTGTGTGGTAAAATTAGCGAGAAATTAAAGTTTCAAGCTGAAACCGCCTTAATCCACACCCGACAACAATCTACAGATAGACGGGCGGACAGACGGACGCAAAGTGAGACGAGACAGATCACAATTGCTCACCTGACCAATATAATTTTCAAACGAAAATTTCTACTTTTACCAGCGATTTTTAATTGTCCTTTCATACTATCTGTTTTTTACTTTTATGATTTTCGGAGGTCGTGCCAGACTTCACCGTGTTCGCCACAAACAACTAAAACCAGAATGAGATGCATTTACGCAGTTATATTTATTTTCTTGGGATCCCAAGCATACAGTAATACGGTACAGAATTCGGCTAAATATTTAGGTTGCAAGTGAGAAATAAATATAGACACAGAGAAACAAATTAATAAACTAACCTTTCGCTTGAAACAGTATTTCTATCTTTCATTACGCCGGGATATTATAAAAGAATCTCACTGTTTTCTTGACCGTGTCATGATGAAATTGTGAAAGTGAGTAAGGGATGTTTTGGAACTTCGATTATCAAACAAATTGATTATAAAAACCGCAAATATACAATGTAACATTTGTTTTTACTTTAACTGCTAAAAACCTATTATATTTGTCATCAAACGCAGCTCCGCGTTTGACACCTTCCTTTGAAGTTATCTATAGAACTTTAATAAAGCGTAGGTCAGTTGATAAGTAATAACGTTGATTCTGTTAAACTGGCTGTTTTATATACTTTGAATGTTAAAAAGATTGAATGGTCTCTTCTGATACTTAAATATGTTGAAGTCAACCCATGCTTTGCAAATTTTAGGGGGGGGGGGGCGCACGCCCGCCACGCCCCCGCCTAAATCCGCCCATCGTCAGCTCAGTAGTCAGGACTTCTGTACTGACATGATTAAATTTTAACAAACTTTACTAAATTGTCCGTTTATAAATTTTGAAATTATTAAGAAACTAATTGGCTTCAGCTCCCTCAGGCAAAGTTGGCTTTAGATGAATTTGGCTATTTATTTTAGGTATTTTTGACACATATAGCTCTTCAACGGTTTCGGTACTTATGTAAAGCAAAATATTTTCCTATGAAATATTGTACCACATTGTACCACAAGACAATATTTCATAAAATATATATATGTATCACGAAATATTGCCCTCGTCTATGGAAAAATGTCTAGAGAAGGACAAATTTGCATGATGAAATTGTGTCTGTATATAGACAATATTTCACAGATGAATACTATGGAATTTTGTCTTGATAAAGGGAGGTTATATTTTGTGCGAATTAAGACAATATTTCATAGATAAATACTACAAAATTGTGTCCTGTTAAAGGGAGGTTATATTTTGGTTATATTTCGTGAGTATTGAGACAATATTTCATGAACAGATTGTCATGGAATTTTGTCTCATGAAGGGGAGGTTATCAACATATATATTCATGTAATATATAGGATTTTTTTTCTGCGACATGTGCCTGTGTATATATTTACAAAATAAGCGATTGTCAGCACATTACTTATATTTGTACAGTATAATGTAATAAAATGAAACCTACGTTAGACAATTCTTTAATCTATAATAAACCATTTGTAATGTTTCTGTGCAAATTTGAAACTTTTGTAATAATATAAATTCTCTGCTATACAAAACAATTTCAGTTATAAATCTAAAAATGTGCATGCTGCATGCTTGTGTACTATTTCTAATTGTGAAATAATTCGATTAAAAAATATTTTCAAAGCCAGAATTTCATAGTGAAGTATTGTCATGAACAGAATTTCATAGTGAAATATTGTCCAGAAGGAGGTGACAAAATTTCATGGACAAGGACACCATTTCATAATGAAATATTGTCCAAGACAATATTTCATTATGAAATACTGTCAGTGGACAATTTTTTATATGAAAATTTGTCCGACAGACAATATTTCATGGAGGACAATATTTTATATTACATCTTCGACCTCCGTCATCTTCGAATTTCAAATGTTTGCCTTTGAGCGTTGCTGATGAAAGTAAATCCAGAAAAGCGCTTCGGACGCAAGAAATTATTAAACGTGTTGTTTTCAATTATTAACAAGTAGTCCAGCGGCGGATCCAGAAATTTTCATAAAGGTTGCCCACTGACTGTTTAGAAGGGACCCGCTCCAGACATGCTTTCCCTAAACAATTTATCTTGTGCAAACCATTTTTTTCCAAAAGGGGGAGGGGACGGCCTCCTTTCCTACCCCTAAATTAATCAGACTCTTAGTCTTGTGACTTCCAAACCAATACAAAACTTAAGAAAGAATTAAGTAAATACTTATCAACAGTTTCATGTTTGACACTAATAGTATGAACAAATTATATTTGAATTTACATACATATAGCGACGAAACCTCTACTCCTCAACATTAATGATTCTTTATCTAAAAAGAGATGCGACATCTATTTAAGAAAAAAATATTCTGTCGGAGGTTGAAGTATGTTATTGAATTCTTTACACTTATTCCCTCAAATGCATCAAACTTATTTGATCTTTGATCATTTATGTATATATAACTGTAATGTTCAATCCGACAAAAGGTAAATATTTTCCTATAATGTTAAACGAATGATATAGACTAACGCCAACAAATTGTATTTATAAAAAAGAAGATGTGGTATGATTGCCAATGAGACAACTGTCCACAAGAGACAAAAATGACACAGACATTAACAACTATAGGTCACCGTACGGCCTTCAACACTGACTAAAACCCATACCGCATAGTCAGCTATAAAAGGCCCCGATAAGACAATGTAAAACAATTCAAACGAGAAAACTAACGGCCTTATTTATATAAAAAAATGAACGAAAAACAAATATGTAACACATAAACAAACGACAACCACTGAATTACAGGCTCCTGACTTGGGACAGGCACATACATAAATAATGTGGCGGGGTTAAACATGTTAGCGCGCGGGATCCCAATTGCAACCCTCCCCCTAACCTGGGACAGTGGTATAACAGTACAACATAAGAACGAACTATTAAAATCAGTTGAAAAAGGCTTAACTCATCAGATGGACAAAAATACAAGTGGACTTAATTTGTGTCCATTGTCTCCTCTCCTCTTATTTATTTATTTTTCTTTATTTACAGTAAAATTAAACAATTCATATTTGTGTGTTTTGGTGTTCATGTGGATTCTGTCATCAGTCACTGATATCTTATCCTCGAATACAAAAATTATAAAAGGGCCCGCAAATAAAGTACGAAGTTGAAGAGCATTGATACCCTCAGGAAATTAAAACCCCACCAGCAGTGGCATCGACCCATTGGTTGTGAATAAACTCATCATAGATACCAGGATTGAAATTTTATATTAACGTCTGACGCACGTTTCGTCTGTAAAAGACTCATAGTAGTCTGTTGTTATTTATGTATTATTGTCATTTTGTTTATTTTCTTTGGTTACATCTTCTGACATCAGACTCGGACTTCTCTTGAACTGAATTTTAATGGGCGTATTGTTATGCGTTTACTTTTCTACATTGGTTAGAGGTATAGGGGAGGGTTGAGATCTCACAAACATGTTTAACCCCGCCGCATTTTTGCGCCTGTCCCAAGTCAGGAGCCTCTGGCCTTTGTTGGTCTTGTATTATTTTAATTTTAGGGACGCCTCCGGGTGCGGGAATTTCTCGCTACATTGAAGACCTGTTGGTGACCCTCTGCTGTTGTTTTTTATTTGGTCGGGTTGTTGTCTCTTTGACACATTCCCCATTTCCATTCTCAATTTTATCATCATTGACGCTCAAATTAAAAAAAAATAAAAAGGCCAAATAAGGTACGAAGTTGAAGAGCATTGAGGACCAACAATTCCTAGAAGTTTTGCCAAGTACAGCAGCTAAGGTAATCTATTCCTGAGGTAGAAAAGCCTTAGTATTTCAAAAAAATAAAGTTTTGTTAAAACAGTTAATTTATAATTATGAACATATTAATGACAACACAAGTCAACACAGAAGTACTGATCATGACTACTGACTAGGCTGATGAGATCCTCGGGGACTTAAAACTCCACACAGATACAGAGGAAAATTTTAACCGGGAAAAATTTCAGAGCAACAAAAATACAAGCATGACCATAATTGTAAGTCAACCAAAATAAACAATACAATTGTATTAAAAGCCTCTGGTTGACCTCTGATAGGATTTATTACATGCCCTTTACTACGATTTAACCATTTGTTAGTGTATTGGCGAAAACTATATAAAAAAAAGATAAAAACTTTAATAAGCCATATTTATCAACAAATAAGCAAATACGATCTACAATTAGGCCAATATGGTTGAAATTGACAATAAATTAATATTGGAATTTAATTACAATTCATATCAATTTTTCAATTTTAATTTTTTGCTGTAAACTTGAAAAGAATGATACATGTAGTAAGAGAGAAACTGTACGCAGCACAAAGTAATAAGCAAGATACGATCGATCTATAAATCAATATTATTAAATTTGAGTTTTGAATCAAGGGCACCACTAATGCATCAATGTCAATGTTCATTTTAAATCATAAAACTGATTTTATATAGTTATGCAATCAATTTCAAGTTGAAGTTTCAATTATTGGAACTGAAGACTGCAAATGAACAACTCTCCACGTTTGTTCGCTGCTATTAACTCTGAATTCTGTTGATTGAAGTAAATAGCTTTTGGTTCCATCATCCCATCGTCCTGTCCAAGAAGTTTCATAAACTTGCTGCCATCTGCTGATATGACATACACTGCATTCGATTCGGTTGCAGCCACAAATATATTTCCAGTCTCATCGGTGCAAATATTTCTTGGGCCTTTTATTTCTTCAAAAGTCGACTTCCAAAGTTTTTCACCAATTAAATATTAACAGTGCAAGTAGTTCTTGATATAGTCAGTGTAGAACAATTTACTTTTGCATAGATGTATATATGCAAGGGAACCGTTGTCAACTGTTGGAATTGTTTTTATCGGAGTTCCCTTTTTATCAGCCAATACGATGCCTTTCCCCCTATTAAACAGCATAGGCTAGTCTGTCACCATCACACGACAGACCATATATATATTCTTTCGAAATTAAGACATGCTCGGTATTAAGATATGTATGGCCTAAACTTGCAAGTATTTTTGCTTTGCCGAAAGAAACTAAGAGGTTATTATTTATCCAAGAAATACCAAAAGGACATTCACTTTTGGGTAAACTAAATGAATGACTGCCATCGGCTTTAAAACCATCAATGTACCCTCCTTTGCTTTCGTTCTCGTTAGCAATGGCAAGCACAATCCTACCATTTGGTAATTGAATCAGGCTACGAATGTTAACAACCTCATGATCGAAAAATTCTCGAATAGTCTTCGGTCGTTCTGTCTTTTTAATGCTTGTGACTTTTATTTTAAAAGAATCAGTTACACTGATAGAGCACATCTGTGCGGTCACTTGTTTCTAGTCTCAATTTTATTATATGTAGCTATTTAGTTGTGAATACATACCAAAACAACGTTAGCGTTATAATTAAACACATTTTTTTACAAGAATTTAGTTTAGTTCATAACATTTCATACATTTGCCAAAATATCAATAATTATCTAATCTGTTGAATAAAAAGAAAAAAGAAGTGAATTATCTGACACAACCTCAACGCATTAGACGATAAAACTTTATAATGCATTTTCAAAAGAGTCAAAGGAAGGCAACAATTAGGATGAAAATTTAGCATGTCCAAATGGCTGAAAATGCTAATTGTCCGTGTTAAAAGTAACCACTTCTTTTTCGTGACTTAAGATGAATACTTGGAATTATCCGTGGGGGTCCATGGTTGGAGGCAAAGGTCAGTGGCGTAGCTAGGTGTTTGTTACGTGTACGCCCGAACCTCGGCGAGGGTTCTGAGGGCCTAAGTCATAGCACCTGTTGGTAGTTGGTTCAACGTGACGAAGCCCCCGTAAGCTAACAGGTTATCAAGAATGAGATACCGTTCCCGTTGTTGAAAATTCTCATCAATAGCAACATACTTAAAGAATTTAAATGGTTTATTTTTAATGTTTAGTTTATTCATCGTGTTGATATGGAATCTAATGGTAATTAGATATAGAGAAAAGTCTAAAACAGTTTCTTTAAAATATGTTCAAAAGGAGCCATATGGGGTAATTGTCGTTAATGAACATGAAATAATTAATGTTCGGAAGGTTTCTGTTGAATCCTGGTTCACGGCTGGAATTGCCTTCCGCGTAAAGTGAATGCTTTTGGTTCCATCATCCCATCGTAAATCTATCTTTTACAGGATTTTAAAAAAAAATTTTTTTTTTAGATATTTTTACTTTTCTTGGAACATCCGACTCGACCCAATTTTAACGAAAATCTATTAAGGTTTATAAAATCTTTTGAAAAAGTCCCATATCGTTAAATTGAATAAAGATAAGTCCTTCTGTCAAATTAATACTGCCACAATGGAAGAAAAAAAAAGCTTTCAAAATTTTGATTCAGACATATGCATTAATCAGAAAAAAGCTTCTTCCATCATAAAATCAAAAAAAGGTTTGACAAAGTAATTGATCTATAACAAACTTTTATCCCAGACTGTATCTACTTGCGCAACAAGTTTTTTTTAAATTCTAAATATGGCAAAATTAAACAGATAATTTCATCATTATGCTCTTGATACTCTTATTGTCATGCACAGTTTCTGTCCAACTTCTATACAAAGGTTTGCTTGAGGTATTTAGATTTAAAATAAACACCTTTTAACCCCACACTTATCCTAAAGAGGGGGGTCAAGAGTGACACCACCGACGAAATTTAGAATCGCATATGTCTTGCTATTGGGACATATAGAAATGTCACAGGCTCGACAAAAATGGAAACCACATATCGAATCACAGAATATAATGAATTCATTTAAATAGCAGGAAAGTTGGTAGAGTTCTCTGAAGATTCACAACTAGTAGATTCAGACTTTGAGAAACAAATCTATATAATATGATACCTTTTGTTTGAAAAGTAAAATTCGTCACTTTAATTCGAAATTGAAAAAAAAAATTTACAGGGCTGATGTACTATTTAAAAGTTATTTGTATTTTATTGAGATTAAAATTCAAGTGTACGCCCGGGCGTTTTGACGTAAAGTAGCTACGCGCATGAAGGTGACGGGGACATATTAGTCCGTCATTGTCAAAACTGTGCCTAGTGTACCAAAGCAAACCAACGATACATTTCTATCAAAAGCTGGGGAAAGGCGGTATACGCTATTCTCATCTTGATCCGCCATATGTTATGTTTTAAAATTCTTTTCACTTTGATTTTTTATTTTTTTTATCAAAATACCTACATAAACTCTCAATTGTGACATAACACGACATATTTATCTAATCTGTTCGAATATCTTTAACATTGATAGCTTAGATATACATGTAGAATGTTTTGAAGAGAAGAAAATCTTCAAAAGACAATAAGTCATATCATTTTTATAAGCCATTTAATACTACAGTTATCTTATGCATGTTCTAAATCTTTATTAATTTGGTTCGAAATTAATTTAAAAAAAAAGGAATGCGTAGGGTTTGATTTAAACTTTTTTTTTAGTTTAAGTAGTGTGTCTGAAGCTGTCATACTGAATTTTAGACCCCTTTCACATTAAATTATCAATATTTTGTGCTAAAACCGATGATATTTTCTAAAATTTTGATATAATTTGTTCAAAACATAGCTACACTACACTTTAAAGAGGCACTAGCTACGAGATATATAAAAAATCTAAAATATTATTTATTTTGCTCAATCATTAATGAATGCAAATAGTGAAATGATAATTCGCTTTTAGCAGCCAATATGGTTCAACTTTGTCAAAATAAGCTAAAAAACATTGATTATGAATTATTCACTTGCAAGTGAATAATTGACCTCATTGAATCCGTATTCATGTGAACTTCAATGGGACCCCTTAACTTGAGATGGATAACACGTGAATTGTATGTGTAAAGTTATTTAAAGGAAAAGAATGTCAAAATTGAAAGTGAAACAAAGGTAAATCATTTGATTGACTGATTCGATATACAAAGAAAGCATTCTTATACAGGAAAAACGATGATAAACATTTATTTTCATCTATAGTATGAAATCAAATAGACCTAGAAATTCCAATAGCACGAGTTTGCTTAATCTATTTATATCCATGTTTACATCGCTTATATGGGCATCGGATGACTTTAGAGGTCAACGCGATAGTTAGTTAGATGTCGTCTAGCCTTAAATACACACGAAACGAAGCTATGTGTTTTCATGCCCGTGCCCTGTTAATTGTTTATTTCAGACTTTTACTTAATAGTTTGGATAAATGTTTAACATTCGATTTCATAATATTTTGTTTTGTTCCGTTGAGGATTATGGAAAAAAAATCTAGTTGGGTAAGGACCGAAAACCAACCCTTTCAATGACAGGATAGAAGTCAATGAATATTTTAACCAAAAAAATACAGAAAATAAATATGAGAGCAGATAGTTTTTACATATATATCTTCAAGTTGTACAGATGCCAAAGAGTGGTACTTTTCACATAATTATTTACATGTACGTAAGTTTGTTCTTTCGAACCCATTGCTGTTATCAGAACTGTAAATGAGTGTGGAGGTGTTTAACACTTGAATAATCATTTTTGTCACACATTTTCTTTCTTCTTCGGTTCCTTCCGATATACGAGTACAAATGTATAACGTGTCGTTCGTTCCTTCTAATCAAAACCATACCTGTAAGGGTAGTTTTATCTTCCAATAACCTTTGATGTTCTATTTATATTATTTTCACAAGTCATCGAGTGTTTTCTTCTAATTAACCGTATTATTATCTCAGTCATGCTTGATGTCATAACAAAACTAACAGAATCGATAGTCACCTTTGTTAAGTAGCGAAACTCTTGTTCTTTTTAGAAAAGTAAAAAGTTTGATGCCATTATTTAGTAAAACAAGGAAATTAAACATTATGTTGTTTCTTTTAGCTGTGATACTTAACACTGCAGATAAATATGCTTCCGTTTTTGTTTGCTACAAGCAATTCAGAATTTTGGTTGTTGAAATAAAGTGCTTTTGGTTCGTTCATGCCATCTTCAGCACTGAGAAGTTTCTTGCACTTTGTACCGTCCGGTGACAATGCAAACACGGCATCTGATTCGGCAGCTGCTACGAAAACATTTCCGAATGGATCAGTACAGATATTTCGTGGGCCTTTTATTTCATCAAATTTCGCACTCCAAATTTCTTCTCCGTCCAAATCTAGACAGAACACGCAGTGCTCAGTAAAATCACTGTAAAATAGTCTATTTTTCGAAAGATGAATGTATGCAAGAAAACGATATTTAACGTTTATTGTCTTGAACGGTTTTTCACCCTCCTTTGCTAAGGTAATCCCATCACCTCTTATAGCCATGGCCAATATGTTACCATAACAAGAAAGCCCGTATATTTTCCCATGAGCTATGTCGGAAATGTAGGAAAAATCAGCAAAATCAATATATTTAGCTACCTTGATAGTATCGAAAGAAGCAATTAACTTTTGATTCATCCTTGTCAGTCCAAAAGGACATCGAACCATTTGTTTTTTAATGTAGTTTCCATCTGCACCAAATAAATAAAAGTAACCATATGTAGTGTTTTCAATTGCAACTGCAAGGACAATGGTATCGTCTGATAATTGAATCAAGCTACGAGTATTAATTTTCCCCATAAAATCCATCGGTGCGTCAGTCCCTCTTTTGATGTTACAAATTGTCATAGTGTTATAACTGGCTTCATTTGAAGAGGACATTTGAGCTGATAACTTTGGGACAATAGAACTTATAACCACTGGTTTCACATTTAATTTAATGGTTCCAATGGAGGGAATCGTTGTTATAAGCTTTATTTCTTCAGCCACAATAAGTTCGATATCCTTCTCTTCACAGCATGAGTCCTCCACTAAATTTGTCTCTTCGGCTACAAGACAGTCATTCAACTGTTTAAGACCCAGATATATTTGCTCCTCGTTCCCATAACTCTCGGTTTCTGAAATGTCTTTCTCCAGATCTTGCAATTTCGACAACTGATCTTCCATTTTACACTCAGCATTTTTACAACTTTCTGTCTCTGACATTACAAGTTCGTTTATTTCGTTGACAAGTTTGGCTTCGATATCAGTTAAATGTTTAACAATTTCATCTTTAACTTGTGCCACTTCTGCACAAACTAAAACACGTTGTTGTTTCAAACGCTCAATATTTGCAAGTCGATTTTCTTTCATCTCTTCATAGTACGATTTCACATATGTGATCCTTCTCTTGATGCTTGCGAGGTATTCGGAGTCTTTGATACCTTTTACTGTTTTACAAAGCAAAGTGATACCCGGACACACAGAATGTTTAGTATCAATGCATTCAGTGCAACAAGGTTCCTGGTGCGTTCCACAATATAACTCTAGCGGTTCTTCATGTAAAGAGCATGTTTTACTTAAAGTACGTATAAATTCTGGAAGTTTCCTGTAAGACTCTATTGGCAAAGTTTGATGCAGTTTTGATAATTTGGAAACGCTGTGGTACTCCGAACATTCTATGCACAATCCTTCTTCGCAAACAGAGCACCATGTGTAAGCAACCTTAGACAGATGTCTTCGCTCACAAAGACCACAAACAAATGCTGTTACCTCTGCCATTTTAATCTGCAAAAAAAGTAAATGTTTTAACCAATCAAATCAAACGAAGAACATATAAAAAAAAACTTACTTCCGGGTAAATTAATTACAAGTGCCAATATTTGTCCCAAATTAACCTTTTACAAACACCTCCCTTCTTGTATATCTACTTCCTGTTTTATGTTAGAAACGAGAAAAAAGACTGACAAGCGCACATGCATTTTTTGTTTATGTTAACCATGTACATGGTTTTCCTTTGAACAGTCAGTGAAAATCGGTTATACATACATTCCCTTTTTAATTTAAAACGGATAAATTTTATTTGAAAATTTACAGTGGTCCTTTTGAAATGTCATGAGTACTTTTCGTGTATTTTTTTATTTATGATTCTTGTTTTTTTTTCTTGTTATATATTATTGATCCCTTGAGTCTTTATCAAAGTCTTGCGGGAAAACTTTAACCTAAGCCTATCTACATCTTTGGTATTCTGCTCATTGTTGAAGGCTAATTGCTTTATGACAAGCCATTTTAACTCTATGTAATTGTCTCATTTGAAATCATACTGCATCCCCTTATTTTTTTTATAAAGAAATATAACAAGACCTACGATAATCCGGTTTTCTTTTTTACTACACATGAACATTTCACTATACAATCGATTTCACTTGAGTTTTATTTCAAACGAGCTTATACGATAACCTCAGGCGAAAAAAAATCACATGACTTTTTTCTAGTGTTGTCAAATCGTACACTTTTGCCTAACCGGTTACTCGGATAATCGTTCGACCGATTAACCGGTTAACCGGTAGTTTAAGTTGGTGTTTGGAGACCTTATCAATAGTACCCTACACATTGCTATAAGAAGATGTGGTATGAGTGTCAATGTGACTACCTTCCATTCAAGTCATACGTTTACGTTTTTATAATACGATGGATTGAAATTTGTCCTTTGATATCATAACTTGTCTTTGAAGATTCCTGTCGAGGTTAGACTTTTATAATCAAATACACGGTATCAACTATGGCGTTTGAACTAACTTCAGATTGAAAAATTAAAATAAATTCTTGATCTCGTAGAATTGAATATGTCTGAAACCGATGATTCTTTCATTATTTTTTTTTGTTGTCTTCGAAAATAATGTGGAGTGTTTTAATTTGAATTTATTAATCCTGATACTCGTATCATCAAGTATACATTGATAACATTCACGTTGGTTTGCTTTTTACAGTTTTTGAGTTAGCAATTGGTTTAAAGTATGACAAAAACTTGCACGACGGAGATTGCACATTCAGATGTAGGTCTACACAATATTAGATCAAAAATGAAATAATGAAGTGAATCGTAAACTTTAATCGTATTACTGATTTAAAGTAACTGCTAAAAAAACATGTAACTAATTATGTTTCCTTGAGCTCTTGCCCCGAGCTGAGAGACAAGTTTTAATTAATTTTATATTTTTGGATTAACAATAGCAATCAATATATAGGACAGTTGATCCGTCAAATTAATTACCACGACGACAATTTTTAAAGAAAACATAACTATTTGATGATTTCAATACAAATTTATATCATATCTATTAAAATTGAAAAAAGTCCGGTTAACCGGTTAGCGTTTGTGGTATTCGGTATTCGGTCGTTCGAACGGTTAACCGGTTAACCGTTGACAACACTACTTTTTTCACATGAAATTCAACTTAGTTGTTAAAATACATTAATTCAAATATCGTTTTTGGGTAAATTTCACGGAAAGATTCATGTAAATCTAAATTCACGTTTAAGATATTCATGTAAATTTCAATTCACGTTTAAAATATTCACATTACATTTTTCACTTCTGTTTCATGTACGTTTGTGTATTAGCTCGTTTGAGATCTCACATGAAATGATGAAATGTGAGATATACATGTACAAAATTTTGTTTCTGATTTATTCATTTAGACCCAAGATATTTCGAACATTATAAATACCATAAAGGTTTGCATGGTGTAATACGTTGCCCTTAATGCCCAGATCCAATAGACCACGATCGCACCACGCTCAATGCGATCTAAAATAAATTTAGATCGTGGTAAGGTCGCGGTATGAGCGGCATGAACATGTAAAGTTTCTTTGTTTTCACGATGCTACTACGTCCTCATTACGTTTCTACAACGATCCCGCTACGATTATACCACGTTTATTCTGCGACCTCACTACGATTATCACGATCATTCCACGATCTTTCCACGCTTATCACGTCCTCACTACGACCATACCACGATTTATTCAATTGCAACACGATCTTGCCACGCTTCTACTGCGATTATAGCACGCTCTTACCACGACCATACCACGTTCATATACTGCGATCTTACTACACTCCCTGTAATACCCTAGTCCCACTAGGCCACGATCGCACTACGATCTGTGCAAAAAATGCAAATTTTGATGATCGTAGTGCGATCGTGTAGATCGCAGTAAGGTCGTATCACGGTCGTGGTGAGGTCTTCAAGATCGTGAAGAGCGTGGCCAACTTTAAACATGTTCAAAACAATCGTGGTGCGGTCGTGGCGAAATCAGGTCGTAGTAGAAGCGTAGTGAGAGCGCACTAAGATCGTAGTAAGATCGCAAAGGTCGCTGTACAATCGTAGCGAGAGCGTGATTCTATTCGGAGCGACTGCGCTGCGATCGCACAGCGACGTTATCACGAACTCACTACGACCATCACGTTCTCACTGCGACCCAACTACGCTTCCGCTACGACTATACCACGCTGTTCAAGACCATAGTACGATTCTAGTACGCCCTTGCCGTCCTCATCACGCTCTTCTTACGACCTGACTACGTTCACACTACGACCATCATTCTCATTGTCATTTTCACATAAAATATATAAAAAAGCTCCCTAGATTTTGTTTGTTTGAATGTAATTATCCATTTGCTCTAACAGCTCAACCATGCTTCTCGTTTTTATATAGATTAGACCGTCGGTTTTCCCGTTTAAATGGTTAAACACTAGTAATATTTTGGGTCCTTTATAACGTGCTGATTGATGCGAGCCAAGGCTCCGCGTTGAAGGCCGTACCTTGGCCTATAATGGTTTACTTTTATAAATTGTCACTTGGATGGAGAGTTGTCTCATTGGCACTCATACCACATCTTCCTATATATATTGATACATCTATGTCATCTCTGTTATCGTTCAATAAAATATCGTCATTGAGCTTCATCGACCAGCAATAGGTTGTAATTTAGGTTGGATTTGTCGGTCCGACATCTCTGCTTGATCAGGATTCGTTACTTTGCTCCCTCTGCCTCTACATCAACTCCTACCACTATGCCCACGTGTTCTGGTAGATTTTGGTGGCAAGACTGTATTGTTTCTGAGAAATCTACGATTTAATCAGAAATAGAAGGAATTGAACTGTATTGATATGGAACACGATGTTGACGTTATTGCTGAGAACGTAGTAAGATCGCGCTATGAGTATGAACGTAGTATAATCGTGGTAAGAACGTGTAATAATCGCAGTAAGATCGTGTTGCAATCGGATAACTCGTGGTATGGTCGTAGTGAGAACGTGAAGAGCGTAGAAAGATCTTGATAAGCGTAGTGAGATCGCAGAATAAGCGCGGTGAGAACGTGGTGTAATCGTAGCGGGATCTTTGTAGAAGCGTAGAGAGGACGTAGTAGCATCGTGAAAGCAACGAAAATTTACATTTTCATGCCGCTCATACCGCGACCTCACCACGATCTAAATTTATTTTAGATCGCGGTGAGCGTGGTGCGATCGTGGTCTAGTGGGACTGGGGCTTAATATATCGTCAACATCGTGTTCTATATAAATGCATATCATTCCTTCTATCCTCATTGATGCGTTTCTCGGAAACAACGTAGATATGCAACAAAAACATACCAGAACTCATCGTGGGCGTAGTGGTAGGGGTAGAGGCAGAGGCAGATGCAGAGGAAGATCTGAAAGTAACGAATCATGATCCAGTAGAGAATGTCGGATCAACAAATCCAACCACAATTTATTGCTGGTCCATCAACCTCAAATGATGATTTTTTAGTGAACGATAGCAGAGGGGGAGGACAGGGGTTACCCTTCTCCCTTCTCCCACCCCTCTTCTCCTTTCTCCTACCCCGTTCTCCTTTCTCCCATTAGAATAAAACATCTCCTTTTGAGATATTTTTTCTTGAAATATTAGATCATTTTTTAAAAGGAGAGATATTTTATTTTTTCTCCTTTCTCCAACTTTTTCTCCTTTCTTCCAGCCTTCCTCTCCTTTCTCCTACCCCCTTTCTCCTTTCTCCCACCCCTTTTTTCCCTGTCTCCCTTACCCCTGTCCTCCCCCTCATAGCAGGGATGACACTTATAAGATGCGTCAAGCATAGTTGAGCCGTTGGAGAAAAAGGACAAGAGGTCCAAATTACATGTACATACAAACAAAACCTAGAGAGATTTTATGTATTTCATGTGAAAATGATAATGTGTATGATGGTCGTAGCATGAACGTAGCCAGGTCGTAAGAAGAGCGTGATGAGGAAGGCATGTGCGCATGCGTGCTAGAATCGTACTATGGTCTTGAACAGCGTGGTGTAAACGTGGTATAGTCGTAGTGGAAGCGTAAATGGGTCGCGGGGAGAACGTAATGGTCATAGTAAGGTCGTAGTAACGTCGCTGTGAGAGCGTACAGCGAAGTCTCTCCGAATAGAATCACGCTCTCGCTACGATGGTACAGCGACCTTTGTGATCTTATCACGACCGTACTGTATGAAAGGCCGATCATGTCAAAAACCCGATAAAGTAACGCGTTAACATTTAACGCGATAAAATCACATTTAACGCGATAAATACAGTTTTAACGCGTTAAAACAAGAGTTTAACCCGTTAAGAAATCAATATATTTAACGCGTTAATCTTTGCAAGTATCAAGTTTGGGATTTAACCCGTAGGTCAAAAAAGACGTTTATCGCGTTAAAATACCTGTTGCACTAGCCACATGTGTCATAATGAATCACATTAACGCGTTAAATGCAACACAATTACGTTGCTACGATACATTACTTTAATCTTTGCAAGTATCAAGTTTGGGATTTAACCCGTAGGTAAAAAAATCACGTTAAAATGTCATTTAACGCGTTAAAACATCATTTAACGTTTAACGCGATAAAACATCGTTTAACGTGATAAAACATCCTTTAATGTGTTAAAACATCGTTTAACGCGATAAAACATCCTTAAACGCGTTAAAACATCGTTTAACACGTTTAAACATCGTTGGATGGAGTTATGGAATAATGTTGCTAACGAATACAATGATCTGTTCGCATTTTTTGGAGTAACATAATCAGTCCATGTAAGTAAGGTTGAATTAAATTAAACGTTGCTTTAAACACGTTACAGTAGCTTTTAACGCTGTAAAGTTGCATTAAACGCGTTAAAGGTTCATTTAACGCGTAAAAGTTGCATTTAACGCGTTGAAATTGCATTTAACACGTTAAAGTTGCATTTAACGCGTTAAAATTGCATTTAACACGTAAAAGTTGCATTTAACGCGATAAAGTTGCATTAAACGCTGTAAAGTTGCATTAAACGCTGTAAAGCTGCATTAAACGCGTTAAAGTTGCATGTAACGCGTTAAAGTTGCATTTGACGCTTTAAAGTAGCATTTGACGCGTTAAAGTTGCATTAAACGCTGTAAAGTTGCATTAAACGCTGTTAAGTTGCTTAAACGCGTTAAAGTTTCATTTAACGCGTTAAAGTTTCATTTAACGCATTAAAGTTTCATTTAACGCGTAAAAGTTGCATTTAACGCGTTAAAGTTGCTTTTAACGCTTTAAAATTGCATTTAACACGTTATAGTTGCATTTAACGCGTTCAAGTTGTTTTTAACGCGTTAAAGTTGCATTGAACGCGTTAAAATTGCATTTAACGCGTTAAAGTTGCATTTAATGCGTGAAAGTTGCATTTAACGCGTTAAAAATGCTTGTCACGCGTAAAAGTTGCATTTTTCTTATCTTTTTACGCGGTAACCTTCTTTTAACGCGTTAAACCCTCTTTTAACACGTTAAACCTTCATTTAACGCGTTAATTCTTATTTTAACGCGATAAGTAATTAATGACAATGATATCAAAAATGTGCTGAAAATCAATAAACTTTATCGTGTTAATTGATAAAGTTATGACACATGTGGCCATCTCATTTAGTAAGTTTCGAGTAAAATCTGACGCCTTAAATTGTAGTTATGGCGAAAGAAGAAAGTATTTTCGGTATTTTTTTGTAGTTTTGTGCTTAACGCGTTAAATAAAAAAATAACGCGTTAAAACTGTATTTATCGTGTTTAATGTGATTTTATCGCGTTAAATGTTAAAGTGTTATTTTATCGGGTTTTTGACATGAACGGCCTTTCATAGTACTGCTCTCACTACGCTTCTACTACGACCTGATTTCGCCACTACCGCACCACGATTGTTTTGAACATTTTCAAAGTTGACCACGCTCATCACGATCTTGAAAACCTCAAAACGACCGTACTGCGATCTGCACGACCGCACTACGATCTTCAAAATTTACATTATTTCCGCAGATCGTAGTGCGATCGTGGCCTAGTGGGACTGCAGTATCAGAACTTGAATGTGTTTGGTTTTTAGTCATATCGTTAATGGTTTACTAATTAATCTGATTATTAAAAACTACCTTATTGATACTTTTAATTATAGAAAATTCAATTATAGGGACAGAAGAATCAAATAGTTTAAAAAAAATTATAGATTAAATCAACGCTAAAAAATTACCGGCCATGTTAACCTTTAACCTTGAACTGCCCTTTTGAAATCCTGTAACAATGCAACCAAATTCATTATTGACTAAGTTTACCTTAACTGTTTACTTATTTTAGTATAATGTTATCTAGAAAAGAACCATTTAAAAAACATCATGCACACACATAATCTATTATTTTAAAGTGTACTTACATTTTTGTTATAACTTCTTTTCTGTAAGGGACCGTTCAATATTTATCAGATGGATGGGCCGGTGCATTCTTAATATTGATACATTAAAAAAGTTAATGCCCATCCTTTTAAATTCTGAAAAAAAGTCCTCGCCCATCTAAAAAAATCTATAAAAAAAGTCCTTGCCCCTCTAAAGCTTAAAACAATAAAAAAATATTAAAGTTCTTTTTCTATTTGAAAGTTTGCAGGTTTATGTCTTGAAATCAAAGAATAGACTTTGGTGTAAATACAAAATTTAAAATGTGCTAGTTAATTCCATTTATATATAAATATTTAAGTGTGTATCAGAACCATACATTTTATTGTTTTTAAAACCAGCATGAATATACATGTATATATTTGATTTTATATTTGCAGCCTCAGATAAATATTGATTTAAAATAAAGGAAATAATTTAAACTAAGGGACAATAGCTCTTGGACTAGTAAAAATATTATCATATGCTGAATTACTAATTATTGTCTTAAAAGCACAGCATGTTAAATATAGTTCAAATACCAATGTCCCTTTATCTTATCTTTCAAAAAAGAAATTATGGTCTTTTTAAGCAATTTAGGCAGACATATTTTTGACTTTAATGCACCCTTTTTCACCTATTAATTAATTCCGTACATTTGACAGTAAAACACCAAACAACCTGGCATTCTGTAAGATTAATATATAAATGAGATAGCTGTAGAGTTATATGAAGATCTAAATTGATTTGAAAAAGTAATAAAGAAGTTTAAAGATGACTATCAAATGATTTGGCCTAAACTGAAAATTTAAGCTTTTTTTAACCTTTTTATTAAATCCATAAGAATGACACCAATTCACCAAACTACCAAACAACCTGGTATTCTGTAAGATCAATATATAAATGAAATAACTATAGAGTTTCATGGAAATCCATGTTAATTTGAAAAAGTTATAAAAAAAATTAAAGATGACTTTCTGGATTTAGCCTAGACTGAAAATTTTAGCTTTTTTAACCTTTCTATTAAATCCATAGAATGACAGCAATTCACCAAACTACCAAACAACCTGGTATTCTGTAAGATCAATATATAAATGAAATAATTGTAGAGTTTTATGAAAATCCATGTTGATTTGAAAAAGTTATAAAAAAAATTAAAGATGACTATCTGGATTTAGCCAAAACTGAAAATTTTAGCTTTTTTTAACCTATTTATTAAATCCATAGAATGACAGCAATAAACCAAACTACCAAACAACCTGGTATTTTATAAGATCAATATATAAATGAAATAATTGTAGAGTTTTATGAAAATGCCAGTTGATCTGAAAAAGTTATGAAAAAAATTAAAGATGACTATCTGGATTTAGCCAAAACTGAAAATTTTAGCTTTTTTTTAACCTATTTATTAAATCCATAGAATGACAGCAGTTCACCAAACTACCAAACAACCTGGTATTCTGTAAGATCAATATATAAATGAAATAATTGTAGAGTTTTATGAAAATCCATGTTGATTTGAAAAAGTTATAAAAAAAATTGAAGATGACTATCTGGATTTAGCCAAAACTGAAAATTTTAGCTTTTTTTTAACCTATTTATTAAATTCATAGAATGACAGCAATAAACCAAACTACCAAACAACCTGGTATTTTATAAGATCAATATATAAATGAAATAATTGTAAAGTTTTATGAAAATCCATGTTGATTTGAAAAAGTTCTAAAACAATTTAAAGATGACTATCTGGATTTGGCCTAAACTGAAAATTATTGTTGAGACCATGTCCCTTATGTTTTTTGTGCCTGCAAAAGGAATTTCCTCCACACCGATAAAATTGAAAGCAAATTTTTTTCAAATAAAATAAGTTCTAGCCCATCCACTATATATATTAAAAAAAGTTCTCGCCCATCCAAATATTTCAACAAAAAAAGTGCTTGCCCCTCCCCATTTTGCACCGGCCCATCCATCTGATAAATATTGAACGGTCCCTAACTTCCTCCTACAATAACACGATCAATATGTTATGTTGTTAAACATGTTACATATATATATGGCTATAATTAGAACAAGGAAGAAATATGTATGGCTGTGCAGTACGAGTCATTGATTCTATATATACCGAATATGTTGTTTTCAATTATTTACATCACTGGGTCGATACCTCTGCTGGTGGACTATCAGTCTTTGAGGGTATCGTCAGCTGAGTAGTCAGGACTTCTGTACTGACATGATTAAGGTTCATGTGGACCCTATGGCTTAAATGGCCGTATTTTCACCTCAAAATTTACTCTGAGTACAGGCAAATTTTAACCTGTACATCTGGAAAAGTTTCACTGGGGTAAAGCTGATGACCGTAACTGCATTCACGGTCATCCCAAGATGTCGGATGAAAAATTAGGTCAGTTTCTGTATTGTCTCTTAAAGTGTTTCTATATCATTTTCTTTACAAATCATACATTGAAACGATGTAAATTTATAAAAGAATCACTCGGAAATCACTAATTACTTCTGAGAAATGTGCATGAAACGGGAAATTCGATTTGAAAAAATCGCCAAGATGACCGTAAATCACAATCGAGATGACCGTAACAGAATCAGCGATTCATAACAAGGCTGACCGTAACTGCTTTTAAGATGACCGTAATTTGTAAATGATGACCGTAACTTTTAAAGGATGACCCTCAATTCTAAGAAATATCCGTATTTATATAACTATCTTTTTGTATCAAATGATTAATCGTGTTGGTATACACATATTAATATGAGAGTTTTATCCTATAGGTAGAAGAAAATAAGACGTGCTTCAAATGGAAAGATTACCATATGTGTCTTTTTTACAGTAGAGTGTTTAATTTTTAAAATGAATTTGCCAAAAGACATGCAAATGAACAGGAAGGGAAAACATGCTACAGAAGCGCGATAAAATGACACCTTACAAGCATAATGAAAAAAATGCGGTGCACAGTTCAACTGCTCGACATAAGATTTTTGTTTTGTTTCTGGGATTCCTTTTAATGACATATAATAAATACACATTTTTAAAAATGCCAAAAAAAATGCATGTAAAGCCATTGATATTATATCGTCTTTCATTTTGTCGTGCAAATAAAATAACAGAAATATTTTGAAAATATCATTCGAATAAACTAGTGAAGGTGAGCTCCAGCAAAGTAGATCCTTAAAATAGTATTGTACGAAAAGCGTATCACAAGGCGGAACGTTGTCAATTTGTATATACAATGTATACAGAAATGTAATTCATACAGTCAGGATTCTACTTCTTCAAAATTATCTCCCCATTACGCCAGTTCATGCTCACAATCGTAGAAATGGAAGCCATTGTAGGGATGACGCTCTGCCAATTTTGCTCTTGAAAACTGATAAATTTATCCACATAGCACCATTACGATCGATCGTTATATGTCAGTTATATTTTAAAAGACAAATGTATCTACTAGCTAATGAGCATTAGTTAATGATCTTGTCTGCATTGATTCAACTTAAAAATATTGTCTGTTCGGATGTCAGATGGAATTTTTAAAATTCTTAAGCATTTAAAAAAATTCTAATTAAATATTTCGTGGAAGGGCAGACTAAACAATTTTAGTGGTTGAAGATTATAAACCCTAGTTATCACACACAAGAAAATCATATTTTTTCGAAGATATCCATTTTCATCATCCAAATTAAAAGACTGTCGTCAAGTACTTTTAGAAAAAAATAGCTATTCGAACACACCTACTCTGTTTTTGTGATTCATTAGATAGGTATCTCACTTGACCCATATATTTCATCTTTTCGTACTGTCATTTTTTTACGTTATAAAGTCAACCTGTAGCTTTGATATATAATAGTGATAGAATCTGAAGCGAGATGCTATATAAAATACTCTTGCTTTGTACGTTTTAAAGACAAAATATACACCCAAACATGCCCTAACATAAAAAGGTGCACTCGATTTTTCTCTTTTCGATACAATCGTTACCTGTTTTGGGGAATTTTTTCTTGATTCACATAATGGAAGGGCAGACACGAAAATTTCTGAACTATAAGATTGATATGTTCTCCGTCGGTGATAAAAAAAATCGGAGGTTATGCATTTTCTACATCCAACTTATAGATACTATATATAAAAAAGAAGATGTGGCATTATTGCCAATGAGACAACTATCCAGAAAAGACCAAAATGACACAACATTAACAATTATAGGTAACCGTAAGGCCTTCAACAATGAGCAAAGCCCATACCGCATAGTCAGCTATAAAAGGCCCCGATAAGAACCATGTCGTCGACTTGATATCTTATTGTTTTGCATTACTATGTAATAGATTCATTGAAAACTTATGCAAATGGTGTTTTTAAAATAAGAAAATTGTCGTTTTATTTGTTTCTATTAACTTTTTAGAATTTTGTTACTATATCAAACATTACAGTTAACATTTATCGCTTTCTCGATACACACAGAGAGAGCTTCGATTCTTTTGTTCTATTTCAAAAGTGTTTCCGCCTGCATATACCAAGACAAATTAAGATTCTGGAACCATACACATGGGCTCGATTACCAAATATTCGTATGTATTATTAATGTTTTTAATGCTCCATTTATTGGCATTATGTTTTTCTGGTCTGTGCGTACGTTCGTCCGTTCGTCTGTTTGTTTGTCCAGCTTCAAGTTAAATATAATTGAAACTTAGTACACATTTTCCCTATAGTATGATCTTTTTAATTCTAATGACAAATTACAGTTTTATCCCATTTTCATAGTCCACTAAACATAGAAAATGATAGTGTAATGAGGCATTCGTGTACTATAGGGACACATTCATGTTTCTTTAAATTTTCGTCGTATCGCTGTCAATTTGTGTTAAAATTTTAACGTCGATATCAATAAATATTTCATTGTTTACGAGAAATATGCAATTTACTATCATTGTTATAAATCCTAAATATGGCCAATTATATTATAGTTTAAAAAAAGAAATTGATGAAACATATTTATATCCGCTAACCGTGCCCCTATTGAGATCGACAAACTCAACAAAAAAGCTTTGAATACAATACGGATATTTCTTAGAATTGATGGTCATCCTATAAAAGTTACGGTCGTCCTATATAAATTACAGTCAGTCTTTACAAATTACGGTCATCCTTTACAAGTTACGGTCATCTTTTTACCAATCACGGTCATCCTTGTTTTATGTTACGGTCATCTTGAAAATATTTTGATTATGATTTACGGTCATCTTAACGATTTTTTCAAATCGAATTTCCCGTTTCATGCACATTTCTCGGAAGTAATTAGTGATTTTCGAGTGATTCTTTTATAAATTTACATCGTTTCATTGTATGATTTGTAAAGAAAATGATATAGAAACACTCAAACAGACAATACAGAAACTGACCTAATTTTTCATCCGACATCTTGGGATGACCGTGAATGCAGTTACGGTCATCAGCTTTACCCCAGTGAAGTTTTAAGGCATAGCATGCCCTAGATAAATAGAATTCAAATGCATTGTATGATTTAGAAAATTCATAACTTAACTGGATTTTGCCGTACACTTTTTTTCGTCCCTGCAGAAGATGATAAAATTAACAACCAGTTGAGTTTACCTTGATATGGTCCACTCAGGTACACAGTTTAAATAACCAATTATTGTCAGGTAACTATTGTCCATCTCATGTCCATGTCAAGCAATAAGTTCTCAAACCTGTTTCCCAACTTAGTTTATTTCTGCACCTTCTGGAGGAACGAAAAAAAGTGCACGGCAAAATCCTGGTAAGTTTTTATTTTTCTAAAACATAAAATATATTTGAAATTTATTTATGTAGGGCATGCTATGCCTGAAATTTTTTACAGATGCGCAGGTTTGTCTGTACTCAGCGTAAATTTTGAGGTTCATGTGGACCCTATGGCTTAAATGGCTGTATTTTCACCTCAAAATTTACTCTGAGTACAGGCAAACCTGTACATCTGGAAAAGTTTTAAGGCATAGCATGCCCTAGATAAATAGAATTCAAATGCATTGTATGATTTAGAAAATTCATAACTTAACTGGATTTTGCCGTACACTTTTTTTGGTCCCTGCAGAAGATGATAAAATTAACAAACAGTTGAGTTTACCTTGATATGGTCCACTCAGGTACACAGTTTAAATAACCAATTATTGTCAGGTAACTATTGTCCATCTCATGTCCATGTCACAGGGGCGGATGCAGGAATTTTCGAAAGGGGGGGTGCTAACCCAGGGCAAAGGGGGGGGGGGTGCAGGGGGTGCAAAACATATGTCCCGATACAAATGCATTGATCGGCAAAAATAAAGGGGGGTGCGCACCCCCGGAACCCCCCCCCCCTTGGATCCGCCACTGTGTCAAGCAATACAGCTCACTTCAATTATTACCTGTGGGGAAGTTCTCAAACCTGTTTCCCAACTTAGTTTATTTCTGCACCTTCTGGAGGAACGAAAAAAAGTGCACGGCAAAATCCTGGTAAGTTTTTATTTTTCTAAAACATAAAACATATTTGAAATTTATTTATCTAGGGCATGCTATGCCTGAAATTTTTTACAGATGCGCAGGTTTGTCTGTACTCAGCGTAAATTTTGAGGTGAAAATACGGCCATTTTAACCATAGGGTCCACATGAACGTTAAATTTTAACAAACTTTACTAAATTGTCCGTTTATAAATTTTGAAATTATTAAGAAACTAATTGGCTTCAGCTCCCTCAGGCAAAGTTGGCTTTAGATGAATTTGGCTATTTATTTTAGGTATTTTTGACACATATAGCTCTTCAACGGTTTCGGTACTTATGTAAAGCAAAATATTTTCCTATGAAATATTGTACCACAAGACAATATTTCATAACTATGTATCATGAAATATTGCCCTCGTCTATGGAAAAATGTCTAGAGAAGGACAAATGTGCATGATGAAATCGTGTCTGTATATAGACAATATTTCACAGATGAATACTATGGAATTTTGTCTTGATAAAGGGAGGTTATATTTTGTGCGAATTAAGACAATATTTCATAGATAAATACTACCAAATTGTGTCCTGTTAAAGGGAGGTTATATTTTGGTTATATTTCGTGAGTATTGAGACAATATTTCATGAACAGATTGTCATGGAATTTTGTCTCATGAAGGGGAGGTTATCAATATATATATTCATGTTATATATATGATTTTTTTTTCTGCGACATGTGCCTGTGTATATATTTACAAAATAAGCGATTGTCAGCACATTACTTGTATTTGTACAGTATAATGTAATAAAATGAAACCTACGTTAGACAATTCTTTAATCTATAATAAACCATTTGTAATGTTTCTGTGCAAATTTGAAACTTTTTTAATAATATAAATTCTCTACTATACAAAACAATTTCAGTTATAAATCTAAAAATATGCATGCTGCATGCTTGTGTGCTATTTCTAATTGTGAAATAATTCGATTAAAAAATATTTTCAAAGCCAGAATTTCATAGTGAAGTATTGTCATGAACAGAATTTCATAGTGAAATATTGTCCAGAAGGAGGTGACAAAATTTCATGGACAAGGACACCATTTCATAATGAAATATTGTCCAAGACAATATTTCATTATGAAATACTGTCAGTGGACAATATTTTATATGAATTGTTGTCCGACAGACAATATTTCATGGAGGACAATATTTTATATTACACTTATACATCTTCGACCTCCGTCACTTTCGAATTTCAAATGTTTGTCTTTGAGCGTTGCTGATGAAAGTAAATCCAGAAAAGCGCTTCGGACGCAAGAAATTATTTAACGTGTTGTTTTCAATTATTAACAAGTAGTCCAGCGGCGGATCCAGAAATTTTCATAAATGTTGCCACCGACTGTTTAGAAGGGACCGCTCCGGACATGCTTTCCCTAAACAATTTATCTTGTGCAAACCATTTTTTTTCCAAAAGGGGGAGGGGACGGCTCCTCTCCTACCCCTAAATTAATCAGACTCTTAGTCTTGTGACTTCCAAACCAATACAAAACTTAAGAAAGAATTAAGTAAAAACTTATCAACAGTTTCATGTTTGACACTAATAGTATGAACAAATTATATTGAATTTACATACATATAGCGACGAAACCTCTACTCCTCAACATTAATGATTCTTTATCTAAAAAGAGATGCGACATCTATTTAAGAAAAAAATATTCTGTCGGAGGTTGAAGTATGTTATTGAATTCTTTACACTTATTCCCTCAAATGTATCAAACTTATTTGATCTTTGATCATTTATGTATTAATATAACTGTAATGTTCAATCATACAAAAGGTAAATATTCTCCTATAATGTTAAAACGAATGATATAGACTAACGCCAACAAATTGTATTTATAAAAAAGAAGATGTGGTATGATTGCCAATGAGACAACTGTCCACAAGAGACCAAAATGACACAGACATTAACAACTTTAGGTCACCGTACGGCCTTCAACAATGAGCAAAGCCCATACCGCATAGTCAGCTATAAAAGGCCCCGATAAGACAATGTAAAACAATTCAAATGAGAAAAACTAACGGCCTTATTTATATAAAAAATAAACGAAAAACAAATATGTAACACATAAACAAACGACAACCACTGAATTACAGGCTCCTGACTTGGGACAGGGCACATACATAAATAATGTGGCGGGGTTAAACATGTTAGCGGGATCCCAACCCTCCCCTAACCTGGGACAGTGGTATCACAGTACAACATAAGAACGAACTATTAAAATCAGTTGAAAAAGGCTTAACTCATCAGATGGACAAAAATACAAGTGGACTTAATTTGTGTCCATTGTCTCCTCTCCTCTTATTTATTTATTTTTCTTTATTTACAGTAAAATTAAACAATTCATATTTGTGTGTTTTGGTGTTCATGTGGATTCTGTCATCAGTCACTGATATCTTATCCTCGAATACAAAAATTATGAAGTTGAAGAGCATTGATACCCTCAGGAAATTAAAACCCACCAGCAGTGGCATCGACCCATTGGTTGTGAATAAACTCATCATAGATACCAGGATTGAAATTTTATATTAACGTCTGACGCACGTTTCGTCTGTAAAAGACTCATCATTGACGCTCAAATAAAAAATAATTAAAAAGGCCAAATAAGGTACGAAGTTGAAGAGCATTGAGGACCAACAATTCCTAGAAGTTTTGCCAAGTACAGCAGCTAGAGTAATCTATTCCTGAGGTAGAAAAGCCTTAGTATATCAAAAAATTAAAGTTTTGTTAAAACAGTTAATTTATAATTATGAACATATTAATGACAACACAAGTCAACACAGAAGTACTGACTACTGACTGGGCTGATGACATCCTCGGGGACTTGAAACTCCACACAGATACAGAGGAATTTTAACCGGGAAAAATTTCAGAGCAACAAAAATACAAGCATGACCATAATTGTAAGTCAACCAAAATAAACAATACAATTGTATTAAAAGCCTCTGGTTGACCTCTGATAGGATTTATTACATGCCCTTTACTACGATTTAACCATTTGTTAGTGTATTGGCGAAAACTATATAAAAAAAAGATAAAAACTTTAATAAGCCATATTTATCAACAAATAAGCAAATACGATCTACAATTAGGCCAATATGGTTGAAATTGACAATAAATTAATATTGGCATTTAATTACAATTCATATCAATTTTCAATTTTATTTTTTTTGCTGTAACTTGAAAAGAATGATACATGTAGTAAGAGAGAAACTGTACGCAGCACAAAGTAATACGCAAGATAGATCTATCTATAAATCAATATTATTAAATTTGAGTTTTGAATCAAGGGCACCACTAATCCATCAATGTCAATGTTCATTTTAAATCATAAAACTGATTTTATATAGTTATATTATCAATTTCAAGTTGAAGTTTCAATTATTGGAACTGAAGGCTGCAAATGAACAACCCCTCCACGTTTGTTCGCTACTATTAACTCTGAATTCTGTTGATTGAAGTACATAGCTTTTGGTTCCATCATCCCATCGTCTGTCCAAGAAGTTTCATAAACTTGCTGCCATCTGCTGATATGACATACACTGCATTCGATTCGGTTGCAGCCACAAATATATTTCCAGTCTCATCGGTGCAAATATTTCTTGGGCCTTTTATTTCTTCAAAAGTCGACTTCCAAAGTTCTTCACCATTTAAATCTAAACAGTGCAAGTAGTTCTTGATATAGTCAGTGTAGAACAATTTAGTTTTGCATAGATGTATATATGCAAGGGAACCGTTGTCAACTGTTGGAATTGTTTTTATCGGAGTTCCCTTTTTATCAGCCAATACGATGCCTTTTCCCTAACAGCATAGGCTAGTCTGTCACCATCACACGACAGACCATATACATTTCCTTTCGAAATTAAGGAATGCACAGTATTAAAATCTGTATGGCCTAAACTTGCAAGTATTTTGCTTTGCTGAAAGAAACTAAGAGGTTATTATTTATCCAAGAAATACCAAAAGGACATTCACTTTTGGGTAACTAAATGAATGACTGCCATCGGCTTTAAAACCATCAATGTACCCTCCTTTGCTTTCGTTCTCGTTAGCAATGGCAAGCACAATCCTACCATCTGGTAATTGAATCAGGGCTACGAATGTTAACAACTTCATGACCGAAAAATGCTCGAATATTCTTCGGTCGTTCTGTCTTTTTAATGCTTGTGACTTTTATTTTAAAGAATCAATGACACTTATTGAGCACATCTGTGCGGTCACTTGTATCATCTCGTTATAAGTTATAGAATTGGGTTTGTTACTGATTTTTATGTTTCCCATACAAACAATATTTGTGAATTTTTCATTTCTTCTGCCAAAACTAATTCGACATCTTTCCTCCCGAAAATCGTCATGTTTTGTATTCGATTTTAACTCTTTTTCTTCAGTCAGAAGACACTTATTTAAGTATGTCATACCTAGAAACAAATGTTCTTCATTTTCATAATTTTCAATATTGAAAAACTTCTTTCATAGTCAACAATTTTCGATAATTGACCTTCTAATTTTTCTTTGGCCTGTTTACATTTTTCTGATTCTGACCCTACTGTTTCCAACAATTTTTTCAGAATTTTGGCTTCGATATCATCTAAATGCTTGTTGACAGTGTCTCTATATCTGGTAACCTCCTCACAAATCGAGACACGCTGTTTGCTGCAGACGAACAATGTTTGCATGGCGATTTTGTTTCATTTCTTCAATGTGTGTTCTTATACCTCTAATCTTTCTCTTTGTACCCGAAATATATTCAGAATCTTTAATTCCTTTAACTGTTTGGCTGAGCAAAGTTACACCAATACACTTTGTATGTTTAAATGCTATACATTCAGCACAACCAGATTCCTGGTGTGTTCCACAATACAAGACAAGTGGTTCTCCGTGCAGGTGACATGTTTTACTTAAAGTACGAAAAAATTCTGGCAGATCGTGGTAGTTCTGTATTGGCAAAGTGCTATGTTGTCGTGACGATTTTGAAACTTTATGATACTCGGAACATTCTGTGCATAACCCTTCTTCACAAACAGAGCACCATAAAAGGGCATTATTACTTAGATTCCTCGATTCACACGGACCACATCTGAATTCAGATGACTCTGCCATTACAGTCTGAAAACAATATAAACAATGTTGCAGCAACTATAAATAGAGAATATCATATGGCGTTTTCAATATCGCATCCGTATCAACCCGAGACACCAGTATAATCCCAAGAGCTCTGCTCGAGGGATTATATTGGTTGAGGGTTGATACGGTGTGTGATATTGAAAAAGCCATATCATACCCCTACACTTTATTATATACATATACCTGACTGTGAAGTAGATGTTTTTTATGTGACATGAACGGTCATACAGATAAGAAGGTTTGACATGACGTCATACAGATTTTGATAAAGCCTTTGCAACAGTGATTGCAATCGGTGACGCGACGTCATACAGATTAAAGGTGTGATAAAGATTTTGCAACCGTGCTGATACAGCACGCTTGCCATTGATTGTATTACACATACAATTTATCTGTATTTACTACTAAGGCAGCAACCATTTGATTTTCTGGGGGGGGGGGGGGGGGGGGGGGGGGGGGGGCTATGGTTTTTTTTTCTGTGCAAACTTTTTTTTTCGCCTTCGGCGAAGAACAATCTATTTTTTTAGCGACAAACCGAAGACAATTTTTTTCTTTCAATTTTAGCATTACACATAGTGGCAGCTGAGGGTGAAACAAACAATTTTTTTTACTCAGGGTCCAAATCAAATTATTTTTTTCACCAAAACCTGGAAACAAACTTTTTTTTCCAAAAAAAAACCATAGCCCCCCCCCCCCCCCCCCCCCCCCCCCCGAAAATCAAATGGTTGCTGCCTAAGTATATAATAAACGTATTTAACATTTCTAGTGATTGTTTTAAAGCTAGTAAATTTAAATGTATCTTAACACATGCAAAAATCTCTGCTTTGATTAGTCTACATGACAACTTGAGTTGACACAAATATAAAACAAGATTTTCTTTTACGTTTGACCGTAATTTTGTGAAATAGAAGTACTTGCATTTGTAACGGTTACATCATTGCAATATTTGTTTTATGTATACAAATATGAAAACTGCCATGCAATCCAAAACATTACTCAAGCTCAAAACACATGTAAAATTATAATTCGGGTTTTTCTTAGACTTTGAACTTCTGATATTTGACGGATCTTAGTACATATGTGCTTGAGGACAGGACCATGTCTTGAGCTCGGCCACCAGTTCCTCCCGTCCATGTCATAACTATTTGTTTTTCAACCGATATTTGTATTTTTTGTGTGGCAACATTGGACTTATTTGTGTTTATTAAGAGGGGGCAATACCTTTTTATGTTAACCTGTGTTTGCCCTTTTCAAGGTGTTGTTTACTGTTATCTGAGATAAATTCAATCTGTTAACTGTCAACCCACTGTGTTAACTGTTATCAGCATATTTGCATTTGTTGTTAACTTTTTTTACGAAGATCGAGGTGTTGTTAACATATTAACGGACCCCCTATTGCCACCCCTCTTTTACCAATGTGCAACTAACTCGATTTTCACTTCGCTCTAAGATCCTCCTCGAGAGATCCTCTACGTTCTATGAAAAAAGGGATATTTATATAAATAAATATTTAATTATATATTTGATAAACAAAGAAATCGACGGAGACTGTTAAAATGGTACTCATGACAGGATACTGCCGTTATAACCTTTACCTAAATATTGACAAAATCATCACTGAAACAAAAATTAAATATGGGATTGAGTTTCTATTCAACACGAAACTAGTTAAGATGTGGAAATGGTATAAAAATAGAAATCTGAATATTCAGTGCAAACAATGATAAATACTCAAACGTCTGTGAATGAAACAAATAAGAGTGTATATTTACCCGAGTAATTACGCTACGATCTGTTTTTACTGTTTTCGCAATGAGTATGTGTGTAGATCAACTGAGCATCTGACCTATCAAAACATTAAACCAAGTGTCATGCCAACAACCAAACAAGGAAGTTAATTTGGTTTGACTCTAGTCTCTAAAATAAGTGACTCAACTTTATAAATTGAAATAACCATGATCAACTATGATGAAAATCACCGTAAACATGGTAAATTCGTCAAATTTAGATCTCTTAAACTTTTAAAGTAATGAAATTCCGGTGAAATTTTGCAGAATTGAAGGTCATGAAACAAACAGATAATATATATATATATATATATAATCGATAGTATCAATATTACGTTTGTATTTATATTCAAGGGGCACAATCGAGGGACCAATTTGATTAAAACACTGTCAGACCGTGTTTTCAAATTTCGACGCATGATCTGTTACAGTATTTTAATCAGATTGTCTGCGAACATAATTGTTTTTCATCATGGTGAACAATACTGTATTCAAATAGAAAGTAAAAAAGATGTGAGAAAAGAGGGAATGCTGTGCAATTTTTTATTACATTGCTTGAGATAAATGACACCATATTTAATAATAAAAAATTGAGAGCAAAAAATTTACAGAATTTTTCAGACTGTGTATTCACTTTATAGCCTGTTACAACAAGCTATGTCGGATTCTCCTCATTGAAACATCTAGGGTACCTGGCAACAAAAAATGAGAACATTTGAATGGTTTTTTTTTCAAAAAAAAAAAAAAAAATGTGCCACCTTTAATATATCGGTCATTTCTATAGATATAATAGATATGTACAAATGTTACCAGCTGTGAACATCCGTGTACATAAACGGCTTTAATACATGTCAGATGCAGATCATGGATACGTAATGGGCAACGTTGGATTTAGACTATGCAAAAAGTCTATGCCTAATTAAAACCTTATATGTAGCTCCATACAGAGGTCGGATCCCTAAATCCGCCTCGGCATGCGCATGTGTCATTGTCTTAGTTGTTGGCAGTAGCAATTTACAAACTATTTGATGGCTTATGAATCACCAAAAGCATACTATGATACTATGGCATGCACCTGGCTATGTGTACACAAGAAATCTATATATTTATAACTGCAACGTCGATGATCAGCTAAATAGCCGCTGAAGTTACCTTAACAAGATTGGCATATTAATGTATACGTACCTATGCTTTCTTGTATTGATAGACTGATAACTATCGTCCATAAGCTTTGTAAGTAGTTCATTTATAGAAAGACGGTTTCTCGTAGTAGGGGTTCGTGTTCTATCTCATGTGCTACAGCGGCAAAAGTTAAAGAAAAAATCCAAATTATAACCTTAAATTTGACATATGTGTAAGACCTACTAAAACAAGGAAAACACATCAAATAACAAATAGTAATTGCATTGTATACAAAGAGATTTTATTATTAGATTTAATGTCTACATGTTTCTTGCAAGAAAATACTTGGGCGATAAATCATGAAAATTAGCAATACACAAATGATATGTCACATTTATTGGTTCTTTACAATTATCATGCCTCTAGAAATTCCATGCAAATGAGTCCATTGCTTTTATCTTTTATCACCAACGTTTAACATATTTCTGTAATAAGTACAATATGTATGACGAGTGTTAAAAATAGTTTTGATCATCCATTTCATAATCTAGCGTTTCTCATCTCTCTTATTTTTTTTTAACAAGGCTTCAATGTTACCGTTTGGTAACACTGTGGGCGTAGTGAAAGACAACGATAATTGTAACCTTTCTATTTAATTCTTTACTGAGACACATGCTGACTTATAAATATTTACTAGCGGATAGAAAATAAAGGTTTGATTTTTTGTGCCTTTCGATATACTCTTGAATTCAAGTAGAGAAATGAAGTTGTCATGCACTATAAAGTATGCAAATTAAGGATACCAAAAATCTTTAGTTTTCTATGTTGCTGTTGTGTCTTGTGTACTACTATTTGTCTGTTTGTCTTTTCTTTTTCTTTTTTGGCCATGGCGTTGTCAGTTTATTTTCGATCTATGAGCTTGACTGTCCCTCTGGTATCTTTCGTCCCTTCAAATGTTTTACGCTTTTAAGAAAACAATTTTTTTTTTAAATAGACAGATTCGAACATTAAAAATATTAGCCTAAGAGAGTAGCAACCTTATGTTAATGTTAGGTTACACCATTAGTACACCGATCAAATCGTGAACATTAGTTTTTACACGTAATATTCGAAACCCCTGTTTCTAGCCTTAATCGTATCTACAGCTGATACATGCAGGAACACATTAGTTATTAATTAGTTTATTTGCTGGTTAGTTTCTTAATCAATTAAAGATATTTATCACATTTATTTGTCTGAATCAAGAGAGCACACCCAACATAACATTATATCTGTCAGGCTGTCAGGTAATAAAGCATAACTTCAGGAGATCCTGGCAGTCTACATCGATGACCCACCAAGGTTACGAGAGCGCAATTATTTGTTTACATTCAACTGGCAAGTTTTTTCACCCCGGTACTCAGAATAAATCAATTCGGGGCACCTAATTGGAAGATGCATGGTTGATTTGGTTTTTTTTTAATTTGAAAGCTTATACATTTAGGTTTGAAAATACGTAAATATTAAATTAATATTTTACAAATTGTAGAAGACATATTTTTAATAGCTGAGAAGCAATGCAAAATTATCCTTTCAACTTTAGTTCCGAATTTGCTAGCTTGCATTTGAGAGAAACTTTTGCTGCATGTCCATATACTTTTTGTTTGCTGTAATAAAATGCTGACATCTATAGTCGCAGAAACTGCTTGTTTTTCTAACTAATTATTTAAGGCCAAT
Organism: Mytilus galloprovincialis; assembly: GCA_037788925.1. Taxonomy (NCBI): domain Eukaryota; kingdom Metazoa; phylum Mollusca; class Bivalvia; order Mytilida; family Mytilidae; genus Mytilus; species Mytilus galloprovincialis. The sequence goes on from CM075333.1 coordinate 49,360,192, forward strand.
GGGATCCTTTACAAAATACATTACAAGTTATTGGGCTTTTATGACCACATACTGCGTGAATACAAATATTTTTTCTGGTCTACCAATTATAAGCGTCATAGTCTAATTCTAATTGTATTAATCCTTTAAAGCTAGGTTCTCTTGTGTCCAAGACAATGAGCATCATCACACTGTAAAATATACGCCTTAACTTGAATCGTAAACTGCAGACATAGTATTTTTGCCGAACAGATTTATTTTTCACTTTATAAACATCTTTCAGATGCCTCTTCTTGTGATCATATGTACAAAATCAACTTGCACATCTGTAAAATCGTTTTGTCATCGTAAATGTAAATTAATGACTTGCGCTTATCCACATGTTGTCAGTCATAGCACTATAAACTCGTTCTTTGACAATAACAAACATGTTTACTTGTACTTTGTTGTAAATAGTCATGTCTTTGATACAGACATAAGTAATCATACTTGTACCATGTTGACATTATCCTAAAACTTTTTTAAAACAAGCAACAGAAAATACATAATTGAGGTGTGGAAGTTTAAGAGTTTGGAACAGAAGTTGTTGTTTCCAAACTTTGAAAATTAAAAGTTTTAAATGTTTTTTTTTTAATGATAGCAAAAAATCGACGAAACATAGCAGTGGCTACATATTTTACTTTGGGTTGATCTCTGTAAACATTTATCTTTAATCTAATAACTCAGAAACATTGAAATTAAATCATTATTAATATAAAAATAAAACAGATTTATATTATGGTTGCTAATGAGATAACTCTCTATACGAGACCAAATGACATAGAATTAAATTCACCGTGCGGCCTTCAACAATGGAAACAAATAATATTTGCTCTATGTTTCACATCTGTGTTTAATTACTGAAGTAATTCATCTAGCAATTTTGTCAAAATATTCATAAACAATTTACCATCACGTTAATACTTTGATTTTGTAAATTTTAGGACATATCGATGAACCAAACCATATCACAGTTATCATAGATAAAGAAGAAACAACCATTGAATTCGTAGATACAGAAGAAAGAGTAGTGAGTACCATTTGTAGAGCATTCTTATGCTCATTATTACCCATAATTGCTCATTGTTGCCCAGAATTGCTCATTGTTGCGCAGAATTGCTCACAATTACTTCTTTTGAACTTTGGTGGATCATAGTTGTCTCCTTGGCTATCATACCACATCTTCTTATTGTGTACACCAACAACATTTATAAGAATACTGGAATTTTGAATAATTATATGAAACACTATAAAGATGACTTTTCAAAGGTTGACATCGTTTTTATGTTCAATGAAGCAACGAATTTTAAAATCTAGACATTTCTTTAATTAATCATATTATAATGGAAGCATGACGTTTTGCTAGAAAGATTTAACAAGAGAGGAGAAAAATACAAAAGAGACATTCAAACTCATAATTCGAGAAAAAAACCCAGACAAAGCCATGGTGAAAAAAGAAGAAGGGGAAAAGAAAACGACAAACAGTAATTCACAAAACACAAAATATAGAACTAGACTGAGCAACACGAAGTACATCAAAACAACATATTAGTTTTAAGCCGAAAAGCATTCTAAATGTTGTTTGAGGCGCTCACGATTACATCACAAGCGTCGTTTTTTGTTTTCAAAGAGTTAAATTTTATCAAGACAGCTATATACACTCCACGTATCACTATATTCTACTTTGATTAACGGTCTCTGAGACGATACATAAGACTTTTAGCTCCCTAAGTTGTTATTGGTGTTTTGGAACAGGAAATAATATATATTATTTGTTTCCCCCTTTATATCGCTTGTTCTATAGCTATTGGTGTATTCCCCTTAATTTTGTCTAATACTGTTAATATCAATTTAATAATGAGCAAGAAACAAAACTTGTTGTATTTGTTACTAACTATCGCTTAGATCGTATACTAGGATTGGGAATGGTAAAGGAGAATGTGTTAAAGAGACAACAACCCAACCATAGATTAGAACAGAGTCTTGAGCAATCAATTGGTCATCAACACTTCGAGAAAATCAAGCACCGGATTTCTGCTTTATCTGACCCCTAAACAATCATATATACATACAAGTTCAGCGAAATGAACGCCATATTTTAGTAAAAACTATGAAACATATAAATACCTTTACCAGAAAAAAAAAACAAAAAAAAAACACAACAATATGCATATTAAAGACCAAGGTCAGTTAAAAAAAATTCGAATAATTGAAATTTATTGCGTTATATTTTATCAAATTTTACTGTTTCTGTTATTGAGAAAAATTTATTTCGTACATGGATGAATTTTTACAATTTTACAAAAACTTTCTATTGACAATTTTGCTGAAAATCCACAAACTATTAGATATCTGATTTTTAGACGATCATTCAATACTTTTTATACAAAAATGCTGTTCCACATAAATTTGTCACCAGTAGAATATTTCTACGTTTGTCAAAATAGATACCACAAGGGCATTGTATCCCATTTAGTCTTCCTAACAATCGACACGCATGCTTCCCGTCTGGTGAAAGTACGACGATACTGTTATTCTCATTGGATACCACGTACACATTGGAATCGTTATCAACTGCTATTCCATAAATAGATTCCAAAACTGATTCGTCTTTGTATTCCCAAACCTTCTGTCCTGTGAAGCATCTGTGGCATGTAACGATACCTATTTCAGAATTTGTATGATATATTTTGCCTTTTGATGTTGTAACATAGTTCCATGCATACTTTCCATCGACTTTAACTACAGTGCTGGCAGTATTTTTAATATTGACGTCTGCTGTTTGAATACCACGTTCCTTTTCATAATAAATTAATTCTCCTTTTTCATTTGTAATGCCGTAGCACAGATTGGACGTTTTAATCTGGTTTACAATCTTATTATTGACGATGTTAACGATTTCTATGTGATTAGGCTCTGCATTATGTGTGACAGCTACCGTGTTCTTATCAATCCATGTAACACCTACAGGCCAATGGGATACAGGTATTCCACAAACAAACAACCCATTTTCGTTGTGGATTATAAGCCGATCGTTGTTTTGATCTACAAAGACAATGTTACCAGAAGGCATGCTAGTGCAGCCCGCGATTGCTATTCTTTTTTTCCCTTTCGATACCTCAAATCGTTTTAATGAGATAAGATTGATGTCATCGATTGTTTTTGATATCGGTGGTAATATTTTTTTAGCTTGGTTTTCTCTACCCGTCGTTATGGTGATAGCTGGCGGTTTTGTAACAACAGATATATCTCCAATCTGTGTCATGGACAGTATATCCAACATCTTGTCATCCATTCTACATTGTAAATTTATTTGTTGCAAGCTTCGGTCTTCTAATAAAGACACCATAAACCTTTCTTCGCTTTGGATCTTGGCATCCAACACTTTACCGCCAAAAAATGTCTGAAGGTCAGTTGCAAAACTTTTTGTCGCAGATAAGTTGTTCTGTAGCCTATCTATTGTTTTCTCTTGGTCGGAAACTTTAAGTACGCATCTATTTATTTGTGACATGACTTTTTGTTCAGCAGCTTCTATATCCTGTAGAATTTCTTGTTCAAGTTTGTCTAGATGTATGTTTATTTTATCAGGTATCTCTTTTATTTCTGCCTGGAATCTAAGTCGCTGTTGTTTAATTTCTTCTAAATTCTGCTTCCGGTCTTCCACTATTCTTTCTATGTTGTTTTTCATTTCTTTTAAACTTTGTTCCATGATGTCAAATAATTTGGAATTCTTTGACGTTTTGACAATTTCATCAATTGCAAATAAATCACATTTTTTGTGACACGTCGTAATGCAAAGTGGACAACAAAGTTTTTCATGTTGAGAACAGAAGTGCTGATATTTTTTGTCATGTTCTGGGCAGTATTGGTTTATACATGCGATTGTGGGCGGTATTTGTTTATAATTATCTATTGAAGTCACTTCATGGTTTCTTGTACCTTTTGAAGCCTTATGGTGTTTTTCACATGATGTGCATATCCCTTCGTCGCATTCCGGACACCAGAAGGCAGCTTCTTTCACCACGTGCTGGGTTTCACACACACCGCAAAATGTTCCACTGGCTGTAGCCATTTTAATCTTAAACACAATTCAAAAGTTTATAGTGTCTGACTTTGAAACGAGCTAAGCGTATTTGAGTTTACTAGTACATAAGATATAGTATGAGTATTAATAAGACAATTCTCGATCAGAGTCACGATTGGTAAAAAGTAAACACTTATAGGTCACATTTCGGCCTTCAACGTGGAGCCTTGACTTGCGCCGAACAACAAGTTATAAAGGAGGTTTATAGGACCCCATAATGACTATTGTAAACCAAGAAACCCCACAGTTTAATCTATATATAAAAAAAAACAGGAAACGGAAAACACTTATGAAGTACATCAACAAACGGCAACCACTGCACAACAGGTTCCTGACTTTTTAAATCCATTTCTATTGATTTCGTACACATCAATTTTAAACAAAAAATATTTAAACAAGAGGTTCATAAGAGCCTGCATAGCTTACGTGGTAATTTTTTTACCTTTGAAAATGAAATTAATATTCAATACTTTTTTTCTTTTTTTTTACTTAGTCCAGATTCCCGAAGGAACATTCATGTATAAAGTTGGGCGCTGTACTTTCAGAGGAGTAACATTAAAAAAATTCTTAACAATAACGAAAACAATCGAAAAAGGACAACAGCGAATAGGTCTGATGCCAAGTAATGTCAAAAGCTAACATGGGAATAGAAAAACGAAAGTTCTATATTTTGTTTGCATCTACTAGCTTCATGCTCTAATTTTCTTACATGAGTATAGGTTTGTCTGTACATATGATACATTTGCAGGTGTAAACAAAATGTTTTCTCCGGGCACTCCGGCTTACTCCACCAATACAAACTGGCCGCCACGTAATAGCCCAAAAGTTGCGCTTTACAATCAATCAATCAAACATGAAAAGATGTATGTTATTGTGTTTCAATAGAAGGACATTTATATAAAGAAATTCCGACATACTTTGGTATACTTTGCAAATCTAAAATAAAAGTCTTTTTCTAACGCATTGATTTGAAGATACATAAAAATGATATTAGTAAGTTTACCTTAACATGTTTTTTTTCATCAAATGACAATCCCTATTAAAACATTTCACGCCTTCTCACAGGGTCAATAAATAAACCTGAATGTATAAATATGGAACGCCACAACTACCCTGTGATAACGGTTATCATATCATTAGGATGACACTCGATGAGAAATGTTTATAGTTTGTTCATATACCCCACCTACGATAGTAAAGGGGCATTATGTTTTCTGGTCTGTGCGTCCGTTCGTTCGTTCGTCCGTTCGTCCGTCTGTCCCGTTTCAGGTTGAAGGTTTTGGTCAAGGTAGTTTTTGATGAAGTTGAAGTCCAATCAACTTGAAACTTAGTACACATGTTCCCTATGATATGACTTTTCTCATTTTAATGCCATATTAGAGTTTTACCCCAATTTCATGGTCCACTGAACATAGAAAATGATAGTGCAAGTTTCAGGTTAAAGTTTTTGGTCAAGGTAGTTTTTGATGAAGTTGAAGACCAATCAACTTGAAACTTAGTATGCATGTTCCGTATGATATGATCTTTCTAATTTAAATGTCGAATTAGAGTTTTTACCCCAATTTCAAGGCTCACTAAATATAGAAAAAAAATAGTGTGAGTGGGGCATCCGTGTACTATGGACTCATTCTTGTTCTTGTTGTTTTAAGATATTTAAGTTTAACTTAATACAGTCATATTTAACTATAAAATACACTCTTGTACTGTGGCTCAGTGTGAAAATCATTCTTTGTGGTTATTTTGAGTGTACTAGACATAACTTCTGTAGTATTCAGAAAAGAAAAGTTTATAAGATCTAAGATCAACAGACAGTGGCGGATCCAGGACTTTTCATAAGGAGGGGGAGGGCGCTGACTGACCCAAGGGGGGCCACTCCAGTCATTCGTCAGTGATTCTCTATATAATCAACCAAATTTTTTCCATGAAAGGGGGGCCCGGACCCCCCCAGGTCACCCGCTGGATCCGCCTATGACATTGATCAGAAGTCTTGATGACCTATTTTGATAATATACCTTTATTCATTGTCTTATATTTTAATAAGACGTACTTACCAAGTTTATTGTTCTTTTGTTCATCGTTGTTTTTGTTTGTAACTATTTCTATTTGAATTATACAACAAATTTATTTTTGTCCGTTTTTCATCGATTTTGTATACGAATACGAATACGAATTTGTTTATTATAGTGATATTGTGTATATATACAGTATAATACTAATATTTGTCAATACAATGTTTGTACACCCGGCCCATTGGACCTATAAGTCACTTAAAAAATATAAATATTTAAACATTTCATAGTAGAGTCATGTTTTTCTGTACATGGTGTTTTGGAAACTTACATCTCACTGGACAGTGATCATTTACCTGTCCACCAAAGACCCTTTTGGCTGCAATTGCTTATTTTAACGTATTTACTCATGACTTTAATCATTGTTTTCGTTTTAGGACATTTCAGTTTGCAGTGCCTGCGATGCTTTTATTATTGTTTATTCCGTACAAGACATCCATTCGTTTAACTATGCAAAGCACAAGTTACATACCTTACGACATAATCTAGAGACAGACAGAGTCTGCATTCTTGTAGCCAACAAAGTTGATCTTGTCCGAAAACGACGCGTGACTACAGATGGTAAGATATACCCGTTTTATATTAAATTGAAATTCTAATATATTTTTTACATGTGATGAAGATGTGCTTTGAAAAAATGAGAAAACACGAAATAGTCAAAAAGGCAAACAATTCCACAAAACACTACATAGATTAGGTACTCCATAAAAGAAACCTGACCCACTATTGGAATGCGTTATTGAATGCTAAAATGTAAAAAAAAAATGGATATAGCAGCCAACATTGTAAAACTATTTTAATCACTATTAAAACAATTTGTTTCAACAAAAGAAACACAAAATGGCATTTAGATAAAGTGCATATGCAAAAATGAACGAAAATAATTATTTGAATTGATCACAGCACCATAACACAATGGCGAGATGTATGAGTACCGAGCCACGTCATATTTATATAATTGGAAATGGACTAATCAAAGATTTTACAATTGAGGGAAAAATACGAGATTTTGTTTATAACATTTGGAAAATATCCGCGGTGTATTTTGACAAAGATTTATATAACGGGCAACCCACTCTCGATGGCTTATTTTCGGATGAATGACTTATAAATCTGGTAACTCATGCAATACGAAAACCAGGACTGCAACTCTCTCACACATTGTAAACCTTTGGTGAATTTACTTAGTGCACGTAATCCCTTTTGATATTTCATTGGTGAGTAAAATATAATGGGAAGAATAAGTGTTACAGGACTATGCGTCGTAAGTGTTGGCTTCATATTTCTTAGGCCAGGGTTCCCTTTTTGAAAATTGAAATATAATGGTAGAAGTTTTACTTAGGAATACATATTCAAGTATATTTATTCAAGAAATTTTAAAACTAAAAGTGGTTTCCATTTTGAACCAGGTTAGACGTCCATTCTCATTGAACAAGTAATAATTTCTGTCCCGGGAACAGCTGGAACCCTCCTCCGGGTTCGATATATTCTCGCTGTGTTATAGACCTACTGGTGGCTTTAGGCTGTTAGTGCTCTTTGGTTAGGTTGTTGTCTCTTTAACCCATTGCCCGTTTCCATTCTCAATTTTGTATATCATAGCCTTTGACAGTTTTGATAAATACCGCATTGTGTTTTCCCCTGCAGTCATACTTAGTGTTTATCATTTTTTACATGGATTTTTTTAAATTATATTTTAGATGGAAGAGCTGTTGCACAAAAGTATACCTGTAAATATATTGAAACGTCAGCAGGGCTGAATTTGAAAGTCGATGATCTATTAGTTGGTATTGTGAGACAAATAAAACTCAAATTGAAAAATGACCTTGAGAGCAAAACACTTCCACGAGCTCAAAAGTCTGAATCTGAACAACAGAAAGAACAAAAAGGGTTCTTCAAACGTTTATTTCGAAAGAAACAAAAGAAGACATCATGCAGCAACATGACACAGCTATAAAATAAAATCCGCATTTTATTCAGAAATGACTTTGGATTAAGTCTTTGCGACAAATAGTTCTGTCAGTGAACGGAAAATAAACCAAAACTTATGAAATGATAATTCATTTAAAATCTACAGTAACTCATGCGAACCTTTAACTTAAAAACGATTTTTTTGGGGCTTATCGTATGCAGTTATGACTCCCTTAGTTTAGAAGTGAAGAAAGAGTGACGTCATCATAATGTGAAATATTATTTTCATATTTCTGTTTTTTGTTGGTATAATTTAAACAAATAAAATATTTAAAACTATATTGTATATATACGATCGATCTTGATGTTTGACACACGTTAACAGAAACTGGAAAACGATTAATTCAGAAATTTAGAACAAATGCATTCTTTAGTTTCAACATAGTTAATTTCGCTGTACTGAGAAGCATATACCTGTATGATTATATTTTACGTATTGTGAATCGTTTCCGAAGAGAATTTACTTATATAATAGTTTGTGTCCATTACAGGATTTTCCCATGGAGGATATAGTCACTGTCCAATGAACTGATAAGTCATAGCTATACCCGTTTTCAACTTTTAAAACTAATGTCATCACTGCAAAAGCGTTGTATCATTAGGCCAACATTAGGTAGTTGAATCCTTTTTTCGAATGGTCGTATATATACTTCCCTACGTCACGTAGTACGTGCTTATAGTTTATTTGACCGATTTGTCGTAAAGATTTTTGAAATCAGTGCTCATCTTTCTTTTATTGGTTTTGGTTTCCATCAAGGCAGAATGTATTATGCCATAAAAAGATCAATACATGTGATATCAAAGACATGATTTGCCAGTGAGACAATTATCCACCAGAGACCATAGGAAGAGAATGAAAACTACTATAACAGGTCTTATAATTACCGCATGGCCTTTAAAGCATACCGTGTAATGATGTATTGTAAGCATTGAAAGGAATACGAATGGCAAAAAAAAAAAAAAAATCAAAAGAGAAAAGACACGGTTAACACAAAAACCACAAAAAAACGAAATGCAGGCAGCAACCAACGGCAACTAAGGGATACCAGGCTCTTAACTTGTAATATAACTAATTTGGCGAGGTCTGGCAATTTTGTGAGCGCCCAATTCCTCCCATAGGCTTGGACAGTTGCGTAACATCACAACATAGGAAAACAACTGTAACAATCATTCGGAAAGTGATTGACTACATATCGGTACTAAACATAAAGCCAAGGTGCATGGGAAAGAAGACCCTCTTTTTGAAATATTTTGTTTATGTTATATTTTGTTTTAGTTGGCATTTTGTAATAGTCTTATTTATTTTTACTAATTTAACGTGACCTTGTTCTTATCAGTTGGAAAGCTTTAGGACAGTGTATCTAATGAATGCTAACTCACAGTGAACCATCATTTTTGAAATATTTTTGAAACCTACTAAAATAAATGCAAGAACTACTGGACTTTCAAAGCTAAAGTTTTTACATATTAAAGGGGCACTAGCTACGAAATATATAAAAAAAATCTAAAATATAATTTTTTCCCAATCATTAATGAAAATGAAATAGTGAAAAAAATAATTCGATTTTAGCGGCCAGTATGGTTCAATTTTGTCAAAATAAGCTAAGAAACATTGATAATGAATGATTCACTTACAAGTGAATAATTCGACCTCATTGAAACCGTATTCATGTGAACTTCAATTTAACCCCTTAGCTAAAGATAGATAACGTATGAATCGTGCTAGTTGAGAAGGAAAAGAATGTCAACATTTAAAGTGAAACAAAAGTAAATCATTTGATTGACTGATTCGATCTACAAAAAATTACTCTTATACAGGAAAAAACGATGATTTATAACATATATTTTTAATCTATAATATAAATTAAAGAGACATAGAAAAATCCAATGCACGATTTTCCTATCTATCAATGTATATCCTTATTTAAGTTTATATCGCTCATATGACCATCGGCTGCTTCAAGGGTTAACTCGATAGTTAATTATATGGCGTCTAGACTAAAATACACACGAAATCCTAAAATCAAGAATAACATTGTACATGTAACTGAAGAGCATGAATTTCATTACAAAATTGCTTGTCTCCACCGGGACTCGAACCCGGGACCTCTGTGTTGAGGCTTGTTTAGGGGGGTATCAATATCCCATATACCATTAAGTTTTTATCCCAATATCCCGTATCCCTATAATGTTTACCCCTAATATCCCAATAAATATTTTTTACAAATATCTCATATCCCTAAAATGGTTTTGAAATATCCCAAAAAATCATTATAAATTCATACCCAAGCCCATTTTCCCCCCTCATCATCACAACGTTAACAATTTTGACTGGGAAAACAAACTGTGTTAAAGGAAATTAACAGTGCATACTTCCAGTGTTAAGTAAAAATATATAAGAAACTTCATCCTACACGTTAACCTATGTTGGAAAGAACAGAAGGAATCAACCATGTCTCTTGTCCGAGATTGCTCTGACATCCAACGGCTGTTTTGCCAGACAAGCTGAGACTGTGGGACGTCATAGCACGTCCATTTCAAAAAGTGGATATTTAGCATGCAAGTTCAATAACTCAAAATTTAACACAAGAAAGCTTTCTGCTAGTGTACCTACATTACACTTAACTGTTGCAATATTTTTACAGCAGGCAAAACTTGCATAGTCCTTGTTTTGCAAAGAAATAACACAACATTTGACTCTGTGATCTTGAATTACATAGATCCCAATATTTTTGTTACTTTTTTTTTAATTTCCTTCCTCACAACACCAGTAATAGAAAGAAAATATATTAATTTACGTTGATTATTTAGTAATTATAACATTAACGGTACCAATTTTCCTGCATCAGATGCGCATTTCGACAATACATGTCTCTTCAGTGATGCTCGTGGCCAAAATATTTGAAATCCAAAGCTTATATAAAAGATGAAGAACTATAATCCAAAAGGTCCAAAAAGTATAGCCAAATCCGTGAAAGGAATCAGAGCTTTGCATGAGGGAGATACATTCCTTAATTTATAATAGTTTATAACATTTTGTAACAGCAAATTTTAATAACACAAAAAAATCCGTATTTTCATGCCAGTACCGAAGTACTGGTTACTTGGCTGGTGATACCCTCGGGGACTAACAGTCCACCAGCAGAGGCATCGACCCAGCGGTAGTAATAACATTAACGGTACCAATTTTTCTGCACCAGATGCGCATTTCGTTGTTAACATAGTTTATACGGCGAAATATCTACTTTTTGATATGGGACGTGCTCTGCCGTCCCTCGACCCCAGCTTGTCTGGCAAAATAGCCGTTGCACATCAGAACAATCTGTAAAACGTGGAGACCTCTGAAGATCCTCGCCACGTAAAAAATAAGAGGTTAAACACTAGAAAATATCCTGTAATCATATAAAGCATCAAAACAAATAAAAACATTGACAACAATAATTAAGGCTTAACTCATCAGATGGATACATCTAACAAAAAACTATAATTATTTCAAGAAAATTATCAATGCATATGAGCATATGATATAAAAAAGATGTGGTATGATTGCAATTGAGACAACTCTTCACAAGAGACCATGTGACACACAAATTAACAACTATAGGTCACTGTACCACCTTCAACAATGAGCAAAAGCTCATACCGCATAGTTAGCTATAAAAGGTCCTGAAATGACAAATGTAGAACAATTCAAAGGAGAAACTAACGGCCTAATTTATGTATAAAAAAAAAATAACAAAAAACAAATATGTAACACAGCAACAAACGACAACCACTGAATTAAAGACTCCTGGCTTTGGACAGGCACATACATACAGAATGTGGCGAGGTTAAACATGTTAGCGGAACCCCAACCCTCCCCTTAACCTGGGACAGTGGTGTAACAGTACAACATAGGAACGAACTATACAAATCAGTTGAAAAAGGCTTAACTCATGAGATGGATACAAATAGAAATACATCTAACAAAAACAGAGAGGGGATGTGACCGAGTACTTGTACATCCCATCAACAAAAAGACACTAAGTATAGATCTGAGAGTACTCGCAATTACTGACAGCTAGTTCAAAGCCAGTTACAACTAATAAAAAGTAATGCATCTGAAACTAAATTATCAATCATTACACATCCAGCATCCAATGGCACGGTAATCAACATCTCCGTGAAAATGAGGATGTCCTATCCCGTTTGAAATAAGTTTTCTACACGTAGAACCAAACTTCAAAACCAAATCTAGAATTTAGTAAAGATTTTAAGTGATTTGTGGTAACGAAATCCCTGACTTAATAATTTACCAGTAATACATAGATTTCGTTCATTAAAATCAAAAACTTTACAACAGACATGAACGTAGCCGAGGTGTTGTGATAAACAAACACCGTAAGATAGTGCCAAAGGAACATCACCATTCAAAAAAGGAAAATTAACAATAAGGAACGAAGTATGGAAAGCAAAACAAATACTTTTAAAATTATCAGTACATATGAGCATATAAATATCGAAAATATATCAATACTTTTCGCTTGGGTTTGGATGACTTTTAAATAAAACGACCATCAACTCAATTAAATCAACAAAGCACTAAAATGACCTTTAATATTAGACTTTTTTGGGGCAATTTAATCAAGTGAGATGTAAATATTTCTGTACTTAACTTTTAAATTCCACTTATTTTTTTTTTTTCATGTTAAGAATTCAATATCCTTATAAATGAATCAATATCCCATATCCCATTTACTTTTAGGACAAATATCCCATATCCCTAAAATTAAAATGGCAAATATCCCGTATCCCAATATACCCTGTACAAGCCTCTGTGTTACAAGGCAGTGCGTAAGCCGACTGAGCTAAAGAAGTACTTCCTTAGCTCAACCGCTTACGGCTGACTAAGTATCTACTAAGTTTTTCTAAGGGAAACAATTCTGTCACACGTCCCCCACCTCAAGAGTCATTATACTCTATAATAATGATATCTTCATCTTTTTTATATTTATATTATAACCTGGCTAGGTATTTCTTCTAACCGTGGGTTTTTATTGTTGGGCGCCAATGTTACCGGAGAGCATGAATTTCATTACAAAATTGCTTGTCTTTACCAGGACTCGAACCCGGGACCTATATGTTACAAGGCAGCGCGTAAACGACTGAGCTAAAGAAGTACTTCCTTAGCTCAACCGCTTACGGCTGACTAAGTATCTACTAAGTTTTTCTAAGGGAAGCAATCCCGTCACATACATAAAAGTGCAAAATGACCAGGTTTATAGCTTCTCGTCATCATACAGTATATAGATTTTAGAAGATGTGATAGTAGTGTAAAATGAGACGACAACTCTCCATCCAAAAAGCAAACCATCTAACAATGTTTGATATCGTGACAGCTTTCTCGTATGTTCAATTTAAAACATGTATGTGGTAACATGTGCATTTCAATAACAACATGACCTTTCAACACTAGACGACTTGAAAAACAAATGGCATATGAAGTTGCATCCAGAAAAATGGACCGTCATTCGCATTAGCACAATCATTAAATACAAAAAAGAGACACACTACAAATTACTTGGTTTCATACTCTCGAAACTGTACCAACCAGTAAAAACCACGGAGTAAAATTTCATCGATGACAGTGTTTAGATACTGACATGCTTTACCGCATTTAAATCTTTGTTAGTAAATAAGTAAATTATTAAGTAGTACTAAGGTTTTTTCAACAAGAAAAAGTCAGTCATCCTATTGGCGCATGCGCAAATTACATGAGTTCGAAAAAGAAAAACATGCAAGTTACAGTTGAGTAGCAATGCTCCAAAATACACATTTTCTTATATATCAGTCTTATTATTCATACCTTACAATCCTGAAAGAAAATAACAATGAAAAGGTCCAAGAAGAAGCGATAGGTTCATTTATCATTAATTTTTATTGAAATTAAATAATTCGAGTTATTTCAAGCGATATCATATTCTCTCTCGTTATGAAGCCTCTAATAATCACATTATTTATGTTAACATTTAGAATAAATGTCAATAATAGTTTGACAATACGTAATAAATAAGAAAATAATCAGGCTATGTATCTATTTAAGGATTTACAACCAAATGTACATTTAATATAGGTAGTAAACATGTATGTTTAGAATACATGACTCATGAGACCACGGGGGATAACTTCGATATTTTTTTGGTAGGGTGTGCCATTTTTGCCTAAAAAAACGTACCCATTTTAATATAACATTCACTGAAATTCAGTACCTATAGTTTTATAAATATTTTTAAGAAAGAATGACCTATACTTATATACAATATTTAAAATATGACCCATACTTATATAAACACTAACTCATCATCACTCACAATTCATAAATATACCAGCTACCCTTAAGTTTTTATATATGAATTGACATCGTTTGGTGCACATATATTTTATCGTTATATATACGCATGGATTGTTGGATTAACTGCATGTTTAAGTGGGTGTGAGATTTTAGTGGGTGTGGGTGTATTAAGCGCAATAGCCATCCTACTATGTAGGAGTGCGCCGAAATAGAACGGTGTTACTTATTTATAGTGCCGTCGGCGCTTGCTTCATGATGTGGGTTACCTCTGTGTTAAAGACCTTGAGGTTACACATGGACACTCACCTGAATAACAATTTTTAATGTAGAGTTTGGGGAAGATTTTGTATAAATTTTCTACATTAACACTAATCTTTTTTTAATGTTATGTTTTTGAGGAAATTTCATCAATTTACTCAGAATTGTCTGAACTTCTATTCCATAAATTAACTTGATGAAATATTAACGTCACAAGTTACTATACTCAAATATAGTATTGGAAGACTAAAAATGTTAAGTTTGCATATAGATAATTTAAAATTCAAATAAAAACTTTTTAAATACATATGTAATAAATCAAATCAAATCAAATCAATTTTATTGGCGTAAAATCCAAATAATTGGTTGTCACCAAGACATGACATGACATAAAAATGTATGTGTTTAAATTTAGTTCAGAATGATATTTTTAAATGTCAGATTCTTCCATGCAGAAAGGTGCAAATAATCAGATTTTCAGATGAATAGATTGAATTAGCAGTAGAATTGTTTTAAAATGTTTTTTTTGCATGCATTGAACATTTGGTTTTGACCATTAATAATGTAAGATTCTCAATAGCATATTTATATATGATATGTAGATCATAACCCAAATCAATATACCGTTATCAAACGTAAATGAATTTTAATATAGGATGTCATTAAAAAGGAGGGTCATTTTTATACAAAATCTCGCAAAATTATGACCCATATTTTTGGCACATTCCCGTATACCCAATAATAGGAAGTTACCCCCCCCCCCCCCACCCGTGAATGAGACACACACACAATTGAGGTAAAATAAATTATGATTTGAACTCATAACGGATTAATGTCGGATGCGTCTACACAATGCAAACGCGGCTTTTAATGTCATAAATCATGTTAATGATTAAAAGAAAATCAGGAATTATATCTGAGGTGCAGAATACCCAAGCTGTAAGAAGAATTGTAAGATTACCAATTTATTCACAACTTTCAGTTAAGAAATATGATAATTATACAAGAATTTCAAATTCCTATCTTTTGTTTCATTATGCATCTGATGTCTAGTTGCTATATTATGTAGTACTTTTTACAGTATGAAACAGAAAATGATTTAATATTTTATAGTACTGTAATTCAAAATATATACATGAATATTACATTTGAGGAATGCGTAGATGGCCGGTTCAAAGTCCCAATTTCTGTTCCTATCAAAAACACCCTCACTTTCTAGTGGTATTTCCCATTTCCTGCCCTTCTTTCCGGTCGACTCCTATTACAGGACCTGTCTATTAAACAAATTAAATCAATTGTTAATATCTTGTGTTCCTGCAAAATGCTTGCATGACATATATGACTCTGGACAAATGAAAGCAAACAAAAATCATAACAATCTATCCGATTTATTCACATTTGGTCGTTTTCTGTGCAAAGTATACGAGAATTCCCCCCCAAAAAACAAAAAAAAACGAATTTAGTTTTGAAGTTTTATCTCTGAAGAGGTACTTATATTTTTTTTCTATAATTCATTTCCATATCACTTCGTATCAAAGATTTTGATTTCTTATCAGTATTTTATTTACAATGTGTAAACCCATAAGGGGCGTCCTTAGATACCAATACATACTTGATACCGATCAAAATATGTGATCATTGATATCATCAAGGTAAATTGTGAAAAGATAGACTTCCTTGTAATGGAACATGTTTCGGCCCAGAAATATTCATTATGTGATGAAGATAACGGAGTATATTACTGTTACGAGTGTCAACATGCTTTATGTACAGTGTGTCGCAACATACATGGTAATATTCCAGCTCTAAATGGACATACAGTCGCAGATATTAACACAATTAACCGTTCAATCGTCAATAAAACAAATATGTGCGGTACCCACGATAAAGACATTCAGTTTTATTGCAAAGAATGCATTGATCTTATTTGCATTAAGTGCGTTACATCGACACACAAATCTCACACAATTTCAGATATAACTGATGTAGTTAAAGAAGAAATAAAATACTAAGCTATTGTAATCTATTCCTTTATAATTGGTTTTCAATTTAGACTTGTTTATATTTGTTCGTTTGGGCTTTTATCATACTTCCCCTCCGGTTTATATGATCCATTCATCCTAAATTGACTCTTAAAATTCAAGAGTCTATCTAAAATTGAGGGTAAATTATATGGCCTTCCAAATACCGTTTCGATGCCTAACATCACTGAAGAGACATTTATTGTCGAAATCCGGATCTGGTGTACAAAAAAGATATTGACACCTTATGTTTGTGGCATAACATCTTGGCCACAAGTTTATATTTTTCTGTTTAGTATTAAATTTAGATTTAGATCCATTTTGTTACATCTTGTGATCAATTTTATTTGACAATCGCCAATGGCAGTCAGCAGGGTTAAAGAACATCAGTTGTTCAACCTGTTAGTTAAATGTGTTTTGTTTAAATATACTTTTTCCCTTTTTTAGTCTTTTGGAAAATGTTGTTTGTGCTGTATTTAGACCCTTCTACAACGAAATTTGTTTTACATGCACACGTTTAAAAAATGCGGTTTTTATCCAACGCAATCATAGGTTTGAATGTAGTTTTCAATTTAGACTTGTTTATATTGATAAGTATATATGTATCGTGTACTATAGTACGACTCTATATTAAAACAGACGTGGAAAGGTATCACCCGACCACCGAAACTTCATTTTAATGAAGCCCAGTTAGTCGTGTGGTCTACCGGGACGGCTACAGTGCAGGCGATTTGGTGTCACGATATCTCAGTAGCATGGGTTCGAATCCCGGCGCGCTAGACCACTCGACAACCTGAGCTTCACAATATATATAACAACAAGGAAGAACCAGTTTGATTGCAACATAACACAAAAGTGCATCACTTGTCGCATCCATCGTTCGTCTGTCAGTATGTTAGATTTGTAGCAATATCAAACATTTAGTAGTTAATAGGGTTTGGTGACTTAAAACCGCCCGAACCGTCTGTTATACATTCAAATTGTGTTACTATCTATTATCGAAATTTTAATAGATGAAAACTAGGGTAAATGTATGTTTTATCATCGAAAACAGTTTCCGTCGGAAAAGATATGAATATTTACACTTTAATTTCGCCATTAGCTCTAACAATTATTACCTAAGTTATAATTTGTGTATTTCGTTTCAACTTTCATAACAATAGTTTTATTACCTTCTGAACTGTTGATTTACACTACGTCGTAGTCCTTAGTATAGTATAATGTATAAACCACGTGATAGGGTCAAGGTAAATTGTAAATAAACTAACTTCCTTGATATGGCACAGGTTTCGGCACAGAAATGTTCATTGTGTGATGAAAATAATGGAATTAACTATTGTTACGAATGTCAACATGCCTTATGCATTGCATGTCGCATTAAGCACGGTAAGATTCCAGCCCTAAGTGGACACACAGTCACAGATATTAATACAATAGACCTTTCAACTGTCAGCAAAAGAAATAAATGTGTCACGCACGATAAGGAAATTTTGTTTTATTGCACTGAATGTAGCAAACTTATTTGCAGTAAATGTGTTACTTCGACACACAAATCACACTCAATTTCAGACATAACGGATGTAGTTATAGTTGAAAGGGAAAATGCTAAAGAAAGCATTCAAAAATTGAAGCTGAAAACTGAGGCATTATTAAGTCTACAGGAAACAATAAGGCGTGAACATATTGAAAAACTGCATGATGAAAGCCAAAAATGTATTGGACACATCGAATCTGTCTTTAAAGATCTCCAGTCCTACATAGAAGCAAAGGGGAGTATCAAAACAACGGAAGTAGAGGATAATGAAAACATTGAAAACCAAAACCTCGAAGCATTTCTTAAGAACACTGACTTAATACATAAACGATACGTACACATATTATCAGAACTTGAAAATCTTTTATTAGAGAAACACGACGTTACATTTTATTCGTGCTATAGATCAATTCAAAGTGATATCGAATTATTGGTTAGTATACCCGAAGAACCGTCCTTTGCACAAGTACCAAGCTTTAGAGATGAAGACTTGTATAAAGAAGTTATGGAATTTATGGAGTCTAAAATGGATAAAAGGTTATTATGAATATTGTTTTGTTTTATCAGATTTTATTTTAAGATATTTTTTATCAATCAAGGAACAGTTATTATTGACATGCGAATCTGGTGTACAAAAATGGTATCATTAATTTAGGATAAAAATGCTGAATATGAATAGAAAAAATGTTAAGTCAATGAGACAGCAACACAACTACACATACCATAAATGTTTAAGTGGCCATGAACAACAGACGATTTGAACAAATCAATTTAGAAAATATCTTGACATGTCTCATTTTCTCTTTTAGAAATAACAACTATATGTTTCATTCGAAAATGTCACAATGCATCAAACGTGAACAGGATTCCTCTACGACAATTAGAATATATCCAATGTTGAAAATTGAAATGATCCCGTTAGTCGTAAAGCTATATTTTAAACATACCCTAGACTTTTTAGAAAAGTTGTAGATTAAGAAAAATGCACGACAATTTTTATTCGCAACTGTAATGATTTCCAGAACCCAAAATACAAAATGGAAAGATATTTGTATTCAAGACTTGAAAATCCATAGCATATATATGAGACTATTATTTCATCTTTGTAATAGGGTGCCAGATTTTTCTCGTTATTTGCCTCAAAAAAATGATAAAGGACTTGTTTGTTTAATAACACGTTATTTCCACACTCCATCTAATATTTTTTCCTGAATCATGCCTATTGAAATCATCTTGTATATCGTTACTTTTGTTGTGAAAAGTTATTATATATATTATAGTTATTAGAAGTGTGACGAAATTGTATATAATCGACGCTTAGGTTGACAGTTTGGACTTTAAATACGGATATCGTATCAAAACACAAAAGTGAATCATATTACTTGGTATCAAATAATTTTTGTGTTTAAATGGTATAGAAATTATCTCCGAGTATGTTTATTTCTTTTAACAAACGTCCCTTTGGAAACTTTATCATATATATATACATATCCCTCATGAAACAAATATTTATGATATAATTCATTGAGGTCATAAATTTGTGGTAAATTAAATTTACACATGGCATGGGCCGTGATATTCGCATTTTATCTTGAGTGTTTTCGAGGGATATATAATTGACGAATATGAATGTCAGGGCTATGTGTAAATTGACCACAAATCTAAGCCTTTCATGAATTATATCGAATCTAATACGAAATATAAAGTCATAACAAATGAAGCGAGTGTGGGTTTACCGTTTGAGTGGCTGTTCTGTTTCACATAGATTATTCTAATAAATCTGTAGCATGCATGAGTTATATATATATATATATATTAAATAACCGCTATTACTTTTTTTCCTCGTACGCTACAATTCATTTTAATTCACCGTTGATATTTTGTAACACAGGAGCCTTGCTGAAAACAGAAAATATGCGAATGATGCAACGAAAAAACTCAAACACCTACATCAAATCTTAATTTCAATAAAATGTTATACGAATTTAGAGGGTAAACGCAACGAAAAAACCTTCAGTTTTGGCTTTTTCATTCGTATGACATCATGTTTTGAAATTACGTTAATGCGTTTGGCTTTCTAACTATTTTATTCTGAGCGTTACTGATGAGTCTTATATAGAAGAAACGCGCGTTTGGCGTAGTAAATTATAAGCCTGGTATCTTTGATCCCAATTACACCACTGAGTCGATGCAACTGCTGTTGGACGTTTCGTTCCGAAGGTATCACCAGCCCAGTAGTCAACACTTCGATGTTGACATGAATATCAATAATATGATCATTTTGATTAAATTACTATTTGCAAAAGTATGAATTATTTAAAATACTAAGGATTTTCTTATCCCAGACATAGATTACCTAAGCCGTATTTGACACAACTTTTTTAAATTTTGAGTCTTAGTGCTCTTCAACTTTGTGCTTGTTTGACTTTCTAACTATTTTGATCTGAGCGTCACTGATGAGTGTTATGTAGACGTAACGCGCGTCTTGCATATATTTTTGATAACTATTATCACAGTGTTGTTTACAAATCTTCAACCGTGCTGTATAGCCAGTCAAGGTCGTTAAAAACTTCCATCATCAAACAATGGCAAAAAAAGCACGTTATATTAGCATTAATGATAATCATTCTATGAAGAATATTAATGATGTGTCCCATCATATTTCGTCCTTTTTATATTTAGAACACTGATAGGAGGCGCGGCGAGGGTATATAAAATTCGGAAGGAAAGTCGAAAAAAAGAGCAGTGGATGAGAAAAAAAAAATCCCTCGCCAACCCTTAAAAATAAAGTGACTTGCTATTTATTTTTTCCGTCTCAATAGTAAAGGACATTTGTTTAAAGGTGTGTTTTACCCGTTTTCAGAACTTTTAAACGGGTTGTCTGCAGTACAGAACCGATTTATCATACAACATGATGAAAGTTAGCTGGCGGGCTACATTACGTACAGGCGAGCAGGATAAGAGGGCATCCGTTTTGATTAATTAACTTGTAACCTAAAGGGCTAAGCTAGCCCTTATTAGACGTTGGAAATGATTTTATATTATAATAGTTTGTTAAAAGATTAATTTCCTTTATATTATTTTCATGTAAAAAGTGACTGATTCGACCCAACGAAATAACTCAGAGAATCTTTGGAAAAAGACATCTAATACATATTCCTGCAAAGTTCCAAAACATTCTGCATTGTAATTTCTGAAGTGTGAAAGTGTCTTGCCCATTTGACCTGCTTTCTAAACAGTTCGAAAAGTACTCGCTGTCATATACACTATGATATTTATCATTTTTATTTATTTCTTTATTTCTAACGAAATCTATACCAAACAAAAACAATTTAAAACTTAAATTGCAAATTTTGTTGTATGTGAAATGTGACTAGCGTTACGCCGATTACCTTTCCTCGACATCTACGTGTAAGGGAATTCCCGAAGCGTTAGCGGATATTGACAGCAAGTCAAATCCATTTCTAGACCAGATACCGAGCTGCGGGCACAATTTTACTCCAGCTATTGGCATTGCATACCGATGCAGGTTTTTGGTGGTCAATAAGAATTAAATCAGGTTCACAAGAAGAAGTTTTTTAGGACAAGATGATGATGCTTATTAGTGTAAGTTACTGCATTCAATTTGCCATTAGATTTCCCCAGAATTTAGTCATTTAAGTAAAATAAAAACTGCATGGCGTTGTATGTTCGTTATCTTCTATTGGTGCTACAATACATGTAGAGCAAGAGCAGCATGGAATTTTAACAAATACTTGCATTTTTTGGTCGGATGTCAGGTAGATGTGGAACACGCTATCATGCGCTTAAAAATTTCAAAAGTCAGTAGAAGTCTATGGGGACACCCCAAACAAATTAACCAGACTGTAAAGCTTTGTGCAGGTTTTGCAGAAATTGCTTGATCCTTGCATGGATTTCGTACAATGACAAATATTTGATGCATTTTCAGGACTGTGTTCAGTAGAGGGATGAGAGATTGATATCGTTTTTATTAAAGGACACTAGCTACATTAGATACAAAAAAATCTAAAGAATTATGTTTTTGATCAATCATTAATGAAAGTGAAATAGGGAAATAATAATTCGCATCTCTCAGCAAGTATGGTTCAATTTTGTCAAATTAAGCTAAGAAACATTGATGATTAATTATTAACATGGAATTGAATAATACGACCTCGTTCAATCCGTATTCATGTAAATAGTTATCAAAAGGACCAGGATTATAATTTTATACGCCAGACGTGCGTTTCGTCTACATAAGACTCATCATTGACGCTAAGATCAAAATAGTTAAAAAAGCCAAATAAATCCAAAGTTGAAGAGCATCGAGGACCCAAAATTCCATAAAGTTGTGCCAAATACGGCTAAGGTAATCTACTCCTGGGGTAAGAAAATCCTTAGTTTTTCGAAAAATTCAAGTTTTGTAAACAGAAAATGTATAAAAACGACCATATAATTGATATTCATGTCAACACCGAAGTGTAAACTTCAATTTAACTCCTTACCTAGAGATGTATAAAGCATACAGTGTGTGTTGTCTGTTATTTAAAGGAAGAGAATGTCAAGATTGGAAGTGAAACAAAGGTAAATCATTTGATTGACTGATTCGATCGACAAAAAAGTCATTCGTATACAGGTAAAAACGATGATAAAAATAAATTTTAAATCTATAATATGATATTAAACAGACCTAGAAAAATACAATTACACGAGTACGATTCTTTTTATATCTATATTTATGTTTATATCGCTTATATGACAATTGGAGGTAATTGGAAGGTCAACTCCATAGTTAAGAAGATGGCGTCAAGACTAAAATACATACGACACGAAGCTACATATTATCAAGCCCATGCCCTCTAAACGTTTGTTTAAACTTTTTATAATTGGATAAATGTTTTACATGGTTATGAATCAAATATGAGAATTTGATTAAGTCGAATCGATGAACATAAATTTGACAGCTAGTCCCCTTTAAAGTGAGAGGGTTAGCGCTATAGAACCAGGTTAAATCCACCATTTTCTACATTTGAAAATGCCTGTACCAAGTCAGGAATATGACAGTTCTTGTCCATTCGTGTTTGATGCGTTTTGTTATTAGATTTTGCCATGTGATTATGGACTTTCCGAATTGATTTTCCTCTAAGTTCAGTATTTTCGTGATTTTACTTTTTGAAATCCAACAACCCTTCCCCCCGCAGACACGATCACTTTTCTCATCTTATAATCAAAAGCAATGATATCATAATTATAAATTTAAATTTGTCTAATTTTCAACGAACCTAGAAGTGTGTAGGATACCTGGTTAATGTCACTCAAATTTAATTTTACCTGTTTAATCGATAATCAATGTTTTGACACAGCCCTCACATTTAGAGTCTAATTTGTCAACCTCAGAGTCGAGGATATACTTTTTCGTAACACGTAATCATAGCCGAAAATGATTAGTTATACTACAAACCACGAGTCGGTCCACTATCGAATGTTTTCTCTGCAATGTCTGTTAGGTTTTAACCCCGACTTACACTTTATACTTGTTTGGCTTTCTAACTATTTTGATCCGAGCGTCACTGCTGAGTTCTATGTAGTCGGAACGCGCGTCTTGCGTATCAAATTATAAGCCTGGTACTATTTACGTAACCTTAATATAGCACCGAATTGCGCGCCTTTTGGAGTTCATGCGAGTACACCAGGTAGTAATGGATATTTGAGATTTTTTTTTATCAGAAAACTGATATTGGCCCTTCTTTATATGGAAACTTGAAACGGAATTAATTTCATATTTTGTGCTTTTTCGTTACATATTTATTTGTGTTTATGGTTGTTTAGATTTTATCACAGTGTTGACTGCTGTACCACTATTTATTACATTTTACCTGCTATGTGTGTTTGTTTGGTTTACTAATTCTTTACACGTTGTCAATATAATGGAATTGTGTGCGACTGTCATACAAGTGAGAGGTTTGGCTGACTGTAGAATCAGGTTCAGTCCACTATTTATTCAAAGAAAAGTGCCTGTGCCACGTTAGGAGTGTGACAGTTATTGTCCATTCGTTGATGTGTTTTAACTTTTGTTTTGCCGTTTGATTGGGGACTTTTCGTTTTGAATTTTTCTCGGAGTTAAATTTTTTCGGAATATTAGTTGTTGCGATGAGACAGCATGGATTACAACTCAACGAAAATGCTGATATTTTAATCCGTTTTACACATTGTTTAACCTTTTTTTGTTATCGTTAACACACATTTCGAGGTAAATAGATGTCATAAAAGTGATGGTAGAAAAACAATAATTTTAGATTCTTATTATGACAATCATAGAAAAATAGGTGAGATATTTCATCTACAATCTTGACCATTAAGATAAGTACGCCCAAGAATGTTAAGGCCGTTCAGTTTTTTACGTTATTTTTCAGCTTATGTCAAAACTGCTCCGTTCCGAAGAAGCAGCTAGAAGATTTGCAGTCTGAATACAACATGTGTAAGGACACTTTTCAAAGGTACATATACAATGGCTAAATTATTTCAAATAAAAAGTACAAAATTTGAAGATCAATAGAAAACCATATCTTTCAGCTTATTTGAAATTTTAGAAACAAATATTTGTATATGATAAAGGATATGTGTTTGTGTGTGGTGTTTAAGATGATTCGGTTTTTGTAGTTGAGATAGTAATACACAAGACGCACAAGTTTATAAGCATTTTAAATTTGAAGCAAACCGTTTCAATCCGAATAAATGTTTTTGCACGTTCAAAAATTAAAAAAAAAAGCAATATTGTTATCATGAGGTTTATTTGAATTGACAGAGGCTTAGAAACAAAAGATGGTGAACTGAAAGCCTTGTCAGAAGATATCAAATTATTACAAGAAGAAAAGAACACAATGCAGACAACGTATGTAGCATATTTCTTAAATATAGAAGGTCTTAATGGCACAATTTGACTCATTTAACACATAATTATCTGTAAAAAGATCTATTTTTCATTTACAATTTTAAGAATATGTTAAAATTTTAAAAGTATGTTTAGTGTAGTTGGGTCTTTTCAATTTATTCGCATCAGGTATAAACAATGGAATAATTTCCCTTTGAATTTTACTTTGAAACTAATAAAAAATAGACTTAATTCTATAAATATTTACTTTTAAAACTTCTTGGTTTAGATTGATAGTTGTCTCATTGGCACTCAAACACGACCACATGTTTTTTTGTCTCTATTAATGATTGCTTCATGACAATGAAAGTTTGTTTTCCCATCTGAACTCTACTGATGTAGCTGCATACGTATATGGACAATTTACATATACAAGTGATGTACAATTATATATACAGTGGAAATGATTTGAAATCTGTACTGTAAGACTTTAAGAAAGCTCCTACAGCATGATTTACTATTTGTTTGCAGGGAAAGATAATATTTTGTTGAACATTTATTTATATTGTAACTTTTTGCTAGAATGTTTTCTTGTAAATTTATAATTGTGAGAGTTCTTTCTAAAATGGACGATGTAAAAAAAAGAAGATATGGTATGGTTGCAAATGAGACAATTCTCCATACCACATTGACCGTGCGTTAAGCGTTTGAGAAGACATTTGATTTACCTGTTAAATTCTTGATACGGATACAGTCAAAACAGTATCCAATATACCACTGAACCTAGAAACAATCTGTTCTGACTACTTACTGTCAGAGCGTGGTTTTTTTACCAGTTAAAATAAATTGAAAAACATAAGGATGACTCCGATTTCGTCTTGCGAACGTTGTGAAGTATTGGTATTTGTTTTTTATATGATGGAAAATCGTAAAGACAAACAAAGACAGATGTTTTATCATTGTTATAGCAAACATCGTTCCTCGACGTTTGTAGTAAGATGTAAGAATATTGATTATAATGGAACTTAGATGCTTTTTTTATAAATTGCCCGACAGTTACCGCCATGAAAAAGAATGGTCAGACATCCTCTATGAAATATTTTTATATTCTGACACAGTTATGCTTTTGGAGACTGTTTATGACATCTGCAACCTGAATCTGTTGATGTGTATCGACTAACACCTTAGTCTGTGATTAATAATGTATGTATTGGCTGTAATTTGCTTTTTCTATTTTTACGAGATGTTAAGTAACTGTGATCTAGATCGGTTATTTGTGTTTTGACTTTTTTCTCCTTATACCTTTTTTATATTTACCAGTGGAAAATTATAAATGTTGAAGTTTATACTTGTAAGCACCATAGTAACCTCTTCTACACGCCATACTATGAAACTACTTTGGTGTAAACGTGAACCTACCCTTCTGGAGCACATGCGGTCAACCGCGTTTTTAAGTGAGGTTCTTGTCGTTAGGTCTTTAGTTTTCTATGTTGTGTCTTGTGTACTATTATTTGTCTGTTTGTCTTTTTCATTTTTAGCCAAGGCTTTGTCAGTTTGTTTTCAATCTATGATTTTTAATGTCCCTCTGGTATCTTTCGCCCCTCTTTTGTGAGTTTACCGGCTGAAATGAAAGGTTTAGGTGTATTCTTTTTTTTATAATATATCAGGGTTATCCATGGACACAAATGATTACAATATTGTAACATTGTGCATCATTTATAATTGTTATTACATTTGCAGTTTCACGAATACAACAAACCAAAAAGATGCAGAGAATAAAAAACTTTCCGAAAATATTGAATGTTTGAAGAAGTATGTATTCGCTTATGAATTATCATTACTTTAGATGTTAATGGAAACATGCACATATATATCATTTATTTTGTAATCTACATGATATTATATAATATAAGTGCAGAAGTGATTGTATATAGCAACATTGTTATCTTTACGCCTAATACTCATATATTCTGTATAATTAAATATCTATACTAGTTTCAGTACCAATACAAACACTGTTGTAAATGTCATCAACATTCATTTGGTTTATACGGTTTATAAGTAAATCTACTATACTCTATGACGTATGAGACTAAATCTATCTAGGTCCGAGGAAACTATATATAAATCTAAAGATTAATTAAAAAAAATCTTATACTGTCACCAATTTTTCGACAGGTATTTCTTTTTCTAGATACACTTACATTCACAGGTGTGATTTTTAATTTGAGATGATTGATTTTGACATATACAGCATACGTGCCACTGAGTTAACGTCAATGAGTCACCAAAACAATTGTAAAAAGACAGCTTTGTTTTCTATCTCAGACGAGTTTCCAACTTCCGTATAAAAGCATCTACAAGACACATGTCAGTAAAATATCTTAATACTCGGTTGTGTATTGTCGTACACCCAAGATATCTGAGATGAAAGTGTCTTCCTTAATTAGTAGGGCAAACACACGAAACTAGATCAGGGGAATTGACATATTTAGTATAAACTACATGTGAAAAGAGTTTTTTTTATGTTATTTAAAAAAAAACTTTATAGAGACATAGAAAAGAAAACTGATGCCAATCAAAAACTGTCACAAGAGATCCGATCTTTGAAAACAGAAGTTGTGCAGTTGAAGTAAGTAAAAAAAATATTTAAAATGCGTTTAAAAAGAGACCCTTTTTGTGGTAACTTTCGAACTTAAAATAATATTTACATTTAAAGGGTAAGTTAAATGAAGATCTAGACATAATTGGTGAAATGTCAAAAACAAGAAATAGATATTTTTTTTTTTTCAAATTTAAAAGCTTGGAAGTTCAACGGTTACTCATTATCCCTGTTAAGGTTAAATATACCGTTCTATTTCAATTAGTGCGTTTTATATTATGTCGATTCAATTGGGACCATCGAAATTAAATCAAATCCAGCGAAAATTCGAGATAAAAGAAGTGAATACGTATTCATTTACCTTTGAGTATCCAAACACTCTTTTAGAGTTAAGAACATTTTCGACTAAATTATGTTCGAGGTAACTAGAATCGACTGTGTGTTATTGTGGCCAGAATTTAAATAAGTGATTGTTTATTTTATTTCCGATCTATTTGTTCTTTAAAGTTGTATTTCAAATTTATGGATATAAGCTCATAGTTATTTCTGTATATTTGTTAACATTGTTCGCTGAGATATGTTGTTGGTGATATTCAGAGAACAGGGTGTTTAACTTTTCCTTTAAATACAAAAGAGTAACAAGCATTTTGGAATGTTTGGCTCTTAATCAGGCAAAATACTTTTAAAATGACTAGTCGACCTGAAAAATTATACGTTTGCTAAACAAGTGGCAACTTTAAGCTTTATTGTCTTTTATTGGTTAACAACATATGTGAGAAAAATGTCAAGTTAATAAAATATAAGTAAAAGAAGACTGGAAAACTACCGGTAAAACGCAATAAGACTCGAAAATGTAACTCCATGTATATGTTGAAATGTTACAAGTAGATGAAGGCATTGTGTTTGAATTACACGTTTGTGTTTGTATTATCTTTCATTTTTGCTGGTGTGCTTTGTACGTGTGACTTTTTGTGTTTCTTTGGAACTTATGACGTTACTCTGTTCTTTTACGAATCCCGCCATTACGTTATTGTTTTATTATAATTTCATTACGTTATTGTTCTAATATAATTTTGAAAATACTTAATTAAACATTATTTTATATCTCTACCTGTGTGACATTCTTATGTCAATCCATCGATTCTACAACAGAGTTGATATGAACCTAGCCGTTCAGTCACAGAACTTAAAATATTTCAATCTTTTATAGGTTTATTTAAAATACAAAAATACGTAATCAATGAACGTGGTTGTAAAATTTGATATATGCTTTTTGTGCTTCTTTGTTAAATATTTGTTTGTTTTTGTACTAAGTCAGGAATATGACAGTTGTTCTCCATCCGTTTGGTGTGATTAAGGTTTTAGTTTTGCCAATTATACAGGACTTTTCATTTTAAATTTCACTTGGAGTTCGCGGGAGCTAGGTATGTTATTTTTCTTTTTTCCCATTCATTCCTTTCTGTTAGGTGTCTGCAAAAGAGCAACATTTTCGTGCTAAAACTCATTTTCATATTATATTTAAATAAAACAAAGTGACCCATCATCTCTTTAATTCTGAAAACGTTTCATCCAGAAACAATTACACATTGCATGTTGGATGCCTACAAAGTGCTTTGCTAGATATATTTTCGTTATGAGCAATCCAATCCAAATATAATTAGGCAAATTAATGATTGCACAAGAGGCAAAATTACCCCACCGAACATAAAAAGAGAAGGTAAATGCCCTTATTTTCACTAAAGATCATCTTATCCAAATGGGTCAAAGAGTAAACTATTACGGTGATATATTTTGAGGAACTAATTAAAATTTCGAAGAAGCACATTAATTTATTTTTACAAAGAAATAAACTACTGATAAGGATATCAATCTTTAATTTCATTCTTATAAAGTATAGAGCATCCTTGGAGGTTTTCATATAAATATATAAAATGAAAGTACTCAATTCTCTTTTTACAGAATAAGTCCTTATCCAGTATCACCAGTACCTATGGCAGGTTTGTCAACGTAAGTTCATTGATAAATTTGTATTAAGAAAAAAGAATAAATTAAGAGTTTTAGCAAGCTATAAAACCAAGTTTAATCTACCATTTTCTTCTTAGAAAAATGTTGTTTTCCATATAATCGTTTGATTTTGCAATTTGATAAGGAACGTTTCGTTTTTACGTTTTCCTCAGAGTTCGCTTTTTTTTGTCTTACTTTTTCATGTATTGGTTCAATATGTAGATCGGTTATGTCATTAGGAATGCCATTTTTTTCAAAACCTCTAATAACCTATCCGAAATTTTAAACTTATGATCTATCACCAGAAACCTATACGTTTAAGTTAGAGCATAAAACTTGCGCTGAAGATTTTAGATAGATAAAGTAAAATCCCAGAAAAAGGATCAGCAAGATAAGATATCGAAAGAAATCTCAAGGCCAAAATCGTTTGTCGACACCTTATTTAAATTAATGCTCTTAATGGCAGTTTTTTTCAATTTGTTTGTTTTGCCTTTTTTACTTGAAAACTGTAAAACATTAATTGACATTTCAAAAGCCAACTCTATCATTTTATCAAAAAGACGAAATCTACAAACAGATAAAATGATGCCTAAGAAGTCAGTACTCTTTATAGGCAAGGTCGCCCTTAAATGTTGTTAAACATTTTGTGTTTTAGGCCAACACTCAATTGAAAAAAAAATGTAATGAGAATGTTTTTTTTTATCAAAGATCAGATCAACAAAAACGACTTTTTTTGTAATGAATTGATGTTTTCTTGTTCAAAATATAGTAGAGTGTCTATAGCTAAAAATGCACACACATAGATCTAGCTTCGTGAGACATGCTCTGTGTTGTGATTCAAACGTCGATAATGAGGCTTTTGTACAAAAACACGCGTATCTGGCGTGCAAAATTATAGGCCTGGTAGCTCTGATTAGTTTTTTTTAATCATTACTGTAAATACGTATTTGGGTTTACACGAAAGTACATATTTTTTTCTTATGGGTAAAAAATCAAGTGATTTAACGAGTCTCTTATTTGCAAAAAGAATTTTAAATATTATTGTCATTAAGAGATAATGGCAATATAATTGTTCAGTGTTACCATGTAAAAAATGTGTTTGTTTGGGGATACAACTATATATAAACAAGTCTAAATTGAAACAAACCTATGATTGCTTTAGATAAAAATCGCAATTTTTAAACGTATGCATGTAACAAGTTTCGTTGAAGAGGGGTCTAAATACAGCACAAACAATTTTCTAAAATACCAAAAGAGTGAAAAAATATATATTAACAAAACGCATTCATATAACAGGTCGAACAACTGATGTTCTTAAACCCTACTGACTATCATTGACGATTGCCAAATAAATTGACCACAAGGTGTAACAAAATGGATCTATATAATAATTTTATACCAAGTAGAAAACAATAAATTTGCGGCAAAGATGGTAAACCACAAAATTAGATGCTAAAGGAGTGGAGCCGGTAAGGGTCGATTTTGGCCTCAAATTTCAGGTTCATCTAACGGAAAATGTTTAACACTTTTAAACACTTAAGTGTCTATTTCAATTGATTCATTTAGTTTATGTGAAAGATTTAAACTAATTTAGTCATTAAAAACGCTCCGATTCAACATGTTCAAGCTTAAATATGAAAAATCTAACAAAAATGCCAAAAAATGTCACTTTTCAGATGGTTTTTGTCAAAAGTGAAAGGGGCCGCATCTGTGTTCATCCTCAACCTTTATATATGTTATGTATTATCATCAAATACAACTTACTTTTCAATATTAAGAATGAACACGAATGCGGCCACTTTCATTTTAAACGGAAACCGTCTAAAATTAACTAAAATGCTAAAATTGTGAAGATTTCAGTAATTTAGCGTAACTTAATGATGCTAGTACCCGATTGATGTGCATTGTATTGTCAAAAACAGTCCATATTTATGTAGCAGAAGCATTTCACTTTCCAATAAATAACTAAAAAAATACATTTTAACAATTCTGAAAAACTGGTATATTTTTGGGCCAAAAAGGGGTCTTACTTGGACCTACTCCCTTTTAACACCATATCCAGATTGTGACAAATAATGTCTCTTTAGTGATGTTAGGGATATACAAATATTTGGAAGGTCATTTAATGTATATCAATTTAGGATCGACAGACTCTTAAATTTTAAAGAGTCAAACTAGGATAAACGGATTATATGAACCGGAGGGAAAATATAATAAAAGCCTTATATAATTGAAAATAACTTTCAAACCTATGATTGCGTTGGATAGAAACCCGCAAATCATATACGTGTGCATGTAAAAAATTTCGTTGAAGAGGGGTCTAAATACAGCACAAACAACATTTTCCAAAGACCAAAAGAGTGAAAAAATATATTTTAACAAAACGCATTTGACTAACAGGTCAAACAACTGATGTTCTTAAACCCCGCTGACTGCTATTGACGATTGCCAAATAAATTGATCACAATATGTAACAAAATGGATCTATATAATAATTTAATACCAAGTAGAAAACATTAAACTTGCGGCAAAGATGGTAAACCACAAACTGAGGTGCTAAATGTTTTACACCATTTCCGGATTTCGACAAATAATGTCCTCGGTGATGTTAGGGATCGAAAAGTATTTGGAAGGACATTTAGTTTACCTCAATTTAGACCAGACTCTTGAATAATGAAGAGTCAAAATAGGATGAACGGATTATAAAGACCGGAGGGAAAATATAATACAAGCCCAAACGAAATAAATGTAAACAAGTATAAATTGAAAACAACATTAAAACGTATGATTGCGTTGGATAAAAAATCGAAATTTTTATACGTGTGCAAAAAACAAATTTCGTTGTAGTGGGGCTTTAATACAGCACAAACAACATTTGCCAAAAGACCAAAAGAGTAAAAAAAAATTATTTTAACAAAACGCATTTGACTGATAAGTCGAACAACTAATGTTCTTAAACCCTGCTGTCTGCCATTGACGATTGCCAAATAAATTGATCACAAGGTGTGATAAAATATATCTCTATAATAATTTAATAATAATAGTAATATCAAGTGTCAGACGTAGGCCCTAGATCTTTTGTTGACTTTTGTGTCATTTTTTGGTATCGATTATATATCAATGAAAGAGGGACAAAAGATACCAAAGGGACAGTCAAACTCATAAATCTAAAACAAACTGACAACGCCATGGCTAAAAATGAAAAAGACAAACAGAAAAACAATAGTACACATGACACAACATAGAAAACTAAAGAATAAACAACACGAACCCCACAAAAAACTAGGGGTGATCTCAGGTGCTCCGGAAGGGTAAGCAGATCCTGCTTCACATGTGGCACCCGTCGTGTTGCTTATGTGATTACAAATCCGGTAAATAGTCTAATTCGGTAGGTCACATTCATGAAAGGGAAGGGGATTGTAGTTACGACGTAAGGAACATATCCGATATCATTTGTGAAACGGTTATGAGTGTTTAGTCCTTTTAAATCACACTAAAAACTATATTTTAACTAGTGTACAGGAACAGTTTTGCACAACTATGGTAAAATATTCTGTTCAAGTTTGAAGACCAAATAAAAAATTTACAGGTAGAAGCAAATCGAATTTAAACAGATAAGGAT
Source organism: Mytilus galloprovincialis (assembly GCA_037788925.1). NCBI lineage: Eukaryota > Metazoa > Mollusca > Bivalvia > Mytilida > Mytilidae > Mytilus > Mytilus galloprovincialis. The sequence continues at coordinate 49,393,574 of CM075333.1, forward strand.
AGAGGTTTGATGCACAATACATCCCTTTGCTATTATTCTGATGAGCCATTAACCAATGTAAGCGAATGGCGATGAAACGGGATTTAGGGCCGAAACATGTTTTTAAATTTGCTTCAACGGCAAGTTGTAAATGTACCAGTGTGGAAGGGATATTGTTCAGTGCAATAAAACGTAAACTTTGTTGGAAAAATATAATTAACTCACAAACTAAATAAAAGTCCGAAGGAAAAAAAGGAGAAAAAATGTGTTTAATCCTTATAATTCTTCAGCCAAACATACACGATTATTAGTTTAACGTTATTTGTTTGATGGCTTCTATATTTACCATCAAAAGCACAATGGTATTTCGTAACTAAGGAGTACGCCGCCGTCTTGACTTTCTAAAAACCATAAATGTCTAATAACTGAAACAGAATCTAAAATGAAATAGCACCTACCTCAAAAACTTCATTTTAATTAAATGTTTTTCCGAATTTGAAACGTACACGTAACGAAATAATCTTTCCCTTGAAAATTTTCATTCGTATGACGTCGTGTTTTGCCCCTGACGTAAATCCTTCATGAAATTTCGCAGAATTTTAATAAATTTTATTTTCATACATTTTCAAAGCTTTGGTGCATTTATTTTATTTCTTTTTTTATTGTTATGTATGCATTAGAATAGAAACAACTGTTATGCAATTGTTTTGTAATCTTTTTAATATCCCAGTATTCCTGCAAGAATGTGTACTATCGCGTATGAATAAATTACGAAAACAGTTTCGAAAACATGGTTTATCGAAGTGTAAACCAAGAGAAAAATTCTAATTGACCAATCAAATTCAAGTATTTATAGATATGCAAATGATATATGTATTATTTCACAAAGTTAAAATAGAGAATGGAATGGGGAATATGCCAAAGAGACAACAACCTGACCATAGAGCAGACAACAACAGAAGGTCACCAACAGGTCTTCAACGCAACGAGAAATTCCCGCACCCGGAGTCGTACTTCAGCTGGCCCCTAAACAAATATATACTAGTTCAGTGATAATGAACGCCATACTAAACTCCAAATTGTACACAAGAAACTAAAATTTAAAATAAGACAAGACTAACAAAGGCCAGAGGCTCCTGACTTTGGACAGGCGCAAAAATGCGGCGGGGTTATACATGGTTGTGAGATCTCAACCCTCCCCCTATACCTCTAGCCACTGCAGAAAAGTAAACGCATAACAATTGTTTGTTTGTCGTCACGCTCCAATATGTATCGTTAACATAAAAAAAAAAATACACCGTTAACGTTATTCAGTGGCAAGATTTGTAGCGTTGTTATTTGTCGTGAATGCACCTCTTTTAAGACCCTCTTTCAAACGTTTTTTGTGTTGTCTTCAGAAGTGGTTCCGAATTATTGACAAATATATTGACTGAACAATAATTAAAAACGACTGTTATTGTAGTCTTAATATTTCTTATTATACTAAGTAATTTGAACTAAATTTCATCGCATTATGGTATTTTAATGATCCATATCTACCATGGTAGGAATTTACAGTTGTTTTTCATTCGTTTGATGTGTTTAAAGGTTTGATTTATTTTGCCATTTATATGACTTTCTGTGTTGATTTTTTTTAGGAGTGTGGTATTTAATTTTTCACCAAATATTTTTACATTTTGTCTTTTTAAAAAAGAAATTACATTGAATAATTATTTTTGTCGATTCCACAGTTTTGTTATACTCATAAAAAGTTAAAAAACGAAGCATTAGATTGTGTTTGTGACCTTATCTAAAAAATACTAAAATGTTAAAATTGTTCGCTTAGAAATGTTTTTGGTGATATTCAGAGAACTGGGTGTTTAACTTTTACTTTAAACACAAAAGAGTAACAAGCATTGTGGAATGTTTGGCTCTTAATCAGGCAAAATACTTTTAAAATGACTAGTCGACCTGAAAAATTATACGTTTGCTAAACAAGTGGCAACTTTAAGCTTTATTGTCTTTTATTGGTTAACAACATATGTGAGGAAAATGTCAAGTTAATAAAATATAAGTAAAAGAAGACTGGAAAACTACCGGTATAACGCAATAAGACTCGAAAATGTAACTCCATGTATATGTTGAAATGTTACAAGTAGATGAAGGCATTGTGTTTGAATGCCACGTTTGTGTTTGTATTATCTTTCATTTTTGCTGGTGTGCTTTGTACGTGTGACTTTTTGTGTTTCTTTGGAACTTATGACGTTACTCTGTTAATCTGCATTTCACTTTTCGCAAAGTACGGTATCCGTATGTTACCAGTTACTATACTGTTACATTTTATATTTCACCAAGTCCATACACGTAGCATTATTTCACAGCAAGTTGATAAATGTGACGCTAGGATTTCAAAGTGTTCACACGACCGTTTACATAATCATTGTGATCTTATCATAGCTTGCTCGTTCAGTATAGTTTGTATCTTGTTATTGATATCCGGCATTGAGCCAAATCCAGGTCCGTTGACTACAGAGTCAAGCTTTAGTAGTAATAGTAGCCAAGATGATGTTTTTAAAAATGCTGTTTCATTTATGCATCTTAATATTCAGAGTATTGTTCCGAAGCTTGAGTTGATTGCCGCTGAATATTCTTGCCATGAATTACTCTCGTTTACCGAAAGTTGGCTTTCACCGCAAGTTAGCAACGAAGCCATTTTATTACCGGGTTATAAAACACCATTCCGAAGAGATCAGGTGGGGAAGGCAGGGGGAGGTGTTATAGTATATGTTAAAGATAATTTGAATTGCTCTGAAAGGCGAGACTTAGTGGTCTGTGGTATTGAGTGCATATGGCTCGAAGTTAGATTCAAGACCAAAAAATATCTTTATGGGACCTTTTACGTCCCACCTAACAGTAGCCCACAGGTATGGGACAACATAGAACAGTCTATCGACCTTGCCTTATCATGCAATTTAGATATCATAGTTACAGGCGATTTTAACACCAACCAGTTAAGGAACACCACTAATGATAGAATTAGCATGATTAAAGCACAATTCAGTCTACATCAAGTTATTTCTGATCCAACTTATATTACAGAACACAGTTCATCACTTCTTGACCTTATTTTAGTAAATGACCCTGTTAACCTCCTATTTTCTGATGTCGGGGCCCCGTTACTTGATCAAATACGATATCATTTACCTGTAATAGGTATCCTTACCCAGCCATGCAAGTTACATCAAGTTTTTAAGCGTAAAGTATACATGTATGATAGAGGTGATTATGACTCATATAGACACCAGCTATCACTTGTTGATTGGGATGCTTTATTTATTTCCAATGACGTTGATGTCATAGCACGTGCTATAACGGACGAACTTATTGACAAGGCAGATAAAAACATTCCTAACCGAATTATTACAGTCAGAAAAGATAAACCACCATGGCTTACCGCTGATATCAAAAGGATGATTCGTAAAAAAAAATCGTATCCATAAAAGAGCCAAAAAAACAAATTCTGCTCCGGACTGGACAAAATTTCGATTAGTTAGGAATAAGTGTAATAAACTAGTTTTAAACTCTAAAACTGATTATTTTTCAAAATTGTCAACCAAAATTATATCTGAAACTCATGGTGGCAAACAATATTGGAGTCTTATTAAATCTTTGATGAAATGTGACTCCAGCGACAGTCGCAACATTCCCCCTTTACAGATAGACGATGATCTGATCTGTGAAGATACAAAAAAGGCAAAAATATTTAATGATTATTTTTGTGGTCAATCAAATCTGGATGACTCTAATACACACCTTCCAGACATACCTGACACACGAACAGACGGACTCGGTGATATGATAATATCTGAGAACGAGGTAGTAGACATTTTGAAGATTTTGGATGTATCAAAAGCATCGGGACCAGATCGTATAAGCCCACGACTTCTAAAAGAAGCATACGGAATTATGAAATACCCTTTGTGCAAGTTATTTAACCTATCTTTATCAGTTGGCAAATTTCCTTCCGACTGGAAATGTGCTAATGTTACCCCTGTATTTAAGAAGGACTCTCCAAGTGACTATAGAAACTATAGACCGATATCATTGATAAGCGTTATCGGAAAAGTCATGGAAAGATGTGTTTTTAAGCATATTCATAATTATCTAATAGCTAACCCGATAATCACACCCAACCAATCAGGATTCACCCAAGGGGACTCAGCCATTAATCAATTGCTGAATATTACAAATGAGTTTGGGAAGGCATTAGATGACGGGAAAGAAATTAGAGTAATTTTTTGTGATATAAGTAAGGCATTTGACAGAGTTTGGCATAAGGGGTTGTTACGGAAATTAGAAGCTATTGGCATTAAAGGTTCTGTTTTGGCATGGGTAAAAAATTATCTATCTGATAGAAAGCAAAGGGTTGTAATTAATAGTGTATCATCCGAGTGGGGCAATATAATGGCTGGGGTACCCCAAGGGTCGATCCTGGGTCCTCTTTTATTTTTGATATTTATCAACGATATCATATCTGATATACAGTCTACTATTAAGTTGTTTGCTGATGATACAAGTTTATATTTGATAGTAGATGACCCCCGAGAATCAGCAAACAACTTGAATAGTGATCTCGCAAAAATCCATAGATGGTCTTCAGATTGGCTAGTGACCTTTAACCCTCAGAAAACCGAGACCATGACAATTTCACGGAAACTTCAGAAACCTGATCATCCAAAACTTAACATGGACAACGTAACTGTTACTGAGGTATCAACCCATAAACACCTTGGATTACATATTTCAAACGATGGCACTTGGCATAAACATATTGATGTAATAACCGAAAAGGCATACAAACGACTGAATGTTCTACGAAAATTTAAATTTATCCTTGACAGACGGACACTCGAGACAATATACCTAACATATATAAGACCATTATTAGAATATGCTGATGTCATCTGGGACAACAACACCTTCTTTTGATTGATAAGATTGAAAAAGTGCAAACAGAGGCTGCCAGGATCGTAACTGGGGGTACTAGGTTGGTGTCCCTAGAGAGATTATATCTCGAAACGGGTTGGGAAAAGCTTAAAGATCGAAGGGAGTCCCACAGGTTAATTTATTTTTACAAGATGAAAAATAATATTACTCCGGAATATTTAACAACCTTAGTTCCAGAGTCCCATGCAACCATACATAGTCATAATACGAGAAACTCGTCCCTAATCCCCCCTGTTCGAACAAGAACAGCCCTGTATTCAAATTATTTTTTACCGGCAACTGTACGTTCATGGAATCTCCTCCCTGAGAATGCTAAGACCAGTACTTCGGTGGGGGCATTCAGGAATTGTTTCCAGTCTCGGGCGATAAAACCTCCAAATTATTTTTACATTGGTAAGCGATTGGGTCAAATTTATCACTCAAGACTTCGTATGCAATGCAGTTCTCTAAATCATCATCTGTTTGTTAAAAATATAGTGGATTCGCCACTTTGTTTATGTGGTGCTATAGAAACGACAGCGCACTACTTGTTGCACTGCCCCCGTTTTCACATTATGCGTGAACAGCATTTTTATAATATCAATATAATACATATTTTGTCGGAAGAAATCTTGCTACACGGTTCAACGGACTTCAGCTACGAACAAAACATTGAAATATTCTTGGCAGTTCAAACATTTATACTCAGTAGTAAAAGATTTGTCATATGATAGCACACATCTTGTTCAACAAGTAATACTTATATCTTAAATAATTGTGTCCGTTCAGAAACATACACTTTATTATTGAATTTCCGATGTATATTTTTTTCTTCATTCTTGTGTGTCACAACCTTATTATGTGTTTTTTTTTGTTTCCATCTAGTGTAACATTGTTATTTTTTATAACATTTTACTCCTTGAGTATTACAATATGAAATGTTCTTATTAGGAAACGGATTAATATAAGCTAAGAGCTTGTTTCTGGATCCTATTAATTATTTCACATGTATTATTATGTAAATGCCTATGTATGTACCTGAATATAATTAATAAAATATGTTTACACTAAACATTATTTTATATCTCTACCTGTGTGACATTCTTACGTCAATCCATCGATTCTACAACAGAGTTGATGTGAACCTAGCCGTTCAGTCACAGAACTTAAAATATTTCAATCTTTTATAGGTTTATTTAAAATACAAAAATACGTAATCAATGAACGTGGTTGTAAAATTTGATATATGCTTTTTGTGCTTCTTTGTTAAATATTTGTTTGTTTTTGTACTAAATCAGGAATATGACAGTTGTTCTCCATCCGTTTGGTGTAATTAAGGTTTTCGTTTTGCCAATTATACAGGACTTTCCATTTTGAATTTCATTTGGAGATCGCGGGAGCTAGGTATGTTATTTTTCTTTTCCCCCATTCATTCTCTTCTGTTAGGTGTCTGCAAAAGAGCAACATTTTCGTGCTAAAACTCATTTTCATATTATATTTAAATAAAACAAAGTGACCCATCATCTCTTTAATTCTGAAAACGTTTCATCCAGAAACAATTACACATTGCATGTTGTATGCCTACAAAGTGCTTTGCTAGATATATTTTCGTTATGAGCAATCCAATCCAAATATAATTAGGCAAATTAATGATGGCACAAGAGGCAAAATTACCCCACCGAACATAAAAAGAGAGGGTAAATGCCCTTATTTTCACTAAAGATCATCTTATCCAAATGGTTCAAAGAGTAAACTATTACGTTGATATATTTTGAGGAACTAATCAAAATTTCGAAGAAGCACATTAATTTACTTTTACAAAGAAATAAACTACTGATAAGGATATCAATCTTTAATTTCATTCTCATAAAGTATAGAGCATCCTTGGAAGTTTTCATATAAATATATAAAATGAAAGTACTCAATTCTCTTTTTACAGAATAAGTCCTAATCCAGTATCACCAGTACCTATGGCAGGTTTGTCAACGTAAGTTCATTGATAAATTTGTAATAAGAAAAAAGAATAAATTAAGAGTTTTAGCTAGCTATAAAACCAAGTTTAATCTACCATTTTCTTCTTAGAAAAACGTTGTTTTCCATATAATCGTTTGATTTTGCAATTTGATAAAGAACGTTTCGTTTTTACGTTTTCCTCAGAGTTCGCTTTTTTTGTCTTACTTTGACGTTTTTTTTAATCATTACTGTAAATACTTATTTGGGTTTACACGAAAGTACATATTTTTTTTCTTATGGGTAAAAAATCAAGTGATTTAACGAGTCTCTTATTAGGAGAAAGAATTTTAAATATTATTGTCATTAAGAGATAATGGCAATATAATTGTTCAGTGTTACCATGTAAAAATGTGTTTGTTTGGGGATACAACTATATATTAACAAGTCTAAATTGAAACAAACCTATGATTGCTTTAGATACAAATCGCAATTTTTAAACGTGTGCATGTAACAAGTTTCGTTATAGAGAAGGGTCTAAATACAGCACAAACAACATTTTCTAAAATACCAAAAGAGTGAAAAAATATATTTTAACAAAACGCATTTGAATAACAGGTCGAACAACTGATGTTCTTAAACCCTGCTGACTGTCATTGACGATTGCCAAATAAATTGATCACAAGGTGTAACAAAATGGATCTATATAATAATTTAATACCAAGTAGAAAACAATAAATTTGCGGCAAAGATGGTAAACCACAAAATTAGATGCTAAAGGAGTAGAGCCGGTAAGGGCCGATTTTGGCTTCAAATTTCAGGTTCATCTAACGGAAAATTTTTAACACTTTTAAACACTTAAGTGTCTTTTTCAATTGATTCAATTAGTTTATGTGAAAGATTTAAACTAATTTAGTCATTAAAAACGCTCCGATTCAACATGTTCAAGCTTAAATATGAAAAATCTAACAAAAATGCCAAAAAATGTCACTTTTCAGATGGTTTTTGTCAAAAGTGAAAGGGGCCGCATCTGTGTTCATCCTCAACCGTTATATTTGTTATGTACAAGTGTGGACACATATGAGTGTGGATAGTATGTTTGGATGTTTGACAGTGTCTTATGACAAAAGGAGTTCTATGTTTTTCCTATATGGTGTTATCAGAGACATATAATACAATTTGTATTATATGTCTCTGGTGTTATTAGTTGTGTTGCACAATGACAAACAATCTGAGCATTAGGAGTGTTGTTTATTTATTATTTAGTTTTTATGTTCAAGATGGGCATGGAAGAGACATTAATTGCATTAGTTACCAAATGATTATGATAGAATATGTTCCACATCTTTGATTTTGGATACATTTTGTATTTAGTAGAGCAACACATAATACATTTTTCTAGGTTAATTTTTTCATGTGTTTTTTTTTCTAAATGGGAGATGATATCTAGATTTGAGAACATGATATAAGGAGCCTGTAATTCAGTGGATGTCGTTTGTTTATGTGTTACATATTCGTTTTCATTTATTTTTTGTACATAAATAAGGCTGTTAGTCTTCCCGTTTAAATTGTTTTACATTGTCATTTTAGGGCCTTTTATAGATGATTATGCGGAATTGGCTTTGCTCATTGTTGATGGCCTTACGGTGACCTGTAGATGTTAATTTCTGTGTCATTTTGGTCTCTTGTGGAGAATTATCTCATTGGCAATCATACCACATCTTTTTTTATATGTATTTGCTTACTTATATTACTTTGTGGAGGATCGTCAGTATCATTAGTAAAAAAAAATTGTTAAAAGGTCGAATTGTTTCTCAGATTAGAATACATTTATTGGTTTTTAGTAGTGACAATGCCTGACAAGATGCTAGGGGCTAGATGAGCTAGGAAGTAAACTTCTGTGCTGATTTTTATCAATTCTTTGATAATATTTCCTCCAAAGCTGGTCGAAGCCAAAAAAAATTGACAAATATGAAAATGATTTCACCAAAAGAACTTTTTTGAGCATGCTTCAAAGACTCAAAACTGCTCCAAAAGTAATCTAAAAGAATTTCAAGCATGTCAAGTGGATATTATCAACATCTACTTAATTAGTCTTAATATGTATAAATATCTAAAAAGTTATAGTATACAAAAGGTATTGCAAAATTATTCTCTTTTCATTTTTGTTTGTTATATAGATACAAATATAAGTGATACATGTACCACAAATACAGTATTTGTTGTGGTATGAAAGTGTAGTAATTAACATTTACTGTTACAATGTTAATTCACACAAATTTATTAGAAATAAACAATTGAATGAAAAATGTTGAACATGTACAATGAAACATAGTTTTAGAAATCAATTAGGCCAGATAGGCCTTATAATTTTTTTTAAACATAATCGAATGACCATTTACACTCAGGACCAAGTCATCAGTAGGCAGTACAGATGTATTAAAACAACCTAGCATCATATTGCTAGTAGCGGGAGTAGCATTGTCGGGTAAATTTGTTCTTTTTATAAAATTTGGTCAAAGGACATATAATGTTTGGTTCAAATCGATATATGCTTTTTATCTCCCTGTTACTTACATTGAAGAAAGAGGTGATACTACTTTGACAAATCCTTGTACATGAGAGTTGTCTGTCAAATCTTTATTTCACAAAGAATGAATTGCATAACAATGAACTGAGCTCAAAGCAAAGTACTTTAATAATACACTTAGACAAAGAGCTAAATCCAGTGATATACTTTGTACTGCAGGTTCTTCATGAACATCCATTGACCAAAACCATATCTCAATAAAATGGCATATACTACATGGTTGGATCAGAAGTCCTGAAAAAGACATGTTTTTTTTTATCGTATTTTAAGTATGCACAGGTTAAAACTTTCTTGTGGTATAATCATTCAGTATCTAGCAACTAATATAGGTTGAGCGTTCCTCTGTTGGAAATAAGAACACACCTCCTGGCTCCACCTAATTAAGTCAACTGATGAAGAAACATTCAAAACTATAAAATGTTATCCAAGACTTTTCAATGTCTATATATTTACCATTGCCACTGAAACAGTGATATATTTGTACACATATATAAGACCAAAACTGATATTCGGTCTTTACTACATTTTCATTCCCCAAGTCATTTTCAAATTTTCCAAATTTAGCTATATTTAAGCTAACTACTCCTCACACACATGTATAGATTATCAGTTTTTCTACACATGAGTATCGTAAGATATTTGCTAGTGAGCCGCAATGAATATTTTTAGCGAGTGAGCCCAGCTAATGAGCTAAAATGAATCAAATTGTGTACTCAGTCAGAGTTGTTGATATTTTAAGGTATCTTTACAAAGAAAACCTGCAAATCTCAGTGGCAATTCAGCACTTTTCATAAAGGGGTGGCCTCTGACTTTCCAAAGGGATGCCCACTCCCGCCAAGCTTTGATGATTTCCTATATAATCAACTAAATTTTTCCCACCAATAGGAGGATCTAGGGGGCAGACCCCTCCCCCCTTTTCGTTGGAAAAATTGTGTTGATTATATAGGGAATCACTGAAGCATGACTGGAGCGGGCCCCACCTTATGAAAAGTTCTGGATCCGCCACTGCCACCCCCTGGGTCTGTCTATGCATCTGTTTATGGTTCTGCGCAATAGTACCAATACTGTTTTTTTTTCACCTTCCTTACTTGGCCCTAGACAGTTGCTTATCTGGTTAAGGTTCTATCACTAGCTTTTTTTAGACTAGAGATTTCATGCGTACAAATTAAACCGGACCTCAAACGCATGTACTACAGACGAAAAGAGATAAATAATTTTATATAATAACCTCGAGTTTACTTCGACTACTGATATGCAAACCAAAAAACAGACACAAAAATATCATAAAATAGCGATTGAAAGATTGATTGCACTTTGAATGTATAGTTCAGACTGAGACACGTGTTACATGAGGAGCTGGTTTGTTTACAAATAATAATGTCACGTGATCACTCACTGACGTCACAATTTGCATCGATCTTGCAGTACACTAGACAGTTTGCTCAAACAGTACCCATTATCATGCAACGCAAATGTGATTGGTTATCAAATAATACAGAAATAATGCATTTACAGTTTTAGAAGAAATTAGTTCATCAAATAGATTAGATTTTCACTTTTGACACGAATAGGTCGGGTTGACATTTCTGTCATTGGGGATAATATTGAGATAAATGGGATTAAACTGACCGTCAAAGATGTCTAGAGAAGCACATCTGGAGAACTTTAACATAAATAAGCCATACTTACCAAAATTACTCTATATTAATAAACCCTATGTCAGTGAAATTTCACAATGATTACGATAAACAATTTTGATACTGACGATGATGCTGGTCACGGTTAAATTGGCGCAAAAAATATTCTTACTCCTATTGCTTTACGTAATAAAGTTTGAATAGAATTGAATTTGACTGAAGTTCAGCATACAAAAAAACGTGGATATGCAGAAGCATGACAATACATTTTTTGTATATTACTGATAAAGTGTGTATATATTTCTGTAAACGAAGTTGCCTGTATACTTCACTTGAGCAAAAGGATATCTCTATTTGTGGTTTATTAACCCTTTGAACCCAGGGTCGAAGTTCAAGATGTTAACATATTAACGGAAATTTTTTGGGTTGCTTTTACATCATTGAGGCTATCTATTTTCATTGCGGGGTTTCACATATTTCAAATGGAATTATAGAAAAAATAGAATGTTGTTAGCAGAATCAAAACAGAAAATGATGAACACTTGATTGGTTTTAGCAATACATAAATTGGATTGAGGGTCTGTGTATTCACATTATTTGTAAAACTCTCCTTAATTATTCCTGTGAAGCGTGTGCTTTACATCGAGGCTTACTATGCTTTACATCGACACCACAGTGCTTTAACCAATCAGGGAATGTTTATTTGGGGCATTCAACCTATTTTAACTCAGATTTTTGCACATTTTAATCCAAATTATAGAAAAATGGAATATTGTTAGTACATATAAAATAGAAAATGATGAAAACTTTTAGTTAAAGATGAATTGGATGGGGGTTCTGTGTATTCACATTATTTGTACAACTCTCCTAAATGATGCCATATTTTGGAATTTCCGTGACCTAAATGGTTCGCGAAAATTAATATTTTTATATATATAGTATAGTAATTAAACTTAAAGTAAATCGGTTCGATTGAAGTATTATACGGCGTCTTCACTGTTGTGCCTTTAAAATACACCTATACTGCACGTACAAATTATGCTAGAGGAAAAACGATGATTTTTCAGTGTTATTTTCAACCCTTTTCAGATGCATAAAGCATTATATTTAGGACTATTTGGAAATGCCCTTAAATTGTATGAAGATCAAGAATACATGTAACTGTATTTACCAATTTCATTCACAAATTATTTCTAGAACGGGTTTGTTGTGACGCCTCCGGGTGTGGGAGCTTCTCGCTGCATTGAAGACCTATTGGTGGCCTTCAGCTGTTGTCTCCTCCATGGTCGGGTTGTAATGGGTCTTTCCCGCATAAGCAATTTCACACAGCAAAATAAAATGAACATGTTTACTTTTGTATAAAGTTTCTTTAATAAGGGAGTTTATTAGTAAATTGAGTTGTTTTCGCATCACTTAAGTAATTACATGTAACGAACTAACATAGGTCCAAGTAATGTGCAGTGGCTGATCCAGGGGAGGGTTTTCAGTTGGAACCGCCCCTTTTTTGGGGTGATCAATGCATTTGAATGGGTACATGGTTGGACCCCCCCCCTTTTCACAAAATGGCCTGATGTGTTTCAGTTTAGATTAGAGTAACTGAGACAGATCCAACCATTTTTTAAAAGGGGGACCTCACCCAGGATAAGCAGAGGCGGATTTAGTAATTTTTCAAAAAGGGGGACCTATTAAATGTGAATTGAGTTTTTTCGCATCACTCACTAAATAACATAGGTCCGAGTAGTGTGCAGTGGCGGATCCATCAGGAGGGTTCCCGGTTGGAATCGCCCCTTTTGTGAGGTGATCAATGCATTTGAATGGGGACATGGTTGGACCCTCCTTTCAAAATGGCTAGATCTGCCACTGATGTGTTTCGGTTCTGACTTGACTAGCTGAGACAGATCCAGACATTTTTAAAAGGGGAACCTAACCCAGGATAAAGGGTCAGTTCCAACTGATATCCCTATCCAAATGAATTGATCGTCAACAAAAAAGGGAGGTTCAACCTCCGGAATTCCCCCTACCCTAGATCCGCCACTGACCAGAGACTTAATGTGTACAAACCTGACGTAAAATTATGTACTATTGAATATTATGTACTATTGAATAATAAATAATATCACATTACCTCCAAAAATCAATAACTGTTACAGTACATATCACATCTTTCAATAATCCAAAATCGATGTTTATGTAAGAAGTTCCCGCGCAAATGTCATGTGTTACCGAAACGGGAAACACACAAAAGAATTGTGGGTGCATGTTGTCATTCGCATTCCGATTAATTTACACAGTTCAATAAAATATATATGTTAACATTATCTATATTGGTTTTGAATTTAGTTACTAGATCAGAAAAATTATTTGTTTCTCGCAGACAACACAAAATAATATACATATTAACTCGACACTTAATCTAAACATCCCTACAACAAAATGGGACGATCAAACAGATTTCCTAATTTTGATAAAGGTGAAATATGTAGAATAAGAATTGTGCACTCTGGAATAAGATCATAAATAAAGCCCTATATAAAGTGTAAACCAAAAAAAAAAATGTATGAAATCATTGTTTATTACATCTGCTTGCAAAATAATATTGAAGTTGAAACTAACAACGATCACGTATATCCTGTCAACCCCTGAAAAACATAATATTGTCTTCTTGACTACTTCCGCAAACTGTGGTCTGGTAAAATGATATATTGTTATAGTGTATGTTAATTATCATCAAATACAACTTACTCTTCAATATTAAGAATGAACACGAATGCGGCCACTTTCATTTTAAACGGAAACCGTCTAAAATTAACTAAAATGCTAAAATTGTGAAGATTTCAGTAATTTAGCGTAACTTAATGATGCTAGTACCCGATTGATGTGCATTGTATTGTCAAAAACAGTCCATATTTATGTAGCAGAAGCATTCCACTTTCCAATAAATAACTAAATAAATACATTTTAACAATTCTGAAAAACTGCTATATTTTTGGGCCAAAAAGGGGTCTTACTTGGACCTACTCCTTTTTACACCATATCCGGATTTCGACAAATAATGTCTCTTTAGTGATGTTAGGGATATACAAATATTTGGAAGGTCATTTAATGTATATCAATTTAGGACAGACTCTTAAATTTTAAAGAGTCAAACTAGGATAAACGGATTATATGAACCGGAGGGAAAATATAATAGAAGCCTTATTTAATTGAAAATAACTTTCAAACCTATGATTGCACTGGATAGAAACCCGCAAATTATATACGTGTGCATGTAAAAAATTTCGTTGAAGAGGGGTCTAGATACAGCACAAACAACATTTTCCAAAAGACCAAAAGAGTGAAAAAATATATTTTAACAAAACGCATTTGACTAACAGGTCAAACAACTGATGTTCTTAAACCCTGCTGACTGCCATCGACGATTGCCAAATAAATTGATCACAATATGTAACAAAATGGATCTATAAAATAATTTAATACCAAGTAGAAAACATTAAACTTGCGGCAAAAAGGGTAAACCACAAACTGAGGTGCTAAATGTTTTACACCATTTCTGGATTTCGACAAATAATGTCTTCGGTGATGTTTGGGATCGAAAAGTATTTGGAAGGACATTTAGTTTACCTCAATTTAGATCAGACTCTTGAATAATGAAGAGTCAAAATAGGATGAACGGATTATATAGACCGGAGGGAAAATATAATACAAGCCCAAACGAAATAAATGTAAACAAGTATAAATTGAAAACAACATTAAAATGTATGATTGCGTTGGATAAAAAAACCGAAATTTTTATACGTGTGCAAGCAACAAATTTCGTTGTAGTGGGGTTTTAATACAGCACAAACAACATTTACCAAAAGACCAAAAGAGTAAAAACAAATTATTTTAACAAAACGCATTTGACTAATAAATCGAACAACTAATGTTCTTAAACCCTGCTGACTGCCATTGACGATTGCCAAATAAATTGATCACAAGGTGTGATAAAATATATCTCTATAATAATTTAATAACAATAGTAATATCAAGTGTCAGACGTAGGCCCTAGATCTTTTGTTGACTTTTGTGTCATGTTTTGGTATCGATTATATATCAATGAGTGTTTAGTCCTTTTTAAATCACACTAAAAACTATATTTTAACTAGTGTACAGGAACAGTTTTCTATGCACAACTATGGTAAAATATTCTGTTCAAGTTTGAAGACCAAATAAAAAAATTTACAGGTAGAAGCAAATCGAATTTAAACAGATAAGGATAGAGGTTTGATGCACAATACATCCCTTTGCTATTATTCTGATGAGCCATTAACCAACGTAAGCGAATGGCGATAAAACGAGATTTAGGGCCGAAACATGTTTTTAAATTTGCTTCAACGGCAAGTTGTAAATGTACCAGTGTGGAAGGGATATTGTTCAGTGCAATAAAACGTAAAGTTTGTGGGAAAAAATAGAATTAACTCACAAACTAAATAAAAGTCCGAAGGAAAAAAAGGAGAAAAAATGTGTTTAATCCTTATAATTCTTCAGCCAAACATACACGATTATTAGTTTAACGTTATTTGTTTGATGGCTTCTATATTTACCATCAAAAGCACAATGGTATTTCGTAACCAAGGAGTACGCCGCCGTCTTGACTTTCTAAAAACCATAAATGTCTAATAACTGAAACAGAATCTAAAATGAAATAGCACCTACCTCAAAAACTTCATTTTGATTAAATGTTTTTCCGAATTTGAAACGAACACGTAACGAAATAATCTTTCCCTTGAAAATTTTCATTCGTATGACGTCGTGTTTTGCCCTGACGTAAACCCTTCATGAAATTTCGCAGAATTTTATTTTCATACATTTTCGAAGCTTTGGTGCATTTATTTTATTTCTTTTTTTTGGTTATGTATGCATTAGAATAGAAACAACTGTTATGCAATTGTTTTGTAATCTTTTTAAAATCCCAGTATTCCTGCAAGAATGTGAACTATCGCGTATGAATAGATTACGAAAATAGTTTCGAAAACATGGTTTATCGAAGTGTAAACCAAGAGAAAAATTCTAATTGACCAATCAAATTCAAGTATTTATAGATATGCAAATGATATATGTATTATTTCACAAAGTTAAAATTGAGAATGGAATGGGGAATGTGCCAAAGAGACAACAACCTGACCATAGAGCAGACAACAGCAGAAGGTCACCAACAGGTCTTCAATGCAACGAGAAATTCCCGCACCCGGAGGCGTCCTTCAGCTGGCCCCTAAACAAATATATACTAGTTCAGTGATAATGAACGCCATACTAAACTCTAAATTGTACACAAGAAACTAAAATTTAAAATAAGACAAGACTAACAAAGGCCAGAGGCTCCTGACTTTGGACAGGCGCAAAAATGCGGCGGGGTGAAACATGTTTGTGAGATCTCAACCCTCCTCCTATACCTCTAGCCAATGCAGAAAAGTAAACGCATAACAATTGTTTGTTTGTCGTCACGCTCCAATATGTATCGCTAACGTAAAAACAAATACACCGTTAACGTTATTCAGTGGCAAGATTTGTAGCGTTGTTATTTGTCGTGAATGCATCTCTTTTACGACCCTCTTTCAAACGTTTTTTGTGTTGTCTTCAGAAGTGGTTCCGAATTATTGACAAATATATTGACTGAACAATAATTAAAAACGACTGTTATTGTAGTCTTAATATTTCTTATTATACTAAGTAATTTGAACTAAATTTCATCGCATTATGGTATTTTAATGATCCATATCTACCATGGTAGGAATTTACAGTTGTTTTTCATTCGTTTGATGTGTTTAAAGGTTTGATTTATTTTGCCATTTATATGATTTTCTGTGTTGATTTTTTTTAGGAGTTTGGTATTTAATTTTTCACCAAATATTTTTACATTTTGTCTTTTCAAAAAAGAAATTACATTGAATAATTATTTTTGTCGATTCCACAGTTTTGTTATACTCATAAAAAGTTAAAAAACGAAGCTTTAGATTGTGTTTGTGACCTTATCTAAAAAAATACTAAAATGTTAAAATTGTTCGCTTAGAAATGTTGTTAGTGATATTCAGAGAACTGGGTGTTTAACTTTTACTTTAAACACAAAAGAGTAACAAGCATTGTGGAATGTTTGGCTCTTAATCAGGCAAAATACTTTTAAAATGACTAGTCGACCTGAAAAATTATACGTTTGCTAAACAAGTGGCAACTTTAAGCTTTATTGTCTTTTATTGGTTAACAACATATGTGAGGAAAATGTCAAGTTAATAAAATATCAGTACAAGAAGACTGGAAAACTACCGGTATAACGCAATAAGACTCGAAAATGTAACTCCATGTATATGTTGAAATGTTACAAGTAGATGAAGGCATTGTGTTTGAATGACACGTTTGTGTTTGTATTATCTTTCATTTTTGCTGGTGTGCTTTGTACGTGTGACTTTTTGTGTTTCTTTGGAACTTATGACGTTACTCTGTTCTTTTACGAATTCCGCCATTACGTTATTGTTTTATTATAATTTCATTACGTTATTGTTCTAATATAATTTTGAAAATACTTAATTAAACATTATTTTATATCTCTACCTGTGTGACATTCTTACGTCAATCCATCAGAGTTGATGTGAACCTAGCCGTTCAGTCACAGAACTTAAAATATTTCAATCTTTTATAGGTTTATTTAAAATACAAAAATACGTAATCAATGAACGTGGTTGTAAAATTTGATATATGCTTTTTGTGCTTCTTTGTTAAATATTTGTTTGTTTTTGTACTAAATCAGGAATATGACAGTTGTTCTTCATCCGTTTGGTGTGATTAAGGTTTTCGTTTTGCCAATTATACAGGACTTTTCATTTTGAATTTCATTTGGAGTTCGCGGGAGCTAGGTATGTTATTTTTCTTTTCCCCCATTCATTCTCTTCTGTTAGGTGTCTGCAAAAGAGCAACATTTTCGTGCTAAAACTCATTTTCATATTATATTTAAATAAAACAAAGTGACCCATCATCTCTTTAATTCTGAAAACGTTTCATCCAGAAACAATTACACATTGCATGTTGGATGCCTACAAAGTGCTTTGCTAGATATATTTTCGTTATGAGCAATCCAATCCAAATATAATTAGGCAAATTAATGATGGCACAAGAGGCAAAATTACCCCACCGAACATAAAAAGAGAGGGTAAATGCCCTTATTTTCACTAAAGATAATCTTATCCAAATGGTTCAAAGAGTAAACTATTACGTTGATATATTTTGAGGAACTAATCAAAATTTCAAAGAAGCACATTAATTTACTTTTACAAAGAAATAAACTACTGATAAGGATATCAATCTTTAATTTCATTCTCATAAAGTATAGAGCATCCTTGGAAGTTTTCATATAAATATATAAAATGAAAGTACTCAATTCTCTTTTTACAGAATAAGTCCTAATCCAGTATCACCAGTACCTATGGCAGGTTTGTCAACGTAAGTTCATTGATAAATTTGTATTAAGAAAAAAGAATAAATTAAGAGTTTTAGCTAGCTATAAAACCAAGTTTAATCTACCATTTTCTTCTTAGAAAAACGTTGTTTTCCATATAATCGTTTGATTTTGCAATTTGATAAGGAACGTTTCGTTTTTACGTTTTCCTAAGAGTTAACTTTTTTTGTCTTACTTTTTCATGTATTGGTTCAATATGTAGATCGGTTATGTCATTAGGAATGCCATTTTTTTCAAAACCTGTAATAACCTATTCGGAATTTAAACTGATGTTCTATCACCAGAAACCTTTACGTTTAAGTTAGAGCATCAAACTTGCGCTGAAGATTTTAGATAGATAAAGTAAAATCGCAGAAAAAGGATCAGCAAGATAAGATATCGAAAGAAATCTCAAGGTCAAAATCGTTTGTCGACACCTTATTTAAATTAATGCTCTTAATGACAGTTTCTTTCAGTTTGTTTGTTTTGGCTTTCTTACTTGAAAACTGTAAAACATTAATTGACATTTCAAAAGCCAACTCTATCATTTTATCAAAAAGACGAAATCTACAAACAGATAAAATGATGCTTAAGAAATCAGTACTCTTTATAGGCAAGGTCGCCCTTAAATTTTGTTAAACATTTTGTGTTTTAGGCCAACACTCAATTGAAAAAAAAATATAATGAGAATGTTTTTTTTTATATCAAAGATCAGGGGCCGGTAACAAGAAATTTTATTAAGAGAGGTCGTAAGTATTAAATTAAGGGGAAGATAAGATCATTCTAAGATCATTCAAAGAGTGTAAAGCAAAGCTACCTCAGGTTGTTCGTAGATCGGTCTTATTTCCCCCTTAAGTTGCATCGTAATGATTTTCAAGTTACGAGTTCTTAATAATTTTCTGGCGTCTCCGTTTTTAGTTCCTCCCATAGAAATTAGAATCACCTTAAATGAATCATAAAAACGTTTTAATGAACGATAAAATGCGCATAACAATCAACTACCCATTTAACCTAAGGAAAACAATTCTCGCCTCAGACCAACATTATTCATTCTGCCCCTTTTTTGATAAAAGTCAAATTGAATTAAAAAAATTGCACCGCTTCAAACATGAAATTAATTCAACTGCTTATAGACCATTATTATTTTAATAAAAATATGCTTGTCTCAGGACAATCCATCAGTACTTTTTCTTTTGAGTTCCCTATTATTCACCAGGCCAATGGTAGAATTTAAATCAAGTATAAATGATGTAGGCTTATCTTTCTATCCTACTTTCATTTCGGTCAAATCACTACTATAATGGTTTACTTTTATAAATTGTTATTTGGATGGAGAGTTGGCTCATTGACACTCATACCACATCTTCCTATATTTTTCACTATAACAATTTTTTTTTCTTTAAAAGCCTTATTACAAAAAATAAAATCACAAAAATACTGAACTCCGAGGAAAATTCAAAACGGAAAGTCCGTAACCAAATGGCAAAATCAAATGATAAAACACATCAAACAAATTGGAGACACTTGTCATATTCCTGACTTGTTACAGGCATTTTCAAACTTTAAAAAAATGATGGATTGAACCTGGTTTAAAGAGCTGAACCTCTAACTTGTATGACTTTCTTATCAAATTCCATTATATTGATAACGATGCGTGAACAAAGCAGACACAATAGGCAAAAATTTCAAAAATAGGTGTATAACAGCAACACGAAACCCGCTAAAAACTGGGGATGATTTCAGATGATTCGGAGGGGTAAGCAGATCCTGCTCCACGTGTGGCGCCCATCGTGTTGTTCATTATGTTACAAAGCCGGTAAATAGTCTAATTCGTTAGGTCACATTCGTGAAAAAGGAATGGGACTGTAGTTACGATATAATGAACATATCCGAAATCATCTGTATAACGGATATTCCATATTGGTCAACCAACTCATGCTGGCTTCCGTAAAATTTAAGAAGTGGTGATTTAAACTTCACCATTTGGAACTCTTGGTTTAAAATTGAAAAAGGTCACAAATTTCTCCTTGCTTTTTATTTAACACTTCTCTAAACAAGCCAAAATTGTAATGATTTACAATAAAGAGAAACTACCATCCTCCACACACATGGCCAAGAAAACACTGATATATAATTTCCTATTCAGATGAATTAATAATTAGAATAAAACAATTTCTAAGGTTCACGTATTAACTTTTTAAAGCAACTTGTTCTATTATTAACAAGTGAATGTACAACTAAGAGTAGTCGGGACCACTCTTACAAAAAATATCAAGTGAAGCTATTGCGAATTGTTCTTGGTACACCCCTAAGTTGCTAAGTTTGTTTTAAGAACACTTAATTACTGACCAAAATTTAAGAATGATTTTGTGTTACCGGAATTAGTAAGATCGCTTTAAGGTAGGCGTAAGAATCGTTCTTAAATCGTGCACTTTTTCAAAACATTAAGGGCTGTCAATCATTCTAAGATAGGTCTGAGGTTGGGTCTTGTTACATTCTTAAATCTTAAGACGCCCTTTAGACGTTCGTAGGACATAAGAATGCTTTTTGTTACCGGCCCCAGATCAATGAATTGATGTTTTCTTGTTCAAAATATAGTAGAGTGTCTATAGCTAAAAATGCACATAGATCTAGCTTCGTGAGACATGCTCTGTGTTGTGATTCGAACGTCGATAATGAGGCTTTTGTACAAAAACACGCGTATCTGGCGTGCAAAATTATAGGTCTGGTAGCTCTGATTAGTTTTTTTTAATCATTACTGTAAATACTTACTTGGGTTTACACGAAAGTACATATTTTTTTTCTTATGGGTAAAAAATCAAGTGATTTAACGAGTCTCTTATTAGGAAAAAGAATTTTAAATATTATTGTCATTAAGAGATAATGGCAATATAATTGTTCAGTGTTACCATGTAACAAATGTGTTTGTTTGGGGATACAACTATATATAAACAAGTCTAAATTGAAACAAACCTATGATTGCGTTAGATAAAAATCGCAATTTTTAAACGTGTGCATGTAACAAGTTTCGTTGAAGAGGGGTCTAAATACAGCACAAACAACATTTTCTAAAATACCAAAAGAGTGAAAAAAATATATTTTAACAAAACGCATTTGAATAACAGGTCGAACAACTGATGTTCTTAAACCCTGCTGACTGTCATTGACGATTGCCAAATAAATTGATCACAAGGTGTAACAAAATGGATCTATATAATAATTTAATATCAAGTAGAAAACAATAAATTTGCGGCAAAGATGGTAAGGTAAACCACAAAATTAGATGCTAAAGGAGTAGAGCCGGTAAGGGCCGATTTTAGCTTTTTAATTGTTTTGATCTGAGCGTCACTGATGAGTCTTATGTAGACGAAACGCGCGTCTGGCGTATTAAATTATAATCCTGGTACCTTTGATAACTATTTACACCACTGGGTCGATGCCACTGCTGGTGGACGTTTCGTCCCCGAGGGTATCACCAGCCCAGTAGTCAGCACTTCGGTGTTGACATGAATATCAATTGTATGGTCATTTTTATAAATTTTCTGTGTACAAAACTTTGAATTTTTCGAAAATCTAAGGATTTTCTTACGCCCAGGAGTAGATTACCTTAGCCGTATTTGGCACAACTTTTTGGAATTTTGGGTCCTCAATGCTCTTCAACTTTGTATTTGTTTGGCTTTTTAATTGTTTTGATCTGAGCGTCACTGATGAGTCTTATGTAGACGAAACGCGCGTCTGGCGTATTAAATTATAATCCTGGTACCTTTGATAACTATTTACACCACTGGGTCGATGCCACTGCTGGTGGACGTTTCGTCCCCGAGGGTATCACCAGCCCAGTAGTCAGCACTTCGGTGTTGACATGAATATCAATTGTATGGTCATTTTTATAAATTTTCTGTGTACAAAACTTTGAATTTTTCGAAAATCTAAGGATTTTCTTACGCCCAGGAGTAGATTACCTTAGCCGTATTTGGCACAACTTTTTGGAATTTTGGGTCCTCAATGCTCTTCAACTTTGTATTTGTTTGGCTTTTTAATTGTTTTGATCTGAGCGTCACTGATGAGTCTTATGTAGACGAAACGCGCGTCTGGCGTATTAAATTATAATCCTGGTACCTTTGATAACTATTTACACCACTGGGTCGATGCCACTGCTGGTGGACGTTTCGTCCCCGAGGGTATCACCAGCCCAGTAGTCAGCACTTCGGTGTTGACATGAATATCAATTGTATGGTCATTTTTATAAATTTTCTGTGTACAAAACTTTGAATTTTTCGAAAATCTAAGGATTTTCTTACGCCCAGGAGTAGATTACCTTAGCCGTATTTGGCACAACTTTTTGGAATTTTGGGTCCTCAATGCTCTTCAACTTTGTATTTGTTTGGCTTTTTAATTGTTTTGATCTGAGCGTCACTGATGAGTCTTATGTAGACGAAACGCGCGTCTGGCGTATTAAATTATAATCCTGGTACCTTTGATAACTATTTACACCACTGGGTCGATGCCACTGCTGGTGGACGTTTCGTCCCCGAGGGTATCACCAGCCCAGTAGTCAGCACTTCGGTGTTGACATGAATATCAATTGTATGGTCATTTTTATAAATTTTCTGTGTACAAAACTTTGAATTTTTCGAAAATCTAAGGATTTTCTTACGCCCAGGAGTAGATTACCTTAGCCGTATTTGGCACAACTTTTTGGAATTTTGTGTCCTCAATGCTCTTCAACTTTGTATTTGTTTGGCTTTTTAATTGTTTTGATCTGAGCGTCACTGATGAGTCTTATGTAGACGAAACGCGCGTCTGGCGTATTAAATTATAATCCTGGTACCTTTGATAACTATTGGCTTCAAATTTCAGGTTCATCTAACGGAAAATTGTTAACACTTTTAAACACTTAAGTGTCTTTTTCAATTGATTCAATTAGTTTACATGTATGTGAAAGATTTAAACTAATTTAGTCATTAAAAACGCTCCGATTCAACATTACAGTTGTTTTTCATTCGTTTGATGTGATTAAGAGTTTGATTTGTTTTGCCATTTATATGACTTTCTGTGTTGATTTTTGTCGAGCCTTCGACTTTAGTCGAAAAAGCGAGACTAAGTGATCCTACATTCCGCCGTCGTCGTCGTCGGCGGCGTCCACAAATATTCACTCTGTGGTTAAAGTTTTTGAAATTTTAATAACTTTCTTAAACTATACTGAATTTCTACCAAACTTGGACAGAAGCTTGTTTATGATCATAAGAAAGTATCCAGAAGTAAATTTTGTAAAAATAAAATTCTATTTTTTCCGTATTTTACTTATAAATGGACTTAGTTTTTCTGCGAGGAAACATTACATTCACTCTGTGGTTAAAGTTTTTAAAATTTTAATAACTTTCATAAACTATCCTTGATTTGTACCAAACTTGGACAGAAGCTTGTTTATGATCATAAGATAGTATCAAGAAGAAAATTTTGTAAAAATAAATTTCCACTTTTCCGTATTTTACTTATAAATGGACTTAGTTTTTTTGCCAGAAACAAAACATTCACTCTGTGGTTTAAGTTTTTAAAATTTTTATAATGTTCTTAAACTATCCTTGATTTCTACCAAACTTAGACAAAAGCTTGTTTCTGATCATAAGATATTATTCAGAAGTAAATTTTGTAAAAACAAAAATCACTTTTTCCGTATTTTACTTATAAATGGATTTTTTTACCAAAGCTTCTTTCAATCAAAAGACAGTATCGAGAGGGAAATTTTTATTGATGTTTTTCCTCATTTTTGTTGAGTCTGCGATTAACAGCAAAAGTAGGCGAGACACTGGGTTCCGTGGAACCCTTACGAATTTTTTTTTAGGAGTTTGGTATTTAATTTTTCACTAAAATATTTTTACATTTTGTCTTTTTAAAAAAGAAGTTACATTGAATAATTATTTTTGTCGATTCCACAGTTTTGTTATACTCATAAAAAGTTAAAAAAGGAAGCATTAGATTGTGTTTGTGACCGTATCTTAAAAAATTATAACATTTGTGACAACTTAACAAATGAATCGTTCCACTACACTTAAATCGATTTAAAATAAAGCAGGTGCGATTTATTTTTCTATTTGTCTTAAAGAAATACACTACGTTATTTTATGTTAAGGTCAAGGGTCATTTATATATACTTTCAAAGTTTTACCTGAAAAAATGAAATATTAAGAGTCGCCGAGTTTAAGTAGTGTATCTTTTAATTACATGTACAAGTATTGACAACTGCATTATTTGTAATATTACACGTATCATTCTAACAAATCGCCATGTGACTTTTTCAAAAATCGAATTTTAGATATAAAGCATTTTTCTGGGTTTTTTTTTTATACACCACTCTGTTATTTCAGAAGCAATGTTATGTATTGGCCTATTATCATGTACTATTTGATTTGTCGTAATTGGAAACACAAAAACATTAGAAAACAAGAAATGGATCCTTGAGAAAATTTATGAAAAGGGACGTTAAAAGAAAAATTAAAAGACCAGAAAACCATATTTATTGTTGATTACCTCGACGCATGGTTAAAATGACACATTCCAAATGTCTATTTTGAAGAACGATTTACTACAAATTCGTTGAAACACACTAATTTTTAAATGAGAAGATACAACTGTAAAAAAACAATATATATATATATATATGTTCATTCTCCAATATATGTAGCATACAATAATCTGGAAACTTTACACCGAATTAGTAAAATCGAAACATTTGATTCTGCTTTTACAGTTTTGGAAAAAGACCACGTCCTAGACATGCTACATGTAGACCCACTCGAACAGGGTAAGTTACAATGTCAAAAAAAATAAAGTTTAAATATTGTATACAAGATTTATAATTTTACTTGGAACATGTACTTCTAGTCTTTAGAACTGAGAAATATTGATGGTAATTGATCCTTACGTTTACATACATGTATATGAAATTATTATGTATATATATTATAATGACGTACTATGATGTTGAAAAGGTAAAAAAGATCATTTTTTTCAACTCAATTCAAATTTTGAAGCAAAAAAAGAATTGATTTTTTAATCTTTAAAAGCAAAGATTACATTTCAAAATAAAATTGCAACTTAGTTTGATCCTCAATGCTCTTCAACGTCGTTTTCGCTTTGCCTTTTACCGTTTTTGATCAACAGACACCAACTCTGATTAGTGTTGTTAAGACGGAACTCGTCTGGCGAACAAAATTATAAGCCACGAATCCTGAATGTAATTTTTTATATCCTTTTAAATTTGTAAGACCTATTGGGGTATCATAAGTTGAGTCTCTGAATGTTTTAAATGAAAAAAACTATTTAAATATAATACCCAGCAAATTTAACTGTGTAAACAAAATCATTAACCTTAAGGCATTTTAGATCTTTATAAATCGAAAAGACACCAGCATAGTTTTGAATACTGTTTTCGCACCAATAGTCGCGCAAAGGTTATGTTTGGCTCATATGAAATAAAGTTGATTGAATAGAAAACTAAAATTAAGATAATTGGTCCCTTTTTGTCACGTGATTGTTGGGGAAAATGGGGAAAAGTCGTTTAGAGACATTATTTTGCGCTAATAGGGTAGGATTTGGATGGATATACAATGCTCAAAATGTGTTAAAGACAGACAAGTTGTCAAATTAGTATAACAGTGGAAATACGTGTTATATCATCAATATGCCTCCGGGTGCGGGAGTTTCTCGCTACATTAAAGATCCATTGGTGTTCTTCGGCTGTTGACTGCTCTATGGTCGGGTTGTTGTCGCTTTGACACATTCCTCATTTCCTTTCTCAATTATATTTGCAATATCGATGTCAGTAGCATTAAAAAAAAAGTTGAAACCGTGACACCAATCTGGTCTGTCTTAATCGTCTTCAATCAAACAGTTAACCAAATTTGTTTTTTACAAGGACAATCCATTGAATTATCAATGATAACCTGATGTTGCACAACCTAAATCTAGCCAACTAATGCAAAGGAAAAAATGGGAGGGTGATTGGGCACACACATTCCTGAAATGACTATTTCTGTTGTTTTCTTCTTGAAACTGAAGGTAAAGTTAAGTTAAGCTACTTTTAATATAGGACATATGTTTTACCCCTCCGTTAATGTGATTCGAACACGCGATCTTTCCGCTGTGGGTTGGTAAAGCATACCCCTACACCACTGGAATCCTTAAAAAAATATTAACATTAAAATGTTAAAAAACTAAATAAAAACTTCATCCAGCTTGAATTTTTTTTTAGAAATTAAGTGTTGACATGATATCTTTTGTTGCCAAATGTATAATTTTACACAAATATGGGAGTAACCAGTTCTTATTCTCTTTTTCATTGACATATACATTTTCCTTCATCTAAACAAAAGTATTTTCAACTTTATTGTACCCTTGCACTTACAAAACCGTCCTCTGTCACATCTATTTCAACATCTCTAAATAAATCCTGATACCCGTATTGTTTTTCCTTTTTTCAATAAATTCTTTAATAAATGACAAAGAATTGTTGGTGCATTTAAAGTTTGGTTTTTGCGCTGGTACACTAAAAACTCCATTTTTAACTCTTGTACAAGTTAGAAATATTATTTTAATATATTTCTTTATAAAATCACTGCACAGTTATTAAAAACAAAAGTCAGAATTCCCTCCCAAAAGAACAGTTTTTTATAAACTTTGTTTAAATATTCAGTTAAAATTAGGTGAAAAAAAAAAGATTTTTTACAAACAAAATCAAATACATTTCAGTTAAAAACAGATTGAATATAAACAGATAAGGATAGAGAGTTGATCCACAATACATCTCTTAACTAGTATTCTGATGACTAATTTGAGCCTATATCCAGATGTGTACGTCAGCGAATGACGAGGAAACGAGACTTTTTGCCCAAAAATATGTCTTAAAATTTGCTTCTCCGGCAAGTTGTACCAGTATACAAGGGGTGGCTAAGTGCAATAAAACAGTGCAATAAAACGTAAACTTATAAAAATATAATCGCAATTTCTTTTGGTCAGAAAATATATTGACAAATATATTGACTGAACATGTACAGTAATTCAAAACGACTGTTAAATCTAAGTTATTGAAAATTTAAGATTTCTTATTAAAGTGAGTAGTTTGAACTAAATGTCATCGCATGATGGTCTTTTAATGGCAGTTGTTGTCCATTCGTTTGATGTGTTTTATCTTGTGATTTTGCCATTTGACTAAGGACTTTCCTTATTGAATTTTCCTCGGTGTTCAGTATATTTGTGATTTTGCTTTTTATGTTCCATATATACCATGACAGGAATATAACAGTTGTTTTTCAGTTGTGTGAGTTTGAGTGTTTGATATTGCCATTGTACGTTATGTAGGTCTTTAACGTCGTATTTTTTAGGGCTCTTAGTTTTGTTTTTATTTCAGCATTACTGTTTAGTATTTTGTGAAACACGTGTCAGCTTAAAAAAATATTAGCCTGGTATCTGTGATGATATTTGTATATCATTGAATGCATCATACTTAATAGAACTTACCTGAGTTTTCTAAACGAAAATAAATACATTTAGGAAAATACCCGTCGCAAATTCAAGTAGGAAAGTGGATATTTTAACATGAATATCAATTGGATGGTCATTTTTATAAATTTCCTGTAACAAAACTTTGAATTTTTCGAAATACTAAGGATTTTCTTATTCCAGGAATAGATTACCTTAGCCGTATTTGGCACAACTTTTTGTACTTTTGGGTCCTCAATGCTTTTCAACTTTGTACTTGTTTGGCTTTATAACTATTTTGATTTGAGCGTCACTGACGAGTCTTATGTAGACGAAACGCGCGTCTGGCGTACTAAAATTTAATTCTGGTACCTCTGATAACTAATTAGAGCCTTTATTCAATTTCGATATAATAATAAATGAGCACTTGCAAAATTAAAAATTACAATTTGAACTAATTAACGAGAATTGATAGCAAGCCTTATCCAACCATCACTCGGTGTTGAAACTTTTTCTCTTGTTCTCAACACTCTCATTGAATAATAAAAAAACCTTCAAACTTTAAAATCAGACATTTTATAATATAATCTACTTCTTTGATATCATGTATGTAAGAACGAATTTCTTTGTTTAAGTATATCAAAAGGAGGTCAAGGACAGCATGTTCAATGCATCTAATCATATTATCTGATTGTTCAGTTCTTGAGTTATTATTATCAACTTTCTACATTTGCGGTCATTCGCCTTTGTTCTGGGAGACAGAAAAGATCTTATGAGTTTTAACTGAAAACGCTCCCATTTCCCTCCTTTTTAGCAATAATATACATCATTATTATATATAGGACAATTTTTTTTTAAACATTAACGTAATTAACGACAATACTCATAGTAATGTTTATATACTTCGTATATTTTGGTGAGTTAATTTTTTCAACTCACCTTTATTTTTGTAATTTGTATGTTTATTATGTTGGGGTGTGGCACATTTTCAACCACACCTTTGCTAATTTAAGTCATTGTTTTTTATGCAGTTAAGATGTAAGTTGT
The DNA here is from genome assembly GCA_037788925.1 of Mytilus galloprovincialis. NCBI lineage: Eukaryota > Metazoa > Mollusca > Bivalvia > Mytilida > Mytilidae > Mytilus > Mytilus galloprovincialis. The sequence goes on from CM075333.1 coordinate 49,422,687, forward strand.
ATTTTAAATTAATATTTAAATAAATGACATTTTACCCAACTTGTGTTTATATAAATTATTTACAGCAAACATAGCTCACACTCTTTGATCTAAATAAATTATGATTAGTTTTCTAGTTGTTATCTGTGTCTAGGAACATAGCATATGTTTTTAACCATGCACGAAATATAAAATGTCTTACCTATGAAAATCGTCAATGACATAAAGAATACAGGCCAATCAGTTTTTGTATCCATTTTTCGCATTCTATGCACTCCACAATTATAATAAAAATAGTAAATAGGAGTATGAAATTATAAGTTAAGACATATAGACAGATAATTTATAGTTCATATAGTAGTGTTTTGGTGCAGTTGAAAAATGTAAAAAATACCTTATAAGTAGTGAACTGTAAGATTAATCTTCCATTTCCTTCATGAAGAAATGCATGTTCCAAGTCAGAAGCGTGACAGTTGTTTTGCATTTGTTTGATGTGCTTGGGCCTTTTACAAAAATTTTCGGAATGTTTGGTCCTCAATGGTCGTCAAATTTGTACATCAATTGACCTTTTGATTTTTTTCTTTAGAGCGAAACTGATTTGCCTTTATCTTAAGGTCAAGGGTCATTGGTTTGGTTTAAAAAAAAAAGTTTAACTGCACAATTAGAAACCTGTAGAGTCGCCGAATTCAAGAATTATGTCTGTTAATAACAAGATATTGAAAAACCACATTATTTGTCTAAGTCCACATATCACTCTAAAGAATCGCTCAAATAGAATTTCAGAAATAAAGCATGTTTCTAATTTTTGAAAACTGCTATACTTTTATACAGAGCAATATAATGTTAAAGGACCATTATCATTTTTTCGGTTTTGAAAACATTAAGAATGGAAAAAGGAAATAGCCCTTTATTACACGTACAAAACGTGCTTTTCTTGATTTGTTGTAATCGGAAACACTCAAACACAAAACATTAGAAGACAAGAAACAATGAGGAGATTTTTAACCGACAGGAACATTAAAAGAGAAATAAAATGCACCAAAGACCACATACTGTGGTTGATAATTTTTGACTCATGGTAAACAATGACACATAGCGAACATCAATTCTAAAGAACTGTTTACTACAAATTCGTGGAAACACAACAAATGTTAAATAAGAAGAAACACATATTAGTTTAATCTTTAATAAGGCATGTAATACGCAGGATACTTTACATATAATAATTTAGAATAAAACATTGGATTCTTTTTTACAGGTCCAAAAAAGGATAAGTTACAATGTAATTGATGAATTGTTATGTTGTATACAAAATAAATAATTTTACTTTGACCAAGTACCTTAAAATAAAATTGAGAATGGAAATGTAGAGTGTAGCAAAGACACGACAACCCGATCAACCGAAGAACAAAAACAGCCTAAGGCCACCAATGGGATTTTAACACAGCTAGAAAGTCCTGCACCCTTAGTCGTTAATCTTTGTAACTGAGAAATACTGATAGAAATTAATAATGAAGTATAAATAATATATATATGAAATATGCATATTATGACTTACATGATGTTGAAAATTTGAAGCCTCAGTCACCCTTTACCGGATAGCATGAACGGACGCCTAACGGATGAAAATAAAAGTTGTCCGTTGACAAAATTGTTATCTGTTTGGAGTCCGTTGATGTGCTGACCGAATAAAACGGACGCGTAACGAATGCATAACGGACACACACCGGAAATGCAACGTACGAGAAACGGAAACGACAAGACAGAACGGATGTCGAACGTACATCCAACGGACGAGTGCCGCATAAAACAAACACCTAACCGAAGCGTACAGGATAAAACGGATGAACAAGAAATACAGAAAATTTAAAGGCGACAATAATAATACATGTAACTTGCATAAATATTCAAAATGTTTCTGTGTAACTGGTTTGGGTTTGTTCTTCAAATTGACACCAAAAGGTAGTGTTTGGCCTGAATAAGCGCTGCTTGATAGTGAAGACATGCACTTACTTTAAGATCGATTATGAAAAATAAGAATTCATGACACGTAAAAAATCTGCCATACCAATAATTGTTATTTCTGACGCGAAATTTTCAATCGGCCTTTATCCGTTTTAGATCCGTTCATCGTCCGTTTTATCCGATATACGTCCGGTAGAAGTCCGTTTCACATTCGTTCGACATCCGTTTTATCCGTTAAACGTCCGGTAGACGTCAGTTGGGGAATTTGTCTACGTGACCTCCAACGGATGTATAACGGACAAGTAATGGATACGAAACGGACGAGTACCGTACAAAACGGACGCCTAACGGACGTTCAACGGACATTTTATCCGTTGGACGTCCGTTCAAAGTTTTGAACATGTTCAAAATTTACCACCGGACAGAACAGACGTCGACGGATAAAACGTGCGCTAAACGGATATGAAACGGATATGGAAGGACGTCTAACGGATAAGAACGGACGTTTAACGGACATAAACGGATTGAAAAAAAGTTATCCGTTAGACGTCCGTTCGAGCTATCCGGTAAGGTGTGACCGAGGCTTAAAAAAGATAAACTTATTTCAATTCAATTTGAAAGTGAAATGACCAGAGCATTATAATAAAATACTATAAAATCAAAATAACAAATTTTGCTATATTATTTGACCCACAATGCTCTTCAACTTCGTACTTCATTGGGCCTTTTCACGTTTTTGGTTCGATCGTCAATGATGAGTACATAATTATAATGAAATCCTTAATGTAGATTTTTTTATATCCTCATATATATCAGACCTATTTTGTTTTCATAAGTTAAGGCTCTGAATGAATTAAATTGTTGCAATATTTTTTTATTTTATAGCTTTTTACAGCAGAGTATACTAGTACATGTAGTACATTTTTATTTTTAAAAAACCCATCTGAGTTTGAACAATACAAAAACACAGTTACACGATGCTTGTATGGTTCGTAATAAATTTCCTGAATTGAAAAAAAAACTGCATATGAAACCTTCCCTGACATTAAATGGTCCTAACTTTTGTTTTGTTGTACATAAACATGTATTCTCGTGCTAAAATATTATCGATTGATTGTTGTTTGCTTTTTTTCCAAGGGCATATACACCGTGTATCACCAGTACACCGGATATAGGTACTAACCAAGCGGGCATGATCGTTTTTTACCTTACAAGGTAACGAAGATCTTTGTTTTGCTTTATCAATACTCAATGTACATTTCTCAACATTTGAAATTCCTGCTCCTAAATAATTTTTGCATCGATTTTTTCCTATTCATAAAACAACTTTGATATTCAATTATCCGAGACAACGTGGGGCCAAATGACATACAAATATATAAAGTAAGAAATATTTTATTTGGCAAAAGTACAAAATTGTACGGCCACGGCTTGACAAAGAATGGGACTGCCGAGAAACATAATTGGCAAGTCCCTAGTATATATAATTAAACCTTATAGTCCATTCCTTATTCCTTATTTCCACATTATTGTCCATTCCTTATTCCTTATTTCCACATTATCGTCCATTCCTTATTCCTTATTTCCACATTATTCTTATTCCTTATTTCCACCTTATTGTTATTCCTTATAATGTCATTTCCTTATATATCAATATAATATCCTTATTAACATTATTGCTTCCAAAATATATCGGATGCTGGCCCTGGGAAACAGAAGCTCAGCGGATACATAATTCCATTATAAGAAGCATAATATATTTGTAGATGTTGTGTCGCTATTTTCGCCATTAAATGGTCGGAGTCTTTGTCTGAAGCCGTGACGAAGGATTGGGATTACAATGGTCGGAGTCTTTGTCTGAAGCCGTGACGAAGGATTGGGATTACAATGGTCGGAGTCTTTGTCTGAAGCCGTGACGAAGGATTGGGATTACAATCGGAATAAGCTACCAGTCATTTCAACCTGAAAAATAGAACAAAAACAGCAGAAAAACGAACAACATGATATAACATAATATAACATTTAACACATGTATATTAACTACATTTTAGGAGTATATATGTCTTTAATCTAAGTGGTGGGTGGGTGGGTAACTTTTGAAACAAACATTAGTTAATTCATACGGAACCCAATATTTTGCGTCTTCCCTCTGCTGTATCGTACGTGGTAAAGAAAGAATGATGACGTCACAGTTATCAAGGTTAAAATAATTAACGTGACTCATAATACATAACAAGTTCCACCACGTGTTCAAAGCGGGACAACTCCCAAAACGTAAGCCCACTTTCCTCCGATAACCGGATTTATTCTTCATAGGAATAAATCTTATTATCCGAGACAACGTGGGGCCAAATGACATACAAATATATAAAGTAAGAAATATTTTATTTGGCAAAAGTACAAAATTGTACGGCCACGGCTTGACAAAGAATGGGACTGCCGAGAAACATAATTGGCAAGTCCCTAGTATATATAATTAAACCTTATAGTCCATTCCTTATTCCTTATTTCCACATTATTGTCCATTCCTTATTCCTTATTTCCACATTATCGTCCATTCCTTATTCCTTATTTCCACATTATTCTTATTCCTTATTTCCACCTTATTGTTATTCCTTATAATGTCATTTCCTTATATATCAATATAATATCCTTATTAACATTATTGCTTCCAAAATATATCGGATGCTGGCCCTGGGAAACAGAAGCTCAGCGGATACATAATTCCATTATAAGAAGCATAATATATTTGTAGATGTTGTGTCGCTATTTTCGCCACATGGTCGAATTCAGTGGCTATGCCAAGAGTTATTGGACACTGAGTTCGACCACCGCCACAAATGCGGTAGCGACACAACACACCCGCCGTGACCGTACTTTTAAATGACCACACACATATATTTATATTTAGATTACCCTGTAATGAAATAAGAAAAAAAAAAACAATTGCCCACATGAGATAAAGTAACGCCGTCAGATGTGAATATATCGGGCTTATTATATATTTCAGGCTATTTTATGTAACAACCTCCCAATTGTATATATAGCTAAGCGGCAAAGGTGTACATTCTTGTGGCTGCTTTATTCATGCTTATTGGTTTTTACCATATCTCCGATTCAAAATGAAACTGAATCCATTATTCCTACATGTATTCAAACTTTTAAAACTTAGAACACATGAACACTGGTACTTGTCACCAAAGTCAGAGAATAAGGAGACTTTAACCTTTGGTCTTTGCATTTCATATTTTTAACAAATAAATTAGACAATATTCTAGTTTAGTTTCTGTTATTTCTATACATGTACCATGACAACATTGATCCGTTTTTGAGAATGGGATAAAAATAATAGCCAAATTTTTCAACGTGATCTTTCTTTACGGATAACAGTTAGCTGTCCTATAAACCCATTTAATTTGTTTCAAGTGACATATAAGCAATAAATATAGTTGCATGCAATAAAAATGCCTTAAGTGATTCTAAAAGTGGTGGCCAAATGATATCATAATTATACAATTTACGGAACGCTTCGAAAGCCACTAGACATGTACACTATGTTTCTGATGTATCTACTTGATACAAATCAAAAATACTAAAAAGGAACAATTTACAGACACTGTGTCCTATCAATGTAACTTCTTGATACAAACTAAATTATCCTTAAAATACACAATTTACAGACACCGTGTCCTATCAATGTATCTACTTGATACAAACTAAATTATCCTTAAAATACACAATTTACAGACACTGTGTCCTATCAATGTATCTACTTGATACAAACTAAATTATCCTTAAAATACACAATTTACAGACACTGTGTCCTATCAATGTATCTACTTGATACAAACTAAATTATCATTAAAATACACAATTTACAGACACTGTGTCCTATCAATGTATCTACTTGATACAAACTAAATTATCCTTAAAATACACAATTTACAGACACTGTGTCCTATCAATGTATCTACTTGATATAAACTAAATTATCCTTAAAATACACAATTTACAGACACTGTGTCCTATCAATGTATCTACTTGATACAAACTAAATTATCCTTAAAATACACAATTTACAGACATTGTGTCTTTTCAATGTTTCTACTTGATAAAAACTAAATTATCCTTAAAAGACATAATTTACAGACACTGTGTCATATCAATGTATCTACTTGATACAAACTAAATTATCCTTAAACGACACAATTTACAGACACTTTGTCTTATCAATGTATCTTCTTGATAAAAACTAAATTATCCTTAAAAGACACAATTTACAGACACTGTGTCCTATCAATGTATCTACTTGATACAAACTAAATTATCCTCATAAGACACAATTTACAGACACTGTGTCCTAACAATGTATCTACTTGATACAAACTAAATTATCCTTAAAAGACATAATTTACAGACACTGTGTCATATCAATGTATCTACTTGATACAAACTAAATTATCCTTAAACGACACAAATTACGGACACTGTGTCATATCAATGCATCTACTAGATACAAACTAAATTATCCTTAAAAGACACAATTTACAGACACTTTGTCCTATCAATGTATCTACTTGATACAAACTAAATTATCCTTAAACGACACAAATTACGGACACTGTGTCATATCAATGCATCTACTAGATACAAACTAAATTATCCTTAAAAGACACAATTTACAGACACTTTGTCCTATCAATGTATCTACTTGATACAAACTATATTATCCTTATCAGACACAATTTACAGACACTGTGTCATATCAATGTATCTACTTGATACAAACTAAATTATCCTTAAAAGACACAATTTACAGACACTTTGTCCTATCAATGTATCTACTTGATACAAACTATATTATCCTTATCAGACATAATTTACAGGTACTGTGTCATATCAATGTATCTACTTGATACAAACTAAATTATCCTTAAACGACACAATTTACAGACACTGTCCTATCAACATATCTACTTGATACAAACTAAAATATCCTTAAAAGACACAATTTACAGACACTGTGTCATATCAATGTATCTACTTGATACAAACTAAATTATCCTTAAAAGACACAATTTACACACACTGTATCCTATCAACATATCTACTTGATACAAACTAAATTATCATTAAAAGACACAATTTACAGACACTGTGTCATATCAATGTATCTACTTGATACAAACTAAAATATCTTTAAAAGACACAATTTACAGACACTGTGTCCTATCAGCATATCTACTTGATACAAACTATATTATCCTTAAAAGACACAATTTACAGACACTGTGTCTTATCAATGTATCTACTTGATACAAACTATATTATCCTTAAAAGACACAATTTACAGACACTGTCCTATCAACATATCTACTTGATACAAACTATATTATCCGTAAAAGACACAATTTACAGACACTGTCCTATCAACATATCTACTTGATACAAACTATATTAACCTTAAAAGACACAATTTACAGACATTGTCCTATCAATGTATCTACTTGATACAAACTAAATTATCCTAAAAAGACACAATTTACAGACACTGTGTCCTATCAACATATCTACTTGGTACAAACTATATTATCCTTAAAAGACACAATTTACAGACACTGTCCTATCAACATATCTACTTGATACAAACTGTATTATCCTTAAAAGACACAATTTTCAGACACTGTGTCCTATCAACATATCTACTTGATACAAACTATATTATCCTTAAAAGACACAATTTACAGACACTTGTGTCCTATCAACATATCTACTTGATACAAACTATATTATCCTTAGGGTGCTATAAACAGTTTCGTATAAAAAACTAGGGGTTATTCCCCGACTAAAAATAACCATGGAGGGAAACCCCTGTTTATTTACTCAATTGGTGAAAAAGTATCATGTTTTTTGTATTTGATTGTAAAAATTAGTTAATTAGCTTTCAATTAAAACAGGTTGAATGATTGAAATAATTTTGAAAATTATATTAACTTTACATGTTTTGAGGGGAGACAACACTGTAAACATCCTATTTTTTTGGCAGTGAAAATTGAAAACTTATTTGCAGCCACTGTAGCTCTTTTCAGAGCAGGAAACCGTACCCTGAAACAAGATTTTTTTGAAAGGCCAGGTAAAAACCTACAAATTTCATACAGTTTTGATTATGTAAAATGTGCATGGATCATGTCTTCATGGGTGTGCACATGACCTGGTTTCAAGTTTTTTATGTTCAAATTAGACCTTTTTTCCCCCATGTTCATTGGATGGAATATTTTTAATATATTAAAAGTACACATTATTTTTATTTCATTATAAACTAGAGAACATTCTGATTCCAGTGATATCTAGTTTTATACAAGTATCTTTATTAATCAGTCCACCACTAAGGGTCACTTATGCATGGTCCCTCAAAATGTGACGTCATAGAAAAAAACTGTTGATTGCACCCTTAAAAGACACAATTTACAGACACTGTCTTATCAACATATCTACTTGATACAAACTATATTATCCGTAAAAGACACAATTTACAGACACTGTCCTATCAACGTATCTACTTGATACAAACTATATTATCCTTAAAAGACACAATTTACAGACACTGTCCTATCAACATATCTACTTGAAACAAACTATATTATCCTTAAAAGACACAATTTACAGACACTGTCCTATCAACATATCTACTTGATACAAACTATATTATCCTTAAAAGACACAATTTACAGACACTGTGTCTTATCAATGTATCTACTTGATACAACTATATTATCCTTAAAAGACATAATTTACAGACACTTTGTCCTATCAATGGATCTAATTGATACAAACTAGATTATCCTAAAAAGACACAATTTACAGACACTGTGTCCTACCAGAATATCTCCTTGATACAAACTAAGTTATTCTAAAAAGACATAGTTTACAGACACTGTGTCATAACAATGTATCCGCTTGATACAAACTAAATTATCCTAAAATGACACAATCTACAGACACTGTGTAAATATTCGTCCTGATAGATATGCCTGAAATATTTGCCACTGGACATTAAGCAACCAACAATCAATCAATCCTATTAAAATATCAACTTAGTACAGAGAAAATTTGTGGTCTAATAAATTATCTGAATTAATGAAATAAATATTGGAATACCCTTTAACAAGCATTGTAATAGTAAGTTCAAACAGAAACTAGAAGATTTCTACAAAATTAAATTAAATTTGAACTATCTAAGATAAAAGATGGAAACTGTGGTTAACTTTTTATTTATCACTAAATTAAGAATAAGTGCACACTCATTATCAATAGAAACTGGTAGGTATGCAAGACTAACAATACCCTCTAATGAGAGATTTTGTAAATTTTGCACTGGAAACACGGATACACAAAATATTTTAACATGTATGTATTCGGTTAAGTAAGGTGCATCTTCTAAATGTACACCAACATAAATACTTATGTAAATAAGGAAAGCATCTATCCATGTGTTAATATCAGTAATCTTTTTACTTAGTTTAGTTTGGATAATCAGCTGTCCATTTGTATCTACTGTTCTGTGCCTGAATTTGTATTAAAGCAATATATACCTAAATCTACATATTCACCATTAATTATTTTGTTCCGAGTTTTGTGAAACATTTAAACATAGATTATCATTTGCACTAGTTATTGGCAAATATTAGAACTTTGTGTTATACCTGTATTCGATTGTTGCCTTTCATTGACTGAGTCAGGAGATGTAACACTAACAGTAGCTGGAGAGTGAATAAGGGCATTGCCATTGACAATCTGGACAACTTCATTCCTAAGTTCTGGAGTCATCATACTACATGTAGCTAAAACTTGCGTGGAAGTATGCTGTCCAACGACATTGCTAGATCTGTTTCCCAACGGTGTCGGTACGCCCCTCTGATGTACCCTTTGCCTTTGGCTGCATTTATAAGGACTTTTAAAGGGCCTTTGTGACATACGATATGCTTTCCCGATTTCCATAAGATGTTTGGTTTTTAAAACTGAAAAATTACTACAATAATATTAGTGAAACGACCGTTGAAAAGTTATAATATCTATACAACTCGTCTAAACATCAACCCAACAATGTTAGATCTGTATATTTTATAAACTTCATACATTTATTCATTATTGGTTTCTCTTTAAATTGCTTGCTGTTTAGCAGATGAAACATTTCATATAACGATAGTTTTAAAATCGCAGACGTCCATGCGACACGTGTCTTTAAAACCATGTGCGCAGTTTTTATCTGAAATTACGGGTCTGTTAAAATTTCTATTTTTGGAAATATAATTCATGATTTCCACTGAATTAAACCAACAATTAAAAATTTACAATGAAATATTTAGAAACTCTTTACAGAAGAAACAACAAAAGATATAAAATCTTTAACACTATTTTATACTGGATCAAAACCATGTGCTTTTCCTATCTTTCAAACTTTCCGAACCTTTTCAGTAAAATAAGATTTTTTGAAAGACATCCATTTCATATACCAAATCAAAGAAATATTATTAACTTTTGAAACAAACATTTAATTCATACGGAACCCAATATTTTGCGTCTTCCCTCTGCTGTATCGTACGTGGTAAAGAAAGAATGATGACGTCACAGTTATCAAGGTTAAAATAATTAACGTGACTCATTATACATAACAAGTTCCACCACGTGTTCAAAGCGGGACAACTCCCAAAACGTAAGCCCACTTTCCTCCGATAACCGGATTTATTCTTCATAGGAATAAATCTTAATAAGTACAATTAACTTGTTCATGTGCAAATACAGCCCGTAACAGAGTAGTGATCGAATTCGCGTTTCTTTACCGTCAGAATAAGTTACGTTATCGACAAACTTATTTCAGAAGTGACATAATTTAATTTTCTTCATCGACAAAATATTTCATGTCCAACGTGTAAGTTTTCATTGTTTAAGTAGAATTTTTATTTTAACACATGTACAGTCAAACATTTTTTTATAATTAACCTCTGTCATTGGCATTTTCATTTTAACGGTAAAGGATCAAATACGGGATCTCCGAAATTTCTATCATTTGTTACGAGGAAATCATTATTCAATCGAACATATGTCTTTGTTCACGACACATATTATACAAATATAGCCTTTGTATGAGGTCGATACAAGGATATATTGACCTGAAAGAAGTATATTGACTGAGGACGAAGTCCGAGGTCGATATACTTCTTTGGGTCGATATATCCTGTATTGACCTCATACAAAGGCTATATTTGTTATATTATTAATTTCCGACCATGTTTGTATGTTTGTATCAAAATCGTCATTTAGGTTTGTTGGAACTTTATAGATATTACATTGTCTCCTTGACAATAACAACATATTAGTTGTTATTTCATTTACTTTTTTTTTGGACATCTTATGTATTCGAAGATTTTTTTTCGTCAAATAATCGATCACAGATATCATTTGTTTCAAAACGTTAAACAATATCCTGAAATTCATTACATGACGTCACAAAGTATATCGGTTTTTAGATATTCTAAAAACAAACCGTGCAATATGCTTTTTGCCGGTCAATATGCTTTTTGCTATCCGCCGTTTTCTCACTACCTTCGAAAATATAGTTTAACATGTGACTATCCCTAAACGAATCAAATTTGTTAAAATATACGAATTAATAATATTATGAAATACAAAGGAGTTGAAATGATCAAATACTTTCGAACTGACGGAAACAAAAATACATATCTAGAATGTGTGTTCTGTCATAAACAATGGTTTCGTCGTGCGAATCGACGAGATCATGTTACATGTAACTGATCTTAGCTGTAGAAGCAGTTGGTGCGACCTCGATAAAATCTTTATCAATTTAATATAAGCGATAAATATTCATGACTACAATGATAATGAATTTATTGGAGTCACATCCACTGTTTCTACTGTAAACATGAACTCGTCGGTTAGTGCAATGAAGACACTTTTAAGGATTGAGATTGTTGGTTTATTCTTTACAACTTCGAGGTATTAAAATTATTTCAGTGTTTATTTAAAGTTAAATTTATTTTCAAAGCTCTTCTGTTTAAAATTGTCGAAACTTCCGTTTAAGATTTCTGTGGTAAACTATTTATTCTATAGTTAGGACCATTTTATAATAAATACCCTTTTGTACAAGAATACTTTCTTTATAGAAGTATAGATCTGCTGGTTATAGATTTTTTTTTTATAACTTTCATTATTGTGACGACGCGCTATGAAATTCAGATTAATTTATAAATGAAGTTGTATATAAATTTTTGTTCATAAACACAAATCTTTTAAACAGTTCGACGTTGAGTTCAATGTTACAGTAGTATGTTTACTGTAAGTTACTAAGCTTGGCCCTATTCATCTGTCATTTATGGAAACTAATTCAACACTTTCTGAGACATTCATTTTTATTTCACCATCAGACATGGAGCTACATTTGTAACTAAAGGAAACTCTCAAATTAAAGAAATTTGACATGATATACTGAAAATTTCTTATAATCAATTAAACGACTGCTTTTCTTAGATATGTGATATTTCATGGTCAAACTTTTTCATTGTTAACGGACATTTTGAGATTTTTTATTGTAAAAAAATGGTGTTTTTTTTAAAGAAATCAACATTCAAAATTTAGAACTTCATGAACATGTACAAGAAGCTGAATTATTGCACATCTATGTGCTACTTAAAATTGTACTTCGATCTGTTGCGTCCTCAAAATGTTATGACCGTCCTAAGATTTAATGTACGGAAATGTTTCGGTAAATTAAATTCAAATCCGAATTGAATGTTTATGACACACAAAAAGAGAAACCAGAATCTCTTGATGACCAAACGTATGTACACGTTGGGGCGATTTAGAGCTTTTCAGAAGGAGTGTGATTCCACCCTTGTTGAAAGCCTTGTGGAGACCTCTAGATTTTTAAATTCCCTCCGTTTTTCTCATGGATGGAGTGTGGTCTCTCTGTAAATTATCCCATCTCTTTTCATTTTCCTATTTACCGAAGGTTCCATGTGAAAATTTCCATTGGATCATATCTGTTAAACTAAATGTACAAAACAGGCTCAAGAAAAAGCGAAATTTCTTTTTCAAACCCGAACTAGAAATCCATTTTTTTCTAATAGAGCACCTTACATTATCGTCAATGGAGTTCAGGCATGTGAAAAATTATATAATCATACACAAGAAAGAAACCCTGAACAGGCTTTCAGCAATAATTTTTACCTATTTAATATTAAGTAAATATTAACATGTACATGTATTTGATAAAGTACAGATATAACAAAGAAACTGCCCGGTGTCCGACGTAAGAGTACACTTTTTACTGCACGCGTAGTCGGGTGCGTTCACTACGAGGACACTTGTACTCAACTACGCGTGAAGTATGAGTACAGAATCAACAAAATTTTCCCGTTTAAACTGTACTAGAAAAAAGTTTGGCATGTGAAACGGACGAAGACATATTCTAACAGAAGTACAAATACCAGTCCTCCCTTTTGTGTATACATATGAGAAAACATTTCAAAGTTATAGATTGAATTCAAATCCATCATACATACGGTGCACATTGTAGTCCGAAAAAATAAAGGACTTCATTCCTATCAAACACCTTTTTAATTGTTTATCAGTATATTTCTTTTAGTTTTGGGTGAAATTGTAAAGGAAATAATACTATCAAGACGTCCTTCCATAAATCTTTTTTTTTCTGTTCTGACTTTGAAGAAATGACTACTTTTTGCCTAATCGAAATGGTGCATGGACATATTTTGTTTCATATTTTTAGAATTATTTTCAATATTATCGGTATTAAACTTGATTATCGACACACGAAAGTTTGTTAGCATTGGCAATCTTTTTAACGGTAAAGTACCAATAGTACGGTCACTACTCAATTAAGTTTGTCGATAACGTAGCTAATTTTGACGGTAATGCCCGCGTCACACTGTCCCGATTTTTACGCCGATGGCAACACGATAATGGAAATTTTCAAAATCGGGACTAATCGTATCCAGATCGGGCTATTCGTAGTGCCATCTTTATCCATCGTAGAACCATCGGCAACTTTTTCTAGCCTTCGGGAACAACTTCGGGAAGGGTTCTAAATTTTTTAACATGTTAAAAAATTCCGGAAGGTGCGTCCGATGTTGAGGGTTCGTATTGAGTTCGTATCACCATCCTCACCATCGTATTGTCACCGGGAATGCATCTTTGCACATCGTATTGCATTCGTGTTTCCGTCGTTTCCATCGGGCAGTTTTGACATTACGATGTCTACACGAATGAATCCCGAAGATACCCGAAGGTCTTACGATGGCAACACGACTTCGTGAAGACCTCGTAATCCCGTCGTGTTGCCATCGAATAAAAGTACGAAGGCGACAAGATGGAACTACGACGGCAATAAATCCAGCTAAATATAAGTTAATTTTCGCGCTAAAGTACATTTAAAGTGCCATGCGCGATATGCACTGGTCAGTCTAATACGACAGTTAAGAAAGACGTTCACAAAACATGGAGCTCATATCATATGATTCTATGAGAACACGAAAGGCGACAGCGTTGTTTCTATTAATTCAAATGGAACAAGAAGAGCAGCTATATATATTACAGGCTCAGGATTTTCTTTTACAAGTAAAATATTATTTTTTGTCAATTTTTCATATCAAGTAACATAATGAAAATCATAAACGCGCCTCGTACACCAACACTGCAGGTACGCGTATATAGGGAAACCAACTTTTTCTTCATTATTCTGATTTTTTATGTATCGTCTGAGTTGTTGTCACACGAATGTTTACTCCATAACCATTTTGTTAACTATATGTCATATTTTGCCGCATTTGTTTCTTTCCCCTCATCCTTCTTTTTGTCTATATTATTATGATATTCTCCTGGAAAGAGCTCTTTTTGAATAAAAGGGATCAACGAACCCATTACCTTACCTTTAAGATAGATCAGTAAACATGGGCATAATTATGGGTGATTATTCAGACTAGTGCACACATTTTACAGTTTAAACAAGGCAATGCCGCGCGTGGCATCCCCTCGTATGTAACATATTGGGGACAAATATGGACACTATATTTGTAAATGACACATGCAGAAAATGGTAAATTGGATATGCATATTTGATACATAAACTATTTTTTTTAGAAATCAACCAAAACATTCAATAACTGGAAATACCTTTAATATTGTCTTTAGAACCAGCAGGTAAAAAAATGAGCAACCAATTTCCTGTGTATTATGCTATTTCAATGAGAAAAAAACAAGTCCATCTGCATGACCTTGACCTTTGGCCTTGAACGTAAAAAATGTCAGATCATTACAAGGAGGAACAATATACCAAATGTGGTTAAAATCTTTTGAAGCATATTGGTTTTAGAGTGTCCACAAGGGTGATATTGCCTTGTATTACAACTGCCACTGTAACCTTGACCTTTGAACTTTAAAGTCAATAGCGCTTAAGATATTCTTAACGAGTAACACCATACCAAGTTTTGAGCATTTTGGTTCTAGACTGTCCATAACAATTTTATCTACACGCAACTTACATGTAGTAGGCGAGGGGATAATAAACTAAGTTTTATAAGAATTAGACAAAAAGATCGATTTCCCGCCATGCATGGCAGACTTGTACAGAAACGATTAGTTGTCGAAATTCTGTTGGTATCTTTTAGACATCGTATGACCATCGCGCCATCATCGTAATCCATCGTGTAGCCTTTGTAATCCATCGTGTAGCCTTCGTGACCCATCGTGTAGGCTTCGGCTGATATATGAAGCTTAAATACCCGCCTTCGGTTACCTTCGTATGTCCATCTTTTGATATCGTATATAATTTCGGCACCATCGTATAGACTTCGTTATTCATCGTACTTGCTTCGGTCACTTTTTGGTATTTTAACGAGATCGGGACCAACTTCGTACGAACTTACAATTTTCGCATTCGGGTGTCCATCGTATATAAAAATCGGGACAGTGTGACGCGGGCATAAAGAAACATCAATTCGATCACTTCTCTGTTACGGGCTGTAGTTGTGAAAGTCAACCCCCACTTTCAATTTCGATACAGTTGTTGAGACATTTACATGTTTTATCTGACAGAAACCTAATACAGGACAACAGTAATAGTTACCAATCATAAACCTACCCTTGATTACTCATTCCTTGAAACTGTTTGGGTAATAAACGAGTATATAAATAAAGTTTTAATGTACGGTGTACAACAACTTAACTATGCACCGTACATAAAAATTTATGTGGTCAGCTAAACACCGTACACAACGCTTCTTTAGGGATAAAATATCGAATAATGACATATGTATGAAAGATTTCAATGCCAATTATTGAAACAGCTATACTTATTACACACACACATTGACCTCCTATCAGAAAAAGAGTTGCAATGAATATAGAATTATATCGGATGAGACGAGGGCCAACTTCTTTTACAAGTATTTGCACATACTTTTAGTAATCCCTCTTGTTTGGGAAAATAATGAGACATCTCTAATCATCAACCTACGACCAAATCATTTCTTAAAACAGCAATTATGTTTAGATTGAAGTACACATTGATATTATGTGAACAAAACAAAGATTTTTCGTTACCGTGTAAGATCAAAATCGCTCACGTCCGCTTGGTTAGTACCTATATCCGCTGTACGATGATACACGGTGATATATTGCATGCATGCTTAGGGCGAAACAATTAACCAATAAATAACATAATTTTATTTTGAGTAAGGTTGGCCGGCGGGGATATGTAGGAGTGGAATCAGACTACTACTGGTAATTATGGGTCAACGTTTGAAATTATATAGAAACTTAGCATTGAAAGTGGATACCTGAACAACCTCAAACAGTAGTTAAGAGGATTGTTGAACCCTTAGGGCTGTATAGCTAGTCAAGGTCGTTAAAAACTTTCATTTGTTGCTGAACATGTGACGATTATTGACAATCTCTGTAATACCTTAAGCATTAACATCTTCCTTCTGACCGCCATTTAAAATAATAGTATATGAATTCCAAAACCAAATACCATTTACATTTACTAATAAAAGTGTATCAATTTTGAAAGATGGCATAAAAACTTAGGGTTTACGTGTTGGGGAACGGTTGAAGGGCAACATTGTTATGTTTGTCGAACAGTCCCTATTCTTTGGTTATCCTCTTTCTGCAGCAATTATTGGATTATTTTTAAAGGATAGAAACCTTTTACAAAATTGGTTTTGATATTTGATGGAAGGTGGGAAAAGAGATACGCTGAAAAAAATTGGTCAGTTGTTTGCAGAATATGTGTGCTTAGCCCATGTAGCCTATATGTTGAAAAAGATGTGGTTAATATACGAAAAAGTATAAAGTTAAGTCTATATAAGGTACGAAAATTTCTGAAAACTGATATTTTTGTTTAGACCATCTTAGGTGGACGTGGGTAAAATATATTGCAATATTTCTCTCCAAAATGATAAGTTTGCAACGCGTCTTATATGTAAAGTTTCTCGTTTTTCTGAAAAATGTGCTATTTGTATATGATTGTAAACATTCTCGGTCAATTGCGAAATATATTTTGAAAAGTAAGAACCTGTCAAATCGAACATGTCATACCTTATGAACCATATGATAAACTCGTCCTGTCGATGGTCATTTTAATGTATACATGCGTAGAAACGGAAATACAACATAACCTCATTTTTGTTTTAATTATATTTTGAAGACTACATTATTCAGAAAAGGAACTTTCAAGCAATTAAAAAATTACAACTTATACAGTACATAAATGAGTTAACATTTTGTTCTTGAAATTTCAGCATGAAAGAAAGACAAAAAAAAAAACAACTCGAAAATAAAGCATAAATGAGTACTAATTATTTCTTAGAAAATATTTAGCTTCAAATCAAGAGTTGCCATCCCTGTCTTTATTTCAACAATACGTTGTGATAAAATTTCACGTTTTGACATACTTCATGGAGTTTACCTCAACAGGTTAAAGTGAAGACATCATAACTTCATTCAATCGAGTTGCGTAAAATTCAATACCATTGACCATAGTGGGAAATTGCGTTTGGAAAAAAATGACTGATTATTAATAGATTTTTTGTAATTACTATAAAATATTGATATTTAATAAAGATTACAATCCGTTATGTCTGCATTGGCAAAGGATTCAATGTCTCATTAGTGTTTTAAAGCAGAATACATTTTTGTCTGCTAACCTCAACAACAAATATTTGATTTTGTTTAAAAGATGATTTTTTAATACAAAAAACACGGATACGTAGAAATACTAAAAGAGAAATCTTTCTGATTAATTCAATTGTATTGTCAAATATTTTTTTAGTGAACCATGGTATTGGAAATGTCAATTCCCACTTAACATCTTATCGCACACTATAGTGCCAATAGATAAAGTATCATACCAAGATATAATTATACACATAAAAACGTAGACAAAGAAAAGTAAAGAAAACGAAATCTCAAAACTGACCATTGCCCTTCTCACCACTCGCTTCCTTTCTATTACACTTTTTAGCTAACGCGGTTGTGTAGAAAGCACAATGAAACACAAAGAGATTAAAATGGTGTACGCAAGACACGATTTTCGTATCAACTAATTAGTGATGCTCTGATTAAAAATAAAATATGAAGTTTATGAGCAATACGTTTAGGTGCAAAGAATATCCTTAGTGTTTCACTTCCATTTCTTTAATCATGACATTGTCGATAAAACAATGTAGAAATCTAACCAGAATTAGGGCTCTAAGAAATCTTAAACATGTTGAAGTTTCCACTGAGCAAACGCAATATAAAACCAGAAAAGAATTATAAAATCTAATACAACAAACTTCGACAACTAGAACAGAGATTGCGGAAAATAGCCAGAAATCTAGAATTGGGAATATACAAGAATTATGACTCTTGCGATCAGCGAACAGAGATATATGTTTGAATGTCCACAGGGAACAGTTTTATCTAATATGGCTATCTATTAAAGTGTAACAAAACGTTTTTATATACCTTTTCAGAAACCTTCACTCAAGGACAATAACTGTAGTACAAAGAAAGATCTGCAAATCTTTTATCTTAACATATGTCAATATCAGTGAATATTATTGACGTTTTTATTCTTAAGTTATTATTTTAATTTTCACAATTCACATATTGTTTAAATATATTTTGTATTTCAGACATAATTGCTCCAAATGTGGAGAACGATACTATGGATCAGACAGTAGACACAAGGATTCATGCACAGGGAATACAGAAGATGAATGTCAATGACTTTGTATCAACATTAATCAGATTCCGTTGATGAAGTTTTGTTAATTTGAACTGTGATGATATAAAGATCATTTAGGAAAAAAAAAAAAAAAAAAAACCGTTTTGACGATGGATATTAAATGAGTACAACACTGTTTTCTCATATGTTTAATTAGAGATTTGAAATAATAAATCAATAACTTAATAACGATCATAAGGATATTCCTCCATCACCCCACAAGTGATTGGTATGTCTATTTGAAATGTAACGATGACTGATTAGTATTATACCTCTCTTTTGACCGAGTGAATTACTAAAATGTATATGTGAAATATATTATTCCCCACCTTTAGCTAATGTACGTAATCTTAAAGCCATGACAGATCTTTCGTTGAGGACTGGAATTTCTGATGGAAGCTTCGTTAGGCGGCGAAGAATTATTTTGTGTCAAATCGTTGAGTAATGCGCGTTTTCAACCCTCTGTTGCTCTTGGCAAGTATGATATGGTAGTTGTAAATAATTCAACGCAATATCTGTAGGGTGTGATCCAATTCGACGAGGGCCTCGATCCTCGTCTTTCTGATCATCTGACGAAGTAGACAAGTCTGCAGGGAGCACGTTCTTGTCTGCAAAAGGAGCACTAGAAAGCTTTTTTTGCCTTTAGGAGACGATTCGTGTTACACTGGCTTTTTTGGGGTATTTGTTCACTGGTTTGTATTTCCAAATACATTTACTGTTGCCAAGATAAAACCCGACCAGATTTATGAACCCGCTATCGCTCAGGCTAAAATATTTTGCATAAAGACCAACCCGTGGTAAAATTCCGATATATTCAAGCCCCCATGATTTATTTCCTAATCTAACGTTTGACTGTATTACTAACTTTAGCTGCAGAAAAGCAACCGATGAAAGGCGACAATGCACTTCCCATTCTTTAAGGGAATGTTTTGCTAAAGAGGTATTAAATTCTGGCGTCCGTCTGAGGATACCTCATCAGGTAAGTAACAAATGTTCTTCTTAGGCAGTTAATTAGAACTTGTGCACCATTGTGGGCCCAATCAATTAATGGCCAGTTAGAATATCTGTCTACGACCACCAGGTAAATAAAGGCAACAGTAGTATACCGCTGTTCAAAACTCATAAATCCATGGACAAAAAACAAAATCGGGGTAACAAACTAAAACCGAGAGAAACGCATTAAATATAAGAGGAGAACAACGATATAACACCGAAACGTAACACACACAGAAACGGACCAAGCATCAGACAAAACACCACGAGAATAACAAATATAACATGAAAACCAAATACATGAATTTGGGATAGACAAGTACCGTGCCACGTCTTATCTCAATTTCTCAAAAATAAGAGAAAACACAAACGACTCAACGTTAAAATGCAACACACACAGAAACGAACAATAATATAACAATGGCCATCTTCCTGACTTGGTACAGGACACTTTTAAAGGGGAATAAAAGTGGTGGGTTGAACCTGGTTTTGTGGCATGCCAAACCTCGCACTTTAATGGCAAAGTTAAATATAACATTGAAATGACAACATAATATTACAGGACTACAAAAAACAAATTAATAGAACATATTAGACAAAGAAAAACATGATTAATAGATAACAAAAATGACGTCTTTATAATAAATAAACACCAGCACACAATCATTGGAAAGGGAAATCGGATAAAAAGGTGGTGTTGGTGGAGCACTTGGTTGTGATGGATCCTTTCGATTATATTGATTACACTAATTTCGTAGAGTAGTGATATCTTGGATTATTCCAGTCGAAAATATTGACATCCTTCTCTTGACATTATTGATGTTACCACTAGGTGTGCTGAGTGGAGTATTGTCAATAATTGTTTGCGTAGTGCAGGTACCAGTGGAATAACGATGTAATCCTTATACATGACTGCTCCATCTATTGTGTAGAGGTCTTCCTGAAACTGGGGGAATTCATGAAGTTCAGTAGGTAATATAGGTCGAAATGCAGAAATTCAATTGTCGGCTATTTCTACAAGTTTAACATATCATCGTTACTACTGGTAGCAACACGTACTATGTGCCATGTGATGGATTATGCAGTTAGTATTGACGAGGCTGCTGCAAGTTGAATTTGTTCATTTCAACATACTACACAACACAACAACCGTCAATCTTGTTTGAGGACAAGGTATTGAGTTAAATAGTCTGAAAAGACAAGTTATCAAATTGGTTGCTGCCTTCTGTTATCAATGCTATGTCATAAAATAACTTACCTCTGGATTATTTCCTGTTGGGTTCGATGAAACGGCATCAGTACTGGTATTAAAGAGATAATCGTAACTGGAATTACGACTATCCCAATATGGCGACGACATATATAAGTAAAATCTTTACAGTCATTTTTTTCTCAAATGTAGCATGTCAATAGTTACTCAGCTGCAAGGTTTTTTCATACCATTACATGATATTTGAATCGTAATGGTAATGGTGCACTGGAATTGTCTAAGCGCTCTGAAAATTGCCGTTGAAAAATTCGGGATGATAATCGTAACTCGGAAAAAAGATAATCGTAATTATGGTATTAAAAAATGAAAAGATAATCGAAACTGGAAAGTGTTTTGTTGATATTGACACTAAAACGTATATTTGATAGCATAAAATGAAATTATGGCGATGAATTAATTACGAAACGTTCCAACATCTTGTGACATTTCTTTTTATGCATATATTATTAAAAGTTATAATGAAATCAGCTACATACTAGTATATCATAAAATTGGAAGGGTGAACAAGCTTCAAGAAATTTGGAAATGGGGTAAACACAAACTATGTTAATATACAGAAATTTCAAAGAACTAGGAATGTCACAAAATATGGGAATGAGCGAAGAGGCAATTTTAAAGGAAGTTATGATATATGGCAATGATTGTAAGGCGAAATGCATGTGTCACCCTAAATCAGAAACATCGTGTAGTATTCTATTTAAAACAGGACTTTGAAAAAAAGGTCACGCTATTTTGAGTGCGAAATTGTGTTTAGCCCATACATACTATAAAATGCTTTCGTTCAATGTGTTTTTTTAATAAATAAGGCCGTTAGTTTTCTCGTCTGAATTGTTTTACATTGTCATATCGTAGCCTTTTATAGCTGACTATGCGGTATGGGCTTTGCTCATTGTTGAAGGCCGTACGGTGACCTATATGTGTTAATTTCTGAATCATTTTGGTCTCTTGTGGAGAGTTGTCTCATTGGCAATCATACCACATCTGCTTTTTTATATTAGCTACTTCATGACCATCACTGAAATTTCGATATCTCAGAAAATTACTATAGACAACACTAATTTAATTCTGCATTATATTAATATGACATCTTTAGAAAATTTAATGCTATATAAGACTAGAGAAAAGTAAGGATGCTTTGTGTGTTATGGAGTTAAGCACATTCTAACTTGGAGTTCAATGGCAAACTTTGATTTGTGTTCTTTTATACTTTGGCCTAAAGCCCCAAAAAAACAAGAAATAAAATTGATGTGGCTTTTAATTTTCTTACAAAAAATACTTAATGTTGAGAAAAAATAACGAATATTCCGACATATTAGAAAAAAACTAATACACAAAAATTCAAACATAAATAATTGGTATCTGAAAAGTATGCTGCATACATATGCATAGAAAATATTGAAGGTACTAAACAAGGATCATTTTAGTACTTGCATACCTGCCATATAATTAGTACTTTTCTATTAAATGAAAACAAAAATTAGCCTTACTTAATTGTCATGCATTTTTCTGAAGCACAAAATATTTGTTTTAAAATCTATAAAAACCTTTGTAATCTCCGACTGTGATGTTCTACATGTTATGCCTTCTGGTGTAATTTATCAATATACATATATCATATATATTTGTGTTTTTTTCAGTCCATCAAATGCTTCGTAAAACAATAGGTAAGCTTAAGGCTAATAAAAAACAAAAAAACAAAAGTAACAATTAAAAACCAATTGTTCAGAGAACAATTGAAGGTCTTTCCACCAAAACAATGTATTTTAATATGAAAGGTGTAAACATAGGTTTAAAATGTCATTTCAATCGTCAAATGATAGCTTATTGTACGCTGATTCCAAAAATATATGGTTTCTAAACAATATTTTTTTAGATAAGGGAGATAATTTCTTACTTCCGGTTTGAAAAACTCTATTTCCGATAATATTTGACTATTTACTTGACACTGATTCCAAAAAGATCTTGTTTTTTGTAATAAAGTACAATAAATAGCTACTTCCGGTTTACACAAGGTCACTTCCGGTTGTTTTTTTAAAGTTTAAATGGTTTGATACCGTTTGTCAAAAAGTCTCATGACTTTATTATGTATACAGATGGGGTAAAAGCAAAGGTCAAAATCTAGAACGTCAAATTAAGCTATGACCTTGTGATCAATTTCAAGGTCATTAACCAAGAACCTCAAATCAAAAGACCATAGTTCTTAATTATGTTTAGTTAATGAGTTATATCACCATACGCGTATTTTTAAATACCAAAGGGGAGAAAACTCCCTTTCACATTCAACGTACCCTTGCAATCAAAATTTACGTGTTACGACATGTCACAACAAACGATTTAGAAAAAATAATTTGTCGATATCTTAAACGTTTTTTGGAAATGAGTGGAAATGAGCCATATTCAAAAATTAGAATATGACCTTGACCTTTGACCTTGACCTAATTTTCATTTTTTTGGACCAAGGACCTCAAATCAAAAGATCCTAGGTCTCTATCAATTATGGTTTACCAGTTAGAAATGCAATTCACTTATATCAAATGAATAAGGGGAAATAACTCTCGTATGGAGCATTCATATCACTTCGGTCAAAATAGGACAAATCATGCAAAGGATATAACGAGCAATTTTGTAAAATAAATTTGTCATAATATTTTACGTTTGCGAAGGAGTTGCGCTCACAAGGAAAACAGTGTTTGGGGAGATTACTCCTACAAAGAAAAGTTTTCGGTTACGCAGGGTAAATTTCAAAAGCGCATCAATTGTTCGATATCATATACCAAATATCTAAGCGACATATTGCAAAACAAATGTTTATCGCAAGAACAAAATTAGGCGGAAGAAAAAAAAAAAAAAATTCAGAGAACAATTGAAGGTCTTTTCCATCCTTTTTGATATGAAAAGTTGTGAAACCAAGTTTAAAATGTCATTTCAATTGTCAAATGATAGCTCCTAGTAAGCTGATTCCAAAAATATATTGTTTCCATACATTTTTTTTTAAATAAGGGAGATAATTTGTTACTTCCGGTTTGAAAAATGTTACTTCCGATTATATTTAAATATTTACTTGAAACCGATTCCAAAAATATCTGGTTCTATATACTTTTATCTTAATAAAGTACAAAAAATAGCTACTTCCGGTTTACAAAAGGTCACTTCCGGTTTTTTTTTTCCTAGGTTAAATGGCTTGATACCTTTTTCTAAAAGTTGTATATCTTTATCATGTATACATATAGAATAAAAGCAAAGGTCAAAATATAGAACGTCAAATTAAGCTATGACCTTGAGATCAATTTCAAGGTCATAAACCAAGGACCTCAAATCAAAAGACCATAGGTCTTTATTATATTTAGTTAATGAGTTATATCACCAAACGCGTATTTTTTAATACAAGAGGGGAGAAAACTCCCTTTCACATTCAACGTACGCTTGCAATCAAAATTTACATCTTACGACATGTCGCAACTAACAATTTAGTAAAAATAATTTGTTGATATCTTATACAGTCTTTGGATATAAGTGAAAATAAGCCAAATTCAAATATTAAAATATGACCTTGACCTTTGACCTTGACCTAATTTTCATTTTTTTGGACCAAGGACCTCAAATCAAAAGATCCTAGGTCTCTATCACTTATGGTTTATAAGATAGAAATTCATATCTCTTATATCAGATGCATAAGGGGAAATAACTCTCATATGGAGCGGTCATATCGCTTCGGTCAAAATAGGACAAATCATGCTAAGGATATAACGAGCAATTTTGTAAAATAAATTTGTCATAATCTTTTACGGTTGCGAAGGAGATGCGCTAACAAGGAAAACAGTGTTTGGGGAGATAACTCCTACAAAGAAAAGTATTTGTTTACGCAGGGTAAATTTCAAAAGCGCATAAACTGTTCGATATCATATACAAAATATCTAAGCGACATATTGCGAAACAAATGTTTATCGCAAGAACAAAATTAGGCGGAAG
Organism: Mytilus galloprovincialis; assembly: GCA_037788925.1. NCBI lineage: Eukaryota > Metazoa > Mollusca > Bivalvia > Mytilida > Mytilidae > Mytilus > Mytilus galloprovincialis. The sequence continues at coordinate 49,448,165 of CM075333.1, forward strand.
AAAAAAAAAAAAAAAAAATAATCAGAAGAAAAACAATAGGTCTTTCCACAGAAAAGTGGAAAGACCTAATAAACAAAAGTAACGATAAACAAAAGTTTAACAATAACCAATAGTAACAATAAACTGGTAACTATTCTAGATCCTTTACTATCCACACTGTTTAAAGAAACTTCCTAAAATACATGGGTATTTGATCAAAACATTTGAATCTAATTTTTAAAATCATATATCATATCAGTATAAAATATAGTAAAAAGTGAATCTAAGGTAAAAAAATATGGACGGCTATATTTATTGAAACATAAGGAAAAGGGAAATATGAACACCCATATCTACCGATAAAAGTATCAACTGTTAAATCCGATAATGCATTTATAAAGTTATTGATGGAAAATTGTGTTCATTTCGCGCAGAATTTAAGTAAAAACGTCATATTTGAGGAAAAACATCATAATATGACATGTGAAAATGTGGTATACGTGACTTTCATTTTGAGCAATGAATTGAAAGGATTGCACTTTTGGGATATATGATAGGTAATCCACCCTTTTTATCCCCCCCCCAAAAAAAAAAACATGAACAAAAACAAACTTAAACGCTCACACAAAATTGAAACTTTGAAAAAAATAAAAATATCTATTTACCACAATAACTGACTCGACAGCTGCTTCATTTTCCATATCTTTAATAGGTACATGTATATATTAAAAGGTTATGCATATTGTTGTCAGTTATAAATAGAGATATATATTAAGTAAATTTGTCCTTGATATTAACCTGTAAATTTCTTCAATTTATTTTTATATGCGTTAATGTCATCGTTAAACTGGACATTTGCATTTTTAACACACACAGTACCATTGAAATGTTGAAAGAAGCATTTATATTGTTTCAGTTACTATTATCCGATAAAGAAATTACGATTATCAAAGAAAGAAAATGCCACAGAGTTACGAATATCATTCCGAATTTTTCAACGGCAATTTTCAAAGCGCTTAGACGATTCCATTGCACCGTTACGATTCAAATATCATGTAATTGTATGGATAAAACTTGCAGCTGCATGAGTAACTATTGACAAAAACATGCTACATTTGAGAAAAATGACTGTAAAGATTTTACCTATACGCCATATTGGGATAGTCGTAATTCCAGTTACGATTATCTCTTTAATACCAGTGATCAGCGGCACGGTGTTTTCATAAATAAGTATAACACGTTTTTCTCATATCTTAAATTGACACCAGAAATGATGGAGAGGTGAAACAATAAATCAATTATTTAATAACAATCATAAGGATATTAATTTAGATATGAAAGGAAAAAATCCAGAATTATTTACCAAGTACCAAGTTCTTGCACCAAGTACAATATAAGGAATATGACAGTTTTGTCCGTTCGTTTGATGTGTTAACGCATTTTTATTTTGCCATTTTGATTGTTCATAGAACAATTACCCATTTGTTACAAAGTTAAAACATAAATACATCAAGGTAAAACCCAAATGTTCAAAGAAAGTTGAAGGTCTTTCCTGATCAATTTTTATTATTATTGATGAGAAGATACTTTCGGTTTACTCAAAGTTAATATTAGCGGCCAAGCATAGGTTTTGTCAAACGGATTCAATGAATAAATGTTTAAGATGGTGCAATTTTGTTTTTTGACTTTACTAAAGGTTTAACTTACTTAAGTGGTGTTTTATGTTTGAAAAGGTTTTTTTTTTTAAAGAAATTCTAAAAATGGGTTAAAATTAAGTGTACAGATATACAAGGGTATATTTTAAATAATGAATTGGTCTCTACCATCTTCAATAAATTTCGTGGAATTAGACAAGGATGTCTGTAATTCTTGTTAATTTTCGTTATATCTGTTGAACTAATGTCAATTAGATTAAGGGAAAAAACGGAATAAAAGTATTTAAAATTATATTAGATGGAAAATCCTGCTCACTGAAAAAATGTCAAGTGGCAGATAAAAAATTGAAAACAACAAGTTTAATATTTTTTTTGCGTCTGGATTTATCTTCATTAGGACACTCAAAGCCAAACATTTGAAATCCAAAGATGTATAAGTACCGAAACCATTGAAGAGCTATATGTAAAAAATGCTTAAAATAAATAGCCAAATTCAAACAATAAACACAAATCATTCGAAATCACACAATTTCTTTAACCTGACAGAAACCATAAAAAAAAAACGTTGATGACGTCACGGTCACAAGACAAAATCATGTATATGAGCTGATAAACAAAACGACGTCAGCCAAGCAGATTGATCAAATTGATAAATTGAGAATGGAAATTGGTAATGTATCAAATAGACGACAATACCCATCCATATCATATATACGTGTTAAGTAAGCGGCCAGTTTGTTATTCATCATTCGATATTCAATATAATTATGCAGCATATTTAAATTGCATACTTGTTTTTGTTTGTTTTATAAAATATAGCTGAACCGGAAAAATATTTATTCTGTCATTATTTCCATTGGTAGAGAACTAGACGAGAAAGAAAAGGAGCTGGAAAAACTGTCACAAGAGATAAAATCTTCAAAGGAGGAAGATATGAAATTAACGTAAGTAAAGTATTACATAAAATGTAACTTCATGAATACAGATATATGTATTCAATGATAGGTTGATCAAAAATGTTATTCGAAAACTAATTCACACATAAAAAAAATAAATTAAACAAATTAAATGCCCCACAAAAAATATTATAGAATATATTGAACTCCAACTTAAGGGGATTTAAGTTGAAGGTGAATACCATTTCCATCAGCTGCTTGGTATCATCAATTAGTTGATATATTGTTATATTGAGGTAAAATTAATTTAAAATGATACTGATAACGAACAACTACATTTTGAAGGCAGACTCTGGATTCATCATTGTAACTGCGTTTTGATTTTTCTAAAATTATTATAGTTATAATCATTATAATGTTTTTGCAACTAATGTTATATATTATCACGCATGAAGTACGGGTGTGTGTTGAAGTTCGGTTTTTTAAAAGTAGAAAGGTTAATCATTGTTTCATTTTACATTTTTTGCATGCCAAGTACAGAATACTAGTTATTAGCATAACATGTTCTGGTGAAAACGTTTCCAATGTAAATTTTGTCAAAGGGATTGTTTAATAAGTTTAAGGTAAAGGAATTGTATTAATTCAACATGCAATAGTATTTGTTTTTATAAAATGTGCATGTAGATAAATAAACTCATCATAGATACCAGAACAGGACTAAATTTTGTATATACGTTGAACAGTTTCCATTCAAACTAAATTGATGATTACAAAATAATTGATTGCCAAATATTAATTTTATAAAATTATCGTGTTTTTTTTTAAGATATATATTTGTAAATATAAGAATAAGAAGATATGGCATGATTGCCAATGAGACTCCTAATTACACAGAAATTAATAAATAAAAATCACCGTACGATCTTTAACAATAAGTAAAACCTGAATCGCATTGTCACCTACAAAAGGCCCGAAATGACAAATGTAAACAATTTAAACGAGAAGACAAAAGGCCTCATTTATGTACAAAATAATGAACGTAAAACAAAACTTATATAAAGTGAGTAAACCTTCAATCTATGTCTAATCGTACTTGATCAGGCCTTTTAACGTGTTTGATTCGAATAACACTCGATGAATCTTTTCTAGACGTTTCGTCATCGAGTACGTCTGGCGTACAAACATGTAAGCTTGGTATCGTTGATGAATTTATTTATATATTTATAACTGTAGCGTACACATGGTTGAGTTACTTTTGTTTGATATATGTCACTAGTAGCATGTTCAAAAGCAAAATCTCTTGATAACACAGTATACGTACATGTTGTATTAGTAGCATGGCCTTATGACACTGAAAAAAAGGTAATAAAGGACAATACTTGATTAAATCTTGCAAATAAAGTTTGATAACAGCATATTTTATGATATACTATGTATCAACAATGTAAACCTACAGAGTGTTTTGAATATATTAGACCTACCTTTTATAGTGTTAGGCTTAATGTAAACATGAGCGTAAAATCGACGGACGGAAGTAGTAAAATATTTTGGTTAAAGTCATACTTCTGTAAATATAAATAAAGACAGAAGAAAACTTACATAGGCAATAGTATAAATCCTTGTTGTTGTTTGTAAAAGATTTAGCTGGTTACGCTTCGGTTTAAATAACCATAGGCTTTGTAAATTCGACCTTAACATTTACATATGTAAAAATGTATCCAATCTAATGCCCGTACACACATATTGACATTGGGAATAGGTGACTTTCAGGAAGTTATTATTATGCTATTATTACGTAAGTATTTCTGTATTGGCCTTGTTATTGGTCCGATGCTTGCTGTATTGTGAAGCCGAAGGCCAATACTGCTGGCCGCGAGGACCAATAACATGGCCAATACAGAAATACACGTAATAGTATCTTTATTAATTAACTACAGTGTTACAATTTTTTCTATTTCATTTCACAAGATATAGATAAATTTTACCTTGAAGTGGAACTATCCAAATCTCAGTTTTTTTTTTTTAGATGCGATATATAATGATCTGGTGCTGTTTCCACATGTGTCTTCAGCATTTTCTTATCTGATGAATTTTTCTACCTTTTCCTGTCACTATAAAGTGTTACAACTTAAATTTGGACGCAAAACATATATAGTAATTGGGAAGGTACTGCCATTGCATGTGTTATGCAGAAACAAATTGAATATATTCATATAAACAAATAACGTAGGAGTTGAAAATGATACAACTAGTATCCATAAGCCAAATGACAAAAGAACGAAGATTTGCATAATTACAGAATGCATATGCCTGGTTCGGGTTTAAAAATAAATGAGAGTTTACCCAAAAAAAAAAGCGAAAGTAAACAGTTAATCGATTTGTTTGTACCTTCGTGAAATTATGAGGTCGTCAAGAAATGTCAGAACTTTGTGATAATCTACTCTTTCCCGAAACCTGAAACAATTACATCGTCTGCTTTTTAAATGAATGTGACCGTCTTTAGCCTGAAATTAATGCCATACCGAACTTTTCAGCATGTTTTGATGAGTAAATGAAAACTGTGTCTTTCAGACAACTGTTTACTTTCAAGTTGGTGTTTATCGTGACTTGGGATGTAAAAACTAGAGACGTTCTGAAATCGTGTATTTGTGTGAACTCGGCCAATATAGAATAACTCGGCCAATACAGAAAAAAATCTGTATTGGCCGAGTTATTCTGTATTGGCCGACTCTACACCTTATATTGCATAGGCAGTTTTCATCATATTAAGTCCAATAACAGTGTAGTTAATTAATAAAAAAAAGGTTATAACCAGATTGTAAATTACAGGTAATGAACACAGTTCAACATATAAGTTATAAACACGTATGATCACATATATGGAAAACCAATAAAAGAGTATGTCTCTTATTTGGTCCTATATATTTTCATTGAAAATATACCATAGATACACTACAGAACAAGGCGTTTAGAAAATAAAACCAATTTCACATATAACAAATTAATATGGCAATACAGAAGGCACAATCTTTCCATTTTTGTAAATTGCTTAATTGTCCCTGTTTTAATGGAAAATGGACTTTGTTATATTACAGTTCGTTTCTGTGTATGTTACATTTTAATGTTGTGTTTCTATTGTGTCGTAGTTCTCCTCTTATATTTGATGCGTTTCCCTCGGTTTTAGTTTGTAGCCCGGATTTGTTTGTTTTTTCTCAATCGATTTATGAATTTCGAACAGCGGTATACTACTGTTTCCTTCTTTTTTTTTTACATCAATTAAGAATTTATAACATTAATAAATTATGTGCACATGACTTTTGGCAATGGAAATGGCCATTATAAATGCATAAATTGTGCAGATTTCTTTATTTTCTAGAACACACTGCATATCATTACTTGATTGTGACTGCAATAATACAAATATATTAATAATAATGTCACAAAAATAAACTTACATGTACTCTTTATTTTTTCTATACATTTTTTCGTCTATTTCATTTAGAACACCAGGTGCTTAAATATTAAGCTTGCGATGGTGTCCCACTCAGAGTTAACTTCTATAATGTGGAATGCAATATTATGAAAAAAAAAGATTTCTTAAAATGAAAAAAACATTTTTTATCAAGCAGCAACATTCTTATATACATCCAATTTTTTCTGGGTAGTTGCACGCTAGCTTTTCCTAGCGAAATATTGCGTTTTTCTTTCGCTTTGTAAGATTTTGTTAACATTTTTAATTTTTAATATTTACTAAAAAGTGTGTTAAAATAAAATTCTGACGGCAAATTATATTATATAACTTCACGTCAGAAACAACCTATGTTGCTTCAAGTAACGCCATAAAATTAAATATAATATCACTATTTACGAATTCATTTTTAATGGGTTACAACTTACAATTTTATATCTACAATTTTAAAAATAAATGAGAAACAAACATTGATGTATAGACTTCGCCCACTAATTTATAGCAGAACTATGTAGAACCGTTATGCAGATGCGACGGATCCAATGTACGACCACATTTTAAAATGACGAATATCATTTTCATCCGGAATTTGTAAAAATATAATCTATTATAATTAACCCTGCTCGTAAACTATCTCAGGATTTGATTTGTTTTGTATTTCCACCATTTTATTGGTTAAGACTATATAAGAAATATAAATATTCATCAATACTAGGAAACGAAATGCTAATATACTTACTGTGTTGATATTTATCCGTCATCTGCTTCCATTTAAATTCTGAATCACCTGTGCGATTTCTACCGGAAGTCCGATAAAGTAGTTTAAAAATTACAATTTTGTATCGTTACTTTGTAACGCACGTTATCGATTCCTAAAATGACAATCTTAATTTCAATAAAATTAGAGAAATTTTTAAAATGGAAGTTAACATGAAATTGTAAATCTCACGAGAATGTGATGTATTGAGGTTCCCAATGGGATTCATCAACGCAACACGAACAATTTGGCATTCAAAATACCATTACGTTTTCGGAGTCGAAAGTAACGCGAACAAAAACTTCTTTTGAAGTAAATCGGAAAAAAATGTAAGTGAGCACTTATTTCTATTATAATAAATAACAAATTACACAAATCATACGACCTTCATACAAGGCCCTTCAGATACGAAAAAAATGTGAAGAGTCGACTAACAAAATCAGCAATTAATATAAAAAATGAAAACAATATTTTCTTTAGTCATAAGCAAATTAATTTAAGCCAAAAAACACTTTCTGTAAAATAATAATCTTACACAAATGTAACGTTAATTTCACATATTTTTTTCAAATCTACATAGTTTAGGTGTGACTAGGAACCGATGACATTTACCTGTCGTGAGTCTTCATCATATATGTTGTTTTCTGTTTTCTAAATAATTTTATTGTTTTAAGCAAATATATCTATACATACTTTTTCAAATTTTCAACTATTTCTGAAAGCTTTTTATTCTCAGCATCTTTCTGGTATACTGAAACTTTATACCTGCAATTTCAAAGATATTGATTGTTAAAACCATGTTCAATTTCAACAAAATTTGGAAAAGTAAACAAAATGTTTTCAAAACTTTATTTTGCATAAAGCTTTGCAATTCTTTTTAAAATTTCATGAAGGTTTAAAAAGTTTTTCATTTTTAATCAATTTAAACCTTAAACTATATTCTCATATGTCTGGAAAAATTAAGTTCATTAATCAGTCATAAACATTGATATAATACAATTATTTTAAAATTTGACTCTGAATAGTTAGGTGTCTTTCTATACAATATATATAATTATTGTATAGCAATATAATATTTCCAACAGAAAGTAACCAAAAGTTAGCGTGCAATAAATTCCAATATTGCACTAGTGCAATAAATCTTCAAAATTCATGACGTCATCAACGTCAAAATTTTAGTTCAAACCAATTTTTACTTTCAAATATAATATTTCTATACAATAAAAGGGTTATTGCATGAATATTGTGGAATATTTTCCCTCGTAGAATATATATATATATATTGCACTTGCAAGCTCGTGCAATATAAAATTCTACTCAGGACAATATTACCCAATATTCATGCAATAACCCTATATATAACTATCTTTTGATAATAACAGGAAGTTTAAGATGTCTAAATACATAAGCTATTGTTCTCGATCAGTGGAGTTTTTCACTCATGCCTTTAAATTTCTGCTAGGAGAAATCCATCATTCATTGATTGATTTACCTGAATAAAAATATATCGATATCTACTACACAAATAAAAATACATGCAATAACCCACATAGTCACATAATTAACTGCATGTGATGTTACATATGTATCCAATTATATATAATGGGAACACTGATTAAAACTTTGGAATTTGATTTTTGTTTGTTTGTTTACTCAAAGAATAAGAATGCCTTTAATCATGTTAATAATTTTAACCTTGTCATTTCCAGTTTTCATTTGCCAAACACACAAACAAACAAAATTTTAAGGGAGTTCACTTGTCATGTTTGGATATTTTTGTCAGATTTTCAGAATCCTCTGGTTTTATCCATTTGAAGACCTTAAAACAAATATTGCCCATTGACCCCCATTTTTCTCTTTATAAATCTTTAACATGTATATGATAAGCCATTTGTTAAAGTCTTATAAAATTTTAATTATTTTTTAATAGTTTTTGAGAACTTAAACTTGTCAGTGATAAAGCAATAAAAAGTCAAGAGAGAATATTTTCCCGCCAAAATTTCAATAGCTATAGCTAGCTAATATCTCGAAAACAGGCTCATTGACCTATATATATATTTTTCTCTTTTGATACCTTTATTAATTCCCTATCATCATAAACTAGTGTTTTGAAGTCAATTATTTTGAAACTGAGAAGCGAACTCCTTTAATATGGATAAGGCTGAATTTTTTTCAGAAATCAACTTTTAATGTTTAAATTAGTGTTTATATTGGACAAATTGAACATATAAAAGTTAGATATTGAATATAAACAATTTTACATGCAAAAATTATAAGTTTGTGAGCTGATGCATATTGTATATACATAATTAAATAGTTTCTATACATACTGTGACTGCATAGTTTGCTTTTCTTGCTTCAGAACTCTAATATCTTCTGATAACCTTATTAGTTCCTTGTCTTTGGTTTCTAGAGCTCTGTGAATTGATTTTTTTTTTATAAATATGTATCATGCATATATATTCAAGTACATTTTATGTACAATGCTTATGTACATGTATATAGTGTTTTCTGTATGACTTTCAATTAATACATTTATGGCCCTATAACATGTATAACACATCATCATCAAAACAAACTAATATATGCACCACACTACATAATCATGAGAATAGATCTATTTGAATAAAAATCCCACACAAGAGTTAAATTTCAAAAGTTCAAGATCTGAAATGAGGGAACTTAAAACATATGAGTCATAATGACATACTTCAATGACTTTCAAGATCAACAGTTTCTTCCAACATTGAACTGCTTACCAATTGATGCACCTTAAATAACGGATGTTTATATTGTTAACTCCTTTTTTGTTTTTTAATTTCGGCCAGTTATTCATAGTCCTCTGGTTTATCTATGTAGTCTTTTGTAGTGCCATATATGCATTAAAATATTTTCCCCCAAAACCTTTAATTTTATATTCTTATTTTAATATTGAAAATCTTATAAAATCCTTTTTATTTTTTCACAGTTTTTGAAGGAAAAAGTTGTCATTGTAAGTTTATGTATGAAAAATCAAGAGAGAATCATTGACTTTACCGCCAAATTTTCAATGGCTTAAATTATATCTTGAAAACAAGCACACGGACCCATTATTTTTTAAAAAGCTTGTTATTTTGAACCAGAGTAGTGAACATACTTAAATGCAGTTATGGTTTGCTTCAATCTGTAGTCGCTGTGCACTGGCTAATTCTTATGTCACAGTTTATGCAGTCTGTTTTACATGTATAATGTTTTCTATCAGTTTTTTGGAAGATGAATAGTAAATGTATGTTATCAGTCGTTATTGTGTACCTTCGAAGAGTTTCCTGGCACTGCTTGTTTTCCGACTGTAAATCTTCTATCTTTATCTTCTGAACAGAACAGTTTGGACATAGGCTGAAAAAACAAAAGAACATTGTAATCATTGTTCAATGGACATAATTAATTGGTCCAACAGTAAAAAAATTTTTTTTGCAATAACATGAATTAATTTTGTACAAGAAATGGAGGCATCATATTGTTAATGATGTTAAATTTGTGTATTTTTCAAGTAAAAATATTTAACAGGCTATTATTTGAACTTGGAATTATTTTTAATTATGGAATTCGCATAATTTCTTGCGTTTAAATTTTTTTATAAATTCCATGTTTATTTTGTATTATCATCTTTTGAGCGGTGAATAACACTTTCCATACCATATATTTTGGTTAGATAGTGTTGTGCGCGGCACAGTACATTCTATTGAAAATATACTATTTTCTTTGTAATAGAAAGTGTTGTGCGCAGCACAGAACATTTCAGTACAGAATAATCATGGAATTTATAAAAAATTTCAATAACAAGAAATCAAGCAAATTCCATAGTTAAAAATAATTCCAAGTTTAAATAATAGACTGTTATTTGGTCTGGATTCTTGCAATACCTTGCTATAAATATAAACATGACAAATCTTTAATATGAATTTCATGAAATCTAACACATTAAACATGTCTAACAACATGAACAAGAAAATTAACATAGGTGTGAGAGTATTTATAGCAGTGTTCTCCCAAAATATTTCATACAACATTGATGGTAAACAAGGAAATTTGAGATACCATCTTGCATGGGGGTTTCATAGGGGGGTTCCAATCCTGGATCCGCTTACTGTTTTGTCAGATTACCAAATCCTGCTTACACTATCATGACTATGTATGTAAGCAATTCTCATTTTTTTGTCATTTCCCGGGTCCCCGCTAGGCCTCGTTCCCCGTTTTCACGACACAATGATTCGACTTTCACGTGTCACGCTTACAAAAAGTCGGTCATCCCGCGTCAAGCTTAGAACCCAATGAGACCAACTTGCATTGTCCTGTCTCTCAAAATCAGTAGCATAGCACAATTTTTTTGTATTTAAACAATTATAAACATTGATAAAGAAAGGCAAATTGTCAAATCTTCATTTTGTACCTGTTTCCAATCTTTGATTCTGTATATTCCAGAACTTCTTGGTACAAGAACTTATCTTCAAAATATGGAATTTGTGCCTCATTGGGTTCTTCAGGTATATTAACCAATATTTGAATATCACTATCAATTGATTTATAACTTGAATAAAATGTCACATCATGTTTCTCCAACAAAACATTCTCAAGTTCTGATAATATTTGTGAGTATTGCTTATGAATTGAGTCTGTGCTGTCAAGAAATGCTTTTAAATTTTCTTGCTCATTCTTTTCATTGTCCTGGACTTCAGTAGCTTTAATAATTTTCTTTGATTCTATATCTGCCTGAAGATCTTTGCTGACAGATTCAATGTTTTCAATACATTGTTTGCTCTTTACATGGAGTTGTTCATAGTGATGTGTCTTGATTTTTTCTTGCAGGCTTGCTATTTCGTCAATTTTCAATTTTATTTCTTCAATATTTTCTTTTGCTTTTTCTCTTTCCTTTACTACAATTTCGGTAATTTGTGAGAAGCGGTGTGTTATATGTGTAGATGTAACACAAAGACTGCAGATAAAAGCATCGCATTGAACGCAGTAGAACAGAAACTCTTTCTGTACACTGAGACTTTTTGTTGACAGTTGAAAGATCTATTGTATTTATTTCTGCGACTGTGTGTCCTCTTAAAGATGGAATTTTACCGTGCCTTTTGCAACATATTGTGCATAAAGATTGCTGACATTCATGACAATAGTATGCTCCATTCTGTTCATCACACAGTGAACATTTCTGAGCCGAAACCTGTGCCATTTCAGGGGGACAAAAAAAGTACAGGGAAAGGAAAGCTTAGATAATACGTTTGGGTACGTCAACTTTTTCTATGCATTAGCCTCCTGTAAATAAAAGCACCTCCAGATGGAGTTTATACCATTCGTTATTTGATCTATCTAGAAGATGCGGAACAGTAATAGTGCAAGTGTTGAAACAAAGACAAAAAATGAACAAAGAGTTTTTAAATTACGCGGGTAGTACGACGACTGAGCGTGCGCGAAAGCGTATAAGACACGGATCGATACAATCTCCGTACAGCACTCGTTTCCTTTCCGTATACTTAGTACACTACAAATTTGCACTACAATAGGGAAAACGGTACTATTTATTCTGCCATAGGCGACAATACTAACATTTTCTAAATTTACCAGTTTTTATAATAAAAACCTGGATAAAACAGTTATGTGTGGTGTTAGTGTAACAACAAATTTGTTCCGGCGTGACATTTGTTCCGCTGGAACAAATTTCATAGGAAATATGTTTCACCGGAACTTATATCACAGAAAATATGTTCCAGCACTATAAAATTTGTTCTGGAACTATTTTTTTTTAACTAAATGTGAAATAAGTTCCGGAACAAAAATCGCAGCTCCATGAGTTTTGTTCCAATATTAAAATTTAAAAAAAAAAGTGAAATAAGTTCCCGTGATATTATTTTTGAACGAAGGTATTTTATAGAAATCAATGAAAATGTTCTGCTTGAACCTATTTCACAGAAAATAAGTACCTTTAACATATTGCACAGCGAAATATTTTCTTGTTACACTTAAAAATTATAATGCAAGCTGGATGCTGTACTGTGCTTGCATGGGGTACATTTGCAATTATAGGCATGACTGTAGGATGAAGATAAGAAAAAAAACGATGATAATGTATCATAATTTGTATCTATGTTTTATCATTTATGTGGTATTCGACCTCCTTGTTTCTTCTTGATCTGTCAAGGGTGTTCTAATCATACATGTACTTAGCTATGGTCATTGCACAGTTTTAAAAGAGTGTGTTTTTTGTTACTTTGTGTCTTTTAATATAACTGATCAGTCACTTTGTCCTTTTCAAATTAGTACAAATGTTCATCTTTAATACTTTTTTTTCAGAATGACTTTTTATTATTTCTTATTCTTCTCTTTCCTGGTTCATAAGTCATGTAAGTGTTATTTTAAGTATTATTAGTTCAGTATGTTATTAAACTTTTGCTTTACTCCACAGGATCCAAATTGGATGTTTACACTTTTTTATTTATTACATTATCAATCTAATACATGTTTTTTATAATGTCTTTAAACTCACTGATGACAAGTGCTCAGTATATAAGATTACTCGTTCAACATGTGGAACATATTTCACAGACAAGGAACTTGTTTCACCAGGTGAGGAACAAATCTCACAAATCCAGAACTTATTTCACCAGGTAAGGAACAAATCTCACAAACATGGAACTTATTTCACTAGGTAAGGAACAAGTTTCACCAACACAGAACTTATTTCACCAGGTAAATTGTGGAACTTATTTCATAGAGATGGAACAAATTATATAGAAATTGTCTGTGAAAAAAGTTCACCCAGAACATATTTCATGTGAAATTAGTTCCACTGGAACTTTTTTCACAGGAACAAATTTTGGCTCACATTAGTACTTTATTACTGTATTCTAAAAATTGAAGCCAAATAGTATGGCATGACCAATTTCCAACGGAGCTTGTTTATGTTATTCATGCCCACCGTCATTTTGCACCAAATTTATGAAATTTTGGAAGCCTTTTCGAATAATTCTCTAGAAAATATTTCAATAGGTTTTAAAATTTATTGTAAATTTACACACTGCAGTTATTCATAGATAAATAAAAAAATATATTGTACCCTTACATCCAATCACAGCGCTCCTAAGTTGACTTCCTTCACCTGTCTTGGGTACACAAAAGGCCAACCTAATGCTGGGAAAATTTAATACTACCGTTTTCCCTATACAATAAACCAAACAAGGGCAAGGGAATTCTGAAAAGAACTCCATACACTGATACAACTGAGAAGCTGTCAAAATATTTTTCATACGAGTGCGGATTGTAAACTACCCAGCGGACAGAAACAAGTGTATGTGGCAGTGATATATATAAGAAATTAAAAACAACACGTTTAATAATTTCTTGCGTCCGAAGTGCTTTTCTATGGCAAGCCGTTGTGGAATTTATTCCCTATTTCTTAATATTAATAAATCATTTATTAGTATTGAATATTATTTTTTAATATTAATAAATCGAATATTTAATATTAATAAATATTTTTTAATATTAAAAAATAGTCATTTTTTAATATTAATAAATAGGTTTTATTTTCTAATATTAAAAAATCATTATTTAATAATAAATATTCGATTTATTAATATTAAAAAATAATATTTAATATTAAAAAATAGATCCTATTTATTAATATTAAATATTCATTTTTTTATATTAATAAATCATTTTTTAATATTAAAAAATCATTTTCTAATATTAATAAATGGTCTTATTTTTTAATATTAAAAAATGAATATTTAATATTAAATATTCAGGTTGATTTTTTAATATTAAAACATGATTTTTTAATATTAATAAACACGTCACCTATGTCAGAGTTGTTTGTGTGCTTTGATATACGGTGAATATACGTTATTGCAAGCTTGTAGCTGATATTGATCAATTGAAAGAAAAATTGACAAGAAAAATGCCGCGCGAAATTCAGACTGGCAGTAAAAGTGACTTGTTAAAGATATTTCAGGAATTTGATAGCCTTTCCACTCAAATTAACATTCCAGTGGAAGAAGTAGATCTTCTTTTGAGAGACGCTAATAGAAAATTTGTTGAAGTTAAGCCGCAATTAGACAACCCCACTGCTGAAAGTATGACTGTGTTACTGGATGAGATGTCGAAAGCAGCAGAATCGTTACGATCATCCACATCTACAGTTCCCTATCGTGCAGAAAGACCTAAATCAGGTATGTGTGTTAGTGATTTTAAAGAACTAATTATTCGTGTTATTAGATCAAACAGCTTTACATGGCTGTTTTACCCATTACAGGGCGGAAGGCACTCACTCGTCCGGTGTAGAAAAGGCGTCCCAGAAAAAAAATAAAATAGCCTTGCCAGACGTCATAATTATTTGGACTAGTATGGTACCTGCCAACTTTTCAAAATGCCCAATGAGGTGGGTGTTACGTGCATTTATAGTCCTACAAAAGCTTAAAAGGGTCCTTCAAATACATTTTAATGTTGTTATGTTGGCTTATCCATACTTTTACAAGCCATTCATTGTAAAATTAATTTATTGTTTAAAATTGTTGATTAAATTTCCATTCGGGAGTCTCCATGGTGGTATCAGGTACCCCCCCCCACAAAAAAAAAGTGACAGTTGGCATTTATTGGGATGGTCCTTAATCTCGAGCAAGGGGTCATTCAATTTTACTGTTTTGTTTTATTTAAGCATAGGAAAATAATTTGTATTTAGAACAACTTTTCTCAAAGAGGGGTCCCATAATTTAAAATAATTAGGAGTTGCAAGTCTGTACTGTAGCTCATGACTCGTGTAGACAACAGCTCATTATAATTGGACCCCTGTTGTGTTCACAGTAACTTATCGCTACACTGACAACAGGTACTGCCTAAATCCATGGTCAGAATTGGTAGATGTGGTATGAGTGCCACTATGAGGACAACTCTCCATCCACGTAACAATTTATAAAAGTAAACCATTATAAATAGGTCATCTTAGATGCATGATTTTTTTTATTAGTTGTCTTTGGCTTTGAATTTTGTTCAGTAACTGTGAGTCCTCTAAGATCTGTACTGACAGAGCTCCAGATAAGAATTCACAAATTGGGGTTTTTACCCACCATTTTTTTTATGTAATTGGATGATAAAGTTTTTCAATTGCATTATCAATTCCAATTCACTTCTCAAGCAAATATAAAATTGCTTTTTTTCATCAACACAATATTGAATAGTTAGGCATGTTATAATCACATTACATGTATATCAACCCCAGATGTTTTTCCATCTTAAATATGTTTCTTTCTTTGTATATATATAATGCTAGCTATTTTATTGGGTTTATTGAC
The DNA here is from genome assembly GCA_037788925.1 of Mytilus galloprovincialis. Taxonomy (NCBI): domain Eukaryota; kingdom Metazoa; phylum Mollusca; class Bivalvia; order Mytilida; family Mytilidae; genus Mytilus; species Mytilus galloprovincialis. Next base: position 49,464,250 of record CM075333.1, read on the forward strand.
TAACAAGCAAATTTTTGTACGTTTAATTTGTGTCCCGTTTTAAACGTTCTGCCAGTTTTGTATTTTCTCACACAACTTATATAGACTGCAGCTGGTGTCACTAGTTGGACGAGTTGGACAGTAACTAATTCCCTTTATAGATCCCATATGGTAGTTTCCATATTTAAGATACATGTATACCCCAAAACCTTGACCAGGTTTATAGGATGGGTTTATGATGTAGACCACATTCAACTTAAATTTACTAATAATCTTGATAATTCTGCATAGTGCCATACTCCAGTCTCCTATCAAATAAATAAATGGCAATGTTATAATGCACGTTCACTCTATGTACAAATGTACAATGTATATCTATTTGTATCCTTCTGATTTAATAGATACTTGTAAGCTTTTTCAACTAATTTTTATAGTTGGTTCTTACAAATGTATAATGTTCTGTTAGGCTTATTTAAATTAATCGATAGATTTTCATCCTGCCGTCCCTATGAAATCGTCCTGCTCTGGATTTTGTTTTCATTTTTGTTACTGGTTTCATATCAAATAAAAGTTTAAAAATAAAATCATCCCACCCACCCCATTTTTTTCCAAATTTAAATCTGGATGAAAATCTAATTATTTTAGTTGGCCTTACAACACAATGTTAGGGGGATGGTGTGGTCCAGCTACATGTATCATCAGTGTTTACTATATTATGTACATGTATGTGTCTGTCCCTAGTCAGGAGTCAATGGTTGTTGTTTGCTGCTGTGTTACATATTTCTTTCTTGTTCTTTTATTTGTACATTAATATAATTAGCCCATTAGTTTTCTCATTTGAGTTGTTTTACTTATGTGATTTCGGGGCATTTTATAGCTGACATTCCCTATTTATTTCTTTTATACAGCAAAATGACACCTTGTCTGGGGGATAGTCCCTCACTCAGAAAGTTGTTATCAAACTGGCTTAAGTGAGTTGAAGTCCATAATATACATTTTTGTACATGTCTATCTGATTTAAGCCCTACGTAGAGTAAATATGAAAATTATGGTTAGTTCTTTTTGTTAAAAAAATGTTTAAGTGCATGTATATGAATATATACTTTTACGGAATAAAACTATTTTTTTATAACTTAAATCGGCATCTATTTTGAATAACAAAATGTATTATTTTCATTATTTTTCAGAGAGTATATTCAATTGGAAAACTATGAAACATATGCATATTCGTGACTGAGAAAATTGTAGACATATTTAACAAAAATAAAATAGACAGACATGAAACAACGACAACTCTTTCTCTTCTTCTTTAGGTACACAAAACCATCAACATTTTGAAGTTTACTTTCTGGTTGCTTTTTAAAGTTACTTTCAATTGTTCTTTTATTCATTAAACTTTTTACATTTTTTATTGAACTTTTAATTTTTGAATTTTTTATATATATTTTCTTGTATTAAGACAAAAAAAAAAATATTTTCAGCACATTTAGTTTAAGTGAGAAAATGTTTTAATGAGTAAACATTGGTAAGTGCATCCTTAAGTTGTCTATAGAAGTTTTGTTTGAAATTTCAGGTGGTAGTTTATTCCAATCTTCGATTGTTTGGCTGAAGAATGATAATTTAAAACTGCCTTTGTTGCATTGGAGTTGTCTATATGTTTGTTGACGGGTAGAGCTTGTTTTGGACTGGATTTACCTTTATCCGGAACGTTCATTTTTTTGAAGTCAAACATTTGAAATCCGAAGATGTATAAGTACTTACCGAAACCGTTGAAGAGCTATATATATGTCAAAACTACCTAAAATAAATAGCTAAATCCATCTAAAGTCAACTTTGCCTGAAGGAGTCTTAGTTTGTTAGTTTCTAAATAATTTCAAAATTTATAATCGGACAATTTAAGTAAAGTTTGATAAATCATGTCAGTACCGAAGTACTGACTACTGGGCTGATGATACCCTCGGGGCCTGATAATCCACAAGCAGAGGTATCGACCCAGTGGTGTAAAAAATTGAAAACAACACGTTTAATAATTTCTTGCGTCCGAAGAGGTTAAATTCTGGATTTACCTTCATCAGGAACACTCAAAGCCAAACATTTGAAATCCGAAGATGTATAAGTACCGAAACCGTTGAAGAGCTATTTGTCACAAATACCGTAAAATACATAGCCAAATCCATCTAAAGCCAACTTTGCCTGAGGGAGTTGAAACCTTAGTTTCTAAATAGTTTCAAAATAAATATTATGTTTATAAAATGTCTTGATTTTTTTTGCATTGACACTTTTGACATACAACCTTTTGAAATGACTGACCGAATAGAATATCGCGGAAATTCCCCATTCGAATTTTAGATCAACTTGCAGATTTTAAAATTTTTTTTAAACGCAACAGCAAAACTTCCTGAAGTGATAGACACGAAATCACTATGCAACCGAAACGGTAAATTAAATATGGAACTTCACTTCATGCTACTCTCTCATGAAATGAGGAAGTCACTTCTTCCTTTCCAAAATCATAGATACTGGACAGTTACAATGAAGACTATGGGAATGAGTTTTTTTAGGGTTATGTGTCGGGAAGGTTTGATTGAAGATTTTAATATGACGTGCTTCATCGCTTTGTGAATAAAACCATGCTCTAAATCCAATAAAATTTGTTAGCACAGGCGTATATTGACTACTGCAGAATAATGAATTTTAATATATTTGACTAACTTAAAACACTTACAACCTCTTAATAGTTATCAAAGGTACCAGGATTATAATTTAGTACGCCAGACGCGCGTTTCGTCTACATAAGACTCATCAGTGACACTCATATCAAAATATTTATTAAGCCAAACAAGTAAAAAGTTGAAGAGCATTGAGTATCCAAAATTCCAAAAAGTTGTGCCAAATACGGCTAAGGTAATCTATGCCTGGGATAAGAAAATCCTTAGTTTTCGAAAAATTCAAAGTTTTGATAACAGGAAATTTGTAAAAATGACCACATTATTGATATTCATGTCAACACCGAAGTGTTGACTACTGGGCTGGTGATACCCTCGGGGACGAAACGTCCACCAGCAGTGGCATCGACCCAGTGGTGTAAATAGTTATCAAAGGTACCAGGATTATAATTTAGTACGCCAGACGCGCGTTTCGTCTACATAAGACTCATCAGTGACGCTCATATCAAAATATTTATCAAGCCAAACAAGTAAAAAGTTGAAGAGCATTGAGTATCCAAAATTCCAAAAAGTTGTGCCAAATACGGCTAAGGTAATCTATGCCTGGGATAAGAAAATCCTTAGTTTTCGAAAAATTCAAAGTTTTGATAACAGGAAATTTGTAAAAATGACCACATTATTGATATTCATGTCAACACCGAAGTGTTGACTACTGGGCTGGTGATACCCTCGGGGACGAAACGTCCACCAGCAGTGGCATCGACCCAGTGGTGTAAATAGTTATCAAAGGTACCAGGATTATAATTTAGTACGCCAGACGCGCGTTTCGTCTACATAAGACTCATCAGTGACGCTCATATCAAAATATTTATTAAGCCAAACAAGTAAAAAGTTGAAGAGCATTGAGTATCCAAAATTCCAAAAAGTTGTGCCAAATACGGCTAAGGTAATCTATGCCTGGGATAAGAAAATCCTTAGTTTTCGAAAAATTCAAAGTTTTGATAACAGGAAATTTGTAAAAATGACCACATTATTGATATTCATGTCAACACCAAAGTGTTGACTACTGGGCTGGTGATACCCTCGGGGACGAAACGTCCACCAGCAGTGGCATCGACCAAGTGGTGTAAATAGTTATCAAAGGTACCAGGATTATAATTTAGTACGCCAGACGCGCGTTTCGTCTACATAAGACTCATCAGTGACGCTCATATCAAAATATTTATTAAGCCAAACAAGTAAAAAGTTGAAGAGCATTGAGTATCCAAAATTCCAAAAAGTTGTGCCAAATACGGCTAAGGTAATCTATGCCTGGGATAAGAAAATCCTTAGTTTTCGAAAAATTCAAAGTTTTGATAACAGGAAATTTGTAAAAATGACCACATTATTGATATTCATGTCAACACCGAAGTGTTGACTACTGGGCTGGTGATACCCTCGGGGACGAAACGTCCACCAGCAGTGGCATCGACCCAGTGGTGTAAATAGTTATCAAAGGTACCAGGATTATAATTTAGTACGCCAGACGCGCGTTTCGTCTACATAAGACTCATCAGTGACGCTCATATCAAAATATTTATTAAGCCAAACAAGTAAAAAGTTGAAGAGCATTGAGTATCCAAAATTCCAAAAAGTTGTGCCAAATACGGCTAAGGTAATCTATGCCTGGGATAAGAAAATCCTTAGTTTTCGAAAAATTCAAAGTTTTGATAACAGGAAATTTGTAAAAATGACCACATTATTGATATTCATGTCAACACCGAAGTGTTGACTACTGGGCTGGTGATACCCTCGGGGACGAAACGTCCACCAGCAGTGGCATCGACCCAGTGGTGTAAATAGTTATCAAAGGTACCAGGATTATAATTTAGTACGCCAGACGCGCGTTTCGTCTACATAAGACTCATCAGTGACGCTCATATCAAAATATTTATTAAGCCAAACAAGTAAAAAGTTGAAGAGCATTGAGTATCCAAAATTCCAAAAAGTTGTGCCAAATACGGCTAAGGTAATCTATGCCTGGGATAAGAAAATCCTTAGGTTTCGAAAAATTCAAAGTTTTGATAACAGGAAATTTGTAAAAATGACCACATTATTGATATTCATGTCAACACCGAAGTGTTGACTACTGGGCTGGTGATACCCTCGGGGACGAAACGTCCACCAGCAGTGGCATCGACCCAGTGGTGTAAATAGTTATCAAAGGTACCAGGATTATAATTTAGTACGCCAGACGCGCGTTTCGTCTACATAAGACTCATCAGTGACGCTCATATCAAAATATTTATTAAGCCAAACAAGTAAAAAATGATGCACATGTTGTTACTAATTCATGTATTATGATTGTAACGTGTTGCAATTCGAAATACTAAAGTAATTTTGCTTCGCATTGTATTTAATGTAGTTAAACTTGCACCAAAAAGGGATGAATATAAAACTTTTGCAAACTGCGCCATACGTGGTGGCCAATTCTGTCCTCAAGTAAAACGATGTCCTGTCAAGGCCGAGTCTGAGCAAATATCAATTGATGATAGATGATCCAAGTTTTTAACTATCTTGAATGGCTATACAGCCGTCGCACGGACGTTACACTGAATGTCAATTCAAATTCTGTTTCCGATAATTCATCAGGATAACTTAAACCGAGAAGGTATCAAGGAAAAGTTGAATAAATAAATATTCCTTAAATACCGGTAGGTATTGCAGAAACATAAAAGTTAAATGCTAAAACAGTTAAATTATTAATCCTTACTTGTATCTTAATATCTTTAAATCAAATTAAACTTAACATAAACATGTTACTATTAAATACTGTATCTGTACAAATTAAAGAGATTATTTTTTAACCCTTTTTTGGCTAAAAAACATAAAATATGTGTAAATTGTACTAATTTAACGGTTTCTGACGTGGACCTGTACATTTTGTAGTAAATGCGAAAGGGTTGGACATTTATTTATGCCGTAAAATTGTAAAATTGTGAAATTACTGGTTGGATCTAAAGCTATGTACATATATTTGATGTGGAATTTGTTGTTTAAAAGTGGACTTGGTAAAATCTCCCAAGCTATTCTGCAAATGAAATAGAGGTCAGAGCTGTCATATGAAGAATGCATTGCGAATTTGTGATTCGCACCCCATATGCATCCGATCATACATACTAATGTAGTTGTTGTTTTACTTTATTTATGTACAAAGTATCTAGTGATAATGTCTAATACATAGGGTTAACCAATAACATCTTCCTCGGATTTTGACAAGACAAATCGTCAATGATTGTTTTCGTAGACCAGTTGAATGTTTTTATGAACATACAAAAGCAACAGGGCATTTAAACGTTCTTTTCCCATTGTATGAAGGTTTTAATATATTTTAATGACGAGTTTGCTCTTTCCGTGTGGAACTTGATGTTACGCTGGTCACTGAAAGTAGACTCTGTTTGGAAGATCGTTCTACACACTCTAGGGTCTGTTACGGTAGACGTTTATGTAGATGATTTGTTGGTCTGGTCACGCCTTAACTCGTTCCAGAGTCGAAACTTCTGTCTAAAAGAGTCAGGATATGGTATGTCAACTTCAAAATAACAAACAATTAATGTCGTTGATAGCATCATCCGATGTTTGGTGAATAATGCTTGGAATCAAAGCCAATTCCCTTACAACGGAAACAGCTAGCATGTTCACCAAACAGAATATTGAACTGTTGAATCATGGAGTCTAAAAATGGTAGAAAACCGCACGTCGAAAAACACCTTTTCATTGTCGGCAGGGACATTATTACGCTGGGTCTGGCGCCCGCATCGTCTCGGTGCCTTGATACCACCAATGTCGACAACTTCAGCCATCGTTGTCAAATTCCCTTTCGTCTTCTCTCTTTATTTGACCAAAGATTTGATGGTATCAATCATTTTATACCCTTCTACCATTTGTCTACAATATCGAGTGTAGACCCTTGGAGTTTTCTACTCAATCCACTAACATATCCAAAAAAGTTGTGAACGGTTTGAAAACTAACTATAAAAGTAAAATCAGTTATTTTTGTGAGTAGCCCTTTAGCGTCAATAACAGCTTTCTTGTCCCAGGTGCGTCCAACGTTAGAGCTGATTTCCTATAAACAAGATATAAATGGCTCGTACATGATAGAAAGCTGTCGAGGGTCTCAATTTTTTCACTCCATCTTGTTCAACAGAAGACCTTAAATTTCTGTTATATGTTATTTTGCTTAGCGCATCCCTGTTTTAATTTATCTCATCTACGGCCTGTTCGAGACATCGACTCCATTTCGGAGAATACTTGAAAAATATCCCGAGCTGTTTTAAGCTATCTAACATCAATTGTATTTCTGGAAAATTGCAACATTTGCATAGTACTAGATTCAGGTTATGGCTAGCAAAGTAATGATAAACTGTCCTTGGTGACAGTCGGATGAACTGCGCTGCGCAACTAAGATTCTTACCAGACATATTGCCGGCGTCATACAAGGTCTGCGCACGATAAAACTGGCTATCCAATCCAGCATCCGCCAAAGCTTTGACTATCAAACCACAAAGTGCCGAGCCTGTTGTCTCTTCTGCTTGGACAATTTCAAGCAACTTTTCTACTGGACTATGCCTTCCATAAGATATCGTATAACAATCCCGAGTAGTTCCCAATTACTAGCATCCGACACCTCATCGCATTGATATCCGAAACCGTCGGATCACTATCCCTTAGTCTCGTGTTTTGCAACAGAAGTCGCAGTAGAGACAAACAGTTATAAATAACCGGTGATGACTGACGTTTATTGTATGGTTAGTTAGCATGACCTCGCAACTTTCTTGACGTTGTTGTAAACAAGATATATGGCTATTCAATGAAATTTACAATACAACCGAATAAAGACAAATGTATGGTTGAAATGTTTTACCCACCAAGTGAAGCGAGTGTTTCCAAATCAACCAAAGGCTGCGATTAACGGCCTGAAATGACAAATTCATAAGTTGTGAATGACGGTCGAGAAATGGAGATCTAAAGGCCTCACTCAGAAGACAGGTTGCAGTCGGCCCTTGAACAAAATACTATGTATACTACTTTCAAAATGGCGAAACAAACATTCCGGCTACATCCCTCTCATTAGTCTAAACTCCTTCTAAAAACATTCAGAAACATAACAATAGTACTAGTTATTTTTAAAATAGCAAAAAAAGTTTAGCATTAACCGAACAAAATTACGCCCGTTTTTGTACATTTAATACAAATTTATTTTTTTCTAATAGCAAAAAAAGTGGGCAAAATTATTGTTTTCAGCCCAGGTACTGCTTGAATTGTAGGCAAAAATAAGGACCAGAGTTTTTTTCTCAAAATTTTCAGCTCAGACCACAAAACATCAAATGTTCCGTACTTAAGACTTTTGATCTATATAGAGATTACTGCCTGGGGTCATTATTCAGCAATACCGGGGTTATAATAACTTGAGCAACCCGACAGGTGCCACATGTGGAGCAGGATCTGCTCACCCTTCCGGAGCAGTGCCTGAGATCGCCCCAGTTGTCTGTTGGGTTCGTGTTACATGTACTTAGTCTTTGGGTTTCTATGTTGTGTCTCTTTTACAGTTTATGACGTCAAACACACGAAGCAACGTGTCCACCAGTTTTATTATTAACCTGTCGGCAAATGTCAACATCAATTGCGAAAGCAATTGACTTGTATTTAAACAACCTCACCTGCTTCCAACAAAAATATTGGACGACAATATAAACATCTCAAGAGTAAAAATACAGTAGGATAGTATGGCAAGCCGTTGTGGAATTTATCCCTTATTTATTAATATTAATAAATCATTTATTAATATTAAATATTATTTTTTAATATTAATAAATCGAATATTTAATATTAATAAATATTTTTAGTACTAAAAAATCGTCATTTTTTTTAATATTAATAAATAGGTTTTTATTAATATTAAATATTTGATTTATTAATATTGTAAATAATATTTAATATTAAAAAATAGATCCTATTTATTAATATTAAAAAAAACATTTTTTAATATTAATAAAATTAATCATTTTTTAATGTTAAAAAATCATTTTCTAATATTAATAAATGGTCTTATTTTTTAATATTAAGAAATGAATATTTAATATTAAATATTCAGGTTGATTTTTTAATATTAAAAAATCATTTTCTAATATTAATAAATACGCCACCTATATATAACAGTTGTTTGAGCACTTTTATATACGATGATCATACCTTACTGCAAGCATGTAGCTGAATTAGATCAGTGGAAAATATGAATAACAAAAAATACTACGAAACACCTGCGTTTGTCCGGCAATCAGCTAATTATTGTGTAAATAACAAGTTGAAACATAAAGTTGTGTTTGGTCTTACTTGTACAAATAAAGTCTCTCGTTACTCCAACTCATTATTGAGCAAAGATCAGCAAACGATTATGAGAATATTTCTGTCTCTGCCGTAACCACTTTGCGGTCCGCGTTGAAACTATGTAGATTTCTTTGAAAAATGTAAAGAATCAGAGACTTGGATTTAAAAACTAAACCCTAAAGCCCCAGTTGTAAACTGTATGATATAAACAATAGATGTACATTGTTGGAGATACTAAATGTATGTGCACTCGCTAAGAAAGAAGAGAAAACCTCGGCATTGTTTTTATAATGTATTATATCTGACTGATGAATTACCTGGCAGTACAATCGGAAATATATATATCAAAAGTATGTAAAATATGCCCAGCGGTGTAGCTGCCTATACGGTATGGGCTTTGTTCATTGCTGAAGGCTGTACGGTGATCTATAGTTGTTAATTTCTGTGTCATTTGGTCTCTTTTGGAGAGTTGTCTCATTGGCATTATACCACATATCTTCTTTTTTATAATTATGGAGAGTTGTTTCATTGGCAATCATACAACATCTTCTTTTGTATATCAGCCCTTAATTAAGCAGCATAGCCTATTTATTATTTTCACTTCTATTACTTTCTGATTGAGGATGATTGATATATACGTCGATTGATAGTACATATTGACGACCTTGCCCCTGGCTACAAAAACACATACTAATGATACACACACAGTGCCTCACGCAGAAGTTCTGTTCATACTTTCGAACACAATTCAAGAAATTCATATTTCTTTATATCCTGTACAGTAAAATCCCTACCTGCTTAGAAATTTGAATTATTATGGTCATTTCATGGAGAGATCTTGGAGTACTCGAAGTTACTAAAAGCTTGATGGATTGTTAAACGTCCAGTGGCAAATAGTTCATGCATCGAAAAAGCAATAAATAGGAAGCTAGGTCCTGTAGTAGGTGTCGTCCAGGACGAAGTTATGGAAATTTGAAAATGCCATGCATTGGAAAATGAGGGTTCATTGGATAGGAACAAAAATTTAATATTTCAGTAGACCACCTACCAACCCCTCAAAGAGTTGTTGCAAGTTTCTTAATGTGCAGAGAGTGTGGCATTCTCTCTACACCCGACATCGGATTTAACATCCCCATTCTGACCAGAATTGACTGCGTTTTTATACATCATGCACAGCCAAACGGACGCCAATATTGGCACGATGTTTTGTAAGTACAATGAAGACCAATGGGAAACTGGTTGAAACCAGCAACAACTAATAAATTTACCAAAAATCATGACTTTTGTGTCTATGATGTGGTTTATTCTAGTATTTGTTGATAGAAGCGAATGATCTGAACCAAAGTTCTAGTTATATTTAATTTCTATATAAAGTGGGAAATGATGGCATTCAATTATATCCAATACTCCATTCACTAGGGGTAATATGCTAGTGTACACATGACATTTGATAATTTTAAAAGAGTTTTGACCACTTCTCTGGCGAGCTTCTACAGATAACGTTGTTTATTTTTTTTATAGAAAAAAATATCTTTGAAAACAATTTGTGTAGACACGTGCCGAACGGCAGCTATGCTCCTAGAAGAAACAGCGTAACTGTGTATGCATGGGACTAATAGTTTGTATGTTTGCATAGTCCAGACTTCAGGTTAGGGAAATCGTATTTCAAGTATTTGCATGTAATACATGGGAGGGTTGAAATTCCGTGTACGTCTTATTTGACCAACAAAAAGATATCTACAATCGCTTATGTCGACAGAAGTAAATAAATCGGACGATAATTTAGTCAGTGGTAAACTTAAATGTGACATTAATTTTTGATTTTTTTATCACTTAAATATTAATATGAATAGATCTTTCCAAAGCTCTGATAGGAGCAATGCAGAGTATTTAACCACGTGGCTATCACCAGAAAAGTAAAAAAAAACCAAAACCAATCAGTGGTACAATTCATTCCACAACGGGTTGCCATACGAAATAGTTATGTTTGCCAGATATCGGTCATTGCCAATTTGTGTTGTCCCTAATACGCTTCCGTAGGACTAAGTCCATTCACATGGATCAAATCATTTTGGCAAATTGAGAACCTATTTAAAGAAAATTTAATTCAAAATTTAAATGGTTTATAATCATTAAATACTTCAAACTTTCCTTAAATAATTGTCTGGGTCGATATAAGATGGTCCGAGTTGACTTAACATAATCGGTTCAAAATTTCTCATTTGACGGTCACATCATCTTATATTAGATGCGTTTCATTTCGAACAGCGGTATTCTACTGTTGCTTTTATTTAAAGAAATGATTTGAATTAAAGATTAAATTTTTGACCATGGAAAAGAGTCAAAAACTAAACCGTTTATCAAAGCAAAATTATGTCATAAATTAAGAAAAACAGCTTGAAAAATTGAAATGTCAATCGAACGAATCAAATAAATCAAGCGACAACATTTTAGAAATAGAAAATAAAATTAAGGAATAATATCCAAATAAAGCTGTTTCTGCAAAAATAATTAAGATCAATGATTAAATGGGCCGAAGATGGTGAGAAGTCGACCACTTTTCAATTTAGAAAAGAAAAATGGGTAAAACAAATTATGGCAACGGGTAAAAACAGAAAACGGTGAGCATATATATAAATGCGACATTGATTCTATATTGAATGAACAAGTAAAAATTTATACTAAAGTTTTTGCCACGGAAGGTGGGGACAAAACAGCGGGCGAAAAACTTTGTCAGTTTATAATAAATAAGGAAGACAAAGAAATGTTAGACAGAGATATAGATATCAGTGAAGTAGAAAAGGTACTTACATTAATTAAACAGAACAAATCACCTGGCGAAGATGGTATAATATCAGAATTTTATATTTTATACAAGGACATAATAACAGACGATTTCTTTAGTTTAATACAAGAAATTTTTATATTGACACTATATTGAGTTTCTCTCAACATAAGGGGGTCTTAACCTTACTACACAAAGGAGGAGAAAGGGAAAATGTAAAAAAATGGAGACCACTAACTCTACTAAATTGTGATTACAAAATTATTGCAAAGATTTTATCTGAAAGACTTAAGATAGTATTACCTAAAATTATTCATACAGATCAGAAAAGGTTTGTTAAAGGTCGAAATATAAGCGAGGCTAATCGAAAGATTCAGGACATTATAGAATATATTGACAACGAAGATGAAGAAGGAATAATGTTAATTTTGGATCAACAAAAAGCGTTTGATAGGGTTGAATGGGAATGAATACATTTTTGCGTGGATAAAAATGCTATTGTACAATACAACTTCGTGTATTAAAACCAATAGATTTGTATCACGATACTTTTCGATTACTCGCTCCGCTAGGCAAGGGTTTCCAATAGAGTATCTTTTATATATCATACAAGCTGAACCAATGGCACGTGCCATTAGCGGGAGCATTGAAATAGAAGGATTAACATTACCAGGAGAGGGAGGGACCTTTATAGAAACTAAATTATGTATGTTTGCAGATGACACCCAGGTATTTAATAAAAATGTAAAATCTTTAGAAAATACATTTAAGATTTTGTCTTTAAACGAAAAAGATTCGGGTTTTAGAATAAACTATGACAAAACAAAAGGCTTACTTTTAGGGGCCTCTAAAGGAAAACGATTTAAATTTGATAAAATCAAATGGATCACGAGTAATGTTAAAACATTAGTGGTGTGCCATGGTTATTAAAAAAGATGACGATGATATTTGGAGAAAAATAATAGATAAAGTTAAAAATTGTATACACGTATGGAGAAGTATAATGTAGGAAACTTACATTTACAGATAAAACACTTATAGTTAAAATATGATACTTTCTCTCTGTTCTTACGAGTTCGAAAATACGAGGAATTCCGGACAAATATACTAAAGAGCTAAATAATATTATTTGGAATTTTATATGGGACGGAAAAGTGAATCAGGTAGATAGAAAGGTCTGCTGTTTGGATGAAATAAAAGTGGGGATGGGAATGGTAAGTATAGATATGTTTACAAAAAGTAAACAAATAAAACTTTTATATCGCTTAATGCAGGACAATTGACCAGCTGGAATGCGATTGGTAAGTATTGGCTGCGGAATTTTGATGAAAAATATAAAGATAGCTTTTTTTGTACGTCAATGTTCAAGTCTAAATGGTTTAGTTATGAACCAATTACCAAAATGTTATCAGAAAATTATAAATACCTGGTCATGTTTCATTCAGAATATTGATACGCCGTCAAATAAAGGTGATATTTTAAATACGAGAATATTTGGAAACTCTCCTATTATATTTAAAAATAAACCATTGCTATACACTTCTTTTTTAAAAAGCGATATTACAGCTATCAATGACATTTGGAATCCAGAAACTACAGATTTTATTAGCTGTAACGAAATTTATAGGAAGCCTATTGGTCGGAGAAATTGTATTTCAGAATTTTCTAAAATTAAACAGGCAATTCCAAAAGTTTTCGTGCAAATTTTAAAATCTAGCGGAAAACCGTAATCTGCATAATTAAATGAAATTAAAGATATCTAAAGACCTTGAGATTCTGAACTTAAGCAACCAAACAATAAAACTATCGAAGTTAAAACTAAAATATATTAGTTTAAACATATTTATTTAGTTTAAACATATTTAGGGTTAGGGTTAGGGTTAGGGTTAAGATACATGTATCGTGTGATACGCGCGTAATTGAAGAATAAAATGAACAGTTAGTATGCCGCTCCGTCAATATATACACATGTTGTCTGTCCAAGGTCCCCTCTAAAAAGAATAGAGTTAGGTTAGGGTTAGGGTTAGGGTTAAAATATATTCGTACGCTATTAACAATGATTAAGTAAAGATGTATCTCCAAAATGTAATATTAAGTGGGAGGAAATACTGTTAGGAAATTATACAGAACTTCTCAAATATGACAATTTTCTAAACACAATTATCATATATTCTAAATGGACTTTATGGAAAATTAGGAATTCAATAAAATATAACAAAACGCATAAAGCACCTTATGAAATTTATAATATCTAGAAATATAACTTGAAAACAATTCTAAAATTTGTTCTTCAATTGAAGGACATTGACATTATCGATATTAAGACAAAATTAAAGTCGGTGATTAAAGAACATCTATTTTATATTTTATGATATATCAATATATACATACATACATACAAAAATGATATAAAAAAGGTGTTATAGTCTACAATGTGTATTTTAGTAAGTACACATCCTTTGTTTTGGTATCTTATAAATTATTTACTATGTTGAAATTAAGGTATAGAACTGTTACATTAAGTGGATTCAAGGCAGTTGCTATTTGTCCGGCTAGTTTGACGAATAGTACCAGGGCTATTTGTCTTGCCAACACAATGTGCATGTCTGTGTGCGTAATATATTATCCTCAGCAGCACCAGGGGTCGCAAATTATATATATGAACATCAAAAATGCAATGTTTTGCAATCGTAAATTGTTAAGCCCAAATCTTGGTACTGGGAATTGAAATTGTTGTTTACTTCATATATAAGCGAAAAGAGACAACGTATCTAGTTAAATAATTACTAGAACACACCCGCGAAATCGCGGGGAAACGGAGCGTATGTAGACTGTAAAAAAAATAACTGGAGAATTCCAGGAGAGGTATCAAAAGTCAAAGGTAATTGGGGACTGGGCACATTTTTTTTTACCCTCCCCCTTTTTTCCAAATACCGATTTGCATTCTTTTTGTTTTTCTGTATACTATGGACATACATATATACTTTAATTACTATAAAAACGGTCACTGATATATTAAAAATCACCCCAGTAAACTATTGGAATTTATAGTAAATTATAGCAAATTTATACAATTTATTCATAGTATATATGTATGTAGTATACAGACATATTTCCCTGACCCCCGTGGATAGAAAACTATTGGAATTGATGATATATATAAATAGCAAATACACTTTATCTATAGTATATGTATGATCATAGTATACAGAAAAACGCAAAAAAATAATTGTTCTGTCCCAAGTATACTTATGCAAATTATGTTTAATTTCAAAACAGACCTAAAGGGCAGTGGAAATCTTTTATATTTCTCAAAAAGTCAGTCCGATGACGGAAACAATATATGGACGTCTATATTTTCGTTTTCCTCCCAAAATAACCCAAACTGAAATACTTTAAGTAAGGATGATAAATGCTAGAACACACCCGCGAAATCGCGGGCATCCAGAGCGTGGTAGAAATTATGTAAAGTGTTGTAGGATGAATTTTTGTAAAAAAAATTAATGACTGCCATGGAGAATTTCAGGAAAGGTAATAAAAATTATAGGTACTTGGGGACAGGACAATTGTTTTTCAACCCCTTTTCCTTTTTCCAAAAATTTCAAATGTTTAGTTTTCTATTTATTTCAATATGAACATACGTTTAGTATGTTATGAACATACATTACTTCAAATAAAGTGTGTTTGCTTTTTACTATCAATTCTCAGTTAACTAATCCATCCACGGCGGGCAATGATATATATTATATAGACCCTCTCTATTTAATATACTTAGTGACCCGATGAATTTTTGTAAAAGATTTTATACTGAAGAATTTCAGAAAAGCTTAAGGTATCAAAAGTTATAGGTACTTTGGGACATGACAATTGGTTTTTTTTTAGCCCGGCTCCTAACTTTTTTCCTCCAAAACTCCTATATTTTTTTTTTTGATTTCAATAATGCGGTTAGCGTTTATCTGTATATATTATGATTGAACATGCATTACTATAAATAAAGTGTATTTGCTTTTTACTATCAACTCTCAATTTACTAATCGATCCAAGGCGATCATTGACATATTATATAGACCCTCTCTATTTAATAAACTCAGTGACCGCCGTGGATAGTAAACTTGAAAATGATAGCAGATAGCAAATACACGTTATTCGTAGTCTTTGGTATGTAGAAAGTACAGAAAAAACGCAAACCGGATGTCTAGTCGGACTTAAAATTTCGTCCAATGACGGAAAAATATCCGGACGCATTTCTTTTCGTTTTTCTCCCAAATTAACCCAAACTGAATAATCATAAGAATGGATGACACATGCGACAATACATGGATCTATAGGACACAGAGGCATGGTGATTAATTTATTGTGGAAGGAAGAGAAGCGACACACAAATGAGGTCTTCTCGTTTAATAGTATAAATATATATTGCATGATTATTTCTTTAGCTATGCCTTTATATTGTAAGAAGAGGGAAAAAATTACTATAAAACAAATTTGGGTCATGATTGACTAACACTGTAAAAATTTAATAATAAAATAAATTTCAGGTGGTATTTTACTATTTACGTGAGGTAACATGAGGTGCTCCTTTTCCCAAATCCCTCATTTCGCTTCCCCTCTATTACCACCTTTATTGTCTACTTTTTCAATTACTCACAGACTGATAACCTTTTCAACCATTTATATAGCGAGTCGAATAATTTGGTAAAAGTAAAGTTATCCGACCAATCACAAATATTGATATCTCCGTTTTCAGCCATGATATCAAAATTGAAAATCAGTGATCGGATTACACACGACCCCGTGATGCTGCTGAAGATGATATTACACGCACCTCCGTCCGCACATAAAATAACATGCACATTGCAATGGCCGGACAAATACTAGTAGCTCTAGCCCTTTTATTCTTGTAACTAATTGTAAATCCAAGGTATCAAGTGGACTACTTTTTTTTGCCTTCTTTTGCCAATGGAAAGATGGTTGATTTTGTAAACAGGGACCCTTAGTCTGTTACCTGGACGGCTAAGGTAATTGTATACAGGAAATATTTCGGAATAAAACGTTAATATGTGTTAAAAAAAAGAAATGAATTACGGAAATTACTGTTCTCGGGTCTATTGACTTAACCACAAAGTTGAAAACTACCTTGAAATCTAAAATATTGACATTTTGTATGTTTTACCAGAAAAATTAACAAATTGCAAATGAGGCGAATGGACCGAATGCAATGAGTATTTCTTCGATTTAGGCGGTATTGCAAACTCCTTAAATGTATAAGTCCGATTAACATTCCAAAGAATTTGCCTATAGGACTAATGTCAAAAGATATCTGAACTTATATGTTACATTAATCAATTTTCAACAATCTTATAAACACTCTCTAATGGATTTTAAAGCATTTTCAGTTGTTTGTCGAAAACTTCCTTTTAATAAGTAGCAATCTTATATAATTAAGACTCATGAACCCATCATCATGTTATAGATTTTCTAAACGTTTAAAAAATATAACGCTAAAACAAATTTGATGCGTGCTTTTCTGCATTTTTTTTTGGTATACTGAAACCCGAAAAGTGAATGCTAAGAAATGGATCATTTTGGGAAATTTGAAATAGAAAGCAAATGCACACAAGTTCATCTTTGAGCATGCTTGCCTCATGGAAAAAAAGTATTATTAAAATCTATTTTGAAGAACGAATTACTTTTTCGTGGAAGTATACTAATTTTAAGATAGCAAGGTACAACTGTTTCTGAAATCAAATTATAAGTTTATTCTCAGAAATACGTAGCATGTTTTATCCTGAAAAATTAACATATTATTTCATAAAATCAAAATGTTGAATTCTATTGAACAGGATGCAGGCTCCAGCTAACTTCCAAACATCTGATCCAGCAAAGTAAGTTTATTGATATAGGGAGTTTTTCGCTGTGTTGAAGAGCCTTTGGTGGCCTCTGGAATGTTTTTTTAAGAAGTGAAACGACTCCTTGATATGAGCAAATATTTGAGAAAAATAAAATAAAAAAATTCAAACTCATTACATAGATTATACATGATTGGATTTTCGACGCTGATGCTATGACATTTCCAAATGAAAAAAAACATAAACCGGACTATTTCGTTGAATAAGAAATACGATAGGTACCACTAATAAGACTGATTACACTACTGAAACACTTTAGCGCGTCCAGAGATTTTGGTCAGTCAGTTTTGCTATTATTATATGTTATTATATATGTCAGTAAGTAAGTTGTTAACTTAACAAATAATACTAACACAAGGCAACATTACTATGTAAAACATTTACTAGTATGCTACAAAAAAATATTAAATACAATGAAATATTTGATGCAATATGAAAAATTGAATCTTATGTTCTTCGTTTCTTTAGTTTCTACATTGAAATGTATAACGGTTTCTAAATATGCTAAGGTTTATGAATTTCTACTTTTCATATATTTGAACTAGGAAATATTTCAATAAAACAATATCAAAGTTTAAGTGCAACTTATTTATGAAAATATATACCATCACAAACCTGTATTATTTAAACATTGTTTACAAGATTGATCGTTTATATAAATATACAGTGTCAATTTCCATTGTTTAACGCGAGCGTACATTTTAAATGAATAAATTGAATGAAAACTACGGTTCCTAATTTGTGCATTGTGATTAAAAAATCGTATGTATAATTACTTTCATTTGTTTACAGCTCTGTCTTGTATTGTTCTGGTCGTACTATTGCAAATATTCAATTTCATGACTGCATCATGTGTTTCTTTCAGTTTACCATAGTGCCATTACATGGTAAGGTTAGAAATTAATGGTAAACCATAGTTTTAAGTGTTTTAATGTCTTATCTTACCGTTTTAATTTATTGACATAACTGCACGACCCGATTTTCAATTAACAGTGTAAGATAATCGTTGCAAAGAATTCTGCTCAAACGTTTGTGAAACACGGTTTTAACTTTGAATTGTTGCGAGAGTTTATGTTCTATGTTGAAGGCACTTGTATATAGTGAGCTGCAATACAAGTACTGTTCCATTGAGTTTAGATGTATGTCTTCTGTTTCTGTCCCTGACCCATGTTTTCTGTATTTGGAATGTGAAGTGCATCATGACATGAGACATTGTTACATGTACTGTGATGAACTTTCGTGCAGGACTGCTTGTGTTTTTTTTTTACATGGACCTCTTGACTAGACTATGAATTTTTTACTCTTGACCTATGCACTTCGGGTGTGTCATCATTATACAGTGTGTTCCTTTGTATATTACCCTGAGCTAAACGTATAATTCTAAATTGACCTTGCTTCTGAATATGTAGCATGAAGATGTATTGTCATAAGATGGTGAGTCTTGTGGCACGAGAAACTTTATATGAGCTTGCCCTTTGCCCTCATTGTACAACTTGTATATTTTGTTTGAATTATATGGAGAATTGTCTGATTGCACTCATACCACATCTTCTTATATCTATATTATATATATAGATATATTTGTTAGTTTTGTGTACCACGATGACCCTTTCCTCAAAATCTGCTTTGTGTTTTTTTTTGTTATAGAACTCTTGACCAGTCTATGACTTTTTGACTCTTGACCTATGCATATTGGGTGTGCCTCTTGGTAAGATAACCTTGACAAAGTCAGGAGTCTCTGGTTTTTGTTAGTCTTGTATGTTTTTAAATGTAAGTTCGGTTATATGTATTGGAGTTTGAACATGTACACATTTTGTTTAGGGGCATCTGAAGTCTGACGCCGGGTGAGGGATTTTCTCACTTTGTTAAAAACCCATTGGTGACCTTCGACTGCTTTTTGCTCTTTTATCATGTTACTGTCTCTTTAACACATTTGACATTTCCATTCTCAATTTTTGAATTAAAGAATGTTTTGATCAAATGAAAACTAAATCTTTTAATTGCCGTGAAAAATTAGAGAGAACACTTACTGCTTCAGTAGCACCATGTGCTGCCAGTTGTGCTATATAATTCAAAATGTTTCAATCATTTTAACTTGGATTTCATTTCATGGACATGTAGATATGGATAGTCTGTTTAAGCATCTTGAAAATTCATACAGAAGGTATACGCATATCAATAAACTGAACTCAGTGCGAAGAACCTTTAAAGTATACTTAGACATAGAGATCAATCTAGTGAAACACTTTTTTATGCTGGTCACTGTCTGTTATCAAACTACACCGCAATCCTAAAAAAAATGCAAGTTAATTCTAATAGAAGTAGAATCCAAAGGAATTAAATAAACTGTTTACTGAATGTACAATATGTCTATGGGCCACAGATGCCCCTGCGTGTGAAAATAAACCACAAGTAAACTTCCACATATAGATACAGGATTCACGTAATTTTGACTGTTTTGTGACCATCAGCATTGTGTATAAGTTTCAAAACATTTGGTTGAGGCAAACTAAAGTTAAAGAACAGAAACAACAGATTTAGCTTTTTCCTATCTTAAGACTACGTGCTGATATTTGTATCATTAGTACTCGTACCAACTTCTTATATCTAATAACTAATGAACAGTAACACCATCCAATATCGAACTTGAAAGATCTGTGTTATGGGGTAATAAGCATTATGTATAAGGTTTATAACATTTCATTGAGTTAAACTTATCAAAAAGAACGAAAGCGAAAAATCCAGCATTTTCTATGTTTTTTAAGAAACATGATAACTCATGAACGGTAAAAGTGACGCTACCAAATTTCAAATTATTTTTTTTTAATGTGGAAATAAGCATTGTCCCAGGTAAGGGAGATGGTGGAGACCCCGCTAACATGTTCAACCCCGCCTTATTCAGTATGCATGTGCCTGTCGCAAGTTAGGAGCCTATACATTTGTCCGTTTCCTTTCTCGTTTGAATTTCGTTTTATCGTGTGTTTTTTTATGTTATGATGTTATAATATTGTTTCATCCCGCTGCAAATGTTTGCACCTGTCCTAAGTCAGGAATCTGATTTACATTAGTTGTCGTTTGTTTATGTAATTTATACGTGTTTCTCGTATCTCGTTTTCCATATAGATTAGACCGTTGGTTTTCCCGTTTGAATGGTTTTACACTAGTATTTTTGGGTCCCTTTATAGCTTGTAGTTCGGTGTGAGCCAAGGCTCCGTGTTGAAGGCCGAACATTGACCTATAATGGTGTACTTTTATAAATTTGTTATTGGATGGAGAGTTGTTTCATTGGCACTCATACCACATCTTCCTATATCTATTTGCTCCTTGTTGAATGCCGTATGCTGACATATATAATAGTTGTTAATTTCTGTGTCATCTGGTCTCTTGTGCATGGAGATTTTTCTTTGGCACTCATGCCACATTAGGTGGAAGTTGGCGATCCCGCTAGCATGTTTAATCCGCCCCATTCTGTTTGTATGTGCCTGTCCAAAGTCAGGAGAGTGTAATTGTGAATTGTCGTTTGTTTATGTGTTACATATTTGTTTTTGTTCATTTTTTTACATAAATTTGTTCGTTTCTTTTCTCGTTTAAATTGTTTTACATTGTCATTTCAGTGCATTTTATAGCCGACTATGCGGTATGGACTTTGCTCATTGTTGAAGGCCGTAGGGTGACTTAAAGCTGTTAATTTCTGTGTCATCTAGTCTTTTGTGGAGAGTTATTATTGGCACTCATGCCACATCTTCTTTTTTATTTTGTGTATAAGTTTTGTTGTATTTGGTTGAGGCAACTAAAGTTAAGAGAACGGAACCCTTTTTTGGACGTTCGGGACGAACGGACTAGAGTAACTCTTTATGCCCCTTTACTATGGTACCAACACAGAAGTTCTGACTATTGTGCTGGTGCTACTCATCCCACTAGCACTGTCATTAACACACACAATTTATTAAAACAATATTCAATTTTAATTTTGATTTGATTATTTTGGGCCTATAATGATTATACATTTATGCATGCCTTTCACAAGTATTATCAAATTTAACAAATGTATTGTACATGTACATTTTTGTAATATTTTATAACTTATTTTTCAATTAAATAAAGCTTACAAACTTAAATTGATCATCACTTTCTTTTTATTCCGTTTTGAACAAAACGATTTGTTACATATACTTCACGCGTATTTCTATCAAATCTGACATTAATACAAAGCAGCTATTAAATAAAATTCATTCGAACTTTTAATGTGCAATCAAATATATTTGCAAGTCGTCAACTGATCAAGTGGCTAGATGCATATATCGTTGGCCAATTGAACGACAGGTCCTAATTTTGTTGTTTTAAAAACTTCTAGAAATATTAACGGAAATAAGGAACGAGTAAAGGGAAATAAATAAAAACAGAACGACTGAATTAAATAAAAGGATGTTCGATATAAATTAAATGTATATTTCGTTTTATTTTTAACATCTAAACGATGCTTTATTATTATCTAGTTTCAAAATCAAAATTATTAGAATGCGAAAATAAATACCTTACAGCTTCATTGACCGTCGATCCTGAAATGTTCAACATGTTAAATGTTATAAAACAATTTTAGCGTCTTTGACCTACTTTATCTTTTTATTTGGATACTTGTGGTTATCTTCTCCAAGTTCAATGGGAACATTAGATTAATCTAGAATAGAACCCAAATGGAACCAAAAAGTCGGGTTGCTATAACCAAACAACCCGGATGTTGAACCGGTTACCATGGTTTCGAACCAAAGAACCCGGATAGAACCAAGGTTCAGAACCAAACAACCCAGATAGAACCAAGGTTTAGAACCAGAGTGCCCGGATAGAACCTTATTGCATTCGGAATTCTCATTACTTTTTATACCTTCAACGTATTTTCCAAATCATTTATTTATTTAGTATATTTATATATAATTATATTAATCAATTGTTGTTTGCTCACGTCATATGGCATCTGAAATTTCGAAAAATAGCTTATAAAGATATTTAACCTTTCAATATTACATACAAAGTTTTACAAAATGTAAGACACTAGATTTATTCAAACAAAAGAGTATTTAAAGTATTTACGAAATTGTATAATTTCAGATTTGGAGACTATTACTGCAGCATATGCACTACAAGCTTTGTATCTAATTTTAGTCTTCAGTCGCATATTTGTAATCCATCAATGAAATGACAAAAAACTCAAACTGTATTGCATGGTTAATAGAGTGAAAAATTGTTCTAATGCACCTACAATGAAGGATACTAATTTTCGTAAATTGGGTGAGTACATGAGAACCACGAATTTAAATGTTCAACGAATAACAAGTTTTCGAAAGGAATGCATGCATACTTTGCCAAAACAATGGAATTCAATATTTGCGAATATGTAAGTTTTACTCAAACCACGAAAATTGGTACCGATGCAAAAAATAAATGAATCCACAATATAACAGTAAGAATAATTGCAACTGTGAATATCAAGAACATATGCATATTAATTTAAATATAATGCCACAAACAACGGTAAAGGAAAGCATACACAGCACAACCTCTTAATGTATGGATTTAAACTATGTGTCTTTTGTTAAAAAAAACTCATATATGATGTATGCTTACGTTTTTTGATTGAGTAAAGCCTGCCAATTGATATTTTATTATGTGTTTTTCTATGTTGTGATGTTGCTATTGTTTCAGAAAAAGGGAGAAGGTTTGGTACCATTAAAACGTTTAATCCCGCTGCAAATGTTTGCACCTGTCCTAGGTCAGGAATCTGATGTACAATAGTTGTCGTTTGTTAATGTAATTTATACGTGTTTCTCGTTTTTTTAATATAGATTAGACCGTTGGTTTTCCGTTTGAATGGTTTTACACTAGTAATGTTGGGGCCCTTTATCATGTGTATAGCTTCTTGTTCGGTGTGAGCGAAAGCTCTGTGTTGAAGGCCGTACATTGACCTATAATGGTATACTTTTTTAAATTGTTATTTGGATGGAGATATGTTTCATTGGCACTCACACCACATCTTCCCATATCTATTAGTATTTGTAAATAGAACAACTATACGATATAGCGGTTTTTTGTATATCCCTGCACTAATATTTATAGCTATACATATCTGATTGAAGATTGTAGTGAATGTAGCAGTTTAATCTGTTCTTCAGTTGAATATGATCCAAGTCATTTCTTTTAACAAAAACAGACATTTTTATTTAAATAGGTATGATCAGTTCTTGGAAATCCCAATTTAACAAAAAGATTAACAACTAGAAAAACGACATATCAGCATCAGACCGCTCGCTAATTTTTTTTAATGCATATAGACTGATGTTTACCAAGTAATTTATATCAAGGATGGTCAATTTCGAATAATTGTTTTTGACAGCAGCAATTATTTCAGGATTTGTTCCCAATAAATATTTTTTTTAATTAAAATCCAAGCACTGTGTATATTGGTGGGCATTTTAGTAAATGATAGACAACCTTTATTTTTTACACTAAGAATTATTTCGGGAAAACATATTATAAGTATTCATCAAAGGTAATCAGGTTTGAACAAAAACTAAGTTTTACAATAATTTTGCAAATTTGACATCAAGGAATCATTTTGAATGTATATAATTTTTTTTTATCCTAACTCAAAAAGCTGTTTTTCTAAAACAAAATTACAATAAAAAAAACTTTAACCCAAAACGAACGTATTAGAGAAACAGTTCGAAATAGAATAGTATTCCTACATATCAATTTTTGTATAAAGACTTCAATTAAAAGATTGTTCTAAGAAATGTGATTTTTCACAGAAAGTTAGTATATACAATAACTTTTAACATTTTTGTTAGAACTTTCAATTACGTCAAAAAAAAAATATTACTTATCTAATATACCATTTGTGATGAAATTCTATTATTGCAAAATTTGTGCTCTTTTAAAAAAACGAAGTGTTCACCGCTTGCATCCTCCACTCTAAATCAAATTAAAAAAAAAGAAATTATTTGCACATATGAAATTTTTAATACTATATTGTACTATTACAAGAGGATAATATTAATATACGGTTCACCACAGAATGATTTAAAGGAAGGAGTAGAAAGATAAACCGATTACTGATGACCTGAAGCGTTTGATTTAATTGCTTCAAGGACTAAAATCGTACCTGATTTGTTGCTCATGTTTTGTCTTTGAAAAGTGTTTGGCATCTGTTTCAAGTTTGAAAGAGAAAACATGCATACTTGTTTCTATTAGTGGTCATCTTAAAAACAGGGAGAAGTGATGACCTCATGGAGTAGGAATCCATATGTTAATAATGATTTTAATGTAATAAATTAACAAGCTGTTTAATTTGTGGACCTTATTTTGTAATAACTTTATATATAATACAAGAATTGCCTAATTGAAGACGACGATGTTTGATAAAAAATAATAGAAGCCTTTATAAATTAGTCTTGCAAACATTAATAGAATTTTCAAACAGGTCTGATCAGATAAGTGAAAAATACATATTTGTATAAAGTAACAATATAATCCCTCCCCCCTAAAAAAATTGTTTGTTAAATTAAATATTGGGTAAAAAGTATATAAATTGATTGTTCCTTAACGTTAAAAAATAAGAATATGCAGATATTTGCAGTTTCACTTTCCCAGATACTTTTCAATATCTAAATAAATTTCAGTTGCGATCCTATCTTAATTTTTGGTGTTTTTTGTTTATTTGTTAAATGTGCTACCCTAATTGTACTCTTATTTACCTTCGCAAATTTTACGGACGCCATCAGAAGTTGTTTAACCGTTATGGAATAATCGTTTCACAGATAATATCGGATAATGTTTCTTATGTCCTCTTCCCTCTTCTGAATGTGACCTACCAAATCAGACTATTTACCGGATTTGTAATAACATAAGCAACACGACAGGTGACACATGTAGAGCAGGATCAGCTTACCCTGCCAGAAGACCTGAGATCACCATATTTTTCCCTTTTAGAATAGAAATGTTTGATTGGGATATTTTTATACATGATATTCCCCATCTCTGCCATCTGTCATGGTATTTTCTAGCAAATACACTTGCACATGAAATTCCCTAATGACGAATTCACCGGCAAAATACAAATTTCTCAGTAAAAAGAAAATAGGTGAAAATGCCATGTTTCTCATCCAATCAAAATGCATAAGGTGGAATTATACATGAAAAAGCTTTCAAAATCATTTAATAACACAGAGTTAAAAGGCTGATAATTTTTTACCTTGCCTCTCACCTAAATTAAAGAAAGTTGAACGTTGGTTACCATTTTGCATTCAGATCTTTATATTTTTATACATATCAAAAATAACTACAAAAATCAGTTATGTGAGATTTTTGTAATTTTTGCCATAACCCTATACACAAAACTGTGTCGATTGTTCTCGTAAAATCCACAAAATAACATGTGAAAAATTTATATTTGTTATCGATAGATCAGCTGACTAATAATGAATGGCATTGATAACATACATTAACTTAATACATGTACTCAACAAGATAATGTGAAAGGTTATGTTTGAAAACACTCTCTAAACCATATACCAAATCACAAATAAAACCCTTTTCGTAACCTTGTAATTATAATAAGTATTTCTCGGTTAGAAAAATAATATCAAAAAGCTAGTACATAATGTATTTAAAAATGAAGGAACTCATGAAGAATTACTCGAGACAAGAAATTCATACAAGAAAGTAAAGGATCAAGCATCCAAGAACTGTTAAAGTTATCATACAAAGAAATTGAGAAATACGTCCATTGACTGGAGAAGAGTTTTAGAACATTTTGAATAAACGTATGACTCAAAAAGATGGAAAGCATAATTTTTCTTTATACACTAGTATAATAACTGTGTACATGATAAAGTTTTGATGAATAATTGTTGTGTCCTTTTAAAAATGCATTTGATAAGTTTTAAAACGTAGGATGTGACAAGAGATTCTGAAGTTTAACATTCAATGCAAAATCCTTAAAGATACACAAAACATAATCCAGAATATCCAGACCTGTATTCGAATGCAAAAGATATTTTGTTTTATTCTAAAAGTGTGATAGTGGGATAAAATAATTGGGAGATTCGATTCATCTCCCTTTTTTGATTTTTTCTTTTTAAATGACCTCGATAAATTTTGTTTTCCTAATAATGTTAGAGTTCTTAAACATATAACTGCAAAACATAACTCATTGTTTGCTTTTTAGAAAATAATAAAATAATGCAATTCGAGCTGATATACAGTTAGATATTATTATATTACTTATAACGATTTATTTATTCGTGTGAAGAAAGAGGATGATATGAAATAAAACAAATATTAAGGATGCTTTTATCGTTTTGCAAAAATAATTCTGCATGTGAGAAACAATATTTCCAATTTCATGGTTTAACTAGGACCTTGCTCGCGATCCCATAGATGTGAACAAAATATTGACGATGGATACCATTATTTGTCTGTTTGTTTACACCCTATGGTGTCATATTTTTAGGCAACATTTCGTTCCATCTTAATACTTGAATTATCCTTCAAGAAAACATTGATTAGTTTACTTTCCTATTGTAAGATACAGTTTTATTAAAAATAACAGATAAACTTCTAAGAAAAAGATAGACATTTGTTATAAAACATCAATGATTTATACATAATTATATTAGTCATACTAAGGGTTTCATTTCAATCCGTTTAAACAAGAAAGCAATAGATTGTATATATTTGTCGGTTACGGAAAACACGTGATTGCATACTCTAATCTCAGCTGTTAATTATGTTTAATTTGTATTAATGTATCATTTGTTTAATTGAGAATGTGTCTTGAAACAGTGAGAAAATCTCTGACCAGACGGGTTGAGGAAAAATAAGGATTTTTTGCTTGTTCAAGATGTTTTCCTTCAAAATATTTCCATGAACAGAATTTGTACACTTAAACATACTTCAGCTTGAACATTGTGTCATCACTTTAAAGCCATCATAGTTGTCGTACATTCATACCATCCCATAATAGATTTTCTGCAAAGTGATACAAGAGTTGAAAGCATATCCAATTAAGTCAGACATCACGTGACTTTTGTGACGTATACTAGCCGCAATTTTGTATTATATTGCCCCATATAAATGCATAGGTGCTTCAATAAAATTTAATTTTCTCATTTACCTGACCCGTTTTCTAACTTTTGCAAATCAATCATTGATATTCAAACATATTTCTATCAAACAATGTTGGTCTTAACAGTTTAATTTTTTGTTTAATTCTATCACTGGAGAATCGTGAAAAACATGTACTTTTTGTCGTTATTTCTCAGTTCACTTAATGCTAAATGTACCGATATCCATGTCTACTTGTACAACAAATAAAGAAATTTCGTTAATAAGAAATAAAACTTTGCAAATCGATTAAGTATGATAAAACATATATCTGGCAAAAAATACTATTCAAAACAGTTTAATTTCTGGTCAATTTCTGTCAAACATCGATTTAAAAAAAGTGATTGTTTGGGTATTTTTCAAAATGGTGGATGATGTATATGAAAATGTTGCATCAAATCAATATTGTAAAACTTTCCTTGATTAAATTAAAATTTTCATTTAGAATCTCTGATGTTTCTGTTATTTTCTTTGGTGATATTTTGATATGATTTATTTCAAAATTTCTTGATAACAAAAGTATTCTTTTAAGTGTGGCACGGGAACATTTTATTTTGACAGATATCCAGGATATACTGTTACCAGAAAATAGTTAACAATAAAATTTACAATAAATGTTTCTCTTCTTTTTTTAAAGGTGTTTTCCCGTTTTCTGTATAAGTTATTTTTCTTTAGAAATATATTTATACATTCCCTTAAGAACAAAAAATTTTCGTCCCAAGAGTGAAAAAAAAAATAAAAATAAAATAATGCCCAACACTTATTATAGATAAATATCCTATACCTTTAAAATCTATCCCTTGACGAACATGTATAGGTGAACTATGACTTGGGTTGTAATTTTACATAACAATATATTTTCAGGTAGACGTGCAAACCAAAAGCAACCAAGTGACCATAAACATCCTATGTATACATGTATTACCAGAATTTAAATTTTGTGATATACTAAAGTTTTTATAACTGTTCAAATAAATGTCTGCTCTTCCCCGTATCAAACCAGAAGAAAATTTATCATAATAAACTTTAAGAAAATATGAATATTATAAAAAATTCTTTAAAAAATAATTTTTGTTTTAAAAGATAATCAAATTAATATTTATGTTTCTATAATTATTTTAAAGAAATATTATGTTTCAAATTTTAATTGAAATGGTTTTTTTTTTCATTCGTAAATATAGCTCAACATGCAGACTTCTTATACGTTCAGAAATTTCACATCCAATTTTTTATGGAAATATTCTTTATAAAGCACAAAGGTGTCAGTATTCACCTCAAAAACTATCAAAACCTTTGAATAGACTTATTAAGAAGGGATATAGTTACGATACTGTTGTCAGGTCATTAAAGATTGCATATTTTGGCGTTGATATTGATACACTTATAGGGTCTTTGCATCGGAACTAAACACATTTATTCAAAAACCAGTTGTTGGCATGACACGGGTTATGTTCTTCTCATATATGTTATGATGGTATGATACTAAACCCCTAACGGGAAGGATTGTGCCTGATGTTCATATGATGAAATCATAATCTTTCAGTCAGTTTAATTGAAGTCTGGAGCTGGCATGTCAGTTAACTGCTAGTAGTCTGTTGTTATTTATGTATAATTGTCATTTTGTTTATTTTCTTTGGTTACATCTTCTGACATCAGACTCGGACTTCTCTTGAACTGAATTTTAATGTGCGTATTGTTATGCGTTTACTTTTCTACATTGGCTAGAGGTATAGGGAGAGGGTTGAGATCTCATAAACATGTTTAACCCCGCCGCAGTTTTGCGCCTGTCCCAAGTCAGGAGCCTCTGGCCTTTGTTAGTCTTGTATTATTTTAATTAATTTTAGTTTCTTGTGTACAATTTGGAAATTAGTATGGCGTTCATTATCACTGAACTAGTATATATTTGTTTAGGGGCCAGCTGAAGGACGCCTCCGGGTGCGGGAATTTCTCGCTACATTGAAGACCTGTTGGTGACCTTCTGCTGTTGTTTTTTTCTATGGTCGGGTTGTTGTCTCTTTGGCACAGTCCCCATTTCTATTCTCAATTTTATTTTTTACAGAGTTTGTCTTTAGTGCCGTGTTGAGGCAATAGTGTGCCTCCCCGTGCTTCAGGTTTATGCTCTTATAATATACTAGATTATGGAGTGTGTGTCCGAGCGAGAACTGCTCTAGTTCATTACTTTAGGAATATTTATCAAAAAGTAGTAAGTCAATATTCAGCCCCATTCTACTATTTAGTCAGCCATCAGTCCTACCCTGATATACCCTATCTTTTTTCGGGTAATTAATACTGATAGCGTTTGACATTTTTAGCTGAACAGATTTATCAATTTTACATAACTTAAATAATTGTATGCTGGTTCATATTCTAGACGCTAGTCTTTACTCCTTTATAATATAATTCACTAACATAAAACAATTATGAAGCTTAGAAATGGAAAAATATTAAATACTAAACTTGTTCAAAGGGTATCTACACGTCTCAATCTTCAAAATCGGTTATCTCAAAATACTACCATCGCTAACATTTTTAACAATAAAAATCGTGGTTAAATTCAAAAGTATCATTTACCAACACCTTAAGAAGCACAACCATCCTTTTAAATATTTAGCAGTTCAACCTTTAGAAGTAGTAAATAAGCAGCCTGGTGAATCTCATTCAAAGTTTATACGATCACGGAAAATAATTGAATTAAATTGGATTAAAAAATTACAGACAGTCTACCCTCTCGGTCTTAATGATAATATCATGGGAATTGGTAATATATCTAGAACCGATTCCAATAACATTTTGGATATAGTTTCTAAAACTGTTCGTAAAACCCGTTCTCACGGTCGTAGAACAAATCGCAATCAAAGAAAATTTCGAACCAATCATACCAATATTTCGGACCTAATTTCTATTTCAAAAAACAACGGCAGACATTATCTGTTAACAAAACTCTGTTCATTACCGGTTAATAAGTTAAATAAAATTTTGGAGGATTGCAACACAATTTCATATAGCAGTCCTAAGTATGAAATTGTTCAAATTATTATGGCATATTGTTATTCTAAACTATTTCCCAAAATTGATCGCCCTGAAGATCATAAAAAACATTTTATTAAAATAAAGTATGTCAATAAAGGTTTTGATTTTGTAAATATGGCCGGTATATTTAACGACCATTCTGTTAAAGAACAAATTCCTGGATATTTTGACAATACTGAGCTACCTCTTATTTTTTATATTTACAAGAAATCTACCCGGAAATTTGTGTTTAATTATAGTCAACTGTGTAAAGATGTTAATATCAGTGAAAATACAACTACTTCATGTAATTGTAGTACCTCCGAATATATTTATGGACCCATTTCCCATGTTATAACAGGAGATCTTAACATCGTTCAAGACCGAGAGTTAATATCATACCTCAGTAAAGGACCTAAATATCGTCCCCCGTCAATTATTAATTGGAATGAGTGTCGTAATATCATCCACGACTCACTCCATACTTACTGTATGAAATGGATAAAACGGGAAAAAGCTGACAAAAAATCTTTGGACTCTTTTTATTTATTCAGTAATGAAGATAGTTAATATACGTATTCAACATTTTAACGAACATTTTACTATTAACAATAACCACAAAAAACATATTTCTCGTATCAAACATAAACTAAAAGAACTAGTCAAGAAATTTGTTTTTGTCCCGTCCGATAAAGCTGCTAATAATATTATTGTTGTTTGACGTATATTTTACATTGAGGTTCTGAAAAAAGAAATCACCAATTCACCAACATTCCAACTGACTCCATTTTCAGAAAACGACATCTGTAACAAACATAAACTTTTAGCTACCGCTTTACAAGCAGAGCCAAATACAATGAAAGTTCCAACTATGTACTGGCTTCTGAAGCTACACAAAACACCTTACAAATATAGATTTATTTCGTCGTCAAGCCATTGTTCCACTACTAAATTGTCTATTCTTCTTATCAGCACACTTGGTACAATTAAAAGCCTAATAATAAATTGTTCAAATAAGGCCTTCGAAAATAGTGGAATTAATTACTTTTGGAGTGTCAAGAACTCGTTGGAAGTACTTGATAAATTGGATGCTTATATTGGTGATTTTGAATCTGTTCGAAGTTTTGATTTTTCTACCCTGTATACCACATTGCCTCACATTCTCATTAAGAAAAAATTCACACACCTAATTAAATGGGCATTTAAAAAGTCAGCGTATTGTTATGCGTTTACTTTTCTACATTGGCTAGAGGTATAGGGGGAGGGTTGAGATCTCACAAACATGTTTAGCCACGCCGCATTTTTGCGCCTGTCCCAAGTCAGAAGCCTCTGGCCTTTGTTAGTCTTGTATTATTTTAATTTTAGTTTTTTGTGTACAATTTGGAAATTAGTATGGCGTTCATTATCACTGAACTAGTATATATTTGTTTAGGGGCCAGTTGAAGGACGCCTCCGGGTGCGGGAATTTCTCGCTACATTGAAGACCTGTTGGTGACCTTCTGCTGTTGTTTTTTTCTATGGTCGGGTTGTTGTCTCTTTGGCACACTCCCCATTTCCATTCTCAATTTTAGAATGTGAATATATATGTTCAAACTCTTTTAGGTCATTTTTTAGTAGCGATAAACAAAAAAAACTATGTCAATTGGACATGCTTTGATACTATATATGCCCTTGAATATTTACTAGATAACATTTTTGTTCGCTTTGGGGATTCCGTATATCGTCAGATTATCGGAATTCCAATGGGGACTAACTGTGCAACACTTATTACCGACCCGCTTTTGCTATGAGTTACAATTTATGACAAAAATAAGCAAAGACCCATCGAAACAACATCTGATAAACAAATTTAATAACACTTTTAGATATTCGGATGATATTTTGGCTCTCAATAATGACGACTTCAGTATGTATATAAAAGAAATTTATCCTGTTGAACTTACTTTAAATAAAGCTAATACTAACACCAACCACTTCCCTTTCCTCGATCTTGATATCTATATCACTAATGGAAAGCTGAATACTAAAATTTATGATAAAAGAGATGATTTTCATTTCCTATCGTTAATTATCCATTTTTAGATGGTGACGTTCCCTTGTCACCATCTTACGGTGTTTATATATATCAACTTGTACGATTCGCTCGTGTATGTAACAATGTTTTAGATTTTAACGAGAGAAATTTATGTATTACTGAAAAATTATAACACCAGGGTTTTCGATATCACAAACTAGTCAAAACATTTACTAAATTTTATCATCGGTATAAGGACATCATTCGTAAATATAGCTCAACATGCAGACTTCTTATACGTTCAGGTATTTCACATCCATTTTTTTATGGAAATATTCTTTATATAGCACAAAGGTGTCAGTATTCACCTCAAAAACTAACAAAACCTTTGAATAGACTTATTAAGAAGGGATATAGTTACGATACTGTTGTCAGGTCATTAAAGATTGCATATTTTGGCGTTGATATTGATACACTTATAGGGTCTTTGCATCGGAACTAAACACATTTATTCAAAAACCAGTTGTTGGAATGACACGGGTTATCTTCTTCTGATATATGTTATGATGGTATGATACTAAACCCTTAACGGGAAGGATTGTGCCTGATGTTCATATGATGAAATCATAATCTTTCAGTCAGTTTAATTGAAGTCTGGAGCTGGCATGTCAGTTAAAACTGCTTGTAGTCTGTTGTTATTTATGTATTATTGTCATTTTGTTTATTTTCTTTGGTTACATCTTCTGACATCAGACTCGGACATCTCTTGAACTGAATTTTAATGTGCGTATTGTTATGCGTTTACTTTTCTACATTGGCTAGATGTATAGGGGGAGGGTTGAGATCTCATAAACATGTTTAACCCCGCCGCATTTTTGCGCCTGTTCCAAGTCAGGAGCCTCTGGCCTTTGTTAGTCTTGTATTATTTTAATTTTAGTTTCTTGTGTACAATTTGGAAATTAGTATGGCGTTCATTATCACTGAACTAGTATATATTTGTTTAGGGCCCAGTTTAAGGACGCCTCCGGGTGCGGGAATTTCTCGCTACATTGAAGACCTGTTGGTGACCTTCTGCTGGTTTTTTTTCTATGGTCGGGTTGTTGTCTCTTTGGCACATTCCTTATTTCCATTCTCAATTTTATTTGTGTTATTTCGTAGAAAATGAAACGAGATTTCATTGAATATGATTTTATTATTTTATTTTAATTCAATATTTAATCCAGGCATTCAATATAATGTTAAACTTGTGTACAAAAATTGTTATTGTATACATTTCACATATAATACAATTATATAAGCATTTCACAAAATGAAAACCAGTCTGGTCTTTATGGTATCTAAAGAATTAAATTTTGCTTATATTCAAGAAAAATAACAATAATACTTGATTGGCAGAGTTACTATGCTATACGCAGAATTGCAAGAGTATCCCCTATCAACATTCTCAGTTGAAAATAGAGAAAATACTTTAAAGAGTGTATTAATGAATTTAGAATGTCCATCTTCTGATTTGATTTCATATATGTTGTCAACTGATAAAGATTTTAATGAACCAAATAGAAGAGAAAATCATTCAATATTCTTTTTTGTTAATAACACTAAAACCATAGACTTTAATGAGCATATGTTGCTCACCTGTAATTTCAACAATAAAAGCCTATTAGTTCTTATCGGTGCATTAGTTTTAATGAAAAATGATTTTTTAAAAGTTAACGGGTGATGGATGCCAGACAACAGGCACAAGACAACATACGATAAATAAAAAAGTAATGAAAAAGCGTCCCTGTGCACCATCTGTACTGAACAAAAAAATAATTAAACTTTGCCTGAAGTCGATCTCACAATGCACTATTTTTAATCTGCTTGTACTATATATAGTATATCGAAATGAGGTCATCAATTGGTTTTCTGATGACTGACAGGTAAACTCTTTCTAAAGTTTAACTCCCGTTTAATATCTATTAAATCATATGCTATCCAAAGAGGTATAAATATATTTCTTATCGTTCGTTTATATACAATGTCATATGTGTATCTATGATGAGATTTTTCGAAACCACGTGATATTATCAAGGTAAATTGTAAATATATTTACTTCCGTGTCATGGCACAAGTTTCGGCCCATAAATGTTCATTATGTGACGAAAATAATGGAGCATACTACTGTTATGAATGTCAGCAAACTTTATGTGCAGAGTGTCGCAACAGACATGGTAAGATTCCAGCTCTTAGTGGCCACACGGTTGCTGATATTAACACAGTTAACCTTTCGACCGTCAACAAAACACATTCTTGTGATACACACAACAAAGAATTTCAGTTTTATTGCACGGAATGCAGTGATCTTATTTGCAGTAAGTGTGTAACATCGACACACAAATCCCACTCAATTTCAGACATAACTGATGTAGTTTTAGAAGAAAAGGAAAAGGCTAAGGAGAATATCACAGAATTGAAGTTAAAAACTGAGGCAATATCCAGCCTACAAGAAAAAATAAGACGTGAACATATTGAAAAACTTCACGTTGAAAGCAAAAAATGTATTGAACACATGGAATCCGTCTGTAAAGATCTCCATTCCTTTATAGAAGCAAAGGGTAGTATGAAAACAACCGAGGTAGAGGATAATGAAAACATTGAAAAATCAAACTTCGAAGCATTCCTTAAGAATAATGATTTGATTCATAAACAGTACGTACACATATTAACAGAACTTGAGAATCTTTTATTAGAGAAACACGACATAACATTTTATTCGCGTTATATATCAATTCAAAGTGATATTCAAACATTGGTTAATATACCTGAAGAACCACCCTTTGCACAAGTACCAAGTTTTGATGATGAAGTCTTGTATAAAGAAGTTATGGAACATATGGAATCAAAGATTGACAAGAGGTAAATATTAAAATTTTGGTTTCTTAGTGTATCAAATTTTAAAATAAATTGTTTTAGGAATTGGAATTTCAAATATTTTTGCTACAAACATCACTGAAGAGGGGGTAATTTTCGAAATGGGCATCTGGTATATGAACAATGGTACCATTAATTTCCCTTTGGATAAGAGATGCTTACACGCTTAACACTAATAAAAGAAAATGTTAAGTTATGGAGACAGCAACACAAAAAACATTTAGTGGTCATCGGCAATATACGATACAATAATAAAAAATAGACAATGTCTTATCACGTCTTTTTTTTATAGAAATTATTTTAAAAAAAGCGGAACTTATCAATGTTTAAAAATGTGGAAATCATTGTTTACCATGATTCACGACAAATTCGAATGATTGATTGAAAAATGCATATTAAATGATAATGATAAAATGGTTTATTATTTGGGCCCTAATATATTTTGCTGTTCGATGTGATCCACGGCTCTGTGTTGAAGGCCACACTACATGTACCTATAATGGTTTACTTTTACAAAATATGACTTGGATGAGGAGTTGTTTCATTGGCACGCATAATATCTTCTTACATCTGATTATAGATCCACAAAGCCATGACATTGAGAAATGACATTAAAATGAACAACTTTGTCTTTTACACGACAAAAAAATCACTATAATAATAACAGAACACTACTTTTCCTCAGTGTAATTTCCTAATTCAACAATCATTATGCTCCGTTTGTATGAAACAAATATCTTGTTCTTAGACAAGAAAAACTGATGCTATGCATAAAAGGCGCTTATTCCACAAACTGTTAGAAAACAATGTAGATACTCTATCAAATGACGCCGAATTCACACAATCTTTAATTTCGAAATCTACTTTAAAGCATATACTGATGATTTTTTTTTAAAACAAAGGGACCCAAAAGGTGTAAATACAAAAACTCTTACTTTGAAGAAGAACGAAAGGTAAAAGAGATCATGCTCGTGTTACCAATGAGTACATATTAAGTGGTGGGTCTCATTTGGAAATATCATAATCGGGCATATAAGTGGAAGGGATTCTAGTAACGAATATGTAAACATATCTTAGGTTATTTCTTATTGAAAAACTATGATCTTCCCCTTTTCCGTAAAGTTTTGTTCACAACAATTATTCGTAGTTAAAACCTTATAGTACATTCATAGACGAAAACACTGATTTTTTTCCCCATTTTTATTAATTTCAAGAATCAAATATATATCATCAGATTATCGGAATTCCAATGGGGTCTAACTGTGCACCACTTATTGCGGACCTGTTTTTGTATTGCTATGAGTTACAATTTATGACAAAAATAAGCAAAGACCTATCGAAACAACATCTGATAAACAAATTTAATAATACTTTTAGATATTTGGATGATATTTTGGCTCTCAATAATGACGAATTCAGTATGTATATAAAAGAAATTTATCCTGCAGAACTTACTTTAAATAAAGCTAATACTAACAATGACCACTGGCCTTTCCTCGATCTTGATATCTATATCACTAACAGAAAGCTGAATACTAAAATTTATGATAAAAGAGATGACTTTTCATTTCCTATCGTTAATTATCGATTTTTAGATGGTGACGTTCCCTTGTCACCATCTTACGGTGTTTATATATCTCAACTTGTACGATTCGCTCGTGTATGTAACAATGTTTTAGATTTTAACGAGAGGAATTTATGTATTACTGAAAAATTATTACACCAGGGTTTTCGATATCACAAACTAGTCAAAACATTTACTAAATTTTATCATCGGTATAAGGACATCATTCGTAAATATAGCTCAACATGCAGACTTCTTATACGTTCAGGTATTTCACATCCAATTGTTTATGGAAATATTCTTAATAAAGCACAAAGGTGTCAGTATTCACCTCAAAAACTAACAAAACCTTTGAATAGACTTATTAAGAAGGGATATAGTTACGATACTGTTGTCAGGTCATTAAAGATTGCATATTTTGGCGTTAATATTGATTCACTTATAGGGTCTTTGCATCTGAACTAAACACATTTATTCCAAAACCAGTTGGCATGACACGGGTTATGTTCTTCTCATATATGTTATGATGGTATGATACTAAACCCCTAACGGGAAGGATTGTGCCTGATGTTCATATGATGAAATCATAATCTTTCAGTCAGTTTAATTGAAGTCTGGAGCTGGCATGTCAGTTAACTGCTAGTAGTCTGTTGTTATTTATGTATAATTGTCATTTTGTTTATTTTCTTTGGTTACATCTTCTGACATCAGACTCGGACTTCTCTTGAACTGAATTTTAATGTGCGTATTGTTATGCGTTTACTTTTCTACATTGGCTAGAGGTATAGGGAGAGGGTTGAGATCTCATAAACATGTTTAACCCCGCCGCAGTTTTGCGCCTGTCCCAAGTCAGGAGCCTCTGGCCTTTGTTAGTCTTGTATTATTTTAATTTTAGTTTCTTGTGTACAATTTGGAAATTAGTATGGCGTTCATTATCACTGAGCTAGTATATATTTGTTTAGGGGCCAGCTGAATGACGCCTCCGGGTGCGGGAATTTCTCGCTACATTGAAGACCTGTTGGTGACCTTCTGCTGTTGGTTTTTTTTCTATGGTCGGGTTGTTGTCTCTTTGGCACACTCCCCATTTCCATTCTCAATTTTATTAAAAAAAATAAAGAATTGAATTCAACACTTTGAAATCCTAACGTAAATTTGAAAACCTCATTCTATTTTTGTGATTCAGTGTCGATGTTTCTAATGGGAAAAAAAATACGCGTTTGTTAATTACACAATATTTCCCGACTTCACATTGGTAAGGATGTCTGAATCCTATACATTAATTCATTAACCTGGTATATCGTTTATCTTCTTGATTAGTATCAATATTTATTAGGGTATGTTTTTCCTAAAATAAAATCTCAATCAAGATTATAAGAAAGAACAACTTAACTAACAACTTTAAAAAAAATCATTCTTATCATCAATAATCAGTAAATCATTACAGCGTATCAACTCATTACGGCAATGATACTTATCAAGAATTCAAAAGAGGGGCGAAAGATACCGAACTTAAAGTAACTTAAGATATAAAAGGAGTTTGCAGGTAAACCTGCACTGTAAATTTGGGCACTACGCCTTTTTAACTTTTTTGGATTCGAGCGTCACTGATCAGTCTTTTGTAGACGAAACGCGCGTCTGGCGTATATAATAAATTTAGTCCTGGTATCTATGATGAGTTTATTTATTAACGTTGTTAATTGTAAAATCCCGATTATAGGTTGCACTTTGTAAATACTGCTGTTTATCAAACCACGCCTCTTTTGGGAAGATATATAATGTTCCCAGATATGGTCTCTATGTTCCACCTCATAAAAAACATATTGTCGCGATGAAAAATTGAATTCTGAAGTATTAAGATCGTGGACATTAAGAGGGAGTTCGTTTGAAATTTTTATGACCGTTTAGTCTTATGTTATTTCTTTTAAGCTTATGTCACAACTGCTCTGTTCAAAAGAAGAAATTAGAAGATTTACAGTCCGAATACAATGCATGCAAAGAAACTTTTCACAGGTACATAAAAACTCATCAAAGTCATAATGATTTACATATTTCAAATAATTATGACAAGTGGGGAAGTAATATGTCACAGATTAAAGAAGGAAAAGAGAGTTTTTAACTTTAAAGATTTACAAAAAATATATGTTTGTGTACGATTGTTCGGGTGTTGTTCAATGATGAAATGTGTAAGTATATTTGTGTGTTTAAGATTTTTGAGTTTTCTTAGTTGATATCAAACGCAACAATTGCACACGTAATTAACCATTTTAATTTTGAAGCAAACAGTTTCAATCCATAAAGATATCTTAACACGTTAGAAAATTAACTAATATTATTATCATGAGCCTTGTTTGTATTGACAGAGGCTTAGAAACAAAAGATGATGAAATCAAAACGGTATCAGAAAATGTCAAATTATTACAAGAAGAGATGAACACAATGCAGTCAACGTATGTAACATATTTCTTAAATGTAGATGGTCTTGAGAGTATACTTAACTTAAATACAAGATTAATAAAGATTTCATCTATTTGTTTTTAATAATTTTATGAATATGTTAAATTTAAAAATGTGTTTGGTGTCTTCTAAATTTAATAGCCTCAGTTATATATAATTGAAAAATGTTCCTTCGAATTTGCTTTGAAATATTTTATATTCCTGGTTTGAAAGGGGAGGTGTCTCATTGCCACTCAAAGATGTACCACATCATCTTTTTGTCTACAAATGATTGCTGCATACCAAAGGATATTTGTGTATTTTCATCCCTGAACTTCACCAATGTAGCTGCATGCATAAACGGACAATTAACATATACAAGTGATGTATATATCCAGTAGAAAATGAATTGAAATATGCATTATAAGACTTCATTTGCATAGCAACATTTTGAACTTATTTTTTTGCACAAAGCTCTTTCAGCATGCTTTGTTTGCAGGAAAAGATGAGATTTTGTGGACAATTTATTTGAACTATAACTTTTAACCAGAACGTTTTCTTGTGAATTTATAATTGTTAGCGTCCTTGCTAAAACAAAACAATGTATTAAAATAAGAAGATGTGGTATGGTTGCCTATGAGTCATCTCTACATACCGCATAGACAGTTGGATAACCATTTGAGAAGACATTTGATTAACCTGTAAAACACTTGATAAGCACACTCGCTTTTGTGTGTCAGTTTCGCGTCTTCCAGATGAAAATAAACTGTTTTTACCTCTCCTTTAACTTCAATGGGATATATAAAATGTAAGCACTAATCATAATGAGGGTTATTTGGTGACTTAAATAAAGGCAACAATAGTATACCATAAATAAATCCGGGTTACAAACTAAAACCGAAGGAAACATATCAACTTTGAGAGGAAAACAACGAAACTATAGAAACACTAGAGTGCAACAAAAAACCAAACGACAATGTAACACAAAGACAAAAGATAGAAATTGCCATTTTCCTGACTTGGTTCAGGACTTTTTAAGAGAAAATTGGTGGATTAAATCTGTTTTTTTTTGGTCGCTAGCCAAACTTCGCGTTTTTATGGCAATATTTAAGATAACACTTAAAAAACAAAAACAATTTGTAAGGAGTGCGTTAGAAATAAATGCAAAAACATTCAGGACATAGAAATACACAAATAAACAATACAATAATGCATTTAGACATGCTAATAGTTATCAGGTACCAGGCTTATAATTTAATACACCAGACACGTTTTATATACATTAGACTTATCAGTGACGCTCAGATCAAAATAGTCAGAAAGCTTAACAAGTATAAAGTAAAATTCCAAATAGTTGTGCCACATACGGCTATGGTTATCTATGCTGGGATAAGAAAATCCTTAGTATTTAGAATAATTCACACTTTTGCAACAGTAAATTTATAAAACAAAAATAATGATTAAATTGAGAATGGAAATGGGGAATGTAATTAATGTAAGACAGTATAATTGATATTCATGTCAACACCGAAGTGCTGACTAAGCACAGAATAAAAACCGACACGTAAAACAAGCTAGGACAGCACATAGAAACAGCACAGCAGAACTACACGTTGTCTTTCACATGACTAGATTGACGCTACACTGACGTCACAGGTATATTTCTAAAAATTTGATATACAAAATGTAGTTCAAGTTAAGGTTTGAAATTATCGTATTTGTTGTATTTTATAATTATTACAAGACTACCATTATGGAATTGTGTTTTTATTAGATAATAAATTGTATAATCTAGCTATGTCGACATTTTTTGTTTTTTAACCGAACGAAAAAGGAGTTTCCCTTACCCCGTAACTGATTTTGCAAGAGGTAAGGATGTTAATTTGGGATAT
The DNA here is from genome assembly GCA_037788925.1 of Mytilus galloprovincialis. NCBI lineage: Eukaryota > Metazoa > Mollusca > Bivalvia > Mytilida > Mytilidae > Mytilus > Mytilus galloprovincialis. The sequence goes on from CM075333.1 coordinate 49,505,938, forward strand.
TACTGATAGAAGGGTAAGGTTTTAAGTGTTTTTTTTTAATTTCATAAACAAGGGTTTTACATTGACAGAAATGATAACAATATTGTTACATTATGCATAATTTATTATTGTTTTTAAATTGGCAGTTTCGCGAGTGCAACAAACCAAAAAGATGCAGAGAATAAGAAGCTTTCCGAAAATATTGAATTTTTGAAGAAGTATGTGTACGATTATAAATTTATCATTAGTCTAAATGTAAATGTAAATATGCATATATATCCTTCGTATAATATATTTACATACTAAATAGTGTGTTAAAATTACATTGTTAGGCAATCTATCATTCGTATAATACATATAACATGTATGTTCAGAACTTACATCCCAGCTCCTTTGTTCTAACAGGGGTGATCCGAGCCGGATCACCCCTACCAGATCACCCCAGTTTGAGTTTCTTTGTTGTGCATGCTTTCCTTTGTTCTGTAACATTTTGGCGGGAATGTCAAATCCACTATAAAACTTATATAAACTATACGGAAAAGACTATCTATCAAAATTCACGTAGGAAAAATCCAGTGTATATGCTGGGATTCGAACTCAAGACCTTTAGTATATCAAGCCACGACACAACCACTACACCAGGACTACTGGATACGAACTATCAGTAATTTAACATACTTGAAGGAAGCAATATATTTTTATAAGTGGGGCGAGTTGGCAGACCTTTATTCAGTTGGGTTTAAACCCTTTTCGTAAATAAGTGAGTTGTCAGTGATTGTTCAGTTTGATTTTACACTATTTTCAAAAGTGGGGCAAGTCGGTAAACAAGAGTGGGGCGATTTTGTTCATAAAGTGGCGATATAGGTTGGGCCGATTGGCCAGTGGGGCGAGTTTACATTGTTTGATATCTACTCATCGTGTTCGGGGGTCAAAAAGGGTATAAATCATATAGTAATGTATAAAGTATATTATAATGGTTGTGTGGCGTTCTAAACCAGATTTTATTAATTGTAAATGGTTTTTCGTCTAATCTAAAACAGCTGGGATGTAAAATAGTTATCCCACTCGGACTTGGTGTGTCAGTGTTATATCACCCTCTGGCCTCCGGCCATCGGGGTGATCTTACACTGACACACCGCGTCATCGTGGGATAACTATTAATTATTGTATATAGCAACATTATTATCTCCGCACGTTCAATTAGATATATATATCAACAAGATATATATATATATATATAGATATATTAAAAATTAAATACACAAAAAGAGTTTTAAAAGCAGCATTGTCTAGCGCTTTCATCCATCTTGGGACTTTTCAAGACTATGAACGTCGTTATGGGGAACACATTAGTATTATGACGTAACGTCATTGTTCGTAACATATTAGTAGTATGACGCGACGTTATTGTTCATGTAACTACTAAGCATTAAGCTTGGCGTCAAACACTTTTATGAATTTTCTCTCTAGTTCTTTACGGTATTCTTCTGTTGGTTCCGTACATTTGAAGAACGGGAAAATTTTGAATTTTCCTCCCGCACAAATGTCTAAATGTTCGCTTAACGGAATTTGTCTGTACTTGGGTTGCCGTATTTGCTGTTTATGGATTCTGACCCGTTCACACACACTATTTCCTGTTGACCTATGTAATTTTCTTTACAGTTGACACATGTTATACAATAGAGTAAATTTTCTGATTTGCAAGCCATGTTTGCGTTTACTGTAAATTTCTTACCGTTTTTGAAACATTTCGTACTACCGATTTCTAAGTAATTATAATTGTCTCTGGAACATACTCCACAGCGTGAATCGCCACAAATTTGTACGGATGATATGTTTTCAACTATATCAAATCGCGCTTTTGTAAGTTGGCGTTTCAAATTTTTCGGTTGTCTTCTACTATAAATGATCGATTCTTCTTTTACCAAATTTTTCATAATTTCACTTTGATGTAAAATCGGAAAATTCGATTTTATAAACTTGAAGGCATTTGGTAATGACGGATCATGAGTAGTCACAAACGGGAGGACATCATCATCGGTTGTCTGTTCCTTCGGTGTTCTAAGTTGACTTGTAGACATTTTATTTGTCCTCTCAATACTGTCATTTATAAGTTTTAATGGATATTTCTGTTGTAAGAGATACATCTTCAGTTCTTCTAATCTTCTTTTGCGAAGAGTTTTATCCAATACAATTGAACATACTCGTCTTGCCATACAATATGGAATGTTTCTTTTTGTATGTGATGGGTGGCATGATTCAAAATTTAAATACTGGTATGTATCTGTCTTCTTGTAATAAATATCCGTAATGATCTTATTGTTGGAGAGTTTAATCAAAATGTCTAGAAATGGGAGTTCCAAGTTACTACTTTCAATAACAATCGTCTAGAAATCTTTTCCACTGTTCATAAACATAAGTTTTGAATTCCTGTCCAAATATCTGGCCAACTTTTTCGTATAATATTTTTTCTAAGTAAGCCATAACTAAATTGGCATAGGTAGGCGCAACTTTTGTTCCCATTGTAGTTCCTTTAATTTGTTTGTAGTATTCACCATCGAAATAAAAAACATTTCCCTCAAGGATGACTTTCAAAGCTTTTACAATAAATTCCGTATCGAATCTGCCGTCGACAATTTCTCGGTTTATTTCAACCCAATATTTTATTGCCGTTGATCCTAGATCGTGCGGTATATTTGTATACAAGCTGGTAACATCAAATGTAGTAAGGAGTGTATTTTTCGGAACTGTTTCAGGTATATACCTCAAAAAGTCTATATCATCTCTGACGTAACTTGGTATTAGCGGACATAACTTTTTTAATATTAGATCCAAAAAGTGACTCATTCTTTGAGTTGTTGATTCAGGGCTAGCAACTATTGGTCTCAGTTTAAGATCGTTAGGGTTGGGAGATTCAATGTACTTTCTATTCTGATGTTTTACAGCTGTTTGAATTGTATTGCTTTTGTGTATTTTTGGTAATCCATAGAAGTTAGCTTCTTTCGGAGTAAAGTCACACAAATAAGCAATTTCATTATCCGTAAATGATTCTGAGTATTCTTCTACCAATTTCTTAATTTTTCTGATTGTACTTTTATCATTGTTTTTACGAAGTTTGGTGTAATATTCGTTGTCATTTAGCTGTTCTAAAACTTTCTCCCTGTAAAAAGTTTTGTCCATTATTACTATTCCTCCTCCTTTATCGGCTTCTTTTAATATAATTGACGGATTATTCTTTAATTCCTCTAGTGATTTTTCTCCCGTCTTGAGAGATTCTGTTTTGTATTATGATAATTGATCGGAAGTTTCGAGATAGTGTCTATGAAGGAATCTAAATACTCGTCTCTTCCTGTTTTAGGAGTGAAAGTAGATTTGTTCCTTACAAGTGATCCATCGTCAAATTTGCCGTTTCCGAAATATTCCCGTAGGCGGAGTCGTCTTGAGAATGGTTGAATATCCGATTTTAATGTAGTTGTGTTTGGAGTAGGTGTAGGTGTAAATTTAAAACCTTTAATTAATAAATCTATTTGCGAATTGTCAAGTTTTGTAGATGATAAATTAATAACTTTCGGATCAATTCGATTTGTAGTTTTATTTAGTTCGCTGGAGCATCTTGGTTTGGCGGTTGTTTGTTCCAGCCTCTTCCTAAAAAAGAATTGAATGTGCCCCGGCCTCGAGATGCGGTCCTCCTGTTAGAGTATTCTCTTTGTTGACCACGTCCTCTGTTGCCTCCACCTCTTACAGTTTATCTTATACCTGTGTTTCTTCCGCGTCCTCTCGTTTTCCTATTTCTTTGTCCACGAATTTGTGTCCACTCTTCATTATCCCATATATTGTTTCCAGGGTAACTTGGTGATCTATTGCGATTTTGCAGGGTTCAACCGGCTTTGAGGTATCCACCTGGGCTTCATAAAAATGAAGCTTTCGGTGGCCGGGTGTTACCTTTCCACGTCAGTTTTAATCTAGCGCCGTACTACAGTACATGATATATAAGGCATGTAGATGTTATTTCAACAGATCAGCTAAATTATCTATAGTAAATAACACCACCCGGAAAGCTTTTCACACACCTAGAGGTTATGTAAAAAGATCTACATGTCTCCAAAAATTGGCATGATATACAAACAGAACTAGACTATGGAAATTGACCGATTATATAATAACTAAATGTGAAAATAGTTTTCTATGTGTTTTTTTTTCAAATTCTAAAGAGACATAGAAAAGAAAGTTAACGTCATTCGAAAACTGACACAAGAGATCCAATCTTTGAAAGAAGAAAGTTTGAAGCTAAAGTAAGTAAAATATTTCTTGATAAACGTGAATAATAAAGGATCTTCTTATAGGGTAACTTTGGAACTTAAAGATGATATTTACATTTCTCGGGTTAGTTCTCTTCGTTCTAGAGATTGGTATTTTTAAATCTGACAAAAGAATGAGAATATCTAAAAATAGCAGCAAAACGAAGGAAAAAAAATCCTAATTTAATGCACTCGATATCAAAATAACCACCTTTAAAGTAAGAATAAGTAGAATACAGAACTACCGATCTCGCAGGAAAATTCTAAACGGTAAGTCCCTTAGCAAATGACAAAACCAAAAGCTCAAACAAACCAAACTAATGGATAACAAATGTCATATTCCTGACTTGGTACAGGCATTTTACCTTATATAGAAAAGGATGGATGCACTCTGGTTTTATAGCTAGATAAACCTCTCACCTGTATGTCAAATCAAACAGACATTAAAGGTAAAAATGTAAAAAAAAAAAGAAGTTATGAATTTTATTTTAAATTAAAAAGTTTAAAAGTACCTCAGCAGTTATTCATCATCCTTGTAATGGTTAAATATGCCATTCTATTTCGATTAATGCATTAAACATTATTCATTCTAATATTATGTAGAATCACTCGGGGCTAGAGAAATTAATTAGAATCAAACGAATATTCGAGATACTGTGGATTTACTTATTTCCGTGGAATGTGAAAAACTTGCCTGTTCGTGGGAATGTGATTTTGTTGTTCTGCCAAAGTCTGCATACAACCTAATATAAATTTGTATTTCGTTGAACATTTAAATTCGTGGTTGATCTGTACCGACGAAACCTACAAAAATTGATATTCAACGAATGATAATGAATCTACAGTATAAGAAGTGAATATATTTACTTTATTACTGTATAGGGTCCAATACTCTGTTCAAGTTAACCCCAGTTTCAAGTTGATTTGTGAGATAACGAGAGTCGAATGTGTGTTATTTTGCCCATAGCCCTAAATAAGTGTTTATTTATTATATTTTCGACCAAAGATCTGGACTAAATCTCTTTGTGCTTTAAAGTTGTATTTTCATTTTATAGATATAAGATCATAGTTATTTCTGCACATTTGTTGGCTTAGAAATATTGTTGGTAGTTTTCAGGAAATGGATTAACTTTAGTTAAAATCTGTGATTTCAGTATGGTTTTCGAAATATTGTTTTGTACTTTATTTATCAAATAATTGATTTTATATTCCGTAAGCTGTTTAGATTTTGATACTTTAAAATACCTATCAACAAGTACCTTTAAATCTTAGTGAAATTACAAAGTCAAATTAAAGCTGATTATTTAAGCTGTGTGTTATACTTTTACTTTAAACACATGTGAGTACCAAGAATTGTAAAATGTTTGTCTCTAAATCAAGCAAATTACTTTTAAAAAGACTTGTCGACATGAAAATATATACGTTGCTATACAAGCGGTAACTTTACGCGTAATTTTTTTTTATTGGTTTACAAAAGTAATACGAAAAAATTCAGGTAAAAAAAGATAAGTCAAAGAAGACCAGAAAACGACTGGTAAAACGGAATGAACTAAGACGAATGACAAGAAATTTCATCTCAATATATATATATATGTTGAAATGTTTCAAGGGCATGTATTCATTGTGTTACAATAACATGTTATCACCAATTGAAACATTTTTTTCGATGTACCAGTGACTGTTGTTAGGGAATCCCTGTACGAAATCAGGAATATAACAGTTGTTTTCCATTCGTTTGATGTGTTTCAGGTTATGATCTCGCCATTTTATAAATGACTTTTCCGTTTTGAATTTCACTAAGAGTTCGATATATTTGTAATTTGTCTTTTTTCCCTTTTATTCTGTTCTATTAGATTACTGTAATCAAACAATACTTTCGTGTTAAAAAAAACCTCGTTTCAACATTGACTCATTTTTTTCTTACATCTGAAAACGGTTGATCTGACAAAAATGTCTACGTACAAATTGGAAGCTGATATGGTGATAAATTTTGAGGAACATTATTATTTCATAGAAGCATAGTGGTCTATGTTTACAAAGAAATAAACTATTGTTAGGGATATCAAACTTTAATTTCATTCTCATGAAGTATGTTGCATCCTTTGAATTTGTCATAAATATATAAAATGAAAGTACTAAATTCACTTTTAACAGGAACAGTGCTAATCCAGTATCATCACTTCCTATTCCAGATCTGTCAACGTAAGTTTTTCATGATATATAGATCATAAAAATTGCGCTTGAGATTTTAACATTAGTTTTACTCATACGTTTAAAGATGTCGAAAACACAAGAAGAGCAAGAGTTCGAAAATAGTAGTCTCTTAAGTAAGCATATTACTAAAAAAAAAATATTGTGGGTCTCAAATAAATAAAGGTTTTTACTAAAAAGATTATTGTCTCTTCTTTTAGGTTGATATGATATTTTTCAAATTGTTATAAGAAAACACTAAAAATAATGTAATTCAAAGAAGAAATAAAACTAATGGCGGTGAACACTCAAAATATGAATCAATCAAATTTGTTTTCGCATTCTAAATGTTACAAAAAAATATGTTTGAAAACACTCTTTTATAATAGCATTTTTATGTCATTATACACAAAAAAAAACCAAACAAAAAAACCTCGTACTTTCCCGGATATTGGAAAAATTTAGGCTGAAAATAAAAATAACACTTAACAAACTGTATGCAAAGTGATTTGCCAGATATGATTTCATAATGAACTGTCTCTCGCTAAAAAAAAATAATGAAAGCCAATACATGAATACTGAAGCAGCTATATATTCGGAAGGCCATTTAAAGGTTGAGAATGATTTATAATCATCATTAGATCATCTTTACTTCAGATTGAAAGAATTAATTATTACGGAGATATTCTTTGAAGAACCAAGAAAAGTTCTTAATAGCATTGTTTTGTGGACATAAAATTTGCCACTTTTAAGGAAATAAAATTTTAAGTTCATTGTCATGTCGTTTGATGCATCCTGGTATTTTTTCATATGATGCAATAAAACTAAACATTTTGTTTCTACAGGATGATTCCTAATCGAGTACCCTCATCATCACCTAGTTTAGCTTTACCATCGTGAGTTATTGATAATTTTTGTGAAATAATAATTTGATATCGTTCTGTTGAACATGTTCTTTTATATTCTTATTAATAAATTGAAAATTATCAAATTTATTTCTAAAATGTAAGTATCAGATATCAAAAAGGATAAGTATAGTATTTAAAATATAACAAACACAACTCCAAACATTGAACAACAAAAGTATCCCTTTAATCATTTTTAGTATATCATGCATATTTTATTTGTATGCTCAACTTTTTGTTAACAAAAATGTATAAACATAGCAAATTCATGTGTTATGAACAAAAACCTTAATGTACGATAATTCTAGCTTTTCTTATTTATGAAAAGTTTCTTATGTATATGTTACAGGGAATTTGTGAAATCAGGGATTTTGTAAAATCACTGAAATTTCAGGGAATTTGTAAATCACTGAACTGATGAGTGATTTTATAAAATCCCTGATTTTGACTAGTGATTTTACAAAATCCCTGAAATAATTAAGATCTTTTTCACAGATTCACTGATTAAATTCAGGGAATTTGTAAAATAAATTCATTCATTTTTATGAAGAATTTCTGTGAAAAAGCCTACTAATGTACACTCAATAAGTTTGAGGTTAATCTAGCCTTTTTTAAAATATTAAGTGAGCAGTTTTCATGCACTATACATACTGTAGAACAATGGATCAGGCACAGATGTCTTTAACTTAAGAGCAAACATACACAGAAAAGTTACTTCAAATAATTGAGGGAAAATTAAAGTGCAACATATGGAACTGGGGAAAATATGATGACATTTTGGAACATGTTGTCAATGAGCTAAAGAAAGAAGACAAAACAAGCTCTTATCACTACCTTGTTAGATGGAATTCATTTCTTATAGTTATTTATACGTAATTGTAAACAGGGATTTTACAAAATCCCATGCTCTATTTTCAGGGATTTTGTAAAATCCCTAACAATTTCAGGGATTTTACAAAACCACTGAAACTGTTAATGATTCTACAAAATCACTGATTATTCCAGTGATTTTACAGAATCACTGATTTTACAAATTCCCTGTAACATATATATATATAGTATTGTTATAACTTGTGACACTTGAAGAAGGCCATTTGTTGAGCCGAAATATTTGTCAACACGATTTAATAACAACATTTTCGTATTATAACATCTTATATCAGTACCGTTGTGCAAATCTTTAGACTGATATATATATATTAGAAAATTGTTGGTTTTAATCATAGTTGATTTTTTTCAAAGAACGATTTATTGACTTTATCCAAATATTTGCATACCCGTTCGACATCGTTTTGATAACGTAAAACAGGTACAATTTTTCTTTCCGCCTTTCAGTTGAGACTTAGTAATGCGAGTTGCTAGGGTAGAGTTATAACTTGTGTTTATGACGTAAGAGCTTTACATATATGTTTTCTAAATATGGGTTTGTGTCCATTGTATATAATTGATATAACATACCAGATACTAGAGATTTCCAATTCAATGAAATAAGTACATTACTAGACGTACGGACCTTAAAAGACTGGGTAACGCTATTATCAACAACAGGATAAAAGTACAATGTGTTTCACAGTTTAAACCAAGTATTTCAGGAGTATTAAAAAAATATACTGGAATATTCATCCATATCAAACAATTTTTACTTAATAAAAAATGAAATAAATCATGTATTATCAGATTGCGCCTAATTTGTGACTCTCATTTTATCACATTAAAACGTTTGATTTGAGTAATATTTCATGAGTTTTGTCGAGCCTGCAACTTTTGTTGCAGAAAGCTCGATATAGGGATAGTGATCCGGCGGCAGCAGCGGCGGCGTTAGCTAACTTCTTAAAAGCTTTATATTTTAGAAGGTGGAAGACCTGGATGCTTAATACTTTGTATATAGATGCCTCATGTTACGAACTTTCTGTCAGTCACATGTTCAATGTCCTTGACCTCATTTTCATTGACTACTTGAAAAAAAAGTTAATATTTTTTGTAATGTTAAATTCTCTCTTACTATAATAAATAGGATAACTATATTTGGTATGTGCGTACCTTGCAAGGTCCTCATGCCCGTCAGAGTTTTCACTTGACCTCGAATTCATTTTATGGATCATTGAACAAGGTTAAGTTTTGGTGGTCAAGTCCATATCTCAGATACTATAAGCAGTAGGTCTAATATATTCGGTGTATGGAAGGACTGTAAGGTGTACATGTCAAACTGGCAGGTGTCATCTGACCTTGACCTCATTTTCATGGTTCAGTGGTTATAGTTATTTTTTTTGTGTTTTGGCCTGTTTTTCTAATTCTGTATGAAATAGGTCTACTATATTTGGTGTATGGAATGATTGTAAGGTGTACATGTCTAGCTGACAGGTGTAATCTGACCTTGACCTCATTTTCATGGTTCAATGGTCAAAGTTAAGTTTTTGAGTTTTGGTCTTTTTGTCTAATACTATATGCAATAGGTCAACTATATTTGGTGTATGGAAATATTTTATGATCAATATGTCAGTCGCGCAGGTTTCATCTGACCTTGACCTCATTTTCACGGTTCATTGCAAAGTGTTGAGTATTTGTGTTTTGGTCTGTTTTTCTTAATTTATAGATCAATGTTTAGTTTTCCAGGTTAACGTGTCAATCATTAATTAACTTTTTTTTAAATAAAACTTTCGAATAAATTTCCATCATGATCCAATATATCGTTCATATAAACCGAGCTACTTCGAACCTAGCTCGGTAAAAACAAGCTTTCATTTCGATATTTTATTTATTTCTCCAAAAAATGTGTTTTCTTATTTCTGAAAAATGATTATAAAATGTTGCTAATCTTATTTGAGTGCCAATCTGATATTAACAATATCAGAAAAATTTATATTTCAGAATATTACCGCATTTATCCATGTGTTGAAAATATAAAGAGACTGCTTTCATTTTGCTATATCAAAGTTCTTAAAGATCTATCATTATTGTTAAAATATTGTAACTTACGTGATTATATGTTATCATTGTTTCGTAGTAACCATAATTATGACTATGTATTTTGCCTCTTGTTGCACATGTGATATTTTTCTTGTAAATAAAATCAGGCAAGTTCATTTATTGATTAAATGGTATCTTAAGTCATTTTAAAGACAAGAAAGTTTTTATCAAAATTGATAAATATCTATCATATAATTATATAAACAAAACCACTGAATTCTGGTTTTACATGAATATTTATGATCGAGTTCCACCACTAACTACATGTATTTTAGATATGTCAAGGTAAGTTAAATAAAAAATTTTGAACATGTACTTTAATTTTCTTTATAAATGAAAATTATTAACAAACATTTTGAAAATGAAGAAATAACGTATCTGTTAAAAATGAAAAGGTTTATGTAAAACAATGATCAAATACCTTAACTAAAAAAATAAGACGCCTTTTTAATTTTAAATATATAATTAATTTTTGAATTTCCAAAATTGGTGCTCAGAATTTATACATTAAAGTAAATGTATTAATTTACTTACACAGAGCATTCAAGTGTAATGAGGATAGAATACTTCAACTAAATTAATAAGTAAAAATACTCAAAGGAGAATTCTAATCGGAGGCAAATGTCATATTCCGGACACGGTACAGACATTTCCTTATGTACAAAATGGTGGTGAAACCCTGGGTTTAAAGCTTGGTAAACCTCTCACTTGTATGAGAGTGGTATATAAATCTATTTTATTGAAACAGGAAGGTAACCCTTTTTGTGACTAAGCTAAACCAAAAAACCAATGATTTGTTTTGATACCAAAGTGAAATATATTTTGTCTTTACCTCACTTAATAATGACTTCTGTCAAACCGCAGTTATTTCAGGTTCTAGCTTACCTATGACACTATGTAACTTGATATAATATATATGTATATATATATATATTTATATGCAACTCGTCTAAACATCAACCCAACAATGTTAGATCTGTAAATTTGCTTTCGCAAATTTTTGGTTCTTATACATATTTATACAATCCAACACTTGATAAACTTCAGATTCAATTTGTTGAGCTAAAGATGCAAAGCAGTGTAGAAGTGTATAATACACAAATAACTTATATCCCGGTTAAAATTTTGTCTTATAAAATTGGCAGACTTGTAAATACAATTACATCATCATGCACACACAAAGCGGAAGAATCTTTTTGTTTCGAACTTTCACAAAGATATTCCATTACACAACTTAATCGAATACATAATGCGTTGATAAATAAAATATCGAATAGATTGTATACACAATCGAAAGCACATAGTTCACACAGAGAATGTATAAAATTTATGTATGTCTTTTTTCTGAACATAGCCAATTATCTTTATTGGTATGTATCAACATGTATTAAAGGGCACACGATAGACCCGTGGTTTAGTAGCGTATCAATAATTATGTGGAGGTCACACCAGGGTATACCTACTGGTAAATATTATATGTTTTTATTTTATAGAAAATTGTGCTATAAATATGACTTTATTAAAATGATGTATATTTATGTCAATCTTATAGTAAATATGACCAGTACTATGCATGCTATAGTTAATATATCAAAGCTAATAAGATCATTAATCTCAGTCATTAATTTGTAACTTTAATAATGGCTTTAGCACATACAATTAACTTATGTAGTCTCAATGTTAACGGCATCGGTTCTAGAGGGAAAAGAAATAGAGTAATAGAATGGATAAAAGCACAGAAAAGTCAAATTACATTTTTACAAGAAACACATTTTGACGAAAATATTGAAAGAGAAATTAAAAATAAAACAGAATATGAAACTTTTTGCAGTAACGGTACAACAGCTAGTAGGGGTGTAGCTATTTTAATTAAAAAGTCACTGAGCTTTGAATTTATAAATAAATTTAGTGATAGTGAAGGGAGATTTATACTTATTAATGTGCAATTAAATAATACTATTTTCACATTTTCCAGCATATATGCACCGAACTGTAAAACTTCAAGAAATTCTTTTTTTAAAAAAGTAAGCGATAATTTGAAAGAATACAGTCTTGGTATACATATACTAGGGGGAGATTTTAATGATGCACTTAAACCAATCGATAGAAAGTCTTTATGTACTGGTAAATTTATTCAACCTGTTAACGGATTAAAGCAATTAATAAAAACTAACAAATTAACGGATGTTTGGAGAAATTTAAACACAAATAAACAGCAATTTACATGGAGAAGAAAGGATAAATCGCAAGCAAGTAGACTAGACATGATTTTTATTGGGTCAGAATTTTTACCTCTTATAGAATGGTGTAAAATTAAATCGGCTGTTATACAGTCTACTGATCACCAAAGTGTATTTTTAAAATTTAAGCCAGGGTTATCAGAAAGGGGAAATGGGTATTGGAAAATAAATAACTCAGTATTACAAAATAAAGATTATCAAGAATGTATAAAATGTTTAATTGATAAATATACATTTAAAAAAGACTCAATAGATTGTAGGCTTTTATGGGATGGATTTAAAATCGAGGTAAGGGAAGTAACTACAACTTACTGTAGAAATAAAGCGAAGTTAACAAGAGAGCGAAGGCGTAGTTTAGAACAAGATCTGGAACAAAAGATGGAACTTATAGATGAGAGAAATAATGATGAAAATCAAAATTTGGAAAAAGAAATTAAAGATATAGAAAAAGAATTAAGTAACATTTATGACGAAAAGGCAAGAGGGGCACAAATTAGATCTAGAGAAAAATGGGTTGAGTTTGGGGAAAAGAACAATTCCTACTTCCTCGGTCTAGAAAAGAAGAGGCAAGTGAAAAAATCAATAAGCAAACTAAAAGGAGAGGATGGGGAATTAATTACTAATCAAGAAAATTTACTCCATAAAATAAAAAATTTCTATGAAAACTTGTAGAATGTAAAATCTGCAAATAAAAATTTAACTGAAAAATATATCAATGACACAAAATTAGAAAATCAAGTAGACGAAAAGGATAAACTGATATGCGATGGAAAAGTTACAGTAGAGGAATGCACGCAAGGCATTTATAAAATGAAACTAAATAAATCACCAGGGCTTGATGGTCTAACGGTTGAATTTTATAGACAATTTTGGGATAAACTTAAATTTTTAGTTGTGGATGTTCTAAATACTGGCTACGATAAACAAAGTTTATCATACTCACAACGTACCAGTATATTAACTTTAATATTTAAAAAAGGAGATCCTTTACTTTTGGAAAACTACCGTCCAATTTCACTTCTAAATGTAGATTTTAAACTTTTGTCATATGTTCTAGCTCAAAGATTAAAAAAGGTACTGCCAAAAATTATAAATGAAGACCAAACCGGTTATGTTAAAAACAGATTTATTGGGTTTAATTTGAGACAAATTCAAGATGTAATAGACTACGCAGACACATATAATATTAAGGGGGCATTAGTTTTTGTAGATTTTACAAAAGCGTTCGATTCATTGGAATGGGATTTTATGTTTGGAACATTGAAACATTTTGGTTTTAACGATTCATTTATTAACTGGGTTAAAGCAATGTACACAGATATACAAACATGTGTTATGAACAATGGGTGGGTATCAGAAACTTTCAAAAATTCACGTGGAATAAGACAAGGCTGTCCTTTATCGGCTCTTTTATTTGTTTTGGCTGTTGAAATTATGGCCCAGAGATTAAGAAATAATAAAAATGTAAAAGGAATTAATATAAAATTAGAGGGGAAAAGTCATAGTATCAAGATTTCACAATTAGCAGACGACACAACACTATTTTGCAAGGATAAAAACGATGTGGTAGCTGCAATGAACGAAATAGAAATTTTTGGTTCCTTTTCCGCTAGATTAAAACTGACGAGGAAAGGTAACACAGGCCAGCGAAAGCTCTTTTTTGAGAGCCCAGGTGGTCGTGTGGTCTAGCGGGACGGCTGCAGTGCAGGCGATTTGGTGTCACGATATCACAGTAGCATGGGTTCGAATCCCGGCGAGGGAAGAACCAAAAATTTGCGAAAGCAAATTTACAGATCTAACATTGTTGGGTTAGATATATATATATATGTAAAAGTCTATAAAAACGACCAACCAGCAAATTTACTATGTACCGGATCGTCTAGAATAGGCGATACTATGCAGATAAGAAGAAGGCCATTTGTTGAGCCGAAATATTTGTCAACACGATTTAATAACAACATTTTCGTATTATAACATCTTATATCAGTACCGTTGTGCAAATCTTTAGACTGATATATATATATGTATATATATATATAAAGTGCCTAGAAAATCAACCTAACGATGTTAGAGTAGATTTGATTGGTAACTTCCTCCCCGGCTTTATATATATATATATATGTATAACAAGTCTAAAAGGGTACAACATCACCAAAAACACAATAAAACGAACAATATGTTAGATATTTCGGATAACAGATATCCTTCCTCAGTAATAGCACGATGTCAAATGAATCATGTCAATTCAAATTAAGACTCCATCAAAATCTTGAAATTTATACAATTTAAGCGAACGCTGGTACAATTTTAAAGTTTCCAAACACGGCACAAAGACTACAAAGATACGCCAAAATAAAAATAGTTATTTACGATGTGAACTGGCACAACTTTAAATTCCCAAAGGTGGTGACAGTTGAGATGTTAAACAAATGCGTGGAAATACAGTCCCAATAAACAGTCCTACCGATCTAAGGTGGTATAATATTTAAAATATGACAACGGTAGAGCAATTGCAACAGAGACTGCGTATTTAAACATCCCAAATATATATAGTAATTTGATGAGATAAGAAAAATGAGTAATACATTTTTACTAAGGTTAAGTAATAGAACGTGGCTGAGTATTTACACATCCCTCCCAACTGTAATTAAAACTAGTATAATTAAAAAATTCCTGAAAAGTGTAAGAGTCCAGTACGGGAGCCGGATTTACTGGACACAAGTGATGGCAGGAAATTAGTGGTGGTAGGGAAAATGAGTGACTCTTCTATGTTTTTTCATTAATGCCCTCTCTATATATATGTAGGACTCTAAAGTGCGATGGGGACGCTAAAGTACGATGGTCACGCTAAAGTGCGATGGTCTACGCTAAAGTGCGATTCCTCCATACGCTAAAGTCCGATGGTCTGCGAAAGTATAGACGTACGAAACGTAGATGGATTATGACGTTAACAGTCGTTTATACAAACTAAAAATGAACACGCTGGAAGATATTGCGTAAATTATTAATTGTCGGCTGAAACGTTTGTTGTACATTGCAGGAAAATATAACATGGATGTATAGTCGCTACAAAAAAAGGAGAAAATTAAGCTCGGCAAACATCGCTTTTCTCTCTCAATCATATTCAAAACAGTGTAGCTGTGGCCATTGATTGACAACCTTAAATTATCCCATTGACTGGGGCAGATTATGTGAACGTTTGTCTGTAACAACCGCTGCTCACTATGTACTTGTTAAAGGCACTTAAACTGTGGGGTCACAAAAGGTTCTCAACACTTAAATAAAGAAATAAGAAAAACTAATCAGGAATAACACGATGTTTTGATTTATTTCAATAATATAAATCAAAACATAAAGTTATTCCTGATTAATTTTTCGAACTATTTTAATATTAAAGGCGTTAAGAACCTTTGGTGACCCCACAGTTTAAATTCTATAATAAGTAAGTAGTGAGCATTTGTCGTTGCAGACACACGTTCACCTAATCTACCCCAGTCAATGGGATACTTTAAGGTTGTCAATCAATGGCCACAGCTACACTGTTTTGAATATGATTCTAAATTAAACAAATAAATGTTACATATTCCGACAATTATCGAATATTGTATCTGTAATGTAAAAAGGACGATTGTTAGGGGTTTTGTTCCCATTAGTGATAGACTACAACGTGTGAACGTTAAGCTACACAAATTATCACAATATTTAATACGCCCGAATTGTCAGAAATTCATTTACAAGACATATAGTATTCTGTGACACCCAAATGACTTTTTAGCAATTATTACGTGGTCGGTCTTTTAGAATCATTCACTTAAGACTACGGTTAAATTAAAATGCCTTTCACATATGGTATACCTTATAATACTAGGTTATACAAAAGGACTATTTTTACATTAAGTGTTCTTTAACGCGTTTTATAAAGCCCTCGAACCTATTGGTCCATCGCACTTTAGCGTGATATGCCATCGTACTTTAGCAAACAAACAACCATCGCACTTTAGCGTGAGACACCATCGTACTTTAGCGGACACCATCGCACTTTAGAGTACCATCGCACTTTAGAGTCCTACATATATATATGAATATTCATTTACTATGCATCTTTTCATCTGTGTTGTCTTTTTTTTTTAACAAGACTACCATGAGAGTAAAGTAATAAGGTATAAAACCACTGTTATAAACGTATATTCCAGTACATGATTTTTTTTTATACTAGATCTGGAAAACAATGCTGACATACTTTTTAATTAGTTATGACTTATTTCTTTTTGAAATTAGAGAGATCGGTAAAATAATATCGACTGGGATGGTACATTCATTATGTTTAAATTTATGGTGCTGATGTACGTGATTTCTGTCTAATAGTCATGTGGACAATTATTTCGCGTGATAGGGCACAGATGTTATTAAGTCAGAAGTATTTAATATATTATTCTAATTGATCATGTTGACATTAGTTTTTGATAACAACTTCTTTTATTTCAGTGCTGAATTAAGGATCCACTGTTCGTTTTGTAAAACAACGTTTGCAACACAATCAGATCTCAGTTATCATCAACGAACGAGTTTTATTTGTTCAACATATAGGTTATTACATAAAAATGGAAATTAGTTGTTTCGTGTGAACTAATATGGTTATCATGATAAAAACGTTATATATGTGAATGTTATCAATCAATTAGCAATGTCTTTTGGCAATCCTCAATTTGTATTTGTCAACAAAACCGTAAATTTTGTGTATTTTGCCATGCTTTTTAAATGCAGTTTTTTTATACTTTGAATCTTAATAAAGAAAACTTTTAATGTTCTGTTATCTCTGTTTTTTTTTGTCTAAATACAGTTCAATTAAATAGATGCACAAACATTCCGGCTATTACAATGCTGATATCATTATGTTCAGTAACTTGTTTTATATACATAGATTACTAGTATATGTTTTATATTTTGATAAAGATAGTCACAATTTGATTTGTTGAATATACTCAGTCCATTTCAAAAAGGAATGACGAAAATAATATGCTACTTATAAGCTATTAAAATAAATACATGCAACAGAAATTGCCACAAATATCTAAAAATACAACAGGCCATATTAAGCAACAACAGCCTACAAGTTAGAGACAAAACAGACATACAAACAAACCAAACTTTTCACAGGTCAAATTTGCTCTTCTGACAAATATAATTTTTCTGTTATGGTGATTTGAAGGATGTTAAATGATGATCAGAAACTTAAGACTTAAGGTCATCGGTGAATAAGAAACGTCATACACGCTTTTCACATAAATAATCAGCTTCAGCGGCGCTCGGATTTAAATAGTTGTAAATAAACTTGATAAAAAAAAAGGAAAGTAGGAGATGAAACACAGTGTTCTTTACACGACAAATGAAAGACCGTTGTCGATAGAAAACATATATACCTTCAAAAAATAATGACATACATTCCTCAAGAAATGAAAAATTGTTCCTTTTTTTATCTTGAAGTTTGGCATTGAAGGAAACTTGTTCCGTATTTGTGGCATTTTACCCCTTTCCGAAGGTGCACTCAATATGCGTTTCTTGAATTAAGAAAACTTCTACCCTGTAGTATAGTAAAAGAATAAGCTTATTTTTAGTGAGGGTAATTGAAATGTGTTTTAAAGTATTGCTACTATCATTATATTGTGCAGGTACCTTTCTTTGGTGCTTCTCATGGATACAATGTATAAGACATTTGTCTTTAAAACCCTTACTTCCGGTGATATCCAATATGGCGAACATAGAAATATTGATAACTTTTTATTTTAATATTCAACTTTTTTCAAAATGTATATACAATTGGCTTTAAGTCATCCTCAAAACCACGAATTCTATTCAGCTTCATATGTTTAAATACAAAATTAACACTTCCGTTAAAAAAACCCCAACATGGTGTAAATTACAAATATGAGTCCTCAATCTATATCTTCAATGGAGAGTTTTCGATAGATTGATCAAAACAAAAAAAAATCATTAAAGTTCTTAAACACCTTTAGAATGACTTATTTATGGCCGCAAATACATGTTTATTCACAATCGGAGAGCTTATTTTCTTAATTTACAAAGATCGTGGTATTGTTTCTTACATCTATAATGTACAAGCTCTTGAAGAGGCCTCAAAAAGAGTTGTCCAAAAGGGTTCCCATGGATCATATTTTCCCCTTCGCCATTCGTGAGCTATGGACTAGTTAGCATAGGAACTAATACCAAGCTTGTTACTCATTCGCACCCGCCATGGTATATTGCACGTTTTACTTGCTGAAAAAGACTAGACCGGAGTCGTGGGAATAGCCTCAATATTAACAATAAGAATTTCCTCTTCCAAAAACACATTTTTTTCTTGCTTTTTTAACCCCAGCTGATAAGTTTGTTCGATCGATCTTACAACAAAATTACGTATCGTTCTATCAATGACATTGTCAAATCCATATCCAGTGATGTTGGCTGATCAATCATCATTCTAAATGATAGAGTCACATCTTTAAACACCATCCATGTCACCAACGCAGTTCCTTTTCCAGCATACGTGTAATCTCTCAATGCCTAGTGTATTTGAAAGGTCACCAGTAGATATATATCTGAACCTTTCCCAGTTCCAAATGCAAGCCAAAGTTTGTCTGCCCCTATGTCACTGAAAAGCGAAACAGCAATGAAAACAACATCAGTATCGACTGTTCGAGTCATTACTCAGTTAAGTCTGTGTTTCACTGCATCAGACACATGCATCTTGATTCAAGTTTCAGCCTCTTCACGTGAACATGATAACACAGAACATCCTGAGCAATTTTTGCTACAACTACCTTTTCCTCAATATCTATTCAGCAAGCTGTTGCGAATGAAAACTTAAAAGTTCTTTCTTATTTTCGTCACCTTGTTTTGACTCTGGAATTGTCTGTGTATTCCCTTTCCCCTAAATGTAGCTCTTGCTTCTTATGAAAAATGCTCAGGATATTCTATCTTATCTACCTCGAGATGTATTTCAAGTTTATCACCATGTTCACTTTAAGAGGCTGACAATAAAATCATGGTGCATGTGTCTGATGCAATGAAAAATAAGCTTGCACGAGTTATGATTCGAATAGTCGTTACTGATGATGCTGGCATTACTATTTCGCTATTCCGTGACAGGGGAAGACGAACTATGGATTGTGTTTGGGAGGGCAAAAAGCTTTGGATAAATATATATCAATGACCTTTCAAATGCACCTAGCAATGAGTGATTACACGTGCACACACTTATTGTGATCCATGTCTTTATCAGTTGTGATATGGTTCTCTGATTGCTTGAAAAGAAAACAAAGACTGCGTGAGAGACATTGATGTCATTTGAAGATGTGACTTTAACATAAAGAATGATGATTGATCAGCCTAAATCACCGAAGTTTAACTGTAAGATCACACAAACTCATTAGATGGGGTTAACATTGTTAACGAATCAAGAAAATAACTATTTGCGCAAAAGGGAAGACTAATTGGGGATATTCTTGGTCTAGTTTTTTGCAGCTTGTTAAACGTGCAGTATACTATGACAGGTGTTTATTGGGACGAGCTTTGAATTGACTCTTATGCTACCTAGTTCAGGCGCTAATGGATGGCGAAGGGACAAAAAGGGATAACTTTTAAATAACTCGTTCTAAGGCTTCATCATTTTGTCAGAAGGTTGTACATTGTGGATGTACTGGGGAATGCGGTTCAATGCCAAAAAATGCTACATCCTGAGCATCAGAAACAAAAGCCATAAAATCTACAGTTTAAATGGACACATACCACAACAAGGCTTACAAATTTCGGAAGACCTCAAATGGACCACCCACATATTAAACGTGGCAAAGAAAGCAAATTCAACACTAGACTTTCAAAGAAGAAACTTGAAAACTGCCCACAAGATTGCAAAAAAACAGCTTACATCTAGCTCGTTGATCAACGACGGAATACGGAGCCATAATATGGGAAAAAACGGTAAAAAACATAAATAAGCTAGAAAGGATACAACGTCAAGCGGCAAGATTGATCACCATAGATTACAAGTCAAGAGAGGACGGGTGTGTCTCCAATATGTTTACCCATCTGGAACTACAAGACCTCCAGACAATTGCAAGACGCACAAGCTAGAAGTTGATATTTATGTACAAAGTGGTTATGGGGTTGATTCCCGCTATTAAACCAGACGAATTTCTAAAAAAAGCATGTCCTAAGAGAAACATAACTGCCAAGAAATTCGAAGAATACCATGCAACAAATAGTGTGGAAAAGCAAGCAAAGAATCACTCTAAGTGTTTTGACATTCCAATAAGCAAAACACCACAATACTCAAACTCATTCTTTGTAAAGACAGTGATCGCGTCGAATCAGCTAGACGACACTGTAGTGAGCGCATCAAGCGTAGAGAGCATCGAATCTACTCTTACGCCTCATCAATAAATCGGCGGCGCTCTCTCAAATCGTTATATTAAAGCCAGAATCGGTATCAACAATGTATTCATACAGATACAGATACAGAGGATGTCTCGGTCGTTGTTTATGTGGAAAATCGGGTCTCCCGTGCACTGCTTTGTTTGCATGTGGTGGTAACTGTGAATAAACATGTATTTGTAGCTAAATAGTAGTAATTTGAAAAATGTTTTAGTACTTCAGTTATTTTATTTTGTTTTAACCAATCTATCTAAAACTCTAAATCAAAGATATAGATTGAAGACTCATTTTTGAAATTTACACCATATTGGCTTTTTTTTTTTTTTTTACCGGAAGTGTGATTTAAAAATTAACAACAGAATAAAATTAGTGGTTTTGAGAAGCCAATAGTTAAATGACAAGCAAAAAAAAAAACCATTTACATTTTGAAAAAAGTTTAATATTAAAAAAGGAAATTGATATTTCTATGTCCGCAATTTTGGATATTACCGGAAGTAAGGTTTTTAAAGAGATATGTCTTATACATTGTATCCATTAGAAGCACAAAAGAAAGGTTTTCTGCACAATGTAATGATAGTAGCAATACATTAAAACACATTTCAATTACCCTACCTTAGAATAAGCTTATTCAAGTACTATATCCCCCATGTTTGATTTTACCGGAAGTAGGGTTTTTGAAGACTTCTTATCTATATCATATATCGAAAAGTAGCATATAACAAAGGTTGGTACCAAATATTATGTTAGTAGCATGATAATAACACCTTTTCACATACTAGCCTTCGATATAGGGCTGATTTAAGTATGATGTCCACCATTTTGAATTTTACCGGAAGTGAGACATTTTTTTCAAATGTCTCCCTATTTGAAATAAAAGAGTAATAGTTTAGGAAGGTCTATGCCAAATTTTATGCTTGTAGCAGGATGTGCACAATTCATCTGAAATATGCTTGTAGCCGCCGGACTATATAGTTTTAGAAGAAAGGGAAAGTGTCAAAGAAAATATAAAACAAATGAAGTTGAAAGTTCAAGCAATATACAGCCTGCAGGAAAAAATAAGGCGGGAACATATAGAAAAACTCAACGCTGAAAGCGAAAAATGTATATCCCACATAGAAGCAAAGAGCTGTATAGAAACAACTGAGGTAGAAGATAATAGAAAGAACCAGAACCAAAACTTCGAAGCATTCCTTAAGACAACTGGATTGATACATAAACAATACTTAAACATATTGTCAGAACTTGAGAATGTTTTAGCAGAAACACATGACGTTACATTCTATTCGGGTTACAGATCAATTCAGTATGATATTCAAACATTGGTTAGTATACCTGTAGAACCACCTATTACACAAGTACCGAGTTTCGAGGACGAGTCCCTATATAGAGAAGTTTTGGAACATATGACGTCAAAGACGGACAAAAGGTAAATATCTTTTTTTTTTTTCATTTCAACGTCTTCCATGTTTATAATAAGTTTTTGATATTCCAAAAATTTTGTATCGAACATATTCAATGAAGAGATATTTAATTTCGACATACGCATCTGGAGTAGAAAAATTTCCCTATGGATTTTAATATGAATAAAAGAAAATGAGAGGTACATGTTAACAAACAGAAACACAAGACAGAAAAAGGTTTGTATTAAAACCCACTTATTCCACTAACAAATAAAAAAACCCAACAAAACTATGGGACTTTAATATATGCAACCCTTTTATTGGACTCTTGTGTCTGTACTCATATTTAAACACATTCTGTAAAATAGAAAACCAAATTTTATTTTATTTTGCTATGAGATATACGGAAACATTTCTATGAACAACTAAGAGGCGGAAAACACTAAAACTCATATCTCGCAGAGAATCAAAAGAGTAGAAAGAATAAGGAGATCCTGATTCACTAGTGGAATCCGACGTTTTACTTATGATAAGAACACATTTGGTGATGGGTCTCATTCGGCAAAGAACAATCATGCTAAATTAAACTGCATATTGTAACTACACATAGGAACACATCCGAGGTCATCTGTGATGATACATTTTATAACGGTCAACCATCTCATGTTAGGGTGCGTAAAATATTCGAAGGGCTGACCTTAACTTTTCCATTTGGGTTCATTGGAAGAAATATTATTCATATGAAGAAAATCATGATTGTAAACATAACCCCTTGTATATCGTATTAACTGGTATACATATATGATCTATAATCGGGAATGTGTTGAAGTCATTCCTTTTGCAGTAAAGGTTTGCTTTTACCAAACGAAAGGTCTTATAGTTAATCCAAGTTGAAAAAAAAAATGAACGAAATGATTCATTCACAAGTTTATTGATTTCAAGAATCCAAATCTAAAACATAAAATGAAAATTTGAACTAGAAACTTTGAAATCCCTTGCATATATTTGAAACCATAATTGTATTCCTTAAAATTGGATTTCTGTTATTTATAAACTTTATATTTAGCCCGAAAGATCGTTGCATTTCCTATCCGTGTTAAAAATGAAAATTATTTAACCACGTAGTGCCAATTGCTCGTTTAAAATGACAACTGCAGAAGCAACTTTCTCAGTAAATTAGTTGGAGTTCTCTCTTCTTGCACAATATAAAGTTGAGAATGGAAATGTGGAATATGTCAAAGAGACATTGACCAAACCAAATAGTAGATAATTAGGAACGTTATGACCTCGGTCATTGACCTGATACGTCACATTTAGTTTAGAATCGTCTGCTTTGTTTATATTTCGTATAGTTTTGAGAATGTCCCCAAAACTCAAGGAACTGTCATTGTCGCAGAAAAAATGTCATTGCAACATTGCATAACGCTTGTGTGAAAGGACCTTATATTGCGCAGCAAACCTGACATCCTCTTCTAACTATTTAGGGGATTAACATCGTTTTAAAGGTCGATGGAGTTTAGAAAACAAGGAGAAAACGGTTACGTCAAATCTGTTAACACCGTGGGACACTCACACACTTTGTTCCACTGTAAAATTAGACAGAAAACGTCCACTGCATGAAATAACTTATTATTTTAATGAGTAAAGACAAGAACCTGATTCTAAGCGTACAGTTCAACAAAAATTATATGAAAAGGGTTTGAAAAGGTTGTTGTAAAATAATCTATTAGAATTCGTGCTTCAAATGTAAAAAAGGCTGACATTGTGTAAATTGAACGACACTATGGATTACTATTTGATTTGGGTCATCTATAGTAATGGATGTTAGGTAAACCATGGAAGTATTATATTGACAGGAACTACTACGACCCGACTTCAAACGGTTCATCTGCGATGCCGCGCCCAATTTAATGACATGTTAATTAACTTGAAACATGGCACTATATTAATACACCAGCGTGTGGCACATTGCGATAAAGTCATGTGTCGGTTGTTTCCGGGGTACGGAAATACACTAAGAAAGCGGATGTTGTCATAAATCCTAAGGAAACAGTTTATACACACGTGTATAGATGAATGTGAACGAGACATACAATCATTAATTCCAAACAAACACTTTGACAATGGATGAATTTGAGACAGATAATATACCCGATGATTTTTTTTCCTCACATTTTGAAAGTGAGATATATTGTTCGTGTAAATCGGATGATTCGTCACATCTTATCGAATGTAAAAGCAAAGAGTGCAAAATAAAATTTTATCACATACAATGTGTTGGATTGCAAATTGGCAGCGATGGACCCTTGTATTGGATATGCTGTGAATGTCTTGGTAAAGGAAGTCAACAGCTGTCGACAAGTAGGTAGTTTGTAATGACATGATATTTCTTGTAAATTGTATTTATGAATCATGAAATATAGGTCATATTTTTAGACACCTACTATAGACTAGTATAGTCCAAATAATTATGACGTCTGGTAAGGCTATTTTTTTTAAATAGCCTTGCTTGCCAGACGTCATAACTATTTGGACTATACACCTACGTGACTTTAGGCTTCATAAGCATATACTATGTATGATAACTTCGACTCTTAAACTTATAAAAAAAAAATCAGTTGGAAAGTATGCAGATGTGGATCCATGATTCTGTGGGCACCAAAACTACACAAAATGTCTATCATTTCGTCTCATGCGGAAAGTTGTATCATTGGCAATCATACCACATCTTCTTAATTTTTTAAAATTTTGAGTAAAACGCATATGGAATTATTGCTTACGAACAATCAACATATGTTCCACTAGAAATTTTGTTATAATCAATGCCATCTATATCTGGTCCTGTTGAATGCTGTTAGAATAAATATTCTATATTTGTTTTCCTGTCGAGAATAAATAGTGTAATATTTGTATTGTTCTAAAGAAGACATAACCAAGTTTATTCAGTTTGAACTTAGATTATGAAGGAACTTCTATTGACAATATAAGCTTTACAAGGACAATAATGAAAAAATGTAAAACAAATTCAAACAAGAAAACCAACGGCCTGATTATAAACACTGGACACTTTAAATTTGCAAAACACTCATTTGCAAATCCGCCGCCGCCTCAAATAAGAGCTACAATGTCATGAATATAACCAAAATGTGCAGAATTACATGGGATTCAATAATTTCATTGGTTTTCTACTGTTACTATTATATTTATTTTTCTATTTGATTTATAAAAACATGGGATTTTCAATATCCCATGGGACAGGGCAAAATCCCATGGGATTTACCATTATCCCATGGGATTTTGGTTAAATCCCATGGGATTTTTTTTGGTCCCATGGGATAATTGTAGTCCCATGGGATATTTGTTGTCCCATGGGACAAAAAAAATCCCATGGGATTATTATTATCCCATGGGATTTTTAATATCCCATGGGACAAAATAAAATCCTATGGGATTCAAATTATAAATATATAGATATAAATATACAGTAATGTGTATGTTACAATGTATTCTATTTGGTAGTAAATTGTTATAAGATGAATCTTTTTAATTGAATATCTTTTTTCTTTGGAAATGTTAATTCAACATATTGTTCTATAACTGTTCAAAACTAAACTTTTAAACAACAAAGTAGATAATGTAAGTATCAATATATGTTTATTTATGAATTATAGAATACTTTCTTGAAACACTATTATTTACCATTTGAAATCAATGAAAAACTCTAATATAAGGCTGAACATACTAGTACTGTAAATTCAGAAATTATTGCGTGCATTTATTATTGGATTTTTGTCATTTAAGACTAATATGAGATTTTAATTTTTTACGATTTTGAGATCAGTTTAATTCATATAAAATATTTCTAAATGGGAGTTTAAATTATTGCGTTTACATCTGTGTTGCAATTTTTGCAAATATAAACCCTCACAACAATTCTTGAATTTACAGTAGCTATTTAAGTAAATCTATTTTTTTCACAATATCCCTCCACACAAAACATTAATAGTTTCTTATCATCCAGCATTGTGTGATCTTATAGTCCACTTTTTGGTCATTCAGCGCACAGAACATTGACATTATTGTGGTTTCAATATCTTTGGTATTTAAAAGAACTTCAAATCATTGACTGAGTGATGAAAATAATAGCTGATCCAACTTTTGTCTTTGAATTTATTCTGGTCTTGTTTCTATGTTTTCTCCATTTATTCTAGATGATGAATTTCAATCCTTCTGAAAAAGAACCAATAAAATCTGAAGTATTATATAAAAATTTTTGCATACATGTAGCAATAATATGATTTTTAATAAAAATAGCTATGCGGTATGGATTTTACTGATTGTTAAAGGTTGTCCAATGTCATCAGTTTCTAACCTCTTACATCCTTTGGTCTCTGATGGAGAGTTGTCAAATTAGCAATATACCACATCTTCCTATTCTAATACTACCGGTATATAATAATCAATTAATTTATTCTTCTTTATAACGTTTGGGTATTTTCCCAAGTTATTTATATCATATATAAAGATCAATGTTAAAACTTTAGGCAATTATAATAACATATTCCATTATTCACTAGAATTTCAATATATTATACAAAATGCAGACAACAGAAACAATATATCTTTAAGCTTTTGAAGTTCTGACAGAGTTCAATTTGTGTTTTATTTCAATGTAAAAATACCTTGAAATCTTCGGACATATTGGAAATTATCATGATTATAACATTGATACAAAAAAATATATTGTTTCATACTTATTTTTTGTGTTGTTGGCTTGCTGTCTCATTTTACAGTTATACATACATCAATAATCTTCTTCTTTATTAAAAGTAAATATGGGATATTTTTATTTTTATAATCTGAAAACATTATATTTCTATCGAATAACTTATTACCAAGTTCACAAACACCAACGTGTTTGTCAGATACTTATTTTAAGACATGTATAAATGTTTCAGACCATATAAGTATTTGGACCGTACGTTTATGGTCCGAAACATATAAGTATACTCTTACAGTCCGACCATATGCATACAATCAGACCATCTGAGTATACCCGGTACTTGTACTGTCTAATACCAGAGCTCAGCCAAACATGTATTTTTATTTCTACTGCAATTAAACTTTTTGTATTAATCTATTAAAGATTTCAGTTATGTTGATCTGTAATGTATATTTGTTTCTAATAAACTTGACCAACTTCTTAAAATTGGGCAGACTGTACGCGTAGTCTAAATACTCATATGTTCTGGAACATAAACATGATTAACAAGCATTCGACAGGATGTCATGCTTAAAATCCCTTAATATTAGTACTAAATTTTGAGTATATATATGTAAATCCACAGGTTACTTACTGAAATTAAAGAGGATACAATTTAGAGGAAGGACTGGACAGATGAATGCACCAACACTATTAAAACAGAGCATAAAACTTACCAAAAACAAGATGTTTTACATTTATCCTTCAGAAGCAGGAAAATTGAAAGTTTTTTTTTTCTTTCTCTGCTGTCCATGGTATAAACTTTAAGTTCATTCATGCAAAATATGAAAATCTGCAAAAGTAGGACCTTGAACCTCAGCTTATCCACATTTTGACTTTTGAGCTGCATATTTTTTTTTCTTTTCATCTTGCTGACAATCTACATGATCTAAACATAAAAAAATGATAAAAACATAATTCTAGATTAACTTTGTGTTTTTATTTTTGTTGATACAAACAATTTTTCCCAGCTTAAAAGGAAAACATCATCACAAAAAAGGAGGTCATACTAACCTCCTAAATATTTAAACAAACCAAAATAATTACTTGATTAAGAGCTTGTCATAAATTAATAGCATTGATACTCTTATTTTTGAAGACCATATATATATATATATGTCTTTTGCATACTTATATTCCTTTGTACAACAGTATGCATATCAAGATTGATTCCGAGGACTTAAATGTTAAATTAGCATGATTAATTTTACAGTTTCTCAGCTCCATGTGTACAATATGAGAGTATCTTGCAATACTGTATATTCTGATATTCAGAACATATTGTGAGGTTTTTATTAATGCAAATGAGAGCTGTATATCATTCTCATTTCTGAGACATATTTATGAGTTGAAGACCAGTGCCAAAATTTCCTCACTGCATTGAAGACCCATAGGTGACCTTTGGTCGTTGTCTGCTCTTTGGTTGTCACTTGTGTTGTTGTCTCTTTGACAAATTCCCAGTTTCTACTTCCCATTTTATAACATGTATGCAGATTTTTCGTAAATTACAATAATCAATCACGCAATTCTGTCCATTATTTATTTGTTATTGAAAATAAGCAAAAATAAATGCACACAAAATTTAACATTGTTAATAAAGGCTTTTTTTTAAATTCAAAACAGTTGCCTACACCGTTAATTTCCTTGTTTGATTTATTTCATATTTTTAAAGCCTTAATAGCTAGCTAGATGGTATGCCTGGATGGATCCAGCCATTTTATAAAGGGGGTTCCCTGTTCCCAACCCAAGATTTAGGAGGGGTGGTTCCAACTATATGTTCCCATTCAAATGCATTGAGTGTCCAAAAAAAAGGAGGGGTTCCAAGTTGAACTACCAACCCCTAGAATCCTCCCCCTGTGATCCGGAATTTTTTTCACTTAACCACTGGGGATCTCAACCATTTAAAAGTTTTTCAAACATGTGAGAGGGTGGGGGTGACCCCCCATGGACTCTCCCTATATTTCATTTGATGTGTTTTATTGTTCCATACAAGAATATATATGGTTTAGGGGTGGGGATCTTGACCGTTTACAAGATAATAGCACATTCTCAAATTGAACGGGACGGGGTGACCCCCAGGGACTTCCTTTTAATTTTAATTGATTTGTTTTATCGTCCCATTCAAGAATATATATGGTTTAGGGGTGGGGATCTGGACCGTTTACAAGATAATAGCACATTCTCAAATTGAACGGGGATGGGTGACCCCCAAGGACTAACCTTTAATTTTAATTGATTTGTTTTATAGTCCCATTCAAGAATATATATTGTTTAGGGGTGGGGATCTAAACCGTTTACAACATAATAGCACATTCTCAAATTGAATGGGGTGGGGTGACCCCCCAGGGACTTCCCTTTAATTTTAATTGATTCATTTTATTGTCCCATTCAAGAATATATATGGTTTAGGGGTGGGGATCTAAACCGTTTACAAGATAATAGCATATTATCAAATTGAAGGGGGTGGACTCACCCTCCCTTCTTTCTTCCCCCCAAAATACCTGATCGCCACCCCCCACCCCCCCCCCCCCCCCCCCCTTTCCTCATTTCAATCACCCTGATATTATGATCTGATAGTTTTATCACTTACAATAGGAATTGGTTTAAATTCCCCAATTAATTCTAGTCGGTCAAATATATGAATAAATTGATTTAAATTTCATTTTTTGATAAAGAAGGACAACAGTTTTCTATGGTTAATAGAACTTGATAGTTACTAATTTGGGAAGCTTTCAAATTCATAGCATGCCGGTGGCTGTGTTCAAAGTGCTGGGTTTTTTTATCACCCTCGTTGTTTGCGGACTAACGATTTAGGCCTGTGGTGGATAATAGTGTGCGTGCATTAATTTTCTATACCTTCTTAATTAATATTTTCAAATACTGACGGCAAGTGTTGTAATGTATCAGTGTCTTATTTGAGACCAACGTGCTATTTACATGTGCGATCGAAAATGCAGGGGAAGGAAACTTGTCAATTGTGTTTATTTTTAATCCAAAATAAAATAAGCCGCCGTAAAATTAATCT
Organism: Mytilus galloprovincialis; assembly: GCA_037788925.1. Classification (NCBI taxonomy): domain Eukaryota; kingdom Metazoa; phylum Mollusca; class Bivalvia; order Mytilida; family Mytilidae; genus Mytilus; species Mytilus galloprovincialis. The sequence goes on from CM075333.1 coordinate 49,536,134, forward strand.
TGGGTTAATTCCTCTGATGCAAGAGGCTTCTTTTTTTTTAAGCTATATTTTTAATGACTTACACTTTTTACCAGTATTCTCTTTTTTCACTATTCTTTATTCCTTTTTTTCTTTGCCCGTTATTCTCTATACCCTCTTATGATCTCTTATGTGGACTTTCGGTGGTTTATTTTTTTAGTTCTGTGATATTAAAGTCAATATTTCATGCAGGTTCATGAAATAATGGTTTTATGCATATCAGCCAAGATTGTGCGTGGAATTTTAATAAACAATTCAACACCACATGTTATGTGAATTTGATTAAAATCGATGAACATGAATTTGACAGCTAGTGACCCTTTTACAGGTAAAATTCAATTAACAAATTCTGACCTACTGGCATTCAACACCAAATTACCTACTTGCTGTATATTGATAAATGTGATTGTAGGTCAATACCTCAACATCGTGAATACGCCATGTGAGGTGTTGGTTATTTGGGGGAACGGGGTCACTGGTGGCGCCTTCAAAACAGAAAAAAAAAAAATCCCAGTAAAAAAGTGTGGAATTTTGTTGTTGAAAATTTAAGTTGTAAATTCCTGAAAAATGTACTTAATTCCGTTCAACTGCTAACATGTAAGTTCGATACGAAAATAGGATAAAAAGCATCCGAAAAATTTGTGATCAGTAATTGAAGAGCAATGGGTAAAAAAAAACTAAAGTCGTTGAATTAATTATTTTACAATTGTTTAAATATATGAGAGAATGTTTTAGGCAAATTGTCTTTATTTACAAATAAATGTATTTAAGTTCAGGAAATGATTTATTCTTCTGGCGGCTTCAAATATTTTTTTATCAATAACTTATACACAAGGAGACAATTTTTACCTTTGACAGCATGAACCGCAGTTAATTAGCAAACACAAATTAAGACACAAAATTCGTTTACAAATAAATTTTATAGAAGGAAAAAAAGGGGGGGGGGTAATACGCTCACATACTTCTAAAAAGATTTGCATATGAAAGCTGTCTAAAGACAATTTTAAATTATTTCAGGAGTTTTGAAAAAAGAATATATATATAGAGTTTAATTTTCGACGTCTACAGTGTATGTAACGTGCGGATCCTAAAATATAATTTTTACTGTATATGCCATAAATGTCTAATGTAGAATGATAAATAAACAGACGAACTTTTTTTTAATTTTTGAAGAAAATGAAGAAAATTGGTTAAAATGAAGATGTTCAGAAATACATAATACTAATAAAACAAAGTAAGATATGCGAACGGGGTTTTTACGCGCCTAAAGCCAAATAGCTGCGAAATATATACCAAAATAGGTGAATATTTAGGACATTTCACGAACAGATCGTGCAGGTGTTTTATAACTAACAGGTAAGATGTTGTTGCAGAACAAATATTCATTTCAACACAATTATTAAAGTTGTATAACGTAGAATATGTTTTGTCATTCAGTTTCTTCATATTGAACTGAATTCCACTATGATGCTTTCTTTATGCGAGTCATGTTAACTGTCGAGTAATGATACTATTCTTTCATTTTCACTGTAGAGCGATTCATTATTATTGTATATGCGGAGCATTTTCACCGTATGAATTTTTTTTTTGTTATCTATTACAGCGTATTTTTTTAAGCATGTAAAGCAAGACTTTAGTTAGCGTGCTTGCTTTGTTTTTTTTTTTTTTATTGTACAATCATTATCATAACACCCAATTTAATTGAAATATAATAATTATATAAATACAGGTTAAACTATGCCGATACATATTGTTTAAAGATGTCAATCTTATTTACAAAGTTTGTATAAACAATTATACAAACAAAGCAAGCAAGTCAACCAAAGTTTTGCTTTACATGCATTAGGAAATTAGCTGTAAAGCCTTAATATAGCCGACTTGCTCAAACAATAGATAAAGTAAGAGACGGATTTGATAAAATTTAACTTACGGAGGAAAGTTTGGTTTTAAAACACTCTAAATAAATTCAATAGAAATAACATTTATTTCAAATGTATTCCATTTAATTTCTTACAAATCGTTTAGGGATCTTTATCCTTGTTTTTTTTTATCAATTTCCATGTCCTTGTTTTTTATCCATTTCCATGACACTTCACCACTAATTACGTACATCTTGATATAGATTGAATCGTTGGTTTTCCCGGTAAAAGGTTTTACACTGGGTCCCTTTATAACTTGCTGTTCGGTGTGAGCCAAGACTCCATGTTGAAGACCGTATTTTGACGTATAAAGGTATACTTTTATGAATTGTGACTCGGATGGAGATTTGTCTCATTGTCACATATGACATTTTATCTATCAATGGCTCAAACCGAAACGAGACGGGATATAAAGGGATAAAAACACAATTTTTTAATATATTTATAATGGGCTTAATATGAGTCAGAAAAGAGTAGAATAGTGGGTCGCTTTGGGGTATAAGCGTGACGCGGAAATTCCGATTTTTTTGTAAGCGTGACACGTGAAAGTCAAATGATTGTGTCGTGAAAACTAGAAATAAAGTATAGCGGGACGGTAGCGGGACACGGAAAATTTCAAAAAATGAGAACTGCATATAAGCGGGATACGGGAATTTAACAAAGCAGTAAGCGGGATCAAGGATCAGACCCCCACCCCCCGACCCAATGAGACCCCAGAATTAGATATTTATTTATCTTCATCCTATTGTTACAGTCATACCTTCAATAACAAATGTATCCCATGCATGCATTTTTATATTTTTGCTTCCTTTTTCAAGTTAATTTTGTGGTCTCCAAATTTATAGTAAAACTCCTGATGGATATTTGGGGTTCTTTGACATGCTGAATCTAACCGTGTATCCAAGTTGGGGATTTGTTGCCAAGTTACCGAAATAGCCCACATAGAGTTCCAAAGGGTCTAAGATCATCAAACATGAATTGTAGCATGCATGTCGTGTACAATTACCCAAATATGCATTGTTTGACCTCTGTGGTAGTATTCACTCGCGGATCTAGAAATTTTCATAAGTAAGGGCCCAATGACTGCCTAAGAGGGGACCCGCTCAAGTGATTCCATATAAAAGTAATCAAATGTTTTCCCAAAAAGGGGACAACCCCCTGTCCCCCTAAATTTTCCTCTGGTATCGAGGTGTGCATTACGGATCATTTTTTTTTGTATCAAGGGTGCTCTACGTCACGTACCAATGCAAACAAAAAAGTTCGCTTACACACCTTACATTTCATGTTTTAATGACTGTGGATAATTTATGTCACATACCGTTTCACCTTATACAGTAAAAATCATGCAAGCAACAATCGAGTCAAGAACATTTATTCTACCAAAAACTGTCTTTTTCAGAATATGGAAATCGAAGCAGTTGAGGGTACAACTGGAAAAAGTAATCTTTTTTAAGCTTTTCTGTCACCATTGCGTTTCAAGATGCATATTTCTCTGTTCGCAAGTGTATGTATTGCGTGGAAGATAACGTCTCAAATGTACTCGTCTCTCTTTTACACAGACTGCACTTAAAACTCCGCCATATCAATATTTGACTTAAGAAAAATACAGAAATATCTTTTAAATTTTTTTTAAATCAAGGAAAAACGTAATTTGAAGAATACAATATGACATTTTGAGAAGCGTTTTTGTTGCAAGTTTGAAAAGCTATATATTTGATAAAGAATGAATGAGGAGTTTGTATTTCAATTTGAAAATACATTTATCATAAATTCTAAAGTCATCAACTAAGTTTTTTCATTTGTTTCAAGTGCATTTATCACATAATTCTACTATAAAAATTCCCCGCATCTTCGAAAATTCCACATCAGAAATGACTGCACTAACAGTGATAATTCATCGCATCTATAGTTAAAATGGATCGCTTTCAATAATCGATATGCTATATTATGTTGCTTTAATAACACTTATTTGAACTTTAATGCTATGTTTGTACATAATATAGACATATCACAATGAAAATATGTAAAAACTTTCCTTCAAATCAATTAATTTGGTATTTTCAAAACGTAAACAAATACAGTTTTCCCATGATCCTTTATTCTACAATAGACATACCCGCATATAACAGTAAAAATGAAAAAGCTGGATTCACACTTTATATACACTGGTCTATACTGTTACAAAAAAGGTGATTCTTTTTAAAGATTTGGTACTTCAGTTTCGACTCAAAATTTCTTTTTAAATTGTTAGATGGCAAACTATTTAGGATAAGATTGTATCTGTTCTTTAAGTATTTATGGTGATATTGGCGACGAGTTTCATTATATTATAGCAAGGGCTTGTACAAGTTTTTTATTAAAGAATTTCAGCAATATAAATAGACGAAAGTAGGCAAACAATTATTAAGATCTCCAAGCGGGCCAAATTGTACATCGAAAAAGATCTATATTTCTAAACGTTTTTAAATGATATAACTTGAATAGAAAATTTCCCAACTATGTGAAGATTCTTTATATTTCTAAACGTCTTCGATTATTACATACCAAAGAAAAATTTATTTAGCATATTCATATAATTTTATATTTTTTTCCAAGTAAACTTTTTTTTGCAAAGTTTACTTCTATGTGTTTATAACCATCAACAGAGACACATTCTTTGCCATCACCAATCAGTCCTAATCATTAAAGATCAATTGACAAAATTCAAATGATGATTGGTATTGAAAATGATCATTGGTCATCCGTGACGTATTCTAAAATCCTAAATAACGGCGCATGTCGATAGATAGATAGTTTATTAATTATCGTCTCGCCATTTAAATTTCACCAAGGGGTAAAGCAATGAAGGACTTTATAAAACCAAGGATGTGTATAGTTACTATACAAATCCTTGATAAAACCAGAGACATATAATACAATTATATTATATGTCTCTGATAAAACTATGTACATGTACTTATTAATATTTCTATAACAAATTATAAAAACGTTTAGTGTAAAAATCATCGATTTATAAATGTCTCTTTTTGCCTAAAATATATTTGCAGGTTTTGGCATTTTTGTAAATAACATTAATGTTTTGGCATCCCAATGCAAAACACAGGTGACAGCCGATTCAAACTTAAATAACTTCTTTAAAGTTGGTTTTATTTTATCAGAGACATATAATACATGTATTATATGTCTCAATACATGTATTTATGTCTCAAATTTTATCAAAACAAAAATTACAAGATTATGAAATAAGTTATGAATCGAATGAATACCCTCAACACTAAAATACATGTCCTAAGTGACTTTTTATGTCTTGCGTGCACCGAGGAGATCCTTAACGGTTTTTAGACGTACCATTATTATTTATGCATATATTTGAAGCATTTTGTACTTTATAGGTATTTATATGTGTGTATCAGACAAAATGACTTCCCAATTAGCAGAGGCGGATTTAGGTTTTTTTCCAGCCCCACCCCCACACACTAATCTTGGAAAATGGGAGATTATATAGGGAATCACTGAAGCATGACTGGCAGGGACCCCCTCTTAGGCAGTCAATGGGTCCCCACTTATGAAAATTTCTGGATCTACCACTGCTTAGTTCTAGTTATCTAAGGTCCTAGTGTGAAATATAACCAATAGGAATTGGTCTTTTTAAACACTTTTACATAGGCCTACATGTATACGTTTTGTCAAGGGTTGGTTCATTACCGACCGTGCAAGGGCTGTATAGCCAGTCAAGGTCGTTAAAAACTTCCATTTGTTGGTTCATGCAATATTGAAATTATGATTACTCAATGCGCAGTTACTAGTTACTGAAGTTGATATTAGCTACTTTTCTTCTTTTTTCATATAATTGATTTTTTGATTTTTTTTCTTCGAAAAATTTGTGGTGTTGAAATAGGGAATAGACACAGATACCTAAGCACATTTAACAAAAGAAATTTTGTGTAATGTCATCAATCTGTATTACACGTAGACAGGATGTTCTCTAGAAACTTTACGTTATACACACCGGAGAGTACACGCACTGTCGTAATGGAAAATTGCTGTATGTTATAATTACCTGTAATCAGCTTTGCAACAAATCAGTTGACTGACCATGTCATTACAGTTCAAACAGATTTCCCTCAAATCAAAATGGAATATATATATATATATATATATATATATATATATATATATATATATATATATATATATATATATATATATATATATATATATATATATATATATATATATATATATATATATATATATATATATATATATTCGTTTTTATATCTTTAAAATTTAAAACTTCAAAAAGTACACTTTGACAAAATTATGAAATATAACGAATTGAACAATTTAAAATAGTATTTTAACAAAGTTCAAGATATATAATTTTACAACGATCCTAAAAATATCCAAACAAACGATAAATCTAACGATATGAACCTACGCAGTTTTATATTATAAGACTGACACACACCAGTTTGCTAACTCAGTGTGCTGGGCCAGGGTGCTGGGTGAGGTGTTGGAACTTGATATACATGTATTATTAAGTGGGTACGTCTAAACACCGCTCAGGACCTCCTGAGTGCACTCAGGACATACAATGTGCACTCAGGACCCTTTATAGTCATCGTATTTGCACACAGGATGGATGAATATGTTCGTTACATGCTGCTTATTTAAGAGTTAGATTTTGGTAGAATTTGAAATCGAACTTAGATAGATATGTTATTTCTTATGAAATAATGAGGGCACGTGTCACTGATTACACAACTACTGAGCCGTGAATTATCCAATCAACAAAATTGATTAGATTATGTTTATTGTTGTTTATGAATTGTGTTGTTAGTACTGTACGTGTTACGTTTAAAATGAATAGCATTATGTTATTAAGTTTTGTGAAAGTTGCAGTGTAGAGACTGATGAACATTTTCTTATGGCATGCACACTTTATGACCTTTTTCATGAATGTTAAAAATTTATTAAAGATTTTTACAGCCTTGATATATATAACAAATTTCTTGAAATAGCAAGTTTCGGGGGGGGGGGCACTTCAAACTCTGTGCAAGAAGACTTAGTCGTGGTTTTGAACGTGGTTTGAACGGATTTCGTTTACTTACAAATCATATAGAAATAATTACCAAATATGATAATTTTCAGAAAACGGAGACAAATTAATTTTTTAGAATTTATTTTCACATTTGAATTCGTTCAACTGAAGGCTTGTATTACAGCTAGACAAGAACAACTTTAATGAGAAAGATAAATCTTACCAAATTTGTTAAAACACTCGTATTACTCAAGAATAAAATTACTGGAAAAGAACGATAAAAATGAGAAAGTTCACGTCTAACTACATGAGATTTGATTATTTGAAAAGCGTATTTTAGTAAGTACGGCTTCTACAGTGAAGAACGGATTCCATTTACAAAACTAAATCTTAATTCATGAAAAGTATGACAAATTTAATTCCCTTTTCAAACTCGTTTAAGGAATGTATTACAGGACAAGAACGAGTTCTAATAGGGGAATAAATCTACCTAAATGAAATTTTGATTGAATCGTTATGTTATACATACACAGCCTCTCATTGGTTAAAAAGTCGGTTAATTATTTGAATGAATCTCAAAGACAAGAAAATAGAACAAAACACACACACACACAATTATATGAATAAGAATTAGAACAGAATGATACCAATATATTTATTTTTGAATTGCTATTTTTAGTGAGTGATCTGTCCGGAAGCCCTTGAGTGCCACGCAAAAAAACTACAACTTGCGCATGAGTTACTATCTTGCGCGCAAGTTGTAATGTTTGTTCATGGAACTCCAGGGCTTCCGTACTATTGTAATACATCTAGAGATATGAAAATACGAAAGAATTATTCTTTTTAATTTGTTTAACTAAAAATAAATCTTAACTTTTTATTGCACGAAATTTTAATAAAATACGAAAATCTGATTCTATACAAAGAATATAATAACGATTTTTTTTATCTATTAGGTTAATGAAATAAAATGAATTTTATGAACGAAAATTTCCTATATATATAACTATATATGTACATTTCTCATATTTCTCGACTGGCTTCAATTATTACAAACAAAAAAAATAAGGTTAACTTTATTTAATAGTTTTTTTTTTCTAAAACAATATATCTTCATTGTTCTTTATTTTTCAAAAGACATCTTGATTTTGCTTGTTTTCAAGGCTTACTTGTATGGGGTTTGTACCATCACTAATCACTCCTAATTATTAAAGATTAAACGACCTAATCAACATGATAATTGGTATTCAATATAATCCACGGTCATGCCTGACATATTTCCCAAAACGGCACGTGCCGATGAAATCTTCAATAACTCCTTAAATGTTAAAATAATTTAATAAAAACAAAAATTATTAGATGGAGAATTAAATTATCTATCGAATGCATAACTCCACCACTCACTAAAACATATAGTTCATGTCCTGAGTGCACTTTGTATGTCCTGAGTGCACTCAGGAGGTCCTGAGCGGTGTTTAGACGTCCGTCATTAAGTTACAGTTCTGTTAAGATTTGACTGCCTTTTTACAGGGAATTTCTATTCTTACAGTTAGTATATACTGTTCCTGGCTTAAAATGATTCTCTGCTCAGCAACTGGTGCGTAATTAGCATTTTTTTCACGTGATTTTATTCAAATATCTTGTAGCAGTAAAAAACACAAATTAATGTATTTTTCAAATAGCTTTATTCAGCTTTAAATAATTATAGCGAAAAACAGCGAACATGGGAAAATGAAATGTTTTTAGTAGCCTCATTATTAAATCTCCCAGTGAGTGTGATCAAATAAAGAGGTTCTCCGACTCCGTAATACTTGGAAAATCTTATCTGATTCAGGTTCAATTCATCGGTTACACTCCCCTATCACCAGTGATTCTTTGTTTTTAGCTGACATTCTGAAAAAAGGTGTGTAAGTGTTGACTCGCAATTTGCATGATTAATAACAGATATCGACTCGTTACCCGGACTACTGCAAAAAACAATTATTCAGTTTACTGATTTAGATGGAAGGTAAACGGACAGAAAGTCGCAGGACAAAAAGTCACAGGACATGAAGTCACAAATTTGATAGGACAAAAAGTCACAAACAAATTGTTGACAATTGGTTTGAATATATATGAAAAAGATCTTGAAATATTTTCTTTTTATTACATATATTCATTTTCAATTTAAGGAAATTGCTCATAGAGCTTGATAAATACGATAAATGGAAATGTATTAGATTTTAATCTTGCAAAGGATATATTTATGGGGCCATATTTATTGGCAAATTGAAGCCATTTAAGTACCAAGCCACTTTGAAATTTTGTTTTCATAACAATTATTTGATTATTATTGATAGTTATTGAATAAATTTTAATTACTAAGTTGCTTCTTAAATAAAACTTCAAGAAAAATACAAAAAAAAAGTGTTTTCTTGTTCAAAGAAAAGTAATCTCTAAACTGAATTGTGACTTTTTGTCTGTGACTTGTTGACCGTGACTTTTTGTCCTGTGACTTTCTGTCCTACATTCAGATTGAATAGGGGTTTGGTTGACCCTGTCTCCCTCTATCTGAGACTACTATCTCAGTGATGAACTTAATGTTTTATGTATTGTGCTTGTCATATATATATATGTTGGATAAAAGCTCTAGACAAACGACAACCACTGAATTACAGCCTCCTGACTTGGGACAGGCACATACATAAATAATGTGGCGGGGTTAAACATGTTAGCGGGATCCCAACCCTCCCCCTAACCTGCGACAGTGGTATAACAGTGCAACATAAGAATAAACTATAAAAATCAGTTGAAAAAGGCTTAACTCATCAGATGGACAAAATACAAGTGGACGTGGCCGGGTACTTGTACATCCCTACACAAAAAGACACAATGAACAGATCTGAGAGTACTCCCAGTTATACTGCATAGTCAGCTATAAAAGGTCCAGAAATGACAACGAAAACAATTCAAACCAGAAAACTAACAACCTAATTTATGTACAAAAAATGGAAAAACAGTTAAATGTTACACATAAACAAAGGACAATCACTTCATTATAGGCTCCTGACTTGGAACAGGCACATATATTATGAATGTGACAGGGTATAAGGAAATGTTTAGCTTTTGTGGTTTGGTTTATTTTCCAGATACTGTAAGCAATAAGGTCACTTTATTTAGTGAACGGAATGATTGTAAGATGCACATGTCTGTCTGTCATATTTTATATGACCGTGACCTCATTTTTATTGGTCAATGAAACACTGCATTGTTTATCATAATTATGCTTAAAGTTACAGGTAGATTATATTTGTAGGATATGTAACAATTGTAAGGTGTGCATGTCTCTCTGGCAGATTCATAAAACCATGACCGCATTTTATGGTTCTTTGGTCAATGCTAAGTTTTCTTGGTTTTGTCATTTTATCAGATATTATAAGCATAGGTCTACTTGTTGTACGAAATGAATGCAAGGTGTCATATAAAAAAAAGAAGATATCTGTTTGCCAAGGTTAATTTTACTAAGACCTCATTTTCATAAAACAATGATAATATTAAACAGCAAGAATGAGAATCAAGTCAAAGTTATATACAAATGAGGCAAAATTTTCAGTTGCCTACTTTTTATGTATTAGTAGTTATTTTTGTCATTAAATGATATTGTTTACCCTTTTATGTGTAGGGCAAGAATATTAAAGATATAAAAGGGAAACTATAAACAGAAGAAATTATCAACAAAAATAGATTTACAAAGGTCAACAAAGCCTAAATGGTAAGTCCACTGTTGAAAAAAGTTTTAGCCCTTGAGTAATGATTAAATATTTATTAAAATAAGATGTGGTACGATAAATGAGAAAACTATCTATCAGAGTTCAATTAAGTGGATGTAAGCATTGTAATTACTTATTAGAGGCCAATGATGACCTGTTAGTAATGAAAAAACTCATACCCTATACATGATATAGTAATCTATAAAAGACAACGCTAACAAAATTTGAAACAAAGCATCAATTCAAACTTCAAATATACCAGACTAATTTATAAAAAAACAAAATATTATGAAAAACAAAAATGACGGATATGAACCAACATCAACCACTGAACTATGTACAAGCTCCTGATATTGGACAGGCATAATATGGCTGGGTTGATATAAAAATAAGAAGCAGTCTGATTTCAAATAAGACTTTTCTCCAATAGAGATAAAATGACATTTAACAATGTTTAAGGAGGCTCGAGGGTATAAAAATTTCAGACAAATATTAAATATTTTTTTTTCATAACTAATTTTATTTATAACTTTATTAGTTTTTACCTTTTCATATGGTACAGAAATCATTCTAAAAAATCAATTCGTTTTGGCCCCAGACAACTTTTAAAATGTATATATCATTGAAAAAGCTCCAAATTATCTCCCTTTGGTGCAGAAATGCCATTTTTTGGCATGAGAATTGTAATATCTTTTTTTAGCTCATCAGTGACCTATATTTTTTATTATCATTTTCAACTAACTTTACTTAAACTAAACTATTGTAAAATTTAAGCGATTTCTGTAATTAAGTTCTTTTTTCATTTCAAAATTACCTCTATTTCTCCTATTAGTTAAACAGAAAAAAAAGTACTTTTACAAAAATGTATATATATGCTTCTTTCAAAGGCGGATTGTGAGTGTGATTGAATGGTGTCCCCATTTTTAGCTCACCTGGCCCAAAGGGCCAAGTGAGCTTTTCTCATCACTTGGCGTCCGGCGTCCGTCGTCGTCCGTCGTCGTTAACTTTTACAAAAATCTTCTCCTCTGAAACTACTGGGCCAAATTGAACCAAACTTGACCACAATCATCATTGGGGTATCTAGTTTAAAAAATGTGTGGTGTGACCCGGTCAACCAACCAAGATGGCCGCCTCGGCTAAAAATAGAACATAGGGGTAAAATGCAGTTTTTGGCTTATAACTCAAAAACCAAAGCATTTAGAACAAATCTGACATGGGGTAAAAATGTTTATCAGGTCAAGATCTATCTGCCCTGAAATTTTCAGATGAATCGGTCAATCAGTTGTTGGGTTGCTGCCCCTGAATTGGTAATTTTGAGGAAATTTTGCTGTTTTTGGTTATTATCTTGAATATTATTATAGATAGAGATAAACTGTAAACAGCAATAATGTTCAGCAAAGTAAGATCTATAAATAAGTCAACATGACAAAAATGGTCAGTTGACCCGTTTAGGAGTTATTGCCCTTTATACTCAATTTTTAACCATTTTTCGTAAATTAAAGTAATCTTTTACAAAAATCTTCTCCTCTGAAACTACTGGGCCAAATTAATCCAAACTTGGCCACAATCATCTTTGGGGTATCTTGTTTAAAAAATGTGTGGCGTGACCTGGTCAACCAACCAAGATGGCCGCCATGGCTAAAAATAGAACATAGGGGTAAAATGCAGTTTTTGGCTTATAACTCAAAAACCAAAGCATTTAGAGCAAATCTGACGGGATAGAATTGTTAAACAGGTGAAGATCTATCTGCCCTGAAATTTTCAGATGAATCGGATAACCCGTAATTGGGTTGCTGCCCCTGAATTAGTAATTTTAAGGAAATTTTACTGTTTTTGGTTATTATCTTGAATATTATTATAGATAGAGATAAACAGTAAACAGCAATAATGTTCAGCAAAGTAAGATTTACAAATAAGTCAACATGACCTAAATGGTCAATTGACCCCTTAAGGAGTTATTGCCTTTTATAATCAATTTTTAACAATTTTCATTAATTTGGTAAATTTATGTAAATTTTTACCAAATATAGTTCTCTGTTACTAATGGGCAAAGTTCATTATAGATATAATTGTAAGAAGCAAAATTGTTCAGTAAAGTAAGAACTTCAAACACATCACCATCACCAAAATACAATTTTGTCATGAATCCATTTGTGTCCTTTGTTTAATATGCACATAGACCAAGGTGAGCGACACAGGCTCTTTAGAGCCTCTAGTTTTAATTTAATTTTTCTATTTTTCTATAAAGTATAAGATAAAGTTCATTTATAGAAAAATATAGTGTAACCCTATATTACATGTATTAAGAAAAAAAATTGATTGAAACCTGTGAGCCCCCTTAATTTAACAAAAATAGTTCACTGTACAGCCTTTGACAATGAGCAAACGCTATACCGGACAGTGGTTTTAATAACAGCACAACATTTGAACAAATTGTAAAAATTTGTTGCAATGGGCTTAACTGAAAAGACTGCAACAAGGAACCAAACAATAACCAGTAATATGTAAATCATAGACACAAAGCACTGAAATAAGAGTACTAACAATAGATATTTAAATGAAAGTTTATTAAAATGTTCATAAACATGATAAAATAGTCATTTTATTGCTGTATTTCTCTTCACTGATAATTTTTGAGTTTTGTGTATTTGTAGGTCAGACATCTCGGTTTGCATGGTCATCATTCAACAGATCAATACTGAACAGAAAACTTGGAAGATGATATTTTTCTCAACAGTGCGACTTTTTTTATTAATTTGAAATGGAATGTTTTTTTCTACATTTAATAGAAAAAGGAAATTTCAACATAATGACTATAAACAAAAAGGAGTCATATCATCACGATCATAGATGCTCAAGAACTTGATCATGTAAATGCAACAATGTAATTATCAATTGAAAGAAGGAACGAATGAAAAAAATATTAGTATGTTGTTGTCCAAATAAACCTGCTTTGTCTTCTCATTTGAATCGCTCCATCCAATAAAGATGTACCGAGGAGGATCTTTGAAGAACAGATTGAAAAATGTTTTGTCTATGAATAGCAGGAATATTCTAGTGGATGAAATAATTTATTGACTTGACTCTTATATAGTGGACTGAATAATTGTACATAGCAAGCAGCGAAAAAGAAAACTAAAACTTTAACACAAAAAGTGTTTAAATTATAAATTTGCAAATATAAGCATAATATTATGTACACCACAAAGGTATATAATTCAAATTGTTTGCATATTCAATCATGTATTGCAATGAAACTATAACAAAGAAAACCTTACTTCATGGAAAGAGTAAACTATTCAGTCAGAATATGAAATATTTTTTTCAGTTCTATTTTTCATTATAAAATAAACAAGACAAAGATTTCAAAACAATATTTTTTCATTTATTTAAACATGTCATCATTTTGTTTCAGTGAAAGAACTTTACTCTTTGACCTTAAATTTTATTATACATTCCAAAATCAGAATTATAATCTTTATTGTCATATTAACAAATAAAAAACATGTTTGTGACAAAATGAAAAAAAATTTAATAAAATATAAAAAAACTTGTATACATTTAAAACTTTTTACTACCAAACAGCATTCATTGCAACATACACATACTGTATATTTATATCTATATATTTATAATTTGAATCCCATAGGATTTTATTTTGTCCCATGGGATATTAAAAATCCCATGGGATAATAATAATCCCATGGGATTTTTTTTGTCCCATGGGACAACAAATATCCCATGGGACTACAATTATCCCATGGGACCAAAAAAAATCCCATGGGATTTAACCAAAATCCCATGGGATAATGGTAAATCCCATGGGATTTTGCCCTGTCCCATGGGATATTGAAAATCCCATGTTTTTATAAATCAAATAGCAAAATAAATATAATAGTAACAGTAGAAAACTAATGAAATTATTGAATCCCATGTAATTTCGCACATTTTGGTTATATACATGACACTGTAGCTCTTATTTGAGGCGGCGGCGGATTTGCAAATGAGTGTTTTGCAAATTTAAAGTGTCCAGTGTTTATACACAAAAACAATAATCTTAAAACGAATATGATCATGATGATAGACTCTTAATAGACAGCAACCCAAGATAACCAGTGAATGTAAGGCTCCTGATTAAAGACAGACACATGTACACACAAAATTAGTTTAAATATATATCCAGCATGTCAAGCAGGGGCGGATCCAGCCATTTAAAAAAGGGGGGTTCCCAACCCAGAGTAAAGGGGGGGGGGGGGGTTCCAGCTATATGCTCTCATTCAAATGCATTGATCAGCAAAAAAAAGGGGGGTTCCAACCCCCGGAACCCCCCCTCTGGATCCGCGCCTGTCAAGCCACCGTTAACGTCAGAAGTCAGAACAACACAAGAGCAACAAAAAAATCCGGTAAAAATCAACTGAAAAGCTTGGACTTATCAGATGTATACTTAACATTACTGAACATGTGAAAGGAGATAGTATCTTCATTAATATATCCGATTTGTTTTCAACCTGTTTATAATTGAAGTTGTTGGTATTTCAGGTGATAGTAACCAAAAACAAAGCTCAAAGAATGGACCATCTGCAGCTGCTAGTGTGGAGAAGGGTAAGCAGGATTTTTCCCCCTTAACTTGTAGCTTTTATGATAATTCTTTTTTAAATTTAAAAAAATACCACGTCTTTGTCTAATAGAATTAAAATAAATAACTAAAATAGATAATAGAATTGAGTGGTCTTCTCTTTACATTGTCCAATTTACATTGTTGGTTTGATTTCCAAAATAATTACTAATTTTGTCAGGAACCTCATCAGTACATGTATATATGTAAAAGCGTTGATGGCCATGGCAGGTCTATGATTGTGTCTGTAAGATTTTTTCACAAATTCTGTAGAACTCAAGATGTTTAATGACTTGAATGTAACTTGTAAGTGTAGTATGTATAGAGGCCCGTCTTGCTGAATGTAAATGTATGAACATATTTATACATTATATATATATATATAAAGAATTTTTTCTCAGTGATTTTATCTTTCCTTCCAGGGTTTACACTCGAGATTGCCACTGACAATGCAAAAGACATAGTTTCAAGTGTTCTGAAACAACTCAAAGCAAAGCCTTTTTGTCGACTGAATTCTAGTTTCACTGATGTTCTGTCCACTGCTATTTCAAATATTGAAGGGAATGATTTGCCAACAAATGCTTGTAAACAACTGATCAAGTTACTATGGCCATCTGTTGGAGAGGCAGACAGCAGTAAACAACTGATATCAGCACGTTTGGAGAAGAAAGCTTCAGCATTTCACAGCATTCGTGGATCAGATGAAGTCCACGTCGCATTTAATGGTTTAATGGAATCTCTTAGAGTCTCCCATTATCCCTTAAATATACAAACATTTTTATCGCAGTTCCTTCTTGAGCAGTTGTTTCAGCTTTTAAAGAAAAAACAAAATAAGCTTTTGAAAGAAGACATTAAATATACTTCGAATAACTTGTCGAAGTCAGAAGAAGGTTTACAGCAGGCTATATATGCAGGAAGCTGACTAGGCATTTTGTTCGATACCAAAGCAATTCAGTATCAAAACTTTGCTGGGAGCTTCTTCAGAAATTTAAAGTCTCTGAAAATCAAAGTGATACCGAGAATGTTCTAGCATATACAAAAGAATGGATAGAGATTGTTAATCGTGGCGGACTTTTTTCAGTCAGTAATGATGTTTACATCTTCTTCAGAGAAATGGAAAAAATTGTGAAAGCTAATTTGAACAAAGCAACCAACAGTCAGGTGGTAACAAAGAAAACCCTCCATCAACAAATTATGGACAGTGAAGCTGTGAATGAAGCCTACTTGGTAATATTAAATGACACTGATGATGACAACACAAATTATTTTCTCTTGAATAGACTTGTAAAATGCTGGGTACATTTAAGACTAAAGGCATTTTCAAATGTGTATATGTACATTAAAAAGAATCAGGAAAAAAATCTGTCATGTAAATCACATAAAAGCATGAGACGAGAATTAAACAAAGAAAATGTATAAGTAAAAAATCAGGACGAAATATTACAAACTGACACTGTATATATGTAAGTTATCCTCCCGCTTTTTTGTTTTAATGGATCAAAGAAATGTTAGGTACTATGTATATAAAAAGGATCTGCATGAACACAGATGAATAATAAACTCCGTAACATTGCATTGTTTCAGAATATCAGTTATTGTTAAAATCAACCAGTTAAAATGTACATGTGACAGACATATGATAGAGAACATTTAAAAAAAAATACAAATGCAAATGAGGCAGAGTTCATCAGCACTGTATATATCCCAAAATGCTTTATTTGATTTCAAACAGAAAAGTTATATTACAGTTTGTGAAAGTTAATAAATTGGTTCATTCACTTTACATTGTTGTTGTTATTGGTTTTGGTAGGCGACTTACTTATGTAGTAATTGCGCCTTAAATTCATATAACATAAGTATTATGTATATATACTTTCAGTCCTAACTCGAATAATTCAAGCCCTTTCCGTGTCCGATTTTCTCCCACACGAGGAATGTAGCCTTCGTAGATCAGCGGAATATAACGACTGAATTATTCGGGTTATTTCAGTCCTTAATTTATTTTTAGTTTTAACGTTTTGGCGAGTTTTATGTCAAACTTTGGCGAACATGGTTGACTGAATTACTCAGAAATATATATATATGTTGAGAGACAAAAAACAAAACAAAAAAACACATAACAGAAGATACATGTAATAGGAAAATGAAAAAAAAAAGCAAATGATAGTCCCTAATGAAATGCATTATTTATTGATAGGTATCATAAAATTGTTTAGAAATGTAATCTGATTATTCACCTTTGTGTCGTCTGTGATATACTTATATAAAAAAAAAAGTATATTTAGAAACATGTAACAAGACATGTGGTAGTTAAATGCAACCAATGTTAGGACGTCTCCCTCAATTGATGTAGCAAATAATGAATCCTTAAAGTAAGGATTGGTTGAAGTTATTCCTTTTCCAGAACGGCAAGTTGCGTCAATTTATTCCAAATAAATTTCCAAAGACATACTGGTATTTAGTGATTCCTCATTCCCTGACACTTCCGTCATTGAAGAGGAATCACCCCCACCTACACCCTTAATCGCCTATATATATAATATATAAATGGATCAAAAATAGAAAAATATGAAAAAAAATTATACCAGTATATTATTAAAACAATGACATTGTTTGATTTTGTTGTAAGTAGAGAGAATGTCAGCGAAACAGAAGTGCTGGGATGTGCATATATATAATTATACAATAATCTGTGTGTGTTTGTCTAACTGACATCCTCTAGTACAAATTTTAGATTTTATGATTTTATTGTTATAGAAAAGGATTTAACTCTTGTTACTATTCTAATAATGTATGAGCGTAGTGATTGTGTTTGTGTTTGTTTATTTTTCTTATTACTATACTATATATAAAAATATTAATTTTCGCGAACCATTTAGGTCACGGAAATTCCAAAATATGGCATCAGTAAGGAGAGTTGTGCAAATAATGTGAATACACAGAACCCCCATCCAAATTATCTCTAGCCAAAAGTATTTATCTTTTTCTATTTTATATGTACTAACAATATTCAATTTTTCTATAATTTCGATTAAAATATTACAAAATCTGAGTAAAAATAGATCGAATGCCCCAAATAAACATTGTCTGATTGGTTGAAGTACTGTGGCGTCGATGCTTAGCATAATAAGCCTCGATGTAAAGCACACGCTTCACAGGAATAAGGAGAGTTTTACAAATAATGTGAATACACAGATCCTCCATCCTATTTATATTTTGCTGGAAATGTTGCAGTGTTCATCATTTCTGTTTTGATTCTGCTCACAACATTCCATTTTTTCTATAATTCCGATTTAAATATGTGGAACCCGCAATAAAAATAGATGGCCTCAATCACGTGGCCTCAATGATTTAATAGCAACGCAAAAAATCCATTAATCATGTTGTACTTTGTTACCAGTCGGAACTACTCGGCCTTTCTGGTTGCACGAAGTGAATAGCCGAGTAGTTCCGATTGACGATGTTACATAAGCCAAATCACACATACAGATCTTTGCGCTCAAATGTAATTCTTGGTGAAGTATACAGGTAACTTCGTTTACGAAAATTTATACACACTTTTTCATTAACGTATTACCAGACTTTTGCATATTCACGTTTTTTGATGCTGAACTGTAGTCGAATTCAATTCTGTACATTTTTTTTTACGTGAAGCGATAGGAGTAAGACTATTTTTTCGCGCCAATTTAAGCAGCTTCATCCCCATCAACAAAATTATTTATTGTTATTTTCGTGAAATTTTAGTCATATAGTTTATCAATTAGAGAATTTTTGGTAAGTATTACTTATTCATGTTAAGGTTCTACTGATGTGCTTCTCTAGACCTTTTTGACGTTCCGTTTTATCCCATTTATCTCAATACTATCTCCGATGACAGAAATGTCAACTCGACCTATTCGTGTCGAAAGTGAAAATCGCATCTATTTGATGAAATAATTTCTTCTTCAACGGTTCATGCATTATTTTTGTATTATTTGATAACCAATCACATTCACGTTGCATGTTTGCATGAAAATGGTTATGTATTAGTGAATTATAAGGGCGATGCAACATGCGAGTTCAGTGCACGATCACGTGACATTATTATTTGTAAACAAACATGCTCCCCGTGTAACACGTGTCTGAATTATCCTTTCAAAGTGTTATGAATCTTTCAATCACTATTTTATGATATATTTCTTTTTGTTTTTAGGTCTGCATATCAATATAGTCCAAGTGAATTAGTAATAGTTCTGAGTTGTGTTTTTTTCTTCATAGTCATAGAATTAGAAGGTAAGTCTACATAAGTTATATTTAACTTAAGTCTAAAAAGATAACTCCACTTTCCCTCTATTTAAAACCGCATACTAATTTAAACAGCATTTGCTCCCCTTGAACACTAATTTGCCCCTTCCCCGTCATTTCCCTTTAAATTTGCGCAAAAATCATACTTATAGTCCATTTACATTAATGGCCTATTTGTGATTTTACCATCTTAACTGCAATTTTCATATTGAACACATTTGACCATTTAGTATGAGTTCCCACGTTTTTTGTCTTATATGAAGGTAGTCCGAGATTACTCTGACGTCCGACGGCTGTTTTGCCAGACAAGCTGGGGCCGTGGGACGTCAGAGCTTGTCCCATATCAAAAAGTGGATATTTGCCCACCCAAAATATATGCGCGACTTTGACGCTTCTGGAGCCGACTGAGGGCCTTGGAATTTTGTAAATCGGGCATCAGTCTCTTCATTTTTCATTTATCTCTTCATTTATGGAAGTTTCACCTACCTGCCAACCTTTATTTTTCTATATTTTAACAGTTTTCATAGTGACCCCCCTATTTCAGCATTTTCACGATCATTTTCAAATATTATCACGTGACCACGAGAAAACAGGGCAAATGACCATAATGTAACACCTCGTTTATTTACGATGCACCTGCCTAAAGATCCGAGAGCTTCCGATCGTTATCGTGGTCGGAACTAAATGCTGATTACCGAAAAAACGTGGTTGCTTCTAGATGTTAATCATCGATCTCCTATAAAGGAGGTAAAAAAATATAAATATTTGCATATTTGAGTCTCGAGGCTACGAACTCTCTCGTAACTTGACGTCCATATTTGAAAGTGAAAATGCTAAAATGGAGGGGTCACTATGAAAACTGTTAAAATATAGTAAAATAAAGGTTGGCAGGTAGGTGAAACTTACGTAAATGAAGAGATAAATGAAAAATGAAGAGATTGATGTCCGATTTATAAAATTCCAAGGCCCTCAGTCGGCTCCAGAAGCGACAAAGTCGCGCATCTATTTTGGGTGGGCAAATATCCACTTTTTGATATGGGACAAGCTCTGACGTCCCACGGCCCCAGCTTGTCTGGCAAAACAGCCGTCGGACGTCAGAGTAATCTCGGACTAATGAAGGATGTTAACTTTTTAGGTCATGTTTTCCTAAACACCTTATTGCTATTTGGTTTGAGAACACAATTAATTTGTAGTGCATTTCTTTTAGAACATATATGAAAATTAAAAAAATCCCACCCGCGTTTTCTCAATGAAACTTTTACAGTGTGTTGTACTACTTTTGGGACAAATTATATCAAAATTAAAGAAAACTTCATCGTCTGTAACTCAAAATATGAACAATTTATCCTTAGGGCGTCTTGAAATCTTTTGACAGCTTCCGAAGTCCTATATTTCAACCTTTTTCACCTGGACTAAATCACTACTTTCCTTTTAAATTCGGGACCCAAATTTCTTTACAGTGTAATTTCACCCCCCCTACTTACAATTTGAGGCATTAAACATGGATAAATTAATTTGGAAGGGGTATTAAAATTAATGGCAAGTAACCACCCACTATTAACACTAGGGACTTTATTCGTGAACAACGAAAATCAAGGGACGACAATTGTGGTCTCGAACCATTTGTCTGTCTGGATTGTTAAAACCACAAAATCAGATAGTGATGAATATGCAAGTTTTCAACGATCCCGGAAAATACGAAAAATACACCTTATCGCTATTTAATCCAATCTGGGAAAGACAGTCAAATGTACAACTCCCTGTTTGGGTCATGTGGCTAAAAATAGAGGTTTTTTAGTAGAGAGCTGAGGGAGAAAAAAAACTTTAGAAAGCGATCATCAAGAAACTTTAAGGGGGTGGCAGGACTAAATCATTTATATAGGATTTCTCTATATTTTTCTATAAATGAACTTTATATTATAGTTAATAGAAAAATAAAATAAAATAAGTGGGGTCACCCTTCATTTGCGCTCATAATCAGTCTTCCAAAGAAGCATACATTTATGTAAAAGTGTTTTTTTTCTGTTTAAGTAATAGGAGAAATAAAGTTAATATCGAAATACAATGAAATAAAAAAAGAAATTTATTACAGAAATCGCTCAAGTTTTTACTTTAGTTTAAGTACAGCTTACATATGGAAATGATAACCAAACATGACATATAACCGACAAATCTGACAGGAAGTGCAAAAAAAAAAAAAAAAATCCCGACATACCGACCCGGACTTTTGGGCCTTGGAAGCAGGAAACAGACATCTATTTTTTTTGGCCTAAAAGTCATCTGGGGCCAACACAAATTTATTGTTTTGAATGATTTTTGTACCATATGATAAAGTAACAACTACAAAAGGTAACAAATAAAATTTGTAATGAAAAACAAATGTTTATTTTTTTTCTGAAAATTTTGTACCCTCGAGGCTCCTTAATATAGTATGATCAATTTTTTTCGAAATTAAAATTGAAGTTTAAAGTTTTTACGGTAAGGGAAGACATCAAAAGATCAATGTAAGATAAAAAAAACTTAATTCAAATAGTTTGGGGGTTGAACTGCTGCAAAATTTGGTTATCTGACATTGATTTTTACATATATCCATATGGGTCAATCAGTTTTTCCCAAATTAAGTTAAGAAGGGGGGACGGGTCAGTGAAAAAACTATGTGAATTAAGTTTTTTATCCTTCATTGAACTTTTGGTGTCGTCCTTAAGTTAAAACAGGTCTCATAAAAAAGTATTGTGCATCAGTGTAAATTTCATGAATTCTTAAATCACATGTATATAAATCATGGACTATAATTCTTTATAGCAATATCTGTTAGCCATTTAGGGGTCTTTTGCATTTAAAGTTCAGATTAAGTGGGTTCATTTTGCGAAAAAATGACCTCAATATAAAGGACAATATATATATAGACAATATATTATATAGACTCAAAAAATGGTATATCAAACAGAAGACAAAAAAGGGAAAATATAGTGAATTTGGGAGAATTTATATTATTAAATGTACATGCATTTGAAATATTTAAGATCCATGGTGACCTAGCTACCAGTTTAGAAAACAGTGATTTAAATGCTAGTCTATTAGAGGGATATTTCATTTTCATTGGAAGTAGATATAGAATCTTATTTTATCATGAAGTCCAATTTGAAAATGACTTTGGGGGACTGTTGGGATCCCGCTAACATGTTTAACCCCGCCACATTATTTATGTATATGCCTGTCCCAAGTCAGAAGCCTGTAATTCAGTGGTTGTCGTTTGTTTATGTGTTACATATTTTTTTTTACATATATAAGGCCATTAGTTTTCTAGCTTGAATTGTTTTACATTGTCTTATCGGGGCCTTTTATAGCTGACTATATATGTGGTATGG
This sequence comes from Mytilus galloprovincialis, assembly GCA_037788925.1. Taxonomy (NCBI): domain Eukaryota; kingdom Metazoa; phylum Mollusca; class Bivalvia; order Mytilida; family Mytilidae; genus Mytilus; species Mytilus galloprovincialis. The sequence continues at coordinate 49,559,131 of CM075333.1, forward strand.
GTTTTGCTCATTGTTGAAGGCCGTAGGGTGACCTATAATTGTTAATGTTTGTGTCATTTTGGTCTTTTGTGGATAGTTGTCTCATTGGCAATCATACCACATCTTCTTTTTTATATTTGGGAATGAAGATGTAGTAAAGGCTGAATGCCAGTTTTAGTCTTATATATGTACTTTAGTCTTACATGTATATAATTACATATATGTATGTGTACATATATCACTGATATAGTGGCAATGATAAATAGACACTGACAAGTCTTCAATGGTGGATCCAGAACTTTTCAGGGGGGGGGGGGGGGGCAGTCATGCTTCAGTGAGTGATTCCCTATATAATCAACCAAATTTTTCCCATAAAAAGGGGGGGGGGCCTGGATCCACCTATGGTCTTACAGTAGATAACATTTTATAGTTATGAATATTTTGTCAGTTGACTAAAACTAGATGGAGGTGTGTGTGTTCTTATTTCCAACAGAAGGACACTAAACCTATATCAATATGTGCATGAAGCAAATTGATAGTTGCTAGATACTGAATGATTATACCACAAGAAAGTTTTAACCTGTGCATATATATACTTAAAATACGATAAAAATATCATGTCTTTTTCAGGACTTCTGAATCCAACCATGTAGTATGGAATGTTCTTGAGATATGGTTTTGGTCGATGGATGTTCACGAAGGACCTGTAGTACAAAGTATATCACTGGATTTAGCTCTTTGTCTAAGTGTATTATTAAATTACTTTGCTTTGAGCTCAGTTCATTGTTATGCAATTCTTTCTTTGTAAAATAACGATTTGACAGACAACTCTCATGTACAAGGATTTGTCAAAGTAGTATCACCTCTTATGTACAATGTAAGTATTAGGGAGATAAATGCATTCTATTTTAATTTGAACCAAACATATTATGTTTGTTAAATTATGTTAAAAAAATGATAAGCTCTATCTAGGCTTATCGATTTCTTAAACTATATTTCATTGTTCATGCTTGAAATTTTTATACAACCACAGAAATTTTTGCGGTCCTAAATAGGTATCCTGTCGTCCGAAGACAGATGGTTTCCATATAATAACTTAACTATATAATAAGCAAAAATAAATAAATAAAATTATAACACAATGTATATAACCACAAAAGGAAGCTTGGGATTGATTTTGGGGGTTATAGTCCATAAGGTTTAGGTTCCAAAGGTGCCCAAAACAAGCATTAATTTAGTGTCAGTACAAAAAGTTGTGTACAAGTATTTCAATTGCTCTGAAATTGTACCATAATGTTTAATACCATAAGTTGAAGGTTGGGGTATATTTTAAGGGTTATTGGGGCAAACAGTCGAGGAATTGAGGGCCAAAAACAAGCACGTTTGTAGAGTCGAGACCACAAATTGTCCAGAATGGTTGTTGAATTACCTAAAACCAATGCTTTATGAAATCTTCTTTGAAAATTAGAGTTGTCTTTCTCTGTCCAGAATACATGTAGTAGTTTAATCAACTTAAATTAATGCTTTATACAATATACAATGCAAAATTCACTTTACTACCAACTGATAAATTAAAGCAGTCTTTAATAACCATTCAGTGATTACAAGCACTTTGATTATCATTCTAGGGTTATGCCCTTTTACAAATGGAAACATTGAAGAATTATTTAGTCTTAACTTAAGTTTGTTTTAACTAAATCTAGTGAACCATACCAATAGTAAGCAAATACATATGAAAAAGATGTGGTATGCTTTCCAATGAGACAGTTCTCCACAAGAGACCAAATGACACAGAAGTTAACAACAATAGGACATAAACAATAAGCAAAGCCAATACCGCATAATCAGCTATAAAAGGCACCGAAATGACAATATAAAACAATTCAAACGAGAAAACTAATGGCCTTATTTATGTTAAAAAAAAAATAAACAAAAAACTTATATGTCACACATTAATAAACGACAATCACCGAGTTACAGGCTCCTTATATCATGTTCTCAAATCTAGATATCATCTCCCATATAGAAAAAAAAACGTGTGAAAAAATTAATCTATTATGTGTTGCGTTCCTAGATACAAAATGTATCCAAAATCAAAGATGTAGAACATATTCTATCATAATAACTAGGTAACTAGTGTTATAACTGTCTCCTCTATGCCTGTCTTAAACATAAAAAAAATATTAAATAAATAACAGTTCTAATGCTCAGGTTGGTTGTCACCGTGCAACACAGTTAATAATATAAAAAAGAAGATGTGGTATGATTGCCAATGAGACAACTATCCACAAAAGACCAAAATGACACAAACATTAACAATTATAGGTCACCGTACGGCCTTCAACAATGAGCAAAGCCCATACCGCATATATAGTCAACTATAAAAGGCCCTGATAAGACAATGTAAAACAATTCAAGCGAGAAAACTAATGGCCTCATTTATGTAAAAAAATGAACGAAAAACAAATATGTAACACATAAACAAACGACAACCACTGAATTACAGGCTCCTGACTTGGGACAGGCACATACAAAAATAATGTGGCGGGGTTAAACATGTTAGTGGGATCCCAATCCTCCCCCTAACCTGGGGCAGTGGTATAACAGTACAACACAAGAACAAACTATAAAAATCAGTTAAAAAAGGCTTAACTCATCAGATAGACAAAAAAATAACACCATAAAGGAAAAACATAGAACTCCTTTTGTCATAAGACACTGTCAAACATCAAAACATACTATCCACACTCATCTGTGTCCACACTTGTTTTCTATCAATATGAATATGACTATAGTTGTCAGTTTATGAAAATCGGAGAAGACATATTGTATTTTCCGTTAATCTTTTAACATATAACATTAAATAATTAAGATAAATGTTATGGGCACTTTCATAAAAAGAAAAGCCTGTAGCAAATGTTTCTATTGTTAAATATCTGAGCATAGTGTGTTGTGCTTGTTTTCTTAAAAGATATGACTGCAATTTTTCATTGTAGAGAATTTTAAAGTGATGTTGTATTATCCCTAAATATGCACTGTTAACTTATCTAGTATACTAATCTTCAATAGATCAGTGTTAAAATTGAATGTTGATACTTGTTAAAATTAAATGCGTGCATTTCATGGTCAATTAGGACTGGTGTTTGAAAGGTGAATGATTTACTGATGTATGACACAGGTAGAAAAAGTCTGTTTGATTACGCTCAATGGACTGACACAAAGGTGAAGTGTGCATTGCACTTGTGACTTGCTTGTGATTATTATATATATATTTAAAAAGGAAATTATCTCATATTCGGGTGAGTTTTTCATTTATCTTTAATCTTGCTGGTTGTATACTGACTTTATGAAATAATTTAACTTAGGGACCGTCTAAGAAATAATTCATATACACTAGTTCCAAATACATAATTATTTGTTTTATAATCTCCAAACTAAAGCTAAATGACACTTATACATGTAGTTAAGAGTCTTCCTATTTTCTTATAAGTATATTAGTTTCCCGTAGATAGTTATGCACGGGACTAAAGGTGTGTGTGTAACCGGATAGCAGGTGTTTCAATGAGAGATCTACGACTCCATTATTTTTAAGCTGATCAAACATCTGTTTACGTTGCGCATCATATTTTGAGCAGACTAATAGAAAGTGTACAACATCGTCTGTGACTTTGCAGTTTTCACAAATTTCACTCGGGCTTTTCCCTATTTTGTGAAGATATTTATTTACATTAATAGAGCCAGATCTTAATCTGTAAATTATTCGTTCATTTTCTCTATTCATTGGTGGAATAGTAATCTTAAATGATACATTATTTTGGAAGGAGTGTAGTAATCTTCCCTTTGGGTTATCTAACCACTGTTTTTGCCAAATTTGTTTTAAAATGTTTTTTGTTAAACATTTGATGTCTTCTTTATAAAGGGGAATATGACAATCTACTGTATCTTTATTAAGAGCCACTTTGGCAGTCTGGTCTGCAATTTCGTTTCCTAAAATTCCGACGTGGCTTGGGATCCATTCAAATATTACGTTACTACCTAGTTTGACTAACTGGTTGTATAAAAATATAATGTCGTACAATAAATAATTTTTTACCTTAAATAAATTACTCTTTAAGGCTTGGAGAGCTGATAAAGAGTCGACAAACACAATAACATTATTTGGTTTAAATTCTTCTAACCATATAAGAGACAGAAATATTGCCATAAGCTCACAAGTGAAAATTGACATATTCTTAGGCAGTTTGAAACCTTTTTTTATACCCATTTCAGGTATTGCAAATGCACATGAAGTTTTATTAGAATTTGGATCTTTAGATCCGTCTGTATATATTTTTTAAAACTGGCGGTACTGCGTATCAATCATGAAGTGACTTTCACTTCGAATTAAGTGTGGGTTATCCTTTTTCGAGATGAGATTCGAGAGTTGTGTACATACACGGGGTTTAGTCAAATGCCAAGGGGGTGTTGGGAATTGTTTGTATTTGTATATTTGGTTAATATCTACATCATTTTGATTAATCATATCTTTTGAAACAATAAAATATGGTTTTTTATTCTGTTTTATTTCCCTGGAGTAGCAAAGAAATGTTGCTTTTTTGGCCAAACTTTCCTTAGTTGGATGGTTGTCTTCATGACTAGATATATTTAAAAATGATTTTGTAATAAGGCACTGCCTACGTTCTTCGTAGGGTGGGTCACCCATTTCTACTTGTAGTCCACTTGTGGCTACATTTTTATATGCACCAATACAAATTCGAAGTGCTTGACTTTGCACCCGGTCCAGTATTTTCTTTACGGAATGTGAGGCGGAATTATATACTTCACATCCGTAGTCTATTTTAGATCTTATAAGTGCAATATATATGTTTCTAAGAGAATGGCTGTTTGCTCCCCACTTAGTACCTGTTAGAAGTTTCATGCAATTTAAGACTTTACTGCATTTTGCCTCTATATATTGTATATGTTTTAACCAAGTCAATTTACTATCAATAATTATTCCTAAAAATTTCACCTCATTGACTACTTGTAATAAACTGTTACCTAAAGTTAATACTAACTTCTCAGTCTTTTTCTTTCTACTAAAGACAATAGCTACAGTTTTAGAGGGGGAAATGAGAAATCCCCATTTATCACACCATGATTTGATATTGTGAAGATCTTTCTGTATTCTCCTTTGAATATAACCAATATTTTTACCACATAGCCATATTGCACTATCGTCTGCAAATTGGGAAATAGAACAATTATTAATACATGAAGGGAGATCGTTTACTATAATATTGAATAATGTTGGGCTGATGCAACTTCCTTGAGGGGTACCGTTTTGTGTTTTCTTATTTGCAATGGTGTGGCAATGGCAGGTTCATTTCTTCGCACTTGACAGTTACCTCTAGTAGAGGCCACCACAGCTGGTGCTCCGGCTACTTGCAGCTTTAAAGCATTATGTTGAAACTGTCTAACAGTAGGGTTATCACAGCGCCCACCCATACCCCTTTGTTTAGAAAAGTACTCCTCTAGAGGGTTCTGATTTAATCTTTCGCTTAGGAGAAATCTGACATTTGGTAAACGAAGAAGTTCTTTGGCCAAGTTCACAAATGATTTCACTGAAACAAAATTAAAAATAATACTAGATATATTCAATATTTAACCTCTAGATGTCTTTCAGTAAATATTGTTGTCACACTGTCACTGCGATGTATATCTCCTTATACATGTATTTACACTGATATGAAGGGTTGTACAGTGGCAAATATTTCATGCATATTCAGTATAAAAAAATGTGCTTTATGTCTACTAAAAGCAATCCAAGTACATTTTTTTTGTAATATGAAAACATTGAATCCCAAATATATTTAGTACACAAGTGGAACTCTCATAACTTGCCTACATGTACTATGGAAAGTGAATGGAAGTAATTGTATACACACTTCATTTGAACTCTGGTTGATAGTATCATTGGCAATCATACCACATCTCCTTGTTTCGTATATTGAGGAACATACACTAGCTTGGTACTTCATATCATTTCTTAATAAGAGAACGTGTATAGCAGTTTTAATATACAATGATTAGATATATGTACTAAATTTATATGTACCTGTAATTCTTATCCCTTCCAAGGTCTCCCGGCTAAGGCACAACTGTTTTCTCTCCTTTGCAGTTAGGTTAGGTTGGTCTCTTCCTTCTTGCTCCCATCTATCCAGGAAATTAAGGAAATCTTCCTCAAGCCACTGTTGGCAGATTAAAAAACTAGAGGCTCTAAAGAGCCTGTGTCGCTCACCTTGGTCTATGTGGATATTAAACAATGGACACAGATGGATTCATGACAAAATTGTGTTTTGGTGATGGTGATGTGTTTGTAGATCTTACTTTACTAAACATTCTTGCTGCTTACAATTATCTCTATCTATAACAGTACTTTCTGTGGAAAATGTTATTGAAAATCTTCAAATTTTAAGAAAATTGTTAAAAATTGACTATGAAAGGCAATAACTCCTTAGGGGGTCAATTGACTATTTTGGTCATACTGACTTATTTTTAGTTCTTACTTTGCTGTACATTATTGCTGTTTACAGTTTATCTCTATCTATAATAATATTAAAGATAATAACAAAAAAACAGCAAAATTTCCTCAAAATTACCAATTCAGTGGCAGCAACCTAACAACCGATTATCCGATTCATCTGAAAATTCCAGGGCAGATAGATCGTGACCTGATCAACAATTTTACTTCCCGTCAGATTTGCTCTTAATGCTTTGGTTTTTGAGTTATAAGCCAAAAACTGCATTTTACCCCCATGTTCTATTTTTAGCCATGGCGGCCATCTTGGTTTGTTGGCCGAGTTACTGGACACATTTTTTAACTAGATACCCCAATGATGATTATGGCCAAGTTTGGTTAAATTTGGCCCAGTAGTTTCAGAGAAGAAGATTTTTCTAAAAGATTACTAAGATTTACAAAAAATGGTTAAAAATTGACTATAAAGGGCAATAACTCCTAAAGTGGTCAACTGACCATTTTGGTCAAGTTGACTTATTTATAGATCTTACTTTGCTGAACATTATTGCTGTTTACAGTTTATCTGTATCTATAATAATATTCAAGATAATAACCAAAAACAGCAAAATTTCCTTAAAATTACCATTTCACGGGCAGCAACCCAACAACTGATTATCCGAATCATCTGGAAATTCCAGGGCAGATAGATCGTGACCTGATCAACAATTTTACTTCCTGTCATATTTGCTCTAAATGCTTTGGTTTTTGAGTTATAAGCCAAAAACTGCATTTTACCCCTATGTTCTATTTTTAGCCATTGCGGCCATCTTGGTTGGTTGGGCGAAGCACCGGACACATTTTTAAAACTAGATACTCCAATGATGATTATGGCCAAGTTTGGTTAAATTTGGCCCAGTAGTTTCAGAGGAGAAGATTTTTCTAAAAGATTACTAAGATTTACGAAAAATGGTTAAAAATTGACTATAAAGGGCAATTACTCCTAAAGTGGTCAATTGACCATTTTGGTCATGTTGACTTATTTGTAGATCTTACTTTGCTGAACATTATTGCTGTTTACAGTTTATCTCTATCTATAATAATATTCAAGATAATAACCAAAAACAGCAAAATTTCCTTAAAATTACCATTTCAGGGGCAGCAACCCAACAACGAAATGTCCGATTCATCTGAAAATTTCAGGGCAGATAGATCTTGACCTGATGAACAATATTACCCAGTGAGATTTGCTCTAAATGCTTTGGTTTTTGAGTTATAAGCCAAAAACTGAATTTTATCCCCATGTTCTATTTTTAGCCATGGCGGCCATCTTGGTTGGTTGGGCGGGGCACCGGACACATTTTTTAAACTAGATACCCCAATGATGATTGTGGCCAAGTCTGGTTAAATTTTGCCCAGTAGTTTCAGAGGAGAAGATTTTTGTAAAAGTTAACGCAGGACGACGACGACGGACGACGACGGACGCCGGACGCCAAGTGATGAGAAAAGCTCACTTGGCCTTTCGGCCAGGTGAGCTAAAAATTATATATATTAAATGAGAATGGTTTCTACCATGGGGGAATATATCATTTTTATTAAAAGTGTCATATTAATTAATATGTAAGATACACAATATTTATCTATAACATAAATGGATATGTGATAAACTTGTATTTCAATGAGACAGCAACCAAACATGCAGTGTTTGCTATGTATGTTTTATATCAGTATAGTAAGAGAGATAACTCTGTTATGTGTTGGAACAATGTATGTGAACTGCTTGTCTCCCTTTGTACTGTTATATATACAAGATGCTGAGTTTCCGGTTACGTAATAAATGATGTACCTTCAATGGTGTTTGTTTGTATGCCAGTATCAGGTTTAATCCGTGTGTTCCATGCCACAAACAGTATAAAACACACACTCATCAACTAAAAAGAACTTACCTTAAATCTCCAATCATTGACATCCACATAGGGTAAGCATGCAGGTTTTCTTTGATATGTCCCTTTTGTCTAGTTTGAAACGTTCAGGCAGTAAAAAAACTTATCAAACATTATGAGGAATGTTTGGGTTGACTCTGTATCTGGGTTGCCTTTGATCTGTAATGCGTTGGCAACACGGGAGCTAAGAATCTACAAAAAAGTACAAAACTGGAATTAAGGTTCATGAATATTGAACCTAAACTAACTTTAATTGTTAAAAAAGAAACAGCTTTCCATGAAGAGTTTATCTTTACTGTGAAGTATGATGGGTACAGTCCCATATATATATATTTTTTTACATAAATAATATCTAGATGTTTACCTGGACTGCTAATTTAACCCTCATCCTCAATGTGGGAGTAAGGTGAAGATGCTCATAGGTAATCTTAGGCAGGAGACGTAAGCCCATTCCATGTACATCTTGCTCCACTATTGACACAACCTGAGACCATTTTATAGGCTTTCCATTAAACTGAACTACAATAATTACATGTATTTTCTTTCACTCAAAGTTGAAATATTATGAGCATGTTATTTGCAGCTTGTGTTGTTAGGTTTCTGTTACATTTATCTCACATAATCTTCGCTCATACATGTATAGGATTATATAAATTTCACTTTTTTTTTAATTACAAGTATTTTTTTGGTGACATTATTAAAGTTGAGAAAAGATAACCAGTAATGATCAGTAATGTGTTGCTGGAAAGTCAAATAATAAAGTTTTTAAAATACAACTGATTCTACATGCTTACCATGAGATTTCGAGTTTTGTTGTTCCAGCCAGAGTTCTCAAAATTGTTCCTGGTGGTTTTCATAAGATGTGGTGTATCACAGATAAAATAAATGCCTCTATCATCCAAAGCAAAAACATTCCTGGTCCAGTGGCATGCGTCATGGTTAAGACTATGAATTCTGTAAAATTTTCTGTTTGGCGTTGCACCATCACATACTAGAGCTCTTACTTTAAATCCGGATAATTCTAAGATCCCAATTCCTTCCCAGATCAACCAATATAGCTGATGACTATTGAATCCTTTGCACGGGTAATGTGCAACAACACATTCTAACCGAGAAAATATGCCTCGAATCATAATAGCCAAAATGTGTGTGGCAATATCTGGCTCGGATGTTTCGCTTATACAAAAATTATAAATGGCATTGTTTATTGACCCCAAATCACAAAATCCGACCAGCCTTCCAGTCTCAGAGCAGTATACAAGTCCAGATTTTACTTTAACTCCATCAAAAAGAATTGAAATGTTCGTTTTTAATGGATCATCTATAACACTGTAGTCTTGCATGGCTCTTAGAATTACATCAGGGTTCCAACCAGCGCCAGCGCTAGTGAAATGTGTGTAATCTCTAAGTGTATTCTCATGCGGCAGCAGTAGAACATTGCTGTTTTTTTATCATTCTGTAAGCTGCAGGAGATTTCGCATGTAAAGCTATACACTACCTCAACAAAGTTGGATGCCAACGCATTTGCTTTAAATTGGGCTTGGTAGCTGCTTCAAATTGTTGCTTCCAAAGAATATGCTGTGGACTGTTTTCTTTAAACTGCGAGAGATTATTGTTTTTCATAATTTCAATAAAGGACTTTGAAACACCAGCGTCCAATATTACCCCGGAAGTTGATGTCAACTTTTCTATTTGTTCTGTAAATCCGTCCATTTTTCTTTTCAGTGTACGACGTTCATCTTTTGAGTTTACTATGCGTTCCTTCAGCTGACTGGTTGTCATGTAGTCTAGCCTATGCGTAGCCTTAGTCTCTGTTGGCATTTTTTTCATTCTTGATCTTTTCATGTGAAGATTTGATCTGAAAAGCTGGCACTGCGAGCATCTTTCAGTGTCAGCATTGCAGAATATGGCACAGTTTGTTGTACGAACAGTTGACCCATCACCAAAACTCTCTTCAGTGGCCATCACTTTGTCATCTACGTTCTCAAATTGTGCAAGTCTCTCTGGATGACGGTGTCTACACACATCATTAAAGTCTGTATTTCCAGGACAAATTTTCATGGTCTCTAACTTTCGAATAAGCATTTCAACAGTCTCAGGGTCATACTTGTTGGTGTACTCCTGAAAGATATCATTCCGCACAACCCTTCCTGAAACCTTTAAAATAATGTTATTTTCTGAAAAACTTATAGAAATGTGTGAATAATCGTCCTGAATTTTCATAAATATTCTGTTTTCAATTCCATTGGAAGATATCCAGCCTAAGGTACTAGCTACCTTTTCAGTACCTCCCATGTTCTGATTTGATGACACAAATGGCTGAAGTCTGCTATCTGTATATTTATGTTAGCTTTCTTGCTTTTGTTGATTTTTTCTCTCCATAAATACAGCTTAGATTGACAACTAATACAAATAAATTTTGGAAAATCACTTGGATCATTTTGAATATCAATGTTTAGTGAGAGTTTTATGTCTTTAGCATATTTTGATTTTTCGTATGGTAGGTGGTGAGCAGTTCTCTTTTCTGTAGTTCCACATAAACGACAGTTATAGTCTGGGTCCATTATTTACCATATATGTTGACAAAAAAAGACTATATTGGATTTGTTTTAAAGGGTTGAAGGGTAGAAAAAGCACATCATAAGTTGTGATTGAAAGTTGTTTGTCTTACGTCCAGTGGCATGTATTTCATTCATATTCGGGACTGTACATATTGAAAATTGAGCCGATTTAATCAAGATTTAAAAAAAGACAATTTGATTATAGAGCAATTATAAGACTTGCTCCAAATCCAGGGTTGGTATAACACCATGTTAAATAAGGCTTTACGTATATAATTATATATGAAATATCCTGACTGCCAAATATACATCACTGAATTCTGATTTCATGGACATGTATATGTTAAGTGCACTGTAAAACAGTTTCAGTTTACGTTTTTGATATAGACATTAAACCTTGTTTTTTAAGTGCATATATAAAGTATTAGATTTACAGTAGAAGTTGATAACTTTAAGATTTGTCCTTGTGAGAAAACAATACTCGGGTCATAAGACTTTTTTTAAAATCTTGGCTAGTATATATATTGGCATAGTCATACATGTTCAAATGATAAAATACTGACCATGGCTTTATATGATCGGAAAGGTCTTTCAATTGCGGGTAGACATGAAGTTTTTATATTCACAATTAAAAAGATATTAACCAACATTATATAAATAGCTACACAACGAAGTGAGATCTCTGTTTTCTTCTGCTGTATTTTGTTGATGTTGGTACTTGTTCGATTAATTTTCGTATTTTAAACTGGAAATTTCTACTTTCCAGGATTATCCAGTACCTTAACTATATAGATTATTCGAAACTTCACAGTATTTATTTTTATCAAATATATTTATTTTTAACCGGCGGTAACCGGAACACACCTTAATTAAGATTTAAACTTAACCCACAAACTAATGAAATATTGTCACTCACCACTTCAAAACGTTGTAGTATTCAAAGTTCACGTCCGATTTTCTTGTTTTGTACATCAGTCGATTTGTTTTGAAAAATTGAATAATTCTGAAAGACCACAGACGAGATTGAAATAAACAAAGGGGTTTTCCGACAGGTATTAGATATAACCTTTCGCAATAAAAAACCACGTGATGATAAGAAGTATGTCTGGTCAGTTTAGGACGGCGGCATCGCACATGGTCACAAAGGGCTATTAACGATAACATACTAATTAGTCAGTTTCCATATCTTTTCTACAGAGCTCCCCGGGTTATAAATAAGTGCTAATAAATCGTTGTAGTTCCTGTCAATATAATACTTCCATGGGTAAACTATGGAATGGATAATCATGTTTTATTCTGAAAACCGTCGAAGAAATTTACTGAAATCTTGGCCGTGGGTCTCGTTTGAGTTCAATGATCAGGGGCTGTTTACCTATGAATGTGTTGGAACTATTACTGTTGTAATTTGTGATATTAATGCTTTAAAGTATATTGAAATTGTTGACAACTGTGTTTGGCCTGTTATTTTTCGTCATTTTCTTGGTGACAATTACATTGTAAATATACCAAAATGACAATGCACCGGTGCGTAGAGCTAAATCGGCGAAAGAATACATATATGAAACAAAGTCAAATTCATTGTATGGAATGGCCAGCAACATGTTCAGCTTACATTTGACCACTCTATGAAAAAGTTTGAACATTTTAACCTTTTTATATTATCTATACTATTAAACGAGAAGACCTCATTTTGGGTGTCGCTTCTCCTCCTTCCACAATAAATTGATCATTTAACAGTCACTCAACTGGCATAGAATACACCATATTTTGCAATGTTGATTGCAAGACTTCAAATGTTGTGTATCTCTTACAGTGTAAATGTGGTACACAGTATGTTGGCGAGTCGGAACAGCCGTTTCACAAACGAATGAACGGCCATCGTAGCGACTACCAATGCAAGCCAGACCTCCCTCTCAGTCGACATTTGAGATCCCCTGGCCACACTAAGACAGATCTCAATCGACTGACCATTAAAATCATTGACCACAACTCTGCTTGGTCTAAGGAGGATAGAGTTGCTCGGGAAAGATTTTGGATCAGAAAATTAATAACTTTGGCACCAAATGGGATAAATGAAAAGGTGCAGTTCGACTCCGTGTAGTGCTTCACATTCAGGTTATATTACTTATTACAGTCTCTGTTTCTTTTTCTTAACCTTTTTCATTTATTAAATAAATCTGTTGAAGATACCAATTTAAATTGCTTAATTTTTTGAGGGATGTATAAGTACCAAGCCACGTACTTCTAGTTATACTTAGTCAAAAACTATTATTACATTTTAACGGCCGTTTGTTCGCGATGTTTAAATATTCAGACTCTGTTGTAGCTACTTTACTCTGTCAATTTCAAATATTTTAAAATTTAGATCCTTCAGTGCTGTCTATTTTGGTAATTTTACAGACGTTAGCATGCTTATACATGTTATGTACCATCATAATTGTCGTTCCCGATAAAGTTTTAGAATTGTGCTAGTTCAAATCGCACATTATTATTTGTATTTAAAGCATATGTGAGCTCTATGTTGTAATAAGCCATATAACCTATGTCATGTTTAACATTTTTTTAGAATGATGCAAGCGTCTTAACTGATGTTCGGTTTGACTTTTTTTATTGTATAAATTTCAAGATTTAGTAAAAGTTTAATTTAAGAAGACTTAAAGATGATTCATTTAACATCAGAATCTGACTGACGAAGGATATCTGTTATCCGAAATATTTCTAAATAATTACATTTATAGTTACCTTTTTTGTATTTGGAGTTGTTGTGTACACTTTTTTAGGCGTTTATATATATTAATAGATATATATACTAGAACACACCCGCGAAATCGAGGGCATATACAGCTTGTGAACTGTTGCAGGATGATTTTTTTTTAAAAGATATTATGTATGGAGATATTTGTTTCCTTTCTGTTAAATTCAATTATATTCGTGTTTCTGGCCTACGACCACAATTATTCTTCTCCTTTGCTACAATGCTTCTTTTGGTAAAAGTCAAATCAAATTAAAAATTTGCACCGTTTCAAACATGAAATAAATGTAACTGCTTATATATAGACCATTATTAGTCTAAAAAATATGCTTCTATGACAATTCATCAGTGCTTTTTTTTTGAGAGAGAGCCTTATTAACATGCCAATTGTAGGATTTGAATCATGTATAAATGACTAATACCGACTAAGGCTAATTTGAGGGGTTGTCGATCGGAGGGGTCCTGATCCCGAAATCCCGGGCTTAAAGCCATGAAACTGAGATGCAGAATTTAAAGAAATTCATATCCCGAAATCGAAAAATATATTCCCGGATCCCGTAAGGATCAATCCCCAAATCCCGAGCTTAAACACACCCGATCCCGACGCCCCGAAAAAGGTCCTGTCTCCCTCTAATCTCTACCTTACTTTCATTTTTGCCAAATCACTATTTTCCCTTTTAACAATAAATTTTTATGCCCCAATTATGGGCATTATGTTTTCTAGTCTGTGCATCCGTGCGTTCGTTTGTTCGGTCGTCCGTCTGTCCCACTTCAGGTAAAAGTTTTTGGTCGAGGTAGTTTTAGATGAAGTTGAACATGTTTTACTTATTTTAATATATAAAACATGATAATATAGGCTATGCCTGTGTCGTTATTTACGTGACGATAAGTGATTGAATGACAATAAAACATAATAATATAGGCTATGCCTGTGTCGTTATTTACGTTACGATAAGTGAATGACAATAAAACATGATAATATGGCTATGCCTGTGTCGTTCTTTACGTGACGAAAAGTGAATGACAAAAATGATTGTGTTTATTTTCACACGGCCTGGGTCGTTGCTTACACTTGGGACAACATATAACGATTCAGGCAATGTGAAAATGGCTTGCATGAATCTTAAATAAAACATGATAATATAGACTATGCCTGTGTGGTTATTTACGTGACAAATAAAACATGATAATTTAGGCTATGCCTGTGTCGTTATTTACGTGACGATAAGTGTGAAAATGGCTTGCACTTGGGACAACATATAACGATTCAGGCAATGTGAAAATGGCTTGCATGAATCTTAAATAAAACATGATAATAAAGACTATGCCTGTGTGGTTATTTACGTGACAAATAAAACATGATAATTTAGGCTATGCCTGTGTCGTTATTTACGAGTGTGAAAATGGCTTGCATGAATCTTAAATAAAACATGATAATATAGACTATGCCTGTGTCGTTATTTACGTGACAAATAAAACATGATAATTTAGGCTATGCCTGTGTCTTTATTTACGTGACGATAAGTGAATGACAAAAATGATTGTGTTTATTTTCACACAGCCTGGGTTGTTGCTTACACTTGGGACAATGAATAACAAAAATGATTGTGTTTATTTTCACACAGCCTGGGTCGTTGCTTACACTTGGGACAACATTCTTATATAACGATTCAGGCAATGAATCTTATGTAATGTAAATTTACCAAACTTCTGGAAATATAAACGTAAGAGGAAGTTGTCTATGAATAAAAGCCGGAGTGATGACGGACGCAGGCTGTGTGAAAATAAACACAATCATTTTTGTTATTCATTGTCCCAAGTGTAAGCAACAACCCAGGCTGTGTGAAAATAAACACAATCATTTTTGTCATTCACTTATCGTCACGTAAATAAAGACACAGGCATAGCCTAAATTATCATGTTTTATTTGTCACGTAAATAACGACACAGGCATAGTCTATATTATCATGTTTTATTTAAGATTCATGCAAGCCATTTTCACACTTATCGTCACGTAAATAACGACACAGGCATAGCCTAAATTATCATGTTTTATTTGTCACGTAAATAACCACACAGGCATAGTCTTTATTATCATGTTTTATTTAAGATTCATGCAAGCCATTTTCACATTGCCTGAATCGTTATATGTTGTCCCAAGTGCAAGCCATTTTCACACTTATCGTCACGTAAATAACGACACAGGCATAGCCTAAATTATCATGTTTTATTTGTCACGTAAATAACCACACAGGCATAGTCTATATTATCATGTTTTATTTAAGATTCATGCAAGCCATTTTCACATTGCCTGAATCGTTATATGTTGTCCCAAGTGTAAGCAACGACCCAGGCCGTGTGAAAATAAACACAATCATTTTTGTCATTCACTTTTCGTCACGTAAAGAACGACACAGGCATAGCCATATTATCATGTTTTATTGTCATTCACTTATCGTAACGTAAATAACGACACAGGCATAGCCTATATTATTATGTTTTATTGTCATTCAATCACTTATCGTCACGTAAATAACGACACAGGCATAGCCTATATTATCATGTTTTATATATTAAAATAAGTAAAACATGTTCAACTTCATCTAAAACTACCTCGACCAAAAACTTTTACCTGAAGTGGGACAGACGGACGACCGAACAAACGAACGCACGGATGCACAGACTAGAAAACATAATGCCCATAATTGGGGCATAAAAATTTATTGTTAAAAGGGAAAATAGTGATTTGGCAAAAATGAAAGTAAGGTAGAGATTAGAGGGAGACAGGACCTTTTTCGGGGCGTCGGGATCGGGTGTGTTTAAGCTCGGGATTTGGGGATTGATCCTTACGGGATCCGGGAATATATTTTTCGATTTCGGGATATGAATTTCTTTAAATTCTGCATCTCAGTTTCATGGCTTTAAGCCCGGGATTTCGGGATCAGGACCCCTCCGATCGACAACCCCTCAAATTAGCCTTAGTCGGTATTAGTCATTTATACATGATTCAAATCCTACAATTGGCATGTTAATAAGGCTCTCTCTCAAAAAAAAAGCACTGATGAATTGTCATAGAAGCATATTTTTTAGACTAATAATGGTCTATATATAAGCAGTTACATTTATTTCATGTTTGAAACGGTGCAAATTTTTAATTTGATTTGACTTTTACCAAAAGAAGCATTGTAGCAAAGGAGAAGAATAATTGTGGTCGTAGGCCAGAAACACGAATATAATTGAATTTAACAGAAAGGAAACAAATATCTCCATACATAATATCTTTTAAAAAAAAATCATCCTGCAACAGTTCACAAGCTGTATATGCCCGCGATTTCGCGGGTGTGTTCTAGTATATATATCTATTAATATATATAAACGCCTAAAAAAGTGTACACAACAACTCCAAATACAAAAAAGGTAACTATAAATGTAATTATTTAGAAATATTTCGGATAACAGATATCCTTCGTCAGTCAGATTCTGATGTTAAATGAATCATCTTTAAGTCTTCTTAAATTAAACTTTTACTAAATCTTGAAATTTATACAATAAAAAAAGTCAAACCGAACATCAGTTAAGACGCTTGCATCATTCTAAAAAAATGTTAAACATGACATAGGTTATATGGCTTATTACAACATAGAGCTCACATATGCTTTAAATACAAATAATAATGTGCGATTTGAACTAGCACAATTCTAAAACTTTATCGGGAACGACAATTATGATGGTACATAACATGTATAAGCATGCTAACGTCTGTAAAATTACCAAAATAGACAGCACTGAAGGATCTAAATTTTAAAATATTTGAAATTGACAGAGTAAAGTAGCTACAACAGAGTCTGAATATTTAAACATCGCGAACAAACGGCCGTTAAAATGTAATAATAGTTTTTGACTAAGTATAACTAGAAGTACGTGGCTTGGTACTTATACATCCCTCAAAAAATTAAGCAATTTAAATTGGTATCTTCAACAGATTTATTTAATAAATGAAAAAGGTTAAGAAAAAGAAACAGAGACTGTAATAAGTAATATAACCTGAATGTGAAGCACTACACGGAGTCGAACTGCACCTTTTCATTTATCCCATTTGGTGCCAAAGTTATTAATTTTCTGATCCAAAATCTTTCCCGAGCAACTCTATCCTCCTTAGACCAAGCAGAGTTGTGGTCAATGATTTTAATGGTCAGTCGATTGAGATCTGTCTTAGTGTGGCCAGGGGATCTCAAATGTCGACTGAGAGGGAGGTCTGGCTTGCATTGGTAGTCGCTACGATGGCCGTTCATTCGTTTGTGAAACGGCTGTTCCGACTCGCCAACATACTGTGTACCACATTTACACTGTAAGAGATACACAACATTTGAAGTCTTGCAATCAACATTGCAAAATATGGTGTATTCTATGCCAGTTGAGTGACTGTTAAAAGTCTGGGTATCCAGTATTTGTTTGCAAGTCAGACATCGTTTGTTTCCGCAACCCTTGCAAGAGCCCATAGATGAAGAGCCTGCTTGAGAGGATAAATCAGCTCTCACCAGCAAGTCTTTAAGGCTTTTGGGCCTACGGAAAGCCAGTACAGGTGGCTTGGGAAAGATCTTGGATATATATATATAACTCGTCTAAACATCAACCCAACAATGTTTTGTTCTTCCCTCGCCGGGATTCGAACCCATGCTACTGAGATATCGTGACACCAAATCGCCTGCACTGTAACCGGCGCGCTAGACCACACGACCACCTAGGCTATATCATAAACATTTTCTAACAAGCATTTTCATCGTTTACAAAAATCTCCAGGCCAACGTCGATCTAATTAAAATGACACGAAAATAATTATAGATTGTAATTAGAATAATTTATAAAAAATTACAGGTAATACTTCATTTTTTTTTTTATCAAAACCTATGAGATGGAGTCCGTTTGATCGATCTGTACACGACCGTTCAGTTTATCATGTTATATTTCAGCTTATGTCAAAACTGCTCAGTTCAGAAGAGGCAAATAGAAGATTTACAGTCAGAAAACAAACAGTGCAAGGAAACTTTTTACAGGTACACAATAATACAAATAAGCCAAACAAAGAAGACAAGAGGGAAAGAAAAATGTCACAAATCAAAGGAGCACAAGACGACACTATATGTTTTACGTTGGTTTGTTTAAAGATTTATAAAAACTGTGTTTTTTATACATACACATAAAAAATGAAGATTTGGTCTGATTGTTAATGAAATAAATCTTCGACTGAGACCAACTGACATAGACGTTTCCCTATAAAGGCCACCGCACAGCCTTCAATAATTAACATAAACCATACTGCATAGACAGATTTAACTGATCCCTAAATGACAAATGTTAAACACACGAAACTTGAAAAATATCGGACTGATCTATGTAAATAACATTAAATAAAAAACAAATATGATCTAGAAAAGACACCTACATTATGTGACGGCATTAAATATGTTTGGTGGCGTCAAACCCTCCCCTATCAGTAAACAGTGGCGTTACAGTACAACATAAGAACAAAGACTATAAAAATTAGTTGAAGAGGCTTAACTCATTCAGTCGATACCAAGCATGTAAAAACCCTAACAAAAACACAAAAAGACACAAAATACACATCTTAGAGTACTCGCAGTTAGTAAAGGCTAACTAAAAGGCAATAGCAACTTACAAAAATCATTTCTCAAACATAAATCAGTAGAAAAACAACGACGAATGATATAGTGTGAAGACATCATTGATCATGTGCACTGCCAAACTATAGGTATCGATATCAAATGTGAATTACAATTAATTGATTTTTTTTTTTTTTTTTTTTTTACCCATTTTAAACATTAATACTGATAGAAACGTACAATATTCAAATCATTTTTAAAGTTTTGAAACGGTTACCTTTATTAAGAAGTTTATTTAAAGTATTTATAAGTTGTCCAAATTTACTGGCTAGGTCAAAATATCACCCTAAAATAGAAGTTTTAATAACTTTTCTACAGGAACAACACTCACATCGATACCATATCTTTGTTGATCTGTATACATAACGAATTGATATCGCAATCTCAGACCCAATAAGTCAATAGTTGAAATCAAAAATCCACATTCAGAAAATGGGAGAGCGAAAGAGTTGTGATAAATACATAGGATAACATGGCGCAAAATGAACACCACCTTTAAAAAGCAAAACTAATAATAGTCAGTTTTTTTCGTAAATTTTAGTGTAGGCTATCTCTTTTAACACTGAAATATTCAAATCTCGGAAGGGACTTTATTTGCATATGGAATATGACAGCTGTTTTCAATTAATTTAATGTGTTTGAGCTTTTGATTTTGCCATTTAGTGAGAGACTTTTCAAATATGAATTTTGGTAATTTTGGTATTTTACTCTTCCTTTGGGGTAAATTTAGGCAGTAAATTATGAAAAATCTTGATAATTCAACGGGAAAATGTCATCATTATAACGGTAAGTGTTGTTAAGATAAACTATTGAATAGAACTCAGACGGGCCTTTATTGAATTTGGCCATATACTATGACTAATTACAGTACAGAAATAAGTTTGTTCTTTGGGGCACAATTGGTGCCCATAGGAATATATAGAACCTGTCGTTCAACTATTTTGCCAAAAAATACATCAATGTTTTCAACATTTACAGCTTAAATTATTTCATCGCACCTCTAAGATTAATTTCTATTATATTTACCTGTCGGATTATTGAAAAAGGCGTTATTTGAGTTGCAACAAATTTTTAAAGCGACTTTTTAATTCAAGTGGAACCTTTTTGTTTGTTAAGATTGGCTGGAAGAGTAGTGTTAAGAGTTGAAAAGTTAAAATTGTCAACCTAATCAAAACTGACTACTAAAAGCAGTTATTTCGATTATCAAAAGATGTTTTTTAATATTCAATAGTAATTAACTAGATACTATTTTGTATGTTTTATTATCAATTTTGTTTAGCATGTTTATAAAGCGAACAAATTTAATGGACCTTATACGAAATATAAATATATTTCAATAATAATTACTTTCTGCATATCTACTTCATTGATCGTGTTCAATGTCAGGATTTTGATTTTCAGTGCTTGTCGTTGGTTTATATTTGTCATACATGTGATTTTGTAAATTGTTGGGTTATAAATTAGGCTCTATTTTTTTCATTGTTGAAGGCAGTGCGGTTGTCCATAATATTTTTACATCTACTTCCTTGGAACTCTGGTGGATAGTTGCTTCATTGGCAAACATACCACATCTCATCAGTTGTAAATTGTGTAAATGTGACTGAGGTTCATTTGGTTTATACGGATGAGAAAGCATACTGTACCGTATGATAAGCTGAAATTAAATCAATTAACGTACAGACGAATAGGAATACACTAGCACATTGCAAAAATTGTTTGACAGAGAAAACATATATAAAGACCCTTACAATCAAATAATTGTTAAGACATATGAGACACCAAACCAGTGACTCGAAAAGACTGTTATTTAATTTAGTTTACTGTCTCATAAACAAGTTTTATATTACCGTTTACCAATAAACTACCACGGCAAACTTGTTGTTAATCGTGGTACAACGAGTCACAGGAACATATGTGTCTTGACTATCTTTAATTTATGATATGAAACATCTGCTAGCGAAAACACTATTTGAACGGTCGTGTATTCACATACACCCTAGACATAAAAAGGAAGATGTGGTATGATTGTAAATGAGACAATTCTCCACAAGAGACCAAAATGACACAGACGTTAACAACTATAGGTCACCGTACGGCCTTCAACAATAAGCAAAGCCCATACCGCATAGTCAGGCCCCGATATGACAATATAACCAATTCAAACAAGAAAACGAACGGCCTTATTTATGTACAGAAAAATGAACGAAAAACAAATATGTAACACATAAACAAACAACAACTACTGAATTACAGGTTCCTGACTTGGGACAGGCACACACACACAGAATGTGGCGGGGTAAAACATGTTAACAGTCCCAACCATCCCCCTAACCTGGGACAGTGGTATAACAGTACAACATAAGAACGAACTATAAAAGATAGTTGAAAAAGGCTTAAATCATCAGATGGATATAAAAAAGTGGTAGCCTTTTATACATCTAGAAGTTGCAAAACAAGCTTCACCAATAGTTAGGTATCTAACATTAACGAAACAAAATGTATTATCAGTGAAAACAACACAACTGTAATCATTATTAACGATGCTAATATTTTTTTAATGTTTTATAGAGATATAGAAATAAAAAAAGACGAGTTTCAGAAACTTTCACAAGAGAACCAATTTTTGAAAGCAGCAAGTTTGCATTTGTTGTAAGTTACATATAATTTAAAAGAAAGTATGAGAAGGGACATTTGAACTTTTATAAATGTTATAAAAAAGCATAATAATTATTTATGTATATTTCGAGGTTAGAATTTTTCAAATGACGCTTTATGCGAAATATCAATAATCTCGATTTTGGCTTCAACGTTGAATTGGAAAATTTGAAGAAATTATAGCAAAAAGAATGACTATTTCCTATTTTCAGCTGTATAAGTCATGATCATTTTGGTATTTCGTCATTGATTCGTTTACCTTTAAGAATTGACTGTTCAGCAAAGGATATATGAGGTGAAAAACCAGTTCACATTGTCACTGCTTTTGGTGTTGATATTAGTATTTTTTAAGCACCCATATCATGTATACATAAAGAAGTTCAAATTAAGTTTGATTATTTCTGTGAAAACAGTATATTTTAATGTTAAAGTCTATACATTATCGGTCTTGGTACCTTCCGATGAACTTTTGTTTTGTAAAAAGGACGAGAAGTTCTTTGACATACTCTTGGGTCATCAACTATCTACTCAGACAATGGTGACGTTTTTCAAAGTCTGAGTAGGAGCTGCAAGCTCTTGAATATCGAATAAGTTGGGAAATGTATATACCATATATATATGCAGGTAAAGTTAGTATATTGCTACTAACAAGTGGGGGAAATTGATAATTTTAAAATTGAAATCTTCTCGTTTGTCATAGATTCTGGTACTGAGATGACTGTGTATGCGAAGGAGGTCGTGTCTGTTTTTCTTTAATTTCTAGTTCTGAGGGTAATATTAATGGGACTCAATCAGAAAAGTTCGGATTATTATTGGAAAGAACATCAAAAATATATCTGAAATGTCACTGCTTTTATAATAAATACACGCATTGCATTAAATTTGGAATTGGAAATTTATATTTTTGAAGAGTTTAGCTCAATAGTGGAGTAACAGATCAAGAAAAGGGGCCTTTTTAACGACTTTAATGGACCGGCATACCTACAGGCTAAAAATGATTGTTTTGCAAAGCCAATACCTTAAGCTAACTTGTTTTGCCCGGTCGTCGACATTTCACGCGGTGCAGTTTTTTATAAAATGGAAAGAAAAAAGACATTTGGATTTTTTTTTCAAATTTCAAGATGGGAAAAAAATTGAATTTTGTTACTTTTTGTGTCTTTTGACGTATGATTTTGCATTTTGTACAGAGTTTAATTGTTTATTTTTAATGTAAAACTAGAATTCCTTAATTTATTATCTAAATTTTATCCGTTTTCACTCAGTTTAGCGAAAGCACACTCTGTATTATTTTAACGAAGTTGTTATAGGTAGGGGTGAATTCAGTAAAAAATCTCCCATTGACTTTAATGCTAATCTATGTATGGAATTTAATGTATACCTGATTTACCTTTAGAAATTGGAAACTTTCATATAACATTCACGAAAGTACAAATGTAGCCCTATCTTTTGCACTAATAAAAACATAGGTTTTTTTTCAACTCTAGTTTTGATCCATCTGCCAAAAAATATTTATTACAAACATCATATTCCAATCAGAAGAGCATATGACTTCAGTGTTATACAGAAAGCTCTCCTCTAAATGGGCGGTCCCTGATGACGTATATTTATTTACTGAATTTATCCCTATAAGGGACTTTTTTAATTCTTTTCCCACTTTTTTTGTAATAAACATGTTAGGTATCCAATTTTCAAGTTCACGTTTCAATACAACATTCCTAAAAGCTGAATTTGTAAAGATAGAGCAAATCTTATACTACAGCCCATACTGCGGCCAATGTATATTTGGTATATAAAGTTGCACATTGACTGTTTTTAAAAGAATAGTGTAAAATACTATGTTTAATAAAAGTGTGTTTGCTTTGACCAGTATTGCAAGTACACTTAGATAATAAAGACTTGGTGTACTCTTAGTTAAAATTTTCCTTATATGGACGTTTTTGATTAAATACCATGAAAAGACGACAAAAAGACTTTTCAAAGGCTTTTTTTAAGCAGTTTGATACCAAATAAAACAACAATTATGTTTCATTATACCAAATCTGTGTTTTAATTACTTGTAAAGTTCACAAAATGTCATTGACAATCACTCTGCAGAAATTCCTGTTACCCCAACATCAGGATGGATTCTTCCTCAAAACTAGACAGCCATAACTGAAGTAGAAAAAAGTGCCAAATATGAATAGATAAGACTAAGTATAACCAAACTTTGCATTTGGAAGATTAAAGTAACAATTTGGAATATTTAAAAGCAATTATTTAACATAAAAATCCAATTACAAACATTTCAACACTAGTTTCCCAGATGAAGGACATGTAATCATGAAAAGTTGTCTAGTATAGTTTTAAATAAAGAAACGCAATGCGTTATGTAAAAATAAATGAATACCTTCTTGCGGTCAGATTATTCGAGTGTTAAAATACTAGAAAAGTGCTTATTTACCACTTGTTCTACAACTTAACATGGGGAACACAGCTAAATAAAAAAATCACTATGTCAAAGGGAGGTAATCCATTTTTTTTCATATGATTTTATATACATTATGAGGAGAAATATATGCAAAATGTGATGTAAATAAGGAGAATATTTATGCCTTTCATTGATAACATAACTCTAAAGTGTAATTTCTATTGTTTCTTTCAATCTGCACACAAAAACTGATTTTTACCATATATCCCATGCCTCCTCTCACAGTACACTCAGTGCATCCTGGATAGCCGCAGATTAGATAGAAATTTGTGTAAAAAACAACTTCAAATGGTTCCAAAATCCTTCAATTACATTAAAATTTACAGGAAATGAGTTTTTTGATTATTGTGACCTTGGACAAGTACAGTGAAAGAGTGCATATTTTCCTATAGGAGTAAATTCAGTGACTTTAATGCTAATCTATGTATGGAATTAAATTTATACCTGGTTTACCTTTAGAAATTGGAAACTTTCATATAACATTCATGAAAGTACAAATGTAGCCCTATCTTTTGCACTAATAAAAACATAGGGTCATGCGGCATTTTTGGGCATTCACATGGCCTTGTTTACAAACAATGTAGATTCGCACTGAATTCCTATACTGACCCCATTACTTTTCAACCCTGTAGGGAAAAAAAATTAGTACATTCAGCATTTATTTTTTATTTTTTTTCAACTCTAGTTTTGATCCATCTGCCAAAAAATATTTATTACAAACATTATCTATCAATCAGAAGAGCATATGACTTCAGTGTTATACAGAAAGCTCTCCCCTATATGGGCGGTCCCTGATGACGTATATTTATTTACTGAATTTACCCCTACAACATTTGAAAATTTAGATTACATTGATAATTTCATGATTTTCCGAATTAAAATATTTTAAACTTCCTATTGTAAAGTTTCGAAGCCAATCCAGTCAGTATTTCTTAAAAATTAACTCTGCATTATAGTTCAATGAATATGATATGGACCTGCTCGTTTTTCTGATGCGCATTGAAATATTGTAGTAATGTTTCTAAACTTTCTGTCGACAAACTGCGAAAAGTTCTGGCAATAACAGAATGCATACTTGATTTATATATTAACCTGTTAACGCCATTTCATCTTGCTTTGGCATTACAATTACACCATGAGTTTGGCTCTAGTTATTTTTTATTGAAAATCCAAACTTTCATGGTTTTTGTGCATCCTATTCTGAAGTACGTTGATATCGGACTATTTTAGCAAATTTGGAAATAGATAGAATCCAAGACATGTCCTATGTACCTCATGGTATTGCAATAGAAAAGGGTGGTCGTATTATACAGGAGGCAACAGAAAATATTGACTTAAATGCTGAAACAATCGATGGTAAAAATACATTTCAACCCATGTTTAGAGTTGCATTTCAGTATCAAAACGAATCATCAAACGCCCACATGAGTTCCATAAAGGTTAGGAGGGGACTAGAAAGATCTTTGACGTTAAATGATTCGAATACCAATCTTATGGCATTTTAACCTATCGATATGCCAACAGAACGGTATGGATCTCCTCGTTATTCTAATGTTTATGAGAAGATTGTGTTTTGTTTCATGCAATACCGACATATATCTGTCCTGTCTTCGATATTTTTGCGACTTCTTTTGAGACAAAAGATTCGATTCAATTTTCTGCAGAGAGCACTGAACAAATTTCGTCTGTAGCCTATGATCCGGTTATAGATGTCAAGCCTTGCGACATGGCAATAGTATTTACAACTATGAAACACTGTTTAGATATATCAAAACGTGCTGGTCAAAAATAAATAAGCTGTGCAAACATTTGAAAATTAATTGTATGCTGTTGCCCAAATGTAAAATACAAATGCATGGAAGGCGTTCTTTGACTGTCACAGTTCATTTGCTGAAACACACAACAGCGCTGAGGGTACAAATGTATTGAACAGTTTTGTTTCTAACTTTAAAAAATATAAGTAGTAATTATTTGAAGAATTCAGAAGACACTATTGTAATCTCTCACCAGCCTTCGCATTTTGGGATACGTTTCTTCGTGCAGTTAAGATATTGTTACAGAACATTTGGGCTTTACGGAATGGGTTGTGGCTTTTACATTTGCAAATGGTAGCTGCAATGTTGCGATGCTTTTTCATTACCAATCGGACGAACTATGGACACCAGCCTTCATATTGGATATATTGAATCTGTCTGAAACGGTAAAATCTGTCTTTATGTCAGGTGAGTTTTTCAGTCAGACATACAAAATGGAGCCTTTAATGGATTCTTACAAGACACATCCTAGTGCATTTTAGTTCTGAAATGAGATCAAGATCGGGATTAGCCACAGATACAGAATTTGAACATGAAGAAAACCACCCAACGCAATGACACGAGAAGAATGTCCATGATTTGATAGAATATATGCATGTATGAAAATGTGACTGTAAAATTGAGAATGGAAATTGGGAATGTGTCAAAGAGACAACAACCCGACCAAATAAAAAACAACAGCAGAGGGTCACCAACAGGTCTTCAATGTAGCGAGAAATTCCCGCACCCGGAGGCGTCCTTCAGCTGGCCCCTAAACAAATATATACTAGTCCAGTGATAATGAACGCCATACTAATTTCCAAATTGTACACAAGAAACTAAAATTAAAATAATACAAGACTAACAAAGGCTCCTGACTTGGGACAGGCGCAAAAATGCGGCGGGGTTAAAAACCTCCCCCTATACCTCTAACCAATGTAGAAAAGTAAACGCATAACAATACGCACATTAAAATTCAGTTCAAGAGAAGTCCGAGGTCAGAAGATGTAACCAAAGAAAATAAACAAAATGACAATAATACATAAATAACAACAGACTACTAGCAGTTAACTGACATGCCAGCTCCAGACTTCAATTAAACTGACTAAAAGATTATGATTTCATCATATGAACATCAGGCACAATCCTTCCCGTTAGGGGTTTAGTATCATACCATCATAACATATATGAGAAGAACATAACCCGTGTCATGCCAACAACTGTTTTTAGAATAAATATGTTTAGTTCCGATGCAAAGACCTTATCAGTGACTCAATATTAACGCCAAAATATGCAATCTTTAATGACTTGACAACAGTATCGTAATTATATCCCTTCTTAATAAGTCTATTCAAAGGTTTTGTAAGTTTCTGAGGTGAATACTGACACCTTTGTGCTTTATAAAGAATATTTCCATAAAAAATTGGATGTGAAATACCTGAACGTATTAGAAGTCTGCATGTTGAGCTATATTTACGAATGATGTCTTTATACCGATGATAAAATTTAGTAAATGTTTTGACTAGTTTGTGATATCGAAAACCCTGGTGTAATAATTTTTCAGTAATACATAAATTTCTCTCGTTAAAATCTAAAACATTATTACATACACGAGCGAATCGTACAAGTTGAGATATATAAACACCATAAGATGGTGACAAGGGAACGTCACCATCTAAAAACGGATAATTAATCAAGATCGAGAAAAGGGCAGTGGTCATTGTTAGTATTAGCTTTATTTAAAGTAAGTTCAACAGGATAAATTTCATTAATATACATACTGAAATCGTCATTATTGAGAGCCAAAATATCATCCAAATATCTAAAAGTATTATTAAATTTGTTTATCAGATGTTGTTTCGATGGGTCTTTGCTTTTTTTTTGTCATAAATTGTTACTCATAACAATACAAAAACAGGTCCGCAATAAGTGGTTCACAGTTAGTCCCCATTGGAATTCCGATAATCTGACGATATACGGAATCCCCAAAGCGAACAAAAATATTATCTAGTAAAAATTCAAGGGCATATATAGTATCAAAGCATGTCCAATTAACATAGTTTTTTTGTTTATTGCTACTAAAAAATGACCTAAAAGAGTTTGAACATATATATTCACATTCTGATTTTTTGAATGCCCATTTAATTAGGTGTGTGAATTTTTTCTTAATGAGAATGTGAGGCAATGTGGTATACAGGGTAGAAAAATCAAAACTTTGAACAGATTCAAAATCACCAATGTAAGCATGCAATTTATCAAGTACTTCCAACGAGTTCTTGACACTCCAAAAGTAATTTATTCCAATATTTTCGAAGGCCTTATTTGAACAATTTAGTACCAAGTGTGCTGGTAAGAAGAATAGACAATTTAGAAGTTGAACAATGGCTTGAAGACGAAATAAATCTATATTTGTAAGGGGGTTTAGTGTAGCTTCGGAAGCCAATACATAGTTAGGACTTTCATTGTATTTAGCTCTGCTTGTAAAGCGGTGACTAAAAGTTTATGTTTGTTACAGATTTCGTTTTCTGAAAATGGAGTCAGTTGGAATATTGGTGAATTGGTGATTTCCTTTTTCAGAACCTCAATGTAAAATTTACGTCAAACAATAATAATATGATTAGCAGCTTTATCGGCCGGGACAAAAACAAATTCCTTGGCTAGTTCTTTTAGTTTATGTTTGATACGAGAAATAGGTTTATTGTGGTTATTGTTTATAGTAAAATGTTCTTTAAAATGTTGAATACGTATATCAACTATCTTCTTTACTGAATTAAAAAAAGAGTCCAAAGATTTTTTATCCATTTCATATGTAGTCAGGATATTGACATATCCTATTGGTCCCATACCTTCTGCTCTGTTCCATGATGATAGTAACATGTGTAAATGTTGTAAATCCGATATAATTCACCTCCTTGAAGAGGAACTTTACTCTTCTTTTAATCCTCCAAGTTATGGTAACATTTATCACAGGTACCAGGCTTATAATTTGATACGCCAGACGCGTGTTTCGTCTACATGAGACTCATTAGTGACGCTCAGATCAAAATAGTTAGAAAGCCAAGCAAGTACAAAGTTGAAGAGCATTGATGACAAAATTTCCAAAATGTTGTGCCAAGTACGGCCAAAGTAGTCTACGCCTTGGATAAGAAAATCCTTAGTATTTCGAATGATTAATACTTTTGCAAACGGTAAATTATACTAATGACTTTATAATTGATATTAATGTCAACACCTAAGTGCTGAATACTGGGCTGGTGATACCCACTTCCGATAAGTTTTCAAACGGGAGATCAGGAATCGAGGGTAACATTTGAAGTGCATTTATTGCCTAGTTTTATGATCCGAAAGGAAGGTTCAGGTATCTTCATGATGATCTAAATAAGCTTAGGATGGAGTTTTCCGCCACAAAGGATGCCAGTCTGATAAAAATTACCCCAAGTGAAAACACGTTTTTACAGAACATCCCACGTGCAATGCTTCAAACACAAACGTTGACACCATTTGCGAGTATGGTCTTGAAAAAACGAAGGGGACGATAAATAACTGACCCGTGTTAAGAGAGAGCCATATATCTTGCACGTAAAAGACACCCTTGTAGATTTCGAAAAAGAGTAGGCCAATGCCGCTACAAGGCAGCACTCGCATCCGCAAAGTGGGAAGGAATAATATAAGTTGCAAAACTTGTTTCCCAATCCACTATAAATAAATATATTAAACTAAGCTAAACGCAAGTTTGGATGAACTGTCATATTGCTAAACTAGTGATCATACTTTCCAAATATTAGAGGGTAAAACAGTTTGCTCTCCGTTTTCTTAAGGGACCTATGTTAG
This sequence comes from Mytilus galloprovincialis, assembly GCA_037788925.1. NCBI lineage: Eukaryota > Metazoa > Mollusca > Bivalvia > Mytilida > Mytilidae > Mytilus > Mytilus galloprovincialis. The sequence goes on from CM075333.1 coordinate 49,589,289, forward strand.
TAGATTTCCTTCAAGACCTTGTTTGTACGTATACAGGCAAGGGAAAACAACTTGATATAACAACTGTGTATGCAACCGACATATATCTGCTTACACCAATATTTGTTCATGTGAAGGGTCTGATGGTTGTAGAAATTTTTAACTCACGCAGCAATATTGAAAGAAGACAACGAAGAAAACGATGACTGATGTCAGGTTTTCGAAAGTTGTCATGCCCTTTGTTTGTTAAAATACCCCATACAACCCCTCTTTCTAAGGGATCCATGTGTGCTTTAATTTGTAAGGCAAAGTCACATAAAACTAAAAAAAGTTTATAGAGCTAGAATATACGCTGAAACTTAAGTTTATCATTAAACTCATTTGTATTAATTGCCTTGTGAAATTTGTGTGACTGGCAATAAAAATACATCAAAGCAAAAACCAAATGGACTTCGATTCATTTTATAAAAGCCGTCAAATTCAGAAGTACATGCAATGTAAAAAGAAATGAATTGAGAGTCGGTTGTTCCATTTTCTATTTTCTTATTGTTGCTAGTCTGAATTACCTTTAAATTGTGCATTTGGTGGTTTAATTATTTAAAAATTAAGTTGAAAATGAAGTGTCACAGTTTATTTCATTATGAATGTCTTGTTAAGTAGGTGTAATACCACCATTGATTTTCCCCTATTAGTCTTTGTTAAATTTGCACTTTTCAAAAAAATGTTCAGAATTTATCTTTGTTTCAAATAAAGAAATATTTGGCATGAGTAAAGTTTTATCCTTTCCAGTACTATTGAAAAATTTCACATAAAATTTCATTGCATATAAGAAAATAACCATTTCTGGAAGTTAACCAATCACATTTTCCTCCTTATTTAATCTGTGTACAGGTTTAGTAACAATGTAACGTCAAGTTTACAAAATATTCTATAGAAATCCCAAATTAAAATATAAGGGTGCTTTGAAATACCCCAGACATATGTTTATGACACAGAAATGTTTTACTGCAATAAAATAAAGGATTAATTACCTACAACTGCCAAATTCAAGGGAATATTTTTTTCGACCTATTTTCGTATACAACCGGATGTGACGTATCATGATTTGGTGGTATTACACCTTATTAACAATTCAGATATTATTTGGTGACTTTTTATAACCTCTTGTGACATATGAATTGACAAAAGTGAAAAATTTAATCACTAACCTTTGACCTGATTTAAAAAAAAAAAGCACTATATTTCAAATCTACGACCAGGCAAAAATTAAAGAATTTGTTCTCTTTCAAAAGAGTCATAATTTAGCCTGCAGGTAGGGTTGTCCTTTAAAGTTGAAAAATTGTTGGCTTGGTCACTTAACTATAAACACTATATGTGTATATAACGCGCTTTTCTGGGTTTGTTTTCATCAGAAACATTCCAACTTAAAAGTTTAATATCCAAACAATGTTAAGGCCGTACATTGACCTATAATGATTTACTTTTATAAGTTGTTATTTGAATGGAGAGTTGTCTCATTGGCACTCACACAATATCTTCCTCTATCTAATGAATACTTATGAACCTTATGACAGAAAAGGGAATTTAAAATTGCAGCCAAATGCAACAAAATCTACACAAGATTACCCCTACCACAGATTTAACAGAAATTATTAGGAATATCTATTTTGTAAAACAAAATACTATTTCATATAAGCATATGAAGTTTGGTATAGGATAAAATAGAGAATTGAAATGGCGAATGTGTCAAAGAGACAACAACCCCGACCATAGAACCGACAACAGCAGAAGGTCACCAATAGGTACTTATAGGTCTTCAATGTAGTGAGAAACTTCCGCAACCGGAGACGTTCTTCATCTGGCGCCTAAACAAATATATATTGGGTCCTCAATGCTCTTCAACTTTGTATTTGTTTGGCCCTTTTAACTATTTTGATCTGAGCGTCACTGATGAGTCTGATGTAGACGAAACGCGCGTCTGGCGTATAAAATTATAATCCTGGTACTTTTGATAACTATTTACACCACTGGGTCGATGCCACTTCTGGTGGATGTTTCGTCTCCGAGGGTATCACCAGGCCAGTAGTCAGCATTTTTATAAATTTTCTGTTTACAAAACTTTTGAATTTTTCGAAAAACTAAGGATTTTCTTACCCAGGAGTAGATTACCTTAACCGTATTTGGCACAACTTTTTGGAATTTTGGGTCCTCAATGCTCTTCAACTTTGTATTTGTTTGGCCCTTTTAACTATTTTGATCTGAGCGTCACTGATGAGTCTGATGAAGACGAAACACGCGTCTGGCGTATAAAATTATAATCCTGGTACTTTTGATAAATATATATACTAGTACAGTGATAATGGACGCCATACTTAACTCCGAATTATACACAAGAAACTAAAATTGAAAATCATACAAGACTTACAAAGGCCAGAGGCTCCTGACTTGGGACAGGCGCATAAATGCGGCGGGGTTATTTACTTAATCATATTTTTTGAGATCTCAACCCTCTCCCTATACCTCTAGCTAATGTAGAAAAGTAAATGCATAACAATACGCACAGTAAAATTCAGTTCCAGAGAAGTCAAAATATGCAATCTTTAATGACCTGACAACAGTATCGTAATAACACAATAAGATGGTGACAAGGGAACGTCACCATCTAAAATGAACAAAATTAACTATAGTGGCACACAATTGTCTTTTGTGTTAAATTTCAACTTCTTTTTAACAAAATCCAATTTAGCCTTCAGAAAAATTAACACAAAATTGAATTTTGTGACAAAATCTCAGTTTTGTATGCAAATTGGTTCAAAGAATCCAAACTAAACTAATTTGCATACAAAATTGACTTTTCAAATTAGGTATTAAAAGTAAAGTCTGTGTTACAAAGATGAATTTTGTCATGACCAAGGTAACTTTTGTCCACTGAAAGATAATTTTGTATGACAAAATTTAAATTTGTAGTATCCTACAATTTTTTTAAACTGAACTCATTTTTGTGAACAAAACTCACTTTTGTCAGTACAAAATTGAATTTCGAGTACAGAACCACAAGAGTTCTATTCGGCGCCCCGTACTGTTAGCTAAATATATCAAGGGAATTTCATTTGTAACTGTATGAAATAAAAACATTGTAGTCAGGAGAATCATCACCCCTTTTGTCAGACTGGTAAATTAATTGATAGTTATGTTTAAAATCAAATTAGTACTTTCCGAATGCAAATGAATAAGAAATTGGTACGCATAGCTAATACAAGTGGAATAATGGACACATTCGAACCAATGCAAAACTTTGTGTAACGGCAATTATGTAAATAGCATTATAATTAACTAAAAGCAAGGGCATTCTGATACAATTTGAAAATTTTACCATATAATTCACAATTTGCTGACACGTCATATTTAAAAAGCGTCATTTTCAATTGCACAATATTAGAAAACGCATCAAAATTCTAACCACATATGACGTTCCTAAGATATCGTCTTTATGACGTTATATTTTTAATGTTGTGTTGTATATCAAACGCGAGATTTCCTAATAATATAACGTTTAGTGTTTTAATATGACCCCTTCATAATTTTGGTGACCTGTACGTAATTCTTCCAAAACAGATGACCTTAATTGTATTCCTTTTGTTATGCATACATTTCCGCCTGATGGATAGTTAATTAATACATATGGCTTTCATCTTGGTATCTATCTATGATGAGTTTATCCACACTGGAATTTGCCTTCTTATGAAGAAAAAACGAAGGGTATCATAACAGGTGCTAAAATTGATAAGACTTATGTAAAAACTTTAGCTCTTAAATGAATTATAGTCAATAGATACCTCTTGTGAAGTATTTTGCATATTTTAATTTGAATTTGATCTATTTACTGTCTGTTCCTCTTATGTCTATATTATTGAATTCCACTTGGTATCATCTTAGGTTTCGTACTTATTTTAGTATGTTGCTATATAACCTTTACTGCCATCGAGCAAATTATTGAATACGGTTCTTAAAGAAAATTAATATCTTACTGTAGGCAACATTACTGTGTTTTGAAATTATATAACAAATAAATATATGATGTTTTTTTTTAAAGATATGTATTTTAGTTCATCAACTCTCTAATCAGATAATTCCTGCGTTACTACATTTCAAAATTGAGATAGGTATGCATAGCATTATAAGAGAAAACTTGATTTTATGAATATCTAATTTTTATAGGGTTCAAGTAAGAATTATTCTAAATAATACGGATTTTCTCATCCCATGCATAGATAACAGTAGCCGTATTTAGCACCCCTGTTTTGAATTTTGGATCACCAATTAACTTCAACTTTGTACTTGTTTGGCTTTCTTTACTATTTTGATCTGAGCGTCATTGGTGAGTTTTATGTAGACGAAACGCGCGTATGGTGTATCAAATTATAAGCCTCGTACATATGTACCTTTGATAACTATTAGCCAGTCGAAATGTCCTATTGTAATGTTTATTTGTGTATTTCTTTGTTCTGAATGTTATTGCATTTATTTGTACTGTAGTCCTGTCATGTATTATTGTCATTTTAATGTTATATTTAACATTGCCATAAAAGCGCAAGGTTTAGTTAGCCGCAAAACCAGGTTCAACCCACCATTTTGTCCTTAAAACTTCATGAAAATAGTAATGAAATGGTCATTGTTACATTACGTTTCTGTGTGTGTTAAGCTGGTGTCACACATTCACGATTCTTACTGCCGTCCTTGACAGGACCATTTCCGATTAAAATTTATTAAAAGTCTGATCAAGATCCTATGAATCGTGGATGGAAATTCAAACTTTAATTAAAATTTGTAAAACAAAAAAATTAATCACGACAACAATCAGATATTGTTTAGGAAGCGTCGATATTTAACCGTTTCCACACCATTATTTTATTTATTATTATTACTTTTACTGTTAAATCTGGTTTTTGTTATATCTACTTTACGTGAGTCTGCATTTATGTATGCCGTCATACGACAAAATTATTTTTATGTCTACCTGTGCGAATTTCAAACGCGCAATTTTACACCAGTAATGAAAACCTTCTTTCATTTATGGGTAGACTTTACATAGATAAATTCAGCCGTATAAGAAAAGCAAAATGAGAATGTTAAATTTGATGTATGCCTTTTTGTGCTACTTTGTTACATTTGTTGTTTATGTAGTGATATTAAGATGATAACACAATATTGACTGTTGTACCCCTGTTTTTGACATTTTTACTCTTTGAGTATGTTTGTTTTGTTCATGCATCGTTGACAATGTAATGGAATTTGATGCGACAGTCATACAAGTGAGAGGTTTAGCTAGCTATAAAACCAGGTTCAATCCACCATTTTCTACATTAGAAAATGCCTGTACAAGTCAGGAATATGACAGTTGTTATCCATTCGTTTGATGTGTTTGGACTTTTGATTTTGCCTTTTGATTTTTGATTTTCCTTTGAGTTCAGTATTTTTGTGTTTTTACTTTTTCCAAGCAAATTTATCCCGATAATCCCGTTCTAAATCTGCTTCTAATCCGATTTGTATCTTTCGCCAGGTAAAATTCGACCGAGTCTGTCACGACTGCCTCCTGATTTTACCGAATGTAATCCAACAGAGATCAAATAGTGACAAGACAGTGAACCGACGCTGACGGAAGTTATCCGTTCGAAAACTGTCGGCATACTCGGGATGATCAGGTACTGTCGGAACGTAATCCTATCACGGTCCGCTCTATCGCATTGTAAACGGCTTTGTCTGGTCTCAGTCGTATTGTATTCTGTAATTGTCGGGACTCTGACGTTGGTATCATTGACGAATATAGAATTAATAACGGGACTGTTTCGGAACGGTTTCGGCAAAAACGGTTCGCAATCGACAAGATCTGGATGTTATCTGGACTCAATCGTCAGAAAAACAGCAATGAAAATTTCTCAAGATCATTCCCGTTCCACAGCACACCGTCCCGAATACACAGAACATTGTTAGGAGTTCGATCCGATACAGCAGAATCTGTCACGACATAGGCACGGTTGTAATCCGACTAGACAAAATCGGCTGAGTTTTCCCCGAATATTACGGGACGCACCTAACTGTCGGGGTGCTTTGCCGAACTATTCGGACCCTTCCCGACCAGTAGGAATCTGTTACGAACTAAAACGACTGCGTTCAGACAATAATAGGACATTCCAGATAATTGAGGATACTAATCCGACTTTTTCACTTTTCTTGTCGTATCGCTGTCTGATCTCAAACGGGAACAATAATCGGCAATGTGTGAACCCCGCATTACAATTTAGTGTTGTTTTTCTGTTGTGTCGTAGTTCTCCTCTTATATATATTGGATGTATTTCCCTCAGTTTAAGTTTGTAACCCAGATTTTTTTTCTCAATCGATTCATGAATTTCGAACAGCGGTATACTACTGTTGCCTTTAATAAAATTTTGAAAAAGTGTAGTTTGAAAAAAGACACGATAATTAAAAATTTGTTGCATATAGAATTAATAACGGGACTAAAGCCTTTTTTTTGGTATTGTTTTCATCAGGAACATTCAGATCCTACAAATTCATATCCCTTGTTGCATAATATCAAATGAGATCGCTATTCACCGCTAGACAATGAAGAAGATGTAAGCATCAATAGATCGGCTAGCGGCCTTCAAAAGTTATCAATTAGATCAGTAAAAACTATGCATAGCATATCGTAGTTTTTTGGATGAATTATCTAATTATATGTAAAAGTTATGAGATGAACGTGATTTAACTATTCCATTAAATGTAACATAAAATAAGTTTTCCCTGGATATTCAGTATCTAAGTAACAGAGATACTTGATGAAATGCTATACACAAAGTATTTGCTAAGGAGGACAATAAGTAATTTATGAGTGCTTAACAACTGTTTCAATATGCTATGACACCACCATCGAAGCACGTAACTATTCAGAATTATATGAGTTTAACCAAGTGTTTGTTGTTCAATATTAAGTTATCTTTCCAGTGTTTTTTTTCCTTTTTGTTTTTGATTAGTCGGTTTTGTCATTGGTTTTTTCTTTTACAATAAACTCATCATAGATACCAGGACTAAATTTTATATATACGCCAGACGCGCGTTTCATCTGCAAAAGACTCATCAGTGACGCTCGAATCCAATAAGTTTAAAAACAAGAAGCCAAATAAAGTACGAAGTTGAAGAGCATTGAAATCCAAAATTTTTAAAAGTGTTGCCAAATACAGCTAAGGTAATATATGCCTGAGGTAGAAAAGCCTAACCATTTTTTGTTTATTGCACCCATGTGTCCCTTGATTTCTACTTTACATGCATACATTTCATTATAAAATTGATAAAACGGTATAAGTTTTTAATTAATTTTCCTTATTTAATTTTGAAAAAGTTTCTTTTTAGACAAACTGAAATTACAATTGTTTTGATAGGAACCATTGGAAGTGGCAAAAGTCGTACAGGCAATACAATCATTGGGCATAATTGTTTCAAGCATACATGCAGTTCAAAACGTGTGACAGAGAATTCCTCGAAAATGGGTTGTTCTGAAGTCGACATACACGATACTGAACATTATCAACTCCACCTAACAGTCATTGACACCCAGGATTACAAAAGTTCGAGGAAATCGGTAAATTCCAAAAAGAAATCAAACTTGATGGTATATCTGTTTACCTGTTTGTTATTGCAATTGGCAGGTTTCGGTCTGATGATAAGATTCTCCTTGAGGGTTTATTGAAAAGTAATACCGATATTAGATGCAGTACAGGTATCGTGTTTACTCGTTCAGCTGAACTGTATGGGGAAACATTTCTTCAGTGGATTAGTGATTTCCCTACTCTTTTAAGGGTTATAGCTGACCATCAGGTGCCTTATGTAGTAATAGAAAATGAAGATAACAACGGAAAGCCACGAGAGTGTCTTATTAGTTTAATAAAAGAACTTCACAGCTGGAAAACTCAACACAATGCAAAAAAAGTCATAACAGTCACTTATTATGAAATGAAAGATTTTTTTGGAAATAGTGGAGTTCAGTTCTTCAACAGAATGTCCGAAAAAAATATAAGAGAAGGAAACAAAGGTTTAGCCGCTGTTCGCATTCCTTTTTTTCATTAAAAAGAAATAGATTTGAAATTTCGCTGACAATAATTTTAACGAATTACACTCCACCTTTGATTATTGAAATAGTCAATGAAATGATAATCAGAAAGGTTTCTTATAAATGGAAACCTTCTAGGACCAGAATTTGCATATGAAACGAAATAAAAAATCTTTCAATTGAACTCATAGTTCCATTGAGTAATTCTTTCTTATGCATGTTATGTAAATAGTCTGAAATATAACATCAAGGCATAAAGATCCTAATCATATTAAATTCAGAAATGAATCATCCTATTGTATCGGACTGATTTCTTGTAAAGACTTAGTTTAACGTGTTTGTCCTTTTTCAAAATGTGTGTGCTGTTTTTAACGTTTGTGTTTAAGATTTCCACCTACCAAAATCGCAAATGATGTAAATTTACTTTATTAATGATTTATAAGTAACTTGAAAAATTGCGTTTAAAAAAAAAACCGTACGGGTATTCTGATAAAAGTTTAATATTTTACCAGAAAATTTCTGAAAATTGTCAGACGTATTATATCGAAAAAAAATGTCATATTCAATTGCACAATATTGTAAAACGCATCAAAAATATTACTCCGTATAACATTCCTGTGAACTTAAAAAATAATAACAACCCGAACAAAGAGCGGAAAACAGCCAAAACAATCCAATGGGTATGGTTGTTGTCTTCACACATTGTTGTCAATATAATGGAAACGTGACCTACTGTCATACAAGTGAGAGGTATAGCTACATTAAAAATCATATTATAACTCACATTTTCTACATCTCAAAGAACATGCTTGTACCAAGTCAGAAATATGACATTTGTTAACCATTTGTTTGATGTGTTTGAGATTTTGATTTTGACAATTTTAAGGTAGATACATGGTAAACCGCCATCTTGGATTGTACAATCACAGTAAAAAATCGGTCAAGTTATTTGCCTAAATCTGCAAATTTGGAGACAGATTTGCAATTTAAAGGATAGACTGTTAAATAATATTAAGAAAACTTGATAATTTACTTTATCGTCCTTCCCTACGCCTATATCACCCTGCTCTGTCGCTCAGTAATTTTCATATCAAGACTTCAAAACGAGACCAGGCATTATCAACGACGTAACAATGTGAGAGGAAAAGTTATCAGCGACGTCACAATGCGAGAGGAGACGTTATCAAGCTTGATTTCGTCAAGTGCAAAACTGTCTTAGGGAGAGGAAAAAAAGACCATTAATAGAACGATAAACAGATAATCATCGGGTTTTCTACGTATAGATATCGTAAAATATCAGCCGTTCGACACAATGTGAAACGTTTTAGATCGTTCGCTACGCTCAATCGACAAAAGGTTCACATTGTGGCTCGCGGCTGATATTTTACGATATCAGTGTGTAGAAAACCCGATAATCGATACGTATAATACAAAATATTTAAACAAACATTATTTGTTTTGATTTTAGAATATTTTTTTTTAAATGAGCCATTTAAGGGAAGATAACTCTTTTAGCAAAAAAAATATACTGGACTGAAAGGGAAATTTTTTCTTTTTACTTGTAGCAAGAAAACAAGTTCGGTGATACCGTTTTTTCTTTTAATTTTCTTACTAAACCTATTTTTCACAATTTATTTCAAAATTCTATCTCGTAGATTTTTTTTTATGCACACAAATGTGTTTTTCCATGAACAATCTAACCAAATTTAGGCAATTTTCAACGACTCATAGCTTAAAAAATAGCACAATGACCCATACTTTGTATTATATTTTTGAAAAGAGCATAGTAAAATCTTCATTTTGGCTAAGTATTAGAAAATTCTGTCTCAAAACATATTTACTTATGATCTACCTTAAGCGACTCAAGCTTTCTGTTTTGATTTTTCTTAGGAGTTCAGATTTGTTGTTGTCTATATTATTGAATTCCACTTAGAATAGTCTTAGAATTTGTATATATTTTCGTATGTTTCAGTGATTCTTTCTGTCACCAAGAGATTAGTTGACCATCTTTCTTTAGGAATTTAATATCCTAGGCAACAAATGGTCTAGCTGTCAGTAACTGCGAGTACTCTCATAATACCGTTCCATGTCCGGTCTGTGCTTTTGTTTAATGTGTTTCTGCTATGTATCGATCTTTTGTTGTGCTGTAACACCTCTGTCCCAATTAGGGAAGGGATAAGCGCACACAAACATGTTGAACCCCGCCACATTCTGTATGTTCATTTCAAAGTCAAAAGTCAGTAAATCACTGGTTGTCGTGAATGCATGTCGGAAATAAACGTTCTCGTGAACTATTTTGTTTTTGTTATAAAATAGGTCGTAAGTTTTCCCAATGAAGTATTTAAGAAATAATTGATGCTACGTATGCTACTTTATTGTAGTTTTAACATATGTAAGCATTTTATTCGTGATTATGCTTGCCCGAGCGAAAGCGAATATAATGCCTACTCGTGTTAAAAAAAAGTATAACTTGAATCAATTATTTCGATTCTTCTGATTAGGACTATTGCGGGCGTTAATGTATATGTCCGATGTGAAGTATTGTTGAGCCTTTGTGTAGGCTCTTCAGTGAATCCCATTTTTGTTTGTAAACAAGCAGCCGACCTGCAATGGGCGTTTTTAGACAGCCAATATGAATGTTGCCTTATCTATGTCAAATATGTCAGTTGCGAATTGCAACACACTGAAGTCATTGTATATGTATTAGTTACGACATGTACATCATTTAAGAGTTTGAAAGTGAATTAAGTTAATGAAATACTTTAAATGCATGGCAATTTGACCAAATTTTGCAGTAGTCAACATTTGCATGTGAAAACAAATTTTATTGGATTTCGAGCATTGGTTGTTTGTTTACAAAACAAAAATAGTACGTCATATAAGAATTCATAATTCTTATGCCGGGGTCTTTATATCCGAGTATATGGTGATCATTTTCTCATTTTGGAAGATCACCCTATAATCAAACATGGGTCCGAATACTTTCAATGTAATTGTTTAGATTACAATTTCTTTATCAATTGCAAAGCGCTCTTCTGGATTTGTTTTCATCAGAAACATTGAGACTAAATCAAATGAGATATAAGCAAAGAATGGTTATGAACATTATTTCAAAATGGGACTCTGATATGGATACTGCTGTACCCCTATTTTTGACATTTTTTACTCTTTGTGTATGTTTTTTTTGTTCATGCATCGTTGACAATGTAATGGAATTTGATACGACTGTCATACAAGTGAGAGGTTTAGCTAGCTATAAAACAAGGTTCAATCCACCATTTTCTACATTAGAGAATGCCTGTACCAAGTCAGGAATATGACAGTTGGTATCCATTCGTTTGATGTGTTTGGACTTTTGATTTTGCCTTTTGTTTTTGGACTTTCCTTTTTGAATTTTCCTCGGAGTTCAGTATTTTTGTGTTTTTACTTTTTATATTGCAGCCAAATGCATAAAAATCCACAAAAGATCACCTTTGCCGAGGGGTGTAACAGTATACTATTGAGAATACCTATTTTAAAATTGAAAAATGAAATACTTCTTCATTGAAGCATATAGATTTTTGTATACGAACACTATATTGATATATATTATGACGAGTGACATTAACCTTACAATTTCATTTTTAATACACCTACCTACGTACGACTCTATAAATACCATTCGAAAGCACATCCTATGTACTATCATTTTCGCTTGGTTAATAATTTTTCAAGATATGGGCATTTTTGCATACTTTGTCCTCTGAATACAAATATTTTGTATGAAAATATGAAAATCTGTTAAAACAGATGTTAATAGTTACTTCGAACTAATAATGTCGGAATTTTGATTAATAGCAAGGTTTTCGATGAATGCAAGAGAAGCTGATAAAAATGCGTGATAACCTAATTCTGAAGTAGATATTATTTATGGTTGATAGATATAGGAAGATGTGGTGTGAGTGCCATTGAGACAACTCTCCATCCAAATTACAATTTAAAAAGGTAAATCATTTTTAAGATACCTGTTATCTATTTCTTATATGGACAGATATTTCTCGTGACACGATGAAGTGTCACACGAAAAATTGCCCTTTTAGCTGTTCTACATTTATGTCAAAACTAATTGTATGTAGTTCATAATATTAGGTTAAAATATATGAGTCTTAAAACTGCAACAAGGTTAAAGGATGTACTACACAGGAAAGATATTCTTTCAAGGAAAAGTTTATAGCATCAATACATCTTCGGATTTCAAATGTTTGGCTTTGAGCGTTCCTGATGAAGGTAAATCACGAAAAGCGCTTCGGACGCAAGAAATTATTTAACGTGTTGTTTTAAACTCTTTGATAGCAAAAGTTTGATATTTCAATATACAAAATTAAATTTTGTGTAAATATTGCACAATTTGCATTTTAGTTTGCATATGATTTGGATTAATGGATTTTTTTTAAATAAGGTTCAGATAGTTTTTAGAAAAAAAATACATACAAGTACCGGAAAAGGGCATTTTTTTTTAACTTTAAAAAGCAAAATTTAGAAAAAGTTCAGTTGTGAACTTTGACCTTGATTTAACGAATATTGCAACGTGAGAATATTCACCACCGGGCAAAACATACAGTGCAGTTAATAAACTATAAATAAACTCATCACATATACCAGAATTAAAATTTGTATTTACGCCCAACGCGCGTTTCGTCTACAAAAGACTCATCGGTGACGCTCGAATCCGAAAAAGTTATAAAGGCAAAATAAAGTAATAAGCTGAAAAGCATTGAGAACCAAAGTTCCTGTAAGTTTCGCCAAACAGAGCTACGGTAATCTATTCCTGAGGAAAAGTGCAGTTAATAAGCTTTCGAATGATATATAATTTAGCCGTATGTAAGGTCGGTGCATTAAAGTCGTTAACTAAGCGTCCTTTTGAAAACTTTCAAGAAATAAAAAATATTAGTTTATTCTCAGGTAGAATATTATTTCCAGTGTATTTCGCATGTAATTGTACGACATAACACACTGAATTCCGTTTCACAAGAAGATTTGATCAGTGAAATCATCATCACCTTTGTCCGACAGAAAAATAAAATGAAATCTATAATTAAAATAGTGTTTACCAAATGAAAAAAGTATTTTCCAAATGAAAATAAATTCGAAAATTAGATAGCAAATTAAAGTGGGATGCCGGATACGTTTAGAGCAATATATAACTTGTGATTGATTGATTGATGGTTGCTTAATGTCCAGTGGCAAATATTTCATGCATATTCAGGACGAGAAAAAGTTAACAATAAATACAATAGGTAGGACTTGACATAAAAGAGGCCATTTGGGATGATAGTCGGGGAAATTTGGAATGCCACTGGAAAATGAGGGTGTATTGGATAGGGACAGAAATTTTGCCTTGCAAACATGCCACCTACGGACCCCTCAAAGAGTTGTTGCAAGGGTTCTTAACGTGCAATGAGCGTGACACTCTCTTTACACGAGGCATCGGATTTAACGTACCCAATCTGACCGCACGTGACTGAGAACTTGATACATCCCGCACAGCCAAACGGACGCCCCACTTCGGCACGCGTTTAACTGCCGGTCGGAAGAAGACCAAGTGACCATATTTCTATTCCCCAGTCACCCTTGGGGGTTATAACTTGTGTGATACGGCAATATTAGGTTTTTGGTCAGAGTTACCAAAGTTAGAATTTTCATTTCTTTACAAAACATGCAAATGATGTACCGATATAATTTTTTGGTTTATCAGGGGCCTTGAAGTCATAAAACTTTCGAGTAAGTTTTTTGTACACATGCTCCAAAATTAACCTATCAAAATGCTGGATTTCATGTTTCGAGCATATTTCTTGTGCTCCGAGCACTGAACAAAGTTTTATGACTTCAAAGCCAGATGATTCACAATTAATCATGTAGCTGATTAATAAATGTGACTTTGCCCATGAATTAAACTTTTTTTTAGATGAGATATACGATGGATACCACTTGTGGAGCTCAAACTAATTTAACTTCTGTTACACATAGCTTATCCAAGGATTTTGGTCAGTTAGTGCTGTGAGTCTTTAATTATCTGTGAAATACTTTTTTTGGTTTGTTATTTTAGCCGCCGGTATATATGTATTTATTTTATTCCCCTTTGATTTCAATTGTGTCTCCACTTGATATCGTTTAATTTAAGGTTCATATATTAATATGTTTCGGTGATCTTTACAGTCGTCAATAATTAATTGAATATTGTTCTAAAGAATAAGCTAACATATCGATATTGGAGGGATTAACATTACTTTTCGTAAAAGAGGGGAAAAAGATACAGAGGGACAGTCAAACTCATAGATCGAAAATAAACTGACAACACCATGGTTAAAAAATAAAAATAAAAACATACAAAAATTGGTACGCACGACATAACATAGAAAACTAAAGACTAGATCATGCTAAACATGTGGCAACCGTCGTGTTGCTCATGCTATTACGAACCTGGTAAATAGTCTAATTCGGTAGGTCACATTCGTGGTGAAAAGGGAAGTGGATTGTAATTACGACATGAGGAACATATCCGATATCATCTGTGAAACGGTTATTCCATAACGGTCATTCAACTCGTAATGGCGTCCGTAATATTTACGAAGGGATGATTTCAACTTCACCATTTGAAACTTTGGGTTTAATAGCTTCCTTGTGAGCAGCAATCCTAAAATAAGGAAATCATGATCGGAAAAAACAAGCCCGGAAATATCGTATCAAGTGAGATACATACTTGGTAAAACTATCGGACAATTCCACATGCTATGACATTGATCAGTTGTTGCATTTTTATCAGATAAAAAAAAGCTATTGATATTGAGATAATAAATTAAAGATTTAAAGAATTCAGTTTTTTCATCGCCTATTTTGGGTTTATATTAAGATGAATAATAAGACGTAAACTCCTACATAAAAATGCATATATGTTTTACTGTTTGTAGAGTGCAATCGGAAATAATTTATTCTTTAACACAAAATTGTCAACAATGAGGCATGAGCTAACATTAAGAAAAAATATCGAAATATGATTCCTTTTGGGTTTCAATCAGTTATCAAACTGGAAAAAAAACCTAATATTTCACTTTTGGTAGTAAGTTCGGTTTAATTTTAACAAAAAAAACCCCGAACATATCGCAAATGTAATGTCTTTTTATTCAATCTTATTGAATCCGTATTTATTTAACCCTAACTTGAACTTAAGTTTACGATGGATTGAGTATGCCCTAGGCGTGATCTGTTATTTAATAAAAAAAAAAAAAAAGGATGCCAACATTTGGAAGTGAAACAATGGGAGCTAGGCTACAATAAAAAACAACAACATTACTTTGACTGTTTCGGCTCACAAGAAATCATTCATACCAAGTTAAAACCATACTTTACAGTTTTTGAATCTAATAGACCACACACCTTGTTCCACTACTAAATAGTCTATTATAATTACTAGTACACTAGGTATAATAAAAAAAACCCTGATAATGAATTGTTTAAATGAGGCTTTGAAAATAGTGGAATTTATTACTTTTCAAGTGTCAAAAACTCGTTGGAAGTACTTGATAAATTGCATGCATATATTGGTGATTTTGAATCTGTTCAAAGTTTTGATCTTTCTATAGACCTTTTTGCCTCAAATTTCTCTTAAGAAAAAATGACACACTTAATTAAGTGGGCATTGAAAAAGTCAGAATGCGAATACATATGTTCAAACTCTTTTAGGTAATTTTTTTTAGTAGCAACAATTAAAGAACTATGTTAATTTAACATGCTTTGATACTATATCTGCGCGTGAATTTTTACTTGATAACATAGTTGATCGCTTTGAAGATTTCGTATATCGTAAAGTTCTTGGAAATCCAATGGGGACTAACTGTGCACCAATTATTGCGGAACTGTTTTTGTATTATTTTGAGTTACAATTTATGACTTAAATCAGCAAAGACCCATCGAAACAACATTTGGTACAAAAAATTAACAATACTTTTAGATATGTGGATGATATATTGACTCTCAATAATGACGACTTCACTCACTATGTATACTAATGAAATGTTTCCTGTTGAACTTACTTTAAATAAAGCTAATACTAACAATGACCACTGCCCTTTCCTCGATCTTGATATCTATATCATTAACGGGAAGGTTAATACAGAAATTTATGATAAAAGAGATGATTTCTCATTTCCTATCGTTAATTATCCATTTTTAGATGGTGACGTACCCTTGTCACCATCTTATGGTGTTTGTATATCTCAATTTGTACGATTTGCTCGTGTAGGTAAGAACGTATTATATTTTAGCGAGAGAAATTTATGTATTACTGAAAAATTATTACACCAGGGTTTTAGATATCACAAACTAGTCAAAACATTTACTAAATTTGATCATCAGTATAAGAAAATCATTCGTAAATATAACTAAACATGCAGACATCTTATACGTTCAGGTATTTCACATCCAATCTTTTATGGTAATATTCTTTACAAAGCACTTAAATATCAGTATACATCTCAATAGGTAACAAAACCTTTAAACATACTTACGATACTGTTGTCAGGTCATTAAATATTGCATATTTTGGTTTTAATATAGCTTCTTGTATAGGGTATTTGCATCAAAATTAAACACATTTATTCTAAACCCCTAACAGCATGGTGAACAGGAGGGATTGTGCCTGATATTCATATGATGAAGACATAATCTTTCAATTAGTTTAATTGAGGTCTGGAGCTGGCATGTCAGTAACTGCTAGTAGTCTGTTGTTATTTATGTAGTATTGCCATTTTGTTAATTTTCTTCTGTTTCATATTCTGACATCGGACTCGGACTTCTCTTCAACTGAGTTTTACTGTCCGTATTGATGTGCGTTTGTTTTTTTCTACATTGGCTACAGATATAGGGGGAGGATTGAGATCTCATAAAAACATGTTTAACTCCTCAACAATTTTGCGCCTGTTCCAAGTCAGGAGCATCTGGCCTTTGTTAGTCTTGTATGATTTTTAAATTTAGTTTCTTGTGTATAATTCAGTTTAGTATGACGTCCATTAGCACTGAACTAGTACATATATGTATTTAGGGGCGAGCTGAAGGACGCCTTATAGTGCGGGAATTTTTCTCTGCATTAAAGACCCATTGATGGACTTCAGCTGTTGTCTGCTCTATGGTCGGGTTGTTGTCTCTATGACACATACCCCATTTCCATTCATAATTTTATTTGTAGACAAATCACGCGTCTGGCGTAAATACAGAATTTCAATTTTGGTATCTATGATGAGTTTATTTTCATGTATTAATTACACTCTCAAGTCTGAATGCACGAATTGCTGATACATGTTTTATTAATTGTTTCTTTTGTGATTTTGATTTTGATTAACGTTTTAATGTGTTATGAATAAAATATGAGAATATAAGACAATTCGGTGATCAACAGTTTGACAACATATACCCTTCTACAAGCAATTTATAATCACTGGGTTAAAGTATTCTATAATGATATCCCATCTGCAGTTATTCAGACTTTGAAATAGGACGTGGCTTTAGATAAGGGGGTCCCTTATCACCCTACCTATTTATATTTTGTGCAAAAATTTTGGAGTTAGAATGCGGGGGAAAGAAAAGGAATATTACTTCCATAACTGTGACAAGGATAGAACATAGTTTTCACAGTTTACAGATGATACTGCACTTATTTTAGATTGGGGTGAGTAGTCATTGAATGAAACTTTAAATGAATTAGATTGGTATACAAAACTTTAAGGGCTAGATATAAACTTTTGGGAGAGTAAAAAGTACTGTATTCACAGATTTTGTCCAAACAAAATTCAATCTTTGGTGCAATATCTTTTAAGTGGGTATTAATTTTGATGTGGATTTTGATAAAATTATTAACAATAAAAAATCTAATCAAAATGTGGTCAAAAAGAAATATTACAGTAATAGATACAATTACAGTTCTAAAAACTCTGATTTTTACCTGTCCTTAATCACCTTATATTTACATTGCTAAATCCAATTCAAGAACTTGTGAAAAATATCAATGAGCTTATTTTTACATTTATTTGGAATTCACCTGTTCATAGAGTCAAGAAAGAGCTGTTGCAAAATGATAACAGTAAAGGTGGCTTGAAAATGTTCAATCTTAGCTCCTTTATCATAGATCTCAAATCTACATGGGTTAGAAACTAACAAAAAATGGAAAAATGTTTTATTTTCCCTAATAAATCAAGAAAAAATATTAAAGTTTCTGTCAAACATTTAAGTAAATATGAAAATAATATTTGGCATGATGTATTCCATGCATGGGGCGTGATTAATATTGTTTATAAAGAAGAAAATAATATGTGGGGAAGGTTTTTTGTCAAGCTCACTGTTATATTAAATACATGTACAACTATAAATCATTCTTTGATTTCTTCTTTATGTTCATTAATTGGTTGATTGATTGTTGTCTACCTTACGATGACTGGTTATTTCCATTTAGAAAACAAAAACTATTAAACAGTTGTTAAATTCAAGTAGTCGTATATTATGTATCGAGTGATATAAGACAATAACAATCAAAACCAAGGAGTTAACAAAGGAAAAAAAACAAGGGACATTTACATCAACAGTTATAGATAATAAATAAGAAACAACACGAACTCCACTAAATACCGGGAGTGAAATCAGGTGCTCGGAAGGATAAGCATTTCCTGCACCGTATACGCACCCGTCGTGTAATTTCTTTGTTCAGTTATAAGATATATGACACTGATTTATCCAAACAATAGAATATATATTTTTTATACAGTATTTTGTATTTTTATAAAAATGTCTGATCTCAGTCATGAATTATTTATCCTGTGGCAAATGCACTCAAAACAACTGCGACCCATATGGACACAAATGTCCAAACAGAAACTGATTCATTTTGGCAATATTAATTGATATTCACCACTGGGGAGAAAAGGTATATTCAAACAGGCTAACTAAATCATTATCAGATTAAATACTTTGACTATGAACCCACAGAACATGCACTCGATGTCTGAATCATCATTTTAAGTTTAATTTGGTGCAACAAGTCAACAGTCAAAGAAACCATGTATGCATACCGCAATATTTAGAAATTCTATTCCACAGTTTTATATATACCTATGTGCAACCATTTATTTGAAATTGGGGTTTATTAAGCATCTTTTGTTTTATCTTTTCATAAACATTTAACGTCATTATAGTTAAAAATCCATACATTTGAAGTATGCTGCTTAGTGAAGGGTATCAAACATGACAGGAGGTGCTCAAACGTCTCTCCCACAGTAGTGAATATTATTGATATCTTAGAAAGGCTTTGAGATAAATTACTTGTTATAAATTTTCACCTGATTGATAATATATGTTAATGAGGATAAAAGTGCAATACCAATTGACTAACTGACATGTACAATTATACACAATTCTTTATAACAACGGACAAGAATGAGTTAACTGCTGAATGAGACAACACACAATGTCTTAATCCTGTTTTGGAGATCCGAAAGCATAGACAAACGTTTTGTAACAGTTCATCATCCGAATGATCCAGTAAGACTTTCAACACTGAACAAAAGCTCATGTCACAGACCAACACATAGACGGCGTTAAAGACCAATTATAGCAAAAAATGTTTCATAAATTCGTTAATTGCTATACTAGGCATTGTTCAACGGCAACCTACTGTTGTTTTTATAAACATATGACAGACCAAAAAGAGGATGTCATGTAAACGTAAAAAAAAAGACAAACGTCAAGAAGACCACGCAGCGCCTCATAGTACATGTATATGTTTATCACTAAGCATACACTTGTAGCATAGGCACTTAATACTGCACGAACGTCTATCTCAAGAATACTTTGTCAGATTTCGATAATATAGTCCAGTTTTAACGTATAGTAACCCTGAACTTGATTTAATCATTGGAAATAAATATTTTCACTGATAAAGTAACCATAACAAAGCGGTTAAAAGTTAGATAAGACTGTTAGATGCACATCTTCCATATACTATCCAATTTAAATATCATGCCTGACTTATTATCTGTAGTAACTTTGAACATTAATTAGTCACGAAAACGTAAAGTTCATCGAGGAACAATGAAAGGAAGGGTCCTACACCCTGTCAGACGTATATGTGTTGTTTTAAACATATAAATAGTCAAATATTACATTCGCGTGATTTAGAATTCAAAGTGTTAATATTGTGACATTGAAAATACCAAGGCTTCTTATTTTGATACAAATACTTAGGAAAATCAGTTAGTGAAGTTGGTTTGGGGGAATTGTTTGGCTGTGAACAATGCGAATAAAAGCTATCTGAGCCGATATGTAAATGTTGACATAAATTCCTTACCTCGTTTTATAAGTCATTACCACATTCTCTACAAGTACAACTGATGCAATACTTCGAGGGATTCGTTAGTGAATAGCACTTGTTATTTTCTATTCGTATCGTATGAAAAAGTAATGATACTCAATCACCCTGATCATTTTAATATTTTAGTTCAAAGCAACTAAGCGTACACGATTTATTTGCTTTACAGTTTGATTAAGAAGAAACAACCACATAGCTAGCTAAAACAATTAATTGTCTAATTACTAACACAATTCTATATTATTAGTCTTGTAATTGTTATAAAATACATCAAATACCATTATTTCAAATTTAATCTGGAACTACATTTTGTATATCAAGTTTTAAAAATGTTACCTATGACGTCACTTTTGTTGCGTCGATATCGTCGTGTGATAGACAATGCATGGTTCTGTTGTGCTGTTTTTGTGTGCTTCCCTCAGTTGTTTTACGTGTTCGTTTTTATTCTGTGGTTAGTCGACACTTCGGTGTTGACATGAATATCAGTAATATAGTAATATAGTAATTTTAAATTATTTTTTTTTTTTTATAAATTTACTGTTTGCAAAACCTTGCAAAAGTATGAACTATTCTAACTACTAAGGATTTTTATTATCCCAGGCATGGTTTAAACATTTTTATTTATAGTATCGTCGTTTCCTCAAGACCATACTCACAAATGGTGTCAAGGGAGAGCCGAAAATTCAGTCCCTGAAATGTTCATCTAGGAACAGTAATTGAACCAGGAACCTTTGTGTTAGTAGTCCGATTCACTAACCACTACACCACGGCACCCGTCCCAGGAATAGATGACATTAGCTGTATTTAGCACAACTTTCTAGAACTTTGGGTCGATCATTGATGCTCTTTTAGTTTATAGTTGTTTGGCTTTCTGACTATTTTGATCTGAGTGTCAATGATGAGTCTTATGCAGATGAAGCACTCATCTGTCGTATTAAATAATTAGCCTGGTAACTTTGATAACTGTTAGCATGTTGAAATGTAACATTGTATTGTTTATTTGTGTATTTTTCTGTCCTGAATATTCTTGCATTTAATTGTTCTGTAGTCCTGTCATATAATGTTGTCATTTAAGTGTATTTAACATTACAGCGCGAGGTTTGGCTAGCCACACAACCAGGTTCAACCAACCATTTGTACATAAAATGTCCTGTAACAAGTCAGAAAAAGGGCAGTTGTTATCTAATAGTTCGGTTCTGTGTGTGTTACATTGTCGTTTGGTTTTTTATTGCACTTTAGTGTTTCTGTTGTTAAGTCGTTGTATGTGATGTGTTTCCCTCGGTTTTAATTTGTTACCCGGAATTGTTTTCTCTCACTCGATTTATGACTTTTGAACAGTGGTATGCTACTGTTGCTCTTTTTCGAGAAAAAATAATGCCATTGCTCTTTGATTTGACAATACACAAGTACATGGTAAACAACGGCAATCCTTTACAGGAAAACATGAATATGAACTAAATATTAATAGGAAATTACATATTCTTCCATGTTATCATTACAATTTCATCATGAATCGGATGGCATTGTGTAAAATTACAAAACAGCACAATTTGGAATTAAAAAATCATATCATGAACTCCAAATTACTGAATGCTTGGGCCGATTTCAATTTCTTCACTAAGTTTGTTTTGTCTTGCATTAACTATTTTTTTTTTCAATACCTGAACTTTTCGAAGTTGTAAATCTGTTTTGAATATGTTGATTTGCAAAATAAAATTGAGAAAGGAAATGGGGAATGTCAAAGCGACAACAACCCGACCATAGAGAAGACAACAGCCGAAGGCCACCAATGGGTCTTCAATGTAGCGAGAATTCCCGCACCCATTGGTGTCCTTCACCTGGCCCCAAAAATATGTATACTAGTACAGTGATAATGGACGTCATACTAAACTCCGAATTATACACAAGAAACTAAAATAAAAAATCATACAAGACTAACAAAGGCCAGAGGCTCCTGACTTGGGACAGGCGCAAAATTGCGGCGGGGTTAAACATGTTTATGAGATCCCAACCCTCCCCTATAACTCTAGCCAATGTAGAAAAGTAAACGCATAAAAATACGCACATTAAAATTCAGTTCAAGAGAAGTCCGAGTCCGATGTCAAAAGATGTAACAAAAGAAAACAAATTAAATACATAAATAACAACAGACTACTAGCAGTTAACTGACATGCCAGCTCCAGACCTCAATTAAACTGATTGAAAGATTATGTCTTCATCATATGAATATCAGGCACAATCCCTCCCGTTAGGGGTTTAGTATCATACTATCATAAAATATATGAGAAGAACATAACCCGTGTCATGCCAATAACTGTTTTAAAAACAAAATAAATGTGTTTAGTTCCGATGCAAAGACCCTATAAGTGAATCAATATTAACGCCAAAATATGCAATCTTTAATGACCTGACAACAGTATCGTAACTATATCCCTTCTAAATAAGTCTGTTTAAAGGTTTTGTAAGCTTTTGTGGTGAATACTGGCATTTTTGTGCTTTGTAAAGAATATCACAATAAAAGATTTGATGTGAAATACCTGAACGTATCAGATGTCTGCATGTTGAGTTATATTTACGAATTATTTCCTTATACCGGTGATAAAATTTAGTAAATGTTTTGACCAGTTTGTGATATCGAAAACCCTGGTGTAATAATTTTTCAGTAATACATAAATTTCTCTCGCTAAAATCTAATATTTTGTTACAAACATGAGCGAATCATACAAGTTGAGATAGATAAACACCATATGATGGTGACAAGGGAACGTCACCATCTAAAAATGGATAATTAACGATAGGAAATGAAAAATCATCTCTTTTATCATAAATTGTTGTTTTAAGTTTCCCGTTAATGATATAGATATCAAGATCGAGGAAAGGACAGTGGACATTGTAAGTATTAGCTTTATTTAAAATAAGTTCAACAGGATAAATTTCATTAGTATATATAGTGAGTGAAGTCGTTATTATTGAGAGCCAATATATCATCCAAATATCTAAAAGTATTGTTGAATTTTTGTATCAAATGTTGTTTCGGTGGGTCTTTGCTAATCTTAGTCATAAATTGTAACTCATAACAATACAACAACAGTTCCGCAATAAGTGGTGCACAGTTAGACCCCATTGGAATTCCAATAACTTGACGATATACGGAATCTCCGAAGCGAACAAAAATGTTATCAAGTAAAAATTCAAGCGCATATATAGTATCAAAGCATGTCCAATTTACATAGTTCTTTTGTTTATTGCTACTAAAAAATGACCTAAAAGAGTTTGAACATGTGTACTCGCATTCTGACTTTAAATGCCCAGTTAATAAGGGATGTGATTTTTTTTTTAATATGAATATGAGGCAAAGTAGTATAAAGGGTAGAAAAATCACCAATATATGCATGCAATTAATCAAGCTAAGTACATGTACTTCCAACGAGTTTTTGACACTCCAAAAGTAATAAATTCCACTATTTTCAAAGGCCTTATTTGAACAATTTATTATCAGGTTTTTTATTGTACCAAGTGAACTAGTAAGTAAAACAGACAATTTAGTAGTGGAACAATGGCTTGAAGATGAAATAAATCTATTTTTGTAAGGTTTTTTGTGTAGCTTTGGAAGTCAGTACTTAGTTGGGACTTTCATTGTATTTGGTTCTGCTTGTAAAGAAGTAGCTAAACGTTTGTGTTTGTTACAGATGTCGTTTTCTGAAAATGAAGTCAGTTGGAATGTTGGTGAATTCGTGATTTCCTTTTGCAGAACCTCTATATAAAATTTACGTCAAACAATAATGATATCATTAGCAGCTTTATCAGCCGGGACAAAATCAAATTCCTTGGCTAGTTCTTTTAGTTTATGTTTGAAACGTGAAATATGGTTTTTATGGTTGTTGTTAAGAGTAAAATGTTCTTTAAAATGTTGTATTCGAATATCAACTATTTTCATTACTGAATTAAAAAAGAGTCCAAAGACTTTTGTCAGCTTTTTCCGGTTTAACCCATTTCAAACAGTAGGTATGGAGTGAGTCGTGGATGATATTACGACAATCAATCCAATTAATAATTGACGGGGGACGATATTTAGGTCCTTTACTGAGGAATGAATTTAACTCTCGGTCGTGAACGATGTTAAGGTCTCCTGTTATGACATGGGAAAGGGGCCATAGGTGTATTTGGAATTTCTGCAATTACACGACATAGGTGTATTTTCAGTGATATTTATATCTTTACACAATTGGCTATAATTAAACACATATTTCCGGGCAGATTTCTTGTAAATATAACAAATAAGAGGGAGTTCAGTATTATCAAAATATCCAGAAATTGTCGTTAAAAATACCGGCAATATTTACAAAATCAAAACCTTTATTGACATACTTTATTTTAATAAAATTGTTTTTTATGATCTTCAGGGCGGTCAATTTTTGGAAACAATTTAAAATAACAATATGCCATTATAATTTGAACAATTTCATACTTAGGACTGTAATATGAAATTGTGTTGCGATCCTCTAAAATTTAATTTAATTTATTTATAGGTAAAGAACAAAGCTTGGTTAACAGATAATGTCTGCCTTTTTTTTTTAAAAGAAATTAGGTCCGAAATATTTGTATATTTGGTCCGAAATTTTCTTTGATTGCGATTTGTTCTGCGTCCACGAGAACGATTTTTACGAACAGTTTTAGAAACTATATCCAAAATGTTAACAGAATCGGTTCTTGATATATTGCCAATTCCCATGATATTATCACTAAGACCGAGAGGGTAGACTGTCTGTAATTTTTTAATCCAATTTAATCCAACTATTTTCCGTGATCGTACAAACTTTGAATGAGATTCACCAGGCTGCTTATTTACTACTTCTAAAGGTTGAACTGTAAAATATTCAATAGGATGATTGTGCTTCTTAAGATGTTGATAAATGATACTTTTGAATTTATTGGGTCTTTTAAAACGACACAGGTGTTCTTGCGTGCGTATAGATAAATATCGCCAAGTTTCACCTACGTACTGAATACCGCATCACGGTTTGTTTCATGTGAGTAAATAAATAATACTGTTTGTTTTTCAAGTAATATCAGTTTCAAAATTTAAAGAAAATGTGCGACCATTAAACGTGGACCTTACCGTATTGTTGGTGGAAAGACGGGGACATGTAAGTCATTTTTTGGCATGACACTTATCGATAAAAGGGTAACCACGATTTTTATTGTTAATGCGATAGTAGTATTTTTAGAAATGCGATTTTGAAGATCGAGACGTGTAGATACCCTTTGAACGAGTTTAGTATTTAATATTTTTCCATTTCTAAGCTTCATATTTGTTTTTTGGTATGTAGATGTTATTAAAGGAGCAAAGACTGGCGTCCAGAATATGAACCAGCACACAGTAAATTGAATTGTGTAAAAATAAAAAAAAACTGTTCGGCTAAAGACGTCAAACGCTTTTTGTCATAAATTACCCGACAAATTTAAAAAAAGATAGGGTATATCAAGGTAGCGACTGACGTCTGACTAAATAGATGAATGGGGCTGAATATTAAAATACTGCTTTTGGTAAATAATCCTAAAGTAATGAACATAGAGAAGTTCTCGTTCGGACACACACTCCATAATCTAGTATAATATAATAGCATAAACCTTAAGCACGGGGAGTCACTCTATATTTACAATGTATTATTCTGGCGAAGAAAACTTGTTTAGAGGATTGGTGCCGTCCTCATTGTGTTGCAAGCTATCATAATTGGTGAGTATGAATCATTAAAGCATTGAACTGGATATATTTTCAATCAGATCTTTGATAACTATACGCATTTCATAGATTCAATAGGCTTATTCTGAGGTTTATGAAAAAAGTATCATTGAAATTCTACAAATTTATACCAAATTTTGTTTAGATAATCTTCTTTTTTTTCCAAAACCTCCGATAAAAAACGTATAAAAAACGTTAACCCCTTCCCCTTTAAAAATGCAGAACATAACACAAAAATACGAGTTCAAATGATAAAAACCAGATCAATATTTTACAACATGCTGTTGCTGTCAGTAATACGTATAACAAGAAAATATGGATTTAAATAGCTAACAAATATAGGTTTTATATGAATAGATTATAGAATTAAATAATCTGAATATAGGATTTTATTATTTATCAAAAAGATATAGGGTATATAAGGTATCAGGTAGAAAATATTCATTTGTATCATTAGTATTGAACGTTGATTATATTGCGTCATTTGAATATCATTTGTCATTCTATTTGCCACGAATGATAATTTATCAATTTAGAAGTATTCATCATCCTTGTTAGTCGCATCATTGCATCATACAACCTTGCTTGCTATGGCACAGGTCTCGAGTCAGAAGTGCTTATTATGTGATGAGAGTAATTGAGCGTATTATTGTTTTGAATGTCAGAATGCTTGATGTACGGACTGCCGAAGTAAGCACGGTAAGATCCCAGCGCTAAATAGACATACAGTCGTGGATATTAATACAATAAATATTTCAACTGTCAACCAAAAGTATCAGTGTATCGAAGATGAATAAGAGTTTCTGTTTTACTGCGTGCAGTGTAGTTATCTTATTTGCAGTCAATGTGTTACATCTACACATTATACACATCACGTCTCTGAAATTACCAACACTGTCCTATAGGAAAGAGAAAAAGTAAAAGAATTAGAATTGAACATGAACATTATTTCAAACTTACAAGAAAAGATCGAGGTCAAGTACAAAAATCAACAACTACATTCTAAAAGCTTACAATGCATTGAACAAATCGAATCTGTCAGCAAAGATCTTCGGGAATTTATAGAAACACAAAGGAGTGTCAAAGTTATTGAGATAGAGGACAACGAACAAAATGGTTGTAAAATCATAGATATGTGATAAGTTCGGTATTTTTGTTATTTTATTTGTTTTCGCCATATTTCAATAGATTTTCTATTATGCGGTTGTATTAACTTTTCTTAGTGCAGATTTTCCTGTTTGAAAAAGGAGGTATACATGTATTTATCACTTCTGAAGTTAATGGGTTGCCATTACTGGTCATTGAAGAGTCTCAGATTCCCAAATCGATAGTGGAATTTAACTCAATATAATCAAAGAAGTACGTGGTATGATTTCTAAATGAGACAGTTCCTCAACCAAGGAAATATCACTATGACTTAAAAACTTCTCTCAGTCCGTTGCACCTTTGTAAGTTAGATGTAAACTAAACATCACCTTTTAGTTTTATATCTTATATTTTTTAGAAGCTACCTCTATCTACGATGTAGTACAGTTTTCTTTGTCAAGACAATTCCTCATGTTACAGCTTATGTGAAGAGTGCCCGGTACAGAAGACGATAATAGAAGATTACCAAAGATCAGAGCAGTCGCTTCAAAGGTAAAACATGTCGATGATTGAAAATTAAACTGTAAATGTTTCCACTCGTTTGATGTTTTTGAGCTTTTGATTCTGCAATTTTTAGTGACATTCCTTTTTAAACTTTATTTGGTATTTTTGTTATTTTACTTTTAAAGATAACATTTTTGATTTAATTAATGTTTGATTTTAATATTGGTAGCAATATACAAGATGAAAAATGGTAATGATCTTTTACGTCAGTGTATGTCATTGTTGCGATTTCCTTCGTATCGTAGTATTGAAGATTCTCTTAATCTTTATTTCTATGAATTAAATTCAGGGATGATGTTACTTGATTTTTCCGTTGGTATGCACTGTAAAGCTAGTGAAACTGACAATTCAACATGCAAGAACACCAAACATGTCACGGTTTGCATCTGTTGCTATGCACCCTTCACACTATTTTTAAGTCCAAATCAGAACCATAGTAAAACTGTCCTCTTGCCTTTACTGAAAAGTTTTCTTTTTCTGTTTATTAGAGACCTAAAAAAGAAAAACAGTGAGCTAAAAAGCAAAACCGATGAGCTAGAAAGGATAACTGTTCAACTGAACAAGAAAAGAGACGAGGTGTTCAGATTCAAATGTTCGCTGTAAGTTAAGTATGACTATAAAAGAGGGGCGAAACATTCCATAGGGACACCAAAACTCCTGAATCGAAAACAAACCGACAACGCCGTGGCAAATAAAAAGACAGACAGACAATCAAAAGTACTCAAACACGACATAGAAAACTATTAACCATAAATACTGACTTCGAATGTCACGGGTCGCCTTCCCCATATTCCGCTTCTGAAATTAAATGGAACCTTCAACATGTTCAAAATTTCATATTTATGGTCCCAGTTGAAAAATAAGTGAACATGACTTTGAAAAAAGCAAGAGTTTTAAGCCAAAAGTAATAGACCAAAGTTGAGTAACATCTATTAAAAATTTTAATGTAATTATATATTAAGTCGACAAGAAATGAGCTTGTTCATTTAATTTACAGCCAACCTACAGACTTGCGTTGCCTCCTTAAATGCCTATTTACACAGTGGTTTCATTAAATTATTTGAAATCAATGTGATCGTTTCGTGATGAACGCTGAGCATATAACAAGATGAATGTAATGCTGTCCATCCAACTATTGAACTAAGTAAAATATATAACTTGTCGTTGACCTTCTAAAATAATGATAATAAAATTGAGAATGGAAATGGGGAATGTGTCAAAGAGACAACAACCCGACCATAGAAAAAATAACAGCAGAAGGTCACCAACAGGTCTTCAATGCAGCGATAAAATTGCACACCCGGAGGCGTCCTTCAGCTGGCCCCTAAACAAATATATACTAGTTCAGTGATAATGAACGCCTTACTAAACTCCAAATTGTACACAAAAAACTAAAATTAGAATAATACAAGACTTACAAAGGCCAGAGGCTCCTGACTTGTGACAGGCGCTAAAATACGGCGGGGTTGAACATGTTTATGAGATCTCAACCCTCCCCCTACCTCATGTCAGAAGATGTAACCAAAGAAAAAAAACAAAATTACAATAATACATAGATAACAACAGACTACTAGCAGTTAACTGACATGACAGCTCCAGACTTCAATTAAACTGATTGAAAGATTATGATTTTATCATATGAATATCAGGCACAATCCTTCCCGTTAGGGGTTTAGTATCATACCATCATAACATATATGAGAAGAACATAACCCATGTCTCGCCAACAACTGTTTTTTTTTAATAAATGTGATTAGTTCAGATGCAAAGATCCTATAAGTGAATCAATATTAACGCCAAAATATGCAATCTGCAATGACCTGACAACAGTATGTTAACTATATCCCTTCTAAATAAGTCTATTTAAAGGTTTTGTTAGTTTCTGGGGTTAATACTGACATTTTTGTGCTTTAAAGAATACTTGTCTAAAAAATTGGATGTGAAATACCTGAACGTATAAGAAGGTGCATGTTGAGCTTTAATAAATGTGTTTAGTTCCGATGCAAAGACCCTATAAGTGAATCAATATTAACGCAAAAATATGCAATCTTCAATGACCTGACAACAGTATCGTAATTATATCCCTTCTTGATAAGTCTATTTAAAGGTTTTGTTAGTTTCTGTGGTGAATACTGACATTTTTGTGCTTTATAAAGAATATTTCCATAAAAAATTGGATGTGAAATACCTGAATGTATAAGAAGTCTGCATGTTGAGCTGCTGATTCATATCGTTTCATTCTCCCGGATCTTTTTATGCTTACGCTTTGTAGAAAAATAAAAAATTTGATTAGCGGAATGCTACCATTATATTCCGCATGGTTAAAGTCACCTTCAAAGCAGAATTAATGAAACGCATGCATTAATGAAACGCATGCATTAATTCATTTTCAATACCTTGCAAGAGAACGCCATGTTTACAGCACTGTGGAAAAATTTCAAATGACGTAATGTAGCCTGTGACGTCAAGTAGGATTCGTCGTGATTCGGCGCGAATAGTAGTTCGTTTGTTATTTCGTCTAAAATTGTACTGATTGTTTTTTTTCCGATAAAAAGAACAATAGACCTTTTGTTTTTGAGACTGGCTCACCTGGTATTCTTTCTGTGATAAAGTCAGTATCAAAAACAAAAAGTCCTTTATTCTATACTTATGTATTCAGATCGTTGTGATAGTTTATATATTATTTTTACCGTAAGGTCAAATGAAGTTTTCATATCCACGATAAAAATAGCGACTATATCCTGAATGGCATATTTGTCAGCTTCGTTCTTGTTGTTTTGCTAAATCATATCAAAATACAAATTATATGTTCAAACTTCTTAAAAGGCGTGCAAGTTTAAATAATTTATGTATTAAGGTGGATTCAAGGATTCAGGTATTTATCAAGATTGATAAATAAAGGCAACAGAAGTAAAAGTCATAAATCGATTGAGAGAATACAAATCCGTGTTACAACATAAAACTGTGGAAAAAGCATCAAATATAAGTGGAAACAATGAAACAACAGAAATACAAATAAACTCATCATAGATACCAGGAATCAAATTTAATATTTAAGCCAGACGCGCGTTTCGTCTACAAAAGACTCATCAGTGACGCTCGAATCAAAAATGTTATCAAAAGCCAAATAAAGTACGAAGTTGAAGAGATTTGAGGACCAAAAATTCCTGATAGGTAGAAAAGCCTCATTTTTTCACAATTTAAAGTTTTGTTAACAGTCAATTTATTATTATAAACATATCAATGACAACTCAAGTCAACACAGAAGTGCTGACTATTGGGCTAGTGATAACCTTGGGGGAAAAGATCTCCACCAGCAGTTGCATCGACACAGACGCGCGTTTCGTCTACACAAGACTCATCAGTGACGCTCGAATCAAAAATGTTATAAAAGTCCAAAAAAAGTACGAAGTTGAATAGATTTGAGGACCAAAAATTCCTAGTTTTGCCAAATTCAGCTAAGGTAATCTTTTCCTGAGGTAGAAAAGCCTTATTTTACCAAAATTTAAAGTTTTGTTAACAGTTAATTTATAATTATAAACATATCAATGATAACTCAAGTCAACACAGAAGTGCTGACTACTGGTATGGTGATACCCTCGAGGACAAAAGTGGAACAAAAAACCAAATGTCAATGCAAAACACAAAGAATCGAACTGTAAGATATCAATTGCCATTTTCCTGACTTGGTACTGAACATTTTAAGAAAAACAAATGGTTGGTTGAACCTGGCTTTGTGGCAAGCCAAACCTCCCGCTTTCATGTCAATGTTAAACGGAACCATAGTTGAAAGGCTTCAAATCTGATTTGGTACTTGTGTAGCGTAATTCAGTCTCAATTATTTCAGCTGTTTCATTCCGTGTTATTATCTGGTATTTGTTTAGATACCGTTTCCGAGGATTTTATGTTGTATTTTTATGCTGTATCTAGGGGCATTATATATTTCGGTCTGAGCGTCCTTTCGTCCGTTCGCCCATCCGTCCGTCTATCCCGCTTCAGATTTTAAGTTTTTTGTTCAAGGTAGTTTTTGATAAAGTTCAATCAACTTAAAACTAGTACACATATTCCCTATTAAATGATCTTTCTAATATAAGTTCCATAACAGAGTTTTGACAAATTTATTAGTCACTTGAACATAGAAAACCATGGACACATCATTCCTTTAATAAACAAAAAAATTGTGTATAATGCTCAGTTAAACTTCACTACAAGTTTGTTTAGGAGTAGAATAACAAATATGAAAATTTGATTCTATAAAAAAAAAAACCACCTTTTTCATCAAATGAAAGTATAAAATTATGATATATTTTGGTTAGTTTCAAATCATTAGGACTTCTGTACTTGTACAACATACTTCGGAATAATTCTATCAAATTAGATAGAGATGTTTCCCTATTTTAGGTCTTTCAATAAATATTGGTGTAACTATATCTTTTGAAGTCATAACAAAAAAATAAAAGAGTAATATGGTATGATTGTCAATAAAATGCCTATGCACCAAAGTACAAATAAAGTGAATGTGGGGAAAATGTTTGCCCTTTAACAATGAGAACAACCCCTACTGTATAGTCGGCATTAACACGCCCGATTGATTTGCGAAAAATAACGGCCATTATAATTAATCACAAAACAAGTTATTTCGCCGCCAGTCAAAGACCAGATATACCTGTCACAGTCGTTAACATTAAACAAGCAGTAGTCTAAATAAAAAGAAAATGAAACACCAGTTATACATGTAGACCAAGCATTACACAAGAGATTATTAAGGTTTGACGATTTTATAAACAATTTTAGATAATACATAATTCGACTTTCCTATAATTAAGAGGTCTAGCTAGATTTAATAATCAATAATTCTCTACATAGAGTAAATGCCTGTGCTAAGACAATAACTTGACATTTGTTTTCCATTAGTTTGATGTGTTTGAGATTTTGATTTTGATTTGGTCGTTTCAATCGGTTTTTTTGTAATTTTTTAAAAGATTTGTTTGCATACCTCATTGTCGCAATATAAATCTTCGTTTTATCGATAATCAAAGCGAATTTGCTAGTTTACTAATATTACTTAAATGGACTCTTTATATGTCACGCTGTATACATCCTTATATTGATATTACTTAACATATTCAATCATAACATCAAATTGTTTTTATGTATATTAGAAGAAATAAGGTTTGGCTTATATATGTTTTTATTTCAGAGATGAACGTTGCCGTAGATGTGGCAGTTATTTCCCGGTTACTCTAATACTATGAATTCATTTTTGTTCGTGGGTACAAATTTTCGTGTATTAATGAAAACTTGCATATTCGTGGATATTTGATTTCGTGGTTTTTGCAAAGTCTGAATACAGTCCTTTGAACAATTTGTAATTCGTTAAACATTTATATTCGAGGTTCCCTTGTAACCACGAAATCCACTAAAATTAGAATCCAACGAATATTAATGAAACGAAGCTAGGTGTAAAGTGATACATATATTCACAATATAAATATATTATCTAGCATTGACAATTGTTTTTCATCAACAAACAGTAGAAACAGATTTACTCACTTGTAGTTGCCCCGAAAAGAAAAATTTTATCCAATTTTGAGCTTATAACAATGTATTTAACATCATAATCCAAGATTTTTCGAAAGGTTGAGCGCCACAAACATGTTTAACCGTTTAACCTTATCACATGGTTTACGTATCTACCCGAAGTAAGGAGTCGGAAACACAGCAATAAGTATCTGCAAGACAAGATCTACAAATAAGTTGAAAGGCTATAATCGTTAGTCGATTCATTATTGAATTCATTGCCATATGTAGATAATTTTCACAATTTTTTGCAATTTTGTCTTTTATCTTAAAAACAAGATCAACTTAAAAAAATATCTAAAAGAAACAAACTGGACCTGTCATAGAAATACAAATTTATCAGCAATACAAACACAACGAAAAGAGTTTGAGTCATAAAATATAATACTATACGTCAATTGTTAGATGCACTTTTACCTAGGTGAGCTACGCCACCCTTATGAGCCTTTTTAAAATTTCTTTAAATTGTTTAACATATTCTCGTGTTAGGACTTTAAAAATAACTCTTGAGTAAGCGGTTTGACAATCATTTAAACCGATACATAAAATTGCTTAAATCCATGTCCATGTCACATTGGCGGTAAATCCACATCTCTTGATTCTATATTAGGTTATAATATTACTGATACATTGCAAAAATTAAACATGTTGGATTGCATATTCGAACAAATACCATTCTCTTCAGTTTTAATTATTACTTACACTTCCACTCTCATTATAAGTCGAAAACTTTATAATACTTTTTTAAGTTAAATTTATTCAGATTGATCCACTTCATCTTTATTGAATGAATGGAAAAAAATAAACTTTGGACTGGGATTTTCTTTTTCAAGATAATAGCCCAAAAATGTGTAAAAATTGATGAAAAATGGGAAAATCATCATAATTTGGTACTTTCAAAGGGCGGTAACAAAAAAAAAAGAAGTGCACCACCATAAGATTGTTTCATCAACAATTATTTTTTATAGTTATATTAAGCCAAAACTCAGGTTTAAAAATGTTTTGCTCATCAGAGGTGTACATCCTTAACTCATTTTTTTTTTTGGTTTTTTTTGTGGAATTACAAAAAATAAATAAGATTAAAAAAAGGGGGATTATATCCAATAAAAAAGTGGGGAGATTCTATTTAATAATTATGATAATTATTTGTAGTTTTTTACACTTCACTAGTCGAGCTGGTTTGAACTGGTCAAAAGTACACAAATTTTAAGATTTTTGCTCACACTATTTTCCAATTTCTTTATTGGAAAAATATTTTCTGTGATATCAAATGAATTTAACACACATTTTTAATCAAATTTTCATATTTAATGAGTTTAAAATAATATAGTTATCATATTTTATCAGTGATTTTATTTCCGGTGGATGACATTTTTAACTTTAGTTTTCATAATGTTATTATGTAACAAATGTATTTTCATCTAAATGAATAAATGTCTTTTATTTACTGGGATGTATATTTTAGGCATTAAGTTTAATGCCTGCACATATTTTGCAGTATTTAAGACTAATGACTAACATCATTCAGGCATTAAACTTCCTGCCTATACGTTAGCTTATTGCCTAGGATTTTAAGCTTAATGCTTAATTTCACTTATTATCGCTAACATATATAAGTTTCTCTTTGAATTTACTATAAGTTTGGTTTTTCCTAAAATAAAAAACAAAAATAATAAAAAAATACGGTTAACCCAAGTGTCTTCAATGAGATTGATATACTTCCTTCGTTTCTTAAGAATAATATCAAATATACAATCAACTTTATTTGTCCTTTGTGGTAAAAATCATATGCTCAGAATATCACATATCGGTTATTATAGTAACTCACGAAGGAAAGTTAAAGATAAATGCCAGCAACATTTTTGTTAATCTTCCTCGCCTAAAATAGCAATCAGTACAAATAGAACGGAATGTAAAGTCTGTATAAGCAGTGCAAGGAATGCAAAACATTATGCAAGT
The DNA here is from genome assembly GCA_037788925.1 of Mytilus galloprovincialis. Classification (NCBI taxonomy): domain Eukaryota; kingdom Metazoa; phylum Mollusca; class Bivalvia; order Mytilida; family Mytilidae; genus Mytilus; species Mytilus galloprovincialis. The sequence continues at coordinate 49,624,692 of CM075333.1, forward strand.
GCAGAAGACTTGGATATACTCTGTTTTGTTTACGCATCGTTGAAAATATAAAGGATTTTAGTTCGACTGTATTACAAGTGAAAGCTTTAGCGCTATAAATCCAGGTTCAATCCACCATTTTCTACATTTGAATATGACTGTACCAAGTCAGGAATATGACAGTTGTTGTCCATTCGTTTGATGTGTTTTATAATATGAGTTCAGTTTTTTTGTGATTTTACTTTTTTGTAAACCTTCATATATAGAAGTATATACAGACTGTAATTGGCCACTTGAAGAAATAGATGTCTACCTATACAATTAACAAAATGGATAAATAAAGGAATTTACAATTGCAATAATCATAATTATAATAGTTACAATAGTACAAATACGAAGCTTTCATACTTATGATAATGATAGTAGTTATAAAAATAGTATATAGATAATAAAAATAAATACTGTTAGAACATGTAGAACATCAATAATATTTATGGTTACTATAATAGATAGTAGCTGATAAACTTATGATGACATACTGTTGTTCAATTCTACGTCAATTGATCTTTGGTTGAGAGCTGTATCCTTAGCTATTATACCACTTTTTTTTTTTATCTTTCTTATTGCGATTGACAGAGGCATCAACAAAACGTTTTGATTTCGTTTTCCTTGCCTTTTTATGTACCGTATTACTGATGTTGAAAACAATTCAAAGTATTGAATCAAATCAAATAAAATGAACATAAGATTTATATTTTGTTCCCATATTCTATAATAAACTTTGTTATCTTCAACATAATTTATAACTTCATGTTTACCTACTTGTTTATTGCGTTCTTGTTACCGAACACCTTAGTCATGTTATTATAAATGCAAAACCACGTGATCTGATCAATATATTGATTTCCCCGTTATGGCAGAGGTATCAACTAAGAAATGTTTCATGTGTGATCAAAATAATGGAGTACATTTCTGTTATGAATGTCAGCAGGCTTTATGTATGAAATGTTGTCAAAATCACGGTAAGATTCCAGCAATATGTAGCCATACAATAACAGATATTAGTACAATAGACCTGTCTATCGTCAACAAATATTCTCATTGTCCAACGCACGAGAAAGAGTTTCTGTTTTACTGCGTAAAATGCAGTGAATTTATTTGCAGTAAGTGTGTGACATCGATACACAATACACATCCTTTCTCAGAAATAACCGACATTGTGCTAAAAGATAGAGAAAAGGCAACAAAAGTTATTCAGAACTTGAAATCGAAAATAGAAGAAATTTCAAACCTGCAAGAAAAAGTTAAAGAAAATCACCTGATACAACTTCATAAAAAGAGTAAAGAATGTGTTGAGCTGATCGAATCTGTCTGTAAAGAACTACAGTCGTATATAGAATCAAAAAGAGATAATAAAACAATTGAGATAGAGGACAACGAAAACAACGAGCAACGCAACTTCGTGGCATTTCTTGCGAACACAGATATGGTTCATAAACGATACACACATATGCTATCAGAACTTGAGAATCTTATGTCAGAGAAACATGATGTCACATTTCACTCGTGCTATAGATCAATACAAAGTGAAATTCAGGAATTAGTTGAAATACCTAACGAACCGCGTTTAGCAGAGGTTCCAAGTTTTACCAAACAACTTCTGCATGAAGAGGTTATAGAATATATGAAATCAAAGATTGAAACAAGGTAAATAGAAGTTTCTGTATAAGATAATGATTTTTAATCAGCGGTGCACTGGATTGTTATGAGAAATGATTCTGTACACACAAAATAGAGAATATACCTGAAATAGTGTACATATAAAACCAATATTAGAAATGGTTCACCTTTATTTATAAAAATAAAACCAAGTAGCTTGTTCTATTCTCTCTAATCCGATGACATATCACTCACACATGCATACCATATCAAAATATTTATTAGAATAAAAATCTTTGAAAATTACATAAAAAAAGCCCCCGAAAAATAAAAACCCATCATCTATTAGTATACTGGAATCATACAACATATTTTATCACACTTTTATAAGATTTTTACTTGTCATGAAGTTTTGCGTGTTGCACCATGATTAAAATTTTAAAATTGATCGTTCCATTGTCTAAGTTTAGGAATTCACAGGTGGCAATATGGATTTTATTAGGATAAAATTGAGAATGGAAATGGGGAATGTGTAAAAGTGACAACAACCCGACCATAGAGAAAAACAACAGCCGAAGTCCGCCAATGGGTCTTTAATGCAGCTAGAAACTCCTGCACCCGGATAAGTCCTTCAGTTGGCCCCTAAACAAATAGGTTACTAGTTCAGTGATAATGGACGTCATACTAAACTCAGAAATTTACAGGAGAAACTTAAATTAAAAATCATACAAGACTACCAAAAGCCAGAGGCTCCTGACTTGAGACAGGTGCAAAAATTTCGGCGGGGTTGAACATGTTTTTTGAGATCTGAACCCTCTTCCTATACCTCAGCCATGTATATAAATAAACCGAATACACAACAATACGCATTGTAAAACTCAGTCTAAGAGACGTTAGAGTCCGATGTCAGAAAAGTTAACAAAGGAAATTAATCAAAATGACAATAATACAAATAACGAAGGACTGCTAGCAGTTGTACACTTATTTCTTGCAATGTACCTCTTGTATGCATTGTACTGTTTCCTAGTTCAGGGTTTTCTCTTGTTCTTTTTTTATAAAACGATTATCAGTTTTTCTCAGTTTGCATAATGCAAGGGGTTTTGAATTTTATTTTGCCAATAACATTACTAAAGAGACATTCATGGTTAAAATGCTCCCTTGGTGCAGATAAAAATGTTACTGTGAGTAATATAAAACAACCACCGTTTTTATCATTTACTTGCTGAAGTTTTGTTTGTATGCATTTTTTATACTTTCACCAATAATTTCAAAGTATGTAATAATCTGCAAGTTTATTGATGTCATACAATCACCTGAAATTGATGATTGGTTAATATAATGGATCGAGAAATATCAAATTAGTCAGCAGAAAGAGATAAGGATAAAATTATAATTACATGAATAAATACAAAAACTACCATTCGGTTTAACACTTTTTTCAGTACATGTAAACAATGCCGTGTGCAGAAGAATACAATAAAAGATTTGCAGTTAGAAAACAAAAGATACAAGAACAACATTGACAGGTATATAAAATATAAAAAAGTAAAGTAAAGAGATTTCGTCGCTGTATCAAAATGTCTTTAACCGTTGTGTACAGTGTAATAGTCACAAAATGAGTCCACGCTGCTATAGGCAAATACTGAACAAAATTAAATAATGTCAGAAAACATCAAATCAATCAACGATATTACACATGACTTCAAACTCTAACTTATACACAATGTTTTCTACGCAGCTTGTCTCGAATGTTTTGCATTCACAGTTTCATTGTGTTGCAATAGTAATCAAATTATCAACGTGCTTCTATATACATTATTACTGTCAAAAGATAATGACATAAAATAAAACCAAGTATGAGAGCTTTTTATCAAATTAGTAGTATACTCCAGTTTCACTCTGACAAAGAATAATGTAAAATTGAAATGACGAGATAGAATGATCATCGATGATTGATCCTAATAATAAATATGAAAGTTGTGTGGTAGAAATAATGGTAAATATTATATGAATATCTCTTATAAAAAAATTTGTCTAATCACAACTGTAGTAAACTATTGCACTATACACATAATAACACCATCCTTATTAATATGAACACTTTCTGGGATCACATTTCAAAGGAGTTTTGTTTCCCAGGTGTTATTGTTTTGCTTTACTTATAAAAAACATACGTAAAACCTGAAAGTATGCATATCGAACTAAAAATAGATCACTACAAAATGCACTAACATTAATGGGAAACTAAGGTGCAAGGACATTTGAAATGTTATGGTCACTATACAAATAAAAGGAAGTCGAAGAAAGGGGCATTCCAATTCGCGAAAAGTGGATAGACACACAATTTCAATAGTTGATCACATGCAACAAATAACTTATTGTTTGTTAAACCACTTCTTGTTAACCAAGTGAAATGTCAAATTTGTATTTCAATTGTTAGAACAATCAGAGAGAAAGACAACGAAAACCGAAGATTGACAAGAGAAAATCAATGTTGGAAGGACGAAAAAAAATTAATGGAAGAAAAGTACGTATAAAAAAGTAGTAAGTCTTGGGCACAGCATTTAGTACATAAGTAAAACTAATTAAATGAGATCTGTTCAGTCTGTTTCTTTGTTTTCTTTTGTAATGAATACTCTTTTGCATGTTAATTAATACAACACCATGTAAAATCTATACTTCATTATTTACATGTGAAATCCACAAAAAATTATACCCTAGGAATAATAATATTTCACAGTATTGGAAAATGTACTTGATTTCCAAAGCTAACCCGCTGCGTAAAACATATAAAGTAGAATAAGAGGGAAAGAAAACGTCAAGGTAGTGTCATTCAATAAAAAGTACCAAGTAAATGACATGAAAAGTATCAAATAGGAACTACACCAACTTTTTTTTTAGATGTGTCTAAGATGAATTTGTAGTCATGTGTATTTTACATTTCATTTGACTCCGTAAATATGAAATCAAAATGTACTTTTCGATATTGTCTAATTTTACACAATTTGTGTTTATCGAAAAGACGTAGATGTGTAGATGACCGGTAACACTGTTCTAATTATCAAATTTGATAATTACTAATGCGAAATACTAATTTGAAAACATATAAGGATGTCAATTTTTCATCAAACTTGTCAAAATGAAAGAGAATATAGCGGTAACGTTTGCTTAGTTTAGAATAAAGGAATTGTTAGTAGTATGAATTTTAAGAATGGATAATGGTATTATTATTTTCAAAGATAAATTTTCCATTTAGAAATATAGACTCGTCATAAATAACTATGTGTAAACCCACTTTTACATTGTAAATGTATATCAATAATCCACAGAAATGAAAACATATACAATTTATTGAATGTACTAAATGATTTTTTTCATGCTATTTTTTTATATATATAAAAGAACAATTGAGTACAAGCATACGAACTTAGCCAGGTAAACATATTTCAAATAAGTTGCCTTGTTGTACGGACTGAAAATGTCGGTATTAGAACAAAATGTTGAAAGGCAATAACGGAACTCAACCAATTCATGCGTCGATTAAAGCTCTTATCTACGTCCCAACATTTAACTTATGGATACCACGTGACATCCTGCATTTTCCTGTTACAAAGTATGCTGGTGTCGTGCAATGAATGGTTGAACAATTGTAGACACAATTTCGCTAAGTTAGTTCGACTTTCGTTGATTAAGTTAAAGCATGTATGTCCTGAATGTGTGATCATACTCAAAGCATTACTTCGACTACACCAAAGCGACCACTGTGATGCACACATACACACATGCATCAGTATTACTTTTATTTTGACGTCTGTAACTCTAATTCTGCTATCATTGATACTCAAAAGAACTGTTGACTGATCACTCAATCCTTAAATTAGACGTTGTATGGTTGTAAAAATACGATGAAGCTAGAAACTTTTGTTCAACACATTACATTAAGAAGGAGCAAAATTCATGAAACAACTTAAAAATAGAAACAAAATCTAAAAAAAGGACCCGACATAACAAATGTTAAACGATTCAAATGACTTATTTACAAAAAGAAAACACGAATAAACAAAATACGAAAACGGCAACCAACAACAACCAATTTAAAACAGGCTCGTGACCTGGGACAGCAACACGTAGTTATCATGTCAAAGCATGTCTACGGGTGCCCTACACTCCCATAATCTGGAACATGTATGAAACAGCACACTATAAGAACTACATACAATGTATATCGATCTTTTAAAAAAAGATTGACTTATCAGATGGAAACAAAGAACACACAAACAAACAGATAACAAAGTACATATATTAGAGAACTTGCAGTTACTGGAAGCTAGTCCAGGTCTATACATAAAATAATCATGTATCTAAGACAACACATCGATCAGCCGCCATTCAATTGTTTTTGTGTAAAGACATCATAAACAATCACAGAAAAAGTTATGTTGTGCAAACCCAAAATACATCAATCGACAAAATAAAGGACCGTGACAAGTTTTCAGAATTCAAGTGCAATTGCCAAACATCGAGTCCGATGGCGTTGATTTATCTCTGCTCTTACTACTATACCCCTAGATCGTAACCCAGCTTATCTTGGCCTATTTTGAACAGTTTGGGAGAATATTCATGAACTATGCCTTCGAGTTATTCGTCAGGAAAGAGAGTAAGAGGTAAACGCCGTTTTACACTGATGAACCTTATTCATCGGTCTTGACGTGACGTAGTTTATATTGGGCCTCCAATAGTGGTTTGTCATCAATAAAAAAGGTAACAATCAGTCTTAAATTACTCATTTGACATCCGTATTTGGCACACTAGTTCCATATTAACGAAGTATTCCGGTTGTTCAAATTCCACATTCTACATGTGTTTGATTTTACCTTCCGAACTGTTTGAATTTGACCACTTTTGATACGTTACAGAGAGAAACACAGTTATAACCTTTAAATTGAATGCTTACATGCAACAAGTTTAACCAATCTAAATAAATATGGAGTACTTCGTATGGAGTACTATCATAGCACGAATTAAGTTAACATATAACAATAATTGTTGATCTAGTCTTGGGTAATTTAATCAGAGTAAATAAACTTATTCTTCATTTGCAACACTGTAATTAAATTTTTGAATAATGTTTTTATTGGTACAAATATTGATTTCGCTATCAATAAATTAAAACCCTACTTCGTAAATTGCTTTCGTAGAAGCTAGGCCGTTATTTTCTCAATTGAATTGTAACATATTTTTCATGTTGGGCCTTTAATAGCCGACCAAACGGTAAGGGATTTTCATTGTTGAAAGTCGTATTGTTGTCTATTATTGATTAAATATAGAATGAAATTTATAGTATCACTCAGTGTTGCGAAGAAAATACTAATTGAGTATGTATTTATCTGCATTACTCCAACATAACCAATTTATCATAATTAACTGTTCTTTTTTCTAATATTAATTAGCGCGACATTATTAAGCATGGTAAAACAGGCAAAGGTAACATTATTCATAAATTAAATCTGATGTTGAATACCCATGCTGAAAAAATCCTGTCTGGAAATGTTCCAAATTTTATATACAATTTTTGCTTATTGAATCTTTAAAACATCATAAAGCAACTAATGAGAACAGGTATTTGTTACCTAATATTTTCAGGATGGCATGAATATCGTATAAATCTCACAAACATGCTACGCAATAATTTTCAATTTGACGTTGGCGAAGTTATGCAACATTGTTACCGTTACAGCATTTGATATTGATTTCTGTTTTTGTTACTGTCGAACATTAATTTGCAGGACTGGAGAAAAATTATACGTAAAAGATTTAGAAAAAGAAAAGCTGCTTCGGGACATGAAAAAGTATGTATTCTATAGAAATATCAACTAAAAAATGGTGTTTTGAAAGCTCAGATTTTTTTTACTGCAATAAAATGTAGTATTTATTTCCTACAACTGTCAAATTCATGGGAATATATCTTTTTAACCCTTTTTCCTATGACATTGGTTGGTCTTAATACACATAAAAGGCACAATGAGGCCTTCATGTTTGTGTGTTTTGATAGTATAGACATGGAAATGTTTTTTGTAACATCATATTCGGTTCTTGTGATGAAATAATTCATTTGATGTAATATAGCAAAATTAGTAGTGTAAACTTTAATAGAAATTCGCATTAATAAAGTCAGAGTTAAAATGAAAAAGCGGTTGTAGCCACATGCATTGCTGTTTTTGACAAGTCAAAAATCAAAGCAGTATTGGTTTACTGGTATTCAAATCTCTCAAATCCAGTAACTCACAAACACACACAAGGAATAAACCTGTATTAAGTAACAGGGTACCCACTTCCTGTTATGCATCTGATAACAGTAATTTTAGACAACACATAAAAGTCAATATGATACATAATAGCCTCATAACTTGTGAGTTTGGACATATACCCATTATTGATTGTTACACTTCTGTACAGCTGGTTTAAGTTGTTCTTCCTTATATCATAACCCTGATGGAATAGTCTTTTAATCAAGAAAACACAACTTAGAATACAATCTTCAGTATGATTAGAGGATGCAGGTACGTAACATACCAATTTAGTTTTTATTATACAAAAGATGAATCTGAACATCCAAACATCTGAAATTAACACCAAATGTTAGACATGATTGAAAAAACAATAACAACGTCAACTGACAAATTTTATAATTACAGTTAATGACATATATACATACTTGTCCCCGGCTTAGTATATATCTAGGATTTTGATTGGTTAACGCACGTCGTTACAAAACCCATAGCCCCTGGGTGTTGCTAACCCATATCCCCGGACGTTGCTAACCATTATCCCGGGGAACTTCACGCAACTTTTCCTTAGTTCCATGATTGCTCCTTGTGAAATATTAAATTCTGTAGATTATCCATGATGGTTGTAATTAAATATTTAATTCATTAACGAGTTTGTCCTATTATGCTGATCATGTACACTCATTTCATTAAATGCATCACTTGACTGCCACATTTTCAAGGAATGGGACTAGTGACCTAGCTATGTAAATTACCCACGTTGACGTCACACCATCTATGGCGTAACGCTCACAACATTGAGCGCCAAATTTGACTCAATCCAGTTTCTCTGTCTCCGTATTAAAAACGCACAATTTATTTAACCTGACAAAAAACAGCGGCATGAACCGGAAGAATATTTATTCTGTTATTATTTCCATTGGTAGAGAACTAGACGAGAAAGAAAAGGAGCTGAAAAAACTGTCACAAAAGATAAAATCTTCAAAGGAAGAAAATATGAAATTATCGTAAGTTAAGTATTACATAAAATGTAACTTCATGAATACAGAGCTGTTTCTATCATCTTTTCATGTCTACATTACTTACATGTATAAAAAATTATGTATTCAAGGATAGGTTGATCAAAAATGTTATTCGAAAACTAATTCACACATAAAAAAAATAAATTAAACAAATTAAATGCCCCACAAAAAAATATTATAGAATATATTGAACTCCAACTTAAGGGGATTTAAGTTAAAGTTGAATACCATTTCCATCAACTGCTTGGTATCATCAATTAGTTGATATATTGTTATATTGAGGTAAAATTAATTTAAAATGATACTGATAACGAACAACTACATTTTGAAGGCAGACTCTGGATTCATCATTGTAACTGCGTTTTGATTTTTCTAAAACTATTATAGTTATAATCATTATAATGTCCTTGTAATTATCTAACTTATGTAATATTATAATATTTATTATGCATGAAGTATGGGTGTGTGTTGAAGTTCGTTTTATTTTTAAAGTAGAAAGGTTAATCATTTTTTTTTACATTTTCTACAAGACAAATACATATTACTAGTTATAAGCATAACATGTTCTGGTGAAAAAGTTTCCAATGTAAATTTTGACAACATGCAATAGTATTTGTTTTCATAAAATGTGCATGTAGAACAGTTTCCATTCAAACCAAGTTGATTATCACAAAATAATTGATTGAAAAATGTTAATTTTATAGAATTATCGTTCTTTTTTATAGATATGTATTTGTAAATATAAGAATAAGAAGACATGGTATGATTGCCAATTCAATAAGACTCCTAATTACACAAAAATTAACATATAAAGATGACCGAACGACCTTTAACAATAAGTAAACATTAATCGCATTGTCGACTACAAAATGCCCGAAATGACAAAAGTAAAACCATTTAAACGAACAAACAAAAGGTATCATTTATGTACAAAATGATGAACGTAAAACAAAACTGATATAAAGCGAGTTAGCATTAAATCTATGTCCTTTAGTTTCGTACTTGATCTGTCCTTTTGACGTCTTCGACTAACACTCGATGAATCTTTTGTAGACGTCTAGCGTACACAAATGTAAGCTTGGCATCTTTGTTGAGTTTTTTTTATAACTGTAGCGTGCATATGGTCGAATTAATTTTGTTTGATATATGTCACTTGTAGCGTGATTAAAAGTAAAATCTCTTGATAACACAGTATACTTACATGCTGTTTTAGTAGCATGGCCTAATGGCACTGATTTAAAAAGGTAATAAAGGACAATACTGCTTGCAAATAAAGTTTGACAACAACATATTTTATTATATACTATGTATACAACAATGAACACCAACAGAGTGTTTTGAATATCTTATACCTCCCTTTTATAGTGTTAAGCTTAATGTAAGCATCAGCGTAAAATCGACGGACGGAAGTAGTAAAATATTTTAGGTTAATTCAAAGTCCTATTTGTATAATCAAATACAGGGACAAACTTACATAGGCAATTGTATAAATCCTGGTCGTTGTTTGTAAAAGATTGCGCTGGTTACGCTCCGGTTTAAATAACTACAGGTTTTGTAAATTTTTCCCTTACATATGTTAAAATGTATCCGAGTCTTATTCCCATACATATTGACATTGGGAAAATGAGACCTTCAGGAAGTTATGATTGAAAAGGATATAATCAGATTGTAAATTACAAGTAATGAACATAGTTTAAAATATGTTATAAACACGTATGATCACATATGGACAAGACTGTTTAGTTAATAGTATTAATGAAAAGAACATCTGGTTTATTGTATGATTAAATCAAGCATGTAAAAAAGGGAAAAGCAGAAAACCATCATATAAAAAGGACGTAGCTACGACTAACAAAAAAGGGAGTTTCAGATTTTTAGTTATCAAGATTTAAAACCAATAAAAGAGTACGTTTCTTATTTTGTCCAAATATATTTTCATTGAAAAGTTACCATAGATACAGTACAGAACAAGGCGTTTAAAAAATAAAACCCATTTCAGATATAACAAATTGATATGGCAATACAGAAGGCACAATCTTTCCATTTTTGTAAATTGCTTAATTGTCCCTGTTTTAATGGAAAATGGACTTTGTTATATTACAGTTCGTTTCTGTGTATGTTACATTTTAATGTTGTGTTTCTGTTGTGTCGTAGTTCTCCTCTTATATTTGATGCGTTTCCCTCGGTTTTAGTTTGTAGCCCGGATTTGTTTGTTTTTTCTCAATTGATTTATGAATTTCGAACAGCGGTATACTACTGTTTCCTTTTTTTTTACATCAATTAAAAATTTATAACATTGATAAATTATGTGCACATGACTTTTGGCAATGGAAATATCCATTATAAATGCATAAATTGTGCAGATTTCTTTATTTTCTAGAACACGCTGCATACCATTACTTGATTGTGACTGCAATAATACAAATATATTAATAATGATGTCACAAAATAAACTTACTCTTTATCTTTTCTATATATTTTTTCGTCTATTTCATTTAGAACACCAGGTGCTTAAATATTAAGCTTGCGATGGTGTCCCACTCAGAGTTAACTTCTATAATGTGAAATGCAATATTATGAAGAAAAAAAGATTTCGTAAAATGAAAAAACATTTTTTTTATCAAGCAGCAACATTTAATATTCAAAGCGCTATGCAAGATTCTTATATGCATCCAATTTTTTCTGGATAGTTGCACGCTAGCTTTTCCTAGCGAAATATTGCGTTTTTCTTTCGGTTTGTAAAGATTTTGTTAACATTTAATTTTTAATATTTACTAAAACGTGTGTTAAAATAAAATTCTGACGGCAAATTATATTATAAAACTTTACGTCAAACTGACAGATTTTGATTGGTGTATACGAGTGGGATAATTTTCTCTATCCCATTGCTCACTCAGGAAACAATTTTTGTACTGTCACCCTCTCGTGCAGACAATCGGTCATTTAAAGGACAACGAATGGAATTGACATCAACAATTAAACAGAAAAGGCTCAAGTTCTGCATTTTGGCCTCTGAACTTTTTGATAGATTGTCAAGAATTTTTGCTTACCTTTTGATTTTTTTTTTAATTTCTGAATCTTTGACGTCGTTAGTACTTTAAATCGTAGTTGATTTACTTCATATTACCTTTTAAACAAGACAATAAAAACAGAACTTTCAGTATAGCAAGTTAAACTACACGTAGCTAAGATTTTGATATTATAGAGTGTTACCCCTCGAAACAGGATTATCAACCTTGGCTTCATCTCGTTTGACAATCTTTTCTCGAAATAGAAATCAGCTCAATCACAACTTTCAGCTATTTTTTTATTTATATAATATTATCACATTATTGTTTTGATTAATCCACACTTAAATAAAGTTTGGGATGTGTTGCTATTTATGGGCACATGTATATACATATATATTAAAATTAACTTACTAGTATTAACTAATTAACTGAACTAATTATTTTTCCTTTAGGAGTAGTTCAATGCAACCAATAAGTAAAAAGTAAAATCACAAAAATACTGAACTTAGAGGAAGATCAATTGGGAAAGTCCATAATCACATGGCAAAATCAAATAACAAAACGCATCAAAAACGAATGGACAAAAACTGTCATATTCCTGACTTGGTACAGGCATTTTCAAATGTAGAAAATGGTGGATTAAACCTGGTTCTATAGCGCTAACCCTCTCACTTTAATGACAGTCTCATCAATTTCCGATATTTTTACATTGATGCGTTAAATAAACAGACACAATAAATATAATAGTCAAAATATGGGTACATCAGTCATCATCATTTAACAATTTTAAAAGGAACAATTTAACAGAACACAAAAACATCTACTATCTACGAACACATTTATTGATTTGAGTGTCTGACGTCAGAAAATTTTATACGTCACATAAATTTGTCGTTCAATGTGCGTACAAACAATTTTAAAATTTTCATGGGAATGTTAGCATACAGGGTTAAAAAATCAAAAGTATGTAAGAATAAATTTAAGAAATAGACCGAGATTTAAACTAGTTCAAAAGTTATATATAGAATTTATAAGAATCCAAAAATAGTTAATTCCACTACGCGATTGAATGATTTTGACGTTTGTGGTTCAACGTATATTGTAATTCATAATAGAAATATATCATAATGACATATCATAGAACAATATAATACTGACGGGATCTTTTAAAGTACAGAGTCACGTTATAAGAACAAAAGAAATACAAAAAGTCGCAAATACAAAAAATATAAAACGACACCACTGTAAGTTTGCAGATGTTTGTCTTATGTTGTAAATAGTGTTCCTACGTGTATCAAAAACTAAACTGTTTAGAAAATGATTTGAATTAGCCTAAATATTTTCACTTTGTATTTAGAAGTAAACGCGTTTGAGAAATTTAATTGTGTAATAATAATTATTCAGTTCGGTTTGTCAAATATATAAATTATTCTTAATATGAAATTCTTCTAAGATATATTTACCAAATTTTTTGTGTTATTTTCCAATAAGCTTTTGTTCTAAGTTTTAGTTCTTTATTTGAATTAAGGGTAGGTTTTTATTCAAACCATGTTAGTTCATATATATATATATATATTTGGTTCGTTCTTTGTGACTTGAAGTGACTGACTGTTGATAAAATACCTCATTTCAATGTCCAATATAGTCCACAAATAGAGCTTTGCCGCATCGAGTTTAAAACATTTAACTGATCATTTCAGGATATCTAAGACAAACATTAAACAAACACATTTTAACATAATTATTGAAATTTACTTATTACCTTTAAGATATGATTTTGTCTTTAAGGAGAAGTCCAATGCAACCATGTTGGGAACGGACACATATGTAAGTTTGCAGATACCTTTATTATGATAAAAGTTATCTTGAACGTGAAAGGAAAAATAATATTGTAGAGTAATAACTTCAATTTTGAATTGGAAGTAAGAACAGTTGACAAATTTAATTTTGTAATAAAATTGAGAATGGAAATGTGGAATGTGTCAAAGACACAACAACCCGACCATAGAGCAGACAACAGCTGAAGGCAACCGATATGTCTTCAATGGAGCGAGATACTCCCGCACTCGGAGGAGTCCTCCAGCTGGCCCCTAAACAAATATGTTTACTAGGGCAGTGATAATGAACGTCATACTAATCTCCGAATTATACACAAGAAGCTAAAATTAAAAATCATACTAGACTAACAAAGGCCAGAAGCTCCTGACTTGGGACAGGCGCAAAACAGCGGCGGGGTTAAACATGTTTTTTGAGATCTCATAGAATGTTTCAGTTTCGGATTGTTACACAAATAAATCTCTAATGTACAACTCATCTGAGATAAAAAAAAAAAAAAAAAAAAAAGTAATCCAGCAGTCTTTAGTTTACTTTGGTTACTTTTCTTTAACTAAGGATTGCTTCTAATTCAAACCACACGAGTTTGTCTTTAGATATGTTCTTTGGTTGTGATATATGACTTGAAGTGTTTTACCAACTGTTGAAAAAAATCTAACTTCAATGACTAATTAGTTATCAAGGGTACCAGGATTATAATTTAGTACGCGAGACGCGCGTTTCGTCTATATAAGACTCATCAGTGACGTACGCTTATCTCAAAATATTTATAAAGCAAAACAAGTACAAAGTTGAAGAGCATTGAGGATTCACAATTCTAAAAAGTTGTGCCAAATACGGCTACGGTAATCTATGTCTGGGGTAAGAAAATCCTCAGTCTTTCGAAAAGTTCCAAGTTTTGTAAACAGGAAATTTATAAAAATGACTACATAATTGATATTCATGTCAACACCGAAGAGTTGACTACTGGGCTAGTGATACCCTTTGGGACGAAACGCCCAGCAGCATCGATCCAATGGTGTAAATAGTTTTCAAAGGTACCAGGATTATAATTAAGTACACCAGACGCGCGTTTCGTCTATATAATATTGTTCACAAACAAAGATTGGCCGCATCGAGTACAAAACCATCCGATTGATCAGTTTAGTAAATCTAAGACAAAAATGAAGTAAAAAAAATAGCTAAGTGCATGTTTATGAAAAATTATAGAAGATGTGATTTTGTGTTTGTACCGTATTAGTGCACTTGAAAACATATTTAAATATCTACCCTTTGTTTAATGTATTACGTTCGTATTTTGTTTATTCTTATTTACGTAATTTTCGTAATGGACAAATTGCAAATTAATCATATATTTTCATCCTCATATCAATATTCATTATAAAAATAGTATAGTGAAATTGGGAATACTTCTTAAACCTCAGTAGTCTTTTATGATTTAATAAAATTTGAAGTCATATAGGATTCTGAATGTATACACTAAATTTAGTTAAGTCTAAATATACAGTCATGCAGTTTTGATTATGAAATTATATTATTTCAGTGCCCAAGACCATTACTGTGGAAAATGTGGCCATAAGTTAGATGTTTTTGTTTCACTGTGGATTAAACAATCTGTTACTTAGAACAATGTACTAGTAAAAGGTTAAGCTAGCTTAAGAACCAGGTTTTATCCACCATTTTCTTAATAAGAAGTAACCTGTAGCATGGCAGACATATGACAGCTTTTTTTTTTAGCATTTGTTTGATTTTTTATAGCTTTTTATATGATAATAAAAAAATTATATGAATAATTTACACTTAAACAACTTACCATTACCCTTTGCGATGTTGCTGTGTATATTGTTTTAGCCTTCAGCACACCCTCATATATATGTTTTATATATTGATATATGTTGTTTATTGTTGTTTGCTCTGGTTTTGTGCGTAAAACCACATGTATGTTTTTTAAATATCTGTGTTGTGTTTTTATGAATTATTTACACTAGAAAACCAACTTTTTACTTTTAATTTATGTTATATTGTATCTTAAGACACACCCTAGTTTTGCCAAAATTTATAAATACTGCTGTCAAAATACGAATTTCCTTGATTTTATTTTCTAGTTTTGTTGTTTTTATTTTTATTTTTATTTTGCTTTTGTTTCTTATTAATTTATTTTTTTATTCTATCTTTTCTTCCTCTCTGAAATAAAGTTCTCTCTTTATCGACCAATATGGAAAATTGAATACAAAATAAAACAGTGTATATGTTTATTTTTAATTTAGAATTACAAAAAATACTAACTTGTTTCTACCTCAATATACAGTCTATCATTGAATGAGGCCTTGGATAAGGTATCTGTACTTTCTGTATCCAACTAACAAATGTGAAATATTTCAATTAAGTATGTATTATTTAAAAGAATTATATATAGTTGTTGAGGACGAGTATGCTACAGCTGAATTAGTGAACTCTGATATAGAAAAAAATCACCTATGGTCTCAACAGTGGCTTGTTAATTTTAATCCAAGAAAAACTGAAACCATGACCATATCTAGCTATGCAGTAAGGGCTTTTGTTTCTTATTAATTTATTATTTTTCTTCCCTCTTTTCTTCCTCTCTGAAATAAAGTTCTCTCTTTATCGACCAATATGGAAAATTGAATACAAAATAAAACAGTGTATATGTTTTTTTTTTAATTAAGAATTACAAAAATTACTAACTTGTTTCTACCTCAATATACAGTCTATCATTGAATGAGGCCTTGGATAAGGTATCTGTACTTTCTGTATCCAACTAACAAATGTGAAATATTTCAATTAAGTATGTATTATTTAAAAGAATTATATATAGTTGTTGAGGACGAGTATGCTACAGCTGAATTAATGAACTCTGATATAGAAAAAATCACCTATGGTCTCAACAGTGGCCTGTTAATTTTAATCCAGGAAAAACTGAAACCATGACCATATCTAGCTATGCAGTAAGGGCTTTGCTCATTATTGAAGCCATACAGTGACATATAATAGTTTCAATTTCTGTGTTATTTGGTCTCATGTGAAAAGTTGTCTCATTGGCAGTAATATCACATCTTCATTTATAAATACCCTAATATGTCCTGTCTTGGTGGATGTTAAAAATTCAATGCTTCTAAAAACGTCAAGGCATGTTTATATTAAACATAATTTTATCTTTATTGAACTTTATTATATTTGAACATAATAGTTGTTCCTATGGATCAAAACACCAAAACAATAATGCAATATAAAACAAACAGTTGAACACAGACATGTGTATCATTGCGTTTTTTTTTACAACAAAACATTACCTTACATGCTTTCATTGGCAGTTGATTGATGGCATATTTGAAGTTTGATTTATTTTCAATTACAATTGATAATTATAATAGTATTTATTGTTCTTGGATTGGTGATCGTGTTATAGTCAATTCATGTATCGATGTCTTCTGTATTAGAATCTAGATTTCAACGATAAATGCAATTCCACATTTTATGCAAAGAAAGTTCACGATCTGAATGTAATATATCTCCACATTTATCGCAGGATACAGGACTGAAATAATAAAAATATAAACTTATTTGAATTCCAATATAATTCATTTCTCTATATTCTTTTTTTATAAATTGTATTTATATATTCTAAATATATACTGGATATATAAATAATGCTAAACAAGGCACATTTGTAAAACTATTTTTCAGTCTTTCAACCATAGTTTAATTACATTCCCATTTATTGGCAATGTTTTATCAATATTCCAGCAGCACCTGCATACTGGGGAAAAACTCCCAATTGATACGATATTCCAGTCCTTGTATAATCCTTTCATGATTTTCTTGAAAGAGGGTTGCTCTCACAAGTAAGCTATTAAACCAAGAGTTCAAAATGGTGAAGTTGAAATCATCCCTTATTAAATTTACGAACGCCATCACAACTTTGGTTGACGGTTATGAAATAACGGTTTTCACAGATGATATCAGATATGTTCCTCACGTGGTAACTACAATCCCCTTCTCTTCCATGAGTGTGACCTACCGAATTAACCATATACTGGATTTGTTATACCATGAGCAACACGACAGGTGCCACATGTGGAGCAGGATCTGCTTATATCCTTCCGGAGCACCTGAGATCACCCCTAGTTTTTGGAGGGGTTCGTGTTGCTTATTCTTTCGTTTTCTTTATTGTGTCATATGTACTATTGTTTGTTTGTTTGTCTTTTTCATTTTAAGCCATGGCGTTGTCAGTTTATTTTCGATTTATGAGTTTGACTGTCCCTCTGATATCTTTCGTCCCTAGACTTTCACAAAAGACACTCAAATTCTTTAAACTATTCTGTAACCCATCTCTAGTCTAAGAAATACCAGTTAATCATTTGGAAATGTAGAAAATTATTATTAAGCACCAAAAGCCACAGAACCAGAATAATTCTTTTTACTGAAAACTTCAACAGGAGTCAAATTGAAGTGTGGAACATGCCTAAGACCACATCAATAACCCTTAATTTGATTGTCTTCAAATATAGCTCCCTGTAACTATTAGAATTTTTTGATGGATATTCTTATTTCTCTTTCTCACTCATTTGTATTTTTTATAAATATGGAAAAGAACTAAGAGCATTGAAATATTTTTTCAATGTTTTTTTTTCTGTGTTCAGTACTGTAGATGGAGGGAGCGATAAAGCTACATTGTAGGTGCGAAAAGGTAATATAGCTGAGAAGTTTGATGGAAATTTTTCGTAGTTATTGTAGAAATTTAAACTATCCACACATCAAATTGCAAACCAATTATTAAATTATTCCCTTTAATACAGACGCCAAGAAAACTTTATCTGTTATGATTTTTACTGTTGGTGAAGCATGTTAAAAAACAAACCAAATAGAAGTCTAGTTTATCATTATCTTTCAGTTACAGAATACAAATAAATAAAACATAATTGTCTATACTAATATTTATACTTATGGTCCTTCACACATACTGTGCCTCACTACTTATATATATTAGCACTGAACATAGTCAACCTTATTTTTTGTAATGGTTGTGCTGTTACACTATTGACCCAGGTGGTGCTCAGAAACATGTTTAAACCAGAGACATGCTTTATGTGCCATGTCATCAGCCTGTAAATCAATGCTTGTCTTATACAATTTAATTGTTACACATTTTTTCCAGCTGGGTTTTAAATTTTCATAGCTAAAAATTAAACTACAGTTTTAATAATTTTTGAAGGCTTCAATTAAGAATTGAATGCTTCTTTTTGTAAATTTATTGGGGTGTAAAAGCGTTGACCGAAGTACATTTTGTATGTAGCACAGAAGTGCTTCATTCTAAAAATGTGTGCACGGTCAACGCTTTTACAACCCTATGAAGTTACAAAAAGAAGCATTCAATACTTATAATTACATTTTTTAGCTAGGATAATGAAAACACGAATTTTATCATTTTTTTTTATTTAATATATACCTGTGCACTTTATTGTTGGACCACATGTTATCATGAATGATAAGTTTTATTGTGTAATGCAATTGCTTAAGGAATAACATTGTGATGTGCAGTTACCCAATCAGAATAACGTATTATAATGAAACATACATCTAATGTAATTTTTCACCTTTAAATCCATGCCCGTAAGTCTTCATACCACACATCTTTATTTTTCAAACAAAGAACTTTAAATAAAACAGATCATATGACTTGTGACCTACATCTTGACCACCAGAAGTATACCAGAACTGAAACTGTTAAATTCATGTACAAATGCATTTGTCCCTATATCGATTGATTTTACTTTAAATGCTACTTTGAATAATGTCTAAGTGTATTTGTAACAGCCACTATGTTCCGTCAGTTACTTTGTTCCAGAGGAACTTTCAACGAGTTATTTCGTTCCTATGGAACTTTCTAACTAGTTGTTTTATTCCGAGTGCAGTCGAAAAGTTAATGAAATAAACAGCTGTGCCATGAGCGCATGATACGTCCAACGTCTTGTGTGGAAGTTTTATGCAATAATCATAAATAGTTTCTGAGAAAGTTTTAAGCAATAACCGAGATACGGCACAACATTTAAAAAACCCTCCCCCTTTTTTACAAAATACTCAATAACTCAAAAATAAAATTTTGAATCATCACCAAAAAGTATACAGATCTTAAAATTAATATAAAAAAGACATGTGTTAAGTTTTAAGCAATAACCATAAATTGTTTTTGAGATATGGCGTGACATGTAAAAACCCCCTCCCCCTTTTTTACAAAATAATCAATACCTCAAAAATGAAATTTTGAATCATCACTAAAAAGTATACAGATATTAAGATTAATATAACAAAGAAGTGTTTGAAGTTTTTAGCCATAATCAAGAATCGTTTTTGATATACGGTGCGACATGTGAAAAAAAACCACACCCCTGTTTTAGTTACAAAGTGCCGTAACTCAAAAAGTTTGAATTTTATTTTCACCAAAAAGTATACAGATCATTCGACCATCATAAGAAACAGCTGTATTAAGTTTCATGAAATTTGGATAATTCATTCTCAAGTTACGGTGCGACATGTTTACGCCGGACAGACGGACAGACATTTGTATAACATAATACGTCCCGTCAAAAATTTGGCGGGCGTATAAAAAGTAGCTAGTTGAAAAATACCGTTATAAATTACATTCTAAAAATGAGATTCTGATTCAACAATATTATTATAAAACATAATTTATGAAAATCAGGTTATGGTATTTTAGTTTTATTATTGCTTGGACATGTGGAACAACAACTATATAAACGGAACTGTGTGACTAGCTGATAAGTTACGATTGAACTTTTAAGCTAGTTTGCTATTTCCAGTTTGGGCTAATTCGCAGATGAAGGAGGAACTTTGTACATAGCTATTTGACAAGTTCTGTTTGGAATTTGTGGCTAGTGTCTTGTAGTCTCTTGGTTCCGTTTTTTAAAAGTTCAATGATGATAAGTTCTTCCCTTTTTCAGTCAATTCTCTGAATGTAGCTGTCTGACTAATTGATAATTTCCGTTTGTAATTTTGACTTGTTTGTTAGTTCCGTTATAGACTTATTTGACAAAGAAGAACTTTGTTACTAGTCGATAAATTCCGTTTGACTTTTGTGGCTAGTATCTTTCTTCCCCTTTGAAAAGGTTCAAAGATAATATGTTGCACTTTTACTTT
Source organism: Mytilus galloprovincialis (assembly GCA_037788925.1). NCBI lineage: Eukaryota > Metazoa > Mollusca > Bivalvia > Mytilida > Mytilidae > Mytilus > Mytilus galloprovincialis. The sequence continues at coordinate 49,645,659 of CM075333.1, forward strand.
GCATCAATTCTCCAAATGGAACTTTGTGACTGGTTGATAAGTTCCGTTGGAACTTTTGGGCTAGTTTGTTAGTTCTGGTTTTTACTAATTTGGCAAAAAAGGAACTTTCTAACTAGTTGATATGTTCCGTTGGAACTTTTCAACTAGTCATTTTGTTCCGGTGGAACTTTTAAACCAGAGGAAGAACAAAGTAACTAGTTAATAAGTTCCTCTGGAACTTTTTGGCTAGTTAGTTCTTTCCGCCCTGAACTTTCCAACGTCGGAACAAAAGAGCATTTACATATAACCATGTCCTGATTCTTTACCTAACATATTTTGACTTGAAAACATTTTGTATTACATATTTGTTTGTTTTTAGAGTGATTCATGTTGACTGCTGTACCCCTTTTTTTGACATTTTTTACCTAAATATGTCTGTTTGTTATGTTTACACATCCTTGTCAATATAATGGAATTTGATGTGACTGTCATACAAGTAAGAGATTTAGCTAGCTTTAAAACCAGTTTAAATCCACATTTTCTTCATAAGCTTGTACCAAGTCGGGAATATGGTAGTTATTATACATTTGTGTGATGGGTTTGAGCTTTTAATTTTGCCATTTGATCATGTTGATTATGGATTTTCTGTTTTGAATTTTCCTCGGAGTTCAGTATTTTTGTGATTTTTCTTTTTAATACATATATAAAATAAGGAGATCTGGTACAATTGTCATTGTTAAAATTATTCAACTAAATCAAACTAAGTGGATTTAAACAATTGAATGACCTTCAATAATGAAAAAATTGTTTAGTCAGGTATAAAAGGCTTTGACACGTAAAACATTTTTCTCATTTAAATACTATAAATAATAAATGTTCCAAAAAAGAGTCATGAAATATTATCAAATTCAAAATTTATTTATAAAAAAAACCTTACCTTTCTGTTCTCTTTGTTGATTGTAGCAATCGGTCACTTTTCCTTAAAAGTTAAAAAAATTAAGTAGTTGGATTATTTACATTTATTGTGTTTATAATTAAATTCATATATCAATATAAAATATTTTCCAAAATTCAATTACTTTGCATTTAAAAAAATGTTTCTATGAATCATATTTTTTTCTCTGAAATAAACATTTATTACTGTAAATTCAGAAATTATTGTGAGGTTTTTATAATTTTGTGAATGATGTGACTATTTTTTCATGTCTAATACTGTAACATGTACCTGAATGCAGATTTTCCTGAAATTGCAATAATTAGGCTACAATTAAAAATATTTTGGTTTGCCCAAACTCTACCCAAAGGTTGAGACAGTGGATAGGTAGGTAGGCATTTTCTTTTTTTTTCAACAAAAAGAAATTATAGTATCTATGGTTTATAAGTCTTCATGGCTATCTGATTCAAATCAGGACAATAAAAGATTTTGAGTAGGCAGCTTTTTTCTGGGTAGGTAGCGTTTGGGCAAACAAACCTATTTTTTTTTTATGGCCTTATTCTTGTATTAAATTTGTCTGTTCTTCATAACTTACAATAATGAATTTTATGCACACAATAGTTTCTGATTTCACAGTATTGAGGCAGTAATGATTTCATGTTAATTAAAAGCATAGTGCATCTTTATTGTGGCCTAGCTCTCCACTAGACTATAAAACTAGAGGCTCTAAAGAGCCTGTGTCACTCACCTTGGTCAATGTGAATATTAAACAAAGGAAGCAGATGGATTCACGAAAAAATTGTGCTTTGGTGATGGTGATGTGTTTGTACATCTTACTTGACTGAACATTCTTGCTGCTTACAATTATCTCTATCTATAATGAACTTGCCCCAGTAGTTTCAGTGGAAAATGTTAGTAAAAATTTACAAATTTTATGAAATTTGTTAAAAATAGTCCTTAGGAGGTCAATTGACCATTTCGGTCATGTTTACTTATTTGTAAATCTTACTTTGCTGAACAGTATTGCTGTTAACAATTTATCTCTATCTATAATAATATTCAAGATAATAACCAAAAACAGCAAAATTTCCTTAAAATTACGAATTCAGGGGCAGCAAACCAACAACGAGTTGTCCGATTCATCTGAAAATTTCAGGGCAGATAGATCTTGACCTGATAAACAATTTAACCCCATTTCAGATTGCTCTCAATGCTTTGGTTTATGAGTTATCAGCCAAAAACTGCATTTTACCCCTATGTTCTATTTTTAGCCGTGGCGGCCATCTTGGTTGGATGGCCAGGTCACCAGACACATTTTTTAAACTAAATACCCCAAAGATGATTGTGGCCAAGTTTGGATTAATTTGGCCCAGTAGTTTCAGAGGAGAAGATTTTTGTAAAAGATAATTAAGTTACGAAAATTTTAAAACTTGACTATAAAGGTAATAACTCCTAAAGGGGTCAACTGACCATTTGGGTCATGTTGACTTATTTGTAAATCTTACTTTGCTGAACATTATTGCTGTTTACAGTTTATCTCTTTTACTTTGCTGAACATTATTGCTGTTTACAGTTTATCTCTATCTATAATAATCTTCAAGATAATAACCAAAAACAGTAAAATTTCCTTAAAGTTACCAATTCAGGGGCAGCAACTTAACAATGGGTTGTCTGATTCATCTGAAAATTTCAGGGCAGATAGATCTTGACCTGATAAACAATTTAACCCCATTTCAGATTGCTCTCAATGCTTTGGTTTATGAGTTATCAGCCAAAAACTGCATTTTACCCCTATGTTCTATTTTTAGCCGTGGCGGCCATCTTGGTTGGATGGCCAGGTCACCAGACACATTTTTTAAACTAAATACCCCAAAGATGATTGTGGCCAAGTTTGGATTAATTTGGCCCAGTAGTTTCAGAGGAGAAGATTTTTGTAAAAGATAATTAAGTTACGAAAATTTTAAAACTTGACTATAAAGGTAATAACTCCTAAAGGGGTCAACTGACCATTTCGGTCATGTTGACTTATTTGTAAATCTTACTTTGCTGAACATTATTGCTGTTTACAGTTTATCTCTTTTACTTTGCTGAACATTATTGCTGTTTACAGTTTATCTCTATCTATAATAATCTTCAAGATAATAACCAAAAACAGTAAAATTTCCTTAAAGTTACCAATTCAGGGGCAGCAACTTAACAATGGGTTGTCTGATTCATCTGAAAATTTCAGGGCAGATATATCTTGACCTGATAAACAATTTTACCCCATGTCAGATTGCTCTAAATGCTTTTGTTTTTGAGTTATCAGCCTATCACTGCATTTTACCCCTATGTTCTATTTTTAGTTGTGGAGGCCATCTTGGTTGAATGGCCGGGTCACCCGACACATGTTTGAAACTAAATACCCCAAAGTTTATTGTGGCCAAGTTTGGATTAATTTGGCCCAGTAGTTTCAGAGGAGAAGATTTTTGTAAAAGATAACTAAGAATTACGAAAAATGTTAAAAATTGACTATAGGTTGCACTTTGTAAATACAGCTGTTTCTCAAAGCACGCCTCTTTTGGGGAGTAATTGAATATTCATAGAAAATTAATTTTGTTTACATACTGGTTCCCAGTTATGCTCTCTGTGTTCCATATCGCAGAGACAGAACTTGGGAATGTTACCAGTAAATAAACACGTGCATATTGTTTACATTGAAATCTGTGGTAACCTTTCATTCCAGGTAGGGGTAGTTAAGAAAATTGGTGTAAGTTTAAACTCTGAGAAGTTCAGGGCATATAAACGTTGAAAATATGCTGCACAGCCCTATATTTTGACCTTTGAAAAAAATTGTGGTGCATATGAACTTTCAATTCTAGGATAAGATTTTTTTCAAAACTTCATAGTAAAAGTGGTACAGTTTTAGCCATAAAAGGAGTTTTTATGGGAAATTGCAATGTCAATATTTAAAATGCAACCAATATAGGGTGAAAAAGGGGAACATTCAGAATTTAACCAAATTTGCTTTATTTCACAGATTTTAAAGAAATTAACTCAATTAAGAAGTTTTATAAATATTTAATGAAGATTGATAGAATCCTAGGCCTTAAATATGATGACTAAGCATAAATTCACAGTTTACAGTATGCATAGTTTACTTAAAGTCCTGGATACAAAATTAAATCATAATATTTGCATATTTGTAAGTTAAATTGTTAAGAAGTGCTTATATAAAAAATTTACTCTTCGCAGTCATTGAAACTCATAGATCCTTCCTGAATATTATTTATGGGGTATTTGTGTCCTTTCGATAACCCAAAAGTAAGCCGCAACACCTAAATCTGCTTTTTTGTCACCACGGCATAATAAATACAAGCTAGAAAAACAAAAATATCTCAAGAAAACTTACAATAGTGTGTTCTATCCTGAATATGTACTAAATATTCCAAATTACTAGAAACAGCAGAATGATTTAGGAAATTTGAGGCCCCAGGGGCAAAAAACATAGAAAATTGCCTACCCCCTGGGTCATAAAACAAATAATTTAACTTGTAAATGCTATGATTTTATGATTTTAAAGTTCTTGATATAGAAAACAATAACTATGCTTGGAAGTTATGCAAAAATCAGATGTTAGCAGTCATCTCTACAACATTTTAAGTGAATTTATATCTCAGACTGGTATCTGCATACATACAACTATTGCAAATATGGCTTTGTTTGAACACTTCTAGTATATATAGTAGCTAAATTGTGTCAGATATATGGTTACAGATGATACTGTTGTGACAAGAATTCTAAATTGACCATTTGAGGCAGAAAATGTGTTCTTTAATTGACAAATAGGCATACAGTAAGATGTGGACTGGAGATAGAGGCTGGATTGGATACTTTATATAATCTTGAATGTTGTAATGATTGACTGCTAAACATTACATTTATGATATTCTGATATGCTTTCAATATGTTATCAAAACAGTTTTAACAGGTTCTAGGCATTTTTTATCAGAAAATATGTAAATAGGGTAAGCTGGCAATAATTAAAGTCTTGTTTTCAAATTCTTTAAAAAATTGAAACAGGGGAGGGGGTATAAAATGTATAGTAAAGAAAAACTTAGAGTATACACAGTGATTTCTTTAAAATGAGTATTAATGTGAGAAAAACTGATTTTAGAGAGTTTTCTATTTGAATAAATGTCTGTATAGGTTGCACTTTGTAAATACAGCTGTTTCTCAAAGCACGCCTCTTTTGGGGAGTGATTGAATATTCATAGAAAATTAATTTTGTTTACATACTGGTTACCAGTTATGCTCTCTGTGTTCCATATCGAGGAACTGGGAATGTTACCAGTAAATAAACACATGCATATTGTTTACATTGAAATCTGTGGTAACCTTTCATTCGAGGTAGGGGTAGTTAAGAAAATTAGTGTAAGTTTAAACTCTGAGAAGTTCAGGGCATATAAACCTTGAAAATATGCCGCACAGCCCTATATTTTGACCTTTGAAAAAAATTGTGGTGCATATGAACTTTCAATTCTAGGATAAGATTTTTTTCAAAACTTCATAGTAAAAGTCGTACAGTTTTAGCCGTAAAAGAAGTTCCTATGGGAAATTGCATTGTCAATATTTACAGAAATGCAACCTATAAAGGTGATATTTCCTAAAGGGGTCAACTGACCATTTCGGTCATTTTGACTTATTTGTAAATCTTACTTTGCTGAACATTATTGCTGTTTACAGTTTATCTCTATCTATAATAATATTCAAGATAATAACCAAAAACAGTAAAATTTCCTTAAAATTACCAATTCAGGGGCAGCAACCCAACAACGGGTTGTCTGATTCATCTGAAAATTTCAGGGCAGATAGATCTTGACCTAATAAACAATTTTACCCCATGTCAGATTGCTCTAAATGCTTTGGTTTTTGAGTTATCAGCCTAAAACTGCATTTTACCCCTATGGTCTATTTCTAGTTGTGGCGGCCATCTTGGTTTGATGGCTGGGTCACCGGACACATGTTTTAAACTAAATACCCCAAAGATTATTGTGGCCAAGTTTGGATTAATTTGGCCCAGTAGTTTCAGAGGAGAAGATTTTTGTAAAAGATAACTAAGATTTACAAAAAATGGTTAAAAATTGACTATAAAGGGCAATAACTCCTAAAGGGGTCAACTGACCATTTCGGTCATGTTGATTTATTTGTAAATCTTACTTTGCTGAACATTATTGCTGTTTGCAGTTTATCTCTTTCTAAAAGAATATCCAAGATAGTAAAATTTCCTTAAAATTACCAATTCAGGGGCAGCAACCCAACAATGGGTTGTCCGATTCATCTGAAAATTTCAGGGCAGATAGATGTAGACCTGATTAACAATTTTACCCCACGTCAGATTTGCTCTAAATGCTTTTGTTTTTGAGTTATAAGCCAAAAACTGCATTTTACCCCTATGTTCTATTTTTAGCCATGGCAGCCATCTTGTTTGGTTGGCCGGGTCACCGGACACATTTTTTTAACTAGATACCCAAATGATGATTGTGGCCAAGTTTGGATTAATTTGGCCAAGTAGTTTCAGAGAAGAAGATTTTTGTAAAAGTTAACGACGCTGGACGCCGGACTCTGGAAGACGGACTCAAAGTGATGGGAAAAGCTCACTTGGCCCTTCGGGCCAGGTGAGCTAAAAACCAGACTAATGGAGAGTTGCCTCATTGGAACTCATAAACAAACTAATAGATATACCAGGATTAAAATTAAAATACCACATATATAAATCTTATACCTATATTGCATATACTTGATAAAAAAAATGTTAATCATTCCATCAATTGTTAAATGAATGTAATCCTGTTTCTGAACTATTGTACTTTTCTATTATTTCCTCTTCACTAGTTTACATACTATGAATACTGTACATAGATCAGTTCTACACAGCAAAGAGTACTTGGTCCAAACTATTGTGACCTCTCATTAACCTATATATACATATATATATGTGTGTATGTGTGTTTGGGTTTCTTATCCTATTCTTTCAATGTAACAAAACAATAAACTAATCTAGCTAGCTATAAATAAACTCATCATAGATACCAGCCCTTTATAAAACCATTTTTAACCCACCATTTTATTCAGAACATGTTTGTATTAACCAAATCAGACATTTGTTTTCCACTCATTCCTTTGGTTGATATAGTCTTAAATTTGATTTCATCAGTTTTTATGAACTTCCTTGTTTTATTTTAATCTACTGTCAGTGGAGTTTTTTTGTTTGTTAAAACATTTTATAAATTTAAGGTATAAAAATCTTTACGTTCTAGTTTTGTTAATCAACATGTCTTGAAGTTTTTAATCATCTTAACATAAAGACAAATACACTATTTAATATATATAAATGTATTGCAAGTAAGAAAATTATTCCTGGACCACTTTATTGTTGACCAGATTTGTTTTAAAGATCTCATTCTCAAACTCATTGGATACAAGTGAAATAAACAAATTTTTTCGCAGAAAGATGCGTCCTGTGCACAAAAATATTAGCATTTTTTTATTGCCATACTGCTTTTAAACGAACTGAATAAATACCCATGACATACATGTTTATTTCGGTTTACATATATGTTGTTTTCTGTTTTCTAAGTATTTTATTGTTTTAAGCAAATATATCTATACATACTTTTTCAAATTTTCAACTATTTCTGAAAGCTTTTTATTCTCAGCATCTTTCTGGCATACTGAAACTTTGTACCTGCAAATTCAAAGATATTGATTGTTAAAACCATGTTCAATTTCAATAAAATTTGGAAAAGTAAACAAAATGTTTTCAAAACTATATTTTGCATAAAGCTTTGCAATTCTTTTTAAAATTCCATGAAGGTTTTAAAAAGTTTTTCATTTTTAATCAATTTAAACCTTAAACTATATTCTCATATGTCTGGAAAAATTAAGTTCATTAATCAGTTATAAACATAGATATAATACAATTATTTTAAAATTTGACTCTGAATAGTTATGTGTCTTTCTATACAATATATATAATTATTGTATAGCAATATAATATTTCCCACAGAAAGTAACCAAAAGTTAACGTGCAATAAATTCCAATATTGCTTTAGTGCAATAAATCTTCAAAATTCATGAAGTCATCAACATCAAAATTTTAGTTCAAACCAATTTTTACTTTCAAATATTATATTTCTATACAATAAAAGGGTTATTGCATGAATATTGTGGAATATTTTCCCTCGTAGAATATATATATTGCACTTGCAAGCTCTTGCAATATAAAATTCTACTCGGGATAATATTCCCCAATATTCATGCAATAACCCTATATAACTATCTTTTGATAATAACAGGAAGTCCAGGATGTCTAAATACATAAGCTATTGTTCTCGATCTGTGGAGTTTTTCACTCATGCCTTTAAATTTCTGCTAGGAAAAATCCATCATTCATTGATTGATTTACCTGAAGAAAAATATCCGATATCTACTACACAAATGAAAATACATGTAATAACTCACATAGTCACATAATTAACTGCATGTGATGGTACATATTTATCCAATTATATATAATGTGAACACTGATTAAAACTTTTGAAGTTGATTTTTGTTTGTTTGTTTACTCATAGAATAAGAATGCCTTTAATAGTTTTAACCTTGTCATTTCCAGTTTTCATTTGCCAAACACATAAACAAACAAAATTTTAAGGGAGTTCACTTGTCATGTTTGGAGATTTTTGTCAGATTTTCAGAATCCTCTGGTTTTATCCATTTGAAGGCCTTAAAAAAAATATTGCCCATTGACCCCCATTTTTCTCTTTATAAATCTTTAACATGTATAATGATAAGCCATTTTTTAAAGTCTTATAAAATTTTAATTATTTTTTAATATTGTCAGTGATAAAGCAATAAAAAGTCAAGAGAGAATATTTTCCCGCCAAAATTTTAATGGCTATAGCTAGCTAATATCTCGAAAACAGGCTCATTGACCTATATATATATAAATTTCTCTTTTGATACCTTTATTAATTCCCTATCAATATAAACTAGTGTTTTGAAGTCAATTATTTTGAAACTGAGAAGCGAACTCCTTTAATATGGATAAGGCTGAACTTTTGTCAGAAATCAACTTTTAATGTTTAAATTAGTGTAGTTTATATTGGACAAATTGAACATATATAAGTTAGATATTGAATATAAACAATTTTACATGCAAAAATTATAAGTTTGTGAGCTGATGCATATTGTATATACATATTAAATAGTTTCTATACATACTGTGACTGCATAGTTTGCTTTTCTTGCTTCAGAACTCTAATATCTTCTGATAACCTTATTAGTTCCTTGTCTTTGGTTTCTAGAGCTCTGTGAATTGAAAAAAAACCTTTGTTTGATAAATATGTATCATGCATATTCAAGTACATTTTATGTACAATGCTTATGTACATGTATATAGTGTTTTCTGTATGACTTTCAATTAAGACATTTATGGCCATATAACATGTATAACACATCATCATCAACACAAACTAATATACGCACCACACTACATAGTCATGAGAATAGATCTATTTGAATAAAAATCCCACACAAGAGTTAAATTTCAAATGTTCAAAATTTGAAATGAGGGAACTTAAAATATTTATGAGTCATAATGACATACTTCAATGACTTTCAAGATCAACAGTTTCTCCCAACAACTGCTTACCAATTGATGCACCTTAAATAAGGGATGTTTATATTGTAAACTCCTTTTTTGTTTTTTAATTTTGGCCAGTTATTCATAGTCCCCTGGTTTATCCATGTATTCTTTTGTAGTGCCATATGCATTAAAACATTTTCCCCCAAAAACCTCTAATTTTATATTCTTATTTTAATATTCAAAATCTTATAAAATCCTTTTTATTTTTTCACAGTTTTTGAAGGAAAAAGTTGTCATTGTAAATTTATGTATGAAAAATCAAGAGAGAATCATTGACTTTACCGCCAAATTTTCAATGGCTTAAATTATATCTTGAAAACAAGCACACGGACCCATTATTTTTTAAAAAGCTTGTTATTTTGAACCAGAGTAGTGAACATACTTAAATGCAGTTATGGTTTGCTTCAATCTGTAGTCGCTGTGCACTGGCTAATTCTTATGTCACAGTTTATGCAGTCTGTTTTACATGTATAATGTTTTCTATCAGGTTTTTGGAAGATGAATAGTAAATGTATGTTATCAGTCGTTATTGTGTACCTTCGAAGAGTTTCCTGGCACTGCTTGTTTTCCGACTGTAAATCTTCTATCTTTATCTTCTGAACAGAACAGTTTGGACATAGGCTGAAAAAACAAAAGAACATTGTAATCATTGTTCAATGGACATAATTAATTGGTCCAACAGTAAAAAAATATTTTTTAGCAATAACATGAATAAATTTTGTACAAGAAGTGGAGGCATCATACATGTCATATTGTTAATGATGTTATTTGTGTATTTTTCAAGTAAAAATATTTGGTCTGGATTCTTGCAATACCTTGCTACATGTAATATAAACATGACAAATCTTTAATATGAATTTCATGAAATCTAACACATGTATGTAACATGTCTAACAAGAAAATTAACATAGGTGTGAATGTATTTATAGCAGTGTTCACCCAAAATATTTCATACAACATTGATGGTAAACAAGGAAATTTGAGATACATGTACCATCATACTTGGGGGTTTCATTGGGGTTCCAATCCTGGATCCTGCTTACTGTTTTGTCAGATTCCTGTATCCCGCTTACACTATATATATGTATGTAAGCAATTCTCATTTTTTTGTCATTTCCCAGGTCCCGCTAGGCCTCATTCCCGTTTTCACGACACAATGATTCGACTTTCACGTGTCACGCTTACAAAAAAAATCGGTCACGCTTAGACCCCAATGAGACCCACTTGCATTTTCTTGTCTCTCAAAATCAGTAGCATAGCACAAATGTATTTTAAACAATAAACATTGATAAAAACAGGCAAATTGTCAAATCTTCATTTTGTACCTGTTTCCAATCTTTGATTCTGTATATTCCAGAACTTCTTGGTACAAGAACTTATCTTCAAAATATGGAATTTGTGCCTCATTGGGTTCTACAGGTATATTAACCAATATTTGAATACCACTATCAATTGATTTATAACTTGAATAAAATGTCACATCATGTTTCTCCAACAAAACATTCTCAAGTTCTGATAATATTTGTGAGTATTGCTTATGAACTGAGTCTGTGCTGTCAAGAAATGATTTTAAATTTTCTTGCTCATTCTTTTCATTGTCCTGGACTTCAGTTGCTTTAATAATTTTCTTCGATTCTATATATGCCTGAAGATCTTTGCTGACAGATTCAATGTGTTCAATACATTGTTTGCTCTTTACATGGAGTTGTTCATAGTGATGTGTCTTGATCTTTTCTTGCAGGCTTGCTATTTCGTCAATTTTCAATTTTAATTCTTCAATATTTTCTTTTGCTTTTTCTCTTTCCTTTACTACAATTTCCGTAATTTGTGAGAAGCGGTGTGTGAAATGTGTAGATGTAACACAAAGACTACAGATAAAAGCATCGCATTGAACGCAGTAGAACAGAAACTCTTTCTCATGTTCTGTACACTGAGACTTTTTGTTGACAGTTGAAAGATCTATTGTATTAATATCTGCGACTGTGTGTCCTCTTAAAGATGGAATTTTACCGTGCTTTTTGCAACATATTGTGCATAAAGATTGCTGACATTCATAACAATAGTATGCTCCATTCTGTTCATCACACAGTGAACATTTCTGAGCCGAAACCTGTGCCATTTCAGGGGGACAAAACAGTACAGGGAATGGAAACTTAGATTGTATACGTTTGGGTACGTCAACATTTTCTATACATTAGCCTCCTGTAAATACTAAAGAGCACCTCCAGGTGGGGTTTATACCATTCGTTGAAGAGCTACATGTATAATGTCAAAATACCTATTGAAATAAATAGCTAAATCCATCTAAAGCCAACTTTGTCTAAGGGAGTTGAAACCTTAGTTTCTAAATAATTTCTAAATTTATACATGTTATAGGCGGACAACTTTTAGTAAAGTTTGTTAACCCTCTGAGTCCCAAATTACTTTTGATTTCACACCTCAAAAAACTATTTTTTTCAAGCAAATATACCTGTTTTTGACAGTTTTTGTGAACAGAATGCATATTCATTAGGCCACAGTTCATTCTAAAAGTGGTATAACAATGATTAACAAATATAGCTTAAAAGATTACAATGTTGTTTTTATTTTTAAACTGTAACGTTTATGGGTTTGACGTCATTAGAATAGTGATACTTATGACGTTAATGTGTTTAACGTCGACATTGCAATGAAACAGGTACTTGTCAACATGCGAACGTTATGAAAAATGATCGGCAGTAAAATGAACATTGCAAAGTGAAAAATGATTCGATTTACAAAAGGAAAACTGTTTTGGATATAAGAATATCAGAGACACCTTTAATGATTGACAGTTGTATTCAATTTTACATCATTTCAATGTAATCATTCCACAAAGTGCGTTAAGTGACAAATATGTATGATGCGCGGCATGTGTTCATTAAAAATATCTGATGGAGTGAAACCGGCGGAAACAGTCACCAATGCATAGAGCAACACAGCAGGTAGGGCAGTTTGATCTTGTTTTCTTTTTGCACACTCTGCATAGTTTTCTTTTTGAACCTACAAAAATATCAAAAATAGTATTCATAACACATGAAACGTTTTGAAATAACTGAAGTGCAATGAAAATAATTTTACCGTCGTGGATTTTGATAAAGCCGTTATGATCTACTTAATGTATGTATCACCTTTTTAGATATCAAGCTTTTATTTTAATGTTCTTTTATATTATACAATTATGTTGTTAATGAATAAAAAAAAAACCAACACACCTTGCCAGAAGTATGGATAGTGTTTTCCTGTCATTCGTAGGGGTATTGCTGACATTGATGGCCGCCCTCTTTCATTGTTTGGGTTTCTGCATTCCCCTATCAATTCTGTGCAAACACTCGTCCAAAATTGAAGTTTTGATAACTTATGTCGATTCAGTCTGTTTACTTGTTTGTATATGAGGTATGCATTGGCTGAAAAAAAAATCAATCACTGAAATATTTTTATGTGTATCGTAAAAATCTAGTATTTTACATTTGATTTTCTCCCCCCACACACACACAAATAGAAAGATAAGAAGATACATGTATGTTATCCAATATATATATATATTAATCAGTTACTATACGTTTATATATAAATAAAAAGTTCAAATAAAACTGTCGGGACTATTTTTCAATTTCTATTATCAGTGTTCATATTGTGTTATGATCCACTAATAAACATTGATTTAGAAAGGACTGAGAATGAGAATAATTCAATACATGGCATCTTTTCCGTACCAATTACTCTCAAAATCATGTTGATGAGAAGCTTCTTCCACATTTTTAGAGATCGTACATCTGGGTCATAGGACTGAATATGTTGATCACCTAGACCGACTCCACCCATCTTCTTATTGTACAGATTAACAACTGTTGGGACCTCCCTCCTGACTCCTCTTGCGTTAGTTGTTGGAATAATTCTAACAAATAGATTTAACAAAATATCAAATCTAGCATACTAAACCACAACAAGACGATTTCTGCAAGCTAAAACTTTATCCGTAAAAATTTATTAAAATATTTTTATAAATATTCATTTAAATGAAACCCTGACTTCAATATACACAGAGTGTTTTTTGCTTAATTTAAGAGATACAATTTGTTTCTTTAATACTCCGACCGATCATAGAATAAATAAAAAATGTTTTATAGCTGGCTATGCGATATGGGGTTTGCTCGTTATTAGATATCGTACGGTGATCTATAGCTATTAGTTTCTGTCATTTTGTCTCTTGTGAAAAGTTGTCTCATTGGCAATCATACCACATCTTCTTATTTTTATATGAAACGTATACTTGATGGACACGTACTAGACAAAATCACGTTAAACAGTATAAGAAAAAGCTTTGGTCTATTGGCATTTGTATTGGGACTAAACTTTTGTTTTCGAAAAGTAATCTGAACCGATTTTGATATATATATATATACGAAACACACCTAGGATCAGAAAACGTTGACAGAAAAGTGACCTGCTTTCTATCGCCATATTTCATGGCCATCAATTGTCCTTGCTGCCGCACCTCACGTTCTCCTTTTGGAACACGGATTCGTTTAAACGAAGATGGCATGCCTTTCCTGTGAACCCGTACTGTACCAGTGATATACGTGTTTCTTTCAAGGAGGTAGTGGCATAAATGTGGACTACAAAAGGCATTATCTACTAAAACATGGTGCCATTTATTATAAAAAGGATTCACCAAATCTGTAACTAAATCGAATCCAGAGCCATGTTGACTACGTGCTCCACCTTTACCACAATACAGACTAAGTGTATTCACATACCTGAATAATAATAGTTCAAGACAGTAAATAAACGATTGAAAAATAGTGTTTATTTATGCACATTATGTAAAAGATTTGTGGCTTGTATTTTTTCAGTAAGAAATCTCAAATACCGTTTTATTTAGGTACAGTAAATATGTTAAATCTGCCCGTTTCAATATGAATGAAATGAACTATCGAATGAAAAAAGATGTATATATATGTTAGTCTGTACTATGTGTACGTATGAGTGATTTTTATTTTTTTATTTTTTTATTTTGTATCGGTATGTTGGTTTATGCGTATGCATGCATGTTCAGGGTGCCATATATTTTAGCAATTACTATTTTGTTCTTAGTTTTCGTATACATGTTGAACATTTTATCATTTTATTTTCGTATCACCATAATACTCCCCCAGCCCCCGTCGAATACATTTATATTTTCAGGACATTACCCAGTGTCGCCCTCTGCTAAAACATGCCATTTTGGTCCCCATCTATGACTTTTTTTTCCAGGCATATACTGAACTAAGTGGTGACGGCCTTTAAACCCAACCATGGATTCGTCAACAGTTATATCTCTGGCAAGCTCATAATTGTCCTTGAAAGTATTGTTTAAAAGGTCAAGTACTGGTCTTATCTTGTGAGCATGGTCGTGCCCCTCTTGACCACGTGGGACTTCTTCCTCATTGTTGTTGCAGTGCAAAAATCTTAGAAGATTTTGAAATCTGTTCCTGGGCATCACAGACTTAAATGCAGGAGTATTTGTTATCCATGTGTCAAGAGAAGTATTCCAGTATGACCTTAAGCTAGGCTTTTTGACCAGGCCCATACTCAAAAATAGACCTAAAAAAGCTCTCATTTCTAAGGCATTGACATTTTCCCAGGGTTTTGGATTTTCGGCCTGCTGTATATATTGACCGGCATAGCGGTTAGTTTCTGTAACCAATATATTAATAAGTGACCCTCCTGTCGCAGGGTCAGATGCAAGGCGGTCAAAATATTCAATCGGGTGACTGTTGATTGGTGGAGGATTTATTGGGCCTATGCGTTGTTCAAATGGAACAATTGCTAACGGATGCTCATAAGTTTGAGGATCATTTATAGTAACCCAGGGGCCCCTCACTACAGGCACATCAGACTCATCCTCAGAATCAGTTGAGTCTGCATTGTTGTTTGAATTTGAGTCGGAATCAGAACTCTCAAAGTCGACATCATCAAGGATGCTCATTTCAGAGCCTTCATCTTCAAAATCACTTTGATCCGACATTTTGAATATTCCCTCGTACAAACTATTTTCATATATAATATACAAGTTAAAACACGGGAAAAAATTCCGCAATTTCAAGAAGACAAAAAGAGATCTTAGTGGGCGATCAAGGATATTGATAACATATATATGGTATGATTTTCTGTTACTTTGAAGGACATGTTAAATAAGCCTTGCAAGCTTAAAATGGGCCAACCAAAATTTATTGGAAAACATGAGCCGGTAGAAATAAATGGAATAATTTATTGCAATGTATTTGTATACTTTTTAAGTGTGAATAAACACAAATTCCTTTGGTGCTTCTACAATTTTTATGGAGCAAGACATAAACAAGCATATACCTAACCTAAGTTATTTCAGAAGATCTGTGAAGATTTGTACTTTCGAATTTTATTTAATTATTATGAAAGAAAACGTAGTGAAACTGAAACTGATACTGATTATAAATCCTATATAAAATTGTTCAATACGCACAATATTTTAGAAAATAATATACATTATGTTACACGATATAATAGACAAGTTCAAACTAAACAATTATGTGTGCAAAAAAGTTTTAAAGTATAAATTTACACATTTCATAGTACTATGCACAGACAGGTGCTCCACACAACGTTATGGTATTAATTTTTGACGTCACAAAGTAAACTTCAAAATGACGTCATTTCGACGCTGTATGAAAACCATTTTCTTCTGTTTCCAAACAAATTTATTCAATCCACATTCAATATATATATATATTCCTGCAAATAAGACACAGTTTATAAATAAATATGTTATATAACTTATTATGTTTTAACGACAAATATACACTAACTATTTTATTTTCTCGAAAGCAAAATATTAACGCTACAACTGAGAAATGTCTAAATACAAAGGGCCATAAAAGTGCATCTAATCACCGTATTGTATAGGATGTGTAGTATAAATACTTCTGTGCATTATAAGCTTTGAAATTATTGTTTATCGATCGAATTTGATCCATTATTTACATAGATTTCAAATACTAAAGAAAACGTAAATCTTAAATGGACATATATGTCCTCTTGGGACTCGGTCGGTGGTGGACGTATATGTCCGCTTGGGACTCAGAGGGTTAAGGGCATACGATACAGTTACAGGGGAGGTAATGACGTTGCTAACGTAAAATGTTATTTTTGCGACGTCAAACTATGACATATCGAGGAAAGATGCATTTTTCGACTATTTTTTATCATTCAAACTGATTTAATTTGAAAAAGAGTAGTCACTACATGGACCCCTATTTTTTAAAACGACATTTTGTTTCATTTTGCAGGGAGATTATGTGGACCAAATTTTATAAAACTGTAAATAGTGGAATTTTTTTAACTTTGATAAATATACAGCAAAAAAATACGATTTTTTCTTAATTGATGACCATTTGATAAATATTAGTTATTTCTGAATAAAAAATGCATATTTTTTTAGGATACTTATAAATAAAATACAAAAATTAAGTAAAACAAAAAAGTTATGGCTTTCTTTCGAAAGAGAAAATACGGCCACAAATCCGAATTTTGAGCAAATATACAAAATTTCGACCTCATTTAACTCAAAAAGTAGCACATGAAGGTATATTTTTTAATACATATTTGATTTGAGCAGGAAAAACTAGCCTATATGGAAATTTTCATCAAACTGTAAATACAGGATCAAAACTGTATCGTATGCCCTTAAACTACTCAGTGCCGGGCCGATGATACCCTCGGGAACTGATAGTTCACCAGCACAGGTATCGACCCAATGGTGTAAAAAATTGAGAACAACACGTTTAATAATTTCTTGCGTCCGAAGCGCTTTTCTGGATTTACCTTCATCAGGAACGCTCAAAGCCAAATATTTGAAATCCGAAGATATATAAGTACCGAAACCGTTGAAGAGCTATATGTCAAAAATACCTAAAATAAATAGCCAAATCCATCTAAAGCCAACTTTGCCGGAGGGAGTTAATTGAAACCTTAGTTTCTATATAATTTCAAAATAAATATTATGTTTATAAAATGTCTTGATTTTGTTTTGCATTGACACTTTCGACATACAACCTTTTGAAATGACAGACCAAATAGAATATCGCGGAAATTCCCCATCCCAATTTTAGATCAACTTGCAGAATTCTTTTCAAATTTTAAACGCAACAGCAAAACTTCCTCAGTGATAGGCACGAAATCACTATGCAACCGAAACGGTAAATAAAATATAGAAAGTCAATTCTTCCTCTCCAAAATCATAGATACTGGACAGTAACAATGAAGACTATGGGAATGAGTTTTTTAACGGTTATGTGTCGGGCAGGTTTGATTGAAGATTCTAATATAACGTGCTGCATTAATCGCTTTGTGAATAAAACCATGCTCTAAATGCAATAAAATTTGTTTGCACATGCGTATATTGACTACTGCAGAATAATGAATTTTAATATATTTGACTAACTTAAAACACTTACGACCTCTTAAATGATGCACATGTTGTTACTAATTCATTTATTATGATTGTAACGTGTTGCATTTCGAAATACTAAAGTAGTTTTGCTTCGCATTGTGTTTAATGTAGTTAAACTTGCACCAAAAAGGGATAACTATATAACTTTTACAAACTGCGTCATACGTGGTGGCCAATTCTGTCCTCAAGTAAAATGATTGCCTGTCAATGCAAGGCCGAGTCTGAGCGAATATCAATTGATGATGGATGATCCAAGTTTTTAACTATCTTGGCTGGTTATACAGCCGTCGCACGGACGTTACAATGAATGTCAATTCAAATTCTGTTTCCGATAATTCATCAGGTTAACTTAAACCGAGAATGTATCAAGGAAAAGTTGAATAAATGAATTTTCCTAAAATACCGGTATTGCAGAAACATAAAAGTTTAATGCAAAACAGTTAAATTAATAATCCTTACGTGTATCTTAATATGTTTAAATCAAATTAAACTTATTATAACATAAACGTGTTACTATTAAATACTGTATCTGTACAAATTAAGGGGATTATTTTTTAACCTTTTTTTGGCTAAAAAACATAAAATATATGTAAATTGTACTAATTTAACGGTTTCTGACGTGGACCTGTACATTTTGTAGTAAATGCGAAAGGGTTGGACATTTATTTATGCCGTAAAATTGTAAAATTACTGGTTGGATCTAAATTAAGCTATGTACATATATTTGATGTGGAATTTGTTGTTCAAAAGTGGACTTGGTAAAATCTCCCAAGCCATTTTACAAATGAAATAGAGGTCAGAGCTGTCATATGAAGAATGCATTGCGAATTTGTGATTCGCACCCCATATGCATCCGATCATACATACTAATGTAGTTGATGTTTTACTTTATTTATGCACAAAGTATCTAGTGATAATGTCTAGGCCATAGGGTTAACCAACAACATCTTCCTCGGATTTCGACAAGACAAATCGTCAATGATTGTTTTCGTAGTCCAGTTTAATGTTTTATGAACATACAAAAACAACAGGGCATTTAAACGTTCTTTTCCCATTGTTTGCGGGCAGAAGGTTTTAACATATTTTAATGACGAGTTTGCTCTTTCCGTGTGGAACTTGATGTTACGCTGGTTAATGAAAGTAGACTCTGTATGGAAGATCGTTCTACACACTCTAGGGTCTGTTACGGTAGACGTTAATGTAGATGATTTGTTGGTTTGGTCACGCCATAACTCGTTCAAGAGTCGAAACTCCTGTCTAAAAGAGTCAGGATATGGCATGTCAACTTCAAAATAACAAACAATTTCGTTGATAGCATCATCCGATGTTTGGTGAATAATACTTGGAATCAAAGCCAATTTCCTTACAACGGAAACAGCTAGCATGTTCACCAAACCGAATATTGAACTGTTGAATCATGGAGTCTAAAAATGGTAGAAAACCGCACGTCGAAAAACACTTTTTCATTGTCGGCAGGAACATTACTACGCTGGGTCTGGCGCCCGCATTGTCTCGGTGCTTTGATACCACCAATGTCGAAAACTTCAGCTATCGTTGTCAAATTCCTGTTCGTCTTCTCTCTTTATTTGACCAAAGATTTGATGGTATCAATCATTTTATACCCTTCTACAATATCGAGTGTAGATCCTTGGAGTTTTCTACTCAATTTACTAACATATCCAAAAAAGTTGTGGATGGTTTGAAAACTAACTATAAAAGTAAAATCAGTTATTTTTGTGAGTAGCCCTTTAGCGTCAATATTAACAGCTTTCTTGTCCCAGGTGCGTCCAACGTTAGAGCTGATTTCATATAAACAAGATATAAATGGCTCGTACATGGTAGAAAGCTGTCGAGGGTCTCAATTTTTTCACTCCATCTTGTTCAACAGAAGACCTTAAATTT
This sequence comes from Mytilus galloprovincialis, assembly GCA_037788925.1. Lineage (NCBI taxonomy): Eukaryota > Metazoa > Mollusca > Bivalvia > Mytilida > Mytilidae > Mytilus > Mytilus galloprovincialis. The sequence goes on from CM075333.1 coordinate 49,665,648, forward strand.
CTGTTATATGTTATTTTGCTTAGCGCATCCCTGTTCTAATGTATCTCATCTACGACCTGTTCGAGACATCGACTCCATTTCGGAGAATACTTGAAAAAATATCCCGAGCTGTTTTTTTAAAAGCTATCTAACATCAATTGTATTTCTGGAAAATTGCAACATTTGCATAGTACTAGATTCAGGTTATGGCTAGCACAGTAATAAGATAAACTGTCTTTGGTGACAGTCGGATGAACTGCGCTGCGCAACTAAGATTCTTACCAGACATATTGCCGGCGTCATACAAGATCTGCGCGCGACAAAACTGGCTATCCAATCCAGTATCCGCCAAAGCTTTGACTATCAAACGGCAAAGTGCCGAGCCTGTTGTCTCTTCTGCTTGGACAATTTCAAGAAACTTTTCTACTGGACTATGCCGTCCATAAGACATCGTATAACAATCCCGAGTAGTTCCCAATTACTAGCATCCGACACCTCATGGCATTGATATCCTAAATGTGGACCAAGTGGTTGAGCCTTTACTTCATTGACGATTGGCTGTTGGATAAACCTCTTGATGCATTATAACAATTCATTTTGAGAAGTTTTTGACGTATATATGATGCATTTTTAGCACAATTGACTTTTAAAAGGCAAATTTTGCTTCGAAAATTACCTAAACTATTCCAGTTGAACATGTACTTGTACACCTTACAAAAATTATATACACCTTAACAGCTATTGCTTTTAGTATCTGAGATACGGACATGACTATATATGTACACTTAACCTTGTTCACTGATCAATGAAATGAGGTCTTGGTCAAGCGAAAACTATCCGAAAGGCACGAGGACCTTTCAAGGTACTCACATACCAAATATAATTACCTATTTATGTGGTAGAGTGTTTAGCATTTATATAAACAATAAGTTTAATGTTCAGCAAACATTACTTTGGACCTTTTATAATAATAAAATAACTGTACCAATACATGTATCATTAATATATCTATGATATATTATTGCTCTGAGTTCATGAAAATACTTCTTTAAAATAAAATATCTATCATCCATGCACAATCATTCTGACTTATTCAAAATACATTTTCTCTCTGATTCAAACTAAAGGAATACTGTGCAAATATTAAAGACTTAGAAATATTAGTAACTGACCTGATTAATATGGAATAAATGTCCAGAATATTAAACTGTATAACTATTTTAAATATGGCTGCTACATGTAAAGCTTTCTCTCAAGGTATATCAAAAAGAGTGGCAAAAACTATGAACTTAATGACTGTGACCAATAGTAGACAAGATAATATGACACATGACTGACTGACTAATGAACCAGAAAAATAGAGTAGAAATGTACTAATATTAAGATATAAGAGAATAGAAGAATTGATGAACTCTTAATAAACATATAATAAAACTACTAATTAATATTAATTATTCTAAAAGAAAATAAATATTAATGCTAAACACTCTACCACATTTACGTATAATAAGAGATAAAGTAACATAACAAAAAAAAAAAAAAAAATCTTATTTCTTTTTAAATTTCAATGTAGTCACTGAACCATTAATGATGTCATGGTCATCTGACAGACTGTAAGTTTGTAACATATGGCATCTATATACAAAGTATGAAGCATCAAGGTCTTCTACCATTATATACTAAGCTTTCAAGTCAAGAGCCGTCGGATCACTATCCCTTAGTCTCGTTTTTTTGCAACAGAAGTCGCAGTAGAGACGAACAGTTAACCGGTGATGACTGACGTTTATTGTATGGTTAGTTAGCATGACCTCGCAACTTTCTTGACGTTGTTGTAAACAAGATATATGGCTATTCAATGAAATTTACAATACGACCGAATAAAGACACATGTATAGTTCAAATGTTTTACCCACCAAGTGAAGCGAGTGTTTCCAAATCAACCAAAAGCTGCGATTAACGGCCTGAAATGACAAATTCATAAGTTGTGAATGACGGTCGAGAAATGGAGATCTAAAGGCCTCACCCAGAAGACAGGTTGCAGTCGGCCCTTGAACAAAATACTATGTATACTACTTTCAAATTGGCGAAACAAACATTCCGGCTACATCCCTCTCATTAGTCTAAACTCTTTCTAAAACATTAAGAAACATAAGAATAGTACTAGTTATTTTTAAAATAGCAAAAAAAGTTTAGGCATTGACCGAACAAAATTACGCCCGTTTTTGTACATTTAATACTTAAGTTAATTCTGTTGGAAATTTAATTTTTTCTAATAGCGAAAAAAGAGGGCAAAAATTATTGTTTTCAGCCCAGGTACTGCTTGAATTATTTTGTAGGCAAAAATAAGGACCAGACTTTTTTCTCAAAATTTTCCGCTCAGACCCCAAAACATGAAATGTTCCGTACTTAGGGAATGGTCATTATTTATCAGCTGAAGGGGTCGGTTCAAATTTTTAATATACAATTTTATGTTGGGAACCCCCCCCCCCCCCATTATTTTATAAAACCACATTATGACCCCCCCTAGGCCTAAGAACATAATTTCAAAAGTTTGACCCCCCCAAAAAAAAAATCATAAAAATCTCCAGTTGTGTTAAGGTTATGATTACTAGCTATGTATACATAGTAACAGGCTTTGAGAAACTCTGAGTATAACACACAGCTTTTCTTCATGTTTTTTGTTTCTCAAAAAGGAATATTTGACACGTGCATGTAGAAAAATAGGAAAAATATACAAAAAATTGTATGTTCCAATTTATAAATTTATTTTGCTGCAATCTATAATTCTACAAATTTTGTCAGTATACCGGTAGATAAACTTTCAATACTGACTGTTATTTTAATTCCAAGCACAGGCCCATGTATCTTATTTTTTTTTAACCTTTGTGCCTTAAAATATCTAGTTATGAATGAGGGGGGAGGCGGGGACAGGATTCCAATGTACAAACGATTTAGGAAGTGCAAATAAAATAACACTGATAATATGGTTCTTGTCCTTTCTTGATTAAATATGTACATGATTTATTTGAGATAAAGAAATATGAAACAAGCCAGGAACCTCTGGCCTTTCTTTGTTTTGTACAGATGTATGTTTTAAGAGTTAAGGGTGTTATCAATTTTCTCTGAACAAGTACACATTTTTGTTTAGGGGCCCAAGCTGAATATATTTGTTCTTTTTCCAAATCATATAGTGTTTTGTTTAGTATGTGTGAATGCCATGGTGCCCATCAAGTATTTTGTTTTAGTAGCGGTCTGAAATTTGGATAGGAAAGAATATCGGAGAATGGGTAAAATTTACAGAAAAATGGACCCAAAAAAAAGATTAAAAAAAAGAACAGCTAGAGGACACTGGTGTTCAAATGTAAAGTAAAGGAGAAAAGAGCAAAAAATACTAAAGAATAGAGAAATATTACCTTAAAAATTAAAGAATACAGAAGGGAAATACCTAATATCGAGATCATCTTTTATTGTTATTCAATTATATCTTTGTAATAATTTCATAAAATAAGTATACCTATTTTTGTAACCACGTGACAAACATATAAATAACATGCATCCTTGCTTTCATCAAAATAATTAATATACACACCCATTTCATCTCAAGAATCACATCAAAATGATTTAAACACTATCGTGACTATAGAAAGTTAATTATGCATGTCCAGAATTCTTGAAGTTTATAACTCACTTTTTCCTGTGGTCAAAACTAGGGAGAAATGTTTCATACAGTTGTTAATCTATTGATTGTAAATTTACACAACTGTGATAAGGAGTGATCAGATGCACTGCCCTTGAGAAATTAGGCATATATCCTGCTGGTGCTTTATAGTTTACACTATCAAAGATTTAATAAACAGACATTATTTCACAGATCGTACACTAATTTCAATTTTGTCAACAATTTATATACAGACATAAAAACCTTTATTGTATGACCCCCCTAGTTAAAATATTTTTTTATGGTAACCCCCCCCCTCCCCCCCCCCCCCCCCCCCCCCCCCAGCGGTAAGACATTTTTGGCAAATATTACTAGTTCCATATCGTACACTTGTAAAATTAATGTAAAAATAACGCTATGTAACCGTAGACTCAAATATTATTGTTACATTTGTAATTATATACAATTGTACAATACATATAATGAAATATTTGTTTAACCTGGCCCGGACCAGTAGGGTATATCAGGAACATATCTCAGGAAATATATGTATTGTGCATTATTATTTTTCACATAACCAACTTTTGACTCCAGTTTGGATTTTTATCCTGTGGTAAGACATGCTAGTACCCCGGGCTGGTACTCAGTCAAGTTAAGGGTATAACATCCATATGAAGGTGCTCTTATTTGCAGGAGGATAATACATAGATAAAGTTGACGTACTTCTTAACGTAGTATCTATAGTTTCCTTCCCCAGTAATTATTTGTTCCTCTGAAATGGCACAGGTTTCGGCGCAGAAATGTTCACTGTGTGATGAACAGAATGGAGCATATTATTGTTATGAATGCCAACAAGCTTTATGCACAGTTTGTCGCAATAAGCACGGTAAGATTCCAGCTCTAAGTGGACACACAGTCGCAGATATTAACACAGTAGATCTTTCAACTGTCAACAAAAAGTCTCACTGTTTAGAACACGAGAAAGAATTCCTGTTTTACTGTGTTAAATGCGATACTTTTATTTGCAGTAAGTGCGTAACATCTACACATTATACACATCCTTTCTCAGAAATAACTGAAATTGTAGTAAAGGAAAGAGAAAAAGCAAAAGAAAATATTGAAGAATTAAAATTGAAAATTGATGCAATATCTACCCTGCAAGAAAAAGTCAAGACAACTCATTTTGAACAACTCCATTCTAAGAGCAAACAATGTATTGAACATATTGAATTTGTCAGCAAAGATCTTCAGTCCTGTATAGAATCGAAGAGAAGTATCAAAGCAACTGAAGTAGAGGACAATGAAAAAAATGAGCAAGAAAATTTAAAAGCATTTGTTGACAACACAGACTCAGTTCATAAGCAATACACACAAATATTATCAGAACTGGAGAATGTTTTGTTGGAGAAACATGATGTGACATTTTATTCAAGTTATAGATCAATTGACAGTGATATTCAAACATTGGTTAATATACCAGAAGAACCGGAAGAAGCACAAGTTCCAATTTTTAAAGATAAATTCTTATATCAAGAAGTTCAGGACTATATGGAATCGAAGATTGATAACAGGTAAATATGATGCTTTTTTAAGCCATTGAATTGATGGATGAAAGTTTTGAAAATGAAAAAAAGTTGGTTAGGGGTCACTAGCTCTAAGTACATGTCATATAACATGTACATGTATAAACATGATAAAGTTGGACTGTGAAAATCAGATTCAAGGTTTTTTAGGTTGTTATTGGGTACCGACTATCAATAAATAGCACAATAGTGTTGAAAGTGATGTTAAACACCAATCAATCAATCATCATGTTTATTCAAGAGTAGTATGATATTAATATTGTTAGTTAATTTGAATTTTTCTAGACCATTGTGTTTGTTCAATTTAGTCTTTCTTTTACAGATTATGTCAAAACTGCTCTGTTCAGAAGATGAAAATTGAAGATTTACAGTCAGAAATCACTAAGTGCAAGAAACTTCAAAGGTACAAACTAGAAATTATGTTACAAAAAAGAAAAGACCAATTTATCACTAAAAAGTAATAATTTAAAGATACACAAGCATGATAAGACCATTCCTAACGTTGACTTGTTGACAGTTTTATGAGAGATAAGCAGTCAGGGGACTTACTTAAACAAGTGATTTTCTAAATCACTGATTCAAGTAACATTATTTCCATAAAGGTTGAAAGTTAGAGTTGTCTTTCTTTAATAATCACCTATTTAAGTAGAACAAATTAATCACTAGAAGAAGTGATTTGATTTTATTGTAGCTTTAAATATAGAATACTAATGATCCAGGGACTAATTATGTTATAAATCTAAACTTATCAGAACCAACATCTGTCATGTCTGTGTTGTCTAGGATGACCAGGTCATTTCAGGTGATGACCTTGTACTGAATCTAGGATAATGACATAAAAATCACTTGTTTAAGTATCATATCTCAATTTCCTTCCCAAAAATCACTTCTTTAAGTATCATTCTTTTAATAACCCCCACTAATTTCAACACCCCCGAACTGAGAAATTTTTATCGCGAACAGTAGAATTTTATTACATAATCTGAAAGATGAAACCTTGAACTTCACAGGAAAAATACTCCCACTGCTGTGAAAAATCATTTAAGAAAGTATCAGTTCATTATGTAAAGCCATTATTATAGCATTTTTTCAACTGAAATAGAATTTTCAGCTTAATGATAGCATCAAATGCATAAACCTTGCTACTTAAAAGAAGCATAAAGTTCATATTTTTTTATTTTACTAATTAAAAAATATAATTTAAACCTATGTGTTTAAAATTTTGAAAAAAACTTCAAAATCCCAATTTGTGACAAAACCTCGAATTTGCTACTCAAATAAGTGATTTAAAAATCACTTATTTCAGTAAGTCCACTGACTGATAAGATGTGAATGTATATATTAATATCTATTTGTTTTTATAACCCCACTTAAAAATTTAACCCCTCTTTAAAAAAAGGGGGGTATACTGTTTAACCTAGATGTCTGTCTATCAATCAGTCTGTCCATCTGTCAAATGAATATTTTTCATTGCATCTTATCAGCATGATCAGGAACTGAATCATAAGAATGATAAGGGAAATTTGGAAATTTAGGTTCAGGGTTTATATAAGTCAGTTATACAGTGTGATGTGTTTTTAGATTCATCACTCAACATCCTTCCTGTTTACCGAACACTTGTATCATTTTACAAATGATAGCCAAGTTGAAAAGTTTTTGTAGCTTCTTTATAAAGAACTACAATACAAGGATTTCTAAAATTTGGTTTCAGGGTTTATATAAATCAGTGATGCTTTTTCAGATTCGTCACTCAACAACATCCTGTTCACCAAAATATTTTGGTGGGGGTATCATCAGTGAGCTGTAGCTCACTCGGTCACTTGTTGTATGTGTGTTTTGTATTTAGTTATATGAGCAATGTTAAATGTTTATTGTTTACATGGTTTATACAGAAAAATTTGCATACAAGAATTTGGTATCATTAAAAACTTTTGTGTATGTTCAATGGTGTTCCTGGATTATCATTAATATAAGTTTTGTTTGATTTTGACAGAGACCTAGAGAAAAAAGATGATGAACTTGGAAAGTTATCAAATGATATGTTGTCGTTGGAGCTAGATAAGCTAAACATGCAGTCAAAGTATGTAAAGAGATTCTGAATATGCTGAAGAAGCCTTTATAACACATTATTTGACCCACAAGAATCAAATGAAAACAAATTTGAATTAGAACTAGAAGTTTCAGTATCTATCAAAGTCATAAAAATTCATGAAAATATTGTTACTTTTTAGATATAAAAAAAGATTTCTTTTTGTCATTTGTTAGATCTGAGTGCAATAATAATGCTAAATGTATACTTTCTTCACAAGCAATAACCTAAAACTTGCTTGAAGCATATGTTTACTAATACAAAAGATACATTGTAGTATAATAGAAACCAATGAAAGTATATCTTATGATTCTTACGTCATAACTTCAATCCCCTTCCCTTTCATGAATGTGACCTACCGAATTAGACTATTTAATACCAGATTTGTTATCACATAAGCAACACGATGGGTGCCACATGTGGAGCAGGATCTGCTTACCCTTCCGGAGCACCTGAGATCATCCCTAGTTTTTGGTGGGGTTCGTGTTGTTTATTCTTTAGTTTTCTATGTTGCGTCATATGTGCTATTGTTTGTCTGTTTGTTTTTTTTATTTTTAGCCATGGCTTTGTCAGTTTATTTTAGATTTATGAGTTTAACTGTCCCTTTGGTATCTTTCGTCCCTCTTTTATGCAAATTGGTAAGGATTTTTATTTATTGTTGATGAGACATGGAAAGGGTCATTAATATTTTAGAACTTAATTTCTCATAATTTTGTAATGTTATGGAACCCAACATTGGTGGTCAAGTGGTAGCATGCTGACCTATAAGTGTATGCAGTTGAGAGTTCAAACCCTGGCCAGGTCAAATCAAAGACTAAACAATTGGTATTTGCTACATACAATGTACACATTTAGGAGAAAAAGCAAAGACTCACTTTGCTCAGCTCTTAGTTAGAATATTGTGTCCAAGTATTGTGACAAGTTTTTCATGGACCCTTTAGATATTGTTTTCTTAATAATTTATGTTTTGAATATGACTTCAACATGTTCTACTTCACATTCATAGTCTCATTTATATATTTCATCGTTGAAAACATTAGTCATACATTCACATGCTTTTCGTACATTCAGCTGAGGGTTTTAGGGTCAAAATTAAATCACCAATACTTAGAAAATAAAAAAATATATATATTTCTGGATCGCAATGTTTGTTTCTCTTGCTTGATTAGAAGAAAACTTATACAGATAAAAGGTACATGTATGAGAAGAAAAAGTAGCCTATTGATTTTGGGGTTTGTATGTCAAAGTTCAAGGTCACATATCAACATGTGAGGCCAAGCTTTTTATAACATAACACCTGCAATTTCATTTCACATGTACCTATTATCATGATTATTTTTTTTATCACAGTGTCAATGTTTGTATAGGCATTCCTCCAACCAAACAAATCTGGTCTTTGTATCTGTAAGTGCCTAACATAAATTTGTTTATCTTTACCAAAATAATACTGACATCTACCTAAAATCACAATTATCTGAAACTTGCTTATACATGCAGCTGTATAAATATTTCTGGAATGAAGAATATGATGCTTATGTTTAAATGACACATAAATTACAATATTGTCACATTATTTATTATTTTAATTGAACTTGTAGATACACAAACTTGAAAAATTCAACATACCAGAAAGATGCAGAGAATAAAAAACTTGCAGACAAAATTAAAACGTTGAACAAGTATGTATATACTATAATAGAAATGTATTCTTGGCTGAAATATAAAGAATTATGTAAACATGCATACACATGTATGTCATTTGTAATCTAACATGACTAAAGGGCTTTCAAGTACTTCTGTCTTGAGTCAATCAGGCCCATATATATATATCTAAAGTCGATTTGACACCAATTAAAAAAAATATTTAGGGATAAAAAGGAGCACTAAATTCTCCAAAGACAAAAAAAATAAACATCATGAACATGATGAATAGACCCTGATGATCACCGATGCAATGAGTGATTTAAGATATAAATATGAAGTTGTGGTATGATTGCCAATGAGACAACTTTCCAAACGAGACCAAATGACACGGAAATTAACAATTGTAGGTAACTGTACGGCCTTCAATAATGAGTTAAATAATCAGCTTTTATAGGTCCCCAAATGACAAATGTAAAACAATTCAAATAATAAAATTGGGCTGATTTATGTAAAAAAATCCAAGAAAAACTTATATAAAGCAACAGGCTCCACCCACTGAATTACAGGCTTCTGTCCTGAGACAGACACATACAAAATGTGATTAACTACAGCTAATTACAATTACATTTTTGATTACCCCAAGTCTGCAGAGAAAGCATTAATTGATGTATGTAAAAATATCAACTATTCTTTATTTTGCATTTTATAGAGACCTGGAAAAGAAAAATGATGAGATTAAAACAATATCCAGAGCAATCCATTCTGCGAGGGAAGGAGGTCAAAGTGTGCCAACAAAGTATGTTAAATTTTATTTTAAAAGGAAGTGCATTGTATAATCAAGGACATCTCATTTGTGTTACACCCTTAAAATGCAATATTTTAACATTTGCAGGAGTACAGAATTCGAAACAGAGGAACATCATTGGGGTGTATTTATATTTTTACTTCATATTAAATTCAATGCTTACTACAAAAAAAAACCTTTTTGTATAAATGCTTTTCGATTTTGATGATTTCAGTTTACAAATTATTTAAATGCTTGAGAAGAATTTAAAAAAAAAATAAGATGAAACTTGATGATAGTTTCTTTTCATTTTGTTTTCAAAAGGTTTGAGTAGAATATAAACATAAGTAATCATCATTTGTGGCTCAACTCAACCATGCTCAAAGAAGTTGAAGAAGAGATACTATGTTGTTCTGTTCTAATTTTGCAACATCAGCTTCATCAATGGATTACTTTATGATTATATCAGTTTAAGAGGAACCACTAGTGGTAGGTCAATGATAGTTGGTATGCAGTTGTATAAAAAGTTGGAAAATGATTCTTTGACACCACCCAATCAGTCATTGTTGAAGACTTGAAAACTATCTCTTTGTTTACAGTTATGTCCTTATCGTCCTTTGATTTTCATTGTCTACAAAGAAAAAGCAAAAAAATACTAAACTCCGAGGAAAATTCAAAACAGAAAGTCCCTAATCAAATGGCAAAATCAAAAAAGCTCAAACACATGAAACGAATGGGTAACAACTGTCATATATATTCCAGACTTGGTACAGGTATTTTTTATAAAGAAATTGTGGATTAAACCTGGTTTACAGCAAGCTTAACTTCTCACTTGTATGACAGTCACTTAAAATTCAATATAAAATAATAGTTCTTACTGGGACAGTGAATTTCATTGCAATCATTTACATACCTCTTTCAAATTTATTTCGTCATGTTTTGTGCCTAAAATAGCAAGTAGGGGGGTGAAACTTGGATTATGAGTTTTAAGTAAATACTATCATACTATTGAGGTGGGATTTGAAAAATTTTCATTTTTTGTCTTCAAGAAATGGCTAACGAAATAAATGTGTTCTCAGGCCAGTTTGAGGGGAACCACTATGGCAAGTCATATATGTGTACCACTATACATTTGTATAAGCATTTGTTTATCCCATATCAATGACATAATTGACACAATCCACTCAGTGATGGTCTTTTAAAATCGAAAATATGCATAGTTTACATGTTACGAGGTTAGTTTAAGTAGAACCACAAAAGGTAGTCAATGGTATGTGGTATAAAGTTATATGATTATATCTCAGACTTATTTCATTGGAAAAGATATGGCCCTACCCCTTGATTTTGCCATGTGATTATGGACTTTCCGAATTGATTTTCCTCTGAGTTCAGTATTTTTGTGATTTTACTTTTCATTATTTATTGACTGTGAAACTTTTACATACTTGTTTGTAATCTGTATTAAAGAGGGGCTTTATTTTGCCTAACTTTTAACTGTTATTTGAGCTTTTAATTTAAGAAATCAATTTTAATGTCTGATTTAAGTTGACATGACTTTTTTTGTGCAAAATTAAAAATTGCAAGAGTTTTTTTCTAAGATAATTATTGTGATTTCAGCTTTGTTATCTTTTTCAAACTTTATAAATGTCTGCTTATATCTTGATAAAACTTCCTGAACTGCATATACAAGGTCCACCACTGAGTTTATGCAAACAAGTTTATCAAATATATTCCTGATTAGAAATATATCTGTTCTTATAAAAGATTTATATTTTTCAGTGCTCAGTTACCGATGTTTAGCTGTCGATGTAGAAGGGTCTATGCAACAAGGGAAGATTTAGTAAACCACAAAACTCGGTCTGGTTGCATGTAGGTGATGCTCTTGCATAACAGGGAAGGAGAAGGAATTGCTTTCAAAGGACTATTATGATGGTTAAAAGAATGAATCAGATTGATAAGTCATCACATGAATTGTTTTTTCCTTTCCTTCTCAAAAGGACAATGTGGGCTAATGCCAACATGGCATAGGTTATTATCCAGCGTCAATTATTTGTTTGTATGTTTCTAGAAAGGAGATATAAATGGAAATACATTCTACAGTTTTCTTTATGCTTTCATTATGATGTGATTTTGAAGTCAAATAAAGCATCAGATATTTTTTTTTTTCGTTTATAAATGTCAATATTTTAAAGAAAATAAGATTTAAGGTAACTCATTTGACCTTAAATGGAATTGGCAATTTGTATTTGGTCCTTTTAGGTTAATAAACTACAACACAATCGCAGGTCCATGACTGAATTTAAGTTCCTACACCTTATTTTAAACCTGTTTTTTTTTGTTTTCGTTTGGTCATCTGATAATATGATACTGATTATAAGGTTCACAGTTTTTTCTGTATTTCACCCAAAAAAATCTGTTTGAACCCATCTACCCAATTTTTGCTAATACATATAATACTTACCAATAACTATCATGTGGAAAACAAAAGTGTTGGAATGTTGTAATTTGTTATATATTAGTTATTTACAAAATTAAATTATTTGATGCCTTGTTTTTACTTCATACAGGATAACAAATTGAAAAAATTGAAAAACCTAAGCCTTATATTAAGCCTCGATTTTTAGTTTTCGTATTGTCATCTGAAAAGCAATGATGATCATGAGGTGCACAGTTTACTGATTTCAAACCGTCCTTTTTTTCTTTCAACTGTTACAACTGGAATTTATTAGGGCCAATCCCTTATAATGATAAAGTTCAGGTGTGATTATGACCCATGAATAGACAAGCAAATCCAAAATACACTGTTTAGTGGTGCACCTTAAAGAGTAGTTAACAGGTGACATCTACTATTGGTATTGTTTCATATTCAACCCAGAACTTGTTTATTTTTGCGGATACTAACTATTTGAAAAACACCATTAAACTATATTAGTAATAACACAAAGTTGAATTCTTTAAAACGTTGTTTATACATTATACTGGCTTTGAAATTAGACTTCGTTATTTTAGAAGTATAGATAGCTCTTCAACTGTTTAAAACAGTTTTAAGAATTTTGTCTTGCAAATATACGTCTTTGAGCATTTCTGGTGAAGGTAAATCAAGGAAAGTGCTTTGGACCAATTGTAGTTATAATGGTTTGTTATAATTTTTTAAATAAATGTTTTTATTAAAATTATAGAATGAGTTCCATGATAGGGGTCCTTAATTTCTGTGTTCTATAATATTTTAGGACACTTTTTTATACTTAAAACACAATTATCCTCTTGTAAGCTACATGAAAATTGCTCTAAATCTTTCCTGTAATTGAATGATTTCTTTATTCTGTACATCATTCATTTCTGTTGTTGGTATTATATTACATAAATTTATAAGGAGATGTGGTATAATTGCCAATGAGACAACTATCCTCCAAATTACAAATCTATCTGATATGAGCAATTATAGGCAGCTGTACAGCCTTCAACAATGATATAAATATACCGTATTGTAGGCTATAATAAGCTCTGAAATAAAAATAACGAAACAATTCCATTGAGAAAACAAGCGGCCTAAAACAATTTAGGAAAAAAATGACCAATTTGGACCAAAGACAACCACTGAACTACCAACTCCTGACTTGGGACAGGCACATATAGAATGTGGCAGTGTTAAAACAGTCTCCTGGTGGTAATCCCTCCCCATAGTCCTTTTATTTTCACAATTTTTCATTAAATGTGAGTTTAAATTACTGAATTCATTTTTTGGGTCCATTATTCTCTATCCTGTAAAACTGATACAGTCTGTAGTATGTAAATTTAAAATATTTGCATAGAATTTTTGTGTGTTGTAAGGGGCCTGGATAATCTTTTACTTTCGTCGTATTATATTTTTGAGATTTCTAGGTAGGGGTTTGTGATATATATTAGTTTACATGCACTTCAAAGAAAAATGTAAAAGAAGTCATTCAAAAGTAATTTTTTTAAAGTTTTACTCCAAATGTTTTTTTAAATGTCATTATATTATTTCAATAGTATCAGATACAAACAAATAAATGTATTAGTCCGTGATAAATGTCCACAAAAAAAGGCAAACAATGAAATACACAAAACCTCAAATTCTACAAATGCCCTGCCCTTCACTGTTTTCATGTCCCTTTCAATTTCAAACTGGAAAACTATCAGTGTGTGTACACAATTGTACAGAGGATTCAGACAATTACAGAAAATGGCATGATAATATCTGTAAACTATTCAACCTTTTACTTTCCTCATGCTTTGTTAATAAATAACATCAACACGTGTTACAATAATAGTAGAAAAATTAAGATGAAAACAATAAATGACCGAAATCGTCATTCCACATCATGTTGGGAATAATTAATTTTTTACCAATTTTAGCGAATATACTTAATATCTTTAAAGCTATACTGCATTACCTGAAATTTTGAAAGTGACAAAAAATTATCAGCAACATATAAGATCTACAAATAAGTCATTATAAGCAAAACTGGTTAAGCTACTCCTCTCCAGAGATGTTGTATGTTCATAGACATTGGCTAACAAAACTTATCAGCAAGAAAATATTTTCGGCCACATATTTTCCATTCAACAGAAATACTATTTTGTATTGTATCTATCATATTAATATCAAGGTAACACGGATAACGGTAGAAATATCTGACTGTTTTTTTCCTGAACAATGACAATGTATTTATTAACAGCGCAATAGAAAATGTTCTCTGACATATTTTACCCCGACACTTTCTGTATTTGCCTGTATTAAGTCAGTGGTTGTCAACTTTGTTTTTCGTCTTTTTTTTTTACATAAGTCTGGCCTTTAGTTTTCTTTTGAATTGTTTTACATTCATTGGTTATTTTTATACAACGGTTATTCCTTTTTGTATAGTTTGGAACGATCGTGAAAATTAAATGTAATCAGGTAGACAGTAAACCACTTACTCATTATTATGAATTTCCTGTTACAAAACTTTGAATTTTCGAAAAACTAAGGATTTTCTTACACCAGGAATAGATTACCTTAGCCGTATTTGGCACAACATTTTTGAATGTTATGCCATCAATCATGAATGCTCTTCAACTTTGTACTTACATTATAAATATTTTGATCTCAGCGTCACTGATGAGTCTTATGAAGACGAAACGCGCGTCTGGCGTATTAAATTATAATCCTGGTACCTTTGATAACTATTTACTGTATAAATAACATCGTCGAGTCGAATTTATTTCTTTTTGTAATATATGTTGTTATTTTTATATTCAAACGATTCTGTTAGAGAGTAAGAACAAATTGCAGAGCTCTTTGATTTTATACAATCATATTGTGAACATAAAAAAAGAAATTAAAATTTCTATTCATTCATTCATTTTCGATGAAGAGCCAGATAGTTTCACTGGATATTCTGATCTGATAGTTTGTACCATTCCATGCTATTACATGGCTACCGTTCCCTCTACTGATGCTACATAACAATTAGGATTACAAAGTAAAATATTGGAACAAGCTTAATCAATGTGACATTTCGCACCTACACTTATCCAACTAACAACCTTTTAATTAGTTTATCAAAGGTACCAGGATTATAATTTAGTACACCAGACGCGCGTTAAATGTTGGGTAAAATGTTTTAAATAGTGTCATTTTTCTATTATAAAATAATCCTGAATTTCACACATTATCTTTGAGGGAACCCTTTGTTATTTCTAGTGATTGAGGGATTATTTCTTTCAATAATTTGTTAACGAAATTAAACTATAACGTCACCAATACGAGATATTAAATCTCCTTTAGATCGAGGTAACTTACAATCATGGTAATTACAATTTTGTAATATATGTTGTTATTCTTATATTCAAACGATTCTGTAAGAGAGTAAGAACAAATTGTAGAGCTCTTTGATTTTATACAATCATATTGTGAACATAAAAAAAGAAATTCAAATTTTTAATCATTCATTCATTTTCGATGAAGAGCCAGATAGTTTCACTGGATATTCCGAAAAATAACAACATATATTACAAAATTGATAATGAAAGTTAGTTTAAAATCAAACAATCTACCATTTAAAATCAACTTCTATCATTTTTTTCTAATTTGGTCCATATTTATTGAGAGCTTCTAATATTTTTTTCGTTTACATAACTATTGTTTAGTTGCTAATGAGATACGACATGAAAGATATTTAAAACTCTCACATTATCCAATAAACAATCTGTTAACTGTGAAGGAAAATACGTTAAATGGTTAATATAATTCACACATAATCTTTGGGGAGATTTTGTGATAATTTCTTTCGATGATTCGTTAACGAATTTAAACTATTACGTCACTACGACGACATATCATATCTGCTTCATATTGAGGTGACTTATAAGAAATACACACAAAAATAATAAATGTCGGTCTACGTTTGCCAGAATTGTTATACTTATAAATCTAGACAATCTATTTTGAATTAAATAGATTAATTTGCACTAATATTGAAACAAATATAGTTTTTATTACTGATTTTTGTATTATTTATAGAGTATATTCTATTTATTATACTATACATACAATTCATTATTTTTTGAAGATATATCATTGATATATATTGAACAAAAATGATCCACTTTAAGATGTTTTGCGATACCAATAGTTGATAGTTATTTTGTATTTTTTTTAGCTCACCTGGCCTAAAAGGCCATGTGAGCTTTTCTCATCACTTGGCGTCCGTCGTCGTCGTCGTCGTCGTCGTCGTCGTCTGTCGTCGTTAACAATTTTTCAAACATCTTCTCCTCTGAAACTACTGAATGGATTTGAATGAAACTTAAAATGATTGTTCCTTAGATTATCCTGCACAAAGTGTGTTTTTCGATTTTTGATCCGTCAAAAAACATGGCCGCCGTTACTTAAAATAGAACATAGGGGTCAAATGCAGTTTTTGGCTTATATCTCAAAAACGGAAGCATTTAGAGCAAATCTGACATGGGGTTTAAATGTTCATTAGGTCAAGATCTATCAGCCCAGAAATTTTCAGATGAATCAAACAAACCATTGTTGGGTTGCTGCCACTTAATTGGTAATTTTAAGGAAATTTTGCAGTTTTTGGTCATTATCTTGAATATTATTATAGATGAAGATAAACTGTAAACAGCAAAAATGATCAGCAAAGTAAGATCTACAAATAGGTTAATATGACCAAAATTGTCAATTGACCCCTTAAGGGGTAAATGTCCTTTAATGACAATTTTTCACAATTTGTTCATCATATTTGCTAACTTTAAAAAATCTTCTCCTCTGAAACTACTGAATGGATTTGGATGAAACTTAGCATGATAGTTCCTTAGATTATCCTGCACAAAGTGTGTGCTTCGATTTTTGATCCGTCAAAAAACATGACCGCCCTTACTTTAAATAGAACATAGGGGTCAAATGCATTTTTTGGCTTATATCTCAAAAACGAAAGCATTTAGAGCAATCTGACATGGGGTAAAAATGTTCATTAGGTCAAGATCTATCAGCCCTGAAATTTTCAGACGAATCAAACAAACCATTGTTGGGTTGCTGCCACTTAATTGGTAATTTTAAGGAAATTTTGCAGTTTTTGGTCATTATCTTGAATATCATTATAGATAAAGATAAACTGTAAACAGCAAAAATGATGAGCAAAGTAAGATCTACAAATAGGTTAATATGACCAAAATTGTCAATTGACCCCTTAAGGGGTAAATGTCCTTTAATGACAATTTTTCACAATTTGTTCATCATATTTGCTAACTTTAAAAAATCTTCTCCTCTGAAACTACTGAATGGATTTGGATGAAACTTAGCATGATAGTTCCTTAGATTATCCTGCACAAAGTGTGTGCTTCGATTTTTGATCCGTCAAAAAACATGGCCGCCCTTACTTTAAATAGAACATAGGGGTCAAATGCAGTTTTTGGCTTATATCTCAAAAAACGAAAGCATTAAGAGCAAATCT
Source organism: Mytilus galloprovincialis (assembly GCA_037788925.1). Taxonomy (NCBI): domain Eukaryota; kingdom Metazoa; phylum Mollusca; class Bivalvia; order Mytilida; family Mytilidae; genus Mytilus; species Mytilus galloprovincialis. The sequence goes on from CM075333.1 coordinate 49,683,346, forward strand.
GACATGGGGGTAAAAATGTTCATTAGGTCAAGATCTATCAGCCCTGAAATTTTCAGACGAATCAAACAAACCATTGTTGGGTTGCTGTCACTTAATTGGTAATTTTAAGGAAATTTTGCAGTTTTTGGTCATTATCTTGAATATCATTATAGATAAAGATAAACTGTAAACAGCAAAAATGATCAGCAAAGTAGGATCTACAAATAAGTTAAATATGACCAAAATTGTCAATTGACCCCTTAAGGGGTTATTGTCCTTTAATGACAATTTTTTCACAATTTGTTCATCATATTTGCTAACTTTAAAAAATCTTCTCCTCTAAAACTACTCAACCAAATTCAACCACACTTCAACTGAATGATCAGTAGGGTGTATAAAATAAAGTTTGTGTTTTATTTTCCATTTTGGTCTATTTTTTTAATACTTTATGCATTAGGTCAACTATATTTGGTGTATGAACATATTTTATGATCTATATGTCGGTTACGCAGGTTTTATTTGAACTTGACCTCATTTTCACAGTCCATTGCTAAGTTTTAAGTGTTTGTGTTTTGGTCTCATTTTCTTTATTTATAAACAGTAAGTCATATATATTTGTATTATTGAAGAATTGTTAGCTGTACATGTTTGCCTGGCATGGTTCAATATGTTCAATAAGGCATTGTTTACCAGGTGAGCGATTCAGGCTCTTGAGAGCCTCTTGTTTTACATCTATTCTATCAAAAGATATCAGATAAAAGAAACACAAGAAAGGTTAGCATATATCGCCTTGCATTTACAGGCTTATAATTTCAAATGAAGATTCATTTTTGAAATGATAATTTGCAATTTAGCATTACCGTGTGTTTGATCATGCTAAATATTACGTCGCGAAGAATCACAAAAACTGAATATTACAATAAACAGTTCTTATTTGATTTGAATATATTTAAAGATGAACGTTTGTTATCTCAAGGATATTGATTTCTCCCTCCATCAGCCGGTACGGCGAAAGTGAAAGGGCTTCGCTAGCGGCTCTTGAAGTAATTATTTTCCCGATAGACGACGTTGACGGAACTTCTTTTTGTAAACACGAAAACGGCGAGGATAACACAAACCGGCTGTACGTTAAACTATTTACTTTTACTGAGCATTCATCGTTAAACTAATCATTAATAGATACATGTATACCAGATTCAGTTAAGGTTCATCATAACAAATGGACAAATATGGCCATATTTTCACCTCAAAAACTACTCTGTGTACAGACTTACCTGTGCTGTTTGGAAAGTTTTAAGGCAAAGCATCCACTAGATATATAATAGTTAAATGCATTTTGTGTTTAAGAAAGATAAAATCTTTCTTGGGTTTTGATGGGCATTTTTTTTCCTTTCTGCAGAAGGTGAAAAAAAAACCAAACCCGATACTGTCCACCCACTAACTCAGATAAACTCTTTAACTCACCTGTAGTTGTGAAGATGCCTCTTGTCCATGAAGGGCAATAAAAACAAAACAAACCGGTTTTTTACCTGATGGAGCATCTCAAAGTTATACCACAACTTAGTTAATTTTTACACCTTATGCATGAAGGAAAACAAATGCCCTTCAAAATCCCATAGAGATTTTATCTTTCTGAAACACAAAATGCGTTTAACTTTTATATATCTAATGGATGATAGGCATTAGAACGTTTCCAACCTTACAGGTAAGTCTGTACTCAGAGTAGTTTTTTGCATGTAAATACAGCCATATTTGTCCGTTTGTTATGATGAACCTTAAGTCAGCTTCATATTTGGCATATATCAAATCATTGCCTATTAACGTACGTTGATATTTAAACTTGACGGCTGCAGATAGTATTTTGATTTTCAAATTGTGATCTGTGTTTGCAGAAACGTTAAATTGTTTGTCCTTTTTCGGTTTTTGCCTTTTGTTAGGTTTTTTTTCGACTCTCGAGTTTTAATTAAGAAATAATTGATGCAAGCTATACTTTATTGTAGTTTTAACATGGATAGGCATTATGCATGTTATGTTCGTGATTATTTTTATCCGAGCGCTAGTATACACGAATATAATGCCTACCCCTGTTAAAACGAAAATAAAGTAAAGCTTGCATCAATTATTTCGATTCTGATTGTGACAATCAAGGTAATTTTTATGTCCGATGTGTACTAAGTGTAGAGCGTTTATGTAGGCTCTTCCATGTACCTTCCTTTTTTGTTTGTAAACAAGCAAACAACTGGCAATGTGATTTGTTAGAGGGGTGAGTTTTTAAGAGTTAGCATTAACGGTTGTCGGATCTAGGTCATTTTTGTCAATTTCGAGTTGCAACACATTACAGTCATTATAAATGAATTAGTAACAACATGTGCAGCATTTAAGAGTTTGGAATTGTTTTAAATAAATGAAATATATAAATGCATATGCATGCCAATGTGATAAAATTCATTACTCTGCAATAGTCAATATACGCATGTGCAAACTAGTTTTGTTATATTTAGAGCATGGGTTTATTCACAAAGCGAAAGACACGTCATATTAGAATATCCCTTAGTATTTCCCGTCTTTCTGTTTATATCTCGAGGTTCATATAACTCTTCTTCCTAAGGTTTTCGTTCATGATGACTTTGATTGAGTGTTGTTGCTTACTCGGAAACTATGAAATAAAATGTTCCGAATGGTTCAGTAAAAAATGTCTCGTCGATTGTTTAACTTAATTATATATATGAGAAGGCTCGAGGGTACAAAAATTTCAGAAAAAAATTAAACATCTTTTTTTCGTTACAAATTTTGTTTATTACTTTACATACTTTATTAGTTGTTACTTAATCATATGTTACAAAAATTATCCAAACAAATCAATTCGTTTGGGCCCCTAATGACTTTTAAAATGTATATATCATTGATAAAGCTCCAAAGTATCCCCCTTTGGTGGAAAAATGCCATTTTTGGCATTAAGATTGAAATATCTTTTTATCTCATCGGTGACCTATATTTTGTGCCATTTCATAAAGGCGGATACAGAAAGATGATATCACACTACTTATTCCAAAGCACACATATACATTGCGCAAGCTGCTTTCATTTTACAGAGAATTAATTTTACATTTAAAAATTCAGTTTTGAAATAATTACAATGCGTTTTTCTACAATTTAAATATTTAATGGGATGCATTATGATTGCAAAATACATTAAACAAAAGCACCGATATAAGAGGTCAGTAATGTTGTCGCATATTTTAACTTTTGAAGAACCATACACGCTGATTTAAACATCAAAACATTGAGGATGATTCCATCAAATTATGAAACAAATTATTGATGTTTTTGGTTTACTCTATAACATAATTCACGCAGACTGAACAAATCACCGATATGTAAGGTCAAAATTGGGATATGTTTTAACGTTAGTTATCTGAAATTTGTCTAGGTATTGCTGTCGCTAGTTGAAACAAATATTTTACAATAGTCTGTTTAGAAAATATAAAAAATATTCAAAAGTATTTTTGGATAATTTTAAAAATGAAATTTAGATGATATAGTTATAAATTGATATTTTGAAGATCACTATGTCACCATAATACCTAACGCATTTTATACTTTGTGGAGGTCTTATCTTCCACTATTCTTGGTTATTACAGAAATATTGTTTTACCTAGTGACATTTAGTAAAACAGGCTTGCGTAGTCTCATATGTAACCAAAAATGCGTTACAAATGTGGCAGAACATCAACAAATGTAAACATCTTTGAGGGGGCCATTTCCGGTTGTCTCTACAACTTCAAAAGTAATTATAGAATATAAAAGTAAAATGTCACAAGTATGAAACGAAATACCATTTTACACTTATATTAATTGTGACACGAGAAATAGCTGTTCATATGACATATAGATAGCAAGGAAACCATAACAGATAAGTTTCTTCAGACTGTTGTGTATAAAAAATATTATTTATACTAGTAAATGCATTTCGTTATAGATGTAGCATTTGGACACTCTGTTTAAATAAAAGAATGCAAATCGATATTTTCCGAGTCCGAAAGCATGTAGTACGGATATTAATGTATTCAAAATATATTAATGGATTCACCATGTATAAGTAAATTTATCAAAATTGGGAATGTATCAAAGAGACAACAACCCGACCTAAGAGCAGAACATAGCCGAAGGCTATCAATGAGTATTCAATACAGTGAGTAAATTACGCGCCCAGAGGCATGCTTTAAATGGCCCTTAAACATAAATGTGTAGTACTTTAATGATAATGGCGTCATTCTTAGCTCCGAAATACATATAAATGAACTAAAAGTAACAACCATAAGACTAATAAAGTTCAGACTTGGGACAGGCGCAAAATTGTGGCGGGATAAATATGTATTTTTTTAGATTTCAACCCTGCTCCTATATCTCTAGCCAATGTAGAAAAAAAAACACAGAGTAATACGCACAGTAAAACTTTACATATTTTGTTTGTTTTATTTTCATAGAAGATTGACAAAATATTTGTATTGACCTATTGATGAAATCTAAAAATTACAAGAAAATTGGCGCACACAATATACAGGAATAATTTAATTTTATATATAACAGTTTGATATTACTTCATTATTAATATGTTATTAAAGCAATCAGCTGAATTTTTAACAGTTAACTCCCTAAGGTGTTTTCTACCCTTCTTAAGGATGTACTTAGGTGATCTGAGGTAAAATGTAATAAATTAAGAAATCAAAATTGACTCTTTAAGCTTGAAGAGTATTAGTTAAGGATAACAAAAAGCTAAAAATGATGATAGGTTATGGAGTTCCTTTTCGAGATATTTGATTTATAGATTATGGCGGGAAATGGCTGACTCTGACTTTTACACCTTATATTTGTATTGGTATTATTTGGGTCTCAAATCAAAAGAAAGAAAATTAAGAATCTGCTTAAATTTTGTCAAATGACCTTTTATGAGCTATTAAGTCTTATAGCTTCATTTATTACTATTATATTCTTTTGATGTCGTTCTCTGGCTCTGTTAACAACGAGTCTTTTTTTACGGACCTTTGTGCATGAACGATACGTTCACTTGCATGTGTGGACATGTTTAACTATTAACTAATTGGTCAATTTTAAAATAGATTTATGAGTGAGTTTTGAAAATAATCCCAATGACATTTATATAAATAAATTTCTAACTAGCTCAAACCAGTAAACACTTGTCAAATCGGGACATCCTGCAACATGACGTGTATTCAATTTTTTAGTGATCAGTTGTCGTAGGCATTTGTCGGAGCTTATAAAAATCTTGCTAATTAATCATCACACTTTTCTAGTAAAGGTATGAGCATTTATATTCACTCCGTTACACTTACCTGATAGGTTTACATAATTCGATATTCTCTCCGGTATTTGGTCTTATCTCGCTCAAGTGCTTAGCTGATCTTTTAAAAATCATCTACATCTATATCAGTTAAGCGCTTAGAACCTCAGTCTTCTTTCCGGCGAAAATCCAGCCGGTCGTGTTTTCGCTCTGAGAAAATACATTGAAATAATTAGTTTATGAGTTAAGAAGTATTGAAATAATTAACATTATGGCAGAAGTCGCTATGAACGGTTCAAATAGCGAAGACGACGTTTTGTAAGGAACGTCCGAGTTTGTCAACTGACGCGAACGAAACGACAAAGATGGCGGCTCGTACTCGTTCTTCTTCTTCGTCTAAGAAGAGCAAAATCAGGTCTACCAAGAAAAAGGACGACCAGCTAGACGCCTTAGAACAGAAATGGGAAAGCAGGTTTGCCCAATTTGATTCAAGGTTAGATAAAATATGTAATTTTATGGAAACTAGTCAAAACCCTGGCACTTCGGGTGAGCAGGTACAAAATGTTTCTACTTGTAATCAACAGGATAGCGGCTCTTCGGGAGCGCGCAGACCTTTACAAGAAACACAAACTCCTGATGTACATTTGCCTACAGATAATGAGGCAGAGGAAAATTTACATGGAGATGTTATGTCTCTGGCACAAGGCCGTTCAGAGAGACTTAACATTGGGTTATTCTCAGATAAAGAAGATAGGACTTCAATGAGAAGTGACAATGAAAACCATAATACTGTAGCTAGGTTCAGTAAATATTTAAAGTGTCAAGAAACTGAGGAAACAGACTCTGGTATTGACAATCTTAATCAGTTATTTGGTGACGACGCCAAAACTAAATCAGTTTCTAAGTCAGTTGGCCTTGTTTTAGACAAAAGTCAGATTGATATTCTTTTTGGATCATGGCATTGTGAAAAACCAGAAAAGATAACTGCATACAATGAGCAATATAAGTTGTGTTTCCCAGTACATGAAAGTTCTGAAAAACATTTGGATATACCTAGTCTAGATAGCTTTACATCAGACCTACTAGTTAAAAAACATGGTCCAAAAGCTTTTACAATTTCTAATAAGAAAAAGACCTTATCTAAAATCAGTAGAAAAATTGGCTTATCAAGGACAAGCTGCTGCTAAAATGGGTATTGTTTCATCGTCTTACATGCAACAGGCATTAGGTACATTATTAGAAACATTATTAGACAAAGAGGTGAATATGGATAGGGCAGTACAACAAGTTCGTGATATCTTTGCTATGTCAACAAAAAGTGTTGATCAGGTTGCAAGAGCAGGTGCTTTTCATCACCTTATTAGAAGAAAACTAGTAATGGAAGATACTGGGTTAAATGACATAAAAGAACTTAAAAATTCTTTAATTTCCTTACCACTTTCAAGCAGTGGAGTGTTTGGTGACAAGTTTGAACAAACCTTGAAAGATAGGATAGAAAAAGACAAACAACTTAAGGAATTGCTTCCTGGGTTACATATTGGAAATAAACCTGGGTCTTTTCTGGGTAAAAGAAAAAAACACTGCTTCTAATGATTGGCAAGCAAAACGTGTGAAACAAAATGTTAATCAGAACAGTTTTAAATCAACTCCAAGTACTCAGCGTTCTTTTCAGAGAACAAACACTGTTTCAAGACCTGACAAGAGTGACAATAAGTTCGAGAAAACAGGAACTAATTTTCGTCCCTCATGGGGCAACCAGGGAAAAAACCAACAAAGAAAATGACTATTTAAAGGTAGGCAATATCATGGCTTGTCATCCGGAGATACCTGTTGTGGGACGTCTTATTTATTTTCTGAAAAAATGGGAACAAATAACAGACGATCAATGGGTGCTTTCTGTTATAAAAGAGGGTTACAAACTGGAATTCTTAGAGATTCCAAAGAACACAGGAATAAAATACACCTGTGTATCTGCAAAAGATCTAGATATTTTAGATACAGAAGTAAGAGAGCTAGTACAAAAAGAAGCTGTAGAATATGTACCTCTGAACGAAATAGAAAACGGTTTTTACAGCACATTTTTTCTTGTCCCCAAGAAAACAGGGGACATGAGACCAGTAATAAATTTAAAACCCCTCAACAAGTATCTCCGAAAACAACATTTCAAAATGGATTCCCTTTCTACGGTTCTCAATCTGGTGAAACAAGGAGATTGGGGAATCAGTCTGGACTTAAAGGACGCATATTTACACGTCTCAATTTACAAAACGCACAAGAAATATCTGAGGTTTTGTCTAAAAAACGGGAGAGCTCTTCAGTTCAAGGCTCTACCTTTCGGTCCAACCTTAGCCCCAAGAGTTTTTACAAAAATTGTGGCAGTAGTAGCTGCCCATTTAAGGTCAAGGGGCATACGACTGGTTGTCTATCTAGACGACTGGTTCCTTCTGAATCAGGAAAAAAGTCAATTAATATTAGATCGAGAATTAGTACTCAATCTCCTTGTCGAACTAGGATTCATAATAAACTTTAAAAAGTCCACTTTGGATCCATCACAATAGATAACATACTTAGGGGCAATGTTTCTCTTGGATCTGGGGATCGTTTTGCCAACAGTGGAAAGAACGTCCAAATTAATAACTTCATCCCAGGCAATGATCCTTCAAAATCAAGTAATAGCCAGAGAGTTTCTTCACCTTCTAGGGATAATGTCATCCTGCTTAGAAATAATTTCCAATACAAGATTACACATGAGACCTGTTCAAATACATCTGTTGAAATTTTGGAAACCAGTTTCACAGAATCTGGAGTTCAAAGTCCCAATTACTGCACATCTAAGAAGCCATCTAAAATGGTGGTTAGATCAAACCAACATAAAAAAGGGGAGATCATTGAAACATTGGGAAACCCATGCCACTATGACAACAGATGCCTCAACATCAGTGGGTTGGGGAGGTCACATGGGGACTCAGATAGCACAAGGAACCTGGAACCTATCGGAGAAAAAACTCCATATCAACTGCTTAGAAATGGAAGCAGTGATAAGAACGATAAAACACTTCTTATTCCAATTGAGGGGGGAAAATGTATTAATACGTTGCGACAACTCAACGGTGGTACAATACATCAATCGTCAAGGGGGGGCCAAATCAATGATTCTTTGTCTAAAAACTTGGGAATTATGGAATTTGGCAATCGATCATCAGATTCAATTGAAAGCAGCCCACATTGCGGGCAAAGCAAACATTCTAGCAGATTTTTTGTCGAGAAACAAAATAAGACACACAGAATGGACACTAGAAAGATCTATAGTACAAAAAATATTCCTAAAGCTAGGGTCACCAACAATAGATCTGTTTGCATCAATCCTCAACAAACAAACTCAATTTTTTTGCACGTGGTTTCCTCACAATCGAGCTTATGCTCTAGACGCACTGTCAATTCCATGGCAGAATCTGTTCGGGTATGCATATCTTCCAATATGCCTAATACCAAAAATTCTATAACACATGTCCCAGTACAGGTGTCAAATTCTGCTAATAGCACTACATTGGCCAAGAAGACCTTGGTACCCAGACCTGTTGAAATTACTGGTAGATTACCCTTTAAAAATTCCAATTCAAAGCAATCTTTTACACCAGCCAGAATCACGGATTTATCATCCAAATCCAGAAATATTCAATCTAACTCTATGGCCTCTATGAACAGACTCTTTAAAAAGAGACGCTTTTCTAAGGACACTAGACAATTATTGTCTGCCTCATGGAGGGCAGGAACTCAAAAAGATTATTCTGGCAAATTCAAAAAATTATGTAGCTGGTGTAATGTAATGGAAACTGATCCCTATACTGCCTCTTTGACAGAGGTAGCAGATTTTTTGACAGGTCTGTTTACTAAGGGACTTCAATATAGAACAATAGCTGGATATAGGTCCATGTTATCTACAGTCTTACCACCTATAGAAAAAATTCCTGTAGGCCAACATCCATACATAATAAGACTTTTAAAAGGTGTATTCAATTCAAGACCACCTAAAATTAAACTTTTACCAGAATAAGATCTTCTGAAAGTTTTAGACATGTTACAAAAAAGTCCATTTGAACCAATGAAAAACAGTGTTTTAAAATATGTTACTTGGAAAACTATTTTCTTAATTGCTATTACTACTTTCAGACGCTGTAGTGATCTTCAAGCATTGAGAATAGGAGATGGTAATATTAATGTACATAGTACTGGTGTGTTTTTCATTAGAGAAGGCCTTTCAAAGCAGGATCGTCCTGGACATAATGGTTCAAAAATATTAGTTCTAAGTTTTAAGGACAACAAATTATTGAATCCGAAAAGGTCATTGTTTTATTATTTGAAAATGACAGATAACTTCCGTAATTGTGACAGAAGTAACAGTAAACTGTTTTAAGTGTAAATAGTCCGCACAACCCGTTCTCTAGTCAGACAATTTCGAATTGGATTGTCCAAACCATCCAAATGGTATATAATGACAAAAATAAGTCTGTAAAGGCGCATAGTACAAGAGCTATTGGTCCTTCATGGGCCCTATTTAATGGTTCATCTATGAAATCCATCATGAAAGCAGTAGACTGGAGTAGAGAGTCTACTTTCACGAAATTCTATTTGAGAAATCTAGAACCAAGCGTTTTATCTTAATTGTTGAATAAGAAAAAAGAAAGAAAAAATATATAAAATAAACATTTAAAAAATATTGTACATTCATGTATATAATATATAGATATTGAAATCCTCATTTCCGTCGAGATGCGATGGAATTTTAGATGATGAATATAGACTACAAAGTGTTTGAATGATAGAAAAACAGAATATTCATTTTAATACTAGTGTAAATAATGGATGATATTTTTGCATGGAGAAGAGGAGGAGTGATTTTATTGTTTTACAGTACAGTGTATATATATAAATTGAACAAGAAATTACTACCAACCACAGAACAAAGTACTGCTTTGAATTCTGGATGTATCCAATTATGTAAACCTATCAGGTAAGTGTAACGGAGTGAATATAAAATTATATAATTTGGTTCACAAATTTGAATTTTGTAAACGGAGTTACACTTACCTGATATACTACCCACCTCCTCCCCTCAGTAATTTCTTTTGGTGAATTCAGCTGGATTTTCGCCGGAGAAAACTGAGGTTCTTAGCGCTTAACTGATATAGATGTAGATGATTTTTAAAAGATCAGCTAAGCGCTTGAGCGAGATAAGACCAAATACCGGAGAGAATATCCAATTATGTAAACCTATCAGGTAAGTGTAACTCTGTTCTCAAAATTCAAATTTGTGAACCAAATTATATAATTTGGAATAGCATTCTGTATTTTCACTAAAGGTTAACATTCTAAACTCGCCTCAAAATGTTAGGAGGTTGTAGTATAGTATGTCGTATCTGTCTTTGTCGTCCTATTGTATGATGTTTGCATAGATAAGCAGTTGAACGACGACTTTAAATTGTCACAGGAATACTTAGCCTTTGAAGGTCAACTGTACATATGTGCCAGTGAAGGAGGAAACAATTAAACACCAACTTCCTCAATTACATTCTTTATATGATACGTATTGGACTTTTCGATTATTTCTACATACGCGTTACTCTTGTAATTAAAGAATTAATTCCATCGCATTTTCATTTATTATTCATATTTTGTATTTTTGTATGTGCATCTACTCAAAATTGTGTTCTTTCTTTATTATAACTTGCAAATAAATTCGGAGAATACTGACCTTTAGTAGCAGTAAATTTCCTATGACTAAATTTAAACTTTAGATAGGAAATAGTCATTGTTTGGCTGTTGCCCGTTCATACATTTCACGTAAGTCGTTATAAATAAGAATGTACACTCATGTTTACATTTCGAAATTAAACATGTATCTCTTGTGACGAACCTATATAAAAAATGTACTGAAAAGTAAAATCACTAAAATACTGATCTCCGAGAACAATATAAATCGGAAAGTCTAATACTCCGTTATTTCTAGTATTCATGTATGTTTTTGAAGTTGGAATTCGTACAACTGTTGCAGACATCGTCGCAATAAATATAGACTTTACAGATTTCTTGTTTGCTAAAAGTCTATAAAATGGCTCATTGGTTGTAGTTGTACGCATTCAATATTAATATCGAGTTTTGAATCGATTCATATTTGAATTTCAAGATTTTGTCCGTTCTAATTAAGGTAGAATGGAACGGTGGATTTGTTGGTTTGGGAAGTTGACAAGTGTACGATTACCATAGGCTATTGTGGGAAACTTTCGACAGTAATTAGGCTTAATGTTGTGTTAGTTTGCAACTAAAAGTAATATCTATGTATGGTACCAAGTTTTAAATACAAATACACAAACGTCATAATAATGTGCATACAGTAACATGTAAGAATCAATAAACACATATACCGGCCATGTGTTTTGAAAAACCAAAAACGGTTCTAGATGATTCGCAAAAAGAGTTTTCTTTCTTCTTACTTTAAAAAATTACTTAGAATTTCTTAAATTCATATATATGATAACTTAGGACAATAAGGATCTGAAATATCAAGTATTTTCTGTAAGTTACTTATACAATTGTGTATTGTGTACATCACATCATCTACTCTCCTTAATTGAATATAGTATGTATCTAGGGTTATTTTACTATAACAATCCTCAATAAAAGTTACTCCAATGAATGTATCTATGCATGTATTTATCATCAGCCCAGTAGTCAGCACTACTGTGTTGACATGAATTATCATTGAAATGGTCATAATGATAAATTAACTGTTTACAAAACACTAACTCAGGAATAGATTGCCGTAGCTGTAATTGGCCAATCTTTTATGCATTTTTGGTCCTCAATGCTTTTTAAATTCACACTCTTCTTTGCCTTAAAAAAAAGGGATTTGAGGGTCAATGATGAGTCTCTTGTAGACGAAACCCGCGTCTGGCGCAAATACCAAACTATAATCTATCTTTGATAAGGCTATTTATATGATTTAGAAAATAGATTAACAAATCTAAAACCATGACATACCGGCTGACGCATACGTTGGTGTTTTCTCAGTACCAGATAGTCATTCGGTTACTATGTGTACATGGGATTGTTAAAAGTATCACAATGACCAGTACTGAAAAGGTACTAGAGCTTTTCAAGCACACGTGTAGTAGACCTATACACAACAATATTCTATAATCTAGAATTCTTTCAGTATTTCATGTTATTTCAACTTTAGTTTTTGTTTTATGATACTAAAATAATTTCATTCAAAACAAATAATAGTTATCAAAGGTACCAGGATTATAATTTAGTACGCCAGACGCGCGTTTCGTCTACATAAGACTCATCAGTGACGCTCATATCAAAATATTTATAAAGCCAAACAAGTACAAAGTTGAAGAGCATTGAGGATCCAAAATTCCAAAAAATTGTGCCAAATACGGCTAAGGTTATGTTGAATAGCTCAGCAGGACTTTGAATGCAATTTTATACTGCATTAAGGTTGTTTCAGCGTCGATCGTAGACTTACTTTTTTTTTATTTGAATCGCCTCCTCTGTTTAAAAACGAGATAGTAAAATAAAATATACCATGATAAAACTACGATACTGCTTATTGGGAATATGTTTTCCTCATTGATTGTTGTCGAATTTATCAAAGGTAAACTTTTTTATTTTTAAATTGTTATCAACCTCATGATGAAAATAAAAAAGATAAATAAACATGCACTTAGCACAATTATAATGATCTGGCAATGACCTTTCAAAACACTGAAAAAGAATTGAAAATTTAAGAAGGTTGTTTTGCATGATAGTTAATAATTAAAGAAAATTACCTCAAAAGGATTATCACGTGATATTGCATTTAAATTTAGACTCTAATAACAACAGATTTGCTGCATTTGTTAATTGTTGTGTGCGTGCAAAATATACAAACATACGATTGTCAGCATATATTGACCTTATATAATTGTGCTTCACACATTGTAAAATAAATGTAACTTATTGTATGCACGTTTTGAAATCGCAGATACGTATTAGCAATTTGTTATGTTGAATAGCTCAGCAGTACTTTGAATGCAATTTTATACTGCAATTTAATACTGCATTAAGGTTGTTTCAGCGTCGATCGTAGACTTATTTGTTTTTTTATTTAAATCGCCTCCGCTGTCAAACGAGATGGTAAATAGTATAATAAAATTGTAACTTATCAGTGTAAAAGCAATTGTTTAGTTGAACACCTCAGCGGGACTTTAAATACTTTTTTGCAATTTTAAACTGTATCAAGGTTTTTTTCAACGTCGATCGTTCAATGATTTGAGTCGCCTCCGCTGTTTAACAATATAGTTTATAATAAAATAAGCTCACCTAAACATATTGTGTTTAGATATAACGTCTATGTTTTAGCTCGCAATAACAACATCTTTGCAAGATGTGTACATACGAAAAAAAATCTCCAACAATATACAGACGTCTACAACACGCGACTTTATGCGTACATGCTTTACAGATGATTAACAAATATTCAAATTCATTGAAAACATGTTTTGAAATTACAGAAAAGTGTTTGCAATTTCTAAATGTCCCATATCTCACTGAATTATGAATTCTATTTTTTTTTTATTTTTACTGTAAGTTTTAAGAGCTTTCATTGTGCAATTAACTTTATAGTCATATGAAACGAGTGACTGGTGCAAAATAAGGTTTATCCAATTCTTGAGCCAATGCATGTATATATCACAAACTTAGTCTTCTGTGCACGATTTTATCATTTTTCACGCAAAGATATCGTATAATCGTCATTTTTTTCTCTCTGTCTGTTATGATTTAACAAATATGGCAGCTCATGAAATGCCTTGCTTTGAAGCCGAAGTTTATCGATTGACCCCTCATAGTAAATACTCAACAAAAACGCATGGATACTAAGCACGTGTATAACATATACGTGCAGATACTAGTTTATGTTAATGACAGATCCACGCGTATTGTGACCACCGGATGTTTACGAGACGGGTCACGCTAAGGTCACATGAATATACGGAAATATGTCGGCGAATTGCTTCCTGGAAGCAAGCAATTAAAATAAAGTAAACTTTTTCTAAATGTGGACAAATTAAAGAATGTTCTCCAGAAAGAAGTATATGTATATAAGTTTTATAATGAAAAGTATCCATTTTATTATAAAAATCATATGCATATTTTTTTTTTAATTTGGGGTTTGATATGAATCGCCTTCTTTGTGTTACGTATATCTGATGGACAGAATTAAAGAAAATTACCTAAACATAATCGTCTTATAATATTACGTTTACATTTTGACTTAAATAACGACGTATTAACTACATTTATACTTAATTGTTGTGTACATACTCAAAAAAAGAAATATACCAGTGTCAACATCACGTGACTTAATAACTTACGTGCTGCACATATAGGATAACAAAACGTGTTAATCATTGAAAACATGTTTTGAATTAGCAGAAAAGAAAGTAATAAGAATTTCTTAATGATGAATACCTCATCGGGAATCTTATTTTTGCAATTTTATACTTATCTTACATTGTTTAAGTGTCGATCGTAGAATGAACTTTTCTTGAAACGCCTCCACTGTAAACATGATAGTTAAAATAATAAAATAAAATTGCCTAAAAAAAGTTCAGACGTGATATTACGATTACATTTATACTTCAATAACACCATATTTATTACATTCGACTTGTTGTGTACGTACGAAAAAAAAAACCAACAACAAAAGAAAAACCAGATGTCAACATCACGCGACTAAATACCTACGTACTGAACATATAGAATGACAAAACGTGTTAATAATCGAAAACATGTTTTGAATTAGCAGAAAAGTAAAAACAATTTTATGAATGAAGAATACCTCATCGAGATTATGACATGTTTGAATGCTATTTTTGTAATTTTATACTGTATTAAGATTGTAAAAGCGTCGATCGTGCAATCAACTTTAATATAAATTGCCTTCTCTGTTTTATCTGATGGTAAATTATAAAATCATTGTGATGTATCTTTATATTTAGACTTTAAAAACAACATATTTATGCTTGTTGTGTACAATCGCGCAAAAAAAAAAGAATATGCAGATGTCAACATGACACAAAAAATACTCACGTGCAGGACAGATTGAATAACAAATGTTAATAAATGTTGAATACTGTAGTAACTGCGAAAATGTGTAGGCAATTTGGGTGCCTCGTGCTTGCCAATTTAGGTCACCATTGGTTTTTCACCGTGGTTTGTGTTGCTCAGTTTTTGTTTTTATCCATGGCATTCCAAAGTTGTTTTCGACTTATGAATTTGATGATTCCTTTGGTATCAATTGCCCTTAATGTATCTTTAGCCTCTCTTCTCAATGCCTAATACCTGACCATGACTTAGAAATAATGAATAGTAAGGCTTAATTTGTTATTTTATTTTGCGCGTAATACATTAGTAAATTCAATTCCAAGGTTTAATGTCATATAAATCAACTTATAGGATTTGTGACTAAAACAAATAACATATAGCATAATATAGATGTTAAGGAGAAACATGTTTATTTGTAAAATAACAAACTAGTTAATACATATAATTATATGATTCGATAAATAATAATTCATTGATCAATCTTCTACACTTAGTACTATTATTATAAAAATATAATTATACCATATTCCATCTTACCTAGTTAACGATTATAAAATAGATATATAGTATGCCAATGCTTGTTGAAATATTTATTATAATTGAGACAAACAAAGAGAAATATTAAAAGAAAGCAAGCGTTCAAAGTAGAAAATATTCTCTATCCGATAAACTTGTAACAAATACAATAACGAAGGGAAATTGTATACACTGCGAACTTTATATCATATACCTGATGCCATATAAAAATGAAATTTTGTTTGAGCCTAGGCCTATTCCGCTATCGTAGTGGTTTAATATTACAAATGGATATTATATTCGTTACATGCAATGATTTTTTTTATTACTTCCATTTGATACATACATGTACAAATGAAGTGTTATCGCATCAATTTTATAATTATATGATGTAGAAATCATGCAAAAATGTGGAGGCATCCGAATGAGATTTTGGTTGATCACATTTAAAAAATGTATTGTATCATCAATTAGAAACAGAGTAACAAAGTTAATCATGCATTGTTGGACATTTTGCCGAGGTTTTGAATATAAGATTAGATATGATATCATTCTTTTCTTTAAATGTTATCATCCAAAATGAAAGAATATATATGTACCTGATAAATTGGTATATTCAGAAACCTTCCATCATATATCTTCGAGTTTGGTTTGTCCAATTGGAATATATGACAGAGATGTGTTATAAGATTTGAACTTTTTATAAGCAGACAACATCCACGATGCATTTTACAGAAACAATCATATATATTTGATAAACATAAGCTTATAAATTGGAACACTTGCGACTACATGTTGGCTTTGGTACAACGCCTTGGAAATGCAAAGGATAATAAAAAGTAAATTAAGAACCATACCAAACTCCAAGGATAATTGAAAACGAAAAGTCATTTATTAAATGTCAAAATCCATTTGCTCAAATTCATCAAACGAATTAAGAACAATTGTTATATTCTGACTTTGTATCATGTAAAAAATGATGGATGAAACCCGGGTTTGTATTGTATAATATAATATTTATTGTCATATCAACAAATTAAAACATGTTTGTGACAAACTGTAATAAAAACCAACATACAATCATATATGATATATTAATTGTTGTGATAAGGTTTGATTTATTTCCCTTCGTAGGGTTATAGAACAAACATCTTAGTTTTAAAATTCAATGTTTAATGTAAAATGTCAAATTGGGTTCGTGCGAACATTTCTTATTTTGAGTCGAATCCACAATTCATAAGAATTGCGATGTTATTATTCTATTTTAAATACTGATCAATATAAGTGCAACAAAAAAGATTTAATTTCGTTATCAGCATTCTACTCAAACCTTTAACGATAAAATTGTTTACCTTATTTCTTCATTTGAATTTGAATTTTACACAAATGGTGCAAAGTGTCATTGTACTAATCGAATGAATTTTTTGTAAGTTTAAAACAAAATGTGGAGAATGATTTAAGAATAGGACTTCATATCGACGACACCCTTTTAAAAGCATCAGAAAACAAACGATAAGCTCGATTTCACCAGTTCAATCAACAGTATTTCAATGTCAAAATTTCATCAATCAAAATAAAATAAATAAAGGTCACAAACAAAACTGAGAAACAGTGTACGTCGAAAGTGTATTGGTCTTTGGCAAAATGCTTATTATTATTATTATTATTATTATTATTATTATTATTATTATTATTGAATGTTAGTTCTGTACAGGGCCGTAACTACGTTGAGGCAAATGAGGCAAATGCCTCATGTTTTAAATTTAAAAAAAAAAAAAAAAAGCTAGAACAAAAGATTGTCTTCATATGATTGTCTTCATATCAAATTGTTTTCACTGGAAGTGTCTTGCAAGGAAGCAAGTTCTGATTACTCTCTGATGTCGCCCCTGCATATTTTTCGTAATCCATGTTTCTATTTTACTTTTGGTTTCCAGAGTTGATGGTCTATTGTTTGTACTTCTGTGTCCCGGGTTTGTCTTTTGTTCATTTATTGTCCTACTTAAGGACTAGCCTGAGTGTTGATTTTCATTTGTAAACGTGTCACACTGTGTAATGTTGCATGTCCATCGATGTCCAGGCATTATGCGAGAAATTTTAAGAATATACGATACTACTGGACACAGAAAAAGTGGTCGTTTCTGCATGGAGAATTGAACTTGATATCAAAGAATACGAAACTGCCTTTCTTGTATATAAAACCATACCCAATTTTTCTTAGTATGGATTGCAAAATTAGGTATTTTCTGTAGGTGAGATAAGCACAGAAGTGATAGAGATATGTATTATGAATATAGAAATTGAATATCTTAATCAACAAAAAAAAAAAAAAAATAAATAAAAAAATAACTGTATCATATACCCAAGCGCCTGTGGATAAAACTAGATAGCTGACATGGTTTGAATTTAAGTAAGACCACAAATTTCCTGGTATCAAATCATTTGTTGAAAAAAACCTCAATGTATTGCCATATGACCTTTTATATTCAAGGGTTAAATTTGCATTAAGTCGTGTTCAGACCCTTTAACAGAAAATAAAAGAATATGAAGTACACGTGCACGCGTACGGGAGCTAATCGCACACAATGTCAATGTATAGAAAAAAATACAATGATCAATGGTCAAAGTTTTTATTCTTGTTCTTCATCTTGATAGTTGCTGGAGGGTCTTCAATAAAGAAAGAATCATAAATACCGTAAAACAAGGTCATGATAAAGTCTCTCGTGTCGACTTGAGCAGTACTAGTATTTTACGTATATTACTGCACTAATGACTGTCACTATATTTAAATCTAATCATAAAAAATCTCAAGTCAGCACAATACAAGACAAGAACAGACAGACAAATCCGGTATTAATGATTATGAGAATTACGATTTTTGCTTTATCCTACATATCGGTTTTTTAATGTTTTGAATTTCCCTAAAAAATTGAAGTCTTAATTAACAATGAATCTATGTTTTTGCTTCGACACCAGAATATTGTCGAAAAAATATCTAAAAATGATTTGCGTTTCTATGTAAGAAAGAGTCCGGGAAACGCTCAGAATGCACGATTTTGCGTTATTTTTCTCAGAGCTTCTGGGGGCCTTAGGCGGCCCCAGACCCCTCGCCAAAAATTTGTCGCCTCGCTACGCTCGGGGAATATATTTTGCCTAAGTATTAAAAGGGGCTAGTTACGGCCCTGCTGTATCTAAATTATTCTAAAAGGTTGTTAAAGCTTTGATCACGTGATCATACTAAATATACATCGCCTCAACTTCTTATAAAGGCCAATGAAATTACAAAAGTTTAAAACCTTTTTTTTTTTAATTAAGCTAACAACGAAATAATAAACTTAAATAACAGAATATTTATAACTTGTTGTGTACATGAGAAAATCAGCAATTTAACGTGTGTTTAAGTAATCTTCATTATGCGTATTTATGCTTACGTGCTTTATCATTAAGGACACATTTTTTTAAAATGTTTACAAAGATGTTTTGCAATTGAAGAACCGAGTTCGAATTACGTTCCGCTATGTAGATGATGTTCTCGCATTAAAGAATACAAAATTTGGTGACTATGCTGAATGAGACTATCCAATCGAACTAGAGATAAAGGATACTATTGACACAGTTAAGTCTGCCTCATATCTTGAATTACATCTAGAAATAGACAATGAGGGTCTGTTGAAAACAAAAATTGTGAACTCTGTAGCAACATTTCAGCAGCGCCTGCATACGGAGTATATATCTACCAAATGATACGATATTTCCCGGCTTATATTTCCTATCATGATGTCCTTGATAGACGATTGCTGCTTACAAAGAAGCTATTAAACTGAGAATTCCAAATGGTGAAGTTGAAATCATCTCTTCGTTAATTTTATGGACGCCAAAAGAAGTTGGTTGACCGTTATAGAATTACCGTTTCCCAGATGTTCCTGATGTCGTAACTACAATCCCCTTCACTTTTCATGAATGTGGCCTACCGAATTAGACTTTTTACCGGATTTGTAATAACATGAGCAACACGAAGGGTGCTACATATTGATCAGGATCTACTTACACTTCCGGAGCACCTGGTAAACCCCAAGTTTTTTTGGTTGGATTCGTGTTGATTAGCCTTTATTTTTCTATGTTGTGTCTTGCATACTATTATTTGTCTTTATTTATTCATTTTTAGCCATGGCGTTGTCAGTTTGTTTTCGATCTATGAGTTTGACTGTCCCTAGAAATAATTGAAACGTTACTGAACTTTAAACACTTTTGGATTATTCGTTAAACAAACATAGTTTAGTTTAACGATAGTGTGTGAGATTTTTCATGTTTTAATTAGTTATGCTTAATACAATTTATCAACACCGTATCCTTAATACATTTTTGAACAGTCTTATGTTTATGTGTGAGATGTATGCGAAAAGAAATTTCGAAACACAGTATTCGTAATATTATATATATACTAGAACACACCCGAGATATCGCGGGTCCGTGACTGTATTAAAGTATTTAACTATGCGTAAGCCTTATTTTAGTATTGGTATTGTCGTCTGATAAAGTCATGCCAGTTATAAGATACACAGTTTTCTCTGCTTTCAAATCTTTCTGTTTGATCTGTTTGTTTCTTGTCTGGAACTTATCAATTATTGGTAATATTAATTATTTGGAAAACAAAAGGACCTGGAATGGAGTATTTTTTTAATCAACCGCATTGTCCTATATTCGTTATAAATAAAGTTGAATTATTTGATTCGCTGTTTTACATCATGCCCGCTAACAAATTGAAAACTGTACCTATACGCCTTATTTTAAGTCCAGACTTTTATAGTATTCGTATTGTTATCTTAGAAAGTCTTACTGATTATAGGGAACAATTTGACAATGGTTGAATTTAGTAATACCCGTGTATATAGCAAAATCCTAAATACACCATTTGGTGGTGCGCCTGTCAGATGCGGAACGTATAGATAAGGTATTAGGTGACAGGTGAATATACTATTGGTATCGGAATCGGATTCGACCCGTAACTTGTTAATTATTGGCAATATTAATTGTGTGGAAAACAAAAGGGCCTGGAGTGGTGTAATTTTTAATCTACACCATTGTCCTATATTAGCTATATATAAAGTTGAATTATTTGATTTGTCGTTTTTACCCCAGGACGGCTGACAAATTGGACCTCGTTATTTTAGTATTATAGATAATTGACACATCTGTTTTTTTCCGATTCTCTGTTGAAGACACTAGTCATAGAATTATGTCATCTTAATTATTATGATTATCAAATGTTTAACATATGGTTCTTTGGAAATAAGTTCTCATGTAATGACGTAATTCATGGAAAGCAATTGTTCAAGGTTAAACATATCTTATATTTCTGATTAACTTGTCAGATACAAAAACAAGTATAAAAAGAAAAAAAAAATATATAGTTCCAGACCAAATGTAAAATACGAAATTTGCTTTTATAAAAACAGTTAGTATTCCACTGCTTTTAAAATAGTCATAAACCGATTAAGAGAGAACAAATTCGTATTACAAACTAAAACCGGGAGAAACCAAAACACTTTTACATGTGTAAGAGGAAAACAACGGAACAACATACACGAAAGTACAACAAAAACAAACTCCAAAATACATAGAAACAGACTTTTTGATAAAAACTGCCATATTCCTGACTTTAAACTCTTTTGATACACACAAAATGTAACAAAAAAAAAAAAAAAGATTTAATTTTTAAGTGCTGCCTCTAAAGCAGATACTAGTTTAAACTTTGTAAACAAGAGCTGAAGAATATGTTATATAGACATTAACCAAATGACTCCCAAACAAACAAAAAAAAAGCATATTAAATAAGTAGGTGTTTTTCCTTGTTTTGGATTCATTGTATTTATGTAAATTATTTGGCAACATTTAGTGACGTAATACTTACTTATGTGTTAGACGTTGTGGGAAATATTGTTAATTATTTCAGATATCTTCGCGGTGTAACAGTTTACAATGTCTATTTGAGACGGAAGTGTCATTCAAGTCTTTCCTTAATATTGATGCCGTCACTTTGAATTTAAGGTGAATACAAATAATTAAAGTGCTATTCATAAACGTTTTTAAAAAGCAAGGACGTTCAATTATAATATTCGTTCCTGTATAACATATACACGATATCCTTTATTCGACTTTTTGTATTTCTTTGGTTCTTATAACGTGACTCTACTTTAAAAGATTATGTCAGTATGATATTGTTCTATTTTATGTCATTATGATATATTTCTATTACATGTATTATGAATTACAAAATACGTTGAACCATAAACGTCAAAATCATTCAATCTCGTAGTGGAATTAACTATTTGTGGATTCTTATAAATTCTATATATAACTTTTGGACTATTTTCAATCTCGGTCTATTTCTGAAATTTATTCTTACATACTTTTGATTTTTAAACCCTATATGCTAACATTGACTATGTAAATTTTAAAATTGTTTGTATGCATATTGAACGACAAATAGACACACAATGAAGTATATATATAAGTGGATATAACAAAAGGGCATACACAATGTTTGTACTGGTTTAACCTGCAATATTTTTCCTTTCGTCTCGTCTAAACCGCTCATAACAATAAAACTATAGATTCATAAGGGCTCCTTTTCTATACAAAATATTATGATAATTAGTTATTTGTAATTTATGCGTACTTCCCTACAAATACTGTCCAGTATGCTTCATATCTTAATTTTCTGTCAGAGATATACACTAAATATTGAACTCTTCACCAGAACAACAAACATTTAGCCTTCATGTACTTAACTGAATTTATCATCAAGTTGATGTGATATTTGAAAGATATGATTCACTGTAATGTACTTACATAGAAGGTCTTAGATATAGATAATGAAGTTGAAGTCATCTTGCTGGAAGTTTAACCATGTTAACGCCGAGTCGAAGGATACCACTAATAAAGCAGCAAATGCTTATCTTAAAAGAGCACATGATTTAACCTGAGTTATTATAGGTTATTTCTTATTCGATTATTTTGATAATTTATGGTGTTTTGAAAAACAGTTCTTTTAAAAATCGGAAAAAAAGAGAATTACATGCATATGGAGTATATGTGTCTCAATTGATACGTTACTCTAGAGCTAGCTCAAAGTACGTTGATTTTGTTGAACGAGGAATACTGCTTTCTAAATGTTGCTTAGACAGGGCTATGAATCAATCAAATTAAAGTCATCACTCAAGAAATTTTACGGTCCCCATCATGAGCTGATTGGCCATTATGACAAAAGTGTGTCAGAAATCATATCTGATATTCTTTCTCAGTCATAATGAACTTCCGTAATTACCGAACTGAACAAAGAAATAAACACGACGGTTGCCGTATACGGTGCAGGAAATGCTTACCCTTTCGGAGCACATGATTTCACTCCCGGCTTTTGGTGGAGTTCGTGTTTTTTTTTAGTCTTTGTTTACTCCTTGGTTTTGATAGTTATTGTCTTACAACATGTGTGCATAGTTTGTTGACATTATCATTTATTATCTTTTCAATTATCTATACCCGCTAAACATGCTAAATGATACTTAGATAGACTGATTATATTGTAATACCACATTTGCAAAATCATTGCATTACCCATTAAAAATACCAGTTCTTGAATTTTTTGAAATATAATGAACCAGTTTTTAGAACGCAGCCAATTCTTTGTAATTGCAATTTATACATGATATACAGTTCGAAAAATGACGCTATAAAAATGTGTCATACTGATGTGTCATGCACTACAAACCAGTAAAAGTCTGAAATCGCCTATATCTGTACTGGACTGTACTGACTTTTACTCGACCAGTCTGAATTGGTCTGAAATTACTTGATAATACTCGACTGTAGTCTGAACCATACTTAATAGTCTGAATTTGTACTTGACCAGTTCTTAACCATTTTATACGAGTCTGAACCATGCTCGACCTAGTCTGAACCATACTCAACCTAGTCTGAACCGTACTCGACCTAGTCTGAACCATACTCGACCTAATCTGAACCATACCCGACCAAGTCTCAAACAAACCTAGACCTATTCTTTGTATCTATCAACTGAATTTTATCAATTTAGGAAATATTTCTAATAAAAATGAAATTTGAACAACAACTTGATATTAAAAATATATTCAATATAGAATTGAAATTAAAATTTCACAAAATTTTATGAATATTTCGGAAGTATTCTATACTAACTGGACTATTTTCACCATTAATTAACTTAAGCCTAGTATAGATTTATGTTCAACTGTCAGTTGACTTTAGTTAATTTTATTAATATTTATATAAAATAGTATATAAAACAACTTGATAAATTTAAAAAAATGAGACCTCAATTGTTTAATTTTATCAAACCAAGAATTTAATATAATCATGATAATAGAATTTCCATAGCGATCCTTGATAACCTTTTTAAAAAAGGAAATGTGTTCCAAAGTAACAGTCAAAATTTATTTCAACTGATTTAAGTATTTTTTGTCAAATTAAAGACATGTCATTCATTAAGCACTTTGATATGGTCTAATTGCCTCAGTACATGTGGGAGTTGGTTGACCTCCCCTTGAATAACATGGCGGTAACAATTTTCCACTAGAGAGAAAGATAGTAGTTTAGAGCTGTAATTAACGAAATAGCCAAAGAAACAGGTTTATTTGACAACATATATATACAAATATTATCAATTAGTCAACTGGAAACACGTACAACTGATATAACTGTGAAAGAAAGTACATTTTGTAGAACGTGGTCATACTTCTGGTCAGTCGTAAACAAAGACACGTGTTGCTCATTCTCGATTAGCTGACCTTGGACAATTTGCCAACCGTTTTAAAGAAATTAACCCTACATAAATTTATATAAATAAAGATAAACAATTTGCATACAACATATGAAATGGTACAAAAAAACTTTTACAGTGTGGCTAAAGGGAGAAAACCTGGCATTTACAAAGACTGGAGCTCATGTGAGTTAACAATAAATAAATTCAAAAGCGCAGTATACAAGGGATTCTCAGGCATTGATCAAGCCATATTATTCCTCTTTGCTGGTAATTCTTTCTCATCGTGCAGTGCTATTCCTGTATTTGACAGTGAGGGTAGGGCACACAGCCCTGCACATTACGGCCATGATTGTTCAGGTCAGTCAGGTACATGTAATTATGAATCTTTGAAATCATTAACACCGTACGTTGAAAATTCTGATAGTGAAACCGAACAAACCGAAGTTCTCAAATTAGTTAATAACATGAATAATGAGAATGAGATAATTCATTCAAATGAAACAGATGATATCCGACAAAACAATTCTGATCATGATTTAAACAACAATACTGGGTGCACTAAACACTGCAAGAATAATAATGTCGATAACATGATTTGCTTCAGCGACTGTCATAGGTGGACACATTACTTATGTACTAAACTTCCCTCATATCAACTCTACACTTCAATCAACTCCAAACGCAAATATTCTTGTGCAAGTTGTAGTTTAGTGCCTGGTGAATTTTTGTCCAAATAGTCAGATTCTATAGACATGAAAGAACCAACAAAACCAACATCAGTCAGTGTTGGATTTCAATACTGAAGAAACCACACATGCATCACTTCACGCCACTCAGGATAAGTCAACTGAGACAAGTACATGTAGTGCAAACACAACTTTAACTGAAAACGATACTAAAATTTGGCTTCAAAAACTGGAAACAAATCTTGTAGCTGCTGTAACAGAAACACATAAGCTTTATCTTGAAAAAGATATTGACAACCTCAAGACAGAATTAAACGATGAAAGACAAAAGCACAGTTATCTTCATGATAAGGTAACTAAGCTAAGCGCAGAAAAATCTGAGCTTTTAGAAAGATGTAAAAATGATGCAGAATTAAATCCTCTTCGAAAACAATTAGATGATCTCAAAAAAACAAACACATCAATTCAAGGTGTAATAAATACATTAAATCAACAAATTAAGAAGATGATTACTGCCATGGGTGATTTAGACCAATCATTTACTGTTCTAAATGAATCTCAATCTGTGAAAATTCAAAGGCAACCTTCACAGGACGTACAATGTCAAACTATTGTTAAACTAGATACAGATACCACAAAAACAAATAATACACAAGCTCATGATCTTACTTATCACACAGTCTCATAATCAAATAGATTTAATACACTTGAAGAGAAATCACATGATGCAAATGAAAATATGAATGTTAGTTCTTACTATGGTAATGCACTAAAAGGTAAATTAGTGTTAATAGGAAATTCACACTTCAAGCCAATAAGAGAAAAGGACTTTATTTATGACTATGACACATAAAAGTACATAGCGTTCTCATTTCAAGAGGCAACACATATCTTACAGGAAATAGAAGGCCCTGTTGATTGTCTGGTTGTACATCTTTTCACTAATGATATCAAAGAAAACTCATCAACAAAATGTTTAGATTTTGTAGAAAAGTTCATCACATTTATTCATGATAAATGTCATAAAATTCCCATCATCATCTCAGATGCAATACCTAGAGGTGACTACAGTTTGATGAACAAGAGGCTTCAGGAGTGTAATATTAATTTAAGGCATAAATACATTGCAAATGAATTGATTTCAGTATGTGACAACGCTTGCATAGGTATTGGAGGAAATGCTATCAAAAAATGTATATCCCCCGACAAAATTCACCTTTCGACACAAGGTACAAAAGTGCTTGTTGCAAACATCAAATCATCAGTGCAAGAAGCCTTATGCATTCCAAATCCCTTCAAAAAGAAATATGAAAGTCATGTAAGGGATAGAACTCGTCAGTACAATTCAAGGTACTCTGATCAAACCAGAGAGTACTCAGATCAAAACAGAAAGTACTCAGACACAAACAGACAATACTCGGATCAAAACAGACAATACTCAGATCAAAACAGACAATACTCAGATCAAAACAGACAATACCCAGATCAAAACGGACAGTACTCGGATCAAAACAGACAATACTCAGATCAAAGCGGACAGTACTCGGATCAACACAGACAGTACTCAGATCCAAACAGACAATACTCAGATCAAAACAGACAATACTCTCGATATAATTCTCAAAATAATAACGAAAATGAGTTTTATGGTGGAAATGGTGGTTACAGAAATCCGTACGATAATTATGGTTCAACTCGCCAATTTAACACCAGAGGAAGACGTGGCTACTAGGATATAATAACAATACACGAAGGATGTGATGCGAATAAAGTGTACATTGAATTTGTAGCTAGATTTCATAGCATTTGTGCAGTTATAAAGAATTACAGGGGTGAAATTTCTTGAACATGAAACCAGTGATTACATCTGGTTAAAATTAGATAAATCTTTTTTTGGAATATCAAGACATATTTATATATGTTTCCTATATGACCCACCAGCGGAATCAACTTATAGTTGCCAATTAGATGCTGACATTCTTTCACTAATTGAGAAAGATATTTCTAAACACTCAAAAGATGGGGATATTATATTGGCAGGTGATTTTAACGCCAGGACTGGAGAGGAACCTGACCTTATTCAGGGCGATAGTTCAAATCACACACCCCTTTTTAATTCATACAGCCCTGATTTAGATTTACCCTCTAGAAGTAGTCAAGATAATATACTCTCTCAAAGGGGGAAATATTCAATTGATTTATGTATTCAAGATAAATTAAGAATTCTAAATGGTAGAACATTTGGAGATACTTTTGGACAGTACACCTCACATCAACCTAATGGTAGTAGCGTCATAGATTATTTTATTGTATCTGAATATTTAGTAAAAGACATTTATTTTTTTCATGTGCATGATTTTATTGGAACAATGTCTGACCATTGTCAAATATCTATGATGTTAAATGTAAAATGCTCTGTAGAAAATGATTGTAAACATGGTGGTAGTCCTCTTCAACCTCTTCCGCCTTCATACATATGGACAGATAAATCTTCTGTGGAATTCCAAAATGTGTTGTCTTCATCAGAAATTCAGAATGATCTGTCCAATTTCATGAAATTACATGTTGATCAAACAGAATCAGGAATCAATTCTTTAATTAATAACTTTAATCAGGTAATTTATGATGTGGCAAACAAAAGTCTAAGAAGGAAACATCATAGTTTAAAAAAATCTAACAAGAAAAAGAAAAAACCTAATTGGGAAAATCTATCTTTATCAGTCCTAAAAAAGCATCTTATTGATAAAGAAAATTTATTTAAAAAATATAATAAAGATCCATATATTAGATCATCTTATTTTAGTGCTTTGAAGCATTATAGAAAATCTAGAAAAAAAACCACAATACGTCTCTATAGACAAAATTTAGTAAATCAGCTTGATACTTTAAAAGATAACAATCCAAAAGCTTACTGGAAACTTCTGAATAAATTTTTAAGTGATGGTGGAGATTTTAGAGCACAATCGCAAGACAATATATCAGCCGAAGAATTGTTGAACTATTTTAGGGAATTAAATACTGCTAAAAATATAAATAACCAGGATCTAAATAAATTGTTAACTGAAGAAGAGAAATGTAAGCAATTTAATGAGCTAGATTTTAAAATTTCTGAAAAAGAGGTTCTTGATGCACTGAAATCTTTAAAAAATAAAAAAGCCTGCGGATTTGACCAAATATCAAATGCAATGTTAAAATATGGTTTTCTACATTTTTCTCAACCCCTTTTGAAAATATTTAATAATGTCCTGACTTGTGGAATTTTTCCTCAAATTTGGTATAAAAGTTTTTTTTAACTCCTATACATAAGTCAGGTGACACATCAGAACCTAGTAATTACAGGGGAATCGCAATAATTAGTTATATTGGAAAGTTGTTTACTAGAATATTAAATAATAGACTAGAAAAATATTTAGAAAAGCATGGCATTATATCCCAAGAATAAATTGGTTTCTCTAAAGGTAAAATGACTAGTGATCATCTTTTTGTCTTAAAAACTTTAATAGATAAACACACACAAAAAGGTTCGAAACCATTATACACATGTTTTGTTGACTTTAGAAGAGCTTTTGATACTGTTAATCATACAGGACTGTTTTATAAACTTAGTAAAATTGGAGTAGGAACTCATTTTTATAATATAGTCAAAAGTATGTATTCTAATAACATACTATGTATAAAAATACGAAACATGTTAACTTCAGACTTTAGATCATATATTGGAGTAAGACAAGGAGATAATCTTAGCCCAAGTCTCTTTAAAATATTTATAAATGATTTTAAATCTTTATTAGATGAAACATGTGACCCAGTATTGCTATCAAATGTTTCATTAAATTGTCTTCTTTATGCTGACGATCTTGTACTGCTTTCTGAATCTAAAAAAGGCTTACAGAATGCATTAAATAGGCTGGAAATCTATTGTCAAAATTGGGGGTTAGAAGTTAATTTAAAAAAAACAAGTCTGTAGTTTTTAATACATCTGGCCGTATTAAAGATGCACAGCTTTCATATAAAGACACGTTTATCCAAAGTACCCAACATTATACTTATCTTGGCGTAACTTTTAATGCATCTGGCAGCTTTTCAGAAGCCAAAAACATGTTATATAAAAAAGGCTTAAAAGCTTTCTTTAAATATACAAAATACTTTTACTAATTATAAACCTAATATCTCCACTCTAATGCACATTTTTGATCACACAGTGAAACCTGTATTATTATATGGTTCAGAAATATGGGGTTGTTTTAATTCAAAAAAGTTAAATAATGACACAGAACTAAATTATTTCTATAGATTGTGTAAAGATCTAAAAAATTAAAAAGTGCATCTAAAATTCTGCAGCTTTTCATTAGGAGTGAATAAACACGCAACAAATTTAACCATATTTGGCGAATTAGGTCGTTATCCTCTAATGATAGATATTTTAACAAACATGATTAAATATTGGAAAAGAATTCATATTAAAAATAATATTTTATTAACAAATGCATACTCTCTCTTAAATACATTATCTAAAGCTGGGAAGAATTGTTGGGCTAGTAATATTGATGCTATCTTGAAATTATTTAATTTAAAAGAGTAGCAGGTGCTCTCATCTAAAATAAACATTAGAAATATGGTAAAAAAGAAATTATATTTAAAGTATTGCAGCATATGGAAGAAAGAATTATTTAATGATAAAAGACAAAATAAGACCTCTGGAAATAAACTTAGAAGTTATCGATTATTTAAACCAAATTTTAATTTTGAGCCTTACTTATTGAAATTACCATATATTCAAAGATGTGTGTTAACAAGATTTAGAATTGGAGCTCACAAACTTGAAATAGAAAAAGGTCGTTACTTTAATATTAAACTAGAAAATAGAATATGCAAACTCTGTAATGAGGAAATAGAAGATGAGATGCATTTTCTTTTAACATGTAAAACTTTGGATAATGTTAGAAATCCCTTTTTAAGCAAAATATATAGTAAAAATAAAAATATTTCAAAACTTGACAACAAATCTCTTTTTATTTGGCTAATGGGAAATGAAGATAAAAACATTTTGATAATAATTTGTCACTTACTAGAGACTCTAAATATAAACAGAAATACAATTTTAAATTAGATTTCTCTATATAAAGATATATAAATGATATGTATGATCAAATATGCATTTACATTAGTTATTTCTTTTACATTTGATAGATTATTAGTGTTCTATGAGGTGTGCTGTCCAATAAAGGGACCAGAGTAACAAACAATTGGTCATATTATATTATATATTTTTATTATTACAAATTGCCTACTTCATTTTCTTTAATATTTTATATCCATCAATTAAATCAAAATCAATCATATTATGTACTTTGTTTAACCTATTTTTAATTTACATTATGTCTGAAAATTATATTGTGATTATTCTGCTCATTTTTGGCGCCGTGATTGGCAAATAAAATATTTGTTTGTTTGTTTGTTTTTTGTTTTACCTGTAGATAAAAAGACAGCCCTATTTTCTTAAATTCGTGTATTATCTTGTATATTCGAAAACCCATGTTTTTTAAGTTAAACAGGATGTTGCAATTTTGAATAAATGTTATTTAGAATTTAATACCTCTGACCAGGTGTGATCTCATTTATGAGTTTGCCCCAAGCAGAGGTTATACTTTATATTTCACCACTACTCAGAAAAACAATTTTGTTTACTTATTTAATTTTATCCCTTTTTGATATAAATTATATATAATATATTATTTTTTTATCTTAAATATAATAATAGATATATTTCTAATATAAGGTTAAACAATTTATAAGTTTTGTTGGCTGTTGTTATATATGTCAGTTAAAAAGAAATTTATTTTAACAGTTAAAAAAGTTTAGGTTATTTCGGCTAGTATGGTTCAGACTGGTCGAGTATTGTTCAGACCTTTGGTTAAGTATGGTTTAGACTAGAAAATAGGTCGAGTACAGATCAAGAATGGGTTAAGACTGTTTCAGACTGGTCGAGTAATAGTTCAGACTATTTTCAACGGCAAAGATAAGGGTCAAGTACGATTCAGTATTGAGTAATGTCAAGTAAAAGTCAGACCAGTTCAGACTGGTCGAGTAAAAATCAGTACAGTCGAGTACAGGTATAGGCCATTTCAAACTTTAATGGTTTGTAGTGATGTATATTGACAATACATCATGCACGCAGTTTATTTATCAGTCAATACCAAATGGAAAAAATTATTGTGAAAAATGATGTTTGACGTTTTCATTCATCGTCGAATTTTTCTCGTCTCATGCTCCTAATGATTAAATCATTGTAATCATTCCTGCACGATCATGTAACAGTTCCAAAAAAGTAACAATTTTATATGTGTTAAATAATAGTAAAATAAAAGAATTACCGTTTTCTGAGGGAAATAAAAAAAAAAAAAGGAAAAAACCTAATTATCAACATGATCAAATGGCAAAATCAAAAGCTCGAAAACATCAATCGCAAGGACTAAAAATTTATAAAAAAACAACAATATCGTGTTAAATGATTATAGTTTTTATTGGCAAATGTTATTAGAATAGAGACAAATCAACCTTGTCCATAGCTGTTTCTACGTATTTGTCACTGATGATGTGCGTATTGGAAGTAATGGCCAATCTATTGCTTTTAAGACACATAGAACATCCCATGCAGTAGATCATAGAGAGGTCACCCTATATATAACTGGTTCTATCAAAGCTTATGTTATGAAGTGTGAACAAAATAATCAAAATAACAGTAAAATCACACCCTGTATTGAATTATGAGATATATTTGTTTAAACATGTTCAAGCATACTTTTAACCTTTCCTCATCCAAATCATTGTATTTAGTATGAATAAAAGGTGTAGATAACATCTATATGTTAAGAACCAGGAATCCGTTAACACAAAACCTGCCTTTGTTTTTCCAACGTAGCTGGTACTTGCATAATTGTTTTGATTAGTTATGCTTAACATATTTTATCAACGAAATATATTTCCACCACTTTCTACATAAGACGATACCTGTACCAAGTCAGGAATATGACAGACGTTATCCATTCGTTTGATGTAGTTGAGCTTTTGATTTTGCCATTTGATTTTGCCATTTGATAAGAAACTTTCCGTTTTGAATTTTCAACAGAGTTCATACATTATTGACATTCAACGACTTGAAACTTACGTGTGTGTTGAATGTTGAAAGAAATTGCAAACCACTGAGTTATTTTTTTCGGTTTTTGTTGAATACACATTGTGATAAAAACTCACATCAAGTCATAAAATTATATTTGTTTAAGTAATAATAGTGCAAAATGCCCAAAGTACATGTACCATTATTGGGAAATGGGTTCTTTACTGTCTTAATCGAAAGCAAACACTCAACGTAGAACTGCCATATACACTTTTCATTTTATTTAGTACCAGCCCAAATAAGAAATACGAAAAATGCTTTAATAAACTCTTCTGATACCCTGCATAGAATTCCGACAAAAGGACTTCATATCTAATAGATATAGGATGATGTGGTGTGTGTTCCAATGAGACAACTCTCCATCCAAATAACAATTCATAAAAGTTAACCATTGTAGGTCAATGAACGACCTTCAACACGGAGCCTTGGCTTACACCGAACAAAACTATAAAGGGGCCCAAAATTACTTGTGTAAAACCATTCAAGTACAGATACTATTTTTAAGTTTGAAAATGAAGAAAAGGTCAAATGAACACGAACCCAATTAACCCAAAACAAATAAAAATATCCATTTATTAATTTCTATTCGTATTTGCTATGGAGTCATTTAGGGTTCACTTACGTACTGATTAGAGGATGTGGGAAATATTGCTATTTATTGAAGATCTATTCACAGTTTAAATTTACGCCATTTATTTGGGCTTGCAGTGTCGTTTAAGACTTTCCTTAATATTGACACTTTTACTTTGAGCTGAATGAAAGTCATAAACGGTCTTTTTATAAACTTGGCGTTTTGTCAATAGCATGCGTGGATTTCGTATCTTTAAGATTTAGTCGATATCCTTTATTTATGAATTTTCAACACTGAAAATCAATATAAAGTGACACGATTCTTGTAAATCATGACTAATTGAACATTGTTGAAAGACAGGTAATATCGCTAGGTTCGTGAGCAAACTACGGGAGTTTTTATTAAACTTCTTTAAGTAGAACCTGAATCTAAACAAAAGAGAAACAAAATATTTGCTTAGCAATTTTACAATGGAGTCTTTATGGGGCATACGTACAATGCACTAGTAAACAACATATACTTTTGTGCATGGAATTTGAATTCTCTGATACCACGTATACCTGTGTATAAGAAAACAGCATTTAAAAAAACCAAAACAAATACACAGGATTATTTTACAGTTATTGCATAGGACAATTACAGAAATTGAAAAAACAACAACAAACAAACTCATACTTACAACACATGTGGATAGTTGGTTGACATCATCATTTATTACCGTTTTGAGTTCAATTATTTATACTGGTAAAATCATATTTAGATTTACTAAATTAAGTTGTGATATCGCATTTACAAAATCAATGTATTACCCACTGAAAATGCTAATTGTTGAAATGTCTGAGATATAATGCATCAGTTTGAGTACGCTGCCAATTTCTTTGTAATTTAGATTTATACATGATATACAATTTGGCAAGATGACGCTACACAAATGTTTCATATACACTGACAAAACAGCATGCACGCAGTTTACTTTTCAGTCAATACCAAATGGAAAAATTATTGCGGACTTAGAAAATAGAAAAATGTTTGTTTGACGTTTGCATTCACCTTAAATTTGTCTCGTCTCATGCTCCTGCACGATCATGTAACATCCCCCCCCAAAAAAAGATACATAAAATAAGATGATTGCTAACTTGGAAATAACAAAAGGACGTACAAACTGGTTATATTATTGAGACCTGCCAACACCTTCATTTCCTCTCGTCTGAACCGACCAAAACAATAACAATATGGATGTGTAGTTGCTACTTTCCTACTAAAATAAGAAAAGATTATTTTTTATTTGTTATTTGAAATAAACAGGTGCTACACTGAAAATTACTGTACAGTATGTTTCATATCTTCAGTTTATAATAGAGACACACAGAGAGATTGAACATTTAACATGTATGACAAAAAATATTACATTTGCTTTAAGGTACTTACCTGAATATATATTCGAGTTGATATAATATTTCAGAGCTTGAGTTTCCAATAACGATTTATTTTCATACGTTTGCTCATGAAAAATGAGTAATAATATGTAGGGTTCTAAGATAAATGATTAAATTGGAGTCATTTTGTCGGAGAAACGACGGATGGCACTAATGAAGCAGCAGTTACTTATCTAGACAGGACACGTGAAATTAAGGCGAGTTTTGTTGCGTGTATACTATTTGATTTAGATAATATGTCATGAACTGTTTTTGTTCATTTTCACTTCGACTTCTTATTTTGTCTTCTTTCTCTCGTTTACATTGAAATTTGAAGCTACAAATCAGATATAGCTCTTCATCTTTTAAATACGCTTTGGATTTCAAATATTTTGACCACGAGCATCACTGAAGAGACATGTATTGTCGAAATGCGCATCTGGTGCAGGAAAATTTGTACCGTTATTGTTATTATATAATGGAACATATTTAACCAAAAGATTTTTCTGCTTTTAGATATGTCATATCAGGTGCAGGGATGAAATGTTTGGCAGAAAAAAAACCAATATTGTGTTCAATGGTTATAGTTTTTATTGGCAAAACATATATAACAGAAGAGGTAAATAACCTTGTGCATAACTGTTTCTACGTATTTGTCACTGATGCTGTGCATATGAGAAATAATGACCAACCTATTGTTTTTAAAACTAATACAACAGAACATGCAGTAGATCATATCGAATTAACCCAATATATGACTGGCCCAAACAAACAGTATGTTATAAAGTGTGAACAAAATGATAAAATGCCTTTCCGCTCAACGAACTGTGTATATTCTCGAACAAGTTGATTCATGTGGGATCACGTAAAAGGTGCATTGTTTTATAGTATTCTAAATTAAAGTTTTTTTCATGTTAAATATTTATTATTGAACCATGCTTACATGTAATTTAATGAAATTTAATCAGTTGTATTGTATTTACAAAGCGCCGTAAAATATTGATCAGATTGTTTTAACTATTTTGATATAATTATGAAGAACAGCGAGGGATAACAATTCAGTATATAACGCAAACGCATTAAAGTTACTAATGTCGGCGACATATACCGGTAGTTTTAGTCAAAATGTCAGATTTTTTATATATCTCGTAGGTAGTGCCCCTTTAAATAAAATCATTAAACGCTACTCCAAATCTGAATCACATAGAGAAATGTGCTATATCTTTGATTTATAAAACGTGAGCACAAGTGAATATACGATATCATTATTGAAGCATTCTTTATATCAAGTACATTTCAACAATAACGTAAAGTTTCATATAATCTTATACAATTACATTATATAGTTGAGAGCAATGCACATATTGTTAAACTGTTATGATATTGCGTGGCAACTATTGGTTTAAAGCGTCGATGATGGTTATTATCAATAAAAAACGACCGTCCTACGTTCTTATTGTGTGCGGATTTGGTAAAGTCCTTCTTTGCATGATAAAATACCTCTTTAGACAATGAAAACATCATGTTATTAATTTTATTAATACTATGTTATTAATTTCGTGAGTCCGAAGCATTTTTCTTGATTACTATTCATCATGAACGCCAAAGCCGAATATTTGGAAGCCGATGATATATAGGAACTAATACAGTTGAAGAGCTATATAACACAACAATATATAAAAATTAGCCAAATCCATCCAAGGTCAACCATGCTTGAGAGAGTTTGAAATAGAAGCGAATTCTGTTTTGCGATGTTATATAGATACTTGTGTATTGCTGTAGATGGTAAACTGACCTCCAAGATTTCAATCATTTCATTTCAAACATTCATAAATCGATACATCAGATTAAACAATTAACGTACAAGATACAGTACTTGCAACCTTAGGCGTTACTATTTCAGCGATCAATCAGCGGTCATCGATCAGTCACCGATCAGTCAAGTTCGCGTCAAACTCACGTCAGCAATCCGTCAGACTTATAGTAAAAGTAATTGACTGATCGGACTGATCGGACGGATAGTAGCGATCGACCTTGATGACGGATTGAACTTTAATACGTCACATGATGAACTAATACAAATTACGGAATCTTAGTTTCGTTTAATTTAATTAAAATGGCGACTCGTGAAAATCGAACGTTCAATGATACATTTTGTTTATTAATTATTTAACAAAGTTTTATGAATTGAAATGAAAAGAAATGTACAGATAAAACCTAAATTAAAATATCATCATTAAATAATGGTATTTTTCGTGTTATTTAGGTTATATATTTTCAAACCCGACGAGTGTCTACATCGCGAAATTGATTTTATTATTTTCCAAACATACTCGGGAAAAACAAAATGAAAGGATCAGTTATTGAAAAATGTAGTCTATTTTTTTCAATATTTAAAATTTTTGTATCCTTATCATCATAAAATTCTTTAAAAAAAAAATCATAATCATGGACTTTTTATATTCTCGTCACAATCGAAGCCTTTAAAATAGCAAATTACAAAAATAACTACGCCTAAACAATAAAAAGTACAAAAATACAATGGTGGTAAACATAAATATATTCCTTAAAAAGAAAGAAATAATTTTAAGCAGATTTATTCTTGAATAATTCACATTTTCTACACATGAAAATCATTTATAACAACTGATTGCAATTGAAATTACAATATTTTCCAATATGAGAAGAAATATTTGCATTTTGGCAACGTGTACAAAAAAAAAAATAATATCTTTTTCCTTAAAGTAAACATAATTTATGAAGAACAACCAATCCTGATGAACAAAAAGTAATAAAATCATATGGAGGTTAATAATTTATATCATAATAAAGCAATAACTGCATTCTTATTCCACAAAAATAAAAGTTTAAGCATTTTAAGTCTCGTTATATCTCAATTCTAATTAGCAGACTTGTCTAAAGATGGTAAAATAACTGATTTCAAATAAAATAGTATCATTTTCAATAAAAAGAAGAATAATTTTGGTTATTTTAAAAGATGCTAATAAAATTTTAGTATGATTTCTCTGACATTCTTTTAATTTTATGAAAAAAAAACTATTCTAAACTATAAAAAGTACAAAAATTTAATAGCGGTCAAAAATTTTCAGTAAAATGAAGAAATATTTGCATTTTAGGCAACGCGTACAAAAATTTAGTATCTTTTTCCTTTAAGTAAGCATATTTTATGAAGAACAGACAATCTGGATGTACAAAAAGTACTCAAATCATATGACGGTTAATAATTTGTATCAAAATAAATCAATAACTGCATTCTTATTCCACAAAAATAAAAGTTTAAGTATTTTGATTCTCATTATATCTCAATTCTGATTAGAAGACTTGTCTCAAGATGGTAAAAATAACTGATTTCAAATAAAATAGTATCATTTTTGATAAAAAGAAGAATAATTTTGGTTATTTTAAACAATGCGAAGAAAATTTTAGTATGATTTTTCTGATATTCTTTTAATTTTATGAAAAAAAAACTATTCTAAACTATAAAAAGTACAAAAATTTAATAGCGGTCAATAATTTGCAGTAAAATGAAGAAATATTTGCATTTTAGGCAACGCATACAAAAATTTAGTATCTTTTTCCTTTAAGTAAGCATATTCTATGAAGAACAGCCAATCTTGATGTACAAAAAGTACTCAAATCATATGACGGTTAATAATTTGTATCAAAATAAATCAATAACTGCATTCTTATTCCACAAAAATAAAAGTTTAAGTATTTTGATTCTCATTATATCTCAATTCTGATTAGCAGACTTGTCTCAAGATGGTAAAAATAACTGATTTCAAATAAAATAGTATCATTTTTGATAAAAAGAAGAATAATTTTGGTTATTTTAAACAATGCGAAGAAAATTTTAGTATGATTTTTCTGACATTCTTTTAATTTTATGAAAAAAAACTATTTTAAACTATAAAAAGTACAAAAATTTAATGGAGGTCAATAATTTTCAGTAAAATGAAGAAATATTTGCATTTTAGGCAACGCGTACAAAAATTTAGTATCTTTTTCCTTAAAGTAAGCATATTTTATGAAGAACAGTCAATCTGGATGTACAAAAAGTACTCAAATCATATGACGGTTAATAATTTGTATCAAATTAAATCAATAACTGCATTCTTATTCCACAAAAATAAAAGTTTAAGTATTTTGATTCTCATTATATCTCAATTCTGATTAGAAGACTTGTCTCAAAATGGTAAAAATAACTGATTTCAAATAAAATAGTATCATTTTTGATAAAAAGAATAATAATTTTGGTTATTTTATACAATGCGAACAAAATTTTAGTATGATTTTTCTGATATTCTTTTAATTTTATGAAAAAAAAACTATTCTAAACTATAAAAAGTACAAAAATTTAATAGCGGTCAAAAATTTTCAGTAAAATGAAAAAATATTTGCATTTTAGGCAACGCGTACAAAAATTTAGTATCTTTTTCCTTTAAGTAAGCATATTTTATGAAGAACAGACAATCTTGATGTACAAAAAGTACTCAAATCATATGACGGTTAATAATTTGTATCAAAATAAATCAATAACTGCATTCTTATTCCACAAAACTAAAAGTTTAAGTATTTTGATTCTCATTATATCTCAATTCTGATTAGGAGACTTGTCTCAAGATGGTAAAAATAACTGATTTCAAATAAAATAATATCATTTCTTTGACATTATTTTAATTTCACAAAAAAACAACCTATTCGAAACTATAAAAAGTTCAAAAATCCAATGGCAGTCAATCAAGAAGATAAATAAAACTAAGATAACGCTAGGTTAAATGCTTATTTTTGCTACCATTGACGACTGGGACATACGAAAAATTATCGTAATCTTTAATTTTTTTAACACGAGATGGTCGATGCATGTTTTAACGTTCTATGGCTTTAGCTGACAGTGTTGTTTAGATTTGAACAAAACAGCTAATTACTGAAGACAATTTTCAGTAAATTCCAACAAGATCAATCTTGAATTTTAACAAGTTTAAGTGACGTATGAGTTTGTTGTTCATGTCGAATGCACACTATGATTTTGACACCATGAACATCAATGACAGCACTGTGTTTATTTTTTGTCAAGTTTGTTATGATATTATACACCTTTTACTTTCTTTTCTATTGTTTATTGGTCTATAGTTACAATAGCAAGGTACTACAGTACCTTTAGCGTAAACGTTTCTTCATTCGAAAATCGTACGTACATCATTGGGAAGAAATCGTTCGTAGATAGTTTGGACATCGAACATACATCATTGGTATAGCGTTCGTACATCATTCGTTCATCGTATGGTAAATGTCATCCTTTAGGGCTTTATGGATATCGTTAGTCGTTTTATATGTCGTAAGGTACATGCTGTCGTTTATCTTATGGTCCATGATATAGTTTAGAGTTTTGTATATCTTAAAGGGTATATCGTATTGTTTAGCGTATGGTTGATGTTGGTGTTCTATTTCATAAAGATATTTGAACTGTTATATGAAAATATAACGAGTTTACAACTTAAATGTAGATAAATAAAAGATAATTTAATATAAAAAAATGGTTCACACTTATTATTCGAGTGGATTGATTGGTAGTTGATTGCTGAACGTTCAGTGGCGTATATATATGTCATACATATTCAGACCGAGAACGCATTGTAATGTATATATAAACCAATAGGTAAGTAATTAGAAAGAGGCCGTATGGAATGAAATTCAGGTAAAGTATTTTACTGTTTGATAGCAAAAGACCTATA
The DNA here is from genome assembly GCA_037788925.1 of Mytilus galloprovincialis. NCBI lineage: Eukaryota > Metazoa > Mollusca > Bivalvia > Mytilida > Mytilidae > Mytilus > Mytilus galloprovincialis. The sequence continues at coordinate 49,723,694 of CM075333.1, forward strand.
GTGACATTTTTTCTATTTCCGTATCTTCCTGGGTATCATATTAGATAGTACGTTATAAATAAACTCATCATAGAAGCCAGGAGTAAATTTTATATATACGCCAGATGCGCGTTTCGTCTACAAAAGACTCATCAGTGACGCTCGAATCCAAACAAGTTTTAAAAAAATGTACTTGACATATATGCATATCGATTGCCTATTAAAGTATATCTTAGTTCTAATTTTTTTGTTTCATACTAATTGCGTATTTCATAATGTCTTTACAGTTGATTGGACTTTTTTTTTTTTGGGGGGGGGGATGTTTATATTGCGAAGCATTGTGTAAATGACATTTCAATTTCGAAAATGTAATATCGGAATATTAAACTCAACAATATCCTTAGACCTTTGGAATCTGATTGATCTATTATACAAAATTGCAAAAGTTTTATCTGGTTGGTGAAAGTTTAAAACGGTTGGAAAACACGATGGTATCGCCTGACCAGCAGTCAGAACTTCGGTGTTGACATGAATATCTATTATATAGTCATTTTTATAAATAGACTGTTTGCAAAAGTATGAATTTTTCGAAATACAAGGATGTTATTATCCCAGGCATATAATATCTCAACCGAATTTGGCACAACTATTAGGAATGTCAGGTCATCAATGCTCTTCAGCTTTATACTTATTTGGTCTTCTACTTTATTGATCTGAGCGTCACTGATGAGTCTTATGTAGACGAAACGCACGTCTGGCGTATCAAATTATTTCATTCCTTACCAATTTGAACATTAAAGGATCATCGTATATAAACACAGCTAAACTGAATAAAACATTTTTATGCTGTTTGAACCAATGAATTTAAAAATGTGGTTTTGAAAAATCTGTAATTTTCTGCTGAATATAAATATTCAAGTTCCCTGATACTTATTAAAATTTATAAATAAAAACTTAGCCAAGTCAAAATACCAGGTCCTTTTTTTTAAATATAATCTCACTAAGTTAAACATAACAATGTAAAGATATAAATAGGACAATGATTCAAAGTAGTAATTGTTTTACATATGATAAGAATGTTCAATAATATTTAGAACTATTTTTTCTATTTATTCAGTATATAATTTAATTTTGGATGTAACGCGTCTTCTCATTGGCTGACGTTATTTTGTTATCAGCCCATAGACATAATTTAGTCATGTGACCGTGACGTCATCAACGTTTTTTCATGGTTTTCTACGGTTTAAAATGGAATTTTGAATTAAGTTATAAGAAATGACTGTAATATTTTTTCTGTCTATTCGAAATAACATAAAAAATGTTGTGCACACTACGCGCGTTATTGAGTGTACACCACATTTTTAATGTTATTTCTTCATAGATAGAAAAAATATTACAGTCATTCCTTAAATAAATTGCTGCTGCAAAATACAAAATTCATAATTTCGCATTTGGTGAATGGTTATCTATTCTTTTTCGGTCCATGCAGTACTTTTAAATAGTCAGCATGTAGTCATATACGATTTGTTCAGTCGTCTCCTTTTAAAAATATTTATTTAAATTTATTGCATACCTTACGCACACAATCATTTAACACTGATAAACACATCTATAATAAAAGAAAGCAAAACGACAAATTAAAAGCAGGTAAAAAAGGGTTACTTGTTAAAAAAAATCATATCGAAATGAAACTTGTGAGACTTATGATATTTGTTTTATATACTTGCGTTTGTGAATTCTAGTAAGTTTGCCTTATAATTCATTGGTTTTCTTTTTTTCTATTATATTTCTTAAATGATTAACTCATTTTGAAACTTCATGCAAAATAATCTTTACATTTTGAGCAATTAAATGTATTGCAGGTACTATTTTGAATAAATTACCAACCAAACGTCTTCCTATTTCTAATCTTACAGCATTTATTCAAGTTAACACTTTATTTGCTGCATGCAATAAGTTTCCTTTTAAAATATCTGAGTTAACCAATAGATTGCTCGCATGCACATTTACGTAACTGAAAATCACGTGCTCTTTCAATGGTATAAATGACGCATGTCATTCGAAAAAATTGGCATTAATGTTTAAAATGCCATTTAAGATGATGTGAAAATTAGTGTAGATGGAAACCTGGTTTTGAAGTTAAGGAATTATATTATTTAACTACAGTGCATTAAGTTGTATCGTGCAATGTCAAATAATGTATTTCCAGAGGTGCAAGTCAACAACGAAGTGCAATATTTCAATAAAACAAAATGTGTTCTCCCAAAATTTTTAACACAAGTAATAGGAAAAGATACACAATCAGAACCAAATTTGCGAACAAGTTCTTTGAAGAAAAAAAAGCAGACCGATTGTATAAAAATAGTTGTGCGAAATATAAGTTTTAATCTGCCTTTGGACGAAATATCAAGATCTTCAAATGACTTGTTTGTTAATGGAATAAATAAAAAATCTAAAAAAATACGATCTTTTGAAACAACAAAAGATAGACCTTTAAGCGACAGTCTTCCTTTTTATCGTAGAAAAAGCAGCGGTGCGTCAGTTTCATCTCACTATAGATCCCTTCTAGCAGATTCAAGAAAAAGCAGTGTTTCTTTAGTTTCATCTAACTATAGATTTCTTTCAGCGGATCGTAGAAAAAGCAGTGGTTCTTCAGTGTCATCTAACTATAGATTTCTTTCAGTGGATCGTAGAAAAAGCAGTGGTTCTTCAGTGTCATCTAACTATAGATCTCTTTCAGCGGATCGTAGAAAAGGCAGTGGATCGTCATTTTCATCTCATTGTAGATCAAGACTAACAAGTGATGCTTCTAATGACAGTTCTCGGAGTTTCTCAACTGGATACTATAGAGTACCAATTATAGGTGCTCATGGTGTTGGAAAAACAGCATTAAAAGATCGGTTTATGAGCTCAGAGTACATGGCACCTATGCAATCAGATATCGGTAAGTTATTTTTTGTATCTAAATCAGAAAATTTACATAAATGTCGTCCAAAATGAGTTCAAATAATTTGTTTGTAATCAGCATCTTTTTCAAAAATGATTTTCATCATTCGTTTTGAACTTTTAGAAGTGAAAACCTAGATCATTAAATAAAACTTACAGTATATAGAAAGCAAAAAAATGAAGAAAAAAAGATAGGAATCATGCAAACGGAAGACAGCAATTACATGACCTAAAAAAAACATAGGAAATTGACAGGACATCATAAAGTTTCAATAGTAGATAGGTGTTAATGCAATACGTCATACGCACAATCTGTAAAAGTACTGACGAAATAAGATAACAAAATTCAAAGTAATGAAATCAACACCACATTCTATAAATGATAAAACACGTCAATATGCAAAATCACATGACACATGACAACATCAATGACGCATTGTAACTCGTCTTAAACTTTTGTTTACATCTTACATTTGCAGATGAATTCGATGAAAAGAAACTCACTATCGTTGTCGACAATGAGGAATCTACAATGGAATTTATTGATTTGTCTTCCATTAAGGTAAGTTTATAAATATTTTTTTCCTTTTCACAGATAGAGGAAGATGTGGTGTGAGTGCCAATGAGACACCTCTCCATCCAAATAACAATTCTCCCTTTTTCTGAAACAATAGCATAACATCACAGCAAAGAAAACCACACGATAAAATATCAATTGGAAGGCTTAACTCAATCAAAAAACGTAAATTAAAATGTTTGCTTTTTGGTAATATTAATGATGTTCTTGTACCGTTGAACGACACTAGCTGCATTGTATACATATTCAGGCTGAGAAGATAACCATGTCTTACCGATTGAACAAAAGGAGGATAAATCAGATTAAATCAGTATTACTGTTTTTGTCAAGACATTGAAGGAAAGCATCACATATTTTTGGATATACATAATCTAACGTTTACTTGTTACATTTAGAAATTACACAAAACGATACATACCTTTGGTTTGTCAGACATAACAAAATATATTTACTTTAAATAAAGCTGTTTGTGTGATAATTGAGTAGGTGAAGACGTTCATTGATACCTAAAGAGTTCCTTGATTTATTTCAGCAGGAATATGGAAAACAGCAATGCTGTAATTAATATTTATAAATTGTTTCTTATAGGAGTATGATCGACCAACAGACGCCCATGTTGTTGTCTTTTCTGTCCACGATAGTGATTCATTCACACAAGCACAGGGTTTTCTACAACATCTTCGAATCGAACTTGATAGTGACAGACCAATAATACTAGTAGCCAATAAAATAGATCTAGTCAGAAAAAGACAAATTACCAAAGAAGGTAAGATGTCGACATTTTTTATGTGTTACATAATCATCATAATTATAACTGTTTTGTTAATCATATTCGTGGTGGCTCTTTTTCATGTTTTTGTGTTCTTCTCTGTTGGCGGGCGTTTGTGTTTCTTTGACACATTTCGCGTTTCCATCCATAACTTTATCATGTTCTGCTATCATTTATTTTCAATGTTTATGATAATTGTAAACATATGTAAATATAAGAAGATGTGGTACGAGTGCCAAGGAGACAACTCTACACATCCAAGTAACAATTTATAAAAGTAAACTATTATAGGTCAAGTGCACCACAAATAATTTGTTTTTAATCTAACACAGTAAGTAAAATAGTTTACAAAAAGTTTACGATAATATGATAGACTTCAGTTTTAGATTCTGTTAAACATAGAATTTAAACCTTTGTCTTACTATTTTCAGATGCACTCCAGCTTGCTAAAGAATTTGAATGTAAATACATTGAAACATCAGCTGTGTTAAACCTCAAAGTAGACGAACTTCTAGTGGGATTATTGAAACAAATAAAACTAAAGCTAAATCCAGAAGCCATCGAAAAAGCAGCTATTTTGATCCAGGGAAAAGGGAAAAAGAATGCTACATTAAAAGGGCCAAAAAGACTTCTAAATAAAATCTTTAAACGTTACTGGAAACCTGTATCACAATGTGAAAATTTATTTCTTCTTTAATTTGTAATATGTTAAGATGATGAATTATATCATTATATTAATTAAGCATTACTCAATTCCAGTATATTTCAACGTTAACATGCAGTACAAGTAGATTATGTGATTGAGCGATATAAACATCAATAAACATACTTCTTTAAAGAATATAATCATATCATTAATTCTTATTCATCATACAAATATTAAGGAAAATATAATTATTTGATTAAGACTTCTGGTAAAATGGTAAACACGTTTGCATTTAAGTGCCTTATCATTTCGATCTAAACGTTATCATAATAAAATGAATGTCATTTACTGTGCCTTTATTTTTGTATTGTATAAGAAGACTTTATGTTTCCCTTTTATAACTTAACTTAAAGTGTGACAACTTATAAAATGTTTGGAATGTTATCACTGCCTTTCAATGTCGTTGACTATTTGTTTAATCAAATGTTGTTACACATGTTTCATGTTGCATTGCAATATTGAGCACCTTGAAATTGTTATTCAAGATTGTTATACTGTTTATTATATTGTTATATTATTACGAGTAAAAATATATGGCGTCCAAACTGTTTCGTTTTGAACACCACTTATAATTCTTAGAAACACAAAACGTCAGAATTATAACGGAGTAATTCATATCATTAGATGTTATATTGGTTATTCTCATCGGATTTTGTCTAATGCTTAGTCCGTTGCTGTGTGTTACATTTGAATGTTGTGTCGTTGTTCTCCTCTTATTTTAATGCGTTTCCCTCAGTTTTAGTTTGTTACCCCGATTTTGGTTTTTTGTCCATAGATTTACGATTTTTGAACAGCGATATACTACTGTTGCCTTTATTTAAGCCTTGTATCTTGGATCTTTATATATATATATATATATATATATATATATATATATATATATATATATATATATATATATATACAAAATAGACTTGATATCTACGTTATCTGAAAAATAAAAGTCCACAGTAAAAGAGGGACGAAAGATACCAAAGGGACAGTCATAAATCTAAAACAACTGACAACGCCATGGCTAAAAATGAAAAAAAGACAAACAAACAACAGCACACACGACACAACATAGAAAACTAAAGAATAAACAATACGAACCCCACTTAAATGTACTTATCGCAGATGATGCAGTACGTATTACCTTCAATGGACTTACCTAGATATTAAATTAAGGTTAAAATGCGATAGTTTGGTTTTTTTAATAAGATGTTGTTCTGTTGAGAACGAAACTTTACAAACAGTGAGATAATGTATCATTAACGCAATTGTGTGTGTACTCAATTTTTGTGTAGTTATATTTAAGAAAAAATCGTTGGTTTCCAATCAAATGGCAAAATCAAAAGCTGAAACACATCAAACGAATAGATAACAACTGTCATATTTCTGATTTGGTACAGGCAATTTATTTATGTAGAAAAAGGGTGGATTACACCTGATTTTACAGCAACCTAAGTCTCTCACATGTATGACAGCCGCACCATTATATTGACAACGATGTGTGAACAAAACAAACAGACATTATAGGTAATTGATTAACAACTTAATCACTAAAAACACTCAAAGAATTACATGTATATAACAAAGAAGCACAAAGTGGCATATTGACCAGGCACATTAGCAAAATTATCGACAATAGTGCATGCTGTCAAAGATAGGAGGAATATATAAGAAGGGCAAATAACGACAACCGTAATATACCGGTGTGCTAAAATGTCCTCAATCGATTGAGATAAAACAAATCCGGTTTAAAAACTCAAACCGTAGAAAACAATTTCCAATTTAACGTTGTCAGTGATATTACAATACTTGTGAATAAAGCATTTTTATAGGTGTGACTAAATATTTATCACTTTAATTGTGCGTATGGAAGATTATAACTTACCTCATCATGGTCATTCCATTGACAACTTACCATAGGTCATGTAAATAAGGATGACTATCATGATAATAGAAAATCAACATGTTTTTAACAACTTCATTTATCTTGATATTGAAGCCTTAAACATTTCCGTTGCGTCGGTCAGGTTGATTAGTGTAACAAAAAATAAAAGCAAATATGACAACTCTTTAAACAAATGAAGACTTTGTTGTTTAACGTAACTTTTGTTCTCAAAATTTAGGTGATAATTAAAAAAAAAGGTACAATTCCTTCAATTTCTAATTTTTAATTTTCATCTTAGAATGTATTAAAAAGACAATTAGATTTCATTTGGCATTCTTAATTCTTGACACATACATCGTATATGAACAATCCATCATTACCACGGTTTGTTGATCAGTTTATACGAAATTTCAAACTGAGAAGAAAAAAAAACCCAACATTTTTTTTTAACATTGTAGCCACCTTAAGGATGTACAGCTCACAGAAGCCAAATAAATTCTAGAAATAAACTTTTCTTCTAACTTAACTGATTTTGGGGTTTATATGATAACTATTTACACCACTAGGTCGATGACACTTCTTGTGGACGTTTCGTCCCCGATGGTATCACCAGCCTAGTAGTCAAAACTTCGGTGTTGACATGGATGTCAATAATGTGGTCATTTTTATAAATTTCCAGTTTACATAAACTTTGAATTTTTCGAAAAAACTAAGGATTTTCTTATCCCAGGTATAGATAACCTTAGCCGTATTTGGCACAACTTTTTGAAATTTTAAATCCCCAATGCTCTTCAACGTTTACTTGTTTGGCTTTATAAATATTTTGATATGAGCGTTACTGTTAATATCATATTTTGATGTTTTTTTGCCGTCAATTTTTTAAATTTGTTATTTCGTTTTAACAAAATGCGTATTATTTTAACTTCTTTGTTATAAATGATTGAAACAATACATATATAAGATATTTACAAAGAAAACATGATGTGGGATGTATAATTTTCTGGTTAAATTATTTCTTGCACCCCTATCCAATTTTCTCCAAAAATTGGCTTAAAAGACTGACTTGATTGGTAATAAAATTTGAAAAAAAAATTACTCAAAAACTACTTATTGTAAATATTTTTTCACAGAGATAAGTTTGATTTATGAAATTTATTAAGTTCATTATTATTTACCATTTGCACCACATTTTTGGAAATAATTTTTGAACGAGATTTCAACGAGACTAAATCGTCAGAACAATAAATCCTAAAAATTGTTTACGTCACATGATCAGTTAGATGACAACATGTTGAAAGATAAGCTTCAATATACCAAGATGTCCATAGTAACAGTTTCAAAACTGAAGCTTCCACAATGTGTTATGCTTAAACAATTCACAATCAATATATGTTGGAGGATATCAAACGACCAGTGTATGAGTATATAAAAAAATGGATATTTTAAAATAGTTGCAATTTTTGGATGACGAAAACAGAATCAAGAATCAGAATCAATTCAGAATTGAAAAATGAAAAGTTGTCAAAAACTTAACTTTACTCCTAAAAGTGGTGAATCCTGCTTTCCTTTCGCGGATTTTAAATTTCTATGTTCGAATATCTCTGAAATGATTGTTCTCTACAAAATGCTAATACACTTTGAGTAAATGGTAAAGTGTTTATTATTGTTCCCAATAATTTTTGAACAATATCATAATTTGCACGACCGTTACGCATTATCTATATAAAAGAAAAAAAAGTATACTGTCATTGCCAGGATCCTGTCACATTTTAGTTGTATCATTAAATGTAGGTGACCGAGAGGTGTCACTCGTGGAGCATTGTAGAGCAGTATCTGATAATTGCACTGCAACAACTGACACTTGTTCTTTTTGTTTTATTGGGTTGATGATAATAATTCTGAACGTAGGAATTTGATCACGATATTGCTGGCCCAAATAATGGTCTATTTTATAAAGTAGATGTATTATCAAAATGACCAAAACTATAGCACAAGTTGTTAATTATTGTATATTGTTATAGTGACATTTTAATCGTTTTATAGTATTTCCTACGACTATCCAGTACATATTATAGTACATAGTACTTTTCTATGTTGTGATGTTATACTATTGTTTCAGTAAAAGGGAGAAGGTTTGGTACCATTATTTAAAACGTTTTATCCCGCTGCAAATGTTTGCACCTGTCCTAAGTCAGGAATCTGATGTACAGTAGTTGTCGTTTGTTTATGTAATTTATACGGCTTTCTCGTTTCTCGTTTTTTTTTTATATATATTAGACCGTTGTTTTCCCCGTTTGAATAGTTTTTACACTAGTAATTTTGGGCACCTTTATAGCTTTTTGTTCGGTGTGAGCCAAGGCTCCGTGTTCAATGCCGTACCTTGACCTATAATGATTTACTTTTATAAATTGTTATTTGGATGGAGAGTTGTCTCATTGGCACTCATACCACATCTTCCTATATCTGGTCCGAGTACACAGTTATCGTCCTTTGATTTTTGTTGTCCACGAATATAGTCCTTAGTGTGGACAGTGTGTTACTTGCTAATATTTTTTATACCCCTTCCAAATTTTTTCTCCATGTTTTATGCCTCATAAAGCAAGAAGGGGGGTGAAATGACATTGTTAAAAAATTTTGGGTCATAATTTTTATGTAAAGTAGTGATTAGGTCAAGCTGAAAAAGGTTTAAAAAAATAGCACTTCGGAAGCTGTCAAAGGATTCCAAGACCCCCTTAACATAAAAGTGTCCATATTTTGAGTTAGAGCTGATGAAGTTTTCTATAATTTTGATATAATTTGTCCCAAAAATAGTACAACGCACTGTCAAAAAATCATTGAGAAAGCGCAGGTAAGATTTTTTTAATTTTCATTTATTGTCTAAAAGAAATGCACTACGAAATAACTGTGTACTCGGACCATCTATATAGTATAAATGAAAAATAAAGATCCTATTTTCATGGGACAAAAATGTAATTAAAATAAAGGAAACGGTAGTTTCTTTTAGTTTTTTTATGATGCTTTATTCTTGTTTTTCTTAATTTACAACAACTACTGGTAATAAAGTGTTAAGAGTTATCCTTCTTTGTTTGATTTTTCGAATTTTAATATGTTTGAAATTTACTTACTTCACGAGAGGTGTAGCATCTTTTATAAAATCGAAGAATTTTTAAAAAGAATAAACTCAACATAGATACCAGGAGTAAGATTTTGTACGACGGTCACACGTTTTGCCTGCACAAAACTTATAATACTAAGTATCGTTCCAGAACTTAAGTTAAGGCTTGCTTTCTGTAACTGCGGCCATTATTGCATATTATTTTTGTCATGAATAAAGTTGTGTTTCGTTATCTATATATATATACTAGTACATTAATAATTAGTGTCCGTTTGAAAGCGGGTGGTTTGTTGAACAATAACAGCGACTTTGTTGTACATTGTTGTCGATAGTTTTGATCTTGGAAAAAAATATTTGCCGTGATATCTCTTGATTTTTAAGGTCTTTTTAAACTCGATTAAACGTAATGATTTTCGTCGTCGTTGGAGGTTTCGTTGGTAATCTATACTTGTTTCACTCCGTGTACTTTGATGTTTAGTAGATTGTTGTCACATGAACACACGTAGACTTAAAACAAACAAAGGAAGTCTCTAATGGATTAAATGTTCTTCGCAAGGATAGCAAAGAATATCAATAGCATTATGAAATGATTCATTTGCAACTCACATTGAAAAACTTATGTTTGTCATAAATAAAATTGAGGATGGAAATAGGAAATTTGTCAAAGAGAAAACAACCCCACAAAAAGAAGATAACAGCAAACCTTGAATACCCTTCCGGAGCACCTGAGATCACCCCTAGTTTTTAGTGGGGTTCGTGTTGTTTATTCTTTAGTTTTCTATGTTGTGTCATGTGTACTATTGTTTATGTGTTTGCTTTTTTATTTTTAGCCATGGCATTGTCAGTTTATTTTCGATTTATGAGTTTGACTGTTCCTCTGGTATCTGTCGTCCTTCTTTGATTAAGGTCGTCCATTTGTATTCATAGCAAGGAATATATAGAGATATGTAGCAGATACTTTGATTTCTATAGTTTTCTTATGAAAAGGTCAATGGGATATTAAAAAAATTAAAAGGATAAACTTTAGTATCAGGTATTGCACGTCATAAATATAAATTATTCCACTGCATTCAGTGTTTTGCGATATCTATCCGCTCGAGATAGTTTAATTTCAAAATTTAAAAACGAGACCCGCCGAACATTTAAAGTATTTAAAATCTAACTGTTAAACATTGATAAATATCGTATTGCCCGAGATATGGTGGTGAATTGTTTCTCTAATGACGATATGCAGAAAACCTTAATTCTTAACCTTTTCGAGCGACTTGTAAAACCGATATGTTCTACGTGACGTCATCATGCATCGTCACCTTTTTCCATGTAGTCATAATTAAATTTTGACCAATGAACAACTGGAATCAAACGAACCAGATGTTAATTAGATAAAAATAATAAATAGGTCAGGAAAAAGATAAATTGAGTAAAAATTAGAGAAATATATAAACAATACGTAACTAAAACGCGTTGCAAGAAGCTACCTCTACTTTTCTTGTGGAGGTTTAATGCAATCTCTGCGCCAAGTTACGAAACTTGTATAACCTCATATTTGTTCAATGTTAGAATCGGCATTACTTTAGCACGTATAGTTTTCCAAAAAAACTTGTTATAAACATGGTATTATTCACCAATGATTTTCTCATTTAGTGTTGGTGATAATATTTAAGAAACCATGTATTTCTTTATAGATAACAGTTTGTTGAAAGATTTGACGGACTGAATAACTAAACAACAGTTTGTTTACAGATTTGACGAAACAAATAGTTTAAAAACAGTTTGTTTACAGATTACGTAGAACGATTAATTGCATAACAGTTCATAAGTAATGTTACACACACTTAATATATGTCTTTCTATTCTTATAATAGTTTAGTAGGTTAAAATCAAATACTACATGTAATATCACATTCGTTACATAAAGAACTGGAATAGCTTTCATCTAAATCGATCGGAACTTTAAGATAGTTATGGATATAATATAATAACGTATTATAAGAATGATAAAGGTTGAGGTCGGTAAGAGGCAACGTAATATTCCCGTAAATACATTTTGTATAATACAAATCATATGACTTTGTGTTACGATATGATAAGGATGTGTTGTCATTCAGGTATATTAAATCTAAGAACAGGAAACCGTGGTTCTCGTGTGTTGTAACATAGATGCATCGCATCGCTCAACTTTTGGAGATGATGACCGTTTGTTTGTAAAGTGTTGATTGCCGTACTTCCTTCTCATATCCGTACTAGATGAAGTTTTCTCTCGAAAGCGGAACCGCCTAGATGAAGTTCAAATATATCAACATGCACTTGCTTAATGTATCATAGGGATATAAAAACACATGAACTGCAAAAAATATATTATCTCTTTGAAGAAAACACCTAAACAAAGACAAACAGAAATGGCGGACACATGTTAAGAACTTATTCATACAGCAATTGGAACTGATAGCAGTGTACAGTAATTTGATGGCCATACGTGATAAAAGTTCAATAACAACTTTTCACCATTTAAATTTCTGTTTTTCAGACATCTTTACATATTGTCTTTTGACTCGGACTTCTCTTGAACTGAATTTTAATGTGCGTATTGTTATGCGTTTACTTTTCTGCACTGGCTAGAGGTATAGGGGGAGGGTTGAGATCTCTTATACATGTTTAACCCGGCCGCATTTTTGCGCCTGTCCTAAGTCAGGAGCCTCTGGCCTTTGTTAGTCTTGTATTATTTTAACTTTTAGTTTCTTGTGTACAATTTGGAGTTTAGTATGGGGTTCATTATCACTGAACCAGTATATATTTGTTTAGGGGCCAGCTGAAGGACGCCTCTTTTCTAATAAACGTTTGCATGTTTAGAATGACTGAAACATTATAAGTTTAGACACAAAATCATTATGTTCGTATATATCATTTGTTTACAAATTTTCGGCTCTACCTTGACACCATTTGAGAGTATGGCCTTGAGAAACAACGATGGTCCGTCGTAAGGAAACAATATATGGTTGACCCGTGTAAGTGATAGTCACAACTGTAGAACGTAAAAGACACCCTTTGTAGATTGCAAAAAGAGCAGAATAATGCCGCTACAAAGCAGCATTTGCACCTGCTAGGTAGACGGGATTTAATATAAGTTGCTTGTTTCCCAATTATGTAAATAAATATGTTAAAACTAAAATAAACTAAAACAAGTCACCCTTTCCACTCAAAAGCATGTTATATTCAGCTGCCTTGAACACTTATTGATTTTTCCAGTTAAACATTTTTTGTTGCGTTATAAACTTAGAATGATTTATGTATGGATAATGATCTCAGTTGTCAAGGACCAAACTAATGTAGTTGATAGAGAGACTAGTATTTAATAAATCAATAAAACAATTTTTGCATAACATTGGAAAAAAATACCTTAAAAGTGGTTTATCATTTAAAACTACTAAATTATAAGCGTTTTACAGATGTTTGCAAAATAACCCATTGGTAATGCCTGTCATACTGTTATCCAAGTCAAACCATGTTTGAAATGTAGTGTCGAATCTAAATATAAAAACAGCAGCTTTTATACTGAATAAAGGAATAATAATTACCAGAATTTTCTTTTTCATTTTGAATGGCAGAAACAAGCTTCGTTTTCAATAAACTCACCAGAGACGCTCGAATCAACACTATTTTAAAAATGGTCAAATGTAAAAGAGCCCTTAAACACAAAAATCTAAGTGTTATGCCATATCCAGCTAACACAATTAAGGGTAGAAAATTCTTAGTATTTTGAAACCTTCATAGTTTTGAAAATAGTTTTTTTTGTAATGTGTTTATTGGCAAAGAACTACATATATATTAATAATAGTAAATAAGTTCATAGTACATCAGCAAAATCGAGACAAGTACATACAGTTGATATTTTGAATCCTTCTATAAACGTATAATATTATTAATAATAATTTTAAAAAAGAACAGAAAATCTTACTCTGAGGTAGCATGGATTGGGTAGATATTTTTTATTACGTGAAAATTAATTTATAAAATCATTCTATTAGTTGGAGCCAGGGGTTCCAGCAGGTGTACGCTCTTTGCAATGGTTTATTTTTATAAAATATTATTTTTTCAATGAACAAATTTTCTTTAAGATAATTTTTTAAGGCTACACTATTTACTTGTCCACATTGCATTTTTGTTTTGTATATATAATATTTAGTTAATAGTATTATGAGATTTTTTAAGTAGTTTTTTTTCTGTTTTTCTAATATCCCAAATAAGACAATATCTAAATTAAGTGGTAGTTCAATTTGGACTTTTGAATATATCCATTTATTAAGTTCTTCCCAAACATCAAAAACTTTTGGACATGTCCAGAATATGTGTTCAATAGTTTCTATTGAGTCCGTACAGAAAGTGCATTTATTGTTTTGTGAGACTTTAATTTTGTAGAGTAATTTATTAGATCCCAAAATTCTGTGATTAATCCTGTATTGGAGCCACTGTAATTTTGAGTTTTTAGTAATGTAAAATGGAAGTCTGTATATTTTATTCCAAATAATATTATGTCTATTTAAGATTAAGGACCACTTTTCCTGTGATGTGATATTTGTTATTTTTTCATTAAAAAAAGTTTTGAAAATAGTTTTTTTTTTATTTTTGTGATAATATACATAGCAAAGACAAAATTTAAAAGAGGCCTTTGATACATGAAGAAAATACATGTGCAATCAAAAAAGACAAAACAATAAGAATACCAACCGAATAAAAATCTAGAGTAAACATTCGGTCATGATTCGGAATCGGGGAAAAATGACAGTGTTTAGTGAAATAACAGCACGTAGTAAGTACCCATTGTCATCACATTCCGTTGATGGTCCGCAAAATGACAAATACATTCGTAAAATATGAAATAGAATATATAGAAAAAAGGATAAACTACATACACCACTTACACTGGTTCGGAGTAGAGGGAGTGAATAAAGAACACAGTTTATAAAGTCCCTAACATGACCAGTATGTTACCTGCAATTATTTCAACCTTAATTATTCTTATTATACATTATAAAGGTTGCTTAAACCCTGTGTGTCTAATGAAATTTTTTTGCAGCTGTTGGTATTTCTAATCACGTCATTTATAATAATTGAACATAAGAAAATATTTTGGTACACTCATTTACTTTCTTATAATCAAGGATGCATGTCAATTAATTTAGAACGAGCAATTAAGGTTACATTCAAAATACAAATTTAGACGAAAAAACTAAATGTAAACAAAAAAATAAGAAACAATTGACCATTTATATCCAGGGGATTATCCCATTGTTGTTGAATTTACACGTAAGAGCGAGTATTATACTTAATATGTGTGGGTTATGTGTTATTTCTTTTCACAGTTCGGCAAGCACAGCCATAAATCGAATTTCCGATCGTCATGAACAACAGATATTATATATTATTTTCAAATAACAGATGCTGTCATTTAGGTCATTTTGAAATTAATATTTTATAGGATAATGACTGCGTCATTTGTTGTAAAGAACAATATAACAACAGGACTTGTTTTTGGTCCTCTATGATTATATCTTGATAATGTAGAGTCCATGATATTTCTTCATTGTAATGCACTCAAATAAGGACCTTAGAAATGACTTAAACTTGTGTGAAGTTAGAAGATATGATATTATCAGAAGCACCGAATTAACTGAGAAAAGGAGGAAGTCAATAAGATATACAAAATCACACGATCTGCTACATCAACAAACACAACTCATGGAACACAACTGTCCTTTAAAAATTGAGCATAGAAATGGGGAATGTGTCAAAGAGGCAACCATCCGACGAAAGAGTAGAAAACAGTCCGACCATCAATTGGTCTTCAATACAGCGAGACATTCCAACACACTGCAATACACAAAGTTTAACTCAGTTTGAAAGAGGTCTTAAAACAACTTTGAACAAGTAAGTAGTGGGTAAAACCTGGTTTTATAGCTAGGACATTCTCCTCCTGTCTTATGAGTTTAAATGTCCCTCTGGTATATCTGTCCTTCTTTTATGAGAGTTGTTCATTGTTCCATTTCCCTGATGAAATTTGGTGAGCAATCCAAATAATTGTTTTGTGCAAACAATGGTTTAAGTTATAGGGAAAATACAAATTAAGATCAACAATAAGAAAAACGAGACTCAGAGTACAACACATTCAGTCTTAGAAAGTATTTGACACAATTATGTTTAATATAGATGTAACATCCAAGATCAAATATTACCCATTGCATGTTAGGTTCATGTCTTAAATGTTTGGACAGTTCTGCAAGCACACGAATGAAAATAGTATATGTCCGTCATTAATAAACGTGATGCACAAGTTGTCATTGCTTTACATTAAACTTAAAAGAGTATTATACAAACAGAAAAAGAATTATGCAAACTACCAATACATGATTTAAGGCACAATATTTCGTTTTTATTAATAAAGATTCTGCAATTTGACTCAGAACATGTCAACTAATATACTTGTTTTTAATAATATGCAGTATCTCTGGTGTTACTTTCGTCATCTCTAAGACTCAAACACATCAAACGGATGGATAACAACTGCCATATTCCAAACGATAATAATAATAAAAAAAGAAACAACAGCTAGTTTTTGATACAGATATATATCGGAAAAATGTTAAAAAAATGAGGGGGGGGGGATATACCAAATTACAGAACAAAATAAACTGATAACGCCATGGCTACAAACAAAATACAAACAGCCAAATAATTGAACGCAAATATTATATATATAAAAAAAAGACAAAGCAATCCAAACCTAATTAAAAACTCGGGGTGATCTCAGATGTCCGGAAGGGTAA
Organism: Mytilus galloprovincialis; assembly: GCA_037788925.1. Taxonomy (NCBI): domain Eukaryota; kingdom Metazoa; phylum Mollusca; class Bivalvia; order Mytilida; family Mytilidae; genus Mytilus; species Mytilus galloprovincialis. Next base: position 49,740,483 of record CM075333.1, read on the forward strand.
GCAGATCCTGCTCCATATGTGGCACCGGTCGTGAAATGATTTGTCAGATCAGTAAGCACTTACTCATTCATCAGTTGCCCATCGGTAAATTAGTGTTTAATGGGTTCGCAGTTTTATCTGTATATCAGATTTGTTTTTTCGTTCAATCACGAATAAAGCATGCCATTAGTTTTCTGTCTTAATTGTTATACATTTGTTATTTGAGGTGTAATATATATAACAACGTGTCATTGGTTTTGATCCTTATTGATATGTTTATATGTGCTCCTTCCAATATAAAAGTGTTTTACTTACCAAATTATTGTTTGTGTTTTACACTTATGTGCAGAAAGAATTTAAAGGTATACACATTTATCAAAATGGGTGCAATTTGGAAACTATGGAAATATGACAATTACGATTTTGTTCAAGCAAAATAGTTAACCAATTTCTAGTATGATATGATAAGCATCATTTTATAATTTTGATCAAATTCCATGAATGCTTATAATTTTGAATTGAATTGTTATCAATTATGCCATTATTTTCTTACCTGGATTATTTCGCATTTTCCATTTGATGTTTTTGGTATCTAAATCTGAATATTAGGTGGTTATTCATGGACTGTTTTATTGTTGAAGGACGCACAGTAAACTTTCGGTGAGTTTTGACTTATTTGAATATTTCCGTATTTGATTTATCCCAACTATTCTATTGTTAACTCTGATCAAAACATAACCGAAGTAAGTTGACCTCTACATTAATGGTTGACAGGAAGGTCGACAATCTACTTGGTATTTTTAGAAGGAATTATTAAACTTTAAACAGTTCACCGAATGGTATTTCTAATTTAATCCGAGTATTTAGGAGAAGCTTGATTTGAACATGTTGAAGCCAGTACGTTTTAAAACAGAAATCCAAATGTTTCGTACTCTGCACTCTATGTAAACTTTATTTAGAAAAAGATTTATTTACTAAAGGTTTACTTCGATGAAAAGGATGCAACGTTGCTTGTTTGCGATTAACTCTTTGTATTTCAAATTTCCTTTAAACCCGACTATAATAATGTCATTGACCTGTCTTGGATTGATGCAGACAAAGCAAGCTTCATATGAAATTAAAATTCACTGACTTAACCAACAACAAATAAATGCGATTGTGGAGCATATATAACTGATTTCATATCACCTTCATATAACATTATGCCATTCAGCCTCAACATCAGAACTGTCCATGTATATATATATCAGTTCAAATGAATAGCCTGAACAATAATATAGTTGTAGGATTCTATAAACACCGGCATATAGAGTATATATCTCCTAATTGCTTTTGTGCCATTGTGATCCTATAAAATCGTCTTGATAGAGGGTTATTGTTGATAATAAAAATATTACACCCTTTGCTCCAAATTGTTAAGTTGAAATAATCCCTTCGAATGTTGTCTGGTGCCATCATATTATAATTGACTGTTACGACCTGGATCATATTGGACTACAAAAAAATTAAAAGAAAACAATGATATTCATTACCTCAGCTGTACTATAAAACTCCTATATAATATCCATACATTATTAGAAAATAACCAAAGGGGTACATCTTTACTCGAATAGTACGTGCTACTGTAATGCACATCTCAGTCTTGAGCAAAAATAAAAGAAAAAAAAAAAAAACAAACAAACAAGAGAAAAACGACTACCACCGAAGTTTTTTTGGAAAAATCAAAGACACATGTATCAAAAAAAAAAAAAAAAAAAAAAGGGACGAAAGATATCAGAGGGACAGTCAAATTCAGAAATCGAAAATAAACTGACAACGCTATGGCTTAAAATGAAAAGGACTAACAGAAAAACAATAGGAAACACGACACAACATAGAAAACTAAAGAATAAACAACACGAAATCAATAGATATCATTATCTGCATCATGTAAAGAATAATGATATAAAGTATATGTTACAATGTACGAGGGAGAAAATAGAAGAGTGTAAAAGGTTTGCTTTATTTTCCCTAAAATATATATAGTGGCATTAGAACATGCTACAATTGGTCGTTGTACGACAATGTTACAGTTAAATATAGTACAAATATCCGATTCTATTACGGGTGATTGTATTTAACAAGTAATCCCGTCATACAATGTTTAATGGTTATTTTAGTTTAGAGTTTGACTGTTAAAATTACTAAGATTGCTGAAGGTGTCGTCACTTTTCATTATCTCGAATCATACATACAATTGTGACATTTATCAAAAATGCTAATGATTATCGTGGTTTAACAGTTTGAAATAAACGCTAACATTAACAGTTTGAACACGAGGGACTGTTAACTGATATAAATATTTTCTCTGAATAGACATTTATACACACGCTTTTAAATCTTATATTTCAGAAGATTAAAAAAAAATCGCAAAACGTAGCAATAAAAACACTGCTTTAGTCTCACAGATAATCGTGAAATAAAATATACCTACATGTAAGCAAAACCGACAATATATTGCAAACAAATTTCAAGATGCAACACAGACAAAAAGCAGTCTTCAAAAGAATATTAAGAAAATAAAGACGGAGAAAAATAAAAGGAATCAAACACCAGAAACTATATTGGGTGATCCAGATGGGTATGTATATCCTGCTTTGCCGGTTTCAACCACAGTGTTGTAAATGTCTCTTTCCCCTGACGATAGAACATTTTATAAAAAAAATTAAAAAATTAAAAACAACCATTAACACGAAAATACAAAAACTAAACAAACTTAACGTGCTTTGTAAAATATAATACATTGAAAGTTAGTAAGTGATATCCAATTTTTTATATGAATATTTGAGATACTATACAACTTTTAAACCAAATCTGTGAATATTTTAAATAATTCAGTTAAGGTTAAAAGCAGTCTATGTATGGTAACGCAACATATATGAAAATCAGTTTAACTGAAGAAACAAAAACGTAAAATCACAAAAAAAATCCAAGGGAAATTCAAAACAGAAATTCTTAATCAAATGGCAAAATCAAAAGCTCAAACCCTTCAAAAGAAGGGATAACATGAAATATATATAGAAACGATCATCAGTTATATAGTACGAGTGAGGAGTCAAATACATAAAACCAAATGTTCTAGTTATAACAAAGTAAACACCAAAGGCAAAGTTATCAAGATACAAGTTTATTCTGTTGTTTAAACCGTATTCAGATTTGAAATAGAAGAAAGATACTTTCACTTGGTTTCAGACAGTGACATCATCGTCGGTCACTCTCAACATTTGTGTTGCGTATATAACATATTATCGCTATTTTGTGCATTTTACCTTTGATCTGTTTTTTGTGATAATTTTCATATCATGCTACTCGCTTGAGATGGAAAAGTATCACCAGAAACTTAGCAGGCACGTGGCGTTGCTAACGAAATTGACATGAAATGGACAACGTCGTCATAGGTTATAGCGATAAACGGATTATCATTGATCATCTCAACTCGATTGTCTGTCTCGCTTTCGCCATCCCGGCCAAAGCGAGAATACCAATCTCGTTGAATTGATCAAGGATAATCTAGAATTATATTGAAATCATGCTATAACGCACAACTTCGCATTAATCATGTTAATAAAAGATATAGAAATGCTATATTCAACTGTTAAATGATTGATAGTTATGTAACTTTAAGAACGATAAAGGGTTGTACTACTCATGCATCTCAGATATACACTATCATCTGTTTTCTTTTGATTTCAATGATGATATCCTATGTACAAAACGTATGAATCAGAATGACGTATTTGAATACAGGAATGGAAATAGATCTTTTTATTTCATTGAAATCTATTTAAGACAAAAGTTAAATCCACAACAGCGTTTGAAGAGAGGAAATGGTAGAAGTGTTGATGCATTTTCATGTTTACAGGCACTATTCAACATTAGATCGATGCGGTCTATTCTAGCATTTATCCGAAGTTGTTTTTAAGAACAAGCTATTTTATTTCATCTATTGTCTTGATAAAGGCAATGTTAGAGATAATATAATATTTCAAAGATAATGACTTATAACTAAAATATTTTTGCGCAGATGCTCTGATTTATTGGAATGCATTTCTTGTCAATACTCGTATTTGACAAAGAAGCAAAGAGAAAAAATATGGCTATTGTATGGTATAAATTGGAAATTATTTATTATCACCTTAATTAAATACAATTATCGAATACAATTTCTTTACTGAAAAAAAAATTATAAGAATACTAGTATTTGATATTCATAATTCATGAAGGTCATTCAACGACAGAAAATTAATAGAGGTTAATATACTGTGCTTCACGTATATGTTAGTTTTGGACCATAATTCACAAGTAACAATGGAGCAACATGTATCGTCAGCAACTTTTGTCAGTTTGTTATTTAAATTTTACTAGAAATTCTAAAAGTCGAATGTTTGGACAAGTTTATTGAAATTATGAAATGAGGCTTGATAGCAATAAACTGAAAATATCTTTCTTGGTATTAGCAAAGTTTTGTAACTAAAGTTTAAATGTCCCTTTGGTTATGTTTATATGTTTTGAACTAACACTAGTTAACCAGTTCTGAAATTGAAGCAGAATTTTGATCTTAATAATTCTTAATTAACCGGAAAAAATGGGAACGCGATGTTAAGATCTTAAGTCAATTTGGTGACGTAAACTTTATTATTACCACCATGAATTGGTTCACCGATACGATGGGTAGAGTTCTCATCTTAATGACATTGTACAAAAATATACATCCTTAGTTTAGTCTTCTGATATGATAGTTTACTTATTGTATCTTATTGCGAAATGTAATGTGACCTCTTGAGTGCACATAAGCAATTCGAGAATTGGCTTTCATAACCGAAAATTAATTACAAGTATAATAATAGGTATATAGAGTATACAGAAACATAACACTTTTCCAATAAAGAGTAATATTTCAACTTTGACAAACAGGTATTTTGTTGCATGACCCGTAAATTTCGTCGTTGTCCATTCCTTTTTGCTAATATAATATGATCTTCAGTAAGCACATACTCAAACTGTGAAGATTAAAATATACACAAATGCAATAGCTTTTTATAATATATAACACAAGACATTGACGGCGTGCATAAAGCTGAGTTCACAAACGTAACATCTTCAAATTATTAAAATCATTTACGATTTCGGCATTTCTATAATTTTAAGCATAAACGTTCAACATATTTTTTTTTCAAACATAAAGCATAGCAAATGTACATTCTGGAAATCAAAAAAAAAAAATATATATGCTAATGTGTAATGGAAATAATCAGCGACTTTGCCGTGGACCCTTTTAAAAAATAGCGTTAAAACGTAATTTCTTTAAACTGTAACATAATAGCTGGACATTTAAAAAATTCAGGTGACTGTTCAGCCTGGACTATCGAATCATTTATAATTTGCAGATTTTTTTTAAACCCTTTGAAATGCATATTTTGAATATCAAGTCATTTCGAAATAGGAAAATAGCAAGTAAAAATCTTTTTACCGATCTTCAATTTTCTAATATTAATCCTTCCAAATTACTACTTCTTACACATAACGAAATTCTATTGTAGGAAAATGCAGGAAAATACTTTTAATTTGTACAAATTTCAGATAAAAAAATCTATTTTATGCTTATTTAATGTTACAAGTTTCATATATTTTTGCCGCGTTCTGCATGTTAGTTTTGTACTTTATAGATGTAATTTTGGTAACCTTTTTAATTATGTATATTTTAATGGCACGCTTTAATCATTCCATGATAAAAAATGCTTCTCATATAAAATGTTGTATAAAGCTACTTTTAAAAGCGCATTTAACAGTTGCCGCCATTTTTGTGCACGCCGTCATTGCATAAATGAGTACGTATTGTTATCTATGATGCTAGGTAAATTCAAATAAACTTTTTGAGAAAAGAAACGAATACATTTATTACCAAACCCGATCTAATTTATATTTTCCCCAGAAACTGACGTTATTCAAAGTCTAAAAAATTAAGAAAGGATTGATGTGATATATAATAATTTTTCATTATAAACCACTGACGCATCTAAGTGACGGCAGTTGCAAATTGACTAAAATATTATTGAAATCGTATGATTACCTAGACTATTTAACATAATGCAAAGTATAACATTCACAAAATACTCCATATTACGTTAAACCATATTGGAAAATCTGATATACTTGTGGGGTGTGCTTTTTTGAATTAAAGATTTAAACAACAATTTCTAGATATTTAATGAATAATACCATTAGTAAAAAAGTACGACAAAACAATCAATTAACAATATTAAAAGACTGATTTATTGAAGATATGTATAATACATATAATAGAGGAATATAATGTTTGTTATCTTTTTGTTTCATGTGTTTGAGTTTTTGATTTTGACATTTGATAAGGAGCTTTTCTGTTTTGAAATTTTCTCTGATTTCGATATTTTTAATATTTTATCTTTATTTCTACAAATTGCGATTCAAAATCCTTTCAGTTTATTTCATTCATAGTTTCAGCATTGCAATATCTTAGCATATGCATAATGATATTATCTATGTCAATTTGAGGTCAATTGCAAACATTCTATTAAAATGGTAATGTATAAGGCAATAGAAATACATCACTATTTCAATCTACATTTTTACAATTTTGATTACTTTTCTCAATGAATGTTCTATATCATTTGTTAATAAAAATAGGTGTTTATTTAGGTCTATTTGACATCAACCTTTTTACACATCAAAACTAAGAAAATAAGCATGAATCAAAATAAAGCTGATATTTGCCTTCTACTCCACATCTTTTTTAACTGACAAATTAGTGATCAACTTGTTTTCTTCTTCAAATTCTACTAAATCCTAGTATCAAACTTACAAATGGAAATGGAAAATGTAAAAAACACAACACCCCGACCAAAGAACCGAAACAGCCGAATGGCCACTGCCAGAGTTAACATATTGAATAAGATGTATATTATTGTATATACCGCAGATTTTAGGACTACATCATGTAAAGATTTAAGAAACGTTTATAAACATCATGAACATGGTGTTAACAACAAATGTTTTTCATTTTCTACATTTCCTTTTTTAGTGCGAATGATAATATTTAAGAAACCATGTCATTTCCTTACAGATAACAGTTTGTTGAAAGATTTGACAGAACGGCTAACTGAAAAACAGTCTGTTTACAGATTTGACGAAACAAATAGTTGAAAAACAGTTTGTTTACAGATTACGTAGAACGATTAATTGAATAACAGTTTATAAGTAATGTTACAAACATTTAATATATGTCTTTCTATCTTTATAATAGTATAGTAGGTTAAAATCAAATACTACATGTACTATCACATTCGTTACATAAAGAGCTGTAATAGCTTTTATCTAAATCGATCGGAACTTTAAGATAGTTATTGATATAGTATAATAACGTATTATAAGAAAGATTAAGATTGGAGTCGGTAAGAGGCAACGTAATATTCTCGTTAATACATTTTGTATTATACAAATCATATGACTTTGTGAGACGATAGGATAAACATGTGTAGTAATTCGGGTATATTAAATCTAAGAACAGGAAACCGTGGTTCTTGTGAGTTGTTACATAGGTGCATCGCAACGATAAACTTTTCGAGATGATGACCGTTTGTTTGATTGCCGTACTTCCTTCTAGATACAACCGTACTAGATGAAGTGTTCTCTCGATAGCGGAACCGCCTAACTGAAGTCTAAATAATATCAAAATGCACGTGCTTAATGTATCCATTGGGATATAAAAACACATGAACTGCAAAAAATATATTATTCTTTGAAGAAAACATCAAACAAAGACAAACATAAATGGTGGACACATGTTAAGAACTAGGCCATAAAGCCATCGGAACTGGTAGCAATGTGCAGTAATGAGATTGCAATGAGTGACGTAAGTTCAATAAGAACTGTTCACCATTCCAGACCGCTTTCACATTTTTGGTTTTCAATCATTTTTACAGGTTGTCTTTCAAAAAATTCAGTCCATGATGATACTGGATCTATTTTGTTTTTGTTTTTATATTTTCTCTGTTAATCTTTTAATCCAACATTTTTTTTTTATGTTATTGCAGACCTTTTTTCATTTTCGCCTGTTTATACAATGAAATAATGGAATATCTGCTACACATATGATAACGTATATGTTCTTAAGGTTGTATACAGAATTATGTCCACTTTTCCCGAATTTGACATACCGAATTCGAATAATTACCGGGTTTTGTACTTACATGAACACAGCTTCCAAATATTGAGCAGAATCTGCTTATCCTTTCGGAGCACTTGATATTAGTATTTGGTTGGGTTCGTGTTGCTTAGTTTTTAGTTTAGTATATTGAGTTTTGTGTACTACTATTTATCTGTGTGTCTTTTTCTTATTTTGGCTATGGCGTGGTCAGTTTATTTTCGACTTAAAAAGGGAAATCATTCTATAAATACTACTAATAATAATTTATTGAAATTTTGCATGTAGACAGATCATACTTATTACAATTTTTTAGGCGAAAATAAAATTTAGGGTCACAGATGTTGTTTTCGAGATATGACGTCATCAAAAAGTAAAGAATCGCGTTATACCGAAATATAGAACTAGCGCTTTAAATTGCTAATTGAAGGCAAAATTATTGAAAAACGATGTTCAAGGATGTATTCATCTGACTTTTCAGTCTCGTTATTGAATTATTTCCAAAACATGTGATAAAAGTGGAAAATATCAATGAATTTTAAAAATATTATAATCAAACATAACTCTGTGAAAAAATTGTGTATTTACAATGAATGTTTTTTGAGTAATCAGGTTTTCAAATTTTACGACCAATCAAGCCAGTATTTTTAGCCAAAATTTTGAGAAAATGGGTTAGGGAAACAAAAAATGATTTTACAAGAATCATGTACATCCCATACCATTTTGGTCTTTTCGAATTTCTTAGATATGTATTTTTTCAATTATTTATAACAAAAAAGTTGAAATAATATGCATTTTGTTCTTAAAACTGAGAAAAATCACAAAAATACAAAATTGACAACATGGTAAATTTTACACAAAAAAAGCGTCAAAATATGACAAAACTTTCTTATATTAACACCTACCTATAGTTTTTTTAAGTAAATTTTATTCAGATTGGTCCACTTCATCTTTATAGAAAGTATGAAAAAAGTTTAATTGTGGAACTGTGATTTTTTTCACAATAATAGCCCAAAAATAGGTAAAAATCGATGAAAAATAGGAAAATCATCAAAATTGGGCATTTTCAAAGGGCCGTAGCAAAAAAAGAAGTGCACCACTATATGTTTTATTCTTCACCAATTATTTTGTTACAGTCTTATAAACCCAAAAATCTGGTTAAGAAAAAAAGTTTAATTCTAGAAATTTTTGGCGCCTCAGAGGTGTACATCCTTAAATGGTAAAACTAAAGCAGTTAATTCTAACTTTTACCTTATACATATTTATTTTTCTCAGTTTCCTTATTTTTCAAGGCCTTCGAACATTTCCCGCCATTTTCAATTTCAATTTATTATAGATTTTTCTTGAAATAAAAAAGATCTACATAACTTGTAGCTTTAGGGGAGATTTTAATAAAAGCGTAAAAAAATGGGGGTCACCGATGTTTTAAATTCGCTAAAACGGAAATAATCTTATTATCGATTTTTGGCGGGAACTATAACTAACGTTATAGAACTTAAATCTTTTCACTACAAAATATAATAAACTTTTTTTTCAAGGTATTTCGATTATTCATTGATATTTTTTCAATCTATCGAAACGTTTAAACATTACATATACAACAGTTTATTATAAAGTAATTGTCAAAGTTGAGGTCATCTAAATTTTTTAATTGTATTTGTTGTATAGAGAAAACGAATGTCTGCCTCATTCCGTATTAAGGAAATAATTTACGACTTGCAGAATATTCTACTTCGGAAGACTGAGGGTGTCCGAGCTGAAAAGTAACACGTTCAATTTAGACAAACAGAATAAATTCACTAACTTGTCCATTCTCACCGGGAAGATAAAACCTGAAATGCGGTGTATAAAAAGCCACAAACTCGGCACTTAAAAAAAGCCCTTAATGACACCATTTTCATAAGAAATTTAAAATTAGTTAACATTTCCGTAATTGCACAACGCTCCATAATCGAACCAACTTAAGTTTGACTTCCAGTGAATTTGAGTTTAAGGTCGAGTTTTATTGTGATTTCAAACATCTATTCCAGTAAGAGTTCTAGTTAAAGCTCGAGTTACACATAGAAACTTCCGAGTTATACTGTTAGATAGAGTAAAATTTATTGTAAGAGTTAAAATTTTGAGATCCGATGAAATTAAGAGTAAGATTGTAGTTTCTATTTTCCGTTGGTACATTTTTTTTTCTTTAAATGTATATTCTTTTATCACATTTATCTTTCATAAATTCTTGGCCAATACTGATTAATGGTAGTTTATTTAAAAATAACTGATTGAGAATCTGTGTGCACTCTCTGCTACCTTTGTATTTAAAAATTGTTTGACCTTTTCAGTCATGGTCCGACAATATTACTGTATCACTGTATCACTGTCGACAGGCAAGTGATCACATTGTGTGATCTAAACACAAAACTACTTCTGAACTATTATCATTTTTTTTTGCATTTTGCAAACTTTCAGTGGCAAATATTACATGAACATCAGTACAAAACATTTTTCTATATGAGTGGAATATTTCTTTCACCAGACGGACCATTAATGTGTTGGTTACTATTGAGCAGTACTCTGTGAGACATGCAACTCTACATAAATACATGTGTGTCAGTGTTAAATATTTCTCTTAATGGAGAATTTTTAAGCCAAATGTATATTACATGTACGTGTTAAATTTTTATACGTCCGTTTACGGGACGTATTATGGTATATCGTTGTCTGTCCGTCCGTCCGTCGTCAACATGTCGGACGCTTAAACCAATTGGCATAAAACTTAGGAATTGTTTATATCTATAGTCGTGAGCTCCCTTTCGATTTTATGAATTAAAGATTTTATGTTTCCGAGTTATAGGGTTTTATTCATTAATAAAAGGGGGATTTTTTAGTTTTCGGACATTAACTCAATAATGCTTTCAGCAGTTCTCATGAACTTTGGTGAATTGTTCATATCTTTTGATGTAAGTTCGCGTTCGATTTCTATCGATTTTTGATTTTACAGTTCCGAAATATGGGTTTTATCCATTTAAAAGGGTGATTTTCTAGTTTCCGTACGCTAACTCTAAAATGCTTTCACCAATTCTCATACTACTTTGATGAATTGTTTATATCTGTTAATGTAAATTCCGTTTTGATTTTCATAATTTTCTAATATGAAATTGAGAAGTAATATTGTACCACAATGTTTCACATCACAAATGAAAGGCTGAAATTGAGTTTGGGGGTACATGTAATTGCTCCAAACGCTCAGGAATTAGGGGCCAAAACAAGCATTTTACCAGTTTTACCATTTTACAATAATTTGTGTTTAAGTGTGTTGATCTATCTAAAACTGTACAACAAGGTTCCATACCACAAATTAGATAAAACATACTTTTAAAAACAGGTGGAAAATATTTGCTAATTTGACAAAACTCCAGCGGTGCCAAATACTTTAAACATGGTTAGTAGTATCAAAGGACAAATGCTGTTATTTCAATTTTAATAAATTTTATATCAATGCACACTTCGTTTGTTGATTTTGCAATATGACTTGGTACATGTACATTAATATACTTGTTTTTAATTATATGCAGTTGGTTGTTTTACATCCATCATATCTAAAGTTCAAACACATTGAAAGAACGAATAACAACTATCTCATTTCGGACTTGGTACAGGTCAATACTAAAAGCAAGTGAACAGCTAGTTGTCGATGCATTGTACATGCATACATGTGTATCGGTAAGGTGTTGAAAAATACCACATGAACATTCAAACTCATAGATAAAGAACACAGAGACAACGCCGTGGCCAAAAAAGAAAAAGACATACAGACACACAATAGTACACAAATACAACATAGATAAATTAAGACTAAACAACACGAACCTCACCAAAAGTTGGAGGTGAAATCAGGTGTTCCGGAAGGGGAGGAAGATCCTGCACATCATGTGGCAACCGTCGTTAAATTATTCGACAGTTCAGTTAGCACTTACTCATATATAGTTTCTGATCGTCATTAATAACCGATATTAGTTTAATCATACTACTACTACCAGGTGTTAATTTGACAATACCCAGCGGTGCCAAATACAAGTAATACATTTATTATATTGTATAAATTTATTTTACTAAAATATACGATAAAGAAAGTGAAATAATCTATTTGAATGGTTGTTTGTTTCGTATAAACAACATTCACCAGATGCCCGTACGATGTCAGAATTCGGTAATTTATAAATATTGATATATAGAGAGATATCTTTAATTATACCAATATTCAGGATGAAGATATCTAAATCATCTACTACTCACCAATATGTACATTGTTATATGCAATTTTATATTCACCAGGAATTTGTTAACAAATATTCACAACATTAAACATTGTTAAAGGACTACTGTTTATAGTTGAAAATGTAGACATAAGGATATTTGACTAAAATCCTTGCAAGGCAAGTTTTGTTTCACGAAATGAACGTCGACAATCTGAAATCATAATAAACGTCCTCTGCATAATCGGATTTTGAATGCAATATACGAACGGCTTTAAATTATATCTTAAAATGTCCTCATAGAGATCGTTGAACGAAGAATCAACTTAACATGAAGAGGTCAACTTCCTTTTTTAAGGTTTTAAGTTCATCATAATTTTGTATAAAATATCCTAAATAGTAAACACATAGATCGAAGGAAGAAGGATGCAACGTTGCTTCTTTGTAAAGAACATCGTGTTTTACACATTTCAGTTTAGCTCGACATAATGTCAGTGACCTGTCTTTAATTGATGCAAAAAAGGTAAGCTACACATGAATTTAAAGTTCACTCATTTATCTTCCCACAAGTAAATGCTTGTCATCGTCTAGCATATATGAGCGATTTCATATGCGCTTTCATTGAACGTTATGCCATTTAACCTCAGTATCAGAACTGTTCACATATAAATCATAGGTGAAAAATAAAATTTATCGAACAATAAGGTTACTGTAAGATTCTCAAAACGCCGGCATATAGAGTAAATATCTCCGTGTTGCTACGATATTCCAGGGCATGCGATCCTATCAAATCTTCTTGATAGAGAGTTATTGTTGATAACACGTGTATTTCAACCTTTATTCCAAGTGGTCAAGTTGGAATAGTCCCTTCGAATGTTTTACGGGCGCAATCATATTGTAGTTAACGTTATGGAATACCTGTATCAAGTTTGACTGCAAAAACATGAAAAAGGGTTAAAGAAAACAATGATATTCATTACCTTAGCTTTAATACAGAACAATACATAAAGAATAATAATATAAAGTATATGGTAACATTTTGCGAAAAGAGATACGTGTAAAATGAATGTCATAGTTCCTCCTTAAATAGTGGCATTAAGAAATGCTACAATTGGTCATTGTCCAACAATTACACAGTTAAATATAGTGCGAATATCAAATTTGAATACCGGCAATTGAATTTAACAAGTAAATTCGTCTCCCAATGTTTAATGATTATCGTAGTTTGACTGTTTGTAATCAGTGCTAACATTACTCAGTTTGTACAAGGTGTCGTCACTTTTCAATATATTTGATCATTTATAAAAACTTAGCTGTGACATTTGTCGATATTTATCGATAATGTGAATAATTATCATGCTTTAACAGTTTGAAATTAGCGCTACCAATAACATTTTTATACGGGGGACTGTTAATTGATATAAACATTTTTTTTCTAAACAGAATTTCAAAAACACGCTTTTAAATGTAATATTTCAGAAGGTTATATTTTTTGTTTTAGAAAAAACACTGCTTAAATCTAACGGATAATCATGAAAAGATGATACCTGAGCAACACCGACAATATATATGCAAACAAATTTCAAGATGCAACGTAGACAAACAGCAGTCTACTTAACAATACATAGAAAAAAGAAAGAAATCAAACGTCGGGCATTGTATCGGGTGCCTTGATGGGTAAGTATATCCTGCTTTGCAAGTTGCAACCACAGTTTTGTAAATGTCTTGTTTGCCTTTAATAAAGCTTTATGTTAGTCTCATTAGCCAAATAAGAGCGTCTCTACAATGTATCAAGCTTACCTATCCCCTGATGATAGAAATTATATATAACAAATAAGGCAGTAAAAACTACCATTAAAACCAAAATGCCACCCACGCAACAAATTTGATTCGACTGTCATACAAGTGAGAGGTTTAGCTAGCTAATAAACCAGGTTTAATCCACAATTTTCTACATAAGAAAATGTCTGTACCAAGTCAGGAATATGACAGTTGTTATCCATTCGTTTGATGTGTTTGAACTTTTGATTTTGCCATTTGATTGGGGCAATTTTTGAATTTTCCTTGGAGTTCAGTATTTTTGTGATTTTACTTTTTCCAATAACAAAAAGTAAACAAACATAACGTGCATTGCAAAATATAATACCTTGCAATTTGGTAAGTGATATCCCGTTTTTTTATATGAATTCTACAGATACTACAAAACTTTTAAACGAAATCTGTGAATCTTTGAAAAAAAATTAGTTAAGGTTAAAAGCAATCTATGGTAACGCAACATAGATTCAAATCAGGTTAACTGTAGAAACAAAAAGAAGAAAAATCACAAAAATACTGAAACTCAAAACGGAAAGTCCCTGATCAAATGGCAAAATCATAAGCTCGAACCCATCAAACGAATTGACACCATGCAAAATAAAGATGAAATATCTTCAGTTATATAGTACGAGTGAGAGACCAAATGTTCTAGTTACCAAAAAGTCAACACGAGAGGCAAACTTATCTGTGCAAGATACAATTTTATTCCTTTTTCAAAACCATATTCAGATTTGAAATACAAGGAATTAAGAGTCGTTCACTTGGTTTTGTCAGACTGTGACATTATCGTCGTTCACTCTCAAGATTTGTGTAGTGCAAAACACATAGAATACTAACATGATGCTATAACGCACAGCTACGCATTAATAATATTAATAAAAGATATAGAAATTCTATATTTGTCCGTAAAATGTTTTGATATTTATGCTACATAAAGAAAGATAAAGGATTGTACTACTCATTCATCTCTAACCTAGATGTTGATCTTTTCTTTGTTTCCGATGATGTACTGTGTAAAAAACGTATGCATTAGAATGACGTATTTGATTACCAGAATGAAAATAGATCTTTTAGAAGTCTTTTATTTCATTGAAATCTATTTAAGACAACACAGCTTAAAGAGAGGAGATGGTAGGAGTTTCAATATATTTTTATGGGAACAGACAATACAACAACATTCAATCGATATAGTCTTTTTTTAGCATTTGCACTGTGTTGTTTGTGAGATACAGCTGTTTAATTTCTTCTTTGTCTTGATACAGAGGTTCTTGTTAGATCTAGTTAGAGATCATATAATGTTTCAAAGATTGTTACTACAATTTCTTTGCTCAGATGATCACATGCACACGTATTAGGATGCATTTCTGATCGATACACGTACTATATAAACAAAAATAGAGAAGAAATATGGCTATTAAAGGGTATCACTTTGAAAATTTATAACAACAGGTGAATAAAATAACAAATATTGAAAACCATTTCTTTAATTGAAATAGATTATGAATGTTTGATATTTACAACTGTGACAGCCATTCAACGGTGGAAAACATACAAGTGATAAATTTTTCCTCAGCAATTGTAAAATGATCGATTAATCTAATGCAATTTCAATTCTGTGACTAAAGCTTTACAATGATCATCATGAATTGGTTGACCGATGCAATGTATAGTGTCTCAACGTTAACTCAATGACATATTTTATTTATTGTGTCCTATTCACAATTGTGACGTTTTGGATTTCAAGTGTTTTGGCCACGAGCATCACTGAAGAGACATGTATTGTCGAAATGCGCATCTGGTGCAAGAAAATTGGTACCGTTAATTTTACGAAATTGCAGGGCGAGTGATAAATTTTGAGCAGGAGCCACTAAGTCCGTCGACATATCTCATGTGGCTTCGTGTTTATTTCTTTTGATTACCTAAGTTTGTGCTGGTAAGGCTCGTGTTGTTCAATCAAAGATTGTGTGTAGTGTTTTGTCGGTAATTATTTAGTTACTTTTGGAATTACAGTTTTTTGTAGTGCCCTTCTTATCATCATCCTCTTCATACAGACAGACGACATGTAGAAAATCTGCAATGTAATTGACAAGAACGAATTTTGACTAAAACTTCATAATGTAAAAATTACAAGCATGTACTAGTAATTGATATGAAAATAAACTCATCATAGATACCAGGACTAAATTTAGTATATACGCCAGACGCGCGTTCCGTCTACAAAAGACTCATCAGTGACGCTCGAATCCAAAAAAGTTAAAATGGCCAAATAAAGTACGAGGTTGAAGAGCATTGAGGCCCAAAATTCCTAAAAGTTTTGCTAAATACAGCTAAGGTAATCTATGCCTGAGGTAGAAAATTATACGAAAACATTTACAAATATAAACATAAACAAAAATGTTAAGTCTTTGGTGCTACAAGTATAAGCAATCTATTGCATGTATTTGGTATTCTGATTTTGAATTATATAATTCGTATACATTTTTCTTTCAAAAGATTGCCTTGAAATACGTTTCGGTCAATAACATTATTCAACCTCTATGACAGAGGTCAATAAGCTCATATTGTTTAATCCGATTAATAAGTCTTCAACTTTTACAAACATTGACTTCGTTATATGACCCCTACGTTGTGTCATTGTCCTTTTCTTTTGCGAAATATAATGAGACCTTTAGTATGAGCATGAGCGAACTGAGAGAGAGCTTTAAATCCCAAAATGTAATTATAGGTATAACAAAACGCAACGTTTCACCGATCAAATGCAAGAGGATGAAAGCAATTTTCGTTCGAATCGCATTGCCAAAAAGTTGATAACTGTATGCACAAATACCGATTTAAGAGCCAAACAATTAATATGAACAAAATAGAACAAAGACAAATGAATGGAAACTGTGAAGAAAATAAAAAGATACATTAGCTCAACAGCTATTTATAAAATATAACGCAATACCATCTAGCAATATTTGTTAAGTGTACACTGCATACATCTATTGATCTAGGTCTTTTTGCTCAGATCGATACTGATTAAGTTTTACAAAATCTGGGTCGCGGTAGCAAGCTCTCGAATATTACATGGGTTGATAAATGAATTGCTTTAGAGGGTGAAGTTGATATATTGCAGATAAGATGAGGAAAATTAAAATTAATTTGTTCGTCATAAAAAAAAGTAAAACGAAACAGATTGAAAAACTTTTCAAAATTCTGAAAATGCAAAAAAAAAAAAAACAACAAAGAAAGAAAGTGATGTATGTCCTTTTATATACATTGGGAATTATTTTCTTTCAAAAAGATAGGTCATTCTTTTGCAGAATCAACCCGAACGATACCTTTTTTCAAACAAATGTGCTCCAAGGCATAAAATAATGACCTGATTAAAATACTACTTTAACTGTTAACATATTATATTCATTTTATTTCACATGAATTGATAATAACGAAAAATTAAAAGTCACTTTTTTTTGTCACTCTAGTCTGTTGATCATTCAACCGAAGCACTATCAACTGGTTCAATTGCAGCTGCTGATGGTTTTGCCTTTTTTCTTTCATTTGACGATCTTAATCCATACAAGATGTTCGATGCCTCTATTTATAATAGTTTATCGGCAGAAGTTTTTTTTGTAAACTCTTACTGCTTTACTATGATGACCTGCAATACATACCTTACTTATTTTTGTATGAATGAAGTTTTGTTTTAACTGTAAATTCATAAATCACAATAAATATAATTAAACTCAAAATTTTACCAGTTATTCAAGTTTGACAAACAGACGAGCGGACGAGTAATTGTACATCTGATTACCAAAATAATTCGTGATCGGAACAGATACAATGTATCTTAAACAGTTACCTGAAGTCTCTGTACTTTGATAATTATACATTTATGTCACAATCATTAGTTCTCAATAAAAGCAATTGACACACAATGAAAAAGAACAGATATTCCGTAATATAATGAAGACAATAAAACCTTTCGTGTTTTCTGTTCATGCCAGTGTATGTGTGCTATATAAGAATATTAAAAATAAAAGACTATCAATAATAACGTTTCAATTTACTATTTCATTACCTGTTGTCTGAGCAACACGTTGTTTTTCTATGCCAGAATTATAAAGACATGTAGCTGCTGAGGCTCGGAGACTATGGTTTGCACGTTTTCCAGTTAGTCCAATACTTGTATATAACCTTTTCTAATACCCTTGTAAAGTGTTGTGTTCAAAATGAGTGTTTCTATACAATAGTTATCAAAGGTACCAGGATTATAATTTAGTACGCCAGACGCGCGTTTCATCTGCACAAGACTCATCAGTGACGCTCATATCAAAATATTTATAAAACCAAACAGTACAAAGTTGAAGAGCATTAGAATCCAAAATTCCAAAAAGTTGTGCCAAATAATACTAAGGTAATCAATGCCTGGGATAAGGGAATCCAGAGTTTTTCCAAAAATTCAAAGTTTTGTAAACAGGAAATTTATAAAAATGACCACATTTTTGATATTCATGTCAACACCGAAGCGTTGACTACTGGGCTGGAGATACCTAATTGTCCATATTTGACATGCTTTAAAGGTGTAAGGTGAAAACGATCCTTTCCTCCATGTGTTGGACTGAAATACCAGAAACCCTAATGTAAAATCTTACTTCATACACACATAATATAATAATGTACAGATGATTTAAAGTATATGTTAATTAAACGGACCTTCGCTAGGTTAGATCAACCAGGAAAAACTGTTCACACTTTTAAAACAAATATTTTTAAGATTTTATTATATTCAATCACAAGAAGATATATATTTAAGAAAACAATATGGAATCCTGTGGATTCGTATTAGAAAATTTTAGGAGCTAGAGACCTTTGGCTGTCTGTTTCGTTTTAGTTTTGTTTAGATGTGTTACATATACATCAGACAATTTTCTGCTACCTTTGTTTTTTTAATTTTAGTAAAAGTTCTTTAAATTGTTTGTACCGTACATTCTTTACAAGATTATTTTTTTTATATTTATTCATGTTCTATAGCATTATACAGAAAGCGGCCCAGAGAGAGTTTCGTATTTTAAATTTGGGGGAGAGGTATACCACTGGTGTTGTCAGTTAATTTTCGATCTACATGTTTGAATGTCCCTCTGATACATGTATCTTTCGTCCCTCTTCTATTGTCATTTTCACGTATTAAGAATACCATTTGTCAGGTTTCTTTTTTGTAAGTGTTAAAATATAATCTACGTTAGAGGTATTATCCTATTGCATGTAAGTTAAAGGTTTGGTAGGATTGCTGGTTTTGTTTATTTAAATTTTTGCTCAAGCATTGTAATAAGGATTGACATCTGCAAACAATGGATGGTTGTAGCTTCAGCTTGTTCAAATGTACTCAAATAATGCAAGCAACCCAACAAAATCTTGAAATGTAATGCATAAGAAAATTGCTGGAACTCCTTAAATATAAGCCCCCCCCCCTCCATTTTATTAATGCTTTTATATAAAATAATCTACTTACCAAAGTGACTTGTACTTTTCAAATACTGTAATAATACATGTATTCCTGTTTTCTGGGTTTTCAAATGCTCAGACACATTTTTGAGCATCTTTTTTGTGCTGAAGGGCACCTACGTTAGCTTTTGAAACGATCTCTTTGCACAACAGGTATCTTAATTTAGCATCCATATCTTGAAACAGGACAGTCATTTACGGATAAGAATTCAGTCTGAGCCGTCGGTGTTCATTTCCTCCCCTTGATGCAAAATGCAAACCACACAAATACAGCAACGTGTTTAGAAGTTGTTGGAGATTATCCACACCAAGGATACCCTTAACATATAATGCCATTTCATTATCTACCGATATCACATCAGGCTGCTTGTGCGTATTTGCACAAAGGCCGTCAGTTGTCCGTTTTTTCATTACAGCTTCTAACACTTGTCTATCACGAAGAAATTCGGGATCCGTGAAGAAGTTTATAATAAACGACTTTTCATGACGAATACATTCCTGTATAGAGAAAAACAGGTCATAAATACTGTTGGACGGATATTTACCTCCATGTTTTTTGCCTCGGCAATGAAATATTCTCACGCAGTGGACAGTGTTTTGTTCTCCATGTGTAAAAGAGGGACGAAAGATACCAGAGGGACAGTCAAACTCATAGATTGAAAATAAACTGACAACACTATGGCTAAAACTAAATAGACAAACAGAAAAATAATAGTACAAAAGACAAAACATAGAAAACTAAAGACTAAGCAACACGAACCCCACCAACAACTCAGGTTCTCTGAAGGGTGTTACAAATCCTTATGTAAACAATACGTAGGATGTCCTAAATTATCTGATATCGAACGTAAACGGCGCTAGGCATGCCAACAATTGAAAACATTATAACCCCATTTATATTTTTTACTGATTTTTCGGTACCGACTCCTCAACCATTTTTGAAGGGATTTTGCTGTCTTTGGTTGACCATATCTAAATTGATAACGGGTAATTTCAAAATCATTATACTTTTGTCTTAAATCAAAATAACTTAGATTATCACTTTTTTTGAACACTTACTTCAGAATACGAACTTTGCGTAATTAAAATTGGATCCCACTCTAACAAATCTATATCATCCATTATATTAAAGGCAATTAATCGTATGCGTTTGAATAAACGTAATGATTCCCTTTCAGATTTTTTTTATTAATATTATTGTTGTTTTTTTCGCACAAGGGTATCTACTTCTGTCACTATTCCCTTTCTGTACAATTTGTAACTTTTTGCAGAAATTTGTTTTTACTAAATTGTATTATTGTTGCGTTGCTGTATCCTTGTTTTCTTCGGGTACAAACAAACATCAAAACAAAATCTTTATATATATGGAAGAATTTAGAAAAGGTTTTACGTAATTTGTGGTACCGAGATCCCTGGCTTAATGTTTAACCAGTGAATGAATCAAGGATATACCAATCACCTTTATTAGCAAAACAGTTTTCATATTTAGCAAAATCCTATTTTCTCCAAATACCTCCGACATTAAACGTTACACTTTATTTTAACATTTAATGTATGTAATATCAATTTGGTTTTGAATACATAAGCAGTAATATGTTCATAAGGTAGCTGAATCAAGACAAATCCGGATTAATCTGGAAATATCACTCTGACATCAATATATTGGTTTTGTTAAAATTAACATCTTCAGCAAAGTCCAAAATACATGTCCAGGTAGAAAACAAGTATAAAATGAATATTTATTTAAACACTTGTATTTGTTCTTTCAGGTTTCATGTTAAATTGTGACGTCTTAACGATATAATTATAGACCATTTCTTATCATAACTTTTCAACAAATTCCGATAACACATTGGTCACAAATGAACGTTTTAAATCCAAGAATATTTATAACAATTTGAATGCCACTGATAAGTCTTGAATAGAGACAATGCGTGCCTGGGGTAGACATTTATTAGCTTGATATCTTTTGTAATTCTAACAACCACTAGTCAATGCATATTTTGACATTCAATATTCATTAGCTCAGTCGTCATTATAGGTAACATGATTTTGTTCATTGTCTGTACATTTACTATACTTGAATTATTAAAGTCATTTGAGTATCTAAGAAGTGTTTTTACTTTCAGGGAAAGAACAACCTTAATCAGAATCTTGATTGAAGTATGTTTCTTTAAATGATCTATTCCTGTGGTTGAAAAGACTTAGTATTTTGAAAAAAAAAATCAAGAATGAAGCAAACCTCATAAAATGAACGTAACACGTCGACAAGAAAAGGGACACAGTTGGTTCCACAAGAATGTCGTTTATCAGTAAAAAAAAAACGTGTAGGGAAGATCGTATAGATTAATAATAGCCAATAGCAATATAAAAATGGGCTTAAAAACGTCAAATTTCAATACCTTTCATAACATCGTATCAGTTGATGATAAATACAATATATTTTATGTACAAGTATCCAATCTGTCTTACGTTTACTATTATTGACATGAGTATTCTTGTTTAGAAAGTATATACCTTCGTTCCAAATACTATTGTCATTTTTTTATATTATCAATTAGAGATACAACATATACCATACAATTATGCTGATCGTAAAACGTATGCATTTTGGGATTCAATATCTTAGCTTTTGGACGTCATGGTAATGCTAAAAACACACCAAAAGTGCAAAATGCTGTTTTGATGCTATAAATAATCTGATTAAACAGCTAAAGCTGTTCTTCTGTATATCTACACAAGGCTAACTGCGATTGTTGACATGCAACCAGTTCAGATATTGATGATGTCGTTACTACAGGAAGTCAAAAAGATTTAAAGACAGCATTGAATTTTACTTTATAAACTAAAGAAATGAACATTTTTTACATTCATTTCATTTTGAATAGTGTGAGACATATGTTTTATATGAATTATACACTGAATTGTTTTTTTTAATGTTTCCCGAATAATTCCGTTTATTTATTCCTTACAAATCATGAATTCAAGCCGACCTTTAAATTTAATTATTGATACAGCTTCATATCACGACGGGTGCCGCATGTGGAGCAGGATCTGCTTACCCTTCCGGAGCACCTGAGATCACCCCTAGTTTTTTGGTGGGGTTCGTGTTGTTTATTCTTTAGTTTTCTATGTTGTGTCGTGTGTGCTGTTGTTTGTTTGTCTTTTTCATTTTTAGCCATGGCGTTGTCAGTTTGTTTTAGATTTATGAGTTTGACTGTCCCTTTGGTATCTTTCGTCCCTCTTTCATACATTAATTGTTTTATTATTAATGAATTTAAGGAATACTCACATGCTTTGATCTATGGAAAGCGTTATAAATAAATAAATATACTTTCATCTTGACATCATTCCTGATTATTTAATCATAAACCATCCAATCCAAACTATGACATTTATGTTTTTTTTTCTCAGTCGTTACCTTAATTCAATTGATTTCTCTATATAGAAACTTGTTTTTCAACATGCTTGATTGATATTAATTCAGTCAAAAATTTACATTTCTAAAATTGTTCAATTATTTAGTAACTACGTTCATACATTATTGGCGTTCAAACTAACTACTTGATATAGGTTACATTGATAATTATACATTTATGTTACAATCATTAGTTCTCAATAAAAGCAATTGATACACAATGAAAAAGAACAGATATTCCGTAATATAATGCAGACAATAAAACCTTTCGTGTTTTCTGTTCATGGCATTGTATGTGTGCTATATAAGAATATTAAAAATAAAAGACTATCAATAATAACGTTTCAATTTACTATTTCATTACCTGTTGTCTGAGCAACACGTTGTTTTTCTATGCCAGCATTATAAAGACATGTAGCTGCTGAGGCTCGGAGACTATGGTTTGCACGTTTTCCAGTTAGTCCAATACTTGTGCATAACCTTTTCTAATACCCTTGTAAAGTGTTGTGTTCAAAATGAGTGTTTCTATACAATAGCTATCAAAGGTACCAGGATTATAATTTAGTACGCCAGACGCGCGTTTCATCTGCATAAGACTCATCAGTGACGCTCATATCAAAATATTTATAAAGCCAAACAAGTACAAAGTTGAAGAGCATTAGAATCCAAAATTCCAAAAAGTTGTGCCAAATAATGCTAAGGTAATCAATGCCTGGGATAAGGGAATCCTGAGTTTTTCCAAAAATTCAAAGTTTTGTAAACAGGAAATTTATAAAAATGACCACATTTTTGATATTCATGTCAACACCGAAGTGTTGACTACTGGGCTGGAGATACCTAATTGTCCATATTTGACATGCTTTAAAGGTGTAAGGTGAAAACGATCCTTTCCTCCATGTGTTGGACTGAAATACCAGAAACCCTAATGTAAAATCTTACTTCATACACACATAATATAATAATGTACAGATGATTTAAAGTATATGTTAATTAAACGGACCTTCGTTAGGTTAGATCAACCAGGAAAAACTGTTCACACTTTTAAAACAAATATTTTTAAAATTTTATTATATTCAATCACAAGAAGATATATATTTAAGAAAACAATATGGAATCCTGTGGATTCGTATTAGAAAATTTTAGGAGACCTTTGGCTGTCTGTTTCGTTTTAGTTTTGTTTAGATGTGTTACATATACATCAGACAATTTTCTGCTACCTTTGTTTTTTAATTTTAGTAAAAGTTCTTTAAATTGTTTGTACCGTACATTCTTTACAAGCTTAATTTTTTTATATTTATTCATGTTCTATAGCATTATACAGAAAGCGGCCCAGAGAGAGTTTCGTATTTTAAATTTGGGGGAGAGGTATACCACTGGCGTTGTCAGTTAATTTTCGATCTACATGTTTGAATGTCCCTCTGATCCATGTATCTTTCGTCCCTCTTCTATTGTCATTTTCACGTATTAAGAATACCATTTGTCAGGTTTCTTTTTTGTAAGTGTTAAAATATAACCTACGTTAGAGGTATTATCCTATTGCATGTAAGTTAAAGGTTTGGTAGGATTGCTGGTTTTGTTTATTTAAATTTTTGCTCAAGCATTGTAATAAGGATTGACATCTGCAAACAACGGATGGTTGTAGCTTCAGCTTGTTCAAATGTACTCAAATAATGCAAGCAACCCAACAAAATCTTGAAATGTAATGCATAAGAAAATTGCTGGAACTCGTTAAGTATAAGCCCCCCCCCCCCCTCCATTTTATTAATGCTTTTATATAAAATAAGCTACTTACCAAAGTGACTTGTACTTTTCAAATACTGTAATAATACATGTATTCCTGTTTTCTGGGTTTTCAAATGCTCAGACATATTTTTGAGCATCTATTTTGTGCTAAAGGGCACCTACGTTTGCTTTTGAAACGGTCTCTTTGTACAACAGGTATCTTAATTTAGCATTCATATCTTGAAACGGGACAGTCATTTGCGGATAAGAATTCAGTCTGAGCCGTCGGTGTTCATTTCCTCCCTTTGATGCAAAATGCAAACCACACAAATACAGCAACGTGTTTAGAAGTTGTTGGAGATTATCCACGCCAAGGATACCCTTAACATATAATGCCATTTCATTATCTACCGATATCACATCAGGCTGCTTGCGCGTACTTGCACAAAGGCCGTCAGTTGTCCGTTTTTTCATTACAGCTTCTAACACTTGTTTATCCCGAAGAAATTCGGGATCCGTGAAGAAGTTTATAATAAATGACTTTTCATGACGAATACATTCCTGTATAGAGGAAAACAGGTCATAAATACTGTTGGACGGATATTTTTTTGCCTCGGCAATGAAATATTCTCACGCAGTGGACAGTGTTTTGTTCTCCATGTGTAAAAGAGGGACGAAAGATACCAGAGGGACAGTCAAACTCATAGATTGAAAATAAACTGACAACACTATGGCTAAAACTAAATAGACAAACAGAAAAATAATAGTACAAAAGACAAAACATAGAAAACTAAAGACTAAGCAACACGAACCCCACCAACAACTCAGGTTCTCTGAAGGGTGTTACAAATCCTTATGTAAACAATACGTTTATTGCTGACAATGCAGTTACAGTTTTACTCGTTTTGAAAGCTATGAGATTACAAATCTTTCGTCCTGAATTATATCTGTGGCATTTGGAATCTTGTTCACAGTTAGTTCATTTGCATTGTCATTATTTATATAAATACACATACCAGTTGATGTCTTAGTATATAAAAATATGCTCTTTCTATGTTATACAAGGAATCGATATATTACAATTCTTTGATATAATGTATCGCATTGCTTGTGTATATAGAAGCTGGTGATAATGCACTGAATCAATCCTTTGTTTTTATTAATATTATATATACTTCATTGTAGTTGCATATAACTCTGCCAGGATAGTGAGGTTAAGACGTTGCAAACATGCATTCCTTTGTTACTTTTTTATAAAGTAAGTAGGAATGATAAACACCACACACCAGTTACAGTTTTCAGCAACTACTCAAGTTAAGAGCTCAATACCTGACACAATATAATTGAGTTTTATATTCGTGTAGGGTTTTCGTTCAGTTTTTTGTTGTTAACACATGTATTCATTCATCTTTTAAAATTTGTTCAATATGCTCTTGAAGTAAGATATTTGGAGCTATCTCCCCTCTAATGTAAATTGTCTTTTTGTAAATGTCTATTTGTCTTGTTGTTTTAGATACAACATGTACAATGTTTGTATTTTAATTCACAGTTCATTTTTGTTAGAAGTTTCAGATCCATTATTTTGAACCTAAAAACAGTAATATTGATATAATGTGCTAATCAAATATTTCATCGCTACTATTGGAACTTATTGTTCCTGTTTTATAAAATGATGTAAACTTAGAAAAAAGAATATGATCGTTCCTATCGCATTAGTCATAACAGTGTTGCATTAACTATCATTTGAACTTCACAAACGAAACTATATCGACAATATTACTATTTTAGCAGAAAAAGAACCGTGAGATTTTATCGTTTATTTTGTAAAATTAGAACATAACTGTATTGTATTCAACATGTATGCTTGGCCTTCGTAAAACTTAGATTTTACTGTTGCAAACATACATGTTATCACTAGACGTGTATATACCTTTAGTACTCTTCAGAAATGTTTCAATGTTGACAAAAAAAAAATAATTTCGGCTTAAAATATGACTTGTTTTAATTTGTGAAAAAATTAAAAAAAAAAAAAAAATGAAATTCCAAATGGCAGCTTTCTTATTTATGGACTGGTTAAACGTGGAATCTAATCTTTTGATATATATTTTTCAAAGGGAACTATCGTTATATACGAAATGCATTAAAATGTAGAATATATTCTTACATATGATTGAGTGCTACATCTAGAAGAATTTTATTAATATATGATTCAAAATGGGATAATGCACTAATTTAACTAGTTTAACTAACTGACCACATAGGGAACTAAGTTTCTGTCTGTCCGTAGCAAATACATAAGATAATATCTGTGAATTTTGAAGGTCAATGTTATACAGTCTGTTTTAAATGAGGAAGTGAATATAAATTGAAAGATTTAAATCTCCCTTCTTTTTCTCAATAAATGTTCCATATTGCTATGAAATAAAAATGAATATTGGTTTACGTCTCTTAGATATAAAACTTCATACACATTAAAAATAATTATTCACACCGGGAACAAAATACGACCGATAATGATTTTTTAACACCTCCTTCAATTAATATTAAAAAAAAAGAAATCAATTAACATAAATCATCACTTTCTTTCAATTCCAGTTATATTTTAAATAAATTATTCAACGATTAAAACGTTTACATATGATGCATATGAAAGCAATCTAATTATTTACACAACGCACTTTTTGGAAAAACCTTAACCGGTGAAGTTTTGCATGAAACCAAAAACTCAAAAGTATTATGATAATGAATAAAATGCAGTGAAGGTAGAAACAAAAAAACCTATATAAAGCGTTATCCATGAAGCATCATACAGTTTGTACTCTGTATGTTTTTTTCCATTGTAAAATAAAAAAATCAAACACAGCAAACGAATGGACACTAAATGTCATGTTCCTCAAATAGTCCCCCATGTCGATTATCAGCTACTTTTAGTTTTTAGTTTATTTTTGGTAATATCCTTTTGAAGTGACTCCGGACTTGTATAACCCGTCATAGTGTATTCTTGTTAACAGTGTATTCTTGTCTCACGTTTTCCCTTATGTGTTTTGTCTATATGGCATTTTGTTTTTCTTTGTTTATTATTTTGTTTGTTTTCATAAAGAATAACATCATAGTGCAATGTTGACTGCTGCAACCCTATTTTTGACATGTTTTTCTATTTTACCTGTTTTTTATGGTTTTGTGTTCACATATCATATTCAATATAATTGAATTTATTGCGACTGCCATACAAATAGCTGATTATACATTAACCATCCTTTACACAAGAACAAGTCGTACCAGGTGAAATATGACAGTTTTCATATAATCGTTTGATGTGTATTAGCGTGATTCAATTTGTACATTTCCTTATATAGAGTGTTTGATAATATTTGAAAAATATATTCATTCTTTAATTATAACATTTTGTTCACAGATTTTACGAAACAAATAATTGTATAACATGTTGTTTACAGATTGCTCAGAACGAATAATTGAAAAACAGTGCGTGAGTAGTGTTAAAAACAAACACTTATATGCTTTTCCTTTTGTTTTTATAATAGTTTAGTAGTTAAAATCAAACACAACACGTACTATCATATTCGTTACATATAAAGCTGGAGTAGCCATCATCTGGACGATCAGAACTGTAAGATAGTCATGGCTAAGAGTAAACAACGTATTATAATTCGGGTTGTCGCTGGTAGGACACAAGTTAATATACTGGTAGATTCTTTTGAACAAAACAAATTATATGACTTGGTGCGCCAACATGGCCAATAGAATAAGCATATGTAGCCATTCAGGTATACTAAATATCAGAACTGGAAAACGTGGTTCCTGTGAGTTGTAACAAAAGCGTCGTATTGTTAAAACTATTCATGATGATGACCATTTTTTTGTATGTTGTTGATTGTCGTCCTTCTGTCTGATAACCTTGCTGGTCAAAATTTCGTGTCGAAAGCAGAACCGTGTAAATGAAGTCAATCATCAATTGGGATATAATAACATCCTTCATAGAGCGGTATTGGTAATTGTAAATTCAGAAAAATTATCAAAAATGCGAGAGTAATTATTGCGATGTCAGGAAAATCTGCATTCATAGATATCAGAATGCGAGTTCTTATTATTGCGATACCCACTCAGTCGCATTATTCGCATTAATAAAAACCTCGCAATAATTGAGACAGGAAAAATATACAGATAAAAAAGTACCACATGAACCCCAACAAAAATCTTACTTCTCCGAAGTCTTCTCAACATAGACAATAACCAATGAAAAACACATATTAGAAAATGCTCATACAGCCATTGAAACTGGTAGCAATGTCCAGTAATGGGATGTTTCTGTAAGTGCATACGGCTGGTTTTTTTTTATGCAACTCTCAATATCTACTATATAGATTAGATTCATTTCTTGATCAATCAAAATTTGATACCTCCAATCCATTCCTTTCAATCAATTATATGTGAAACCTGAAAAACATTGAACTGTTGTTCTTTTAGCGACTGGTACCTTTAAATAAATATAATGATAGGGAAATTTCTTTTCCGATTTCTTTTCATGCACAAAAATGTGTTTTAAGCAAATTTGGGCAATTTTGCTGGACTTATACCTTGAAAAATATCACGGTACCTACACTTCTTATTATATGTTTGAAAATAAACCTTAGTAAAATTTTCATTTTGTACCGGTACAGTTTAGTGAAATTCTATCTGAGGAAATATATACCGCTGATCCATTTTAGACGCCTTTGTCTTCACAAAATGTAAAACGATTTAACAAAGACTTCAAAACTCTGCAATTCAAAACAATTTTTTTTCTTGTACAAATGTACATCACTTCACTAGAAAGACTGTGTGTTTTTTCTTCAAAATTGACAACAACTTTATGACAATCAAATCAAAAAAACATCCAAAGAAAAAAAAATAAAGAACAAAAAATAAGGAAATATTGAGGTTTGACAGTTTTATATACCCGCAAACTTACACACACAATGCAACATAAATATTTTCAGTGTCAAATGTTATTTCAAGCTTTTTTCAATAACAGTTTGTTGTGAATTATTATACGATTGCCTTATTTAATTTTATTTTTTTAATAAACACTTGCATGTTTAGAATGAATAAAACATTATGAATTTCGATACACAATTGATTTATTTTATGTATTGTTTTATTCTGGTACCACCTAAGTTATACAAAGGTATACAAAAAAATCTATTACTTTACATTACATGGCGTTTACATTTGTTTTTATTTCTTCATCAAAACAGATATTATCCAACTCAATATACTCTATGCTGCATGGAATCAGTTTCGTTAGAAAGAAATCCGATTAACCAATCGATGACTGACATGAACATCATTCATAACTTAAGATCACGTGCTCACTTAACCTTCTCAATGAAATAGTATAAATATCGCATGATATTCGAAATCATATATTTGAAAAAGGTTTGTTTGTAGTGTTAACTGAAAAGTCCTCTTGATTATTTGGAAACTTTACTATAGTGCAGCATTTTAATTGTAGTGAGTTATAATAGAAGATATATATTTGGAGATGCAACACAACAACGACATGTATTTTATTGATACAAATACATGTGTCCTCTCGGAACAGTTATCATCAGTTATAAGGAAAGAAACACAATCGGAACCGAATTCTCGTACTGGTTCTTTGAAGAAAAAGAACAAGCATTCATATGATGTTTTAAACAAAGATCTGCGGAATATAAATTTTATTCTTCCTATGGACACATTACCAAGATATTATAATGTCTTGCATGTGAATGACACAAAACAGCAATTTAAAAGACGGTCTTTTGATATAACTTCAGATGAACTTTTAAATGACAGTCTGCCATTCCGTTGTAGACAGAGCAGTGGTTCGTCAGTATCATCTAATTATAGATCAAGACTTACAAGTGATGTTTCTAATGCAAGTTCGAATTCTTCTTCTTGGAGTTGTTCATCATCTTGTTCAACTGGATACTACAGAGTACCAATTATGGGAGCTCATGGTGTTGGTAAAACAGCTATAGAGAATCGGTTTATGAGCTCGGAGTACATGTCGCCTAATGAATCAATTACTGGTAAGTAATCTTATTTAAAGAAATCAGAAAAAATAGTTTCAACGATTTTGTTTTTAAATCAACATCTATAGCTGTATATTAATTTTAGATATCTGAAAAGGAAACTAGATTGTCTATAGCGTTAGAAAAGAGTTACATTATATATAGAGCACATAACCAAAGAACAAAAAAAAAAAGGAAATATGGAAGAGATATCAACGAGACAGCAACCTATGACAACATTAACAAAATACATCAATAAGAAATCAGATTCGACACTAATAGACATATCTCAATGCAATACGTTTATTAATTATGTACATCAATCAAAGTGACTACAGATAATTTTTCCTCGTCTTACACTTTTTTTTCATTTGTAGATGACTTTGACAAGAGAACGCTTACCGTTGTTGTCGACAATGAGGAATCAACAATGGAATTTATAGATTTTCTATCCACTGATGTAAGTTTTTTATGTTTATTTTTTTTTCACTTTATCTGTGTTTATTTTCGTTACCGATTAAATATGAATTTCTGTAAGGTTTATTATGACTGGAATATATCAATATTTACTGATCAAATGACAAAAGAATGATGTACTAGAAAATAGCACTAAATAAATATAATTTTTGTCATGAACTTTTCGAAAAGCATTACACTTTTTAGCGTTATAATTAATATGACGTTCACTTTAGGTGTCTTTAAAATCACCTAAAAACGATATTAAGTGCTATTTCTTCAAGTATATCAATACGTACATCTAAAAGCTTGTTTTTAATTTCACAATTAATTCAAAATATACACGAATTGCATTTCATCAAGTCATGGTAAGACCAAAATGTTCAAGCTAACATTTATGAATTGTTTTATTTAGGACGATGATTTATCAGCGGATGCCTATGTTGTTGTATTTTCTGTCCACGATAGCGATTCAGTCTCACTAGCAGAGGGTTTTCTACAATATCTACGGAATGAACTCTATAGTGATAGACCAATAATATTAGTTGCCAACAAAATAGATTTAGTCAGGAAACGACAAGTTACCAAAGAAGGTAAGATGTCATTAAACATATATATAAAACGTTATAAATTTCATGAGTTCGAAGGGCTTTTATGGATGTTCATTCATTAGGAAGGGTTGAAGCCCAGTCATTTGAAAAACCAAAAAAATAAAGCCAAAATCCATCTAAAGACATCTAGCACTGACTATGTTTTGTTTATCATAATGACATGAATTATTTTCACTATAATTCTATTGTTTGAAAGGTCAATAATACTTTTAAACACATATGCATATTCAAATGCACTAAACAATGACTGCTTGTACATCATATAAATGTATAAATAACATGAAATAAAGACGATAGGCTATATTTTCTATACTAATACACATCATGTTTAATACTTATTTTCTTTTCAGAAGCACGTCAGCTTGCAGAAGAATTTGAATGTAAATACATCGAAACATCAGCTGTGTTAAACCACAAAGTTGACGAACTACTAGTTGGACTGTTAAAACAAATAAAATTGAAGCTGAATCCAGACGCAATTCAAAAAGCAGCTTTTTTGACACAAGGCCCAGGAAAAAAACATTCTCTATATAAAGGAGCAAAAAGACTGTTCAGTAAAATCTTTAGACATTCATCAAAACCGTTTTCACAATGTGAAAATCTATTTGACCTATGATTTTTACTATGTTACCAAAATGTATATTACATGATTTTAATTTGACAGGTAACTTCTCTTGGTTGGACATCCTGATACTCGGTCAAATAAGAGTTATGTTAAAAAGTAAATTCATGCTTTTAATCTATACAATTTCTTGGGAAAATCAACTGATTATATTTTCTTAACACGACAAAATCATTAGAAAAAATGAAAATGTTTTCCTCAAATCGCAAGAAGTCTATGTTTGATTTTACTTCTTTTGGTTGCTCTTACTTGACCGAGTACAAGAATGTCTAACCACAGAAAAGGTAACCTGTTGAAAAGTTACATATAATCCGGTGTCAAAATTCGGTATTGTGAAAATAGTCTATCGTAGTATATTTCAACATCTACATTTTATTTGATATGAACATTATACAAGTAAAATTGTAGTTTACAGTAACACAAACGCCAACGAACATTGTTAAAACAAACATATATTAGTAACCATCAATTTTGAATTAAGATGCAAATAAATTTTAAAATATTATGTTTTGATTACGATTTGTAGTAAAAGAATAGAAAACAAACTAAAATAAGTTACATAAAAGTGCCTTCTTTGTGTGATCTGTTTTTATATATATTTGTTGGTCAGGTATTTAGCCTTCATTTGTTTAAACTTGAAATTGACTCACACTATTTATTTTCCTTATTCTATCTAAGTAATGGTTTAAATGAACTACTTATAAAACGCTTAATTTGTTATTTCTTTAAAAAAAATGTCTTTTCGTGATTTGTACAATCATGTGTTGTTATCATATTTATGCAACTTTGGCAATAGTATTGCATTATTGTTTTTTTTTATGAAATATTGTTATACTGTTAAATATATTGTTACATTATTACGAATGAAAATATTAAAAATCAAATTAAAAACAAACAAAATAATGTGCATGTTTTTTGTTAAAGATATAACTTAGTTCCCTAATGTGATCTACCGAATTAAACTTGTTACCGGGTTACTAACATGAACAACACACCTGGTGCCACATGTGATGCACGATTTGCTTACTCTAACACTTGAGATCATCTTTAGTTTTTCGTGTGTTTCGTGTTTCTCAGTCTTTTGTTTTGTATGTTGTGTTTTGTGTACTATTGTTTGTTTATTGGTCCTTTTTTTCTTTTTACTAGCCATGACGTTTTCAGTTTGTTTTCGACTTATAAAATTGAATGGCTCTCTTGTATCGTTCGCCTCTCTGTTATTAAAACGTAAAGTACATAGGGCGTCCTTTTTTTTTATGTACGTCTGGTATTCAGGACACGTTTCAAAGAGAGAGAAATGAAACTTAGTATCTACGTGAAATGAATACAAAATCGACAATAACTATCCAAGACTATTAAATTAACGGACTGTGTTTCATTATGTTTTTATACGTTGTTTTTGGTGTTTAGAACGTAACCTTACAATATAGAGATCTTTTGATATAACTATGATTGATTGTGTACTTTCATCTAGGTGAAGTTCTCAATGTGGACATTTACTACCATCGTAGTATGTTCTTCCTTTTAATCAACTGTATTAGATCATACACAGTCATGCTTAGAACTTTGAAGCAATACATGTGCCAATGAAATTATCGCTCTCGACATTAGCTTTGATCTCGCTTTCGAACGTTTTGATATCTTATTCATAACGTCTTAAACGCCTTTATGGGATTGTACATGTGAAATAGTTACCATTTTTGTATTGATGTGAGGACATTTAAAAAGTTTAAAAACATTAATTTCGAAAGTGTTGAAGAGAGTTACATTGCATGGACAATGTCATATTCAACAGAAAACAAAATGCTTAAACACAGTTCTTCAAATTGCAACACAACAATAGAGATTCAGTAACATGGAATCAACACAAATCTAGAAAGGTACTAGTTATTTCAACTGATGAAGTGGTATTAATGTCAATGAGACACATATCTACCAGAGTCCTAATGACTTGAATTAAACAAACTATAAGTCACCGTACAGCCTTCAACAATAAGCAGAAACATACAGTAACATTAATTATACAAAGTCTCGAAATTAAAACAATGTGAAACGATTAAATGAAATACTTCATTGGCTGAGTTATAACAAAACAATAAGCATAATGTAAATTAACCAGACAGCAACCACCAGCAAATACTGAAAAACAATATCCAGAACATATATAAGAACAACAAAACAAAACAGATGAGTGAGTTGTATTTAAAACTAACCTGATATTTCCCTTTTAAAAATTTCTACATTTAGCACGTCAACAATGGCAACAATAATTACACCATTTTATTATCAATTTACCAGGGTCAATTATTGTTACATGGTTTATAAAAAGTATTTAGAAAAAGAAAAAAAAAAACTGCATCAGCCAAAAACCATAATACATATATTTCGTTAATATCGTGTATCCCTTTTTGGACCCGTATTGATTTTACTTTATCATACATCATTGGCTTTGTAAATTTTCAGATCTCCAGAAAAAAGAAAAATCCCCAGAGAATTATGATGCACCAAATTTATCAAAAGGTTTTTATTTAAGGAAACACATAAATTCAAGTAGTGATCTTCATCCTTCATTTGTACTTTTAAATATGCAAACCTTTACTAGTCTTCTCTTGTACCGTATCCTATATTGTTTAAAGAATAAGTAAAATATATTTGCATATGACTGGACAGTTACCACTGAATTAAATAGTTTCATTTTTCTTAGATCTTTTGAACTTCAGGATATTCCATACGCACACTCAATGCCGTTAGCAAATGCTTTACAATCGGATAAAACCGTTGGAGCCTGCATTTATTTATAGACAAGGTTTAAATCGATTTATGTGTACTTGCAAACATCTTCAATATAGACTTTTCGTTACTCTGGTAAAAACGAAATGTTTTAATTTTAACATATTTTTATTTCTATCAAACGTTTCCGAATTTTGATGATTTTGATATCATTTAATGAATGAGAAACTATTTCACACTGTCGTTATGTGTGGTAACTAACTAAATTAAGGCCGTGTTCACATTGACCTAACCTCGAAATTGTGTTAGTGTAACTCACACGTAAACTTAACACAGTTACGTTCCCATTGATAAAGCTCAATGTTTACATGTTGTTTAAATCATGTTTTGTCCACATGCAGTCGATAGTCAATGTAGGCCTTGTGTAGGTTTAGTGTACACAAATCTAGGCATTTAGAACATCAAGTTTACCATATATATTGAAGGAAGAAACAATTTTTGAATACAACTGATATTTACAGAAATATTTGTCTAGATTTGTTATATTTATTTGTTTTAAAATTTTTTTACGTAGCTTTATTAACCCCTTATCAAGACTCAACCCACCATCATTGCCGAACAAAAATTCATTTGAAAAGGTCTTCCCGAATCGATGTTCACAAAAATACTCAAACAACGATTTACTCATAAATGCATTACTGACAAAAAGTGTAAGGTAAATTGTATTGTTTGTCTAATATCTCAAATCTTTAAAAATACACTTAGAAATAAAAACAAAACAATACCCCCTCCCTTTGTCAAATACTCCTTGAAGAAAAAATAGCATTTGAAACAAACAGAAAAGATAGAAATGTAGTAATCCCTTACATCTCAATCTTTTTTGTTCGTCTGTAAGCACGCTGCTGAAGCCTATGATTTCTAATGCGTAATTGAGAAATCTTTAAACTACTCCAAATCATCAAAATGACTTTTATAAATGAGCAACCACTAACTTCAAAAGGGGGGGGGGGTATGTTTTTGTGAGTCTGAATTTTTTGCGCGCGAACGTTTTTGTTCAGTTGTTTTCGATGCTAGCAATCAAACACGGCCTTACATTCATGTTGAATGAGTTTAAACGATGAATTTACTACCTTTTTTACCTTTTATGTCTTCTTGCTTTGTTCACAGGTTGTTGTCAGTATAATGGAATAGTATGCAACTGTCATACCAGCGAGAAATTTAGCTAGCTATCAATCCAGGTTTAATCCACCACTTCTACATAAAATAGGACTATATAAAGTCAAAAATATGACAGCTGTCCCTTCGTTCAATTTGTTTGAGCTTTTGATTTTGCAATTTGTATAAAGACTTTCCATTTTAAATTCTTATCGGAGTTTGGTAATTGCGTTAGTTTACTTTCTGTATGGGAGTGTTAGAACAAGGTATTCTTATTAACGGAAGATTTTGATAACGAAAGATTGGTTTACGTGGATTTTGATTAACACAGGATGTTTTCGTTAAACTATATAATGTAGTTTGTTTTATTGTCAAATTGTTTTCTATTAAGCAGCCATGTTTTTTTACATATTGTTGAATTCGAAAAACTGACATCACATTAACATGAATTGGCGCCCACATTCACTTATGGCTCTTTTCATATTTCATTTCAGTTTTAATTTAATTGGGGGCGCTTACGGTTAAAGATATTTTCTTTGAAAAATAAATATTGAGAAATTATGATAATTTATGTTAAAACTAAAAAGCTTCCATGCGTATGATGTAATGCGTCAGGTAAGCATTTAGTCTACAAAGACTGCTAAGCTCTACCCACAAACAAAACTTTAGAAAACCAAATGCTTTGAACACTTTTAAATGATTCATCTAGTAAACATTCAGTGTTGCCTTGAAACTTAAAAGAACGATTTATATATAGAAAATTTTCTCAGTTTGCAAGGACACAACTATTTTAATTCAAAGATGATGCATAAAGTATATATGTATATATCATAGGAAAATATGGATATGTTGTAGGATTGTTGATGAGAAACTATTCACCAAGGACATAAGGAGTGGTATGTATACACTCATTGGTAAGTGCAAAAATAAATAAAACAACATTTGCGTAGCAACGGAGATAAAAATACCTGAAACATAAAAAAGATGTTATATAATTGCCAATGAGACAACTCTCCAAAAGAGACCAAAATGACACAGAAGTTAACAACTATAGGTCACCGTACGCCCTTCAACAATGAGCAAGGCCCATACATCATAGTCAGCATTTAAAGGCTTCGAAATGACAAATGTAAAAAATTCAAAGAAGAAAACTAACAGCCTACAAAAGAGAACGAAAAACAAATATGTAACACAACAACAATCGACAACCACTAAATTACAGCCTTCTGAATTAGGATCGGCACATACAAGTAGAATGTGGCGGGGTTAAACATGTTAACGCTATTCAAACCCTGAAAAAGACTTAACTCATCAGATGGCATCTTCGCTAGCCAATGATTACGATCCACTTACCTTCTCTCCAACCGTGGAGAATTGAGATAGAATTTTGGAGACACAAGGTAATGATTTTCATTAGCTGCAGTCGAAACTCGCTGCATTCAATCAAAAAGCGTCTATAGAATGATCACGTGTAAATGAAGAAAGTTTATGTAAACAATTGCCACTTGCTTATTATGCAACAAGTTTTTACATTCCTAAACATACGACTATATTTAGTGACAATTGGAATGTTTTTAATCAACTAATAGAAGTTCCTGTGCAAGTGCTACCAATTGGTCAAGAATAATGTATTGGGAACGGGCGTGACATTAATCTATCAATAGATGGCGCAACATTGTTTTCACAAATGTTGGCTTAATCTGGTAAGGGTGGAGAGGAGGAAAGTGGATATTAACCATTGGCTAGCGAAGATCATTATATTGATACAAATAGATACACTACACCAAGCAAAAGCGGTTTATCATGTTGCGCATGTTAAATAAGCGTCTTTACCGCATACCTGGTTTTCAAATACTAAAGTCTTGGCGTAAATTGTAGCCTTGACTTTTAAAATCAATTTTCTTTTAGAGATTAAAAAAATACCTTGAACAGTTCGAATGAATATTTGAACAGAAAAAAGAAAAACAGCTACCAGGCTTTTTTATCGTTTAAACCTGATGCATTTGTTTGCACCTGTTCTCAGTCCGGAATCTGATGTTCAGTAGTTTGTTGATGTGGTTCATAAGTGTTTCTATTTTCTATGTTTTTCAATATAGATAAGACCGTTTGTTGTCTCGTTTGAAAGTGTTCACCTGGTCAATTTTGGGGCCCTTTATATCTTGCTATTCAGTGTGAGTAAATGCTCCGTGTTGAAGATGTTGAAGACCGTACTTTGAATTTTAATGCTCCACTTTTTACAAATTGTTACTTGGATTGAGGGTTGTCTCACATCTTCTTATATCTATAAAATAATTTGCTACGGGTGCGTGTTTCGTATATTTAAGAGTTCTCAGCACTCATCAACATCTTCTTACATGTATTAGCATGTTTATCTACTGTGTTAAAAATCCATAATATCTAATAAAATTAGTAGATTTAGCTAACGAAGTCCTTATATTTGAATAAAGTAACATTCATTATTAGTGGAAAATTGTTTTAACGTTATCTAAACTATAATTAAAAATTGTTTGCTAAACCCTCTCTGTTATTAATGTAAGATAACTCTGGTCATTTTTCCCAATCATTCTTTCATTAGGGGGAGATAATATATTTCGATGATGGAAGTTTGTAACGACCTTGACCGGATATACATCCCTCCCACGACCGGTCTGTTCATTTATGATCTTTTTTCAAAAAAGAAATTCTTTATGTTGGTATAGATTAATTTTAAACCTTACAAAACAAATGAATGAAATTATATATATTCATGATTTTTTTTAATAAATCAATAAAGAATCATCTTCTCAGTTAAGCTTCTGTATGGATATATTTTTGTGAATTACTCTTCCATATCCTGTATCCTATTATTAGTTTATAGCTGAATCTGCAATAAATGACAATCCAAACAGAATTAAAAAAAGATCACTAGTTGGTTCAACATGTAGGTCACGTAATTAATTCTAAAGAGTTTGAACTCAAGGATGCCCGATGATGTAATTTAAATCATATACTACCCACCAAATGTATCAACTGTTTTACGACAAAAGATATGATGTCAGCTTCCCAATTGTGACGTTTTATTGTTAAACCATGAGTTCGAAATGCTGCAGTTGAAATCATCATTTCTTAAAGTTTACAGACGCCATCACGATTAAGTTGACCGATATGGAATATCTGTTTCACAGATGATATCGATATGTTCTTATGCAGTCAGTACAATCCTTTGCCCTTTCCACGAATTAGACTATTTACCGACTTTCTAATAACATGAGCTACACGACCGTGGCCATATGTTAAGCAGGATCAACTTACCCTTCCGGAGCATTTAAGATTTTCCACAGATTTTGGTGGGGTATGTGTGGCTCCTATTTGTGACATTTTTCCATATTTAGTCTGTTTGTTTTGTTCACACATCGTGGTCAATATACCGGAATTTGATGCGACTTTCAATACAAGTGAGAGGTATAGATAGCTCTAAAACCAGGTTTAATCCATCATTTTCTACGTAAGAAGTCTAGAATATGACAGTTGTTATCCATTTGTTTTGTGTCTTTGAGTTTTTGATATTGCCATGCGATTACGGACTTTCCGTTATGAATTTTTCTCGGAGTTTAGTATTTTTTTTGTATTTTAATATTCATCAGGAATTTATTAAAGATCATTCACAACAGTGAACTAGCATTGTTTAAAGATGAAAGTGTAGAAATCAGCATATTTAACAAAACTCCATTAAAACTAAGTCTGTATCATAAATAGAAGGTCAAAAACCCGATATCACATCAAACGTCCTCTGCATAATCGGATTTACATGTTGAATGCCATCTGCGAACTGTTTTAATTTATATCTAAATAGGTCCCGAGAGAGATCGTTGAACGAAAAATCAACTCAACATGAAGGGTACAAGTTCATAATAATTTGAATTAAAAAGCCAAAATTGTGAACACATAGATCGCAGACATGCAAAATAACTGACCATTAAAAAAAAATGCACTCAATAATACAATCTAACAACAATGCTAACAGACAAGTTGTTGTAGTTGATAGTAAATTAATATAGATAGAATAAGTGATTATTGGTAGCCTACGGTAGAATAAGTGTCTTTCGCTGTCTTGAACAGTGAACCTGAGGTTCAGATTTTTAATCAAAGGAGCTAAGGAATGTAGATAAGTAATGTGAATTTTCATTTAAAGAATAAAATTGATAAGATTTTAACTGTTCATATATTTACAAGCATAGACTAATTTTGCTTGATTTTCCATGTTTCTCAATTGGTATTTTTTGGGAGTTTTAATCCTAAAATACTGCAATTTCTGAAAAGAATCTCTATGGAATGTTGGTATTTTATATTTCAGCCGAAAAAAAGTATGGCATCATACATTTTTATAGCATTTTTAAGAAGCTATCTTCTAGGGTTTCAATTTACAATTCTATCATTAAGCTTAGCTTCTAATCTCGCTATTTTTTCCCCTTGTATAATCCGTTTAAAATGTGTCATTTTGTCACTACCTGCCGACCTTATGAAAATTAACAGTTCTAGTTAATTAAGATTGAATTCGAACGAATCTGCCAAGTGTAATATTCGAACTTGCTACCACAGTGTTGACCGGCTAGAGAGAGAGTAGTGTGATTTCATAGACCACTCGTTCAACAGTACCCTTAAATTGTAAATGGAAGACTATGAATACCTTAGATACCTTGACTTCATCCGAAATTGCTATTTGGCGGTTGTTTAAAAACTTATCGTACCAAACGTTAAGAGAAAGAAATTGAAATCATCTATTTAATTGGTTGTTTGTACATGTATTGTATAAACAACAGTTATCAAATGTACCAGGATTATAATTTGATACGCGTTTCGTCTACATAAGAATTATCAGTGACGTTCAGATCGAAATAGTAATAAAGCCAAACAAGTTCAAAATTGAAGATTATTGAGGACAACATTCCAAAAAATTTATTCCAAATCCGGCTAAGGTAATCCATTCCTGGGATAACAAAATCCTTAGTTTTTCGCAAAATTCAAAGTTTTGTATTAGAAAATTAATAAAAATGACCACACAATTGATATTCATGTCAACACCGAAATGCTGACTACTGGGCTGGTGATACCCTCGGGGACATTGATTAGTTGCAAGTCCCATTTCAGAATTTTGAAATTTAGGTGGTTGTCGTTTATCGATCATATTTGTTTTGTTCATTCGGGAATAAAGTAGGCAACTTGTTTTTGTCTCAATTTTTTTTTTTACATTTGTTGTTCGATGCCTTGTGTAGCTGACTTTGAGTCATAGGTTTTGATCAATGTTAAATGTCATACGCTGAACTATAGTTTTTAAGTTCTATGCCATTTGTTCTCCAGAGGAGAGTTGTCTCATTGACAACATTTCAAAATCTTCCTATGTTTATATGCACTCCTTCCAATATATTTTCTTCTTTAAAAAAATCAATATTTTTGAATTTATTTGCAACAATAATTTATAAGTGTGATTTGATAATTTTGAAATATAACATGCAAACAAAATTTTTAAAATGAGATCATCAGCCTAATTTTGTTATTTTGATAAAATTAAATGAAACTAATCATATTTTATCGTTTTGTTATGAATGAGCCGTTAATTTCTTGACTGAATTATTTCACATTTTCCGTATGACGCTTTCTTATACTGTTATTTTCGGCCTGTTTTTGTTATTGAAGGAGGTACACAGAACTTAAAAAAAGGAGATTTGGAATGATTACCAATAAGACAACTATCCACCAATAATCAAATGAAATGGTTGTAAGCATTTATAGTCAATCGTACGGCCTTCAACAATGAGTAAAATCCATATCGTATGGACTGTTATAAAAGGACCCGACATAAAAAAAAAAACACTTTAGATCCACTTCATTGGAATTCTGGTTGATAGTTGACAATCATACCACATCGACTTCTTTTGATATTGTGTTTTTTTTTCAAAATAAATTTGACTTATATAGTACAAATATCTGTTAATTATTACGGTATTTGATAAAGTACAACTTTTCTATTTTTATTAACTTTATTCAAATATTAACCGAAGTTAGTTGACCTATATCTAAAAGGTTGGAAGCGAGGTCGACGTTCTATTTGGTATATTTAGATAAAATTATTAAGCTTTAAACAATTTTCAAATGGCGTTGCGCATTTAATCCGATTATTTTTTGAAAGTTTGATTTGCAGAAAGTATGCTAAGATAAATGCCTTATTTTGTCTTGTGCAACAATCATAATCACGGTAATATACAGAAATGCAAATGTTCCTTACCAAGCTGCACTTTGTATGTAAACCACAGTTAGATAAGGATTTATTAACTGAAGATTTACGTCGATGAAAAGGATGCAACGTTGCTTGTTAGCGATTAACTCAAATAATTTCATATTTCCTTTAAACCCGACATAATGTCATTGACTTGTTTTGAATTGATGTAAACACAGCAAGCTTCATATGAAGTTACAATTCACCGACTTAACCTCCTACAAGTAAACGCGATTGTAGAGTATATTTGACCGATGATTTCTTATTCACTTTTATTAAACGCAATGCCATTCAACCTTAACATCACAACTGTTCACTTATACAGTGCATTATATGTCAAAAGAATAGTTGTATTATATAAACAAATTTTTTAAAACATAATAAAACAAAAGAACGGAAATTATGATCAGTTAAGTTATTTCACAATAAATTCGTTTTCCTTAATTTCCATGTATATCTATCTGTCGTGATCTTCAAAAAATGAAACCCGAAAGTAACCCGAAAGCAACACGGATCCTGAAAAAACAACTAGGCGATAATCTCATGTATTCAGAAACAAATAAAAAGTTATTGTCTAACCAATACTTTCACAGCAAGTGCAGATCTTGCTTTATGGGTATTTGTATCCACCTTTCAAAAGATGGTGAGTTTAAGTTATTTTCATAACAATCAATAATATGACAGTTGTTTTCCATGCTTTGATCTGTTTAATCTTTTGATTTTGCCGTTTTCTCAGAAGCGTTCTGCTTTGATTTTTTTTATTATAGTTTTCAATTTGTTTATTTGTGAATTTTGATTCTGACTATAAATTACACGTAAAACTATTGCAAAGCATAAACTTTTATTGTGTAAAAAAGCTAAATTTTACATAAATGATTAATCATGTTAATATCCAGCTTATTTCAGTTTAATTGTTTGCCATACAAAGTCACAGTCTACATAAAAATTGAAGAGTATTAATAAACAACTAAAAGCAAACGGTAAAATTTAACTATGATTTGGGGAAGATACATCCATTTTAATTGTGTTAACATTTACTAAACAATTATCCATACCAAAGAAATACATGTCAAAACACGAGCTCTGGCAACTGGGCTAGTGATAGCATTTGATACAAAACTTCCACCAAAAGCTGCATCGATGTAGTAGTTGCTAAAACAATTATATGATAACCGTAAGTCTATATCTATGATTGAACAATTGTGCGTGGTACTTTTCTACACGACGCATACGCAGTCTTTAGCAGAAATAAAGTACAAAAAAAAAATATATATATAATACTACCCCCAAAGTTATTTTGGAAAAGGTATGCACAAAAATCAGTTGATTTTATTCTCAGTATCAATTATAAAATAGTATTATAAAGTATATAGGAAAATTTGGAAAAAGGAAAGATTAAAGGTGTGTAATTGTTTTTTTAAAGTAGTGACCATTAGAAAATGCTACGATTGGGCATTTCTAATATGAAGGTTGTTTTATAAAAACTAAGGATTTCCTTATCCCAGGCATAGATTACCTTAGCCGTATTTGGCACAACTTTCTGGAATTTTGGATTCTCAATGCTCTTCAACTTTGTAATTGCTTGGCTTTATAAATATTTTGATATGAGCGTCACTGATGAGTCTTATGGAGACGAAACGCGCGTCTGGCGTACTTAATTATAATCCTGGTACCTTTGATAACTATTTACACCACTAGGTCGATGTCACTGCTGGTAGACGTTTCGTCCCGAGGGTATCACCAGCCCAGTAGTCATCACTTCGGTGTTGACATGAATATCAATAATGTGGTCATTTTAATAAATTTCCTGTTACAAAACTCTGAATTTTTCAAAAAACTAAGTATTTTCTTATCCCAGGCATAGATAACTATAGCCGTATTTGGCACAACTTTTTGGAATTTTGGATCCTCAATGCTCTTAAACTTTGTACTTGTTTGGCTTTATAGATATTTTGATATGAGCGTCACTGATGAGTCTTATGAAGACGAAACGCGCGTCTGGCGTATTAAATTATAAATCTGGTACCTTTGATAACCATTTACACCAC
Organism: Mytilus galloprovincialis; assembly: GCA_037788925.1. Taxonomy (NCBI): domain Eukaryota; kingdom Metazoa; phylum Mollusca; class Bivalvia; order Mytilida; family Mytilidae; genus Mytilus; species Mytilus galloprovincialis. Next base: position 49,785,294 of record CM075333.1, read on the forward strand.
TGGGTCGATGCCACTGCGGGTGGACATTTCGTCCCCGAGGGTATCACCAGCCTAGTAGTCAACACTTCGGTGTTGACATGAATATCAATAATGTGGTCATTTTAATAAATTTCCTGTTACAAAACTTTGAATTTTTCAAAAAACTAAGGATTTTCTTTTCCCAGGCATAGATTACCTTAGCAGTATTTGGCACAACTTTTTGGAATTTTGGATCCTCAACGCTCTTCAACTTTGTACTTGTTTGGCTTTATAAATATTTTGATATGAGCGTCACTGATGAGTCTTATGAAGACGAAACGCGCGTCTGGCGTACTAAATTATAATCCTAGTACCTTTGATAACTATTTACACCGCTGGGTCGATGCCACTGCTGGTGGACGTTTTGTACCCGAGGCTATCATTAGCCCAGTAGTCAACACCGATACGGTGTTGACATGAATATCAATAATCTGGTCATTTTAATAAATTTCCTGTAACAAAACTTTGAATTTTTCAAAAAACTAAGGATTTTCTTATCCCAGGCATAGATTACCTTAGCCGTATTTGGCAAACTTTTAGGAATTTTGGATCTTCAATGCTCTTCAACTTTGTACTTGTTTGGCTTTATAAATATTTTGATATGAGCGTCACTGATGAGTCTTATGAAGACAAAACGCACGTCTGGCGTACTAAATTATAATCCTGGTAACTTTGATAACTATTATAACATTTTTTCCGTTATCCGTCAGAACTTATTTCCCTAATAACATTTACAAAGATTGTTTTAAATTTATCGTGTTTTATCAGTTGTCACTAGTGCTAAAATCAGAAAGTTTTATCTATCATTGCCTTGTATCAGACATTAGAAATCAACATTTAGTTTTGACATTTGACAATAATGTTTATTGGCTAACGTGGATTAACAGTTTGAGGCAGTTTGCGCTAAAATTACACAGTTTGTACGAAGGCGACGTCATGTATCATTTTCTCGTTTCATACATGAGTGATCGACGTTTACCTTTTACTATAATGCTGACAAAATATCGTAGTTTATCGATTTGAAATTCACAATTTGGGCAAGAGTACTTGATAAATATATTTTGTATTTTGAAAAGTCGTGTTAGGATTATTCTATTCAATGTCTTTGCTGCCATTGATGACAATGCACTTTTTTGTACTTTTTGCATTTTTTAAGGCTGCCTTTCTTCGTTTGCCTTTCTTTTTTGATTAGATGGCCCTCGTTCGATTATTTCTTATTGCTGTCACATGTCACTGAATTGCGTAAATAAGAGGTTAACTGTTAAGACTGGGCTTTAAGGGCTTCTGGTGGAATGTTGTCTGGAAATTATTTTAACTTTTTAACACGTTGTTTGTGAACTATAATACCTAAAAAGTAGTAGGTGATATTTCATATATTTTTACGAAGTCTACAGATACAACACAACTTTTTAATCAAATCTGTGAATATATGAAAGAATTCATTAATGGTGATAAGCACGTAATGATAACGAAACATAAATGTAAATCAGAAAACAGGAATATGAAAAATCTTTTCAGTACATATAAAAAAAAGTGAAATCACCAAAAATACATGTACTGAACTCAGCGAAAAATCATATCGGAAAGTCCCTAATCATGGCAAAATCAAATGACAAAACATAACAAAAGCGAATAGACAACAAGTCAACAACTGTAATATTCCTGACTTGGTACAGGCATTTTCAAATGTAGAAAATGGTGGATTAAACCTGGTTTATAGCGCTAAACCTCTTACTTTGTACCACAGTCTCATCAAATTCTGTTATATTTACAATGATGCGTGAACTAAACAGACCTAATGAATAAAATAGTCAAAATATGTGTACAGCACTCATCATCGTGTTACAATTTTATAAGAAACAATTTAACAGAAAACAAAAGCATCTATAAAAAGAAACACATGCATTGCTTCGCGTGTCTGACGTCAGAGAATTTATACGTCCCATATTTTTGTCGTTCAAAGTTTATACACACAATCTTAAAATTTCACATAGGCAATATTAGCATGCAGGGTTAAATCAAAAGTATATTTATATTTTAACCGGCCCGCAAATAACATTAAAAAACGGCCAAACCATCGTTCCAAATGCAGACATTAATTGCACGACGGTAAACCTAATTTACTGTATTGTATGCAGCACTTGCAAGGAATGGTACATCGGACAGACTGATAATTCAATTTGTCAAAAAGTCCGTATTCACAGAATACAGATACGAGATCCATCCACACGAATGCAAGATGTGAGCGAACATTTCGAAACATGCAGTAGTGGAAAATTTATCGGATATCCGTTCTATAAAATGAACAAATCGAATAAATATAAAAGACTGGCAAGGAAAGCACACTTTATAAAGGACTTTCAGCCAAAAATAAACGGATCTACGTAAACACGTTTGATTTATCTCTCCTTACTATTATTGTAACGTAATAAACGTTACCAACGGTAGTGTCGTCAGGGACATTGGTAAAATGTCGCCTGAAGATTGCTAGAAGGCATGAAAGCCCTAGTGACAATATTGTAACGAACTGTTATTATTTGATGTGAAATGTAGTTTGCGAATTTAAAAAATTTGACAGACAAAATACATAAAACAAAATATTTAGATTATAACAAATTAAAGTCAACGCAAGAGGTAAACTTTTTCTGTAATTATAAAACTTTGATTTGCTTTTTTGAACCATATTCAGAATTGAAATAAAAGGAACATACTTTTATTTTGTTTTGTCAGACTGTGGCATCATTGTTGTTTATTATCAACATTTAGTTTGTGCATATACATTGTAGCAAATTATATCAAGATAATGTAATGACGAACAAACCACGCATTAATCAAAGATGTAGAAATGCTATTTGTATCTGTTAAATGTTTGAACGTTTATGATATGCTGTACACAATGACATATTAAGGGTTGCACTACTCATTCAACTCAAAACTCGATGATTTTTTTCTTTTGATAGCAATAGTTTACTACGTACAAAAAAGTAGAATGACGTATTTTGCATACATAAATGACAAAAGATCTCAAAGAAGTCTTTTATTTCATTGAAATCTATTTAAGAAAATAGTTAAATCTACAAAAGAAGGAATAGCACTTAAAGAGAAGAGATGGTATTTTAATTCATTTTTATGTAAACAGACAATACAAAAAAAATTATGCCATGCAGTCTATTTTAGTATTTGCACTTTGTGATTTTTCAGATAGAGCTTTTTTATTCCTTTTATTATCTTGATACAGAGATTCTTGTTAGAGATCATATAATATTTCAAAGATGATAACTACAATTTATTAGTTCAGATGTTCTCATTTATTGGAATGAATTTCTGATCAATACTCGTATTTGATACACAAAAATAGAAATGAAATATGGCCATTAGTGGGTATCATTCTGAAAATTTATACCAATTGTGAACAATATTACAAATATAAGATCCCTTTCTTTAAGAGAAAATATGTGTTAATGTTTGATATTCGCATCTGTGACAGCTATTCAAATGCGTCACTATATATATAAACAGAGGATAAGTTAATGTGTTTTGCGTATAGCATGTATATGTTATATTATTGACCAAAATTATGAAGTACAAACGGAGCAACATGTATGGTTCTTTAAAACTTTAAATAAAGTCTTAATTAAATATGATTAGGAACTCTAACAGTCAAATGTTTTCACAAGCAAAGTGAGATTGATAAATTCATGTTCCTTTGACAATGTTGATATTTTTTGGATTAATACTTTTTAAGCAATTCTGAAATCAAATCTGAACGTCATGACAATTGTCAAATGACTGAAAAATCGATCTAGGTGTCCGATTTGATTTGAAGATATCTTAGCGTTAATTCAGTGACATATTTTACTTATTGTGTCCTATTTACACTTGTGACTTTTGATTAAGTTTTAGTACGCATTCACCAGGTCAATTATGAATTAAAAGCTGTCGAAGCTTACTCTGTAGACGCATCCTATGTGGCTTTGATTTAATATTTTTCGATTTCCTAAATTTGTGCTGGTAGGATTCGTGTTGATTAATCGTAGTTTGTGGTTGTAGTGTTTTGTTAATAGTTATATGAGTACTTTCTGCCGTTTTTTATGTTGTTCAATATGGTATCTGATTTTTTGAAATAGTGGTTTTTGGTAGCGCTCTACTTTTCTGTTCCCGCTTTATACAGATGTATACAAAATGTACAAAATGTAGATAATTTTCAATGTTCAAGATGAATGCTGTCAAACACATTGTTAAACATTTCAAGCATGTGAATCATAGTCACTCTTTTGCATTTATTTTGCATGCTGATTTGAATTCTATGATTTAATAAGTTCCTTTTACTTTTAAAATATTACAACAAAATTAGAAAGGCCAATAACACCATTCAACTTTTATGACGAAAGTCAATAAGCTTTCATTGTTTAATCAGATAAATAAGTCTTCAACTTTTACAAACATTGACTTCGTCATATGACCCCTACATGGTGGCGTTGTCCTTTTCGTTTTTGCAAAATTTGATATGACATTCAGTATGCGCATGATCGCGTTGAGAGTGAGCTTTCATAAGTAAAAAGTGAATACAAGTATAATAATAAAGATATGGAGTATATCAGAACACTTTCCCAATTTAGAATAAGACCTTCAACTTTAAAGATGCTAAATTCGTTAAATGACCCCTAAACGGTGTAGTTTTCTTTTTATCTAATGTGATCTTCACTATGCACATAAGCAAACTAAGCATGAGCTTACATAATCGAAAAGTGAAAACACGTCAAATAATTGGTATGATAAACAAGGAGTATATTTATACTTTCCCAATTAAGTACACGTTAGGTGAAACATATATATTCAAGGGTTAACAAACTGAAAACAACATAGTAAAACTATTTTTGGTCCGAATTTCATGTCTGGTTTAACCAGCTGCATGATCTTTTAAAGTCACTAAACCCCGATAACTGGATGCACACATACAGAGCAATGACAAGAGTCACCTGTAGTAGACTGATGTTTATGATTTTTTTTATATACAAATCTATTTAAACCATTTATTTACTTTAATTACATATTTTGAATGTTATCTTTTAATAATCATGTAATCAGAGGTTCAAAGACCAACTGGTGAGGGGTGGCCTAATGTCTCACATTAACTACTTATCAATCCTCAGAATTGTATTTCATGTTCTCTTCAAAATTATGTTAGCTTACTATTCCATTAACTTAATATTGTTATCAATTTTTTGTTATATAAAAAAGAATGATCTTACAAGCATGTAACGTTTCATTTTTGTCTAGTAGAGTTTAAATTAAACTTGCAAACCTAGCTTTTATGTATTGTAATATTCACTTTATATACTATGAATATTCATTGGGGATTTACGTGAATCGTTGGTTCTGATTGAATGTGAGTATTTCGCGGTCAAGTTTAATTTCCTTTGTTTTGAACAAAATACATTTCCACGGAACGAAAGCCATGACAGTCCGTTGCATTTGTGTCTGATTATATTGACCACATAGTTTACATTATTACCTTGGACAACATATTTATTAAAAACTGTAAGTTTATTTCTTTATTAACATTAGTTATATGTTTTACGTAAATTAATAATATTCTAGTAAATTTACTATTTTATTTTATTATGCGTCACGTTGAAATGCCAGATTTTGATTGACTTATACGAGGGAGACAATTTACTCTATCCCATGGTTGAGCGGGAAACATTTTGAATCTTACTCTCTCATCTATACCAATAAAAAATCGATTATTTTAAGGACATTAATTGAATTTACATCAAGACATTAACGATTGACTGTCAAGAAAAAAAATGACAACTCTTGATTCACTTCTGTTGATTTTTTTAATACCCGTAACATTGTTATGTACGTGACACAATAGAAAATACTTTTACATTAAATTCATCTTAAAAAAAACCACTATTGATATCACATATGTATATTAAATCAAATAACGCGTAACCGAAAGGGTGATAGAGCAGATTGGTACCCTTAAAAAAGCATTGTTAACCTAGATTTCACCGCAGTAATTCTAGGGGTAACAATCTACTCTATCATCCTCTCAGCTATGTGTTATTTATATGGTACCGTTCTCCTCATAGCGCATGCATGTTAAACTAGTTCTCAAGATGTACATGAGAGTATTTTGTTAAGTTATGAGCGTATCCTTTATATCTATTTAGAATCATATTGTTAATTGTCAAATTCATTTACTGAAAACATTGAATGTTTTTGAATATCAATCCGCGTGGTCTAAGTTTTTACTACTGTAACCACTAGTAAGTTAACACTGAGATTGTGAGTTCGAAACTCGCTCGAGCGGGTGCACTCGGCTCCAATCTTAATTGCCTATGTATGACAGTTTCCCTATTGAAGGTCAGTGGTTTTCCCCAGGCACTCCGATTTCCTCTACCAATAAAAGCTGCCGGCCACGAAATAGGCAAAAACGGTGCTTGGAAGTGGCAATTAAACACCATTTTTAATTGCACTATATATTTTTTTTTTGCTATTTATATGTAGTTTATTACAGTTCTATTGTGTGGATTCGTGATCCAGTGATTAATACTGAGAATAAAGAAGTTCCTATGCCACAAAGTACTGGAACATTTAATGATCTTATAAAACGTGTTAGAACATCGCCTGTATCAGAATCTTATTGAATCGAAAAGTATCCAGAATTAGAATTTTCAAAGTGTTATATTTATTTTGATTTACATATTTTGCCGGGTGAATGCAGTGAACTTTATTTTCAAGTACTTCATATAACTTTGTTTACTAAAGTTATACTTTTAAAATGTAACTTGTCTAATAATGACACTTGTCCAGTATGTGCACAGTTATAAAGAAGATTTAGAACATACATGTATGTTTATTATTTGTGGCAATCTGTCACAATTCATTGATTTTCTGAAAGATTTTTGATAGATTTTATGTGTAATGTTGAGGATACCTTGATTTTGACCAAACGATGGTTATGTTTTTTTTAAGGGAAGTAACGTTTTTTATTTTTATTTTGCTAATTATATTATGAGTATAGCAAGATTTAGTATCTATAAAAGAAGAAATTTCGTAGTGTTGAATCCTCAAGTTAAACTCAATTTAGTAAACTATTTTTAAAACATTGTTTAAAACATAAAATACATCTTTCACTTTTTTATCTTTTAAATCAGAGAAAAGAACATTTCTTATTAGAAAAATATTTTATATCGGACAATTCCGTTATCAAAGTAAGATATAACTATGCAGAAATATTGTATTAATTTTAAACTAAATTAGTTCATATGGAACTGTCTGTTTGTGACATCACGTCTGGTAAATTTTCATTGTATATATTTGAACAAAAAAAATTTCAAAAGAAAAATACTGATGGCTACAGGGCTGAAAGTCCCAAGTTCGATTCTGACTCAGGGCGCTAAAAATATCAGTAAATCAGAAGGATGATTTACATGTTCCTACACACATCTCTGATACCCAGACCGGAGTATAAACAAGAATGGGTACCTTGGTGGCCTCGGTTGGCCATAGCAACCCCCAACGTTGCCCTGGAGATCAATCTGATAATACATTTGAAGTGGGCACTGCATACATATATTTCTCTGTTAGGTACAACCCTATGAACTTTTTGATAAAATAAGAACACAGTTTTTGACGAATGTCATGTCAAAAGACAAAACTCAAGGTATCTTAATATCTAGGATGAGACACCTACAAATAGTATCAGGGAAAATGAAGATTTAGGGTATTCTGATTGAAAAGCAAATCTGTTCTAGTATGCAGTCCTTACTAGTACGTGACAGCTCACTAAAATTGTTAAGGACAAAGGATTTTTGTGACCTTATAATAATTTGATATATAAGATGTAAACGCGTGTGTATAAACGTCTTTTCAGATACAAAATTTATATCAATTAGCTGTCAACCTTGTACAAATTGTTAATGTTCACGCTAATTTCAAACTGTTAAACCACGATCAGCTTTCAGCATTATTGAAAAGTATCACAGTTAAATCTTTATCCGAGATACTGAGAAGTGACGTCACTTGTACCAACTGAGAAATTCAGAGGTGGATTTCAAAAGTCAATCTACGATAATCACAAAATGTCATAATCAAATGTTTATACTTCATATTTGATCCTAGGCAATGATAAATTCGAGTTGTTTGTATACAAGTAATATATTTATACTCTGTAATTATAGCCCTGTTTGTTAACTTTTAAAAAAGGATAATTTTGCTAAATTCTCTTTAAATGTCATTCGTGAAAAAAGGCATTTACAGAAGGATAACGGAATTACTTGTTAAATACAATCCACCATATTAGAATATGATATTTGTACTATATGTTTTTAAATAAAAGTCAAATAACGTGGATCCTTTATAGCTAAAAAATATCTATGTATATTGTTATTTTTTATTATAGTATTAAATCATATTTTTGTGACGTCATTAATGTGACGTAATACCCGAAATCGAACCGGAACGCTCAAAATGTCCAAATTTCTAATGAATTTCATACTTCCTGGTTGAAATTCGGAATGACCACAGGCCTCGACCAAAGTAATTTTTCTGTCATTTTAATTGTTTGACATTTTGACTCAGTTTGCAACAATTTTTAGCGTGGTCGAGTCATGTGGCCACATCGAAAATCTTACTTTTGTTAACAAGCAAATCCTGATTCAACGCCGCCATTTCCGAGTTACGTTACATTCATTCTCCGACGAATAACTGTACAAATAACTTGTATAATATTGCTTTCCATAAACGTGATACATAGAAAATAAATTCTAATTGGTTGAAATAAATATAATGGTGAATTTGTAAATTATTTTAACGATCATTTCCACGTTATCTGTATTAACTAGCCCTATACTATGCATAGTTGAAACAAAAAAGGACAGTTTTAAATTAAAGCTGCAGTAGTTTTTCCCCGTAACATTCGTCAGTCAGCAGATCGATATGGGTGCCAACATAATGATTGAATACAAATACTAATCCTTTTCATACATTGTAGATAGATCCTACACAATTTAAAAATGTTGTTTTATAAAGACGAAATCGTTGAAATATAAACTTCATGGAATGTAATCTAATGTTGACGTTTTGAAGAAGTGCTTTCTTTCACGTCCACATTTTCTAACGAGTATAGCATGCCAAGTTAACATTTATTTATTTTGATTTACATATTTTGCCGGGTGAATGCAGTGAACTTTATTTTCAAGTACTTCATATAACTTTGTTTACTAAAGTTATACTTTTAAAATGTAACTTGTCTAATAATGACACTTGTCCAGTATGTGCACAGTTATAAAGAAGATTTAGAACATATGTTTATTATTTGTGGCAATCTGTCACAATTCATTGATTTTCTGAAGGATTTTTTAATAGATTTTATGTGTAATGTTGAGGATACCTGGATTTTGACCAAGCGATGGTCATTGTTTTTTTAAGGGAAGTAACGCTTTTTATTTTTATTTCGCTAATTATATTATGAGTATAGCAAGATTTAGTATCTATTAAAGAAGAAATTTCGTAGTGTTGAATCCTCAAGTTAAACTCAATTTAGTAAACTATTTTTAAAAGATTGTTAGAAAATACATCTTTCACTTTTTTATCTTTTAAATCAGAGAAAAGAACATTTCTTATTAGAAAAATATTTTATGTCGGACAATTCCGTTATCAAAGTAAGATATAACTATGCAGAAATATTGTATTAATTTTAAACTAAATTAGTTCATATGGAACTGTCTGTTTGTGACACCACGTCTGGTAAATTTTCATTGTATATATTTGAACAAAAAAATTTCAAAAGAAAAATACTGATGGCTACAGGGCTGAAAGTCCCAAGTTCGATTCTGACTCAGTGCGCTAAAAATATCAGTAAATCAGAAGGATGATTTACATATTCCTACACACATCTCTGATACCCAGACCGGAGTATAAACAAGAATGGGTACCTTGGTGGCCTCGGTTGGCCATAGGAGCCCCAACGTTGCCCTGGAGATCAATCTGATAATACATTTGAAGTGGGCACTGCATACATATATTTCTCTGTTAGGTACAACCCTATGAACTTTTTGATAAAATAAGAACACAGTTTTTGACGAATGTCATGTCAAAAGACAAAACTCAAGGTATCTTAATATCTAGGATGAGACACCTACAAATAGTATCAGGGAAAATGAAGATTTAGGGTATTCTGATTGAAAAGCAAATCTGTTCTAGTATGCAGTCCTTACTAGTACGTGACAGCTCACTAAAATTGTTTATGACAAAGGCTTTTTGTGACCTTATAATAGTTTGATATATTTAAGCACGTGTGTATAAATGTCTTTTCAGATAAAAAATTTATCAATTAGCTGTCAACCTTGCATAAACTGTTAATGATCACGCTAATTTCAAACTGTTAAACCACGATCAGCTTTCAGCATTATTGAAAAGTATCACAGTTAAATCTTTATGTATAATCCGAGATACTGAAAAGTGACGTCACTTGTACCAACTGAGAAATTCAGAGGTGGATTTCAAAAGTCAATCTACGATAATCATAAAATGTCATAATCAAATGTTTATACTTCATATTTGATCCAAGGCAATGATAAATTCGAGTTGTTTGTATACAAGTAATATATTTATACTCTGTAATTATAGCCCTGTTTGTTAACTTAAAAAAAAAATAATTTTGCAAAATTCTCTTTAAATGTCATTCGTGAAAAAAAGGCATTTACTGAAGGATAACGGGATTACTTGTTAAATACAATCCACCATATTAGAATATATTTTTACTATATGTTACTGTGAAATTGTTGGACAATGACCAATTGTAGCATTTTCTAATGTCACTATTTTAGGAGGAACTATAGCAAACCTTATATCCTTTTCTTAAGGAAATTATTTTTCCCACTGTTATCGTGCCATATACTTCATTGTATTATTCTGTGCTTAATGCAGAGAATGATCTATAGATATATGTGTGCATATTTTCTAAAAAGAGCTTTGTTGGTAGCATCTTTCCCCTTGTTTATATGGTTGGTTTTTTTCCAGGCGTCTTGTAGAAAAGTAGCATGCACAATTTTTCGACTAAATATGTAGATGTAGAACTCTTGTAACTATATAATCTTTAAACAACCACTTCATAATTGCAACGGATAGGAAAAGTTTTGTGACCGAGGCTATCACTAGTACAGTTGCCAGAGCTCGTGTATTGACATGCATTTTTTCATATGGATATCTTTTTATACGGCATAAAAAAATTGAAATCAGCTGGACATTAATTATTTTGTGAAATTTAGAAAAAGTACAAAAGTCATATTCAAATTTGTGTTCGAAGGAATGACTTTAACTTTACCACTTAGAACTCCAGATGTTATACATATACCACCAACAAAAATCCTTTATCGAGAAAATTTGATAGGATCACATGCCGTAATATCGTAGCAACAAGGAAATATATACTCTATATACCAGCGTTTCTAGCATCTTACAACTATAGCATTGTTCACGCTTTTCCTTTGTCGTATGATGTATATGTGAACAGTTCTGATGATAAGGTTGAATGGCATTACGTTCAATGAAAGCGCATATGAAATCGGGTAAATATCCTCGACAATCGCATTTACTTGTGGGAGATCGAGTAAGTGAACTTTATTTTATATTCAGCTTGCTTTGTTTGCATCAATTCAAGACAAGTCGATGACATTATTTCGAATTTAAAAGAAATTTGAAAAGCACGAAGTTAATCGTAATCAAGTAACGTTGCATATTTTTCATCAACGTAAATCTTCTTTGAATTAATCCTTATCTAAATGTGGTTAACATATAGAGTGCAGCTTGGTATGAAACATTTGCATTTCTGTATAAAAACTTACTGGCTTTACATCAAATAACCCCTAAATAATCTGATTAAATTAGAAATGCCATTTGCGAACTATTTAAAGCTTAATAATTCTATTTACATATACCATCTAGATTGTCGACCTTCCAATCAACCTCTAATGTAGAGGTCAACTAACTACGATTAGTTTTTGACCAAAATTAATTTAAACTGAATAGTGGTTCTAAATCAAATACCAAATATCAAATAAGTCAAAACTCACCGGAAGCTTTGCTTTTGAAAAAAAACAACAACACAATATCAAAATAGACAGATGTAGTGTGATTGTCAATGAGATATTTATCCAGCAAAAGTTTAGTTTAGTGGCCCTAAACAATTATATTTTTCATGTTTGGGTCTTTTATAGCAGAGCATACGATATGGGGTTTTCTAATTGTTGAAGACCGTACGGTGGACTATAATTGCTGACATCCGCTTTATATGGACTTTGGTGGATAGTTGACTCATTGGCTATCATACCACAAACATATCTTAATTTTCAAACACTTCATTGTACGTTTTTCGACAAAAAAAGAGATCGACCAAGAATAACCATATAATCTGACAAAACAATCGAGTCAAATGAAAAATCTTAAATAATTCAATAACAAAACTAAAAGCCTTTTTATAACAATACCATTTAACAGCATTAGTTTTAATAGAATTTAATCAAAATTACAAAATTCGGCTCATTTTAGCGGTACATTTAACATTGTCATAAAGCACGGATGTCTAGTTAGCCATAAACCAGGTTCAATCCACCATTGTTTCTTAAACTGTCCTGTGCTAATTCAGGAATATGGCAATTGTTATCTTATAGTTTGTGTCTATGTATATTGCATTGGTGTTTTTTGTTGCATTTCTGTGTTCTGCTATTTTGTTGTTTCCCTCTCATAGTTGATGTGTTTCCCTCGGTTTTAGTTTGTAACCCCGATTTGTTTTCTCTCAATCGATTCATTGCTTTTGACCAGCGGTATACTTCTGTTGCCTTTATCAATGATAACATTATAGAAATTATGTTTCTATTTTGCTTGTATATATCTTAATTGTCATATTTCCATAGCTCCCAATTCGCACACTCTTAAAAAATGCATACTTATAAATCATTCCTGTTACAAAATCACAGCAACATAATGTTAAGTTAAAATATTTTATATTGGAAGAGGTGCATACATGTATTATTAACATAAGAAGATGTGATTATGCTGCTAATGAGACAACTCCCCATCAGAGATCAGATGAAATAGAATTTAATAACTATATAAGTCAGCGTATGGCCTAAAAACAATGACGCATAGTCATCTATCAAAAGGCCTCGAATTACAAATGTAAAACCGTTGAGACAAAACACGAATGGCCTGCTTTATTCGCAAATAAATGAATAACAGAGCTGATACATAGCAACAAACGACAGCCATGAATGTTGTTAACACTATACAAACAACCATTTAAATAGATGATTTTTTATTTTTTTTGTCGTAACTTTTATTAAAAAATGTTTCAACAACCGTCAATTGTCATTTTTGGATGAACTTTGGATGTCCTAACATATGTAAGGTATGGATTGTCTTTCAGTAATAAAGTGAGGGTATGGGTGACCGAGTGGTCTCAGGATTAACACTACTGTCTCTCTAGTCTGTCAACACTGAAGTAACAAGTTTAAATCTAGCACGTGGCATGTATGCTCACTTCCAATCTTAGTTGACTAGGAGTATTAGTATTAAGTTAAGTAGTTCTCATTGCGCACTCTGGCTTCCTTCGCCAATAAAAACTGACCAACAAGAAGAATCGTTAAATCTCTTATAATTTACTATCAACTGCAGCGATTTGTTTGTTGGTATAATTTTTCTATTTTTTTTTTGTTTGTTGAATGCATTTTTTATGGTCAGTTATGTTGCATGTCTGCGATCTATGTGTTCACAGTTTTAGTTGTTGATACAAAATTATGATGAACTTACAACCTAGGGAAGTTGACCTCTTCATGTTAAGGTGATTCTTCGTTCAACGATCTCTCCCAGGACAGGTTTAGATATAATTTAAAGCTTTTCGTATATGACATTCAAAATTAAAATCCGATTATGCAGAGGATGTTTGCTGTGATATCGGGTTGTTCACGTTCATTTCCTGATAGAGATTTCGTTTTAAAGAATTTTGTTAAATATGCTTGTTTCAAAGTTTCACCTGTAAACAATTGTCCTTAAATGTTGAGAAATTTTTTAAACAAGTTCTGATGAATATGAAAATCAAAAACAGTCTATACATTGGTGCGTAGTAGATGATTTCAATTTCATCAATACAAACGCATCCTGATGTTCAAATCTGATAGAATAAATCATGTTGCGTAAACATTGTTAAATTAGTAAGTTTTTTTTTAATTTTGTTTAGATTTTTATCTTTTTCAGATTCATCTCTAAACTAATAATAATGTGCATGGTACAAAAGAGTTATTCACAAAACAATATCTGTGCAGAAGCTTTACTGAGCCAATTAATAACTTTTCACTTTATATTTACAAACAGTTCATGTTATCTTTAAAATAAAGTGTTGAATTTTTTTTTTATTTAGCTTCAAAATCATACATGGACCATCATTTATTGACTGCCCCTGAATGAAACACGAATAGAAATTTCGGCTGCACTGATATACATTTAATACTAAAAATATGTCGCATAAAAACTCCATTATGGACAAGCGTAAAATATATTTGGGAATATCAAATAACTCAGTTACACAAACAATCAGTTAATAGATTGGTTTCCTATCTTAGTCATTTATACAGTTCTTTGTTTACGTGCATTAGGCCAATTAAAATTAATTGCTAGATTTTCATCCCCGCCCGCCCCTCTGAAATCGTCCCGCCCCGATTATTTTTATTTAACAAAAATACGATTTCCGGATTTTATCATGTCCGTTACCGGGAACCATCGATAATTTTGTTTCATTCAACACTTCCTGTTTCAAATTTCGTTTTTGTATTTCTCCGAGTAATCTAATAACGATATGATTGAGTCGACATATTCTGCTGCTCTATGATGACAACATCTTCCGAGAATAGAGATTGATAACGAGAAGGGCATGAAATATTCGAGTAACGAGTAAAACGCCTTGTCATTTAACACAAATTGCGGTAGTCACAAGTGAATCGAAAACTTTTTTCTTTATTTATACGATGACTTTGTGTCAGGAAATTTGGCACGAATTTGTTTGATTTATGACCGTATATTGAGAAAAAAAAGTCAACAAACACGCATTTTAATTCGGGAATCTCTTATATTAACCCATGGCTGTTGTTTTTGTTGACAAATAGCAAACACCCTCTGTAACTGTCCCAATACCCTCAATTTAGTCATTAAACAACAACTACTTTTTGGATAAGTTCATGTTTTATATCATAATTACTTTCCACACTAAGTTTACATTTTATTTTGTACTCATAATACTCGTGTTGCATACAATTGTACCAATACATTTTATTGATTATATGTGGACTACAAACCATTGCTTAGAAAGTAAAATAAATTTGGTGTAGGTCTAGTCCAACTGAAGAGAGCATTTCTCTTCCATTTGATGTATACTATAAATAGGTTTCTAAAGCGGCAATTACATGTATAACAGTGGTTGCCAATCAGGGATTTTTTATTTAAGAGTTTAAAAAATAGTGTCAGATTCCTTATACAGCATGTATATACATTATACAAGCTTGTTCTCCACTAGCATATACCCCGCGGTATGAAGAACTTGTGACAAGAGTTTCATATGAAATAAAATTTAAAAAATAAAATCCTCCCACCCGCCCCATGTTTTTCAAAAATTTGGATGAAAATCTACTAATTAATTTTAGTTGGCCTTACGACGAGATGACGGAAGTTAAACCAGCTGCATATTATTACAAAAACAAGTATATTAGTGAACATGTACCAAGTCATATTGCAAACTCCGTATCATCAACAAATGAAGTGTTGACAAATATTCAATTGGAAATGTCGTTAATAACAGAATCTGTCCTTTGATACTATGGACCTTATTTCAAGTATTTTTGTACCGCTAGGGTATTGTCAAATTAGCAGATATTTGCCACTTGATGTTGACAGTATATTTTGTATCTAAAATCGGTAACTAATGACGAACATCAACTTTATTCATGCGTGTGCTGTCTTAACTGTCCAAACAATTTAACACATGAACCACACATACAATGTATAATAGTTAATTTAAGATGTTAGGTAAAGCATAAATTGGTCAAATCATTGCATGACAGGTTCAATGTAATTTAGTCGCAGTTGATTGTCTTATCGACATTTTATTTAGAATTTAATTCAAGCACATGTTCGCTCGAAATAATGCTCCATCCATTCTATAATTTTAAGATATAGAATAAGTGTACCAATATATTTGCTAATAAACATTTATTATTACCTACAAATGACGTGTTTAGAAATACAAACAGCTGCATAACATTTCGATATATGAATTATAACAAAATTCTTGAAATCAACAAATGACGTGTTCATTAAAATATAGATATCAAATTTAAATGTTTTTATTGATAGCATATGATGTGTGACATATGGACTGTTACTTTATTAATGTACTTTGATAAGGTTTTGGAATAAGTGTCAAATGTTCGGACTCTTTTGTGTTTTATTCATTCGATACAAGGTCAAATAGTTTGCCCCATAACATCTATTTATCTTTTAAAATAAGACTTAATAGCTTACAAAAGGTCATTTGACAAAATTTAAGCAGATTCTTGATTTTCTTTCTTTTGATTTGTGACCCATATAATTCCAATGCAAATATAAGGTAAAAGTCCGAGTCAGCCTTTTTCCGCCATATTCTAAAAATCAAATATTTCACAAAAGAGCTCCATGGCCTATCAATATTTTTAGCTTATTTTGATCCTTTACAAATACTCTTCTAGCTTAAAATATCAATTTGGAATTCTTGATTTATATAATTTTACATTAAATGTAGCATGATTCGATCACCTAGTAAGTACATCCTCAAGTATTCCACCGGCAATAAAAAGTATCACTGTGCAATCGGTTATTAAGGACGAAAGCAAAAATATAACTAACAAGCAGTTACCATATATTTTAGTTCAATTTATGATAATAAGACAAAATTTACAACATATTAACCACATATATAATAAAAAGAGTTACTTCTATATGACATGGTTAGCAACAGTCCTCTGCAGCAAGGGAAATAAAATGATTTTACTTTCTTTTCGGCTTTTTCTTTCTTTTTTTCTAAATTTGTAGATTGAATATGTTTCATATTGTACAGTATCATACAGTGTTGTCTTTTGCAACATAGAAAGTTCCAGTAGAAAAATATGAAGGAAAAAAAAAACGTGCGACTTATATGTTTTGTGAGCAAGTCAGGATTATGACAGTTACTATTTACTCGTTTGATGTGTTTGAGCTGGCGATTTTGCCATTTGATTACGAACATTTCGTATTGAAATTTCTTCGGATTTCGGATTTTTTAAAAACTTCTTATAGCTGATACATAGATACATTTCTCAATTTGCGAGTGTAATTAAAACTGAAAAATTGTTCAGCACATTGGTGATACTAACATATAACTATGTGTGTGCTTGCTGAACTGTCAAATAATTTAACACATAACTCACGCATACACTATTATAGTTGCTTTTAGATGTTAAATTCAACAACGATCGTCATATCTTCTCGACAGAGACAATCAATGGGTTCTTGCTTTCAATTAATTTTATTTTTTCTCCTCAATTTTCAAAATTCAAACCTAATGGTTGTTAGCTCTTTTAATGCTTCTGCATCATTCATTTTAAAGTAGTAAATAAGAGTACAATTTATATCAACAAAAAAATACAAAAAGGCATATAGACAAAGATCAAAAACAAAAGACATGCATACAAAAATTTACCACACCACAATAACAAAATAACGGGGTTTATATGTATCATTCCAAGTCAAATGGAATAACGACGATATGTTTTTCCCTAACCAAGAGTAGTGTGTATTTGTGACCTTTGTTCTATAAATAACATCGGAAGTTTTACGGATGCAATGGGGATTCTCCGGACAACTAACACAATGTTTGTCAACGATGAGAAATGTACGTACTACGTTTGGTTATTTCAATCCTGTGTTTTTTCTCAGAAACGACACTTCAATTTCGGAGCTTAAAATATGTCCATCCCTTTTGAAGTATTTGCATTGTCTTTGTATGCATGCAACCGGTATTTGTGTTGCTAAGGCGTGAAGGACATAGTGGTATACACCCGAGTCCAACTGTCTTTGGTAAGTATCTATCTGATAAGCCGTCCAACAACACCAGCTTATTTGCATATGATAAGTTATTTAGTAAAACGTATTATTTTCCATCAACTAAATCAGTTGTGTTCCTGGAAATTGACAAAGTTTCCTCTATATAAAACTTCCTTTTGTAAAAGAAACAATCAATTCCTTTCTAAGAAAAATCATTTAGTTTCAAATTAATTTGACTAGCATATATATATGGCTTTCCATTCTTTTTTGGCAGTAAGCGACGCTGATAAGACTAATGTAAACAAAACACGTGTGCATAGCAATTCATATAGTCCTGGTAGCTGTTATTTTAAATATCTTCTTAAATCTTCAAAAGAAACATGATTTCGAGCATAAAAGCTACCATTAGCATAAAGATTGGAGCATTTAAAAAGCCAGGGATGCTTAAATAATTTAATAATTTAGGAATTTAACATGATAATCCGCTTTTGAGGTATTATTATTTTATCAACCTTTTTATGCAAAAAATGTTTTATTATTTTTGCGAATATTTGAAGGCTGTACCCTTCCCAATGAGTATATACATACCACTCCTTATGTCCTTGCTGTCCTTGGTGTGTATTTGTCTCAATAACAATCCTACAACATATCTTTATGTTCATATGACATTTACAAATATACCTATATATATTCATCTATCATCTAAATTAGTTTTGTCCTTGCAAACTGAGAACATTATCTATATATAAATCAGTCTGAGTTTTCAAGGCAACAATACCTTTTTTACTAGATAAATCATTAAATGTTCAAAGCATGTGGCCTTCTAAAGATCTTGTTGTTGGTGAAACAATGCCTCATCCGCATGGTAGCTGTTTAGTTGTTACAATAATATCATAATTGTTCAATATTTTTTTTAAAATAATATACTTTAAACCGTAAGGGTTTCGTTTTCTCAATGTTTTGTCATAGCAAAAATAGAACACATATTTGTTGTTCGAAATATATGTATTGCCTTTTATAACTAGAAATGCCTCAAGGGAAATCTTATACTTTTCTATCTTAAGTACCCGCAATCGCTCATACTAATAAGGAAGAAAAGGACAACCGTTCATTAACATATACTTGTTTGTAAACATAGATCACGTTTTCTATTATTTTTTCTATTTTAACATTCTTTTTTCTATTTCAGATGTTAGTGTGAAAAACGTTAAAAAAAATTAATAAAGGTCACAATATACCTTTCAAGACTTCTGAACAAATACCTTTCAAGACTTCTGAACAAACAGCAAACTAAGGGACAAAAAAAGGAAGTTGCTAATTCGATTTTTTTTAAATGATAATGTAAAACTTCTTTCATGAAGAAATAAGGTTTCACTTACTGTTCAGTTAAATATTGCATGTATCCGATGGGAAAGGGTAACATGATTTTTTCTAATTAGTTTGTCAGTAACTTTACAAGTTATTAGATACATATCCTGAAACATTTGTTACTTGTTATGCAATGTATATTTGTTTTTCGTTCATTTTATGTACAAAAATTAGGCCGTTAGTTTTCTCGTTTAAATTGTTTTATATTCGTCATTTCGGAGCATTTTATATCATACTATGCGGTATGGGCTTTGCTCATTGTTGAAAGCCGTATGGTGACCATAATTAGAAGTTAATTTCTGTGTCATTTGGTCTTTTATGGAGAGTTGTCTTATTGACAATAATACCACATTTTCTTTTATATACACAACAGCCCATGTGGATTTTGTTTTTTCCACCTGCCCTCCGTTGGCAGCCAACCCGTTTTTCAATAAAAATATTTATTACAAATGCTTATCTGCTTTTTTCAAGTAATTGTACTTGCAAGTCTTTAGATTAAACAAAAGAAATTGCATGCCTGCCCGGTGCCCACTCCCATGGTGGGCCGGTGGACAAAGCAAAATCCACCTGTATATACGAAGACCACTGAACAACAGGTTTCTGACTTAAGACAATGTTTTTGAAGGCAACCTTCACCTTAACCTGAAACTGCAGCATAAGACTACAACATAGAAAGGCACACTTTAAAATATCATTTTGATCAACAAAATCACTTTCAAAACAATTAAACATACACTGACAAAATATAAATACAATACTAGCATTTAAAACAATTTCAAACAAGCAACAATAACCTTGGACAATATGACGTGTAATAAAATAATGTACACTACGAATATAATTATGTTATTGTTAGGAAAACGGAATTTTCGTTTACAAAATTATTTTGTTGTTCATCATGTTCATAGTAAGAGAATACAAGTGAATAGTTATCGTAATAAAATTGAGAATGAAAATGGGGAATGTGTCAAAGTGACAACAACCCGACCAAAGAGCAGATAACAGCAGAAGTCCACCCAAGAGTCTTCGATGCAGTAAGAAATTTCGCAACACATGTGTTTTGATATCTCCCCCCCCCTACTCCTAATACCTCTAGCCAATGTAAAACTATTTTGTGTAGATGACTGAATGCAGTCTCTCTCTTTGTGAAACGCTTAAGGTTTCAAATGCGATCTACGATATTAACCAAATCCATGTATAATCATTTTTACCTAATGGAGCTTATATCTTTCTTAATAATTTTTAGTACCAAGTGTACTAGTATATGTCTTTGGTAATTGACCGAACTGTGTTGTTAAAACTTAGCCCATGGAATTTTTTCTATAGTTATTTTGTCTGTATATTCTTGCTCTTTGTTGAAGGCTGTACGGTGACAGTAAATGATTAGAAACAAGTCATTTTGGACTCAGAGAGATATTTGTATAAATGACATGCATTCCACTTTATCTAGTTTATACAATTAGTTCGTTTCTAGATTGTAGTTAATTCCATGTTGCTGAATCTGTTGTTATTGTGTTGCGTGTTGCAGAATTGTCTTTTATTAATTCTGTTTTTTTTTGTCTGTATGGTATTGTCAATGCAATATACCTCTCTTCAAAATGTTCAAACGAAAGATATTTGACTTTCTAAATAATCTCACAGCCTTGTTTAAGGTGTTACAGACGTAATGGATAACATGTGTAAAAAGTTCATATCGCGGGAGATAAAAGTTCATTTCGAGCGAGATCTTTTCATTGACAAACGTGTTTCCTCAAAGTTCTGATCATGTCTATAATTCAATCGGGGTTATCTGGTACAGCTAACCAAAAAGAAGAACGTATTACGGGATGAAAGTACACAATCAACCAAATTTATCAAAACAATCTCTTTGTTTGTAAGGTTCAATTGTCAAAAGTCAAACAACCTTTTTTGAACTTCCAACTCTTTATAAGGGTCCCTGGATAGCAGGCGTATATAAAATGTACGTCAAATGCACGTTACGTAGTATATTAAAAGAGGCAACAGATACCAGAACTGACTACGTCATGGTTAAAAAAGAAAAAAAAAAAAAGCCCAACTGAACAACAATAGTACACAAACAGAACATGGAAAACAAGAGACAGAGCAACACAAACCCCAAATAAAATTACGGGTGTCTTCAGCTGCTCCGGTAGGGTAAGCAAATCCTGCTCCACATGTGGTATCCGTCGTGATGCTTATGTTTTTAACCTAGTAATATGTATATTCGGTAGGTCACATTCAGGAACTAAATGTTCTCTTAAAAAACGTGCAAATGATTTATTTCGTTTTTTCATTTATTTTTCAATATTTTCTTCCCTGATAATGTAACAATTTATTTAACAGTTTAGCAATATTTCATAACAAATTTCATGGTTAACAATATAACAATAATGCAATGTAATTGCCATACATTTGTAGTTGCATATATTTATATGATAAAAACACATGATTGTAAAAATCGTGACAAGACATTGTTAAAAGGTTATAACTTATCAAGCATTGTATTTGTTGTTTAAGTACCACTTGAAATTAGATAAGATGAGGTAAACAAAGACTAACAAAGTCACCAACAAATATTGATATATACGTTTAAGATCACTTATAAGGCACTTAAAAGTTACGTTTTTTTTTTTGTTTTACATTCTGTTCTTAGAAATCTTAATCAAAATACATATAATACTTTAATTATTTGCATATGAATGACAAATTGCTGATATAAATATAAATATATATATTTTTTAAATACAAATGTATGTTTGTTGGCGTTTGTATTCCTACTTGTTTAATGTTCTAATTAAGGTGGTACCAGACACTTTCACTAAAATTAATTTGGCTCGTTTAATTTTCATAAAATTTTGTCAAAGTATTTACTTTGAGACTTTAATAAAAATATAAAACTTTAAAAATTTTTGAACCAACCGTTTTGTCAGAAAAATTACATTGGCTATATAGCAATTCGACAAACTACAATTTTGATCATTGAAAAGCTTAATATTCCTTTTACAACATAACGTTATTAAAACGTTGAGCTGACTTTACAGAGTTAGTAGTGTTAGGTACCACCTTAAACTATATTGTTTTGTTAAAATATACCACAATTGAATATGCTTAATTAGAAACATGATACATGTGTTCTATAATAAAATATCATAGTTTGAATAAATTTTCACATTGAGATAACGGTTTTGAAGTACGTCTTAATATTTTACTCAAAATTCTTTTTACTACTTTGCATAGATAATGCCTTTTCCCTGTGACTTGTGTCAAAACAGCTGCTTTTTGGATGGCTTCTGGATTAAGCTTTAGTTTTATTTGTTTTAACAATCCAACTAATAGTTCGTCAACTTTGTGGTTTAACACAGCTGATGTTTCGATGTATTTACATTCAAATTCTTTTGCAAGCTGACGTGCTTCTGAAAAAAAAGGAATAAGATATATTTTAGACATAATGTTAATCAGTATCAAAATGTGTTGTCTATCATTTTGTGCATTCGAATATGCATATGTGTTAAAAATGACAATTTACTCTTAAAAAATATAAAATTACAATGGATATAATTATGATAAACAAAACATAGTCAGTGTGGTCATATATAACCTTAAATAGCTAATTGATTTTATCATTTTGTGATGCTTTTTGGTTATATAGCTCTTCATCTGTTTATGTTCTAATAATCCTTGGCTTTCACATTTTTGGTTTGAACGTTCCTAATGAAGGTTATCTTATCGGGGCCTTTTGTAGCTGACTATGCGGTATGGGCTTTGCTCACTGTTGAAGGCCATACGGTGACCTATAATTGTTAATTACTGTGTCATTTTGGTCTTTTGTGGATAGTTGTCTCATTGGCAATCATACCACATCTTCTTTTTTATAGTAAAGAAAGCACTTCGGATTCATGAAATCTATAACGTTTTGTTTTCATTTTTTCTGTATGAAATCCTACCTTCTTTGTTGACCTGTCGTTTCCTGACTAAATCTATTTTGTTGGCAACTAATATTATTGGTCTATCACTATAGAGTTCATTCCGTAGATATTGTAGAAACCCCTCTGCTATTGAGAAAGAATCGCTATCGTGAACAGAAAACACAACAACATAGGCATCAGCTGGTAAATCATCGTCCTAAATAAAACAAGTCATAAATGTTTTTTTAGTTTAAACATTTTGGTGTTTCAATTTTTTTATGAGACTAATTTAGATTTATCGAATTAAATTTTCATTCATATGATTCAAACATATTTTGATGAAACTTTGAAGGTAAGCACCAAGTTTGTATTTATAGATAGTGATATACGTGAAAAATCAACAGTTGATATTGTCTGTTGGGGTGTTTAAGATAACAAGCGATGTCATATTTTCAACAGTAAAGCAATATATTGTTATGCTTTCCTTACATTTTTTGACAAACAAATATTTTAACGCTAGTTTTCAGGAGATCACTCTTTTGTCATTCGATAAGTAAACATTGATCGCTTCCAGTTGTTGTAATTATATATCGTACATAATTTCAAGTAAATCGGCAACGAAAAAAAATTAACAAATAAAGTGAAAAACAAAAAAATAGCAAATTATACTTACATTAGTGGATAGAAAATCTATAAATTCCATTGTTGATTCTTCATTATCAACGACAACGGTTAGTTTTCTCTCGTCAATTTCATCTACAAAATGAAACAAGTATAAGACGAGTGAAACTGTGGTAATTGACTTTTAAATATAAAATGTGATGTTGAAGGTAGAATTTTATTGTGCTTGTCTAATTCTTTCACAATTGTTTAAGATTCCGGAAGGTAAAAAAAGGAATAAGAATATGTCTATTATTGCCAACTCTGTTGTCTTCTTGGTTTCTTTTGTTATTGTTGTAATATGATGTTGTTTCAATGACATTTAATCCGTATTTTCCTTTATTAACAGTTTATGTGCTATATATGGAATTATTATCTAGTGTTTTGAGCATTCTAGCTATCTTTTCAAATATTAAAATTAGTATAAAGATAAACATGTTGATTTTAGGGAAAAGATTTGTTGAAATCCGTTTGCACAAATTATATTTTCTGAATGCGATAAACTAGATTACTTACCGATACCTGATTTAATAGCCGACATGTACTCCGAGCTCATAAACCGATTCTTTAAAGCTGTTGTACCAACACCATGAGCTCCCATAACTGGTACCCTGTAGTATCCAGTTGAACAAGATGATGAATGACTCCAAAAAGAAGAAATCGAACTTGCATTCGAAGCATCACTTGTTAGTCTTGGTCTATATTTAGGTGACACTGATGAACAACTGCTTTGCCTACGACGGAACGGAAAACTGTCATTTAAAAGTCCTTCTGATGTTTTGAAAGACCGTGTTTTAAATTGCTTTTTTGAGTCATTTACATGCCATTCATTGGAATATCGTGTAAATTTGTCCATAGGAAGACCAAAACTATTGTTCCGTAAATCGTTTTCTATACAATCATAAGTATGCTGCTTCTTTTTCTTTATAAAACTAGTACGAGAATTCGGTTCCGATTGTCTGTCATCCTTTATAACTGATGATAACAGTTCCGAGAGGACACATCTAGTTGTATTGATAAAATGCGCGTGGTTGTTATCTTGCACCTCGTAATATATACGTTTTGTCATAACTCAATACAATTAAATTGTTGCACTATACAGAACGTTTCAAAAAAATCAAAAGCACTTTTTAGTTTACAATAATAATCAAACCTTCTTCAATGAAATACAAAACATTTAAGTACACGGTTTCAAATATCATGCAATATTTATATTATTTTACTGAGAAGGTTAAGTGAGCACGTGATTGTATGTTATTAAAGATGTTCATGTCAGTCATCGATTGGTTAATCGGTTTTCTCATAAGAAACTGATTTCATGCAGCATATAGGATATTGAGTTAAATAAAATATCTTTGGAAATAAGAACAAATGTACAGAGCCATGTTATATTAAATAATATGTTTTTCTTTTTGTATACCGTTTTCAACTTAAGTGATACCAGTAAATATAATCTATGAAAAACAACGATTTTGCTTCGAAATTTATGATGTGAGATTTATACTAAACATGGAAATGTTTATTCAAAAACTGTAAAATGAACGAATTAGGCAAACTTATTGTTGAGTTGATATACATATTGTCAAGAAAAAAGACGTTTAATAAAATTCGAAACCAATAGTTCAATATCTTTTACAGGCGACCAATGTTTTATGAAGTATAGGTTACATGAAATGGCGAAAGATAACAGATGGATATTCAAACTCATGAGTCGAAAATAAACTGACAACGTCATGGCTGAAAAAAGAAGAAAAAGACCAACAGGTAAATAATTGTTCACAAAACCAACCATACATACCATGAAAATAAGCGACAAGAACCAAACAAAAAACTTTTAGTGCTCCGGAATGATAAACAGAATTGTAAGTACAAACCCAGTAAGTCGTCTAATTTGGTAGGTCAAGTTTGGGTAAAGTGGACGTGATTGTAGTTACAACATTAAGAACATATCCGTTATCATGTGTGAAACGGGTGTGCCATAACTATTTTATTCTCAACACCGAAGATAAGACAGGAAAAATGTTGGTGCTACATTAGAAGTACGTACCTGGCTGAGCATGTAACAATTGAAAACATCGTTTTTGTCCTGCTGTTAAGTGCTCAGCAGAACTTAAAGCCAATTCTAACGATCCAGTTGTGACAATAAAACACAAATAAATGCATTTTAGGTTTCACATAAAATAGGTTAAATGGAATAGATTGAATGTCTCAAATTTTGAATTATAAAGAAAAAATATATCATTCGTATAGCGGATATTGAGAAGTACATGCTCAAATTCATCAAAGAGACATTGATTGTCGTAATGCGCATCTGGTCCAGATAAATAAAATCGTTTATGCACAGTTACCACGTTTTTCTGTACCTAGATGTAATCTTCCTGAATGGCTACAAATGCTTATCATATTATCGTACCAAGTCTTAGGATTTGTGATATTCAAAATGGATTGAAAGGTATTTAAAGTTGCCTCTTATCGACTACAACCTTAACAATGCTTAAAGATTCTTATAAAACGTTTTTCCCTATAACTATAACCAGTTTACAGTTCTGATCGTTCCAGATGATAGCTATTCCAGCTCTTCATGTAATGAATGTGATAATACATGAAGTAAACGATTTTAACCTACTAAACTATTATAAACTAAAAAGAAAAGCATAAATAAAGTGTTTGTAACACTACTCACAACCTGTTTTTCGATTAATCGTTCTGCGCAATCTGTAAACAAACTGTTTTCAAGTATTCTTTCCGTAAAATCTGTCAATAAACTGTTATTCATAAAGAAATGACATGATTTCGTAAATATCATCATCTGATTAACACACGCTCTAAATAGGAAAAAATGAAAATCATTTGTGAATAACATCATGGTTATAAATGTTTCTTTCATACTATACATGTTACATTCCTAAAATCTGTGGCATTGAATACATCAAATTCAAATTATTACTCCGGCATGTTTTTATTGAGGTATTTTCAGTTCTTTCGTTGGGCTCTGGTCTGTTTGGCACACTCCGCTATTTCGAAATTTTATTTTAAGTTTTATGACAGATGGTAAAAGCATTGGGATACTTGTAAAACTATCACTATGGAACAACTATTTTGAAGGAATTATTATTTTCATGAACAGTCATACGGATCATTTGACAATATCGATGTAAACTCGCAGTGCTTTATTTATGAAAACTACTGCCGTTCACATTAAAACAAAAAACTAAAAAAACATCATGGCATTCCTCAATCTCGCAAATATCTGTATGAACATTATAATGAAGATACAACTGTAACATAACCATAATGACTGCAAAATTTTTAGCTATTCAATATAATAGAGAGAACAATAAGTTGAGATGGATACCTTGGGTTTGTATCAAAATATGACTTATGAATATCTGCATTGACGAATATTTGAAAGAAGACATAAGGATGTCAATCCCAATAATACGATATTGAAAACATGAAAAATAGTGAAAAAACAGTACATAGCACAAAAATATGTAGTGTTCATGTTGTTTCCTGAAGGGCCATTTAGTTCTACACAGGCTTTTGTATTCTTAGATTTCTCAACTTATCGTTCATAACCTACCTAATAAGGGTTTTTCGATTAGATCGGAAAATATACATTAAGGTTCGTTTCATTTGCATATTACGTAAACGTCAATTCCATAAAATATTTATTTGTAAAGCTTCATGAAATAGGAAAAAGATGATAAATTGTGTGAATTGTTTCTCGCTTTTTTAATTATAAATTAAAGGAGGTGTTGAGTAAAAGTCAATTGTCGGTAGCATTTTGCTCTCAAATACTAGTAATTTGATTTAAGGTGTATGAAGGTTGATTTGGAATTGTCGTAAACCAACATTCCTTTTTTTTAAAGGTTAGGTCTTTCACTTATCTATAACCGTACATTCGTCATAAATATATGAATGGAATCTTTAATATTGACCCAATAATTGACACAGATAAAATCATTGCTGATTTTTTTAATTGTAATAATACAATGAGGTAATATGTTCTACAGACAAACAATAACTTTGTTCCCGAATTGGTCACACAGTTTAAATCATCCTTTCTTAAATTTTACGGACGCCATCACGAGTTGGTTGACCGTTATGGAATAACCGTTTCACAAATGATATCGGATATGTTCCTTACGTCGTAACTACAATCCCCTTCCCTTTCACGAATGTGACCTACCGAATTAGACTATTTACCGGATTTGTTATCACATAAGCAACACGACGGGTGCCACATGTGGAGCAGGATCTGCTTACCCTTCCGGATAACCTGAGATCACCCCTAGTTTTGGTGGTGTTCGTGTTGTTTATTCTTTAATTTTCTATGTTGTGTCATGTGTGCTATTGTTGTTCTGTTTGTCTTTTTTTCATTTTTAGCCACGGCGTTGTCAGTTTGCTTTCGATTTATGAGTCTGACTGTCCCTTTGGTATCTTTCGTCCCTCCTTTAACAATTTATATAAGTGCATAAAATACCCCTTTAAAATTGCAATAAGTAAACTAGTTGTTACTAGAAAACAAAACCAAATATTAAATGTACAATAAGAGTTCGTTTATATAACGTAGTGACTACTCTTTCATATACTAGTATAAGAATACATTGTATATTATACAAAAGAATACGATAAAAAAAATCACAGTACTCAATCTCACCAAAATAGTAGTCATGTCGCTTTAGTTGTTACTTTGAATTTCCAAATATAGTTAATGTAACACTGTTATGACCAATACGGAATGTTACATCGTGTTCTATTTTCTAATTAGCTAGATTTACATAATTATACATATCTTGAAAAATGATTTCTATATTATTAGCGATGAAATATTTGATCAGCACATAGTACTAATATAGGCCGGTGACCAAAGTCGGAATTATGAAATTTCAATCGTCAAAAATAGTACACGGCTATAGTATAGTATCCTATATCATTGGATTCGGAAATCTGTGTACTTTGAGATTCTTCTTGTCGTCAAAAGAAAATATGGTGCAGAATTCAAAAATCTTGATCAAAGGTCACATGTCGTTTTCAAAGAAAAACAAAATTGAATATCTAACTCCAATTGAAATACCATTTTTACAGTAGAATGATTGAGGACTTAAATTTATTTTCTTCCTTATTCAATTATTTACCCAAAAAGTGGAAACCCATCATTATATGAGATTGCCGAACATACGTATGTGACTTTACAAAAAGGGGATAGTTTTCAGTTTTAAATGATTTATTTTTTTCAAATAATAAGAACAACGTCTGTAAAAACTTAACAAAATTTATAGCAAATCTCGAATGTCAGAATTGGTCCATAATGTTTAAGGAACACGACAAAATGTTTAAGCCACGAATCCTATAATAATATTGCGAATATCAATGTTAACTTGAACTTCGGGCATTTAACGTGTTATGCATTGCAATAGAATGGTGGTCAAATGTTTGTGTACCACATATATCGAGCTTTTATCCATCACCATTGGACACAATTGTCATTACAAAATACACTTTGGCCATGTCAATTTATTTTATGGGTGACATAAAACAACTGAAATATCAGTGCAATTCTGGAACAAATGTCAAAAGACCCCTGTATTTAAAGAAACGTCTTGTCCTGCTGCTTGAAATTCAAAGTATATCTAAAGAAAAGTCCAGAAAAAAAAACATCTGTGATCCGCATCAACAGTATACACTAGCCATGGTCACATGACTGTAGTCTGTGGAATGTTGCCGATTGTTGTGGTCGTTATGCCCTTCAATCTGGTCTGTATAATTGATTTGATATCTGAACTAGGGATAGCAGGTATATCACACTGCTGATGGTAAAAAACTTTCTTCATTGAATGTTCTTGTAATTCAGAATAGAACAGTTTGACTCCCAGTAAAGGTTTATAATTTCTTGAGTTGAGCCGGCTGCCATTTGTCTGTATGTCTCAAAGAAACATTACAGGCAACAGTACGTAAGTTACCAATGGTTATGTTTTAAACAAAGCTAAGGGAATTTCTGAAAAAAAATAGTTCTGTTTGGTGTGTCAACAACATGTTACCAGTGTCATGCGAATCAAAAGTATCAATATGTTACAAACAGGAATGGAAAACAAATTAATTGCAAATTTTCAGATCTGATCTAATACTTAGTATCTAAAAATTGTAAACCGCAAAAAAATGTTGCTAGTGAGTTGGGCAACGACAGAGCTTGAATATATCATTACTCGTGGTACGGTGATATAAAAACTTCTTGTGTGTCTATTTCAGTCGCCAGTTCTTCATTATTAAGTACATCACACCACAATTAAATTTCCATGTATTATAGTATCCTTTATCACAAGCTAACTGGGAAATAAAAGTACTTACTGACTAATGTGTAGGTAAAAAAGAGATAGGATATCTTCAATATATATCTGATTTTTGAAATCAAAGAACTAAGCAAAATGGTTTACTTTAGGTATTTAAAAGGTTCTGCATATCAAATTGCAGTGCAAACTGTAGATATCACTATGTCATGTAGACTTTTAGTTTCTTGTGTACAATTTGGAAATTAGTATGGCGTTCATTATCACTGAACTAGTATATATTTGTTTAGGGGCCAGCTGAAGGACGCCTCCGGGTGCGGGATTTTCTCGCTACATTAAAGACCTGTTGGTGACCTTCTATGCTTCTGCTGTTGTCTTTTCTATGGTCGGTTTGTTGTCTCTTTGACACATTCCACATTTGCATTCACAATTTTATTATGCATCATTCGTTTCCATTTTTATTATTAACAATTTTCAAGCGAATGAACCCGATGATAGATGTACATCTATGAATTAAAGTCACAATAAACACGCAACTTCAGGTATATTTTATCATTACACCAATCAAATGTGTCAAAATACCTCAATTTACTGTACGTTGGTAAAAAAAATCAATTATTCCACTTCTGCATTTAAGAAAATAACACTATTTCAGAGATTAAAATGAATGTTTGCTTCTTTGAAATGTTAAAGCAACAGTTCAACGGACTTTCTAGTTTTGTTATCTTTTGGGTATTTTGTCGGATCACTATTTCTTAAATAAACCACTGAAAAACTTATTTCGCCTCTTAAATAAATAAAATCAAATTAACACAACCTTGAAAAAAATTACGGACACCAAATTAATTCAACGAAACAATAAATACCAACAAAAACAAGTAATATCAAATTCAAAATATTACAGGAAAACTATGTATCAGCCCAATCATGGACAGGACACAACTAATCCGGATTTTTTTTTAAAGTAAACGATTGGTTAGCAGTGATTTTTGAAATTAAAAAAAAATCGTTTTATACAATATTACCCCATCAAAACATGTGTACATGGAAAGAAAAATAGCAGTTTTATTACTTTATAGTAGATACAATATAATCCATTCATCAGCGCTTTATTGTATTATGTTGGAATCGGGTAAAACACAAAATGTGCCCGTTAACAGTAGTTTTTACCTTCATAATGTGTCATCAAAAAGCTTTGAGGATTACAATTTTCGCCTAATGCATAGAACATTATGTCTGATGTGTGAATAAAACAAAAAAGAAAGATATGCGATGGCAGCTTTTGAATAAAAAACAAAATTGGATGCCACTAATGATCTACATTTGATGTCAAATTTGCTGACTAAAACCTAAAATAAAAAAAACTGCACCATACGACTTTTTGACGACCAATCTTAAATTCAAGTAAAATCATTTTTCTAGGACTATGTCAATTGTTAACCGTGTACCATGAATTGAAATTAAACTCCTTTAATAATCGACTTTTCCTATTCTGTCATTGCATGCTTAAATAATTTAATTTTGGATGTAACGCGTCTTCTGATTGGCTGATGTTATTTTGTTATCAGTCCATAGACATAATTTAGTCATGTGACCATGACGTCATCAACATTTTTCGTGGTTTTCTATGGTTTAAAATGGAATTTAGAATTAAATTATAAGAAATAACTGTAATATGTTTTCTGTCTATTCGAAATAACATAGAAAATGTGGTGCACACTGTTACATAACCCGCTACGCGCGTTGTTCAGTGTGCACCAATTTTTTTATTTTATTTCTTAATAGACAGAAAAAATATTACAGTCATTCCTTAAATAAAAAAGTAACTGGTGAATTAAATTACGAACATTGTACAATTTGTGATACAAATTATTATATAAAAAAGTCGTAAAGAATGTATAATTTTTGCTACTTTTTGAAGGAGAAGACAGTTTTGGTTGGCATCACATGTATTAAACGTTAAACATATACGTATAAATATCTGAATTAAAGATTGTTTGTAAGGAGAAATAAAGGTGTCGATCACAACAATACGTCAGGTAAAAAATAAGAAAAAAACAAACAACAGAACACAGGACACATGACACAACACAAACAGCATCTTTGACAGCCATAAATGCCACAAACATGTAACTACATGGATCTACGCGATATTTACATATTAGTCACTATAAACAAATTAGATTTAATAGCACTTTTGATTCTACGTTCTGTATTGCAAATCAATGAGCATCTTAAACAACAAGACAATTAAACATATATTAAAAGACAATTTACATTCGAAGGGAGATAACCACAATTATTTTACCTCAAAACCAAATCAAGAAATTATAACACATGAATAAATATATGTATAAACACCGAACAACTGTACAAAAACCCTACACGAATTTAAAAATATTAATCATATTTTATCAGATATTCAGTTACAATTGTGAGAAGATGCTCAAAACTGTCACTGCGCAGTAATGGTTTTCTTTCCTTCTTCCTCACGTTCCTTAAATAGTAAAAAAGTACCTCCGTATCCTAGCAGAGATATATGTAACTATAAATGAATTTAAAATAATGTAGAAGAAAAATAAAATTAAAATAACAAAGGGTTTAACAAGTACTTTATCATCGGCTGTAAGATACAAAAGTAATACAGTACATCTCAGAAGAGTTGAACTATCTCGATATTCGCCCTCTTTTTACAACATGCAAGGACATATGTTCTGATATTTATAAATCAATTTATATGTGTATTTAAAAACATAATGCCAATGCCAATGCAACAACTCTCTATAGGAGGCCAAAGGCCATAAAATAATTCAATACTACAGATAGGTCATCTTACAGCTTTCAACAATGAGTAAAACAGATACCGCATAGTCAGCAATAAAAGGATCCTGAAATACAAAATGTTACAATTTTAAGGGAAAAAACTACCGGCCTGATTTATGTACAAAACCATGAACGAAAAAGAATGTTAAATACATCAACAGAAGATAACAACTGCAGAACAGGCCTTTGACTTTGGATAGGCATGGTGTTGCTAGGTTAAAGATAATTTGGGGACAGTGTAACATCACAACATAAGAAAAATAACAAGTAAAAGATCGACTTGATATTTATAAACTTGTTTAATAACAGGTTAAGTATAAACTGAACAAGTTTGCAAACGAATTGGATGAACAGTAATATTGCAGTGAATCAGGCGGTTTTTTATGATAAGATACTTTTGATTAGTCCTTCCTAAAATACATATAAAGAAATTTGATGAAAATAGTTAATAGTTTCGGCATGAGTCTCATTTAATTTGAGCTATATTATGGTTCCATATTTTCATTATCGTAGTTCCTTTGTTTAGGTTATGTGCTCAGTGTTTAAGTGGCTTTAAGATTGAAATCCAATATCACTAGTCTATAAACACTACTGTTGTGCTTCAGAACGCCATAAACAACAGTTAGTTTTATAAACACGCCTGCTAATCTCACAAAAAATCGTATATGTGAGTTATTCTAACTTTGACATAAGTATTTGTTATCCACTCTCTTTCATACAGACACGAGCTTGTGATGCATAGTTTTCGGTTGTTTATGTTTGTTAATTGCATTATTATGAATACATGTTAGACCTATCCGTGTCATGGCGTTATTTGTGTGACTATACCATGTATACGGTATTAAGTTTATTTTCTGATTGTCCGTACAGTGGCTTTTCATTGCTGAAATCTGCAACACCTTACTTCTAAAAGCAGAAATCTGGGGAAAAAAATCTGTCTGGCAACATTTAATATGTACATATAATGTCTGGTTTTGAAATGTCAATGCATCTCTGAGCGTGGTATTTTATAATATTTATATATCCTATAACAAAATCACATATAAGAATTTGTTATTCCCATGTAAATAATTTTATGTTTAGATGAGTTTCCGCCATGTGTGCTATTTGGTTCATACAGTTGTTCGCATGACTTATACATCGTTTTGATTTCAAATGTTTTCGTTTACACGATTCGATAACGGTAAGGTTTTAAATAATAAACATAAAAAAAAAATTAAAAAAATGAAGAAATCACTAGGGAATTCTGATGTGAAACGGTCATTTTGAATTGAACATTTCTTAGTTTAGTCGTTTTTAGTCTTTCGGTTAATTTACAACTTATACACAAACTCATCATAGATACCAAAATTGAAATTTGTATTTGCACCAGACAAGCGATTGAAATATTCATACTAACAGCGTGAGCTGGATTCAAGTAACCACTGTGAACAAACATAAATGTCATAATTTGGATTGGAAGGCTTATGCAGAAATGACATCAAGATGACAGTATAATTATTCATAACGTTTCCCATAGATCAAAGGATCTGATTACATTTTAAATTTATTTTCATCAAAACAATTAGAGTATTAAACAGTATCAATAATTTAATTTTGAAAGTCGGTTGTATTCATACACATTTAGTCTCATACTATTTAAAAAGTAGTCAATAAAGTAAAATAAGATGCTGTCTTTAAATCTTTTGACTTCCTGGAGTAACGACATCATCGATTTTTGACCTGGTTACATGTCAACCATCGCAGTTAGCCTTGTGTAGCATATAGAAAAATCCTGCGGTTTAATCAGATTATTTCCCTTATCCAAACAGCACATTGCACTTTGGTTTACTTGTAATATTATCGTGACGTTTAAAAGTTCAGACATTGTATACCGAAATGCATAACTTTTAGTATAAATTATATGGCAGATGTTGTACCGTTAAATTATTACATAAAAATACCTATAGCAGTTGGAACAGGGGTACATTATACTCATTTCAATAATAGTAAACGTAAGGCAGGTTGGATACTTGTTCTTACTATGTATCTATACTATTAAACGAGAAGACCTCATTTTGTGTGTCGCTTCTCTTCCTTCCACGATAAATTAATCATCATGCCTCTGTGTTCTATAGGTAACATGCATAGTCGCATTTGTAATTCTTATGATTATTCAGATTGAGATATATTTGGAGAAAAACGACAAAAAAAGGAGTCCGGATATTGATTCCGACAGCAGACTGACTTTTAGTCATATTTAGACTTCCGGTTTGAAACATGCACAAGTACAACCAATCGTATGATAGATAACAAAAATGAAAAATAAACCAGCCAATCAGAGCGTTCTCCATATCATGGTGTTTAGATCGCAAGAACCACAACTATTATACCTTCTTACTCACGTAAACTACGATTATACGACTTTGATATATAGAGACTGTCTGTATTCTGTCTACTGTTTTCTTTGAAATGTTTACTATTTAAAAGGGGTCATACCAGTTGCATATAATTGAAATAAGTAAAACATGTGGAAACAAGAATGTGTCCGTAGTATACGGATGCCACATCGGCACTATATTTGCTGAGTTTTGAGTTGATTGGACTTCAACTTCATCAAAAAATACCTCGACCAAAAAATTTAACCTGAAGCGGGACAGGTGGATGGACGAACGAACGAACGCACGGATGCACAGACTAGAAAACATAATGCCCATCAATGGGGCATACAAATTTATTTTTGAAAGTGAAAGTAGTGATTTGGCAAAAATGAAAGTAGGGTAGAGATAAGAGGGAGGCAGAACCTTTTTCGGGACGTCGGTATCGATTTTTTTTAAGCTCGGGATTTTGGGATTGATCCTTACGGGATTTCGAGATATGAATTTCTTCAAATTCTGCATCTCGGGTTTTATGTTTTTAAGCCCGGGATTTCGGGATCAGGACCCCTCCAACCACCCCTCAAATAAGCCTTAGTCAGTCTAAATCATTTATACAAGATTCATATCCTACCATTGACATGTTAATAAGGCTCTCAAAAGAAGATGGATTATCCTAGAAGCATATTATATTAGACTAACAATGGTCTATATATAAGTATATTTCATGTTTGAAGCGGTGCAATTTTTAAATTTAATTTGACTTTTACCAAAAGATGCATTGTAGCAAAGGAGAAGAATAATTGTGGTCTGAGGCCAGAAACACGAAAATAATTGAATTTACCAGAAAGGAAACAAATATAGCACTTTGGAAAAAAGGAGAGGGCTTTTGATACCTTTTATGAAATTCTCCATACATAATATATTTTACAAAAAATCATCCTACAACAGTCACAAGCTGTATATGCCCGCGATTTCGCGGGTGTGTTCTAGTATTTATTATACAATGATATGATATTAAAATCGGTATTGAAAATTAAAGTTTTTTAGGCAGATAGCTTAAGTCATTTTGATATTACTTTTATAAATTTTTAAGACCTGATTTAAGGTTTATTAATCGATATTCCGAATGGAACCAACTGTGCTCCTCTTCTTGACGACTTGTTTCTCTATTTACATAAGGTTTACTTCAAGCTGGAATTATTTTCAAAATACTAAGGATTTTCTACCCCAGGAATAGATGAATAAAAGAAACATATGTCAATTTAGATTCTGATTACGGTAGTTCTTTCCTTGGCAGTAAAAACAATTAGCTAATCGAAATAACTTTAATGTTTCAAATACACTTCTGCTGACAACTGAGCTATTGAAATCATAAATAAAAAAATATGGCAATTACAAGTAGTTGTAAGAATTGCAAAAGATACCAAGCAAAAACGGTTCTTCACCTGCCAAGCATTTTGTCTACTTGAGACTTATCAGTGACACTCAAATTGCTAAAATACTCTTGAATTGAACAAAAATCCTTTGTGACCAATGTGTTATCGGTAATTGTCGAAAGATTCTAAATGGTCTTTAAACATATCGGTAAGACGTCCCATTATAGCATGATATAACGTGAAACCTGAAATAAATATTTTGATAAATATTCACTTTGTACTTGTTTTCTGCCTGAATTAGTATTTTTCCTGGGCTGAAGATGTTAACTATAGCTAACACAATACATTGCTGTTAGAGTAATACTTCTAGACTAAACTGGATTTTTTTGGATTTATCTACATAATGATCTTTTAATTTTTAAAAGTATGCAAAACAAATAATTATGGCATACATTGAATGTGCAAATTATGTATATGCTAAAAGTAATTGGAGATAATATGAAATTGCTAAATTTGTTCTACATTTTGCTAATA
This sequence comes from Mytilus galloprovincialis, assembly GCA_037788925.1. Lineage (NCBI taxonomy): Eukaryota > Metazoa > Mollusca > Bivalvia > Mytilida > Mytilidae > Mytilus > Mytilus galloprovincialis. The sequence continues at coordinate 49,822,745 of CM075333.1, forward strand.
AAGGTGAGTGGTTATAGCCTTATAGTAATTTCAAAACTGACGGCTCTTTTGATATTTCAGTTTTTCATATGCTATGTGATTTTTGGGGCGTTATTGGTTTACCACGAGCTTAAAATATTCCGGTAAAACGATTTTTTTTAAATAATTGGCCGAGCATTATGGACTCTTTATTATTTCATAGAGACTCAAATGAAGAAGAAAATTGAAATCATCAATGCACAAGTTCTGTTGTGTCAAGCACAATTTGATTTTTCGATTTAGAAACTTTGTTTCTTAACATTCTAGAGTCATATTAACCCTGTCAAAATGTTCACGTATCTAAAATTGTTCCACTTACAACATGCATTACATTATTGCCGTTGACAATACCCATTGGATATGGGTTATATTAAGTTTTTACTTAATACACTTAACTCATGATGTATCTTTGGAATCATTAAACTCATGATGGCTGCACAGCAGAATATGATCGTTATGCAGATACATATTTGTATAGTTCAACTGTTATTTATTTAGTTTACTGAGATTGGTTGCATTGCAATTATTCTCTGTTTAAAATGAGAGAGAGAAATCCTTCGGAAACAAAACTCCTCACAAACCCAAAAAACTACGAAAGTCATCATTTCGGAATGGTGTATCATGAACCTTCTAACCTTAGATAAGACTAAGTTGTACTTTTTTATAAGACAATGCATAATGTCAGTACGTAGATGTCACATGGACAACCGACTATGAACATCCTAAAGTTTTTGTTTTCTAATTAACTGGTATAATTTTATTTTATTGAGATTGTTTATATTACCGTTTTTATATGTTTGTTAGTGCTTTAAATATTAAACTGAAAACAATTTTGACGGTCATTATTTTGTACATGAATTAGGCCGTAATTTTTTCTCGTTTGAATTGTCAATATTTGTCTTTGATGGACCTTTTATTTTTGATTATGAGGTATGCGTTTTACTCATTGTACGATGACCTATCTGTAGTCCTGAAATATTTCTATGGCATTGGTCTCTTGTGTACAGTTGTGTTATTGGCATTGGCATTATTTATATAAATAAAGATATCAATTGATTTATTGATATGAAAATATGCCCTTTTTATATTGTAAAAAAGAAGGGCGGATATCGATATATTTCAATTTTTTAGAGATACTGTTATGTGCTGCATTATATGGGTATTTTACTCGTTTATAACATCTTGATATGCCTTTAAGATAAACAAATTGAAGTTATCTCCCGTCGAATGTAAATTTCTTCATGTATATGTCTACCATTCTTGCTGTTTCAGATGCTCCTCAATTTGTAATATATAATATTTAATTTAATGTGCCATTAAGTCTATTTTTGTAAAGTGACCACTATTTTAATATCGCGTAGATGCATGTAGATACATGTGTGTTCCAGGTATGTCTGTCGAAGTTGCTACATTTGTCTTGTGTCCTGTAGACTGTTGTTCGGTTTTTGTTATTTGTAACCTGACGTATAGTTTTGATTGGCACTTTTGTGTCTCCCCTTACAAATATTCGTTAATGCTGATATTCATATGTATGTGTTTATCCTTTGCCAGTTATGTTGTAGGACTTTAAAGTGTGATGGTCACGCTAAACTGCAATGGTCTACGATAAAGTACGATGGTGTCAGACGCTAAAGTGCGCTGGATTTTTTTTTTTAGATTAGATCAGATGACACGCTAAAATGCGATGGTGTGACACGCTAACGTGCGATGGTATATGACACGTTAAAGTGCGTTGTTTATTACACGCTAAAGTGCGATGGTGTAACGGGAATGGGGTTTAGGCAATTGTTTTTCTTTTTTGCTGTGTTTTTGCGTGGTTGATATAAATTCCTGTTCGTATAGAGCCGAGGCTCCACTCCTTAGGTCATAAAGTGATTAGGTGCGCACATCAACAATATATTGTGTTTGGTATTTTTTTCATTGACAATTACACCCATATCTTCTTGTTTGTTACATAATTATTTTTCGGTATATATCAGTCCGTTATTTTGCTCGTTTAAATTGTTTTACAATGGACGTTTTGATAACCTTTGGTCTTTAAAAATCACTATCTGCTGGGTTAGCCATACGAAAAACTACAGTTAATAACTTTCAGTCTTACATAAAGACTTGTCTTAATAGCAATCAAATTACACACCTCTGCTTGGTAGGTTACTGTCTTGATGACGAATATCCATCGCTTTCACAGACATGAAAAAGCATATTGTAAAAAATATAAAACAATTCAATTAGAAAGTTATAAGTAGCTTTTATTTCACGCAGGTAAATGACATTGGATTAAAAAAGTAGAAAGACTTTCTAATTTAATTTGGACGAATTAAAATACTTTGACACCTGGTGAATTTTGACGTTTTTGTTCTTTTTTACGGTATACACCTTTCCCTTACTATCGTCAGTTTTCAATGTTTATGAGAAGTCCTTTTATCCAGTATCCTGGCAAACACACGCTTGTCCCTGCCTGTACAGCGAGATCAAAGGTTTTCATTTTTGTTACTGTGGATAATTTTGTTGGAATAAAACTCCTCCGCATACAGACTCATCTATAGCACCGACTTAAAATGTTTTGAGTCATTTGTATCTCTTTTCTTGTGAACAATCTTCATTTCCACCAACAGTCTCGTTTACCAGTTTGTCCATGTTGTATGATCCACCGGCTTGTAGAGTCATAAATCGTTCACCAAACACTCATTCGCGGAAACACACACTTTAGCGTGTCAAACCATCGAAGTTTAGCGTTGTTCATTAAATAGCACAGACCATCGCACTTTAGCGCATACCATCGCATTTTAGCGTGACCATCGCATTTTAACGTCCCCATCGCACTTTAAAGTTCTACATATGTATCCAATGTATCTATCTGAACTTTATTCTACTTCAAGTAGTTGCTAAAAGATGCATCATTTACAACGTTTTTATACACCTATCATGTTCACAATTTAATTCATTAGTCATTGATATTAAAAGCTCCAGTTCTATTATTTCAAATTTGTAATTATATATAGTGATATTGATACTATGTGCTGATCAAATATTTTATCGCTAATATTGGAACTTATTTCATATCGGTTGAGAATAAGATTCTCTTATTGGATTAAAAGGGGGTCACATGAGATTCATTATTCTTCAGTAATAAATTCTGTCATTAACAGAAAAAAACGGACCAGAAAACCGGTCGTTAACGAACTTTTACATGATAATGACCGGTGGGGCGTGGTTTCCGTCTGATAATGACAGTTGGGGCGTGGTTTCCGTCTGATAATGACCGTTGAGGCGTGATTTCTCTGTTAATGACCGGTGGGGCGTGGTTTCTCTTTTTAGAGAGATGTACCTTTTATAAAACATGTTCCTGTTTTTTATATATGATTATATTTAAGTTGTTGAATTGTTTATTATATGTTTTCGTTAGTTATAAAATTAAAAACTTGATTAATAAGTATTTATATACTGAAAAATTGCACTAAAATGAATGGCAGTATTACTACGACTGGTCTTCACTATTTGCCATAGAAATCAAACAACTACTCGAGTTCGCTGTAGGCATTTTGAATTTATGAGAATTTTCCAAAACACGGTTTCTCAATGAAATAAACATAATAGTTCTTGAAAAACTGGTCATTATCGTGATACATGGTCTGCCCGTAGGGCATTGGTATTGACTGCGACAGCGATAATGACCTCGCCTTCGGCTCAGTCATTATCACTATCTTAGTCAATACCACTGTCCTGTGGGCAGTCCATATATCACGATAATGACCAGTTTTTCAAGAACTATTATATAATTATTGTTCATGCATTGTGTAATAATGTAAGCTGATTTACTTTGAAAGTTAGACTCGACCGTTCCTACTCTATTGCTCATAACAGTGTTGTAATAACCTTTTGCTGACTTCACAATCAATACTTTATCGGCTAGACTACTATTTAGGTAGAGTAAGTACTTGATCGTACTCTTTGGTAAAATGTAACACAAATTCTTACATACTCATGCTACATCTGAACGAATTTTCATTTCATGTTTATTATTTTGTGTCTGCTTATAAGTCAGAACATTTTATGAGAAACGATTCCAAAGGGGTTAATGCACTAGTTAACTATTTTACCTAACTGACAACGTCGGAAACCAAGTTCTATCCTCTCCGTATGTCAGTTAACCTCATATTATTATCTGAATATTTTTTTTAACAAAGGTTAATGTTATATATTCTATTTAAAACATTCTCGAGTTAGTGTATGAGGTAAGTGGAAGACATTACTTTTTGATTTTAAAGATTATCTTTCTCCGAATAAATGTTCGACATTACTAGGTAATGCAAAGAAGTGCTGATTTACGTCAATTTGATATCAACCTTTATACACATTAACACTTAATTATTCTTCATGATGAGGGCAAACAACGGTCGATAATTAATTATTACTAAACACCTTCTTTGATAGATATTTAAAAAAAAAAAAAAAAAACAAGAGAAAACTTGGCTATCATCTTTGTTCAATTGTATTGAGCTCAATATATGAATACTTCATAGAATTGATGTTTCTGTAAGATGCACAGCTTTAATGGATACACTCCGGACTTTAAGGAATTCATGTCACCTTTACCGGGTAGGTTATGCATAAAACCTAACATTCAGAAGTATAGTTATCATTAAAAAAAAGTAGAGTAAGTAGCAACAAAAAAACTATATAAAGCTGTAGAAAGCATGTAAAGCGATATTCAGGAACACTACATACAATTTGTGCTGTGCAATCGTTTTTGTTTTCATTTTTACCTGATGTGTTTTGTGATTGACACATTTGTGTCCACTTACATTTTTTACTACAGATTAATGATAATCTGCAATGGGTGTTCGTTATTCGATATTAAATATCCAACAGGCTGCTAGCAGTTAGTTCGAATATAGTTGAAGATCATAGAAATTTCAAATACTTGATAACATTCAAAGAATGATTTTCAGAGTTAAGAAGAGTGAAATGATACTAAGAAATCTTTAAATGTCACCTTTGAGATGTCGTAAATTCTCGTTGTCCCCCTTTAAGCGGTCGAATATAAACCCTTTTGTAAGTTTCATATTCGTCTTATAATATAGATTTCTATAAATAAACGACTTCAAAGATATAATTTTATATATAATATGCGATATGAAAAAAAATTGATCACTCTAGAAACATTGAGATATATAAGTATGAATATTTAAGGAAAGCCAGGAAAAAAAAAATGACTGGATAGCAAAAACCTATCTGAGACCGCTGAAATGACGATAATACCCCCTGGTCTTTCTTAAAATTCAAGGAAATCACAGACTCTGTATATATAAAGTTTGTATCAAAAGGATTTCGAAGAATTATGTCATCTTCGATATCTACGGAGTGCTTAGATGGTCTCTTTTCAGCTAAAAATTGTCAAATCTCATGGCAAAAGGCACACAAAAATTGTGCATTATCTATAGACGTACACTAAATATATATTAGTCTGTTTCATAGCAATTTCATAGTGTTTATGATTAAAACGGAATGTTGACTGTTGTGTCCCTATTTTTGACATTTTAACCTACTATGTCTGTTTGTTTTGTTCGCATATAGTTGTCAATATAATGGAATTTGATATGACGTTCTTACAAGTGACAGGTTTAGCTAGATATAAAATCTAGTTTCATCTACCATCTTCTACATAAGAAAATGCCTGTATCAATTTAGGAATACTAAGAAATATTACAGTTGTTATCCATTCGTTTGATGTGTTTGAGCTTTTGATTTTGCTTTTTGATTTTTTTGCTCTCCGTACTACATTTTCCTGTATTTCGGTTTTTTTGAAAATTAACCTTTACTTTTATATAAATTGCGAATCAAGTTCCTTTTGACTTTTCAGATTCACCATTTCAAAATTATAGTATTTTAACATATGTATTATGGTATTATCTGTGTCAATTTAAGGTCAGTGTTAATTATTAGTTTCAAGTGGTAATGAAAAATCTAACGTATAATGTAAGTGAAAGACATCGTCGTCTCAATTCAAAGTTCTTTTTTTATATCTTCTCTGAATGAATATTCCATACTATTTATAAAAAAGTGTTGGTTTACGTCAATTTGACATCAACCTTGCTGCGTCTTAAGACCAATTAGACAAGGAAGGAGCAAAATACGACTGATAATTGACTTTTACTGAACACGTCTTTACATATGTTAATCGATATTGATAAAAAAAAAAAAATTACAGCAAGAAAATAATTTGACAAATTTTAGAAATAAAATTGAAATAAGGAATGTGCCAAAGAGACGATAATCCGATTAAATAACAGAAAACAGCGCTGTGGATACTATTAGAGTATTACTAAATAATTAAATAAGATGCATAAAAAAACAACCAAAATGTATTTGCCACCTATTTTAGAATAGCCTCTCACAAAAACGTTCAGAAATTTATTAATACAACAACAGTTGTGCTAACTAAAACGAGAAGGACCACTGCAAAAGGATCCCCATGAAACACTGCATAGTGTACTTTAAAATGAGCAAAATATACACTCATTCAAATCACTGAAGGAGTATAAATTGCTCTTTAACGGTATGACCTACTAGTGACACAAATAGCTTTCAAAAGAAATATTATGCTTTCTTTATCTAAAGGATATTTATATGTTCATGAATGAATATCAAGGAAAACGACATTTTTTTAACATTTTAAATCTATGTGAATGGATACATGTAAAACTAACATTGACAAGATCAAAAGATCGTGAGGGATATGTGTTTATTAAACCATTTACATATATTCGCTTGATCAAAAACAGTTATTCGTTAGCAGTATACCCCATTCGTCATTTTATATTCATTGAAATAAGGTTTTAAAAAAAATCAAATGTTATATAAAAAGTCAAACCCTTTAGACTTCAAATTTTGTGTATATCTTTTCGATAATTAAATAGACATTTCATATGAACATGCTTTTAAAACTTTAACCGCACTCATTACTTAGATGTAGAATTAGTCGTACATTAGTCGTAAGAGTAATAGTTCTGCAATTAAAAAGTAGTTTTAAAAATGTTGCAGCTTGCTACCGTGAAATTCAAATTGAAACTGCAATGTAATGTATCGTATTTGTTTGTGCTCCTATGCTCTAAACTATACAATTGCATCTTATAATTTTTCTTTCAATTGCATTTATTTAAATCCATATTATTTACTGTTGGTCTTGTACTTATGAAGTCTTAATTACATTCGAACAGATTGTAAGTGTGTGGTTTTGATATATTATTATGTTATATCTTGTTAACGAAAAGTACTACATAGCGTCCGCCATGTCAGTAACAACTTAATCTTTTTATATTTTTTAATAATACTCGAGATTCAAGCTCTGGGTGCAGACTATCTAGAGAAGTTTTCATTCTCAATTCTAGTCGCTGTAGAAATGGAAGTTTTAGTTAGTGCTTCATCTGTCCATGTTTCCAAAACTTGATATTGACATCAAAATAACCCATAACACGTCGTCAGCAAGTTTGAAGCTTAAGTGCATTTTATAAATTATATCGGTTGTTGAAATTAATCGTCACAAATATGTTTTATTTCAGCAAATGTATATGGTATTACATGTGTCAATTGAAGGTCAATTCCGTTCAAGTACAAATGACAAATTTTATTTATCAGGCAGGTGAAAGACATTTCCATTTAACTATAATATTCTACAATCCTTATTTTTTCTGAATGAATTTTCCATATCACTATTTAATGAAAAGAGGTGTTGGCTTATGTCATTCGGACATTAACCTTTATACACATTTAAACCAATCAGACGAGGTGAGAGAGGTCGATACTTGACTTTTTTCAATTGATATTTGAAAAAAGAATTGAGAATAGTTCACTCAATTTATCATATTTTAACCGATTTCAGTTAGCTCTATACATGAATACTTTAAACAATAAATGTTTATATACGAAGCACATGAAACCAACCTAAAATTATATCCTATTGAAAACGTATAAGACACAGATTAAGAATTAACAACCAGCAGGTAGGTTATGCATGAGATCAAACGTTCAGAAGTCTAATAATAACAAAAAAGATGTGCTGACTTAAAACAAAGGGACCTATATAAAACGACAAATCAAAGAATTCAACTCTATATATAACTAATATAGGACAATGGTGTAGATTAAAAATTACACCACTCCAGACCCTTTTGTTTTCCACATAATTAATATTGCCAATAATTAACAAGTTCCGGGTCTAATCCGATACCGATACCAATAGTATATTCACCTGTTAGCTATTACCTTATCTATACGTTCCGCATTTGACAGGCGCACCACCAAACGGTGTATTTAGGATTTTGCTATATACACGGGTCATAATCAAAGGGCTGACACTACTAAATTCAATCATTGTCAAATTGTTCCCTATTGTAGCTTTATTCAGCAATCAGCAAGACTTTCTAAGATAACTAATATAGGACAATGCTGTTGATTAAAAAATACCCCATTCCTGGATAGCCTGGACCTTTTGTTTTCCAAATAATTAATATTTCCAATAATTGATAAGTTCCAGGTCGACGGGTTCAAACAGAAAGATTTGAAAGCAGAGAAAACTGTATCTTATAATCGACATTACTTTATCAGATGACAATACCAATTACTAAAATAAGGCTTAGGCATAGTTATATACTTTAATTCAGTCACGGATCCGCAATATCACGGGTGTGTACTTGTATTTTAGAAAAATAAGCCATTGAAAATTTCACGGGACTTGATTCTCTCTCGATTTTTTTATATATTGACATGTTTTTCCTTTCAAACAAATCAAAAATAAAATAACAAGGACTTTATAATATTTGCATTACATTTACATGGCTTTTGAAACTATATAAGATTGCGAAATGAAAAAGGGGCATTTCAGTTTTTATGTAACTGCATGGATAAAATAACAGATCCTTAATATCTGAAAAAGGATTAAAAACAAGTATATCAATCATACTTTATTCTCAACAGCATTAACAAACTACATATTAACCAATATGAGACATGTTGTCATTTTAACATTATATGTAACATTGCCATCCAAACGCGAGGTTTGGCTGGCCACAAACACAGGTTCAACCCCCATTTGTTCTTTAAATGTCCTGTACCAAATAAGGAAGATGACAGTAGTTACCTAATAGGTATAGGAAGATGTGGTGTGAGTGCCAATGAGACAACTCTCCATCCAAATAACAATTTAAAAAAAGTAAACCATTATAGGTCAATGTACGGCCTTCAACACGGAGCCTTGGCTTATCTATATAAAATAAAAAAATAATAATAATAAAAATATATTTAGTTCAATTTTATGTATTTCTGTTGCATTGTCCTTTGTTTTTGTGGCACTTCACTGTATCTGTTGTTTTGTTTTTTCCTCTTACATGTCATAAAGTTGATGTGTTTCACTCTGTTTTAGTTTATTACCAGGATTTATTTTCTCTCAAACAATTTTATTTATTTGTCATGTAATGATATGCTATTAAAATAGATATTGAACAAACTGTTATGTCATTTAGCTTAAGTCATTTTGACATTCCAATTATAAATCTATTAGATCTGATATAAAGCTTTTCAACTGATATTCGATATTCCAATTGGAACCAACTGTGCTCAACTTCTTCTCGAATTGTTCGTTTATTTATATGAGGTTCAGCTCAAACTGGAATTATTTCTACAAAACTAAGGATTTTCTAGCCCAGCTATAGATTAATAAAAGAAACATATGGCAATTTAGAATCTGTTTAAGATAGTTCTTTCATTTAAGGTAAAAAAAAACTTATTTGATAATCGAATGTCTTTAATGATTCATGTACAGCAAATGTACAGACAAAGAACAAAAACATGGTACGTCTGCTGACAACTGAGCTAATGAAATCTTATATGACAAAACTGATATGGCATGGACAAGTGGCTGTAAGAATTGCAAAAATACTGACCAAATAAATGTTTTCCCCAGCCGTGCAATTTGTCTACTCAAGACTTATCGGTGGCGCTAAAATATTCCCTTAATGAAAACGATCCTTTTTGACCAATGTGTTATCGGGAATCGTTAAGATTATCTATAATTATATCGTAAAGACGTCAATTTAACGTGAAACCTAAAATGGCAAATAATAATATTTTAATAAACATTCTCTTTGTACTTGTTTTCTACCTTTTTGGGCTGTGCTAAAGATTTTAATTATAGCAAAAACAATATATATATATATATATATATATATATATATATATATATATATATATATATATATATATATATGTCAGAGTTTTACTTCTAGACTAAACCGGCTGTTTCTAGCTTTATCTAACATTTTAATTTTGAACGCATATTGAAACAAACAAATATGGCATACAATGACATACATTGAACATGAAATTTGTGTGTAATTTTCAATTTTAAAAGTTATTTGAGAAAATGCAAATTGCTAAATATGTTCTACATTTTTGTTGATATGAGTGGGAGTTTTTTCTTTATTCGTTAATATGTGATGATATAACATACAGACACCTTAATACATGCGTTTGTTGACTATTGACATATGAGCTGTTGATTTATATCATATGTTCAATATGAAGTAATACAAAACTGGAGCCTCTTTTTGTATTTCATATTTGTCTATGCCATGTGATTTATAGGACGTTATTTGGGTTCACCACGAACTTGACATATTACGGTAAAATGATTTTTAAACATAATTGTAGGAGCATTCTTGACGATTACATCATAGAGACTCAAATGGAAACATAAATTTGAAACCATCAATACACAGGCTATATTGTTTCAAACACAAGTCGATTTATCGATATAGAAAAGAGGGGCGAAAGATACCAAAGGGACAGTCAAACTCATAAATCTAAAACAAACTGGCAACGCCATGGCTAAAAATGAAAAAGACAAACAAAAAACAGCACACATGACGCAACATAGAAAACTTAAGAATAAACAACACGAACCCCCCCAAAAAATAGGGGTGATCTCAGGTGCTCCGGAAGGGTAAGCAGATCCTGCTCCACATGTGGCACCCGTCGTGCTGCTTATGTGATAACAAATCCGGTAAATAGTCTAATTCGGTAGGTCGCATTCATGAAAGGGAAGGGGATTGTAATTACGACGTAAGGAACATAACCGATATCATTTGTGAAACGGTTATTCCATAACGGTCAACCAACTCGTGATGGCGTCCGTAAAATTTACGAAGGGATGATTTCAACTTCACCATTTGGAATTCTTGGTTTAATAGCTTCCTTGTGAGCAGCAACCCTCTATCAAGAAAATCATGATGGGAAATGCAAGCACGGGAATATCGTATCAATTGGGAGATATGTACCCCGAATGCAGGTGCTGCTGGAATGTTGCTACTTAGAAATGGAAAGTTCACAATTGGAAAGCTGAAGTCATTTCTTTTGTCGTAAAGTTTTGTTTTCAACCGACCCTCATTGTCAATTTCTAGATGTAAGTCAAGATAAGAGGCCGACTGAATTATATCTGTGGTGTCCTTTATCTCTAGCTCGATGGGATAGATGCGTTCCACATAGTCGCCAAATTTTGAGTTATTTAGTGAAAGAACATCATCTATATAGCGGAAAGTAGAGTTAAAGGATATTGCTACCTTCTTATCTTTCTTCCTAAGAAGTTCCTGCATGAAGTCAGCCTCATAATAATAAAGAAACAAGTCGACAAGTAGAGGGGCACAGTTTGTTCCCATTGGAATGCCGACAGTCTGTTGAAAAACACGTCCTCCGAACGTAACAAATATGTTGTCAATCAAGAAATCAAGCATCTTGATAATATCAGTTTCAGACAATTTTTTGTTTGAATCAGAGTGGTCCTTTACAAAGTAGGATGTATCCCTTCCTAAGACAAGATACTTGTATCTACGTTGGCCATTCTTTTTTTATAAAGCAAAGCAATACCAACTCTTTCAATTTGTCTCTTAGTTCGGAATGTGGAATACTTGTGTATAGAGTAGAAAAGTCAAAAGTTTTAATACTGTTACAAGATGAAAAAGAGTTAGATTGTATGTACTTTAAACGATCTCTGGAATTTTTAAGTATCCACATCTGATTCACGCCCTATCTAGAATAGGCAGTAACAATAACTTTGAAGCCCGTCTTTGATTGCTGATAAAATGGATGTTAATAATTTAACATCCATTTTAGAAACTGATCAACATGAAAAAGTCATATTAACTCTGTCAAAATGTTTACATATCGAAATTGTTCAGCAAACTGCATTAATTACATTATTGACGTTAAAACTAACTAATGGATGTAGGTATGTTTTTATTTTTTACCCTTTACACATCATATGTCTTTGGAATCTAACAACTGATGATGGCTGCACAGCAGAAAATGATCTTCATGCATATTCACTTTGTATAATTCAACTGGCAATAACTTGTTCAGTCTATGCTAATACTGTTGTTTGACAAGTTTTAGAATAAAACCACGGTCCTTGACAAGTTTTTGTTCTTATGTTGTGCCATCCCACTACTGTCCCATTAACTAGTTCAACCTCGTACAAAATGTAACATCATATTGTTTATGCCTGTCATGAGTCAGGAGCCTGTTCGCCCGTCTTTTGTTGCTTTATTTCCAATTCTTTTTCGTTCATTACTTCGTACATAAATCAGGCCGTTTTTTTTTTCTCGTTTGAATTTTCAACTTTGTCTTTTATAAGCCTTGTGTTGCTGACTTCACGGTATCAGTTTTACTCATTGTTGTTGAAAGTTGTACGATGGCCTATCTGTAGTCCTGAAGTATTTTTATTGCATTTGGTCTCTTTCTATCAGTAGTCCTGAACTATTTCTTTGGAGAGTTGTTTTAATTGCATTAGTATGATTTATATAAATAAAAATTCCAGTTGAAAATATGCTCTTTTTATATTGTAAAAGGTGAGCGAATATCGATATATTTCAATTCTTTAGACATGTTACAGATAATGTAATGTACTGCATTACTTGTGAAAATTACAGCCAATGAAAAATGACCTTTTTAAATCTTTGTTATTTTAATGTATATTTATTCTTCTGCTTTATCTATATTATTAATTTATTTGTATGTAAATATAACCCTGCCAGGATATAGATGTCAAGGCGTTACACATATTCTGTTATTCCATTTTTTTTTATTAATAAGGAAGCAGTAAAGAAAAACATAACACAATAGTGACGGTTTTCAGCAACTACTCTTGAGTATAGCTCAATATGCTTGATTATATTCATGTAAGGTTTCCGTACAATATTTAATGTTAACATATGTATTTTTTTAAAACTTCTTGATATGTCTTTGAGGTAAAATGATTGAAGTTGTCTCCCCTCAAATGTAATTTTATTCGTGCAAACTTTATATGTCTACTTGTCTTGCTGTTGAAGATGCTCATTGGTTTGTATTACATATGTTATACAGAATTCAATGTGCTATTAAATCTAAGTAACCGCTTTTCAAATATTGTGTAGATACATGTAGATACATGTATGTGCAATGTATGACTTCAGAGTTTCTTTCTTTTATATTGTGTCCTGTGTAGACTGTCTGTATTTTATTAAAATTTACCTGACTTATAGTTTTGAAACCAGTTTCAACCCACTATTTTTTTCTTTCAAAAATGTCCTGTACCAAGTTAGGAAAATGGCAATTATATTATAGTTCGTGTCTATGTGTGTTACCTCTTAACGTTGTGTTTCTGTTGTGTCGTTTGTTTCCTCTTATATTTGAGTGTGAATTCGCATTTCTATAAGACGTGTCACTTTTCTATCCCAAATTCATGTATTAAGTTTTGATGTTATATTTTTTTTTTATTCTCATCGGATTTTGTCTAATGCTTAGTTCGTTTCTGTGTGTGTTACATTTTAATGTTGTGTTTCTGTTGTGTTGTTGTTCTCCTCTTATATTTAATGCGTTTTCCTCAGGTATAGTTTGTAACTCGGATTTGTTTTTTTTTCTATCGATTTATGAGTTTCGAACAGTTGTATACTACTGTGACCTTTATTTGATTTGCACCTGTGTGTCTCCTTACAAATGTGTTTCTAATATTCTTTAATGCAGATACTCATATGTATAGGTTCATCCTAAAAATACTTGTTTGCCAATTATACTTATCAAATGTATCTATCTGAACTTTCTTCTACTTCAACAAGTTACCAACATGATGCCTCATTTACTACGTTTTTACATACTTATAACTATTCTAATGTTGACAATTTAGTTCATAAGTCATCTATGTTAAAACTTCCACTTTTGTTATTTTAAATTTGAAAATAGTGAAATTGATAATATGTGCTGATTAAATATTTCATTGTTCATGCATTGTATAATTATGTAAGGTTATTTACTTTGAAAATTTGACACGATCGTTTCTATTGTATTTGTCAACACAGTGTTCCATATACTTTTTGGGAACCTCACAATTGATACTAAATTGACTAGATTACTATTTTGATAGTTTGGGAACCCTGAGTACTTGACCGTATTCTTTGGTAAAATATAAAATACATTATAACATATGATTGTGTGCTATATCTGAACAAATTATTATTGTATGCTTACCGTTTTGTGTTTGCTTATCAGTCTGAACGAGTCACGATTCCAACGGGGCTAATGCACTTACTAACTATTTTACCTAGCTGACCACGTCGGAAATCAAGTTATGTTCTGTCCGTACGACAGGTAACCTCATTTTAGTGTCTGTATATTTTTTTTTAGCAGAAGTTTATTTCTATTCAAAACATTGTCGAATTTGATTATGAGGTAAGTGGAAGACATATCCTTTTGGTTTTAAAGATTATATTTTTTTATGAATTTTCTATATTACTAGGTAACAAAAAGAAGTGTTTGTTTACGTCAATTCGACATCAACCTTTATACACATTAAAACCACATTATCATTCAACATTAGAGTAAACAACGGCCGTTAATTGACTATTTATCATCATCTAACATTAATATGAAAAATCATGGTGATTAAGGTTATAACGCAATGTTCACTGCTGGTACATTTTGTCCTATATGTCTGTTTGTTTTGTTCACATAGAGCTGTCAATGTAATGGTATTAATGTGACTTTCATACAAGTGACAGATTTAGCTAGCTATAAAAATCAGGTTTAATCCACCATCTTCTAATTTCTATTTCAAAATTGTAGTATTTTAGCATATGCATTATGGTATTATCTGTGTCAGTTTAAGGTTAGTGTTAAGCATTCATTCCAAATAGTAAAAACGGGAAATCTAATGTATAATGTAAGTGAAAGACATCGTCGTCTAAATTTACAGTTCTTTTTTTTAATTTCTTTTCTGAATGAATATTCCATACTAAAAAAATGTTGGTTTACGTCAAGATCGACATTAACTTTGCTGCGTATAAGACTAATTAGACAAGGTAAGGGGCAAAATACGGCCGATAATTGGTTCAACACCTTTTCACATATGTTTATCGATATTAATAAAAAAAAAAAAAAAAAAAAAAAAACAGAGAGAAAATAATTTGACCTGATTTAACTTATAAAAATTGAAATCATGAACATGATGAATGTGCCAAAGAGACGATAACCCGATTAAATAACAGAAACAGCCCTTTTGATACTGTCAGAATAAACAATTACATAAGATGTAAAAAACAACCAAAATGTATTTGCCGCATATTGCATACTAGCCTTTTACAGGTACGTTTCACATTAGACAAACACGTTCAGCAATTTATTTAATACAACAACAGCAGTTGTGAAAACTAAAACAAAACTAGAAATACCACCAAAACATGATCTCCATGAAACACTACACAGTGTACTTAAGATTGAGCAAATTAGACACTCATTCAAATCACTGAAGGATATCAATTACTCTGAAACGGTATGACCTACTAGTGACACAAATAACTTTCAAAAGAAATATTTCGTTTCTTTATTTAAAGGATATTTATATGTTCATGAATGACGATCAAGGAAAACGACTTTTTTTTTAACATTTTAAATCTATGTGAATGGATACATGTAAAACTAACCTTGATCAGATCAAAAGACCTTAAGGGATAGGTGCTTATTAAACTATATATATTCGCTGGTTTGAAAAGAAGTTTTCCGATAGGATTATACCCCATTTCTTATTTCATTTTCATTAACATAAGTTTAAAAAAAAAAAAAAATTAAAATTCACACGAAAATCTATGATAAACGGGACGATTCCAACTTCCCAATTTATCAATTTCACATTTCTCAGCAGTAACATACCCTCTGTCCCTTTGTATGGTGTTTAGATATCTCAATTGCTACGTTATTCTCATGCATGTTTACACAATTCGGACTTCATATACAGGAGTGTGCTCCTAACGCAGAAACTGCTCCAGCAAAGTTATGAGGAAGACAGATTAAAAAAAATGACACTCCGTAAGTTTTACGGACACTATGACAAATTAGTTGATCCATACGATGTATCTTTGTCCAAACTAACTATGTACATTTTTACCACGTGTTAGATTGTGGTTTGTCATTACGTCGTCTGATCTTTTTATTACCGAACGTGACTTCTTCTCGAATGTGACTGTTTTGCTTAGTGTGAATTCGTATTGCTTTAAGGCGTGGCACGGTACTTTTCCATCCCAAATTAATTTGTTGGGTTCTGATGTTGTGTTTGTTGTTGTCATCGGATTTTGTCAAATGTCTTAACGTTTGTAGTTGTAAATCGTATTTTTTTTTCTGTTGTCTTCGTGTCTTGTGTTGGGGATAACTATTCATCCAGTTCATTTGCTAGATTTAATTTTGGAGCAACGAAATTTACACGATATATTTGGTTTGCAGTTTGATCAGAAGAAACTCCGATAAAGCTAGATAATACAGTTAATTATCTAATAACTACTATAATTAAAAATTGATTAGTATTATAATTTTCACTGTTATAAATATAAGTTAGATAAGTCATATAAATCTCATCTTGAATTTCATCCAAATTCCTACTTAATTTTTGGAACACGTTTTAGAAATTTAGATGTTACGTCACTGTGGGCGTTGCAATGACTATGGCTAACACGGCTGTGATTTTGTTCTATAGCTAGTCATTACTTCAGTTTATTAATGTATATCTATTGTATAGTCATTTTATAAAATTTACTGTTTGCAAGACTTTGTATTATTCTTGATGATAATGATGTTTTTTTCCCAGGCGGATAACCCTGGCCTCACAACGTTTTTGGAATTTTCTGTCCTCGGCGAATTTCAACTTTGTAGTTGTTTATGGCTTTCAACCTTTTTTCATCTGAATATTGTTTTGTGTGGACGTAGGGCGCTTTTGGCGTAAATTTTTTTTTAACCTATTACCTTTTGATCGTTATTATTCGTTTGTTTCTCTGTCTTATATTTTCTCCCATTTATTCATTGTAGCCCTGTCGTGTAATGTTGTCATTTAAATGTTATAATTAAAACTGCTATTAAAGCGGGAGGTTTGGCATGCCACAAAATCAGGTTCACCCACCACAATGCACCATGTTTTCATAAAATGTCCTGTACCAAGTCAGGAAAATGCCCATTGTTACATTAGAGTTCGTTTCTGTGTATTTTACATTTCGGTGTTGTGTCTCTGTTTTGTCGTAGTTCTTTTCTATATGGTACGTTTCCTCAGTTTTAGTTTGTTTTTTCTCTATCGATTTATGAATTTTGAACAGCGGTATACTACTGTTGCCTTTATATATAACAAGTCATGCCCTTTTGACGTCAAATCTTTAGTATGTCTTTTCAATAATCTAATAGAAATTTCATACGATCAAGCTATTTGAACTTTAACGGCACTCTCGTGAGTCTTTTTATATTTATCAATATCACTTAAGATACATGCTCCGGATGCAGATTTCTGGAAATGTTTCCATTCTCGATTCTATTCGCTGTAGAAATAAAAATAAGTCATCATATATCGGCGGAAAGTTGGAGACTTGTGGGCATGCTATAAAATACATGAGTTGCAACTCACAATCCTACCTGTTATTGAGATAAATCATAACTAATCTGTAGTATTTTAGAAAATGAATATGGTATTATCTATGTCAATTGAAGGTCATGGTGAAACACTCAAATGACAGAATTTATTTATGAGGTAGGTGAAAGACATTTACATTTAAATTTAGAGGTCTACAATCCTTATTTTTTCGGAATGAATGTTCATTATTAACATGATTAATCGTTAATAAAAAGAAGTATAAGTTAACGTCATTTAAACACCAACCTCAATACACATTAAAACCAATTAGATAAGGTAAGAGTTAAACACGGCCGATACTTGACCTTTTTCTTCTTCAATTGATTTTAAAAAAAAAAAATTTCAATTTCTCATTTTTTGAGATTACATTAAGCTCTAACATGTCTATACATATAAGAAGATGTAGTATGAGTGCCAATGAGACAACGGTCCATCCAATTTGTGAAAGAAAAAACATTTTAGGTCAAAGCACGGTTTTCAATACTGAGCCTTGGCTGACAATGAACGCACAAATTTGATCAATGATACAATATAAATGTTCCGGACCGTATGAGTATTTGGACCGTACGCGTACGGTCTGGACCGTATGCGTACTTTTTCAAAATACTCATACGGTCGGACCGTACGCGTACGGTCTGATTATTATCATTAAGAAGTTTCTTAAGTTTATAAGTTACAAATGCATGTTAAGTTCATGTACAGATCAACATAACTTAACTCTCAAATTAATATGGAAAAGTTCAATTGTAATTGAAATAAAAGCTTTATTTGTTAACTAATAAAAAAATTCACGCTTATTAAATCTATTAATATCTTGTATTTAGTATGTCGATCAGTAATACATTAATTGAATTATGATCATAGAAATTTACGATATCGGAAGTTAACATGATGTGGGACGACAATTTTAGAATATTAGAAACTTTACAAAAAAATGCAAATGCAAAGGAACATACATGAACTGCAAATATGTAAATGTAAAAAATATATCATTAATTGTGGTAGTAAGTATCACCTTGGACGAGAGTACCAAAATAGTATTCAGATATACAATTAAACAAATATTTAATGTCAATTGTTCAATTGTTCATTTTATCCATCTAAAAGTAATTATAATGATAACAATTTATAAAACTAAAAATAAAGATTGTGATAAGTGGTTATCTCGTACTGGACCATACGCGTATACACATACGGTCCGACCGTACGCATATACTCATACGGTCCGACCGTACGCGTATGGTCGGACCGTACGAGTATACGTATACGGTCCGGACCGTACGCGTACGGTCCAAATACTCATATGGTCTGGAACATAAATACATGTAAAAATCAATATAAAAAATGGGGTGAATAAAAAAAGCAACAACAGCTGAGAAATGTTAAATAAATACAGAATAAAAAACCCGTCACCTTGAACAAATAACCTTGCTGTCAAATAGAAAATTGTACACAGGTAAAATAATACAATTGTGTTGTAATGCAGAGAACGGAAATATTTTTTCACAATAGAAGTAATTTTGATGCTCATACTCATAATACGAAAAATGAATAACTCTTTACAGAATAAACGTTTATACAACATATACAAGATGCATATGAAACCAACATCAATGTATTTCATAATTAGAAACGGATTTAAAAGTTACCGTTCACAGGCAGGTTTAATATAAAATTCAAAGATCAGAAGTCTAGATACAACAAAAAAGCCTGTACTCAGTCTGACTAAAAACAAAATGATCTATACAAAATGATCCTCATCAAGCTCATGCAACACTATATAGTATTTGTATTGATGTTTGCTACTCAGTTAAAAATGACAAAACTTTAAAGAGACTGTTATGCATTGATAGTATACAAATAATGGAACTAAGCAAAGAGAAAAAAAGAAGGGCCCTTTTCCAAGTTTTAGAGATACAAGCCATTGAAAATTGCTTTCATGACTTGAAGGTAAATATAAAAAAGAAGATGTGGTATGATTGCCAATGAGACAACTATCCACAAAAGAGCAAAATGACACAGACATTAACAACTATAGGTCACCGTACGGCCTTAAACAATGAGCAAAGCCCATACCTTTTTCCGTACGAAAAGAAAGACCAACAAGGACTTTATAATATTTGCAAACATGGCTTTTTACAATATATAAGATTGTGATTAAAAAAGTAAGACCATTTCGTTTTATTCTAAATAAATTTTGAACATGGATTTTCGAATATCTGAAAAAAGTCAAAACAAGAGTAGATATCGTACTTAAGGTTCAGCAACATAAACAAACTAACAAACTTATAACGTGGTATCATATGCACATTCCGATGTACCGTTCCTATGCCACAAGTGACACTAATCATTTTCAGGAAATCGTACGCTTTATTTTAAAAGTCTTTTGTCGAGTTTCATGAATGGAGATTTAACACCAGTCTTTGTTTTATAATTATAATTTCTTGGACTAACCTTTGAGATCAAAAGATCGGGAAGGACAGGTGTTTATCATACTATGAATATATATATATATATACACAAGTTCAAAACCAGTTATTCAGTCCCAGTGTCGCCATTCATTATTTTTCTTTCATTTACATAAGATTTAATGAAACATCAATTCACGAGTCACATTACAAGTTTTACCCTTTTGACGTCAATTTTCGAGTACGTTCATAAGATAATTAAGAATACATTATACATAACATTGGTTTTGTAATGTCACTGCACTGACGATGCCTGATTCCTCACGTCCGCCTTATACTTTTCTTAGCAAATGGATACTAAATGCAATTTTATTAATACAGATTTTGGATTACAGATAAGGCAGTTCTAGTATAACACATAGCATGTTAATCTATTGTAATAAAAATTCATAATAGCTAATAAAATTTGTAGATTTAGCTAACTAAATCCTTATATTTGTATAAAGTAACATTCTTTTATAGTGGAAAATTGTTTTTACGTTAAATAAGCTACAATTGAAAAGTGCTTGCTAGTCTCTCTCCGTGGTTTATATTAGATAACTCTGGTTAATTTCCCAATCATTCTATCATGAAGGGGAGATAAATAATTCAGCTTTCATTTACATAGTCTTTTTCAAAAATGATGAACGGTTCTTTATATTGGTATGTAATCATTTTAAACGTTTCAAATTTATGAAATTATATTTGTACCTCGATGTTTTTGATACACCAATAACAAAAACTAAAATCTATTGAATTGATACATTTTATAATTCATTAAAATTAAATCAGAAATCTATAGTTAATGGTAAAATAATGAACCTTTTAAAGGGAGACAATACTCGCATAACTTAGATTGACTTTTTCGAATCGGCACATATTACAAAGGAATGTCACTCTTGCATACAAATGGCACATCAATATAATTAATTAACTTTGTATTCGTGCTCCACCTTCACAGAAGATTCTAAATAACAAATATAAACAAAAGTTGTTAATCTATAGGATAGTGAAGACTAATGAAAGTTACCCACTGTGAAAAATATTTCTTTAACATTTTTTAAAACTTACTTAGAAAAATTCTCTAGCCACTTGACTTTCATAGCTCATAATTAACGTTTTTACACAATATTTTAATAAAGTAGTTAAAGATTATTTGCTTCTCAAAGTGTAAGACGTAATACGAATCGTATGCTTGAATCAACTTACCCAAATACAGATTTAATTAAGTCCTAAACAAATTTTGACATTGTTTGTCTATTTTTATCAATAACGGTTTGTAAACCAATCACAAGTACATGTTAAGATCCGACTAAATACCTATATCACGATATCATCAGGTAAATACGTTATAACACACAAGTTTTCACCAACTTCCTGATCATGAACATCATCTTACCAACTTGCTGTTAAAAAATATCAAAGTAGCTGATCCTTACCTGTTCAAACAGATACAGGTTTAGGATTATATTCTTTGATTAAACCAAGAATCTAACCATAACCCAGGCAATCGAAGTCTTATTTTAACTCAACTTTCTGAGTAACGATGCTTGTATGTCCTTATTGATTAGATTTCGGAATTTTCGTCCGAGTGATCATACTTGGCTGATGCAAAACCTTTATCTAGCAAATACAAACTATTTTTTTTGTTTTATTGTAAACATTTGTATTGATACCAATATGTAGATGCTATAATTATTTCACATATTGTTTATCGGTAAATTTGCATGTTTGACACTGATTTCATCCCCCCTTTTCCCCGGCTCCCACCGAAATACACATGTAAGGTACAGTAGTTATGTTTGCTGTATCAGTAGGAAACTGTTGTCCCGTGAAAAATAAATGCAAAAAAGATTACTATTAGATACATTCATCATGGATACCAGGATTGAAAGTCTATTTTTTATATTTCATAGTTGACCAGACGCGTTTTCATTTCACCCTCATTTAATATTGATAATGTCGATTATAAGTGTACAATGAATTTGAAATTCCATGTGCAATGGTTCGGTTTTATGTACAACGTCATTCTATTTTAGAAATTAGAACACGATCGATAAACAGATCGATTGTTTTGAAATCTGAAGATCTGTAACTGCGAAACATTTCAAAATCCATCGTACATTGTGGCATCTTATCACTTATCAATTGAACAGTCGTTATGATGACCATTCAAGCTTAAAACTTTAAAAGTATTGTCTTTAAGTTTTAAAAATAAATATTATTATTACGAATTTCAAAAACATACCTTTAAAAAAGTTAATATGCAAATTCTGCGCCGTATTAAAGTCACAAGGTCAAAACAAGAAATCACGGTCGGGCATTTGAGAAATAAGGCGTGAGTGGCATGATGATACAAGAATCCACCAGAGTTTGAATAAATATAGTGGATATACACACCTCTATGTCAGTGTACGGTCTTCAACATCGACGAAAAACCCTATCGTATAGTTGCTGATATAAATAGTTGGATTATGAAAAATGGGAGACAATTTAAAAGAGAAAACAAACAATTTATTCATACCTTAACAATGTACGAAAAACAAATTTGAACCAACGATATACTCATCTCATCTTTTTGGAAAGGCTCCTAAAAATGTGACGATATGACACATTGTTGTAGCTATCAACCATTTCCCTAACTTTGGCTAATGGTGGAACAGAAAAGCATAGGCAAACTGTAAGCAAATGCTTTAACTCTATAGATCAACAGTAGCACAAAGACAACTAACACAAATACATTAACACAAAAGAGGGACGAAAGATACCAGAGGGACAATCAAACTAATAGATCGAAAACCAACTGTCTGACATCGGACTCAGACTTCCTTTAAACTGAGTTTAACTAAGCGTATTGCTGTGGGTTTGTTTTTCTATATTAGCTAGAGGTATAGGGGGTTGAGGTCTCACAAAACATGCTTAACCCCGTCGCATATTTGCACCTGTCCCAAGTCAGGAGCCCCTGGCTTTTTAATTTTAGTTCCTTTATCTATGTTGGAATTCCATAAGCACATGTTTGTGTAGGGACCAGCTGAAACAAGCTTCCGGGTGCTGATTTTCTCGCTGTGTTGAAGTCGTTTGCCTTCGGTTGTGTTCTGCTCTAAGGACTGGTTGTTTTCTCTTTGACACCTTCCCCTTTTTCATTTTCAGTTTTATTCATACATTTTTTTCTAATATTTTCATATTTCCAAACCTAATGCAAAACATTGTTCTCCTCACTTTTGAAATATAACTCTGAGGCAATTCGTATAGGAAATTACCTTATCAATTGACAAAATCAGAAGCTCAAACACATCACACGAATAGGAAATAAATGATTGGTCGAAATATAATTACGGCGTTCCATTTTCTTAGTTTCTTCTGAGTTTTCTATTGTGACCTCATGAAAAAAATGTTTCATTTTAACTTTACAAACTCGGTAGAAGAGAGTTAACTCAAATGTTTATATTTGTTGGCAAAATAATTATTATCATAGAATAATCTAAATTTCTACTGTTAGCTGTTTGCATTGGTAAAGGGTATAGTAGGATTTTTTGTTAACTTGAGGGACAAAAAAAATGTGTTAGTTATCATTAAGTTAATTATTTAGCCTTCATTTTTACCTAGATTACATTATGTACGAGTTTACGTAAAAAAAGACAAAATTCAAAAATAAATAATGTATCTTTCTTTCTAAGAAGAAAAAGAAAACACATTAGAAAATTAAAATGAATATATTTTCATAGTAACTGACTGATTGTATTAATTGTTTACAAATTCACGATGCAGTCAAGCAGTTTTTCGAATTTTACCAGAAGGTACATTTGTACTGAGACCTAATATTTACATGTAGATATTCATTGTCAACATTTCAAATAAT
The DNA here is from genome assembly GCA_037788925.1 of Mytilus galloprovincialis. Taxonomy (NCBI): domain Eukaryota; kingdom Metazoa; phylum Mollusca; class Bivalvia; order Mytilida; family Mytilidae; genus Mytilus; species Mytilus galloprovincialis. The sequence goes on from CM075333.1 coordinate 49,847,034, forward strand.
GCAGGATGAACTTCAGTTATAAATTCAAGGTTCTGTAGTTCTGCTTTATTTGTATTTATCTTCTTGACTTTCATAGATTCAAATTGAGACAACCCCATTTTATATCATATATTCTAATATGACGTGCTTCTTTTGCCTTGTAAACAACATCGTGATAAAATTATCCATATATATATATACTTAGCGCAGACTCAGAGATATACATAATAATGGCTGTTACAATATACTTCCCACGTAAATCCTCATGTATTGGAACCTATTTGTAAACCATTTGCCGATTTTATTGTTTTAAAAAATTGCAGTTAAAAAAAGACAAAATAACTTTTATTATCATTCGGATGCATAATAAAAAAGGTGTCATGCATAAGAGCTCGGAGAAATCAACAAAATAAAAATGAGGCATTTAATTCATTTCAAAACATGACGTCATACAAATGAAACCGCTACGGTTGAACGTTTTATGATACGTGAACCATCGAAATTCGTATAATATTGTATTAAAATTGATTGATTAGGTAGGTTTTGCTTTATTTTCTATTATATTGAATTCTTCGCGTATTTACTGATTTCAGCAAGTCAACATGTCGGCTCCTTAGTTACGAAATGTCAACTTTGGATTTGACGGTAACTTACGAGAAAATCATGTTAATTAAAAATGGCAAATGTTGGGTTTGAGAATTTAAAGAATTAAACAGATTTTTTTCTAGCGGTTATTCACGAAACATTCCATGCAAGCTACAGATTTTATGAATGTTTGAGCTTAATCGAACCAGGAGTAAAAAAAGAACAGCCACACACACAGCATATACTTACCATCGGTTCAGTTTTTAAATGACCGTATTTGTTCTATTAGAATCGAAATAATTCATGGAAGCCATAGATTGCTAACGCTCAGGATAAAATTCGAATATCACGGCCCAGTCCATTTGTAAATTTCCGACAATCTATGGCTTCCATGAACATGATGAATTATTTCTTAATTTATGCATACATTTATTTTTGAGAAAGGGACTACAAAATTCCTATAAAATATTTAGAATTTTATGCACTGTATTAGTAGTAAGAGGTTGAGGTAGCTATAAACCATGTTTAATCGACCATTTTCTACATAATAAAATGCCTGTTCAAACCAAATTGTTATTCTTTGGTTCGATATGTTTGAGCATTTTTTTTTTGATTTTTTTTTTGGTGACGGACTTTCTGTTTTGAATTTTTTTGGATTTTTTTAAAAATTTTCTTTTTTGTGCCTGGTTTTATACCAGTTAAAATATATTATCTTCACATTGTACACTCCTTTTTTGATTCAAATGGTATCCGGCTAAACGTGTTAATGAAATGGTACAAGTTGTATTCTACTATCCAATTAAATGATAGAGATATAAAATAACATTTAGAAAACATTTAGTTAATTTTGCTTTGGGTAAATTACAATCGAATTTCTGCAAATTCATAACCTTTTTTTAACATTTTAATTTTAAAAGTTCATAGTTTTTTCATGAGAATTGTGGACAACACATAAAATGTGTATATTAACCATATGCATGCATCGTTATTTGAATTGATTATTACAAGGAAATCAACAACAAAAAATAATATATTATACTTTTACATATTGGTCATGATATCATACATCGACTACCAAGGCGATAACTATGGGAAAGAACATGTTTTGATATATTAATATATATATATATATATATATATATATATATATATATATATATATATATATATATATATATATATATATATATATATATATATATATATATATATATATATATATATATATATATATATATATAGCTACCCATGATATCAATGATACTACAATGATATCAAATCCGCACACTATATATATATATCTCACATATTAACAAATGCTTAAAAGTGTAAACAGAATTTCGACTATACATTGTAGGCTTTCCTAAAATAATGACATCATAACAAAAGCTTTATATTATCCTTGAAAGTTATAAGGTCAATTTCAGATTTTTTGTTTTTATTATAAGGGTGTTTTTTCTCTTTGAAAAAACAATCACTGTCATTTTTATTGAAGTAGACAAAGTATTTCCCCGTTCTCCATTATTGTTAGGAACACGTATGATTTCATTATGTAAAGATCATTTTAACCTGTTACGTTTCCGTGGCACAAATAACCGGTTATTTACCCAAGGCATAAATAATTTTTAGAAAATCGTCGGTTATTGCATATGAAAAACCGAATTGATCATCACAAGTATTTGATAAGATAATCTTCAATGATAAAATCAAAAAATCAAAAATCAAAAATTAGAAAAATATAAATGTATTCCAAGCTTCTTTTAACCGGATCTATAAATAATAAGCACGAAACGATACGTTAACGTTTTTCAATTCATTATATATAGAATAACTGTATCTGTATTATTGCGTAAGTGTTGAAAGTGCATTTTATGGTTTTGAACTTTTGAACGTCAGCAAGGGTAATGACACACAAACATAGCAAATGGCGTCCTTTTGTGGCGAGCAAGCTGTTTAAGCTGTTTTAGCTTCACTATAATTATAGAAGGCTAACCTCGATGGTAGTTTAAAGCAGTTAAAATACGATGAGGTCGTTAACTGCAAGACATCAAGAATCGTACTTTAATTTGATATTTATACAAGTGCAGCTATTAAATTAATTAAGTTAAATCCAAAATTAACAGGACTATTTATAAGTATACATGTAATATATATTAACTCAATATATGTTATATATATTAACTCAGACAAATGCAAATCCTTTACATCTTTAGATCTATTTAAAAAAAATATTATCAAAACAAATTGAAATATCATCAGGGGTAAAATACGTATTAGAAGAATGACAATTAACATCATGATCGCTACAAAGAAGTCAATCTAGAGAGTTGTCATTGTTACCATTGACAATAGTCTGTAATCTGACTTCAATATATACAAGTCCCAACTTAAGATGTCAAAACAGTACTTTATAACTTGCAAATGTCAGAAGCGCATTTCTGGATGACCTTACATCAGAAACGCTCTCATTTGAAATTTGAAAGCCAAGGATGCATAAAAACCAAAAGAAAAGAGCATTAAGACAGTAAATGACCAAGAACTAATAACAAAATCATTAAATGGACAATTTTGCCTGAAAGCGTTGGTTTCTTGATCATTTTTAATTGATGAACGGACAATTTAAACAAAAGTTATCAACAAAGATACTGAGATGAAGAAACCCCCATATTTTTATTCAAGTGATTCTTTACGTTCCAAGAAATTAAGTTCAATTAAAAGTATAGTGCAGAGCAGTTTTATTTGATATCTTAGGCGAAGATATTTTGTCATCACGGCAGTTCTTTCAAAACATGCAAAAGAAATACATTTTCGATTCAAATTTTTTCAAGCAATAATTTTCATTTATCACTTCACAAATATTGGGTTCTCGCGTACGTTTGATAACTATATTCAATCATATGCTATAATTTTTCTACATAGAAAAATAATCAAAATTTTGACTTAGAAACTCACTTATTTATGTAACATTCGAATCATATGGACGATAATGAGTACACAGCAGGATATGTTATAATTGTTGATAAACCTGTATTTTTACGTCCTTTGATGTAATATTATTTTAATAATTTCCGTGTTTATGTCTTCGCACATGTACTGAAGTCTTAACTGACGTCATCGTATAAAAATATTTCACAGATCTTATAAAAGACAAGGACAAGAAACAAAAACAACATGTCATAACGCTATAGATTTTACATAGGCATTTAAACGATGGAAGGCTGACAATTAAGACGCACGTTTCGTCTATATGACACCCTTAACATATATGATGCGCCAGAATAAAAAAAAAATATACCAGACCAAATAAATAAAGAAAAAACAAAATTGTTATCATTATATTTCTAAATATGATTTGTTAATATTGCTCGTTCTTTAACCCACTGTATAAATATTGGCGAATAATTACAGGTTTGTTCCACCATACACTGTTCCCGCGTATCGACAAACCTGAAGATCATAAACGTCATTTTCTGAAAACTAAACACAGTAGCAGAGGTATTGATTTGATCAACTTATCTAGTTTATTTAATGACTCGACCATTCAAAACTGTATACCTTATTATTTTGAGAACACAGAACCCTCCATTATTTCTTTCACGTACAAAAAAAAAAAAAAAACAGCGGAAGTTTCATTTTTAATTATACGTCGGTTACATCAGGCTTGAATGTAGATAATAATACTTCCTTAACTTGAAACTGTGAAACATCGAAGTTAAGATATGTTCCATGTTATTACAGGGGACCTCAATATCGCCATGGACAGAGAGGTTGAAACGTTTTGGAAAAAAGGACCAACATATCGTACTCCATCTAAAATAGATTTGAAAGAGTGTCGTCAAGTCACCAAAGATGCTGTTCCTCGTTTTGTAAAAATTGGTATAAACAGGAAAAATCTGATAAAAAAATCTCTCATTTAAATAAATGTTTTGAATGTTGTAGATAATAGAATATCACATTTTGAAAATCATTTGGAAGTAAATAATAGAGTTCGTAATACGCTGATTTCCAGAATAAGAAATAAGGTTTATGTTTGTCCCGGCCGACAAAGCAGCCAATATTTTGGTGGTATGACATACATACTACACGGACGTTCTTAAGTATGAAATTTAAAATTCATCTACATTCATGTCCCTGCGCTCCACAGAGAGTCATATAGTAAACAAACATATCATAACCACATCAAAGCTTACGGTTTCTTTTGAAAATGTGAAGATCCCTAATATGTATTGGTTACTTAAACTACACACAAACAATTTAAATATCGTTTCATCTCGGCCTCTAGTTAATGTTCTACAACCAATCTTTTCGAGCTTTTAACAAGTTCATTAGCTACCATCAAAGAGCTTATCATAACCTTTACACTAAAATTTACGACAGAAGGGACGATTTTTCGTTAATGTTCCTTTGGCACCACCTTACGGTGTTTTTATTTCACAGCTCGTTCGCTATGCCTGTTTTTGTTGTGACGTTTTTGAATAAAACGAAAGTAATCTATGTACTACTGGTAAATTATTCAGTCATTTCGTTACCATAATTTACTTAAAACCTTTACAAAAATTTTCCATAGATATAAAGATTTTGTTATGAGGTTTAGTTGTACCTGTAAAAAACTTATTTATAACGGTTTAACCATACCCAAAAATTTACAAACGATCCTAGGAATTTGTTTCGATCCGGTAAATAAACTTATTCTAAAAGGTTACCAATTCAACATTTTAATAAGATCGTTGAATATTGTTTTTATTGATATACATATTGATTTTGTTATCTTTAAATTAAAAGCAAACTAAATATTACTTGTATATTATATACATATACACATTCATGTATCTACAATCTGTCGATACCTGTATTTTGGCATTGCAAAAGGTCATGTTTTGCTCTGATTGTTCATGACGTCCTTAAACGAAATCCATTGGATGTTGGATGTGTACGGATTCATAATTTAGTCTTAGATGAATGATTTTTTGTTAGTTGTTAGAGTCTTTGAATTAACTGTCAGTACTCTTAGATATGTACCTAGTGTTTTTTGTTGTTAGGATGTACAAGTACCCGTCCACGTCCACTTGTATTTTTGTCCATCTGATGATTTAAGCCTTTTTCAACTGATTTTTATAGTTCGGTTCTTATGTTGTACTGTTAAACCACAACAACGCAACATTCTGTATGTATGTGCCTGTCCCAAGTCAGAACCCTGTAATTTGCGGTTGTCGTTTGTTAATGTGTTGCATAATTGTTTTTCGTTCAATTTTTGTACATAAATTAGACCGTTAGTTTTCTTGATTAAATTGTCTTACATTGTCATTTCGTGGCCTTTTATAGCTGACTATGCGGTATGGGCTTTGCTCATTGTTGAAGGCTGTACTTTGACCTATAGTTGCTAATTTCTGTGTCATTTGGTTTCTTATGGAGAGTTATCAAATTGGCAATCATGCCCGTACTTTTTTTTATAAATCTATATATATATACATATACAGCAAACATAAACAACGACATTAGTAAAAATAACGTAGCATCTAATTAAGTGTTAACATTCAATTTAAAACAATTCAATAACAAATGTCATACCAGGTTACCAGGGAAACGAAAGTAAAATTTTCGGAATCCGAATAAATTAAAAAAAAAAGTACAAATAGAGAAAAGTATAATTTATCGAAATTTAAAGCACTTTTATGTGTAATTTGCCGAATTGTTTTTAAGAAAAATCTAAGTGATGAATAGAAAGATTTATGTATTTTGCCAAGAACACAAAGTAGAAAATCAAATGTTGACACAAAAATCCATTCTGTGTATAGATTTTAATACAATTGGTTTAATAATAATTAATAGTCATAACTCCTTAAATGCATACATTGTCAATTAAAATTCACAGATCAAATAAATTTTCTAATCTCGATAAAGATTTACAGTTTCTTCTAAATAGTTTGTCTAAAAGTTTTTTGGGTCCTTTACGTGATGAATGTTTTTTTTCTTTGTCCTGTGAAATAATCACTGCTTTTTCAATGGCCTCTGGGTTAAGCTTCAGTTTTATTTGTTTTAATATTCCTACTAAAAGTTCGTCCACTTTGTGATTTAACACAGCTGATGTTTCGATGTATTTGCAGTCGAATTCCTTGGCGAGTAGACGTGCTTCTGAAAACAAAATAGCAGAATATATATATTACTTGTTTACCAATCATCATACATTATATCAAATAAGATTGATAATTTAGCTTTTGCACCTTCTTTTCTTCTTTATCTTTACAGGACATGAATGATTTAAATTATGTTTGAAAATTTCCTGTACCAAGTCAAGAATATTACAGTTGTTTGTATGCATCAATGTGTATGTCGGCGTCTGTTTGTGTTGCATGTTAGTGTTCTTATTGTTTCTTAGCTTTCCTCTTAAAGTTTCGCACGGTTTTAGTTTGTAACTGGATTTGTTTCTCAATCGATTTACGACACCGATATACTACTGTAGCCTCATGTTTTGTGTTGTCGTTTATACATATATTCAAATAATTAAAGCTGGGAACAGATTTCATTACAAACATATCATTTACAAACTAGATTTTAAAAACCAAATATGTGCCTCTGACATTATTATTATTGTACAACAAAAGATAAAAAAAAATGATTATACTTTATAACAGATTAAATCTTACCTTCTGTCGTTATTTGTCGTTTTCTGACTAGATCAATTTTGTTTGCAACTAATATAATAGGTCTATCACTATCAAGTTTATTACGAAGATACTGTAAATATCCCTCCGCAATGGTAAACGAATTGCTATCGTGAACAGATAACACAACAACATATGCATCGACTGGTAGGTCATCTTTCTAAAAAAAAAATAAAAAAAATAAAGATCAGTTTTTTATTGTATGCTTACGCTACAACAAAATGACATTAATCGATTGCTTTATTTCTGCATTTTTCATATCATATATCATATGAAATTGTTCATTTTTTTATTAGGGGATTCAAAGTGATATACATAACATGCAATGTATGCAAGGGCATGTGGAATAAAAAACCAATCTGATAGCGATGTAAAGAAAAAAAGATCTCTTGACGTTTTAAATTTGTGAAATGTAAATAAAAATAATATGAGGATATAATGTTGTTTTCTCCATTCATTGATAAGTACCAATATAATATTAATAATTTACAAACCTGATCGGATGTAAAAGCTATAAACTCCATTGTAGATTCCTCATTATCGACCACAAGAGTAAGTGTGTTTTCATCGAATTCATCTGAAAATGTAAAAAACGATGTGTTTAACTTTGCTCTTTGTATTATTTTTGTTATTATTATTATACAATACAATTATAAGCAATCCGATTTGTCACCAAGCAATTCAAAATCTTAAAAATCGCACCAATTATATGCAACGGTGTCATATTTTTTTCTAATTGCATTATTCAATAAATTAATGTTGAACAGAATACACAGAGATAAAAAGAAAATAGGAAAACTTACGGATAACCAAGTCTGAAGACGATATATACTCTGAGTTCATAAAGCAATTTTCCAATGCTGTTTTACCAACTCCATTTGCACCCATTATAGACACCCTGTAGTATCCAGTGGAACACGATGATGAGCAGCTCCAAGAATTAGAACTATTTGATGCGTCACTAGGAAATCTTGATCTATAGTTAGATGAAACTGATGAGCTACTACTTTTTCTACGACGGTATCGAAGAACATCACTTACAAGTCCATCCGATGTAAGTGTAAATGATCGTACTCGTTTAAATTGTTGCTTTATTTCATTTCCAAAGAAGTCACTAGATGACCTTGTTAGCGCAACCGGAGACAAAGGTAAACTGTTTCTGTGTAAATTCTTTCTTACAAAATCGTTTGTGTGCCGCCTCTTTTTCTTAAAAGAACAATTGCGAGAATATGGTTCTGATCGCGTTACTTTGCTTATTCCTAAGGATAAAAGTTCTGGAAAGGCAAATTTTGTATTTTGTTTATTCTTCATTTCTTTGTTATTTAACATCTCCAACATTTCAAAATCACTCTGTTTTGTCATATCTGTATGCAATCTGAAGTTTCACAAAATTAGTAAACGAGACAATTTTACTTTTGTTAAAGTTTTAGGATTCAATTATTTAGTTTACAATATTTTAAACATCCTCTTGGTTTGTCGCAAAGACGTATACTGCAAACTATTTCTAATACAATGCTTTATTTATACCTCTCCCTAGAGAACGATGATTGAACACGTGAAAGGTCAATTCTTTAAGATGTCAATGCTAACGATCTATTGGATAAATAGTATTTCTTTAACAGGAGAATAATTCCATGTGGCAAATCGTTTGTTGATCCTGATGAAAGCTGTAGGAGGGCAGAATAAGAAGATTTTTAACAGTCAACATTATTTGATTTTTCAAGAAACTACGTTAAAAGGCCTAAATGCTTAAATCATTTGGCATGTTATGATAAAGATAAGGAAAAGTGAATGACATCAATTAGATGACTGTGGTAAACACATCGGTTACAAATTTAAATATTAAGATAATGCCTTTCCTCACATTATGTTCACCTTTAAAAAAATAAAATGTAAGAAAAAGAGTGCATATTTTTGATGCAACATCTATCCCATATTATTGACATATAGTCAGACTTTAAATTTTTGATTTTGGTTGTTTTACTACAATAACTATAATAAATATGTTTGTCATTAAGTACGGTGATGGTAACAGATCTTTGATTGAACTGAGAAAAATGGTTCATAGTATGTTTTGATATTCCTTGAAGTATAAAGAATCGATTCCAATTTCTAATAAAAAGGCGAATATGAGCTTCAAAATAAGTAATACAGTATCGAGGTGTAGATCTTTTTTCATAGCAAAATGGACAATGCCATTTAAGATACAATAACTAACATATATGCTATATACACCATCTTGAACTAATTTCTCAGTGCTCTAATGGGTCCATTTTACCTTCACAAGTAAAGGATGAAACGTTTACAAATAAAATTAGCAAATGAAAATTTAGGTAAATTGTAAAAGTATTTGGAATATCAAAAGAATATAAATTCGAAGTGATAGTTATCAAAGGTACCAGGATTATAACTTAGTACGCCAGATGCGCGTTTCGTCTACATAAGACTCATCAGTGACGCTCATATTAAAATATTTATAAAACCAAACAAGTACAAAGTTGAAGCATTACAGACAAAAACTAGTTATGGTTTGTCCTTTATACCACCTCCCAAAATGAAAACAATATTTAAAGAAAAAAGAGATAAACGTATTTTAGAGTATACACAAGCTGGTAAAAAATGTTTGAAGAAATATGACACCAATAACATATTACCGAACTCCAAAAAAAAAGAAGATCAAAACGGAAAGTCCGTAATAAAATGTCAAAATCAAAAGCTTAATCAGATCAAAGTAATGGATAACAACTGCAATATTCCTGACTTGGTATTGGTATATAAACACTATAATAATGTTACAAAATAGTTCGTTTTTGTATGTGTTTCATTTCGGTGTTGTGTCGTAGTTTTCTTATATTTGATTCGTTTCCCGCAGTTTTAGTTTGTAACCCGGATTTGTTTTTTCTCTATCGATTAATGAATGTTAAACAGCGGTACACTACTGTTGCCTTTACTAATAACAAAAAATATCATAAATATGTCATTAAATAACACAAAAAGGCATATGGACAAAACACATCAGTATAATCTATTACAAGAATAAACAAATCTATCATCGAACAATAACACAATAACGTAGTGTATAAGTACCGATCAACATCAAATGGATATTACCTAACATAAACTATACAATGAAAGAAATAATTCACAAAGACAAATAAAAGAACATAATAACACGTAATTAAGATTGCAAACAAAGTCAGTACCTATAATCTATAGTTTAAGATCATCGTGTATTATTTGCAAAGTTAATACGGAATATTAATATCAAGATCTTGGTATCTTTCGATGAACTTTTCTTTAGAAATAGAGCTGTTTAACTCACATGTATAGATATAACAGATAACAAATAAGGGAACTCAGAGAACAGCATCAGGGCTAGGATAGATAATCAATGAAGCTAGAAAATGGCACATCTGAAGGTTGCGTTATCTGACCTCTAAACAATAGTGCTTACTTGCTCATCACAATGTTCGCCACACTTGACTCCTAAATATACAAAGGAACTTTAATTGAAGAAAACATGCAAGACTAACGAACGCTAAATGCTCCTGATGATGGACAGGCGCAACGGTGCGATTGAGGAAAACATGTTGCTTTTTTGTATATCTCAGACCTTTCACATACATGACATTTAGCTGCTAATGTGCAATAACCAAAAGCACAAAAATAAGCACAGCAATTAAGAAAGTATAGTCATTAACAAATTTCCAATTGTTAGTAGGGCCATGCAGTACATATATAACAACACAAATAATAAATAAATATCAAATATACATATAACAAGTTTATGGACAACCAAGTCCTCAGATTATTCAGGGGATTATTTAAAAAATCACATTCAATAAAGATGGTAGACAGGAGGTTAAATAAGACTGAAAATGAAAATTAGGAATTTGTCAAAAAAACAATAACTTGACCGAAAATTATGTTGTTAAGAAAAATTTTCTCAATAATCGTATCATTTAAAACTGAATTAGATTGACATTTAAACTCGAAGTCTATACACAAATGGCATTTACGAAATGTATTATTTTGTGTAATATAGTAACGAAATTTGTAAGAATGCGCTCCCAACATATGGTACTATTCAGACTTCCAAGGTTTTGTACCGTAAACGATAAAAACTGATAAAATATACGAGTTGGTGATGCAACCCTAGTTATGAAAAAAAACCAAATATCCGACACAAGTGGATCAGATAGTCAAACTCCCGAGTCTACAAGTCTTCATGGTGGAAGTAACAGAGGGAGAAGTTCCTCCCGGATATTTCAATTATCTTCATCATTTGGAACCCAAATGAAACCCAAATAAACCTGTCAAAGATCTGTACATCGACAATCTAACATACAGTCGAGTGGTTCCCCTCCTAGTCAAGTTACATTCAAACTCATAATGAAAGCTTAACTATGGCAAAACTTGTACAGGTTTCTTTCTTGAAACAGAACTTGTTTCAGAATTAAAAACATAATTAAAATCAGCTATTACTAAACCCCATCAAGAAACTATCAATCCACTAAATAACATCAAGAACCAAAACAAAAAACTAAAATAACATCGTTTATAATTGAAAAAGCTCAATTAAAACAATATGTTGACAATACACTTACCGATCTTGATAACAGATATGAGAAATTAAGAAATTTGGGCAATGCAATTTTTATTAGTATGGTTGAAAACCAGGGTCTAATGGAGGAAGTGCACACTCTTAAATCTGATAAAGAAAAGCTTGTACAACACGGTCGCAGAATATCACTTAGATATCATAACGTTCCAGTGACCCAAGAAGACCTCCAAAAACCGACGACCTAATAGTTGTCATTGTCAACCAAAAACTGGACATCTCACTACGTCTCTGTGTCAATGACATCAATAGGTCTCACATTATTGGTAAAATTTAAGATGGAAAAAATATATCATTTGTAGGTTCCGATATTGGAAAATTAAAAAAAATCCATCTATATGTCAAAAAAGAAACTCCGGGGCAATTCGGCTCACATCTTTAAAATATAACCTTTTATCAAGAAAATCTTGTTTGGAATGCAAGCTTTATAATTTCTTTTCAACTGAGAGATGTATGCTCGTTTTTAAAGTCACTACTGGAATGCTGCTAAAATGAAGTTGATAGATCACAATAGATCTGAAGACAACCGACCCTCATTGTCTAAATCTAAATAAAGATATGAGGCTGGCTAAAGTGTATGTGTTGCATTCATTATTTCAACATCGGCAGGATAGATTGGTTCAACATATATATGTAACACACAGAAACGTGTCCTTCCCCCCAAACATGTCCGATTCCCCCAAACATGTCTAGTTGAAAACTGCGCCAAAGCGTGTCATTTGTATAAACGCCCAAACGTGTCCATTTCTCAACTAACCCCCAAACGTGTCCAATCCCCAAAACGTGTCCATATCAAGCGTTATTTGGTTATTGCTATTTCATTAACGTATACTAATTTTACCATTTCATTAAAAATATACATAAGCACGTTAGTACTTTTTCAAAACGGAAGAATTAAACTGGCTTAAAGTGGGGGCGTCATTTCGGCTATTTCGTTTGTAAATTGTAAGCAAACATGTTGAGTTAAACAGTACAGTTAACGGGTCAAAGTGTCCCTTTCTCTGCGCGTTAAAACTTTAATGTTCTCTCTAATTATGCATGAAATACTGACAACTGGACAATTCGCAATCAACAGTTTAAAGTTAATCTATTCAGTAGAACTGAAAAAAACATAAAAACTTGTATGTTTTCTCTAATTTGCATGAAATACTTGCAACTGGACAATTGCAACCAGCAGTCTAGAGTTTATCTTAACAAAAGAACAGTAAAAACATTAAAACATGTATGTTAAAATGTAAAAAAAAAAAACAAAAAAAAAAAAAAAACAGGTAGCCTATGTTCTCTCTAAATAGAACTGCAAAATCCTTAAAACTTGTATGTTCTCTCTAAATATGCATGACATACTTGCAACTGGACAATACGAGATCATCAGTTTAAAGTTTAGTTTAAAGTTAATGTGTACAGTACAACTGTAAAAACATTAAAACTTGCAAAACTATTGTGCGCTCTAAATATGCATAAAGTACTTTGCAACTGGACAATACGTAATCAACATTCTAAAGTTTATTTATACACTACAAAATAAATTTGGATTTAAAACCGGCGTTGATCACATACCAGTAATATTCATAAAAAAAGAATCTATAAAACTTATGCATGAAATATTTGGCACTGAACGTTATGTTTCTTATCGTGTGTCTTTAGTGATGGTGGAAACCTAAAATTTATTAAAAACCAGGATAACAAGTTTATAATTTGATGGGCTTTTGAAATACACACAAACTATTGACAAAAGTAAAAAAAAAAATACTGTTAAAACCCCGCCATGCAATATTCGGATAAATATAAAAGGCATCATCGGAGTTTATAAGTACAAAATAATTATCAAAGTTAACGATTAATTCAACTCCAGAACTATGTACACGTATGTTTGCTCTAAACGAATATGAAATACTTGCAACTGTACAATACACAACTGCAGTCAAAGTTACTTAATAATAACAGATTAATTTTGCAATTATTATAATCATTAAAAACATACATCGAACTAACTTAATCTGATAAATGACATCTTCATCACGTGTGTCTCCCATCATAGAATTGCCGTAAACGTTATCAGCGATTTTATTTAAGAGATACATGTAAAAGCGCTAAAAGACGTGTAACGTTTTGGCGTTAAATATTGGACACGATTTGGCGAATAACAATTATCGGACACGTTTGGGGGTTATGAAATCGGACACGTTTGGGAAATATTGTACATTTCGGACACGTTTAGGGAGAAAAGACACGTTTGGGAGAATCGGACACGTTTAGGGGGAAGGACACGTTTGGGAGTGTTACATATATAATCTTAATCTATTAAACAATTGCTTAGTGAGAGAAAATCATCTATATAGCAAAACATAAAGTTAAAAGAAATTGCAAGCTTGTTTTTATTCTTCCAAAAAAGATATTGTCTGAAATCTGCCTCATTTAAATAAAGGAACAGGTCAGCAGATTGACGAAGATCACACATTTTGCAGAGAAGTTTTATTTAAAAAAAAATCAGTTTAAACGTTGCAATCCGGATTATTTATGTATGAAGAACAAACAGATGTCTAATTAGGAAGTTTAGACTTGCATTTTTGCAACACATGTTTATAATTTTAATTTTTAGTTGCATTTGGTTTGGATATAAGAGGTGGTTGCTGATGTTGCATCTTTAAAGTAGGATGTGGTTTATTAGAGGAGAGTTCCTTCTTTGTGAAAAGAGGGACGAAAGATACCAGAGGGACAGTAAAACTCATAATGTAAAAGGTATTGCTCAAGATAATAAAATCGATACCTTTATTAGAAAAGGAAACGTTAAGAATTGATTTTTGTCTCTTTAGCATCTGTTCAAATGCAAATAGCTGTTAATAGCACTTTTCCAGGTAATCCTTTATAACAGGACAGATCGTCAGTATGGTAATTTTATTTCAATAAAGAAACTCCTGATTCTAGCAATGTTACAAGAACGCACATGTAACCCATCAGTTATCACTTTTCTATTTTATTTATCTGTATAATGGTTGATATAATGTTCCTGTTTCTCATCACGAAATAGGTGTTTCGTCACATTTGTTCATCATCTGGTTCATACTTTGATGCTAACTACTACATATTACGTTCGAATCATACCACTGACGATGCTTGCACAGCATAATATGTTTTTGTGTTTATGTGTCTTAATTTGAACCCGTTTATGACGTTGGAAACATAGGATTGATGATACTTGCACAGTGTATTATGTTTATCTTGGAAATGTACCTGAATTTGAACCCGTGTACATGACGTTCGAAATATACGACTGGTGATGCTCACACAACATAATATATTTATCTCTTCACAAACAAGACTTTGAATCGTCAGAGGTTCATTCAACGCATTGTTATCATTCTCATGTATATCTTTACACCTAGATTAAAGTGTCAAATGACGTCGTTATCATTCGCAAACCTGGACTGAAGTGTCAAATGACGTCTTTATAATTCGAAAGTCATTCACAAACAATTTTACAAGACAAGGACAAGCAATGTCGTAACAGAAAACAACATTCTTTCACATTAAAATTGTAACATTTAGCTGACAGCTTTTGTGCAAATGTGTGGGCTAACATATGTGTTAAGTCATATTCCAATTTGCCCAAATGCCTATATACAAAATGGATTTAATGAAGATAGTCAAAAAATGCATTATATATTGTGCGGTAGGTAATGTAGTCAGTTGAATTTTAATAATACTTATTTTCCTGAAATTTGCAACGTAAATGGTCAGATTTGTTTGTAAATGGAATATGACCATCTGTTTGTTCGAATTGGTATAGTTAACGTAATCCAGCCAAGCACCATAATTTTTTATACTTTATGGAGTAAGAGAACAATTCGGGTCGATGAAATTAAATTGAAAAGTTAGTATATTATGATTTGTTCACAGATACAATATATATCTAAATACTAAAACAGTGTTTTTATATATACATGTAGCATATGGTGTTCTATTCATAATGAGAGAGGAGAAAATCGGGGGAAACTGTATCATTGTATTGCTCTAAGCTAAACGTTAGTACACCAGAACTAACACAATCCTATAATGATACAAATCATGTAGTGTATGACTTTTAATACAATTGATGTAATGCATACATTAATTTAATAAAATATCACAGATCAAATAAATTTCTAACATTCAGATACATATTTACAGTTTTTTTTCACATTTTCGGGTTCTTAACATGATGAATTCTTTTTAAATCTGTCCTTTGAAAGCATCACTGCTTATTCAATGACATATTAATGCAGGTTTAGTTTTATTTGTTTCATAACTCCTAATCATAGTTTGTCTACTTTTTGATTTGAAAGAGCCAATGTTTCTATGGTGTTGCTGTCAAATTCCTTGGCTAGTTGATTTGCTTCTGAAAAAATAACAATTGAATGTTACTTCTTCACCGATAGACATTAATAAGATCCGATTATCTAAATCATTTGACTTTCTGTGCCTATTTTCTTCCCTATAAACGTACAACATATGTATTCTTAACTAGGTTTGTGACTGTAAATAAAGCAAAACTTTTTCTTTATTTTTTGTTTCTTAACTAACTACAGTCAAGAGGAAATTTTTCAACAAACATATCATTTACATCTGAGATATTTAAGATCAAATCAGTGCCTCTAACATTGATATTATATATAAATAAATAAATGAAAAAAATGATGTTGAAAAAAGAAAAAGTAAGAAATGAATCATCCCTTCTTTGAACGGTTTTCATTGTTGTGCACGAATCGCTATCGTGGGCAGAAAACACAACACCATATGCAACAACAAGTAGATCATCATGCTAAATTAAATAAAATAATTTGTAAAGGTTAGTTTTATCATATTATGTTTACCATATGAATAAAAAACAGAAGCATATGGTATTCAAGATGCTGTTTTACTGTGGCTTCATTAATATTCGTCGGATACCAGTTTTCGTGGACATCGGTGGTACAGTGGAACCACGAATTCAAACGTTCAACGAATTACAAATTTTCTAAAATCGTGAATTATGTTCATAATTGAGCTTTCTTTAATAATATTTCGTTTCGTTTCGTTTCGTTTCGTGAATGCAGACCTTGTCCAAACCACGAAATAAGATATCCCCGAGCATTTAAGTTGTCTTCAATCCACATAATTTGATACACACGAAAACAAATGAATCCACAGTGTTAATGATAATACAATTTACATTCAGATTCAATATATCAAATTACAAAAAGTATAACTATTCTGTATAGTGGTTAATAATAATGAATTAATATAATATGAATAAAATATGCACGGAGATGCGATAAAAAAAAACCCCAACAAATGACAAAACAATGTCTTCGTGACATATCTTTCAAATTTATCGTTCATGCAATTCATATCGTTTATTTGATTTCCTGTTAAAAGATGACAAAAATAACTCAGATCTTTCTGCTAGGTAGGTAGATCATAGTGCACACATTGCGTGCGTTTTGGTGTTCAAACAGATAGCACCTACTTAGTGTCATGTTATAAGGACAGGATTGTTAAAATGGCTGAGCTGTTTAAAATGACAAAAAATAGACTTACCTCAAGTTACAATAGAAGAATATCAAAAATCCACGTGCATTCGATTATTTTTAAAGATATATTGATGATTGAGCATATATTAGAAGGTTCTGAATTCTATATAAGTTTATTTTTGACACTCGAATAAAAAAAAGTAAAAAAGACAAGAAGAATGTACGTTCTTACTATGTTAACATTTCATCTTACACACGTGGCACTGTGTATGCTGCTCAAGCAAAAAACAGTTACTTCCATTTCGTTGTACATGCTGTTAGTGTTTCAGTTTTGATTTTGTCATGTAATATACTATTATTACTTTTGGTTTTGAATTTTTCTTGGAGCTCGGTGATTTGTTAACTTAACTTTTTTGTTATCCTGATATTATCTATTAAATGCAAGTGACCCAAACTGCTACATGTATTTCACAAAATACAGCTCAGATAATCTATTTTTTTGTTTGAAAGTCTATAGAATTTCGAAAATTTCATTGTTTTGTAAACACCTGATTAATGATTATGACCAATGAATGATCATTCTAATGCAACATTGTTTGCAACGTTCTTTCTAATTGGATAACGTCACCAATTTGCATGGCATCACTTCACAATTGATTCTATAGAAACATATGTGGATTCGTAGACGACGCATTGCAAAAAATGTGAAAGACACATGGCTCTGGAAATTTGTACCTCTCAACCGGTATTTTTGGCAAATATCCCTTGTAAGCATGATATATCTGTATAAAATTGTGATTGTTTACATCATATCTGATAGATACTTGCACGTTGTCCTTTTTTAGAATTCATAAACTTGAACAGATACATCTGTACAACTTAATATATATCGTTTAGGCGTAAGACGTTCATGTTTTGCAGGAAGTTGTTTTTTGCTGCAAATTATTTTTATTTCTTAGTAACATATTATATAAGAATGATAAGTTTAAGGTCTATCAATTTGGCAATATCACGCTTTATTTTTTTTCAAAATGTTAGTATGCTTTATATGACTGGAAACTATCGATAGTAGACGCTATAGTATTATCAAATAATAATTAGGAATATCAGAAATATGGACACGATGAACCAAAACATATCTAACACAAACAGCAGTTGTTAATGTACAAACCTAATATCAAATATATTAATAGGGACGTCAAGGTGTTCAAAAAAAAAAATCCCTTTATGGTAGTTCGCTTTCATGTGAACGTTTCAATGAAGGTACAGAGACTCATCATTGATACAATCTGACCTACGCTGTACGAATATGTCCATTTGATACTATAAATAAGAAAAACAAGGGAGCAATAGTTACCAAAGGTACCAGGATTATAATTTAGTATGCCAGAAGCGGGTTTCGTCTACATAAGACTCATCAATGACGCTCATCTCAAAATATTCATAAAGCCAAACAAACAGAATATTGAAGAGCATTGAGGATCCAAAATTCCAAAAATGTGTGCCAAATACTGCTAAGGTAATCTATGCCTGGGATAAAAAAATCCTTAGTTTTTCGAAAAATTCAAAGTATTGTAAACAGGAAATTTACGAAAATGACAACATTATTAACATCATAAATATACGTGGTAAATATAATCAATCACACATCTAAGTATGTGGTATTTGATAATTGTATTGGATTTAGTGTTGTTTTTGCAATATTGACAGAATAGTATATCCTGTTAGTGTAGTTGGGCCATTCGGAAAGATAATTACATTTGCTTCAGGGTTAAAGCTAGACAAATTAATTAAAGGGTACATGTAGATAGATTAAGGTTATTAATAAATTTCATAAGGTATCATTTTTACTCCAACACATATGTTGGACCTTAAACTTAACTCTATACATGGTTTTTGTCACAGTTGTTCTAATGCCTAATTTAGGGAGGGTATATATTGAAATGCATGTTAGCAATTGGTAAAGAAATGCGTACAGTGTAACATTTTTAACAAAGAGCACAATTATGACAATGGTCTACAAACGGATTTGTCTTTATTAACTATCATCATAAATAAAACGTTTCTTGAATCCTATTTTTCAGTAGTGTACTCTCGTGATCATACATATTTCGTTAATATAAAGCAAGAAATCTAAAATTAAACGCTTGATTTCAAAATAATGTTTCAAAGATAAGTTTACATGCAGTGTAACGGTCTTTGTTTTTATGTTGGATTTTATCATATTTCATTCAATTCATGTGACGTCAAATTAACGATATAAATTACACGAACGAAAGGGTTTGAAAGAAGTCAATTTATTATTTATACGTTACCGTCAACAAAATCGCAGTTGACTCTAAACTGTATTGATTGAACAATTAGATGGTTATTGTTGATTTACATTTTTGTTTGATGATGCTCCTGTCCTTGTCTCGTGAACTTATTGATGCCTCTTTTATGATTTTTAAATAATACTGACATTAGCTGACACTTGAGTCAAGGTTATAACAATATAACGAAACAATACTTTAGATGTACCTCTGATGTTGCTATATTCTAGCACGTTAACAAAGGTGAACATATCATGCTGTGCATTCAGTACCAGTCATGTGATTTGAACGGCATATCTAGTTGTTCGAACTTGTCTTTACATCTTAGAGTACTGGCCTATTACGTGTTAAAGTAATGCTCTCTGACAAAAGGGTATAAACAAATCAATGTATTCGAAATCGTTTGTATCATTGATGCCATAACAAACTGATACTAGTAACTGAAAAGAGGAATTAAAAAGGGTCTTCTTAGATTTTTCATCCGTTGAGGTATAAACGATAGTGTTATCATATGAGTGAACATCTAGTTAGAGACAATAATGTTTGCTCTAATTACTACTTGTATCTTAAATTCTACAAATTAAAAAAAAAAACGTGAAAGATGTGTATTTTTTTGTGATGATGGACAAATCACTTTGTCATTTGTTCTTTTGTTCGCATCTCACTGCATATGTTATTTATAGCATATTGATTCACAGTCAACCACAACATTTGATAATTTACCCATGTTATTTAATATGGTACCTGCAAAATAACTGAATAGCATGTTCTCCTGTGTTTGTTTCATAGAGTAAGTACATGTATACAATGATAAAACTTATCTTTACAAATTATGTTATTCTATTTAGAATTATGACCTACCAAACATGTCAAAGAATTAGGTAGATGTCCATTATTTCTTTCTTATTTTTCTTTCCTATATTTTTTTTCTTTTCTTATTTTTCCATATTTGGCCAAGGCAAGAAGCACTGATAAGCTTCTCATAATCTCATTCATAAATGATATGTGTATTTAAAATGTCTTCACGACTTTATGCTAACTACAACTAGTATTGTTAATATGTTATAAAGATTGACATTTAAGCCAAAGTGCAAACATGTACATGCGAAGAAACAACAATTGCGTTGTTTGAACCTTTGACGGGATTAAACCCAGGTACACTAAGAAGATAAACAAATCCTGATGTGCAAGTATCATCAGTCGATTTGGTTAAGCGTCATATATAGTTGTAGGCGTCAAAGCGTGAATCGGGTGATGAACAAATGAGTTTAAAAATCTATATAATGATAAAAAAAAACCAAAAAACATTGTACCTGGAATCAATGATTTACTGCATCACCTGACAAGTTTTGAAACAAGAGTATCCTTTGTTCATGCAATTATCATACTGACAACATACTATATCATTACCTAATAATCTAGCTATAGTATTATCAAATAATAATTAGGAAAATCAGAAATAAAGACACGATGAACCAAGACATATCTACGACAAAACAGCAGTTGTTAAAATACAAAACCTAATATCAAATAGTGTTCAAAAAGAAAATCACAAAAATTCAGAACTAATTTTGTTTAGTGAAATAAATGAATGTTTCAAATTAAAGTGTCAATATATTGGATATGACTTGTTCTGTGTCTTTCTCATGTTCATCATGTTGATTGTTCCTTTATGGTAGTTCGCTTTCATATGAACGTTTCAAAGAAGGTACAGAGACTCATCATAGATACAATCTGACCTACGCTGTACGAATATGTCTATTTGATACTATAAATAAGAAAAACAAGGGATTAATAGTTATCAAAGGTACCAGGATTATAATTTAGTACGCCAGAAGCGGGTTTCGTCTACATAAGACTCATCAATGACGCTCATCTCAAAATATTCATAAAGCCAAACAAACAGAATATTGAAGAGCATTGAGGATCCAAAATTTCAAAAATGTGTGCCAAATACGGCTAAGGTAATCTATGCCTGGGATAAGAAAATCCTTAGTTTTTCGAAAAATTCAAAGTATTGTAAACAGGAAATTTATAAAAATGACCACATTATTAACATCATAAATATACGTGGCAAATATAACCAATCAGACATCTAAGTATGTGGTATTTGATAATTGTATTGAGTGTTGTTTTTGCAATATTGGCAGAATAGTATATCCTGTTTGTTGGGCCATTCCGAAAGATAATTACATTTGCTTCAGGGTTAACGCTAGACAAATTAATTAAAGGGTACATGTAGATAGATTAAAGTTACATGTATTAATAAATTTCATAAGGGATCATTTTTACTCCACCACATATGTTGGACCTTAATCTTAACCCTATACATGGTTTTTGTCACAGTTGTTCTAATGTCCAATTTAGTGAGGGTATACATTGAAATGCATGTTTGCAATTGGTAGAGAAATGCGTACAGTGCTATATTTTTATCAAAGAGCACAATTATGACAATGGTCTACAAACGGATTTTTCTTTAATAAACAGTCTTCATAAATAAAACGTTTCTTGAGGCCTATTTGGCAGTAGTGTATTCTCGTGATCATACATATTTCGTTGATATAAAGAAAGAAATCAAAAATTAAACGCTTTATTTCAAAATAATGTTTCAAAGATAAGTTTACATGCAGTGTAACGGTCTTTATTTTTATGTTGGGTTTTATCATATTTCATTCAATTCATGTGACGTCAAATTAACGATATGAATTGCACGAACGAAAGGGTTTGAAAGAAGTCAATTTATTATTCATATGTTACCGTCAACAAAATCGCAGTAGACTCTTAACTGTATTGATTGAACAAGTAGATGGTTATTGATGATTTACATTTTTGTTTGATGATGCTCCTGTCCTTGTCTCGTGAACTTATTAATGCCTCTTTTATGATTTGTAAATAATACTGACATTAGTTGACACTTGAGTCAAGGTTATAAAAATATAACGAAACAATACGTTAGATGTACCTCTGACGTTGCTATATTCTAGCATGTTAACAAAGGTGAACATATCATGCTGTGCATTCAGTACCAGTCATGTGATTTGAACGGCATATCTAGTTGTTCGAACTTGTCTTTACATCTTACAGTACAGGCCTATTACGTGTTAAAGTACTGCTCTCTGACAAAAGGGTATAAACAAATCAATGTATTGGAAGTCGTTTGTATCATTGATGCCATAACAAACTGGTAACTGAAAAGAGGAATTAAAAAGGGTCTTCTTAGATTTTTCATCCGTTGAGGTATAAACGATAGTGTTATCATATGAGTGAAAAACTAGTTAGAGACAATAATGTTTGCTCTAATTACTACTTGTATCTTAAATTCTACAAATTAAAAAGAAAGATGTGTATTTTTTAGTGA
The DNA here is from genome assembly GCA_037788925.1 of Mytilus galloprovincialis. NCBI lineage: Eukaryota > Metazoa > Mollusca > Bivalvia > Mytilida > Mytilidae > Mytilus > Mytilus galloprovincialis. Next base: position 49,870,040 of record CM075333.1, read on the forward strand.
TATTGGATAAATCACTTTGTCATTTGTTCTTTTGTTCGCATCTCCTTGCATATGTTATTTATAGCATATTGATTCACAGTCAACCACAACATTTGATAATTTACCCATGTTATTTAATATGGTATCTGCAAAATAACTGAATAGCATGTTCTCCTGTATTTGTTTCATGGAGTAAGTATACAATGATAAAACTTATCTTTACAAATTATGTTATTCTATTTAGAATTATGACCTACCAAACATGTCAAAGAATTAGGTAGATGTCCATTATTTATTTCTTATTTTTCTTTCCTATCTTTTTTTTTCTTTTCTTATTTTTCCATATTTGGCCAAGGCAAGAAGCACTGATAAGCTTCTCATAATCTCATTCATAAATGATAGGTGTATTTGAAATGTCTTCACGACTTTATGCTTACTACAACTAGTACTGTTAATATGTTATAAAGATTAAAACAAACAACAAAAGATAAAGCCATACTTACAGTCATAAACAGAATTGCAAATATTTATATCCAGCATTTATTGAGAAGAACAGAGGCCACAGTATGTCAAAATATCAATAAAATCTTATCTTATCCAAGTTTATCGATACACAAATAGTATTTTATTGTTATTTTTTCAGATGCACGTCAGCTGGCCATAGAACTTGATAAAAAAATTGTTTATTTTTTTCAGAATATACCCTCCTTTATTTGGATAAACATAGCATGCTTCATATCAAAACCGTTCTGTCAGTATTTAGATTGAAATTGTATCTGTGAACAAAACCATAACATACTCACTATTCGTTTTCATTTCATCAATACTAATTTTCTCTTACACAATAAAGCATATTCATAGAGCTTGACTAGATAACGTTTGTAGACCAATCCAGTTTCTAAACAAACAAATGATCTAGTTCCATTTACGGACAAATGTTATCGGTAGTGAATAAGGTATAAAGGTCAAACATTTACTTTCACTAGATACATAACCTATCGCACAACATATAATGCATATTTAACAAACTACTTTAAATACTATTTGTATATAGAGATTGGCAAACTACGAAATGACTTCACATGTGAGTTTGCACCGAACGTATTTTCAAAAGTTTAACGTAATATTTGTTTGGAAAAATAAATTGTTTGTTTTTGTATTATGATGTTGCATGTTCTTGTTTTGTAAACGTGTTTGTTCAGGATCTGTGAAAAAGAAAGACGTTGTTTTACTTTACAGTCCAGATTTATGAAAGATAGCGACGTCATTTGCGTTAAGCCAAAGTGCAAACATGTACATGCGAAGAAACAACAATTGGGTTGTTTGAACCTTTGATGGGATTAAATCCAGGTACACTAAGAAGATAAACAAATCCTGATGTGCAAGTATCATCAGTCGATTGGGTTAAGCGTCATATATAGTGGTAAGCGTCAAAGCGTGAATCGGGTGATGAACAAATGAGTTTAAAAATCTATATAATGATAAAAAAAAAAAAAAAAACATTGTACCTGGAATCAATGATTTACTGCATCACCTGACAAGTTTTGAAACAAGAGTATCCTTTGTTCATGCAATTATCATACTGACAACATACTATATCATTACATAATAATCTAGTTTTCCGAGTATTACATCTCAAAGACCGGTTTTCATTGGAACAGATGCAAACCAGAAAAAATCCGCCCTTTTTAAACTTACCTTTACAAAAAAAGCTGCCGATGCTATAAACATGGGCAATATTCTTTATCAAGAAGTACTTGTCTTTCACATACCACCTTATTTTAAAAATGTGTCCAAACATCTCTAATGAAGCAAGACAACTCTCCCCACTACCAATTCCAATTACCTCACATGTGCACCAAAGTCCCCTACTTTATCAATCACCCTACTCTTGTTAACCAACTTGTCTTTCTAATTGGACATTTGTTAGACATATGTTTGTTTCCTATGCATATCTTATACGGCTGTCAAGTTTATTTTTGGTGATCTAAAATTTTTCAAGAAGACTTCTCTGCAAAATGAATTATCCTACGACAAAACATTTCATGAACCTGTCCTTTTTTTCGTATCAGTCAGATTTCGTACAATATATTTTTCGGAAGAATAAAATAACTTGCATTGACCTTTAACTTTACGCTTCGCTATATAAATGATATTCTTTAACTGAATAACTCAAAGTTTGAGTGGATGTTGAACGCATCTATCTCGCCAAACTCAAAATAGAGACTGCAACACAAACATTTCAGTCATCCTTATATCTTTATGTTACATCTAGAACTTAAGAATGAGGGTCGGTTAACAACAATCTTATTAAAAACCGATCTCTCATTGCTCCCGTTTTTTGATATGTCGCGTCGGAGATTTAACAAAACTCGCTTTGAGGTCAAATGTGGGTGTCTTTTTCGGCTAATGAAAATGAGTCTTCGACGATCTTGAAAGTTTATCGTAAGGTAACTCATTTCATTTACGAAGAAATCGTCAGTCCAAATAATTCATAATTGTTTTTGAATGGCTTATTAATAGGTCGTCAACTCATTTGCATATCATTATAAATTCATAATTTCTAGTTCACTCACATGTGACCTCAAAGCGGGTTTCGCTAGATCCCCACGCGAAATATCAGAAAACGGGAGCCATGAGAGATCGATTTTCAATTAGATTGGGTTAACAACAAAGCTATATGACAAAAGAAATGCGTAAAGATTATCTATAGCGGCGTATCCTTTGTTTAGGTAGGAGCATTCCAGAAGTGGCTGCATATCGAGAATAAATCTCCCAATTTGAAATGACATGATATAGCTTGCATTCATACTATGACTTGATATAGGGTAGCTGTTTTTTTTAACAATGAAAGTAGTAGACATAGAGTTCAAAGTTCTAGGTTTAAATCATGCCATTTAAAATTTTACGGACCCCAATACCAGTTGGTTGACTATTAAGGCAGATTCAGACTGATCATGGGGTTTGTACTTTAATGAGCAAAGACACGGTTGCATATGTGAACCAGTATCTGAATAACCTTCCGGGAACCTTAGATCATCTCCGATATTTTATGCAAATATTGTGATCCTGCAAACACATAAAATAGTTTTATAGTAGTTGAAGTAGGTGGTATATATATGCAAGATGATAGGAACATTGTACAGATTGATACCTGCAGAAAGGTGGTATGTTAAAATGAATTACTTAATGGTGAAGAATGTAGTTATGACATTGATATCTTTATTAGTAGAGGTAAGTTTTAAAAAGGTTTGATTTCCTTCCTTCATTTGAAATGCAAACCATTCAGAAAATTTTATGACAACAGTATCCAATATATTATGTTTAACACGGCGTGTTGTCAGTATGGGAATACACCCATGATTCAAACGATTGCTGGTATTACCAACTTAACGATGACTTGAATCGGCACTTAACAAATTCAGCCATCTTTGTAACACACTGGTTGAGTATATCAATGCTTCTGTTTCTCATTATCAAAATTTCAACACATCCGTCCATTATCGAGTTGATGGCTCTGATACTAATAACTTGATATTACGTTCGAATAATATGACCGTTGATACATGTACAACATTGTATTGTATCTTATACTACGAACCCGAATACAAACATCGTCATAGGTACAGCCATCGCAGATGTTATTTAACTCATGTTTGTATGTTTGAACAGAAACTGAAATGCCAAATGACGTCAGTGTAATTCACAATATATTCATCAAAGCAAGGACAAGGAACATCATTGAACAAAACAACATTTCTTCACGCTAAAGATGTTACATTTAAAACACAATAAGAAATATATGTGGTGTAAAGCAGCACACATTATCTGCATCCGACGAAAGTTTAATTAAACTATTTGTCTCGTTAAACTGAAACGCTTTAAATTTCTTCCATTAAACAAATGGCTCCTGATAAACGAAATACAAAATTTAGAACAACATATGCCAATGTTGCAGCATTTTGTACCGTGCAATGAAGTGACATCTACAAAAAGTATGAATAGGTAATATAGAATTTTTTGAAGTAACAATGTTGCAATGATATTTTTTGACCCATCAAAACATGTTTAATTTCCACAAAAAATGTTTGGCCAGCCCACGTATCTCCCATCTCTTTTGCAATTTAATCATCAACTCAATCTTCCCACACCATTTTCATTAAAGGAGTTTGCTCAATATGAAAGATAAGCCTATTTCATATTCAGCTGCAATTTTCATGTCAATGTGCGTCAGAAAAATTTATTTAAAATACGTGTTGCAGCTCACACCTTTCAAACATAGCTTTTTTTTTTAAATCGACCTCCTATACCATTCATTGATATTTTTGTGTTTTTTTGTGGTTTTTGTTAAACAAAAATGCTTTAAGCAGCAGCTTTTGTTAGTGAAGTAATATAACATAATATAAAGAATAATAATACATGTAGTTTGAAAATTGAAAAATATGCAAGTGCAGATATTTTTAATAGTTTGTCATTCAGTGTTTAGGCAACAAAACAAAATTGATATTTGAAAAGTAAAAATGATATATACAAATCTCAAATAAAACAAATCAATTCAGTTTTCTTTAAAAACGAGAGTCAACATATCCACAATCTCATGAAATTTCTAAATCAATATTATGATTAAGGTTTAGTTTCTCAACTACATTGAGATATTAGTACATGTCTGTATATCATCAAGGTTATAAAGAAGGATTAAAATGGTAATATTCATTACAAATACATTTTGGGTTTCAATATGATCTAATAAAAAGGGGGAAAAAGAAACCAGAGGGACATTCACACATATAAATCAAACTAAAATAACAATACCATGCCTCAAAAAGACACAGACAAACAGACAAAAAATAGCATTTAAAACACAGCATAGAAAAACAATAAGCAACACGAACCCGATGAAAAATTAGTGATGAACAGAGGTTCTCCAGAAGGGTTAACTGATCCTGCACGTACCATATTAGTCATTCGTCTAGTTGCTCATGTTATTACAAACCTGGTAATACGTCTTATTCGGTAGTTCACATTCGTGAAATAAAAATTCCAATTATTTACTATAAAGGTTAGATTGGTTTAACTTTTTTTCTTAACAAAATCCTCACACTCAATTATTCTTTTCAAATTGTTGAAATAACTTGTTTTACTTTTAGTAGTTTAGCTGTCCAATACCTTCTGTGATTTAATTTGTCAAGTACTACCTTTTCTGATATTTTCCTTTTGATATCTAATATTACAAAGATATGAATTATTGTACTTTCAATAAATTTGCTGAAAACAAGACATTAGATCGTTTTTTCCAATTTGAATGGCTTTACATTAATAATTTTTGGGGCCCTTTATACAATGTTATAGCTTGCTGTTCGGTGTGAGCCAAGGCTCCGTTTCTTAGACTGTACCTTGATCTATAATGGTTTATATCTATAATTTGTGACTTGGATGAAGAGTTGTCTCATTGACACTCAACCACAATTAACTATCTATTGACCCTTATCTTCCATATATTCTCACAATTATCTGTTGTCGAATCAACCTATTGTTTTCCGGTCTGCCAGATTTCCTTTATGTGTGTTTAAGCGTTGTTTTAATTATTTCTTGGTAAAAAAACTGGTATTTTTGTACTTATGCATACTTGTAGTAGGTGCTCAATTAATATTTCCTTTATTCATAACAATAAAAAGGAAACATCTCCCAAATAGGCTCAGTAAATCCTTGTTGAAACTTTCCAGTCAGAGGTTTCAGGGAATTTTAATCTTTGACCAATCGTATTTGAAATGTTTCAATTTATTTTTAAAAAATCTCATATTAAACTGTAACATCAGGGTATACTTTTTTTGTCATTTTCATAATCTAGTATGTATTATATTGGTTACTGTTTCTAACCATATTACGTTTGTGATGATAATGATTTGAACAACAGTTATTCGATCAATCATATTAAGATTTCGTTTCAACTTATTTGATATATTTTTCAAATTTAATTATTTGCGGGCTTTTTTTATTTTATTATTCAGGCTTTTATATATTTCAAAATAATTCATGGATCCGTTCGACCATTCTAGGAGAAAAACAATCATATACATGTACGTGTAGTTGTTAAAACCGCTTACCAATATATAGATCTGAGTTATGCCGCTTTGTTCGGTGAATATAAGACATTTTGGTGCTATCAATATTTTTCAATATCATGGAACTTTAAACAACTGTCATACAAGGGTATATGTGTGTGTGTGTGTGTGTGTGTGTGTGTGTGTGTGTGTATGTGTGTGTGTGTGTGTGTGTGTGTGTGTGTGTGTGTGTGTGTGTGTGTGTGTGTGTGTGTGTGTGTGTGTGTGTGTGTGTGTGTGTGTGTGTGTGTGTGTGTGTGTGTGTGTGTGTGTGTGTGTGTGTGTGTGTGAGGGGGTTGGGGTGGTGGTTTTAAAGTATTAGTATTCATATTTGTTAATTTTATAACTATAACTATCAAAAAAATTAACATCACACAATTTTATTTTTTTCTTGCCAATAAACTCATCATCGATACCAGGATTGAAATTTTTAAATTTACACCAGACGCGCGTTTCGTTTACAAAAGACTAATCAGTGACGATCGAATCCCGACCCACCTAAGAACATCTTCACAACACCTCAAAAACTGCTAGGAAATATAACATTTACCAAAAGGATGTTTCTCTTTCTATATTATAAATTTTCAAAATTTATAACCAACACGTATATATCGTTAATTAAGTTGAATACATTCAGAATGCCTATAAATCGGCGAAAACAAACTTGATTATCTTCACATGGTGCTGTGACAAAATTAATTGTTAAAAACATCTAATTGAACTGGATTCAAAGGGATTAACTAGTGCTTCCCATCAGGAGAACATGAGTTCAAGTTTTACTTCTGGTGGAATTTCCTCAATGTTTAGTAGTTTTTTGTGAAGTTTTTTGTGGACTACATGAACTTTGTGATTTTGCCTTTTTTATGTCACAAGTATTTTCTCAAGAGATGACATGATTTCAATTGTTATTATGGTTACTGATTACTGTTTGTAATAAATATGAGTCCGTGATTTTACTTATTGGAAAGAGGTCAATCAAATGGTTTTCATATGCTTAACAACCCATTCCTTTTCTGCAATCGCTGTACTTATTTTCCGCTATTATTGCTAAGGTATGATGATATTTTTCAATACATAAGATCAAATAAGGTCACTTTATACATGAAACAGACGGACACAATTTCTTGACCCTTTGAGTTGGTTAAATCTAAACACAATAGGTGTTACAGCTCACACCTTAATTCAACACATTTTATTCTTGAATAAATTGCTGAATTTTGGGATAATTAACGCCAGTATCTTTATCAATGAAATTAACATGTACAAAAGGGTAAACATTTGTGAATGTAAGAATATATCTGCACAAGCAACTGTATTTATTTCGACATTAAGCATTCCGACAAAGAAATATTAACACAAAAATGTAAAAAAAATAAATTAATATAGGTATCGCTTTAAAAAAAAAAAAGAAAATACCTCATCGAAATGTCGAAAATGTATCGATAAATACAGGAATCAAGCACGAATTTAAAAAAAAATGGGATGATCATAAATTTTGTCGAAGGCGTCAGTATATTGCTTATATGCAAATTCAATAATATCGTATCAACTGGTAGCTATATACAGTATAACAAAGTGTTGCTAGAATGTTTGAAGAAGAAGAAGCTCCTGTATGGATAAAAGATTACATGAATTATGAAACAAGATCGCATAAACAGTTAGTTTAAACTACATGTATAATGCTGATTGTTTGTTTAATAAAATACGTCTTCAAAACCTACCAATATGTCGTCAATCACAAAATCAGCCATCTTTAAGTATCAATATTACAGATTGTTTTGTTTGAATCGGAATGTACTTTTGGTTACATAGTACGATTCAATTCCTAAGAAAGTTTTTCATGTATTTACATTGGCTATTCTGGTATATATTAGACAGGGCACTAATAATTCCTTCCATGTGACTCTTAGTTTGGGATTGGGAATACTTGTGCAAGATTAAGTGATAGAAAAATCTAATGCTTTAATACTATTGCAATAGGAAAGAGATTAAGATTCTGGTCTCCAAGTTTCATTAACACCGCCCCTATAGCTAGTTTATGTAGTGTATGTTGTTTCACAAATAGTGTTATTAAAATGTTATCAAAATGCCTGTATTTGATTGCTGATAAAATTGATGCAAATATGAAGAAATAAGACTTCGTGTAGCACTTGGAAAAGTCATCATGATACTATGTAACTTTTTTGTACGGACAGTTACATCATTTAAGTATCCAAATACATGAAATATTCGCTTTGTTGAAATTCCAAACAAACATTGATCATATGAATTTTAGAAAATACTCTTCGACATGTGTTGTTGTGTATGTTGAGTTTCCATGTGAAAATTCAAACCTATTCCTTTACCAAGCAGTGATTCGTATCTGGTGTCAAAAAAAGATACCGTTCATGTAATAACGTATAGTGATTTACACTCAGCGGTGCTTCGAAAAAGAAAGTTTTAAGAAATTGATGTAGCGCTTGCATGAATATACCAATTCAGGCTTTTTCAATTGTAATTTGTGTTCTAGCCTTCATCCATCTAGCATAAGGGCAATTAGAAAATTTTCATTTGAATTCGTCAATATTGAGATCCTGATACACGTTTTTGCTATTTAAAATTTTACGTTCGGTGATATATGTATGAAATATGGAAGATACAGACTAGTTTTATAGAAGGAAGGAATGTACGGAGGATCTTGTTTGTAACATATGATATTGCTAAAGACCTGTATTGGTAAAAAATGTTTTATGGTAAATAGTTTATGGAAAGGTCTTTTTCCTTTACTGGTTTGAACAGTGGTTTGCAACAGTAGTTTCCATGCATAAGTTCACAGAAAAAACATTTTTAAAGAAATCGTGAATTCAGCTTAGTTCAAATATAATTTATACCGAGCTGCCTTTGTATTCATGTCAAAAAGTTATTAATAGAGACATTAGGGTTAGTAGGTAATAAATAATGACGATAATCAAGTCAACATCTCCGTCGAGGACCAAAGTAGTGCCAGTAGTCCTGATTTTGTCTACAGGGAGTAGTTGACAAGTCGGGGTTGTTAGTCCTGACGTTTACAGTGGATTAAAATGCTAGAAGCCATGCCTGATCCGCTCAAAAGTTTATTAAGCGATGATTACTTAGTGAAAAATCGTACGTATGAAACACTTTTTTTATATTTACTAGTACCTTATTACCTTTGCTTTTAATAAAGTGTGATTGGATATAAAAAAAGAAGATGTGGTGTGATTGTCAATGAGACATCTCCACAACAGACCAAAATGACACAGAAATTAACAACTATAGGTCGCCGTACATCCTTCAACAATAAGCAAAGCCCATACCGCATAGTCAGCTATAAAAGGCCCCGAAATGACAACGTAAAACAATTCGAACCAGAGAACTAACGGCCTTATTCATATAAAAGAAAGAAAAAAAAATGATTGTTTCAACGCCACTGTTAGTACTTTCGCGCTACTATATTACGTAGCGGTAAGTTTTTTAAGAAATATAACTTTAATTTGGTAAACTGTTATAGCCATTGCTGTCGTGATATCACAAAGGTTACTGGATAAGCACTGTAACATTAAGAAACATATTGTAGCCATGACAATTTAATTTTGATGAAAAAAAGTTTCAATATTTTTAAGTACATCTCAATACTTTCTATTCATTTGAAATGGTAAACACTGCTTCGTACATTTTTTTTACTAATCTAAGTTGGATGTTTTTAATTTATGATACAGAGTATAAGACACTTTATTAGTTGTTCTGTTTTGGTTAGGATTATTCAGTTTTACTCAAATTATGATTTATACCTAAATTTACATATAATGGTAAGATCATATAGCTTGAAATGTATTATATATTTATACATTAAATGACAGTATCACTAGTTTCGTCACGTTTTCGGCTTTGACACTAGTTACTAAATATGACACTCTAATCACAGGACTTATGATACAGGCACTGTATGAGGTGCTTACCATGTGTGTGTTCCTGTTATAACCCCGTCCTAGGTCAAACCAATGCAGTTGTTATTATTTCCGGGTAAAAATAATTGCGAATCTACTCAAGTACAGTATAATATGACGTCGTTACATTTCACAGATCATAAAAGACGCATAAATAACAATGAATAACACAACACAAGAACAACATGTATGAATCCTAAAAAATATTTACAGAAAAACACGTGTTACAAATAGGATTCGGTTTCACGCATTGTTTTGTTCAAACAAAATCTATTTAGATAAAACTATCACATATATATATACTGATATGTCTACGAATAGTAATAAGCAAACGTAAAATAACAAAAATACCGAACTTTGCAGAAATTTTAAAACGAAACGTCTCTAAGCAAAGTCAAGAGCAGTAACACACCAAAGGAATAGATAATAACTACCATATTCCTGACTTCGAACATGCATCTTTCTAAGTAGAAAGTTTGATTGTGTGTGTTTAATTATACAGCTATACCTCTCAATTGTATGACAGTCGCATGCAATTTAAATATATATATAAAAAAAAAAATAGATATGATTCAAGAACACACTGAGTAGCTGGTCCGTCGATTTTTGTTTTATTGCAGAATCGTGTGGTTTCTGCATTTAACTGAGTTCCGACACAGCTCAATTTTTAACTGCTTATTTTCCGGATATACTGCCATGCTGTCAATTTCTCAGAGGACATGATAAAAAGGTAGTTTAGATGGAAATCCAAATGGCTGGCTTAGACATTTCAAAAATTTGATTGCTCTTTCATATTGAAAAGCCTTTAATAAAACGCTATAAAACATGATTGATAAATCTTAGGAAAATTAAGGCGGTGATCAAAGTATAACACCTTTTCCTGATGTTCCATAAAAGCCAAAATGATTTTTGGGTTTTTGGTAAACGGAATATGATAATTCTATTTTTTTTAAAAGGGTTCTTCCATTTAAAAACTTCTAGCACCTTTGCCCTGCTTTTCGTAATTGTACATTGGTGCTGGGTAAATGAATTTGAAAAGCGAGTATAAAATATGAATTGTTCACAGTAATCATAATTCCATAATAACTACGAGAAATGATCTCGATACATTTGTATGTTACAATTGGTGATTTTACTTTAAAAAATCAAGTCGTCGAAGGTAAGTTCTCAGGAAAATCCTTAGATTTTTTTAATATTCTTAATTTATAACAGGAAATTTATAAAAATGACCATATGATTGAAAATCATGTCTTCACCAAAGTGCTGACTACTAGGGTGGTGATATCCTCGGGACGAAACGTCCACTAGCAGTGGCATCGACCCAGTGGTGTAAATAGTTATCAAAGGTTCCAGGATTATAATTTAATACGCCAGACGCGTGTTTCGTCTACATAAGACTTATCAGTGACGCTCAAATCAAAATAGTTATAAAGCCAAACAAGTACAAAGTTGAAGAGCATTGAGGACCCAAATTTCATAAAGTTGTGCCAAATACGGCTAAGGTAAACTATTCTTGGGATAAGAAAATCTTTATTGTTTAGAACAATTTTAACTTTTGTAACAGGAAATTTATAAAAATAACCATATAATTGATATTCTTGTCAACACCGAAGTGCTGACTACTGGGCTGCAAAATCTTTGTTGAGAACATGTTAAAGATATACTTTCACGAGAAAACTCTGCAGCAGCAATAATTTATAGATATGAAATACGATTTACTATGGTTATTTAAATCTGTACCGAGAATATTTTGCTTTGTTTCGTAGCTTTTTTTGTCATGATTTATGACATGTTTTCACTTTTTAGATTTTTTCCATGGTGTTGTCGCTTTTATTTTATTGGTGATTGTCTTTAGCTCATAGACGTATTCATACTTCTGTATAAACATAACGCATCTTTAATCAAGTCCGTCGTCTGCAATTATGAGGTTACTACTTCATATTCCCTACGCTTGTGCATAGTTTGGAAATGTAAGGGTGAAATCAGTTATATTAAATGATGATGCTAGACTAAATGTATCGATATGATGAGCCTTTACAGACTTATGCTACTTTATCAAAATAAATAGATATCAAGATTGATCTGTCGTACCATTGACACCTTTCCTAAATAAATTCGTAAGCCCTCGCAACCAAGAGTTGGCGATTCATTTGAAAAATTGAAAATGTAACTTGCAAAAATCGCTCATGTAGAGCAAGATTGTCTTACCCTCCAGGAGTATCTGATATCTTTTGATGGGGTTCATGTTGTTTAGACGATTAGTTTGCTGTGTTTTGTGTATTGTTAATAAAGTTGTTATTCTAGGCATGTCGTTGTAGGTTTATTGTCGGACAAGTTATGATTTTGAATGTCTTTTAGATTCCTTTCGCCTTTCTGTTGTGCCCTACATCTTGTTCCTTGTTATAGTTATCATGTTTTCTATTTGATGTACGTCGTATCGTCAAGTTATATTCCGTTCTTCCGTGCATATTGTCATTTTTTGGTAACTTGAAATTACTTAACATTGATTTTTTTTTAAATATGCTAGTGCAAAACATGAAAACATGATATAAACAACTTTGTTTCAAATATATTTATTTATATTTTTATAAATAACAATTTAACAATCATCATAAACAAATATCAATAATAACTGATATCTTATTCAAATAATATGGTATAACCACAGACAATAATCATGATAATAACAAATACATCAAACTTGATAACGTAACATAACATTTTAGTATGTGTATCCATTCATTATACTATCGATTACATAAAAATACCTGCATGGTTGCAAGTATAAGACAAAATTATCGAATCGGAAACCATCAAAATAAAAAGCAAATGGCAACATTATTTTCTATTCAAACATTAGGCACTTCAATGTGTGATTTGTCTTATTGCTATAAAAAAAAACTAAATAGTGTATACAAAGATATTTGCATATACCTTACATACTGATGATATATAAAACGTTTATGAATGTATGCTCAAGGTTTTTCTCAAAACGTAAAGTTAACTTATCTATTATAATCAGTATAACCCTATGTTTATACAAGATACTGTATATTATACATTTCGTTTAAAAGCAATTTATAGTCATCCATAAATGCATACATTATGTTAAAAATCACAGATCAAACAAATTTTCACATCGAGATAAAGGTTTCGAGTTTTTTCTTAAGAGTTTATTTAGAAGTTGTCTTGGACCCTTACAAGATGAATGTTTTTTCACTTTGTCCTGTGAAAGCATGACTGCTTTTTCAATGGCCTCTGGGTTAAGCGTCAGTTGTATTTGTTTTAATATTCCAACTAATAGTTCGTCAACTTTGTGATTTAAGACAGCTGATGTTTCGATGTATTTGCAATCGAATTCTTTTGCCAGTTGATGTGCTTCTGAAAAATAAATAAAAATTGATATTACTGATAAATAAGCTAAATTAGTGTAAAACCTCTTGTTAGTCGTAATCAACGCGTGATACTTTGTTTTTTCAGTAAAGCTTTCTTGACAATTGTTAATTCAATACAGCAGCAGTGTACTGTTGTTTAAAAGACATGCCAATCACAAATTATTGGATTGTTATTTTATAAAACAAAATAAATAATGAATCAATAAAGATAAAAGGATAAACAAAACACAATAAGGGAAATCTTACCTTCTTTTGTTATTTGTCGTTTCCTTACTAGATCTATTTTGTTTGCAACTAATATAATAGGTCTATCACTATCAAGTTCATTGCGCAGATAATGTAGAAATCCCTCTGCTATTGTAAACGAATCGCTATCGTGGACAGAGAACACAACAATGTAGGCATCAGCTGGTAGATCATCATTCTAAACAGAATTAAACAATTGTAAAAAAAGAGTCCAATGTACATTTACCCTACATATACAGAATAAGAGACGCATGCGATATTCAAATTATTTGTTTCCTCGCTTTATTAATTTCTTATACAACATTCATTTATATTTAATATTGAATACGAAACACAGGCTAAACTTTGTGATATTTAATTTGAGAGTGGTTTCATATGAAAATAATATCTGGTAAATAATAAACTAGTTCACCTGCCTACATCAAAACTCCTGTATTCCTCTTGGTTTTCAATGTAAACAACATGTACAAGGTGAATATGAGAATAGATGGAGTGTAATATATACATATATATTTTCTTTTCGTCAGTTATTGGTCAATACTCAAATAAAAATAAGGGTCTACATACCTCAACGGATACAAAATCTATGAATTCCATTGTAGATTCCTCATTGTCGACTACAACAGAGAGCGTGTTTTCATCATATTCATCTGAAATTAAAAAAAAAAAAGTATGTTTAAACTGACTGTATGTGTACATTATTGACATTTTAAAATTCTATCTTTAACAATTTTCTGCAATTGAGTTTGTCATCTACCTATTTGAAAGTAATAGTTAAAGTTTGTCACAGAGTATTGAAGTATACTTTTTTTATTTCATTGATTCGTTTAAAAACTATAATAGGAAAAATATATAATCTGAGATCTACAATGAAGAGGAGAACTTACCGATTAAAACTTCCGAAGACGACATGTACTCTGAGCTCATAAAGCGATTTTCCAGTGCAGTTTTACCAACACCATGAGCACCCATAATTTGTATCCTGTAGTATCCAGTTGAGCAAGATGATGAGCAACTCCAAGTAGTAGAACTTTCCATTGATGCGTCACTTGTAAGTCTAGATCTATAGTGAGATGATACTGATGAACCACTGCTTTTTCTACGACGACATTGAAGACTATCATTTAAAAGTCCATCCGATGTGAGTTTAAAAGACCGTACTCGTTTGAATTGTTTTTTTATTTCGTTTGCAATCAAGTCACTAGCCGATTTTGACTTTGTGACGGGAGATAAATGTAAACAGTTCCTGTGTAGATCCTTTTGTACAAAATCGCTTGTATGCCTCCGTTTTTTCTTTAAAGAACTTGTCCGAGAATTCGGTTCTGACTGTGTACCTTTATTAATTCCTAATGATAAAAGTTCCGAAAAAGCATATTTTGGTTTCTGGCAATTCTGCATTTCGTTGTTTTCAAATACGTCCATATCTCTATCCTTTGTCATTATTAAATACAATTAAGAATGTAGTAAAATACAAAAACTTGATGAAATATGTTTGAACAACGTCACAATAAAGTTTCAATAATACAGTTCTATTACCATCCTCTAAGCATGACATACAAACTAATGATACAAACATTTTCCAATATCATGCCTTATTTATACTTTTTCTTGGATATCGTTAATTGACCACGTGGTATGTCACTACTGTAATATTGCAATGTCAATAATCTATTGGTTAACTTGTATTTCTGAGCAAAGGAACTGATTATATTCGACAATCGACTGTCGATTTGGATAAATCCTGTAGGAGGACGATAAAGGAGTATTGTTAACAGTCAATCAACATTGGTTGACGTTTATGAAATCATTTACAAAGTGTAATCCGCTTCAACATTATATTTTAAACATCCAAAAACAAGTCAAATTTAATAAAAAAAATAAATTCGACCTAAAGAAAAGCAATCAATAGAATTTGATATAAAAAATTAACAATTTTGTCCTTTAATTTGTAAAAACATGTCAAACATTTCACGTGTGTGCTTAGTTCGTTACACACGTTTGTATTTAAACAAACGCATATTTTGTTTGGCGTCGACTTTGCCAAATTTTTCAATTGTTGCTGACAAAGCACAAATGAATGCGTTTTCATAGAGACATAAACATGCCATTTTGTATATGTGTATAACAATATTATTTAGAATGGTTTCAATTTACTGACAACAATATTTGTATTTATACCAGCAGAAACAATATTAAAATATTGAATTACAGTGTTGAATTGGTAACCTTTTACAAAACTGTTTGTAAAAGATTGGTAAATTTACCCGGATCTTATTTTTTTCGGGCTCGGTAGATATCATTCTCGAAACATATGGATGTGCTTTTACGTTTTAAATAACATTTTACAGATATAGCCAAAGAGAAAGAATTGTGTAAAGATCTGTAGAAAACAAACACATAACTTAACAATTTACCAGTACTACATAGATTATGCTCATAGAAATTCACATCGTGTGTGCAGACACCGGCATATCGTACGATATGTGATATATTAACACCTTAAGACGGTGCCAAATAATGACCATCAACGTCCAACAAAAAGGAAAATAAAAAATCGGGGAAGAAAAATTGTTCCTTCTGTCGTGAAGATTTCTGTTGAGTTTAAAAGTGCTGAATTCAAATTATTAAAAAAGGAAGTAGTTTTACATTTTATAGTTAAATCTTTGTTTAGCTGTTGTCCCATTAAACATAAACAACGGCATGACAATACAGTTAACATATCGATGTTTCAGGTGTCCACACCAATATAAATGATTTGACTTTGATTTTCTGAGTTTAAACGTCATTTGTAAGCAACGCTGTTGGCCATTTCTTGGCGACCAGTTTTTATTAGTGTAGGGAGCCTAAGTGCCCGGAGTATACCACCGACCTTCGATAGGAAAATCAGCAAGCCTAGTCAATTAAATTTGCACCGGATTGCACCCGCACGAGCGGGGTTCGAACTCACAACCTCAGTAGTAACTACTTAGACAACTTGACCATCGAGGCCCCCAAACATAAAAGAAAGAAAATTGAAGGTATACATTGGCTGGTGAAAAATATATAAGTATTGTATGCATTACAGTTCTTTGTTTGAAATATACGTTATTAGTGCGTGTTTGAAAAATGTGTAATGATTTCAGAGTTGGTGATAACGATTCTAATAAGGGAAAACAAGATAAAGGAAACATGAAATAACATTTCAAAAAGTTGAATACAACATGTACAAGTAGTATTGCAATTGTGTCTAGTGTACTCGTAGAGCCATTGAGTAATGATTAAAGGAACACAGTTTATATATCAAATAGTCCATGTAATCGCTTTTAAATTATTGATTTACATTTTGTACAATGACAGTGCAAAAAGAACTACTTTTTAATATAACGTATTTTGCTCTGCGTTTGACAACTGTTATTATCGAATATTAGTATCGAAAAGTATCCGAATTTCAATGTCATAGGTAAATTTGACGTTCTAGATCTTGACCTGTGCTTTTATCTGGTATGTATACATGATAAAGCCGTTGGACTTTTAGCATTAGGTTGCAAGCCATTTGACCTTAGAAAAGCCAACCGGAAGTAAACTTGTGTTAATCGGAAGAAGCTTTTTTTTAATTAATTCAATATAAAAGTATATAGAACCAGTTATTATTGGAATCAAAGTCAATTTTCCATTCAAATAGTACTGTAAGTAAGATTTTTTAAACAGGTAGTAACAAATTATCTCCATTATTTAAAAAAAAATGTATAGAAACCATATGTTTTGAAATCAGCCTATAGCTACAATAAGCTAGCTTGTGACGCTGGAAATGACATTTTAATCCGAATTCTTTTATGTCATATCGAAATAGATCTTTACAGATGGACCTTCAATTGTTCTCTGAACATTACGTTTTTACTTTTACCTTGTTTTCATCATTTTGTTCTCTATCTCGACGAATCTTATACCCTTTGTATATTAGTCGTCTTGCATGTTATATAAGGGCTGTTTTTACCCATGCATTAATTGTTTTGTTAAAAAGTGATGTATAGATGTTATTTGAAAACAAACAAAAATGTGTCCGAAGAATAATCAATAAATGACGAGAAATACAAGTTAAACACATCAGATGAGTTTTAAATAGATTTCGGAAGAGGAGAAAAACTTATCTTCTTCTCAAGTCTTTAGACATAATTAATCTCAACAAGTTTAAATAAGAATAGCACTTACTTCAGCGTTTCATGAGGCATAAGTATAATATGTGAAACAATGTGTAATTATTCTATAGACTGCATATATTATTCGTGAAGCAAAACGTATTGTTTATTTGCTAGTATTGTAATCTAGGCGTTTAAAAAAATATTTTGGAAAGTATACCCGCAATTCCGGATTGTATTCAAATCGTCAAAATAAAAGAACAAATTGTTTGGTTAATCATTTTAAAATTGTATAAATCTATGAACTAATCGGTTAACAATTTGATTATATTTTTAAAGTAATAGTGTTGAAAGTTTAGACAAAACCATACTTTACAAATGTTGTTTTACTTTCAGATCATTTTTTTTTTTAATTTATGTTTTCTGTTATACTCTACTTTCTTTAGATTCAGAGCTTAAAATGAGTTATAAAATTCGAATGGTCTTAGAAATATAAAACGTAAGCACCTGTCTAATAGAACGTCAATATGTTACTACAGCATTAAAAGAAACCGATTAATAAATGTGTCAAACACATTCGTGTTTTGCAACAATGAGTTTGCAGAATTTCTATCATTTAAAGCTATACAAATCTTAATGCTTACTGTCATCTAGTTTGACAATTGATACTATCAAACCATTGAATGAAGTTGACAAAATACAGAACCTATATCTGCATTTACTGATTCCATCTCTTTAGTCCGAGAAAACAGCTATTTCGTTGTGCTTTTTTAAACAATAAATGAAATCCAACAAAATTGCATCTTTTTTATATTAATCAAGTATGTGTGTATTCCGTACTTTAGGGATACATTATCTCAAAATAAGTAACAGTTTTATCAGTTATAAATCAAAATAAAGATAGTTATATGTTAATGGAGTTTATAATTCCGTTTGGAAGCTTCATAATTACTAATTGTGTAAACTGTCAACTTTACAAAACCATTACTTTACCTTCAAATGCCAATTTTTGTAACATTTGTTATCTCATCTCACTTCTTCCTTTGTGATGCGTTGAAAGAAAAAAACCTGTTAAAGTGTAGGCAACTTTGCAAGTTTGATACTATCCACACAAAAGATTATAATAGAATACACCATATTTCAAAGGATGTCAACTTTGTCCTTGTGGCATGCTTTATGATTTCGTTCTTGGGACACCATAATAAAAGTCATGATCTATTTCTTATACTGTATTTTTTTGTCTGTGTCAGTTTGGTCTTTTGTGGATAGTTGTCTCATTGGCAATCATACCACATCTTCTTTTTTATATGATTTGTAATTAAGAAATAATGTTTTATTTCATCCAATGCTTTTAGTTTTTTATTATTTAGTTTGCAATCACAATTCTTGTAGTGATGTATAATATTAAACGCTTTCCTTGTGTTCCTTTAATATGTATATTTATCATAAATTGAAATGTTTCAGCAGTTTAAATGCCACGCAATTACTGAAGACTTAACAAAATCAGTTAGATGAAAGATGTTTTGTTTTGTTAAATAGTCCAAAACGTTACCGTGACGAACTGATTTTCTGATT
Source organism: Mytilus galloprovincialis (assembly GCA_037788925.1). Lineage (NCBI taxonomy): Eukaryota > Metazoa > Mollusca > Bivalvia > Mytilida > Mytilidae > Mytilus > Mytilus galloprovincialis. The sequence continues at coordinate 49,889,395 of CM075333.1, forward strand.
TGCTTCAATTGATTCATCCTAGAAACAAACCAAGATTAACATCGTGTTAGCCAGTACTGTTACAGAAATTAAAAATCAATAACAGGAGATGTTTGCTCACTTTCATCAAGTCAACGACAAGCAACGGGAAGGTTCATAAAATACAAAACTCATTCGCCATATGGCAGGTTATTTAATATTGCCAAGATGCACATGATCACAATTCATAATAACGTAAATAAAACTTAAAAAATCAAAGATCAGCAATCATCACCTCCCGTTATTCGGTGTAAAACCCAAACTAAAAGGAGTATGTAATACGAAACACTCTAGTGCGTTAATAAATGATTCATTAAATTAATAATTAAACTTTAAGTGACAGAAAATTACGATATCCAACACATGAATTTGTCAAAATAAAGTCAGATTCACGTAACACAATCTTGTTGTGCATGAATGTTTCTACATGTATTTTGTGACAAACTGAAATAAATGTAGAATGCATCACTGCATATATTCACAATTTCACTGTCGGTAGCGGACAAGGATCTTGTTGCCCAATAAAATTTTAATAAAATAAAATCAATTAAAAAACAGTATATGCATTTGAACAAAAACTGGTATTTTTTCAACATGTCAATGTCGCCCATACTTCATTAAAAAGAAAAATCTACTTTATAAACTTTTGAAAATTTGATATCAAGCGATATGTAATTCTTATTTGTAATGAAACCTTTTATAATACTAGCATTAACGAAATCATAGCTGGTCAATAAACAGATCAAGTATGTAGAAACCTATTCATTAATCCGTTAATTATCACACGACTATTAAAAACGCAGTCGAGACATCATTTTATCTTTGCATTGGTAGAAGAAGCTGTGTGTCAATGCTAATTGACCGGCGTACATCCACAATACTTTCGCATTCATCATGAAAATATGAAGATTGGTTACATGACATTTTCAATGATCATACAAAACAAATCAAATTTGAATCATGGAATTACAATGTATCTTTCTAGTATCGATCCATTTGCCCCTATTTTTCTTTTAGTTAAAAGACATTTTTTGTCAAAATAATAATTTGACAAAATACAATTGATGCTTTATATAATGTGTTCAATTAAATTGTCTCTGTAATTAGCATTTTTTTTATAGGAATACTGGAATTTTCCCACTGTTTAAAAACAATGTTATATAAGGGAAAGACGATAATCTATAAAATATAGAACAATTTCTATTGTAACAGTCATTGTTTTTGAAACCTATTAACATAAATTAAAAATTATACTGAAACACTATTTGATTTTAAGCTTAAAAAGCGATATTGACACATTAATTAAAGTGTGAAATATCATTGAAAATAATTTAAAAATGTGTTCATAAAACAAAGCATATTGCTGTAAAACTGTAGAGATTTTCATTAAATATTATAGAGAGGACCTGTAGAATTTTTTAGACTCAACATCTGGTTGATTTTGATATACAATGATGCATCTTATGTAGCAGGATTGCACAAATAAACTCATGTTTTCTGAAAGGGTCAGAAACCCGTTTGTTCATCGTACATGTACATCGAAGATCTGAATTGGTTCTCAATGTATAAGTAAAACGAATCCACATGTTGTATCCAGCATGTTGCTAATGCAGGAATTGTTAAATAACAAAGATATCAAACTCTAATGAATCTCAAATCGGAAAGTCTATTACAAAGTGGAAAAAACAAAAAAAATCAAAAACATTAAACGACTGACACATTCTTGACCACCTTGAACAGTAATTTTTTTTATGAAGAAAATGGTAAATTCAACCAGGTTTTATAACTAGCTAAACCTCTCACTTGTATGACAGTCATATTAAATTCCATTACATTGACAACAATATATGACCAAAATAGTATCAGTCATAATATGTTAAATTTTCAATATAGCAGTCAACATTGTCTGAATCACTTTTTAAACAAACCAACATGTTAACAAAGAAAAACGAAAAGACAAATAGACAGAGCATATACTATGCAAAAATGAGAGGCAATAATACAAAATATTACAATAGCACAATAACACAGTGATGGGATATATAAGTACCGATCCACGTCTAATGAATATTATCAAAACTAGGTTTAACGGTAAAAGTAAAAATTTACTATGACAAATAAAAGATAATTTTATAGCTACATGTAACACGTAATTAAGATGATGTACAACGTCAGTTCATATAATCTTTACTTCGACACCATTGTGTATTATTTGTGAAGTTGGTACGGAAAATTTATTCAAAAGGTCTTGGTATTTTTCGATGAAAAATTTTAAAATACATTGTATTTAATCAATTGATGAAAAAAACAAATTCGATGAAATGAGGAAATTGTTGAAGGTTGCATTTCTGTAAATACTGACAATACAATTTTCCATAGGAACTCCTTTTACGGCTAAAACTGTGCCAAGTTTAACAAAAATATCTCAAGAAAACTTACAGTAATGTGTTCTATCCTGAATATGTACTAAAGTTTCCAAATTGCTCATGTTGCTAGAAACAGCAGAATGATTTAGGAAATTTGAGGCCCCAGGGGCAAACAACATTGAAAATTGCCTACCCCCTGGGTCATAAAACAAATAATTTAACTTGTAAATGCTATAATTTTATGATTTTAAAGTTCTTGATATAGAAAACAATAACTATGCTTGGAGTTTATGCAAAAATCAGATGTTAGCTGAGCAGTCATCTCTACAACATTTTAAATGAATTTATATCTCAGACTGGTATCTGCATACATACAACTATTGCAAATATGGCTTTGTTTGAACACTTCTAGTATATATATTAGCTGAATTGTGTCAGATATATGGTTACAGATGATACTGTTGTGACAAGAGTTCTAAATTGACAATTTGAGGCAGAAAATGTGTTCTTTAATTGACAAATAGGCATACAGTAAGATGTGGACTGGAGACAGAGGCTTGATTGGATACTTTATATAATCTTGAATGTTGTAATGATTGACTGCTAAACATTTATAGTATTCTGATATGCTTTCGATATGTTATCAAACAGTTTTAAACAGGTTTTAGGCATTTTTTTTATCAGAATAAAATGCAAATAAGGTAAGCTGGAAATAATTAAAGTCTTGTTTTCAAATTGATGCGCCACAATTGTTTTCAAAGGTCAAAATATAGGGGTGTGCGGTATATTTTCAACGTGTATATGCCCTGAACTTCTCAAAGTTTAAACTAACACAAATTTTCTTAACTACCCCTATTACCAATGTCATTTCAACTGATCGGGCGGAGCTTACGTTTAATTTGCATAAGCACAGTCTATTTGAATATGTGTGTGATAAGGATGATTGCCGTTATAATTATTAATGATTTCAAATCACCTATCAGTGTCATCAAAAGAATTTACTGGACACTTCACTGATGAGTTTATCCTAAAACTCCTATCTATCGATGGACTTGTTTATTATGATCGAACCGGTTAAACTCCGCCCAGTAAAGTGAAATAAATCTAGTAATACCTTGAATGAAAGGTTTACATAGATTTCAATGTAAACAATATGCACATGTTTATTTACTGGTAACATTCCCAAGTTATGTCTCTGTGAGATGGAACACAGAGAGCATAATTGGGAACCTGTAAACAAACTTAATTTTCTATGAATATTCAAGACCTCCCCAAAAGAGGCTTGTTTTGAGAAACAGCTGTATTTACAAAGTGCAACCTGTAAATATACGTATAGCAAACATCAGATCATTTGTAACACTTTTATCCCAAAAATAGTCACAACAGTCAGACCGGGCTACTTTTTCTCCTTTGTAAATGAGATTGGTGTGTTCTACAACACTCAACAAAATAATTCACAGCTTCCATATCCATATATTACTTTTATTAAATTTGATATAATTCTGAGGCTGACAAGCGGGTTGCAATTGATGATGTAAAAGTTTGACAAAAGAGTTACTACATCAAATTGTTTACATGTACATGTAACAGCATGTAAGTAATTTCAATTATTACAGAAACTCAAGAGAATTATATATCGTTTGATTTTAAGCGATATCCAATACTCTCATTCAATAAAATGTATATATATCAAGGTCAAGTTTGCCGAACCTAGACTCGTAATCCGTTAATTTTCACACTACATTTAAAAAAAATCTGTTAAGACATCATTTGTCTTTGCATTGGTAGAAGCAGCTGTTTGTCAATGATAAAATTTCAGCCTACAGTCATGATAATACTTCCGTTCCCAATAATATGAAGATAGGTTATATGAAATTTGCAGTGATTATACCAAAAATAATTAGAATAAAGAAATGTTTTTTCTCGCGGGAATTATTTAAAACTGTATATGTTAGCGCCATATATGTGCACTCGCTTGGCAAAGCTAGAATATTTCAGAAATCTGATCACCGACATTTCACCTGACACACTTACAGCTTTCGATTAGTTCAAAGATAGTTCAATACTTGGGAAACTGCGAATTAAGCCATATGTCTACAAAATGTCAGGTGAACATATTCAATTAGTGTATTTGCAGTCAATGTTCAAAACTGGAATACGTTAGGTATGACAGCATTTGTTTGCATCTGATTGATTTCGTGGTATGTTGTCACCTTTGTCTGTCTGTCTGTTAACTCAAGACAATTAATATGTTGATAGCAAAATTATGCTCCTTGTTTTACTAATTAACACGGCGAAACAGTTTCAGCTTTCTGTAACATTATTGTGCAAACTACAGATTGTTGTCATTACCTTTCCACGAACTCTAGGTTATCAATAATTGCTCCTTTTGATTTTTTGTTTCGACCGCGATATTGTGTAAATTAATGAAGTCCATATCTGTGTGTAGACGCGACTATATATTTTCCTAATAACGATAATGTTCTAAACAGTACCATAACGTCTCTGACATTTGAACAGCGTTATGCTACTGTTGCCTTTATTTATATACCATTTGGTTGTAACAAAAGAACAGGAAAAGTCATATAGCTTCTGGTTATCAAAGGTGCCAGACTTATAATGTGATACGCCAGACAGGCGTTTCGTATACACCAAACTCATCAGTGATGCTCAGATTAAACTAGTTAGAAAGCCATACAAGTATAAATTGAAGAGATTGCGGACCCAAAATTCCTAAAAGGTAGTGCCAATTACAGCTAAGGTTATATATTCTTGGGATAAGATAATCCAATAATATTTCTCTGTGTATATTTTTTTATGATATTGTGATGCAAGCATTGTGCATGTAGTTCTTTCTGAACTATAAATAAATCACAATTAGAGTCTGAAACAGGTTTTACATAGTTAGTTTACATTGTTAGATATGCTGTTTAGTCATGTTAGTTGCTTTGTTTTGCTTTAAAGTATGACTTTAGTTATGTACATGTCCGTTTAAATCAGATGTATATATTAAGAGATGTTTCACAAACTAATAAACGAATAACAACGCCTTGTTTAGCACGTCAATATCATATTAATTCCGTATGAGACACCTTGCTGTTCTTCCAAAGTTGCTTATAATGAAGAACAAATACATAAAAGTGAAATTACTTTTTCGATGATTGCCAAATTTGTTTACGAAACATGTCATATTTTGATATACATACATGTTAATATATCTAAAAAAAGACGTCGACAAACATTGTACTATGTTGAGTTTCATTATTAATTTCGCTAATAAGGAAAAATAACAACGTAACGCCAAGATATAATGCAAACACTTACCAATGGCAAATCACAAGGCAAGGTTGTACCATTCCTATTCTCTGTAATATCATAATTGAAAAGATAACATGTGGGCTATCATTCTTTTGAAAAAAACAATGCAGGTCATTGAAAAAAAAGAGTTTTGTTTTATGCTGAAAATTGGCATTACAAACTCGTCAGTAATAATTAGGTTATAATTGTGTACGCCATTCCATGTCACGCCTTTTCTCCACAAAAACTTTATAACGCCATGAACAAAAAAGAAAAAGGCAAACAGACAAATAATAGTACACATGACATAACATAGAAAACTTAAGACTAAGCAACACAAACCCCACCAAAACTTGGGTGATCTCAGGTGCTCCAGAAAGGTAAGCAGATCCTGCTCCACTTGTGGCACTCGACGTGTTGCTCATGATACTACAAAGCCGGTAAATATTCTAATTCGATAGGTATATTCGTAAAAGGGTACGGGATTGTAGTTCGGACATAAGGAACATATCGGATATCATATATGAAAAGTTTATTCAATAACGGTGTCCGTAAAATGTACGAAGGGATTATTTTAACTTCACCATTTGGAACTATTTATTTAATAGCTGCCTTGTGATCAGCAACACTCTATCAAGGAAAACATGATAGAAAATACAAGCCCGGGAATATCGTATCAATTGGGAGATATATACTCCGTTTGCAGGCGCTGCCGGAATGTTGCTATATAGAAATGAAAAGTTCACAATTTGGAATCTGAAATCATGTCTTCTGTCGTAAAGTTTTTGTGATCAACTGATCATGTCAATTTCTAGATGTATGTCGAGATCTGAGGTATAATTGATTGTATCTGTTGTATCCTTTATCTCTTGTTCTGTGGGATAGATGCATTCAACATAGTCACCAAATTTTGATTTATTTAGCGAGAGAACATCATCTATATAGCCGAAAATATAGTTAAAGGATATTGCTAACTTCTTATTTTTTTTTCCTAAGCAGTTCCTGTATGAATTCGAAGTCAGTCTCATAACAATAACATATTTAATGGAAATTCAATAAAGATATAGAATAACAGAAACATAGAACTGTGTCGTGTTTAAAAAGGACGGACAAATATATCTTTTTTTATATTATAGGAAATAAACCCTGCATTTTCTAAAAATCATAATATTTTTTTCCTAGCCGTCTGTATATATGTACTTGTGAAACTATTTTTTGTGTAAAATTGCATATATGTAATGAATATATTTAAAGTGTATGTGTGTTTTCATGTAAAATAAGACAAAATACTAAACTCGAAGGGAAATTCACAATATCAAATTGCAAAATAAATACACCAAACACTTCAAACGAATAGATACATGTAACAACGGTCATATTCCTGACTTGGAACAGGCATTTTTCGTATGCAGAAAATAAAGGATAAAACCTTGTACTATAGATAGCTTAACCTCTCACTTGAATGACAGTCGCATGCATGTCAAAATAGAAAGTAAAAAATGCCATAAAGACAAAATATGCTAAAATGATAGACAATAATACGGAAATCACCATTATAGCAGTATAACACATTGACTCGGTTATTCGAATTTGAAATGTTCTTAAAAACTGATTGACAAAATAGAACATAAACAAACATATCCCTGCACATTTTTTAACAAGTGCACTTTAAAAAAGGTGTAACTTAACACTAAACATCTGATAAACACCACCGGTTACTTGTACCTCATACCAATATTAATGAAAGTATTCTTTTTTTTTTCTATAAAATAGGTGTTGGTACAAACGTAGACAGTTTTGACGAGGAAGAACTAAAAAGTTGGACCTTGTATGTTAACGCTCAATAATATATACTTCTAGTTATATCAAATGATTAAATATACCTAAGTAACTTTTTTGGATCTAATAAATGTTTTATCTAATTCTTTTTTAATCATCTCCTTTTGTATTTTCTTAGCTAGTTAGCACGCTAAGAAAAACATCTACTTTTTTTAGTAATTTATCGTCATAACATATTTTTTCATAGAATACCAAAATAAATGAGGCATGAAATTAAGTTATCGTATGACGCTCAGGATAACTAAAAATTAAACCTTTATTTCGTTGACATTAAACATCGATATAATACGACTAATGCATAAATGCTTTCACAGCTTTTTTTAATTTTTAATTTATTTTCAAATTATTTGGTTTTTTAATTTCGTAGCATTTTATCATCTTCAGAAGTACATTTTGGGGATTTATCGTCATATATATCTATATATATTTTACATAACACCAAAATAGATGTGGCATGAAGTTACGATAAAAGAATCAGAATATATATGACGATAAATTACAAAAATAAAGGTACTTCTAAAAGTGTTAAATACCAATGAAAATCAACCAAAAGTCCAGTACTAATAAGAATAGTAATTTATTTTTTTGCACTTACAATTTGATTTCTCAATCACCTGTTCAAAAATGTTGTTTAAAAATATTGACCAGTCATAAATATGTCCGTTTGTTATCAAATGAAATATTATAATGGCTACTACAAACTCTAAAAACTCTTAATTATTAGATCAAGCGATTTCAAGCGATTTTGAATCCTATTCCTTATGAACTTTATAATGCAACAAATGAAATAAAAATCTGGTCGCAAACAGATCAAGTTTCTCAACCTTCACATTGCATTTGATAATTTTACACGATTTCTAAATGACAAAGTTGAAACATTGTTTTGTTTGTGCATTGATAGAAGCAGCTGTTTGTCTATAATACTATTTCGTTTAGTTGAGTACTTTGGTACCAAACATATAAGATACGGCGATGTATGAAATTTTCCTAGATAATACAAGGAAAATTAAATTTGAATCCTTTCTTCAAATTTGTCATTGTTTCTTCTTCATATTGTTCTAAATTTTTCACAAAGCTTACCGTTAAGCCCTTATCATTACTAACGAGTCATAATTTGTCAAAATGTAAATTCATTGCTATACAGTTGGTGCTTTCAACGGTTTTTATTATTATAAATTGGTCTCTGTATTTGGCATGTTTGTTTTATGAATAGACTCGGAACAAGTGGCATACCTGTTTTACTAGATTAAGTTCCAAATCATGTTAAATTATGGTAAGGAGAAGATATTTTTTGTTAAGAGTATACTAGGAATGAGGGGTTTTATCCTATTCATTTTATTGCCATTAAAAAAATCAATGCATTGCTTGTTATTTGGGAAGCTTCTAAGTAATATTGACTCGGAAATACGAAGGTGAAATGATGCTAACAACTTATTGAAAAAAATGAACATAAAACGATCATATCACTGCCAAACTGTAAAGAATTTTAATCAAGTATACCTTTAAAAAAAAACTAACACGTCATATCTAATTGACACCGCAGGTTATGCACACCTCATACCAATATTAATGAGGGCCTTTCTGTTCTGTAAAATGAATGTTGGTACAAAAATTTCTCAAGCTAGAATAAAAGTTTGACCGTGTCTGTTAACTCTCAATTCTGTCTATTAATTCTAATTATATCAAAATTTATAGAAAGTGACTTTTGGGGGATCTAGTAAATGTTCAAACATATGTTTTAATGATCACTTTTTGTATTTCCTACATATTTAGTAGTGCATCTACATTTTTAGGAATTTATCGTCATAACATACTTCAAAGAAGACCAAAATAGACAGAGCGTGAAATTATGATCGTATGACGCTCAGGTTTACACATCTTTTTTAATTTTTCATTTACTTTTTAATTGTTTTTATTTTTTGTATTTTTGTAGCATTTTATGGCCTTAAGGAGTACATCTACTTTTTTGGGAATTTATCGTCATATACATACTTTTGTATATAACAGCAAAATAGATGTTGGGTGAAGTTATTATCGTTAAAACAGTATATTTATGACGATCAATTCAAAAAAAAAATATAAGTGCGTCTAAAGGTGCTGTAAATGGCAATGAATATCAACCAATTGGCCGTTTCAGAATCTAATGCATCCTGGGTAATATTTTCAAAAGCGTACACCAAAGCGTTCTGATTGGTTTAAAACGTTATAAACAATGGAAATTCAACCAATGACATAACGTTATTTTCACTTTGGGGTACGAACAATGAAATTACCCATGATGCTTTAGATTCTGAAACCGCCAATTTCAAGCGATGTTAAGCGATTTTAAATTTCTCTTCCTTATGAAATCTATGATGTAAGTAAGGAATGAATATCTGGTCGCAAAGAGGTCAACTTTGTCAACCTACACATTACATCTGCTAATTTTAAAACGATATTTTTAAAACTAAGTTGAGACATTGTTTTGTCTGTGAATTGGTAGAAGCAGCTGTTTGTCTGTAATACTATTTTGTTAAGGTTAGTACTTTTGTACCCAATATATAAAATACAGAGATTTTTGTATGACAATTTCATTGATGATACAAGGAAAATCAAATTGGAATCTAGGAATGATTTTTTCTACGAATTTGTCATTGCTTTTTGTTCATGTTGTTCTTTATTTTTTGTAATATCAACACAAAGCGTAATGTGTTAGCCTTGACAATTACTGATGAGACATTATTTGTCAAAATATAAATCCATTGCGATACAATTGGTGCTTTCAACCGTTTTTTTTTAATTCGTCTCTGTATTTTGGCATGTTTGCTCGGAAGCAATGATATACCTGTTTTACTAGATTTAGTCTCAAATCATATTAAATTGTAGTAATAGAAGATCTATTTTGTTAAGAGCATATTTCGATTGAGGGATTTTTCCTATTTAATCTATTACGAGTAAAAACAGAAATTAATGCATTGCTTGTTCATTCTATGGGTAGCTTCTAAGTAATATTTACTCGGAAAACAAAGGTGAAATGATGCTAAAAAATCATTGAAAAAACTTAACATAAAACATACATATCACTGCATAGCTGTAAAGATTTTTAAACAAATGCACCTTTAGATATTTTAACACTCCACATCTGATTGACATCACCGGTTAAGTGTTCCTCATACCAATATTAATGAAGGCCTTCTTTATTCTATAAAAATGCGTGTTTGTAGAAACAGTTTTGACGAGATAGAAAAAAGATTGGCCTTGTCTGTTTAGTCTTATTTCTATCTACTATTTAAGGTGGTACCCAACATCTGAACTAAAAATAATTTGGCTCGTTTAATTTTCTTAAAATTTTGACAAAGTATTTACTTTGACCCTTTGACAAAAATATAAAAATTTCAAAAAATTTGAACCAACCGTTTAATCAGAAAAATTACACTGGTTGTATAGCAGTTTGACAAACACTTATTTTGATCATTGAGAAGCTTCATATTACCTTAACCACACAACGTAATTAAAACGTTTCGCTGATTTTACAGAGTTATCTCCCTGTAGTGTTAGGAACCACCTTAAGTTATATCAAATTATTAAATATATTTAAGTGACAGTTGTTTTTTTTTTTAGTTATTAAATGTCATATTTAAAAAAAATGATAATCGTCTCTTCTGGTATTTGCCAACCTGTTTACAGCCATAAGTAGTACATCTACTGTTTTAGTAATTTGTCGTCATAACATATTTTTACATAGAACACATAAATAGATGAGGCGTGAAATTAGGATTGTATGACGTACAGGATAAGTAATAATTAAATATTTACCTTTGTCGACATCAAACATCAGTATAATACAACTGATGCATAAATACTTTCACAGCTTTATTAGTTTTTAATTTATCCTCAAATTATTTGTTTTTGTAATTTCGTAACGTTTTAGGACCTTACAGAGCACATCTACTTTTATACAGCACTAGGCGAAGAGTTATTATCGTTTTGAAGTATATATATATATATGACGATCAATTACAAAACGTAGACTGAGTGAAAAAGGTGAAAAAAGACGTGAAAAACAAAGGATGATGAAAGGAAAAGTAAAGGTAGAAAAATCAGTGAAAATGTTGAATGACAAAAATTATCATTCACCAGACTCATACACCCAGTGTTAAATGTCAACCAAAGGACATAATTGAAATTTAGAAGTCGTATGATCGTCATGTGTTTGAGGGAATGCTGTCTAAACTTTCTAACTATACTTTCCCTGTGTAACACTATTCTGTCACCAAAAAATACAATACTCATACTCCATATATGATTAGGTGGTTGTTTCGTTGACACATTCCAAATTCCCATTCTCAATGGTATCATGCATTATATTTGTCGTCTGACATTTTTGTATTAAAATCATTGAGTTAACATCAATTATACATTTAAACGTGTATGTTTGTGTGTGTGTGTGTGCAAAAGATAATGTTAATAGAAAAAATGAACAAGCTCATTTGACTGTATTTTCAATAAAAGCGTTTAAGTTCATTTTCAATTTTACTATAAATTTAATCAAGAGATGCAACTAAAAAATTGGATAAAAAAATATAACAATGAAAAACCTTGAAAGTAGATATTCAACGAAATTATATACGTCTAGTAGTATTGTGGATTGTGTGACTATTATCAGACGCCAGCCTTGTCAAAAACTCGTTCCTTTCGGACGTTTGTTAAATTACCATAGTATAGATATAAAGGTAATTTGCAACCTTTACCTATATCTAAATTCTATCGTTCGAATAAAACAATAAAAACCTTCATAGAAATCAAAGGGTAAAATCAAATTAAAAAACCAGCCGCGTAACATTACACTAGTTGTTGACCAGACGTGGAGAAATTATGGATTAACGTAAGAGGCAAAAGTTATTTACCGATGCTGAACTATCGTAAAATTCATTTAGATTGTAAATATCCTAGAAAAAAGATATTTCGTGAGGGAATCGCTTCAATTTAAAACGGAGAGTTTGTTTGCGACGAAAGGACAATGATCTCATGATACTATCACCTGACATGGTGAAAACACGTTCTGTCAATGTCACAATACGAAATGGGACATAATCGATAAATGTACAATTCGGAAACTTCCTGTTAACTTAAGATATTACACTGTGAAAGAAATGGTTCTAGTGATTTGAGACACAGATGTAATATTTCGGGAAAAAACATTTTGTAAAATCTTGTTTATCAATTTTGTAACTGTACCACGGAATCATAAACAAAGAACAAAGAACGATTTAATAGTCGAACTTTCTAGCTAACTAGCTGGAAGAAATTGAAGTTACTGGTACAGCTGAAAACCTAAATAAAACAGAAAAGGACTTTTTTATGCATAGATTATACCGGATGACTTGCCATGATATGGATAAATCAATGAAACTTTTTATCGACAATTTGCTGTATTTGATTAATGGATATTTCAGCTAACATAGACAAAGGGATAAAAAATGATATTGCAAAGTTCTATGATTTAACTTAATACATGTGGAGCTAGATCTGATTATCCTTCGGGGGGCATCTGCTGTCATCCCCAGTCTTTGGTGGGATTCCTGTTGCTTAGTCTTTAGTTTGTGTATACTATTATTTATCTGTTAGTCTTTTTCTTTTTTAGCTATGGCGTTGTCAGTTCATCTTCGATCTATGAATATGAATGTCCCTGTGGTATATTTCGTCCCTCTTCTTTAATAATATTGATTGTGTTATGTCACTCAATAGGTTAAGCTATTGTGAAACCAGGTTTAATCCATCATTCTCTTCATAAGAAAAAGCCAGTACCAAGTTAGGAATATGACCACTGTTATCCATTCGTTGATGTTTTTGACAAAACTTTGATTTTTCGAAAAATTAAGGATTTTCTTATACAAGGAATAGATTACCTTAGCCGTATTTGGCACAACTTTTGGGAATTGTAGGTCCTCAATGCTCTTCAGCTTTGTACGTGTTTGGCTGTATAGCTATTTTGATTTGAGCGTCACTGGGGAGTCTTATGTAGACGAAACGCGCGACGGCGTATTAAATAATAATCCAGGTACCTTTGATAACTTTTTGAGTTTTTTTTTTTATATTTTGTCATTTGCTTAGTGATTTTCCGTTTAGAGTGTTATTTCACTTTTCATGACTCATTTAATCACATATTTTGAGTGTCCAGATCTTTTATATCCCAGTAAACTTGAAATTATGTATAATTCTTAAAGTAGAAGATTTTGATCCTCTACATGTTATTGCCATAGAAAGATGTTTTCAAACTGGAATCTTTGACAAATGTGATGACTGCAACTTTCCAATTGTAATTTTTCTATTGCTCACCAGTAACATACCCCCTACGAGTGTTTTTTCAAACTATACAAAATTTACCAACATGGATAAGCTCCTTAAACAAAATCTGCTCCAACAGAGATATGGAGAAAAACGACGGAAATCAACACTATAAAGTATTACGTCACGATTAGTTTGATTGATCCAATTTCCTGGTATCTCAACTCACTTGTGACATCCGTCCGCGGTATTTAGATGCCGTTTGACCTGTAATTTAACGAATTGATCCAATACGAGATCGTGACATTTTACTGAGTGTGAGTCACATCGCGGGAGACGGATGCAAATAGAAAGAGATGGTAACCTGCCATGTATTCCTCCTTTAAGATTTCATGTTAATTCCCCGTTTTTGTTTGTTTCCTTGGTTGGTGTTTTTCCTAATCGATTAACGAAACACGAACATCAGAAAACTGTGTCGCCCTAATTTTTCAAGGGACACTGAACTCAAACTTTATTTTTCAATGAAAGTTGCCATATAGGGGGTTATTTTCGCGGGTGTAAAATTTCGCAATTTTCATCAAAGAAGAAGGTATACGAAATATTTTGATGTTTATTATTTCGACAGATTCAAAACTTTTATCAATACCTATGCATATGCACTTTTAAGTTGACAGAATTTGTTTTTGGCGATTTTGTTCTATCCGCGAAAATAAGCGAAAATTTACACCTCGGAAAATAACCCGCGATACGGTAACAGCAAGAGAAGAAATATGTATATATTGAGGGAAATTGATTGGCTGCTGTTTGCTTAAATTCCGTGTCATATCTATTAGTGGTTTGTCTAATTTTGATTGTTTCTTTCAATGCTTAAATCCGTATGATATACGGTGATTTTAGTATTGTTGGTCATGATTCCTTCATAAACTTTGGCAGTGGTTTATGCCATAAGATTTTATGGATGACATTTATAACACATTTCCGAAGAATTTACACATTTTGTATTTTTTGCAAATTGGAGCACTTTCCTATCATTTAATTTCCTGAGCATGTCCGTATATTCATCAAGTACATTAGTTTTATCAAACCATTTGTTAAAATATAATGTCTTTCGTTTAGCGTTTGACCCCTTTCTAATGGAAAAATACGTGAAGTTGGTTTCAATTGGCGATCCTCGACGACAAAGATATAGTTCAATGTAGAAAAATGAAATATGTGTTTGCTCTAGGTTTTGGATGAATATGTTTAATTCTTACGTCATTCATGGCATTTTTTCAGCTGCTAACTACGATCAGAAGACGTACCGAGAACAGCTCGTTAGTTGTCAAATAAAAAGGATAGATTATTATATAAATTGAAAAGTTTCTCATTTATAACGTTTTCTGAGCTATTTCTGAACTGTTTGAATTAGGCTTACTTAATAAATTTAAAGTTTAAATTAGATAAATCTAATAAATCACTATTCACTTAAAAAGGTTGACCCATTTATTTTTTTTAGATAAACGATTCTTTATATTCCATTAAAATGCGTCAATAGTTTTAAGTTAGGGTTTATCTGAAGTTCATGGGTGCAACCCTAATTTATCTTTTCTTACTTAAAATTTGATGATACTCCGTAAAAAAAGTCATTTAAAAGAAACCTTGTTGCGTGCAGTATTGATTCGGAATAATTTGTTCCATTGGATTGACCTGTCTTCCATCAAGCCCTTTCTTAAACTTTTTTACTTTGAAAAACCATACACGTGCACTTACCAGTATTGCCATTTAATATTCACCCGTAGGCATAAAAACTCAACTACACCGCTGACCTACTAGACGGTCATACAATTTGAACCACAGACAGATGTCGTGGTAGTGTGGCTGTCTCAAAAGCTGGGGGGATCCTGACATTAATTTTAAACAGGGAGAAAATCAATATTTGCTGTCTCCCCGAAGTATAATCACACTGTTTCTATGAGTAAGAAATACACGTACGTATCCAGGATGTAACAGTTTGTGTTTAAAATCAATATGTAATCTAGTGCAATTCTTAGTATGTTGAAACATGTATCTCATCAACAACTAATGTTCTGAAAATTTATCTATCTGCTTCCGATGTGATGTTTTCACAAATCCACCATGTTGTGCCATGATAACTTTTATCATTACATGTAAAGTCGAAATTTTAATTCTGTGTTTTTTTAAATGAATTTATATGCTAAAAGTAACACAAGTAGGTAAAAGTAAATATTGAGGAACACAACTTCCCCTTAAGGTGGTACCAAACACCTTCACTAAAATTAATTTGGCTCGTTTAATTTTCATAAATTTTTGAAAAGTATTTACTTTGACCCTTTGACAAAAATATAAAAATTTCAAAATATTTGAACCAACCAATTTATTAGAAAAATTACACTGGTTATATAGCAGTTTGACCAAAACTAATTTTGATCATTGAGCAGCTTATAGTATTCCCTTAACAACACAACGTAATTAAAACGTTTAGCTGATTTTAAAGAGTTATCTCCCTGTAATGTAAGGTATCACCTTAAAACAATGGTCGGAATATCTAGCCTGAGGTGGTTGAGACTTTTTTTTATTAACGTCTTGCACTGTGAACGATACTGTATAACAATTAGTACAGTATTGTTATTTCGTATTAGGTTGGAATGCAGTAATATGACTTTGTATCACCACTCTAGGTAAATAAGGCACAATTGTCTAAAATATAGAAATGTTCTTTAATTATTATCTTGATTTGCATGATTCATGATCCTTTCTCTTCTTTTTGTTATATCTTTTCAAATATATACAATAAGAAATATAGAATATTGAAAAAAAAAACATTATTCAAACCAAAAACAATTCGTTTCTTTTCTGGGTGTGTTTGATATGAAGATACTGATCAACTGATGCTGGTATGTTATATCACATATTCGTGATGCGGAACAGTGGTCATTGGTTATATCACAAGCCAGTCAAGCTCGTTAAAAACTTC
Source organism: Mytilus galloprovincialis (assembly GCA_037788925.1). Lineage (NCBI taxonomy): Eukaryota > Metazoa > Mollusca > Bivalvia > Mytilida > Mytilidae > Mytilus > Mytilus galloprovincialis. The sequence continues at coordinate 49,906,156 of CM075333.1, forward strand.
CATCATCCTCAAACTTGAAAGTCTGTATTTCCTACTAAGTATAACATAAATCTATTTGAACAATATAAAATACTTTATTGTCTTAAGTGTAACATTTTGGTTTCTTCTCAGACACTAAATTGACATCAACAATGGTTAGACGTAAACTTTTAAGTTAGTACAATAATCTAACATATACCCTGCTGGTATAAGGTACATTTATGACAGTATGGTTAATAGGCCAAATAAATGTTCGTCACTTGTCACACGTTGGTGTAATGTTGCAGTACTTTGATGAAAACGAACTAATCATATATACCAGGATTCAAAAAAGGTAAGCCATATGCGCGTGTGGTCTCTAAAAGACTAATCACTAGACGCTACAACCAAATGAGATCAGAAGAGCATTGAGAGGCAATGGCTGTATTTACAGATCGCAAACGTAAATCAAATTTATTAAGAATTCATTTATACTGTTTAACAAAAGGTTACATTTGCACTTATAGCGTAAACCAACAAAATAACTGATATTTAAAAATAAATCTACCTAGGTTTTACCATGAAAGATACAATGTGTGCTGTTATAATTGTGTCAATGTTTAAATCTGCTGAAGACTTTGATTCAAAATAATTTATAGGGTCGGGGGGAATAAAAATGTTCATTCAAGCATATGATTTACAAATTTAATGCATCAGATACAAAAATGCATATATTGCTATCAAAAGCCTACTTGTGATGTAAAAAACATAAACCCTCTTGAAAACGTTATGTACAAAAATAATATTACACATTACTATACAAGTATTTGCACCATAGCCCAGCCTCGATGATCTATGAACATTTTTAAATGAAAATTATATGTAACATTGGATTCAAAATCGAAAGATATATACTTTTGAAATGCGATCACATTGACCTTATAATGAAAGACGTCACTAACGCAAAACTTCAATTTATTTGATACAATAGCACATTACAACGAGTCTGTATTGGTCGTAAGTTGTAAAAATTTGAGAAAAGAAAATGTAATACAAGAAAATCAATAGTTTTCTTATAATGATCAAGTGTATGCCACCGAACTTTTGTCCATTTAAAACATGAGATGGACATTTTTTAATGATGTAGAATAATAATGATGTTCGAATTTCAAGAGTGAAACGATGTTCGAAAAATGTTTGACCATATTATTTTTTCATATATGATCAGAAATGGTTGATCTTTCACTATTTTACATAACGATGTACAAAAATTTTGACAGATCAGGGTATCAAAATTGCATGCCGGAAATTATACATTTTCTTTAATGCTTAAATGAAGACAACATTTAAAACATTAAATACAGCTTAGACAAACATAAACATATAAAAATGCAAAAATATAAATATAATTTACTACAATACTTGAACTCAGTATAATACTTTGGATACTACGCAACCGTATGGTGGCGCTTCTTTCTTCCTCTAGATTTTCTACTGACACGCCGGAACAGTCTTCCAAAGAAATTGATTGGTCCTTTCATTGACAAAGCTGAAAGTCCTGCCTTCTTTGTATCAACACGTAGAACTGGATCTGTTAAAGATGGATTTAGTTTATATCGAATAGAACCCAGTATTCCTACCAATAATTCATCTATGTTATGGTTTAGTCCCGCAGACACTTCTATATACTTCCCATCATACATTTTACTGACTTCTTGTGCCTCTATGATATAAAATATAATTAAAAATAAAAACAATATGTAGCGATCAAAATCAGTATTATACATAAAACATACTTTCTGTCGATTTTGTTAATGTAAATAGAGCTTCAAATTCGACAAACATATACATATAAAAATGCAAAAACATAAGAATATAGATATATATTCAACTTTCTATTTTTCATACCCAAAAGTGTCTTTATGGGTGGTCTTCTCGGAATATTTAGTTTTTTCTCATTGATATTATCTGTAATTTATTAAATACTGCTTTCGTTTTGCAACTTTATACACTGACCCTTGTGCACTTAAAAACACATATGGTCGGGTAAGGTTACTGTTTTAAAATACCCAATATCTAAGGCGAAAGGTTTGTTGGTTAATAAATATGTGATGATATTCCCACACTGTTCCCCACCTTGAAGACCATATTTCAACTCATTGGGAATACCGACCCATTTGAAAATCGTTCACATGCAACATTAAAATATAGCGTTGTTGATCCATTTACACAATTTGCTTTTTTACTAGTATATTACTAATCGTAAAGAGTTCGTTGACTCTATCACTGTTCTTTATTTATTGGAAATAATGTGTGCCGCTTTCAACGACTCCATTTTTATTTGTCACTTTTATTGTCATACTTTAATATCCCCAATACTGCACGTGATCGATAACAACGTTACATCACTTAGTGTGACTTTTAGTGCAAATTATAGTTGGTTTAATTTGAATCACAATTTTCTTTGTTTTAACATTAACATATGGTAACAAGAATGAAATGCATATTTTGTCGTTTTAAATGGTTGTTAAAACGCTACGAGACTTTCTACAAAACGTGATTTAGGAAATATATTTACCACCAATAAAACCTTTTTTACATAGTACGCATTTGATCCACATTTACTCTTAGTTTAATTAACAATGGTCCAATTTTAAAACAAAGTGAATCATATGAATGAATTTATATTTCTATATCTAATCAAGAACCAAGAAAGATTATCTGAAGAGTAGGCTTTCCACATGCTTTCAAACCTACGAAACATCTGTTGCACAATGTTTGGGTTGTGTGGTACTTCAATAATTTTCACGTGACGAGGCCGTGTTTATAAATGTTTTATGAAACGGTAGATAGTGGTACCAATATTATAAATACATGCACATGTACAGTTTTTACTACTATAATTCAAATTAGCCACTGACAGCGTTCAGTTTTAAACACTATTGAAGGAACTTCAAACGGCCAATCTTTAAACTTGGTATTTGCGACTGCCATGTACATGTACTTAGAACGACATACATTTTTTTCACCACAACACAAAATAACTAAACTGCCTCGACCAAATTGAATTATGTGTCAACGTTTAGGAGATGAACCAACTAAAATACGTTCCATGATTTGGGAACATTACAAGTATATGTGAACATATGAGCTTATGGGTGCCTCGATCTGGGGATTCGTGTTTTTTATTAATCGGCAAACTTATTGTTTATGACTTTAAAAAAAATATATAACAAAATAGGGCCTATCGATTACTCTTTTAACAGGAATTTGCCCTTGACCTAATCTTAACGATCAGTGGTCATTGATTTCAAATCAAATTACTATTTTTAAATACAATATGTATTTATATGTAATGTTAATGTTGCAAAATGTCACATAACAATAAAATATCAAGAAACGACAATGGATGATGCAGAATAAAATCAAAATTTGTTCCAATAAAATAAGGGTTAATATATTGAAATCAAAATATGAAGGAACAGCTGAGGACAAAATGTCAGAACACATTATGAACACAATAGAAAGGTATTTCTTTTGAGGGCGTGGTCAGTGTACATTAAACTACCAAGAAACAGCTGAAGACCAATAATCAGAACAAAATTAGAACAAAATCAGATACTCGTTGTATTTAAAATGTATTAACATTTGTAACGTAAATATTGTCTCAACAACAAAATACCAAGAATAAAAACGGAGAAAAACAAAATGTCAGAACAAATGCAAAGGTTTGATGCAGTAATTGCATAGTAATTAGTTAAAATTCATAAAATGTTAAGTAACAGATGAAGACAAAATGTTAGAACAAAATAGGAACAAAGTTCACTAAAAGCAGTATCAATATGTCAAAAAACGTCATCATATCAGGAAAATAAAATAAGCTGACAGAAAGCAGTGATCAGGGAAACAAACGACAGGTCTTTCTCCTGCGATCGTCAAATACTAATACTCGGACAACATACAGCAATGTCTTCTATTTGCTTTTAAGGACTTTTTATCCAACGAAACTTGTGTTTTTCAAGGACATCAGCAAAAACCTCAAAACCTTGTTTACGTCTCAAGCAATTAATGCCATAGAAACTGCACACCATTAAGTAAACACATTCATTATAAATGTCTCTTAAGTGATACTCGAAGCAATTTCTTAACCAAACTGTAAACAAAGCAATCGAATATAACTACCACAAAAGATTGTTGATTTCTGATAAAAAAAAAAAAAAACTACCATTGGACACAATATGCAAAAATACAGTTTAAATTATAACAAAATAAAAACGTTGAATATTCTAATCATCTTCATTCATTGTGAAAATACAAAAGAAATTGCCCACTCATTTTTCAGTTGACATTAAAAAAAAATGATGATGATAATAAACCATTACTTCAATGAACAAAGTTAGAACATTCTAAAATGATCAACAATAATTAGTTTGCATTTGACGAAGTCGAACAATGCTGACACAAAATCGTGACTGACAAATTCTATTCTAAACAGTTGAGAAATAGAAAAAAACATCTGTTTCCCTTCATAATTCCTTTTATCTTAACATGTATTGTCATTGATGTCTTTTATAATACATGTACATGTAGTAATACCACATTTTATTTATACAAATCCATGGAGAGAACCACTTGATTTTAAACGAGTTTTATAAACTAGTATACATGTACCATCGCATGTATCCGTGTCTATCTTCAACTCATATATAAATAAAAATCCTGCAATACAATCTATTATAAACATGCAACTACATGTAGGCTTGGTGATATATTTAAGAAATTTCGTTCAAAATCAAATATGTTCACATGAGACATAATTCTTTCCTGAATATTTAAGAGTAAGTGTGTATTGACCGAAGCTCTGAAACTTCAAGATGGAGCTATAACAGGTTTGAACCTTGTATAACCTTTTTTATATGCCGGAATTGAATGATAATTACGTTGGACCAATCAGAACGCCCAAAACAATCGATAATTACGTTGGACCAATCAGAACGCCCAAAACAATCTCATTACCATATTGCCACAAGTTTTCACAATTGTTGAGATACATTTGTCAATTTTGTACGTCTAGTTATTTAGCAGGCATATTTTCATTATGGACTGAACTATTATATGTCATTTGGTCTCTGGTGGAGACTTGTCTCATTGGCAATCATAACACATCTTTTTATTTGTATATTATGGATCTCTTTGGCAGTTACGTACAAATAAGTACATATGTATTTGAGTGTATAGTCCTTGTGTTAAAAGTATGTCAGGAAACAGTGAGAAATAAACAACAAATACTCAAGAATTTCCAAAAGAACAGATAATTTTCAGTGGCGTATACGTAGCTAGGTCACTTTAACATGTACCCCTGAAACTCGGCAAGGGGTCTAACGGCCCTAAGTGGGTCCAGATCAAAGCACCGGTTGGTAGTGGTCTCGAGGGGGCGAAGCCCCGAAAAGCTAACGAGTTATCGATAATGCAATACCTTTGCTGTCATTAAAAACTCATCAATAGCAACATACTTTAGAATCTAAATCACGGGTGTATTTGTATGCCCCGTAGGGCATTATGTTTTTTTAATGGTCTGTACGCCAGTCCAAATTACATGACAATCTATAAAGGTTTTTAAAATATATAAAAACAAAATCGCTGACCGTCTGTTAATTGCGTAAAGATAAGTCCGTTTGTCATGCAGTATGATACTGAAAAATGAACGAAAAGAAAAATATAACGAGAATGTGTCTATAGTACACGAATGCGCCACTCGCACTATCATTTTCTATGTTCAGTGGACCGTGAAATTGGGGTCAAAACTTTAATTTGGAATTAAAATTAGAAAGATCATATCATGGGGAACAAGTGTACTAAGTTTCAAGTTGATGTAACTTTAACTTCATCAAAAACTACCTTGACCAAACACTTAACCTGAACTTCGCACTATCATTTTCTATGTTCAGTGGATCATGAAATTGGGGTCAAAACTATAATTTGGCATTAAAATTAGAAAGATCATATCATGGGGAACAAGTGTACTAAGTTTCAAGTTGATTGGACTTCAACTTCTTCAAAAACTACCTTTACCAAAAACTTTAACCTGAAGCGGACGGACGAACGGAGGCACAGACCAGAAAACATAATGCCCCTCTACTATCGTAGGTGGGGCATAAAAAGCTTCTGCTAAAACATAAAATTCGATGTAAGTTTGACAAAGTAAATAACGTTTAACAAACTTTAACCCTAGACTGAAACTAGTTGTTAATTGCAAAACAAAATCCTTTTATCCGTAAAATACGTGAAAGTTTAACATATAATTCCACCTAATATAATAATGCTTTATATTCACTGGATGAGAGAATTGGTATTTTTTACAATTTTTTTATATACATGTATTGAGATTTTCTTTTCTTTGTCGGTGTCATAAGGGAATTCCATTTGTGACTTCTACTCTATTTACTAACAAATCTGACGGCAGATTGGAAAAACAAAGAGCCTTCGGTGGAATTAAACGTATATATTATGCTTACAAGAAATATTTGCCAAAAATACCGATTGAGAGGGGACAAAATTCACTCGCCTAACGGATCTGAAAATTGCTAACCTTTGAACCGGTATGTTTGGCAGTAACCTCTTGTAGGCATGATATATTTGTAAAAAAAAAAACCATCATTATGCTCTGGATATATTTTTTATCACAAAATTGAGGATTGCTATGTCACAAGTTCGACAAAAGTGCAAACCACATATCAAATCTCAGCAGATAATAGTTTGCTTTAAACAAAAGGATTCATAGTAGATTCAGACTTTTAAAAGAAAAAACAAAAATCAAGTTTACGCACGTGCGTTTTGACGTAAACGTAGCTACGTGCCTGATTCTTATATCTTTAATCAAATATTTATTAGTGGCATTTCAAAACAAATTTGCCACGACTAATTCCTAATTTGTGACGCTAACAATTGTTGATTTATGTACAAAAGCCTCGTGAAAACTGATCACGTGTCCGGAATTATAGGACACTCTGTTCCAATAATTATTGTCTGTAATGACTGAGTCTGTTATTCATTAGATAAAAAAAATGTGCATTTTTTATTTAATGGTTGTGTTCCTGTATTAATATATCAAATTAAGATTTATTAAGTTGCAATATGTTGCAAGTTTGAAGGCCATTAATTGTTTTGATTATTTATGTCAATGCTCTTATCTTAGATCTGGGTCGATATCGCTGCTGATGCACCTTTGACTCAATAGTAAGATCTGTAACGATTTGTAAAACATATCGTCTTAAATATTGGCTGAATTCCTATTGTAGCAAATGTTATTTTTTTTTTGTAATATAACATTTGCCACAAATTTCATTTTTCGAGGGCATCAATTGAAGCCAGAATAGTGAATTCAGATTCATATATGCGCAAAATTAACTTTATGTATGGTGCTATTAGAAATAAATAAAAATTCTTGTCCAAAGTATTTCTGTTGTATGCTGTATTGCACTCCCTTAATCAAAGTATGCAGTCCAAAACCAATTTAGTTCCAAAATGTAAAAAAGCGACTGACTACACATATACATTTATGTGTAAGCCTCAAAGCAATTGTAAACTGTGTAGAGTCTCGTAGATAAAATAAAAATAAGAATTCATATATGGAATAAAACATTTCTTGCTAAATTGTACAAGATTTTTCGCAAACATGTAAAAAAAATCGTAGCATAGGCGTAAATGAGAAAGGGTTCACATGGGTGAATTATTTGTAGCGAAATTCTCCAAATTCTCCGTACATATATTTATAAACGATAAAGAATCTTAAAAGTTCACATTTAATTTACCCCAGTCATTTGACCCATGTAGACTTTTTTAATCGATCAAGGTCCCGAGTACTCATATATCATTTATATCAATAAAACTGTCACTTGCCTATCCTAAAATAGTGGGAGATATTATGGACATAATTGTTCAAATCGTGATACAAGCATGAAATTTGGTATAAAGGTTGACTAAATGATACTAAAAAAAAATCCGCTGCTGGCCAGAAAAAAAAATCATTTTTTCAAGATGGCCACCACACATTTCGGAAATGGCGTCATTATAAATTGACAATAATTCGTTAATCCTTTAAAAGGTGTGTTATATGTAAAATCCAATGTTAGATTTGATAAAAAGTAAATGACAGTTCCTAAATTACGACTAGACAATACATTAATGAAACTAAAGGTGACTTCCGGTTTCAAAATGCCGGCAAAAAAGTCAAAAATTTCAATTTTTATACTTTCAAGCAACTTCACAAGGGATGTATAATCCAATGTAAGTTATGATAAAACGTTAAAAAAAAGTTCCTAAGTACGACGAAACAACACATAAATGAAGAAAAATATTGACTTCCGGTTCCAAAATGGCGGTAAATACGTAGACAATATTTTTATAATTTCCATCAACTTAACAAGTGTTTACACTCTTTGTTAAGTTTAAATACCTAGTTTGGTTAGAAAGACAGGTTGCTTATTTTATAATTATCTGATAGTTGCCTATACAACAACCTGTACAAGGAAGGCCAGAGCGGTAGCATCTACAGGTACCAACACAGCTCGGTTTTCGACTCAGCATTTCAAATTTTTCTGACACGAGGATGCAACGGCAGTCAAAGAAGTTTATTTTGGTTTCCAACTGTCATTGATTCTTTCTTTCATCCAACCACAGTGTTCATGACTTGGAACACGTACCTGTCGAATACATGAATCGAGCTGAGCACAAGCAACTCCTCCTTGATATACTTCTCTTTTGATGTGCTCTGGAAAAGAACCTCTTGTAGGCGGAATTGCATGACAATGCCGCTGCTTCCTGGCAAACAATTCACATCGTGCCTCGCTCCATACTTAAGCCTAAAAAACATCCTTTAAAGCTGGAAAACCTTCCATTGTTAACCAAGCTGACCTTTTGCCTTTCTCATGACAATTCGACAAAGTGCCACATCCACTAAATGCATGGACGAAAGGAAAAGCAGCAACACAAGGACCAAACTCATTTGATATGTTACGTGCAGGAAGCCATCAAAAATTGTTATTCATTCCATAACCTATCCGCAATTTGTTCTACCTAATTTTGCGATTGATGCAATTCTTGATACTATTACATCTGTGTCAGTACTACTTAAAATTACATTTTACAACACTTTTCATAATCATGCCGAACATGGACAAACATTCGTGCATCTGCTTCTTCATGATTACAAGGGGATAGATAGCAAGTATCTTTATTGAAATTGCAAAGAATATTTTCACCATGAGTAACATATACATTTGTATTAGTCTCTTAAGAAGCAATTTTGTCAGCAAGAAACTTGAACAATTTCGTTTTGTTGTCATCTTCACAGAGAAAACTACTCCATACCCTTGGTGTTCTACCAGAACCAACACCTTTCCATCTGGCACAAGAACCTTGCCCTTGTCTTGTCACAGCCTTTAAATTATTCATTTAGTAAACATCAAATACAATGTCTACTTTTGAATACTTATCGATGCAAGATTTTACATAAGGCAGTATGACATCATTAGCATAATCATCAAATATTTTTGCCCAACTTTGTGACCTGGAATTGACCATTGCTGCCCCACCAACGATAAATGCGTCCGAATTCGGATCAGCAAATCGCAGAATGTTTCAAGTAAACCCATTTGCAGCGATTTAATACCACTATTTCAAGTGACATCCTGAGATAAAGACGGGGGAGCAGTTTGGTTTCTATGGATAAAGAAATATTCCAAGTAAAACTGTCTACTATGACAAGAAATGAAAAGTCTAGAAAAGATATCTCAATCACTTTTAAGGTTCTCTAGCTTTGTTTTTGACAAAGACGTTTCCAGTTTCATTTTGCGTCCAAAATAGGAAGTTGTTCTTTTTTATTTGGTTATAAAAAGCAGGTTTACCTTCGTTTTGCATTTGTTTCAAAAGATCTTCGTATTGTTTGGACCAATATCTTGGAGTTTATTTACATATCTTACCTGTTTCAGAATCAACAATTTCCTAAATGCAGTATTTATTTTACAAATCTGACGAACTCGTTCATACTTGCAAAGCCTTTAGAGTTGTTTAAAGAAATCTGTTTGTGTTTTCGTAGAGTCTTCATTATGTAGTTCGTCTGTTTTAGAATGACCCAAACCACTAGATCTTTCAAATTAATCTTCTAGTATACTGACTCCTGGTCCAGCTACCATCCATTTGTCTAAATGGGATCTTCGGTTAATCCTATGGCACCAATATTGCCCTTCACAATTGCATTATTCTGTTTTTGTGCCTGATCAATTGTGTAAGAAAGAAATTTACTGGTCTTACGTACAGTGAAATTATCATTTTCTAATTCCATTGCCACCTGTGGGTGATGTTCGGGAAGGGATGTCATATCTCGGAGATGAGTCGGTAACGATCGAGCATAATTTACACGATCAAGACCTAAAACAATACGCTATCATGCTTTATATGGACTGTCTAACTCATGAAACGAGCAAAATACCAAAATCAGAAGAAGTTCTTGATTTATAATTGAACGCCAGGAATTAAACTGTGGTCGAGATGACTGTATTTCCTTACACCAGTCTTTTAAATCATTGAACGTCACAGAGTCATGACATAATTATATATTCTGAGTTTAGCTTTCATAATTTGAAATTAACAATTTTTAAGCAGTTGTCTGGTGCGCCTGTCTAGTCCTAGGTACATTTGAATATACATAAAAAGAATCTGCCGTTCTTGGTGTTGCAATATTGGCTTCAGTAAGACAACAGGTCTATCCCCTATTACGCAATATATCACCCAGAGTTTTATAGCAAGTCATTTCAATGTGCAATCCACCAAACATGACGATACACTTATATTTTCCTTACAAATCAGGCCATTCCCACTGAATTTGCTTAGGCATTTCCAAAAGTGGCTGATCTGCAGTTACATTTGATGTTTCTCAAGATTAACCACATTTTCGCCTTAACCATCGAATACCTGAGAATTGCCTGGTAGGCATACAAATCGCTCTTGATGTCTATAAATAGTTTGCACATGCGCAAAAGTGTGAAACACATGTGTATCATAACTTTGAAAAATGTTATTTAACCAATTCATAATATCATTAGAAATCCAAAAACACTAAATATATAGTAAATAGTTCAAATCTTTTTGAAAGAATTTTGTTACATTTTCGCGCATGCGCAAATACTGGATATGTCAAATATTCATTTTTAATAAATATGTGATGTAAGGAAGGTAGCCACCAGACCTGGTAATTTGTGTTTACTAAAAGAAGTTCAAAGAAATGTTTCCCAGAAAAATCAGTATTTTCAAACTAAAGAAAACAGCCATTTTAGAAAATGGCCGTGGCCATCTTGAAAAAAATATTTTTTTTAATGGCCAGCAGTTATTTCTTACAAAGTATATAATAATGATGCTTTGTGGTAATTTTCATGCTTGTATCATCATTTGCACAATTCCCTCGATTTTGCTTGCTAATATCTTCCACTAAAAGGCTTGTATCGTGTCAAAGACTACTTACAGCTGATTCCATCGAGTGTGTAAGCAAATGTAATATATTTGGTTAGCTTGCTTGCTAGCTGAACCATGAAGTCATTCTGATGTTAGGTATACTACCTTCGTTTAAGAGTAGACTAGTCCAAGCAGCTAACCAATTTATCTGTCTGTAGGTCTAGGCTATTTCGAAAGGAGGGTAGTATACCTTACCTAATATTGACTTCACGGTTCAGCTGTCAAGCAAGCTAACCGAAGATATTACCTTTGTGAACACACTCAATGGAATCGGTTGTAAAAGTAACTAGTACCTAATGTTTGCCTTCATGAACCAGATTTAAAAAAAAAGTAGTCGCTTTATGAAAGATTACACAGGGTATAGCTATTGTGAACTATTATGGAGCATCTATTAATCAATTTACAAAAAGTAATTCGACTCTGCAAGAATAAATTAGATCTAGTAAGATGATAGTACCATTATCGTTGATTGTTTTAATTTTAATAATACTGAAATGTTAACGCGTGAAGTCTTAATTAAATTGTATTATCTTAAGAATGACAAATGAATGAATTCTAACACTAACGACGATCTTTCAAGAATTGTAATATTTTACCGTAGTTTTCTATTACAAAACTAAATGGACTCTAATGTTCCCCAGATGTTGATATATAGTTTCATATTTTTTTTATAAAATATAAAATAATTAAAGAAAATGTCACACTCATTGCAGTTAGACAACAACACAAAAAGGAAACAGATTGTTATGTATATGACATATAACTTATAACAAATATCGGCATTTTATATTTTTACAATGAATTTATAAACTCGACCTGTGGTCGCGAATGATAGAATGAAATTCAAAACAGTGTGGCTGTGGCCATTGATTGACACATTAAATTCATCCATTGACTGGGACAATTTAGGTGAACGTTTGTATGTAACGACCACTGCTCACTATGTACTTTTTAAAGACACTTAAACTATGGTGTCACAGAAAGGTTCTCAACACCTTAATAAAGTAATTCGAAAAATTAATCAGAAATAACACGATGTTTTGATTTATATCAATTATATAAATCAAAACATAAAGGTTATTCCTGATTATATTTTCGAATTATTTTATAATTAAAGGCGTTAAGAAACCTTTGGTAACCCCACAGTTTAAATGTCTATCGTAGGTACGTCTTGAACAGTGGTCGTTACAGACAAACGTTCACGTAAATTTTCCTAGTCAATGGATGAATTTAGTGTGTCAATCAATGGCCACAGCCACACTGTTTTGAATTTCATTCTATTTGTGCTGATAAAGTCATAACGGAAACACGAATCAAAACATCAAAAAAGTGAATGTCTCCTTAATGTCATATGAAACGAGTGACTGGTGAAAAATAACGTTTATCCAATTCTAGAACCAAAGCATGTACAAATCACAAACTTCGTCTCATGTGCACAATTTATTTCTTTTTTACGCATCCATATCGCATAATAGTAAAACAAATACAGTTATATCTCTGTTGACAGTCCATAAAACATGCAATTACTCTGTAATGAATAGAGAGGGACAATGTAATAAAAAGTGTTTTTCGTCTTCTACGGTCCCTGTTCCATAAGTACAATAAGAGAACAGTTTATTCAATGACAGATCCATACGTATTGCGATCACCGGATTTTTACCAGAAAGGTCTAGTTGAGTTGAGTTCACTGCATACGGAAAACATATCGACGAATTGTTTATTGGAAGCTAACTTTTAAATTTCTTCTAAATTTGGACAAATTATAGATTTTCTTGAGAAACAAGTATATTATGAACATAAGTTTTATAATAAGAACTAGCCATTTAGTTACAAAAAAAAAAAACATATGTATCATTATTTTTAATTTGAAGTTTCATATGACTTTAAGAATGCTACTTGGTATTTTAAGTACCTTCTGTCTTGACTTTTCTCTTTCTGACCAAGTCTAACTTATTTCCAACCATTATAACTGTTCTATCTATTCCCATGTCCATCCGTAGTTCGGACAGTAGGTCTACTGCTGTATCAAACGTATCACGATGTGGAATCGAAAATATTATTATGTAAGCATCTGCACGAATGTTTTCAAGGTTAACCTATAAATAAAATAATAAAATTATACATATATAAATTAAAATTAATTAAACATTCTTATTTTATTATATTATTCAGTGGCGGATCCAGTGGGGGGGGGGGGGGGGGGGGGTTCCGGGGGTTGGAACCCCCCTTTTTTTGGGCCGATCAATGCATTTGAATGGGAGCATATAGTTGGAACCCCCCTTTACTCTGGGTTGGGAACCACCCTTTTTAAAATGGCTGGATCCGCCACTGTTATTTGACCATATGAGGAATAGACTCTAGCGAAATCTAAGCATTTTAAATATGCAATAACAGTAACATAATGGAAATTTCTTAATTATCAATATCTTTACGTTTTCCCTTTGATCAAATTGTAAAATATTTCTTTGGATCGCTGTAAGGACGTGATACTCTGAAACATTAAAAGCAATGACGTCACTCATGCATCCGAACAAATGTCGTCACGTTTTGTATGCGTAAAAGAACTTTTGTTTAGCTACTATATGCACTTTCATATTCTGTCAAAGAAACGACATGTTGATCATCCTGTATTACCCTTACCGATACTAAGAATATTGGCATTATATTATTTTCAGACCGACTTAATGACGCACGCACTGCATTCTCGTAGGATAGTATTGCTAAGAAAAGCAGTATTGAAACAAGCATGCCACTGTTCTTTTATTATTCGTAGAAAATTTAAAATTATAAATCAAATACAAAAACTGTCCTGTCAGATTAGAATTTCTCTCGACAAGTTTCATTTGATTGACTCTGCAAAGAAAACAGTTCTTTATGGATGACAATGTTCAATGTTTAAGCCCTTTGAAAATAGAGTAACAATGATATATATAATTGACTAAACGCAACACGACTTCAAATTATTATCATAATTAAGACTTCAAAAGCGAATGACTGGTATATATATTTTTTTCATAATCAAATAAGAGTGATAAAATGAATTTGTAACCTTTAGTTTTTCATGAGAAATTTCATAGAAAAACTGCCGAAAGAAAAACCGATTGTTAGACAGTTCTTAGGGACGACATCAAAAGTTCAATGAAGGATAGCAAACTTAATTGACATAGTTTGTTCACTGACCCCCTACCCCCTCTTAACTTAATTTGGGAAAAATTGATTGACCCATATAGATATATGTTAAAATCAATGTCGGATAACCACATCTTGCAGCAGTTCAACCCCACCCCAATATATTTTATTGATCTTTTGATGTCGTCCCTTAGAATGCATATCGTTTATTCATATTGTCGTTTCGTATGGTAAATTTAAATTCAACAGTATTTGCGGCATATACTATTTGTAGTGGTCAAATAAGACAAACTAGATCACACCCGCGAAATCGCGGGCATACACAGTTGTAAACTGTTGTAGGATGAATTTTGTTAAAGATATTATGTCTGGAGAATTTCATAAAAGGTACCAAAAGCCCCCTCATTTTTGTTCTTAGGTCCGTTTATCTGTTTCCTTTCTGTTAAATTCAATTATGTTTGTGTCTTTGGCCTCAAATCACAATTATTCTACCCCTTTGCTACAATGCATTTTCTTTGTAAAAGTCAAATCAAATTATCAAATTAAAAATTTGCAACGCTTCAAACATAAAATAAATGCAACTGCTTATATACCATTATTATTTGAAAAAAAATAAATATGCTTCTAGGACAATCCATCAGTGCCTTTTTTCTTTTGAGAACCCTATTAACATGCCAATGGTAGGATTTGAATCTTGTACAAATGACGAAGGCTAATTTGAGGGGTCACGAGTCGGAGGGGTCCTCATCCCAAAATCCCGGGCTTAAAAACATGAAACGAGGTGCCGAATTTAAAGACATTCATGATCACGAAAGGATCAATCCCGAAATCCCGAGCTAAAAAACACCCGATCCTGACGTCCAGAAAAAGTCCTGCCTCCCTCAAGTCTCCACCCTACTTTCATTTTGGCCAAATCACAACTTTCACTTTCAACAATAATTTTTTATGCTCCGTTTAAGGGCATTATGTTTCCTAGTCTGTGTGACCGTTCGTTCGTTCGTTCGTCCGTCCGTCTGTCCGGCTTCAGGTTTAACTTTTTGGTCGAGGTAGTTTTTGATGAAGTTGAAGTTCAATCAACTCGAAACTTAGTAAATAATTATGTTCCCTATGCTATAATCGTTCTTATTTTGAATGCCAAATTAGAGATGTTACTCAATTTCACGGTCCACTGAACATAGCAAATGATAGTGCCAATGTGGCATCCGTGTGCTATGGACATATTCTTTTTTCCACATGTTTTACTTATTTCAATATATATGCAACTGGCATGACCCCTTAAATAGTCATTTCAAATAAAACAATAGACAGAATTATACAGAAAGTCTCTATATATCATAGTATTATTATCGTAGCTTACATGTAGATAAACGCGAAAAACAATTGTCCTCTCTAAGGAGGTATAATAGTTGTGATCCAAAAACCATAATATGGAGAACGCTCTGATTGGCTTATTTATTTTTCATTTTTGTTATCCATCATACGATTGATCCATAAACCATAATATGGAGAACGATCTGATTGGCTTATTTATTTTTCATTTTTGTTTAAAATCCATCATACGATTGGTTGTAGTTGTGCATGTTTAAAACCGGAAAACCTATCTATGACCAAAAGCCAGTCTGGTGACGGAATCAATATCCGGATACCCTTTTTGTCGTTTTTCTCCCAAAATAACTCAATCTGAATAATCATAAGAATGGACGACAAATGCGACTATGCATGTTACCTATAGGACACAGAGGCATGATAATTAATTTATTGCGGAAGGAAGAGAAGCGACACACAAAATTAGGTCTTCTCGTTTAATAGTATAGATGTTGGCATTCTACACATTGTTCTTTTCCTTTTAATGTTCAACTATTACTCAATTTTTCGAATGCATTACCTCCGTTAGAATAGTAAGTTGAAACAGGGAATTATCGAATAACAAAAAAAAAAAAATCAGCAGAATGCCACCAAATGTCTTTAATGCAGCGAGAAAATCCCACACCAGATGCGTGCTTCAGCTGGCCCCTAATCAAAAATGTAAATTGCTTCAGTGAAATTGACGGTACAATTAACTCCGAAACATTCAAATGAACCAATGTATTTCTTAAAACACACAAGATTAGTTTAAACATGTTTATTTATAGTGGATTGGGAAACAAGTTTTGCAACTTATATTAATCACTTTCCACTTTGCGGGTGTGAATGCTGCCTTGTAGCGGCTTTAGCCTACTCTTTTTCGAAATCTGCAAGGGTGTCTTTAACGTGCAAGAGATACGGCTCTCTCTTAACACGGGTCAGCCATTTATTGTCCCCTTCTGATGTTCTATCATCGTTTCCTCAAGACCATACTCGGAAATGGTGTCAATGGAGAGCCACAAATTGGGTTCCTAAAATTTTCATCGCGAACGGGAATCGAACCAGGAACCTTACCTTAAGGCTAGATGTTTCTGACTTGGAACAGAAAGAAAACGGCTACATGTACATGTATAAGTTATATTCTCTATAACAATATTTGCACTAATATATGATCATTTATACACACAAAAAACACGCTATAACCTTTCATATTGTTACATAATCTGTTTTGTCATAATGCTACATATTTCACAGATAATAAATGCCAAACAGGGCGTGTATCAAACTCAGGTTGTCATATGATTGGCAGTTTAGATTATTCGTAGTGTTGTTTCTTTGTATATTGCAGATGGCTTATCAAGATAAAAGCATGTATAAATAAAATCTGATAAAAATTCCCGAGATAACATACTATACATTAAGATAAGTCAAAAGGTTTTTTGATGAAGCTTATGTTGTTTATTTTTACAAATTCATGATATACTGTTCTTTCATGTATACATATCTTTTCTAATTCGTATTATGTATTGTAATTAATCATAACGGATAGCTTTTCTGTCGAACGATAATATAATTGTATAACTACATGCAGTGTAAACAAGGCATGTATTCTCTTATGATACCCCACAGAAGTTATGTATAAAACTAAAAAACACAGAAGTTAATTATTGAAGCCTATGATCATAAAACAAATAAAAGAGAAAAATGAACGGCAGTTACACTGTTTCATTCCTTGTAATGTTTTTTCTTGGTAGAATTTACATTGTAGTTCTTTACATCATCTTTACAAAAGTATCACTGATACCATCATTGGATTGACCGTTTCAAAATCTACATCGTTGATGCATGTTTACTTTCCCCATGTAAAAGCCAATACACCATTCCTCTTTTCTTTGATAGTGACATAACAAAGTGATACTCATAACAGATCGTGTATTCATAATGAGAACACATAACAAATGCATAGTGGGTGCCTCTAGTCAAGCAAGATCTGCTTACCTTTCCAGAGATTCGAAATTAATCTCCACTTTTTATGTGGGTTGTGTTGCTTTTCTTTGTTGTTTATGTTCGTTGTCTTGTGTGTTTCTGTTTAGCGTTTGTGAGAAATATTGTTGTCTTTCTGTATATACTTCTAATGTTCGTGTTGTCTTCTGTCATTTTTTGGTTTATGGGTTTCAGTGACCCTTAGTTTATTATCCCCTCTTTTTTTCTATTTTATTGATTGAATTTTTTAATTGTTTTTCTTCGTGACTCTCGCTATTGGTTTTATAGCCGAAGCGCCACACTCTTAATCTTGTTTACTTTAAAAGGTTTCAGCGTCAAAAGCAGGATCTTTTTACTGTTTCATTGTAGAATGTCTATGTGAATACCAAGACACTAGTGAATAAATTGATTTACTCTTAATAAATATGAGGCAAGGCACGCTTTGAAACTGTAACAGTTATAATAGATATCCGATATTTTGACTCCCTTATAGGGAAAACGGTACTATTTATTTTGCCATAGGCGACAATATTAACATTTTCTAAATTTACCACTTTTTTAGATAAAAACCTGGATAAAACAGTTATATGTTGTGTTAGTACTAGTCTTTATTATTGTGTTTTAAAAATTAAAGCCAAATAGTATCATGACCAACTTCCAACGGAGCTTGTTTATGTTATCCATGCCCACCGTCATTTTGCACCAAATTTATGAAATTTTGCAAGTCTTTTACAATAATTCTCTAGAAAATATTTCAATAGGTTTCAAAATTTATATTGTAAATATACACACTGCAGTTATTCAAAGATAAATAAAAAATATATTGTACCCTTACATCCAATCACAGCGCTCCTAATTTGACTTCCTTCACCTGCCTTTGGTACACAAAAGGCCAACCTAATGATGGAAAAATTAAATACTACCGTTTTCCCTATATGACCTTTCATGCACATGGCTCGATTTTACAGTCCCTACTGATAAAACTTGTTGTCAAATGCATCATCTATTCAGGTAACATGATTTCAATGCTTGTAAAATGCAGAGAAACAACGTTTTCGCATTCAAAACATTCTTACTCACTTCATTATCACTTGCATCAAGGAACTCGAGAGTGCTTTCCTCGCCATTTAACTGGACAGTAACTAAATTTTCTTCCTGGTCTATAAAAAAAATCAAAAAATATTGATAAAGAAAATCAATTGCAAAAATCTCTCATTACAACAGAATTTAAGTATCACAATTTCTATACCTCCTCAGAGGTATCGACCCAGTGGTACATGTAGTATAAGTTATAAAATTTACGGTATCAATATTACAGCAATAGAAGCGTATTTCGACAATGATCATGTCTCTTCAGTTATGCTCGAGGACGAGTAAAAAGCTACAAATGAAGGGTATAGTGAACTGCTGTAATAGTTAATAAATACTGCTGTTAAGGTGCCTTAATTAACATCTCTTCTGTGATCGAATTTAAATTTTAATTAATGAAAGAGGAGTACTGTACAGTATTCTTTTTGAATACTGTTTGTAAACTCTCTCGAATCAAGTTGACCCGCTATCCTGCATAAAAACAAAAGTCCAAGGTTCGTATCTCTTCGAAGCATAAACAATAATGTCATCTCTCATGCAATGCTTGTAAAGAAATATGAACGAATAAAGGAGATTTTGAATAAATATATACAATATTCATGTTCCTTAAAGTTGTTAAGTACAATACAAATGATAACTCGGGTTTTCAATAATCGTAGTAAACAGATAATTTAGAAGTCATGGTTAAATGAAACTATTGCAAGATTTGTTTTAATTGCTTTTATCTGTACTGGTTGAGCATATCACCACATTATTAACATGCTATTGCACTTTTGAGTATCTGCAGAACAACCCAGATGCACTAATTAATATCAATCTTAGAGAACATTTTGACTGTCTAAGATTCTTTGCAATACCATTTTTATAAGACATACTAATTAAAAGACGATGTAACTGAAAAAAAAAAAACAACTTAAGTACAGAAATACACGGCAAAATCACATTGTTATCATTCATTTTGTTCGTGAAATGTAACGGTATCATTCATAGCAGTCATGATTTTTAGTAAATCTAAGGAAAATCCATTATATTGCTAAAAAAATACCAGGTCACTTCATCTGTGTAATTCGGAGAAGTTATAAGCGAAGAAAACATGATGCGATCTCTTTTACTAATTACTGAGCGAGTGATTTTACAGGATTCGGTTATACAATTGTTGCTGAAAATAGAACGTCTTTACCATAGAAATGATTTAACAGAACTATAAATCTAAACACTGACACTAGAGAATCAAGGGCCATCAGATTTCGTAAAAACATTGTTTAATATAATTATCATTGTTTTAATGGATTTGCTATTCTTAGCCACCATGTTTATAATTTTGTAAAGGTGATCATTCGTGTCATGCCAATGTTTACACCATGGGTAAAATGTGGGAGTTTTTGAAAACGACTACACTTCAGGGTGGTCACTAACACACTTCTGGTATATAAAAAAAAATAAAAGAAGACACAACACGACAAATACAATCCTCCTAAAACATGTTGTTTTTTTTATTATTTGATTATCACAATGTAAAATAGAAATGTCTTAAATAGCAATACGTAAAGGATTGCCAATGAGAAAACTCTTCATAAGATACCAAATGACACAGAAACTAACAACTATAGGTCACCGTACGGCTTTCAACAATGAGCAAAGCTCATACCGCATAGTCGGCTATTAAAGGCTCCGAAATTACAAATGTAAAACAATTCAAACGAGAAAACTAACTTACATAATTATGTATATGTCGACTTGCTAACTATTTCTCGGAATACATCAGTGGCGGATCCAGGGGGGGGGGGGTTCCGGGGGTGCGCACCCCCCCTTTATTTTTGCCGATCAATGCATTTGTATCGGGACATATGTTTTGCACCCCCCTGCACCCCCCCTTTGCCCTGGGTTAGCACCCCCCCTTTCGAAAATTCCTGCATCCGCCCCTGTACATTTAATTTGTTATTCTCAAATGTAGCTATATCGTCAAAGTTTCAAATTGATCAAAGAACAGATTGTTGGTGGTCTTATAGGGCTTCGTTATAATGCGGTGACTTATCACGCAACTTTCAAAATGAAGAACCAAACATATATAATTTTACTGATCCTTTCATCTCAGGTGTACTTCATCTTTAATCATTGTGAGAATGATATTCAATGTCTATGCATACATGTACCATGTTTTCTCTTTCAATAATGTGCAATTGTGTTTAAATTATACGACAGTATAGTATATGTAAAAAAAGAAGATGTGGTATGATTGCCAATAAGAGACCAAAATAACACAGAAATTAACAACTTTTGGTCATCGTACGGCCTTCAATAATGAACAAAGCCCTTACCGCATAGTCAGCTATTAAAGACCCGAAATTACAAATGTAAAACGATTCAAACTAGAAACCTAACGTACATATGTTAGTCGACTTGCTAACAATTGTTCGGAATACATGTACATTTGTTATTCTCAAATGTAGCTACATGTATATCGTCAAAGTTTCAAATTGATCACAGTACAGATTGTTGGTGGTTTTACAGGACTTCGTTATTATGCGTTGACATAGCACGTACATGTATAATGTATCTTTCAAAATGAAAAAAATATATAATTCTACTAATCCTTTCGTTTCAGGTGTATTTCAACGTTAATAATCATGGGAACGATATTCAGTGGCAATGCATACAATCATGAATGTTTTCTTCAATTTACTCGTTCAATAATGTTCGGTTGTTTTTCGATTATACGACAGAACGTTATTATAGAATTCTTTATAGAAAGAAAACATAATAAGTGCTTTGTACATGTATAAACTAAATTGGTCGCTCCAAGGGATAAATCCGGTGATTGAAACATATATCTTTGGAATTTTTGATCCAATAGAAATCGATCGACGCTGTAATACCTTTTTTTTTCTAGATGGGCCCAATAGAACCCCCTTATTTAAAAAAAAAACTCAAGAGGTGAAGTGGAAAAGGTTAATGTTAGCATTATATTATAAGTATAAGTGTATGAATGATTGAATACAATTGTTGTGCCATGTAACTATATCGTCTGCTGTCATTCTTAATTACCAATCGCAATCAATAAGATACGAGAGAAGATTGAGTTGTTCTGCCAGATTTAAGTACAGTCAACCAGGAAATAGAAAACAGACATTGTTTTCGTTATAGCCAAACAAGGTCAACTCTGTTAATTGTAGAACATTGTTTGGTAGGTTGTTTCTTCATTTTTAGAGTATTCAGTAACGATATGAAGCAAAAATGTAGAAAGTTTAGAAAAACTAATTCTATTAAATTGTTTTTACAAATTAAATGAAGATGTGGTATCATAAGTTATTGAGATGGTACGCAGCCCAACAACAAACACAAACCAAAAAGAAAATGTTATATATTTCATGGTTGCTTTAAATTGTTTTATACCATCAAATTGATAAATGAGAAAACGCAAGAGGACAATAATAAAAGCTAGCATTTGTGTTGCATAAATATTGTCGTAAGTTTTAGAGAAGTATCAAATGTATTATGAATTTCCCCTCATCATGCTCATGTTTAACAGTTACAAATGACAATTTCTACACAAGTATTTCAAACCATTCAATACCAGTATTGTTAAAGAAATACTGGGCCTTACTCCGTTTGAGTTCATTGTTTCTTAATACCTCGGATTGCTACATGTATATTTTAACAGATATCGGTACACCATCTTCAAATTAATTATGAATGAAGGAGATTTTTGAGAGCCACCCAATAACCAAAATTACCTAAAGGCTAAAGAGCTACATACGTTACAACGTCCAATAACAGATAGGTGTCTACACACTATATCAAGCTCTTAGACTATAGATCATCCCGAGTCTATTAGGTAAAAGGAAGTTATCAAAGATCTGCTAAGTATCGCACTACATGTATATGTAAAACTTAATACGTTTATCTTGATCATTATCACACATTGATACTGAGAACATATACATAAAACTGATCAACTGAAGATATGTAATAAATTATGTTATAACAGAAAATTAAAATAGTTTAAAAGAATTCGAAAAAAAAAATTCAAAAAATGCATTTATGTTACATGTTCAATTACATCTTTCAAAATTTAAAAAAAAAATTGAAAACCAAATGCACAGTATATTAAAAAGTAGCTAAAACGTAGCTAAAAGGAGATGTTCAGTATTATACGTCATTAAGACAGCGTCGACCGACGAAAATTACTAAGTTAAACATACATTATTTATACATCTAGCCTTCAACAAGTCTTAGCCACAGATGTGTCAAGCTCTTACAAATCATTCAGGGTTGTAAAAAAATGTGACAACATGTGTATCACAAAGGAACTATAAAAGAACTGCTATCAAATTGAATGTGGATATTGTTTAACAATTAAAATCGTCAGTTGCAATTTTTGTAAGTCATATGTTTCTCGTTTCTCTTTTTTCATATACTAGTAGATTAGACCGTTGGTTTTCCTGTTTTTTTGGTACATTGTAAGTCCTTCATTTAGCTCGCGGTTCTGTGTTAATTTCTCCTAACTTTTCTTATATTCTTAATATGTTTATCTGCGAGTTTTTTCAATAACACATTTAAGCACTAACCAACTTAGTAAAAACTCTTGTACTGAGTTTTCCAATTACTAGCATCGTTTATGTTTTGCTACAAATGTTGCATACTTGAAAAAACGTTTTTCGAAATTACTGCTGTGAACATGGTGAGTACAGACCAAACTTACAATTCTTATAAAGGGGCATCAAAGACACAACTTAAACAGTGTTAATGTATATGTGCCTATTAAAGTCAGGTCATTAGGTTAAGTGAAAGTACTTTTTTTTGTATTTAAATGTTCATATATAACATTTTTTTTTTTAAATCAGATAATATATATAGTTTTGAACTACTACCTACTGGACACAATCTAGAAATATATATTTATGTTTTGTCTCTTATCTATAAAAAAAAAACAATTGAAAAAGTTTTAATAAAGACTTACCAACGGAATTCTCAAAAGCAACGTATTCTGACGTCATAAACTGTTGTGTGATGGAAGTTTTTCCTACACCGGGTGCACCTAAAACAACAACTTTAAAGTAGGACGAAATAGCAGAATTGTCTGACGGTTTTTCAACGTTTACTTCAAACGGCACATGACGTGTTGGTCTAAGGCTAGATGTAACTGTAGATCGTGATTGTTCATTTGAGCCATCCCGTGAAGATCGTCCACTTCTCTTCCGTACCGAATCTCCTCTGTTTACAACACCTTTTGTTGTTGTTTTAAACGAGCGGACTCTCCGCAAAGCAGCGTCTCCTCTGGCATCTCTATTGTCTCTTGCGTCATCATTGGTAAAGAAATCCAGTAGATTAGGTGTACTAGCAGGAAGACTGCTTCGTCTTCTGTGTTGGTTTGCTGCTGCGCTTAAATAGAAGTCTGGATCACTTGATAAATCTGCAGATTCACGTTTGTTTCTACGAGTTTTCACATGAGGCCTTTTAGCTTTTTGTTCTCTCTCAAGTTCACCTGGTTCCCGAAAAGAACCAGCACGAAGTGGTAAAACACGGTGACCCGAGTGATGGTCGTAGTCCTCTCGGTTTGATTCTGAACGAGAAACGTGGATTCCGGGGACGAGAAGATGGGACGACATAATACCTGAACTTGTCGATGCGTTTGACGAAATACTTGGTCCGCGAATTACTCTCTTTTCACTATGATGGTCAATCGTCATTATTCACCGAAAATTCAGTAATTTTTTTTATAAAATGTAAAATCCTCATCAAACGGTTAATCCGGTGTTATAAACTTGAATTTCTGAAATAATTCAAGTAAAGTTAGCATTACGACAATTAAGGTGCAAGGTAAAGAACGTTTATATATAAATATATTTGTATTTCCTCGTGAATAAAACGGATCCAAAGCTTTGGAAAAGTAAACTTAAATCCAATGCAGTATTCTAAATCAGCTTTGAATTTTCGCAACTAAATCTGAGTATGTAAGTATGTCGAAACTTATTATTAATTAAGTTCTATTATTTAGATGCTCACTTCGATGCAAATAGTATTACAACCCTTCAGCAGTTACTGTAGCTCTGTCGAGATAAGATAACAGAGTTTTTCTTAACTATCACACGCGCATTCTCTTACTTTCAATTATTCATCAAATTAGATAGATGCGTACTGCTTTCTACTAAATCGGTGCGTATGCGATTTCTGACAGGTAAAATTAATTGATAAAGATGAAGGAGTCTCCGAAAGAGAAGTTTAAGACGATAGATACATTTACGTTTTATCTTCAACACGATTCTATTTTCTTTCTTTTCCTTTTTAACTTACAAATGTTCATATAACATAGAGTACATACAATCGGTATATAAGGACGATTATTAAACGAATAATGTGTGTATAATGCCACTTTCAGCACTATCGTGCTATTTCGTGGCGGTCAGTTGGTGGAGGAAGCCGGAGTGCCTTGAGAGAACCACTGACCATGGGTAGGAAATATGACAATGCTAGTCGATTGAGATTGGTGTACAGATCTCTTGCAGGATTCGAACTCACAACAGTACTGTTGATAGGCTAGTGATACAGTAGTTCGATTACTTAGACCATTCGTCAACCGAGTCCACCGGTATGAAGAAATTGAGATATGGGATAACTTCAGCTCGGTACATTACAAAATGTACATTTGCGCGCAGCTTTTTATAACGTTTTTCGCGTATTTTTTACAACTTCAAATAGACAGTAACCCAAACACAAAAGGTTTCGTGGAAAGCCACTCATGTATACATCTCCAGACTAAAGACATCCACTTTTAAACAGGAATAAGGTACCAACCATATATCTTTTTATTAGGAATAAGGGAAGGGCAGCGTTTTAAAAAAGTTTGATTCCAAATTTCTTGAGAAAGACATTATTTGTTTCAGAAGAGAAGCAGACAAAATAGTTTCTTTCCATTGAACATGTCTTGCCTAATGAGAGGAAGTTTCTTCTATAAGATACAGACATTTCAAGTATGTAAAAAAATCGAGTTTCTATTTAGATATTTACTTTTTCCAAGTTATTAATAAAAATGATGCAGAAATAAACAAATATCGGACATTGAATTGGTAATAACTCCTGTAAGGGACCCAAGGTTTACTTGTTAGGGTGCAATATTTAGAGTCCAAAGATTTGGCATATTAATGAACTCCAAGCATTAAAATGTTGATTTAATTTTGATAGAGTTTCACATCAATCGGCAAATTTTACATTTTACATGTATTTTCGGGATGAGAATCTAATCATGCTAATGTGATATGAAAACGAAAATTGCTTTGCACTATACTAAACTGACA
Organism: Mytilus galloprovincialis; assembly: GCA_037788925.1. NCBI lineage: Eukaryota > Metazoa > Mollusca > Bivalvia > Mytilida > Mytilidae > Mytilus > Mytilus galloprovincialis. The sequence goes on from CM075333.1 coordinate 49,932,462, forward strand.
TGTTAAGTCGTTTTTTTACTTGCTGGTTTACAAGATAAATATCAAACGGAAGATTTGAGAAGCACGATCTGCTTCCCCTTCTGGAGCAACTGAGATCACCCCTGTTTTGTTGGTGGGGTTCGTGTTGATTAGTCTTTTATTAGTTTTCTATGTTGTGTCTTGTGTACTTTTGTTTGCCTGTCTGTATTTTTCTTTTTGAGCCATGTCGTTTTCAGTTTATTTATATGGTGAATGACCCTCTGGTATTTTCGCTCCTTTTTTAATATATGTTGCAATATCTAGAATCTAAAATTTTAGTTTGATTTAGCATATCCAAAAAGCATCAACCTTTTGATTTAATTTTAATAGATAGGTCAGATTTTAACATGTATTTTCGGAATGAAAACAAAATAATGTTAATGAGATGTGATAATGAAACCTGCTTTGTACTAGACTGACACGTTAAGTCGTTTTTACGAGCTGGTTTCCAAGGTAACATCCCGCCGGAAGATTTGCAAAATGTCCTAACCGGACTCATTTTGTGTGAAATTGTCTTTAATCTTGCTGTTCGCAGACGTGTGATTTTCGGAGAACAAGCAAACACCAATTTTAGAGTCAATACCACAAAATTCCGCACTCAAGGCAAGCTCCCTTCTATAAGTCATAAGAGGCAGACTAAAATAATTAAAAACAGATACATGTACGTAACGTTTCAATTAAGATCATAGAAGCTACCTATAACACAAACATGCATAAACGTACGTAAACGCACATGTCTCTATGCTTAAGGAAGCTTACATTTTAATTGAAAAAAGGATTAAATCGTTTAAAGTTATTTACTGATTGTAATTAGAATTTCAGATCCATTCTCTTTGAAGTAAACATCAAGTTTTTATTCACAGGTGCAAAACATTTGCTTTCTTCTTGTTTTTTTTTTATTTGAAAGAGTTAATAATTATTTTGAAAAAAGAAGGCGTGTACTTTATACCAAAGTGAAATAATAAGTAGAATCATCTTTGCTAAATGATTTCCCCGATGTTGCTTAACAACCCTACAAAAGATAGGGTGCGTTCAGCTATGAAAACGCAACACAAAACAAACGATGTTTAGAATCTGCAGGATGAATCAAGTCTGAAAAGTTCTTAAGCTAAACCATTAGTAATAGGCTATATTAAGACTTTCTCCCTTCATTACTTCTGTACTCTGTGAATAAGGTTTCTTGGCAAATGTCACTGACAATGTCTCAGTTTAATACTGTGAAACAATGAACGTGTAAAGATTTGCTATATGAATATATATGATACCATAGTTCAGGTTTGTTTAAGTGATCTGATTTTTTCTGTGTATCTTAATTATTGATTTTTTTTTTTTTGGGGGGGGGGGGGTAAGGTAAGTTCTCAATTCTATATTCCAGAACATGTAAATATAGCACAAACTGCAAGCTTTCAATTACAAATTGAAATATCCATTATACAAAGTATTCGATCTAACGTCCGATAGTTTTATATTCGTAATCTAAATAGATATTGCAATTCAACGAAACAATCATCCCGAATACGCATGAAATATTTGCCACTGGACATTAAGCTAGTATTAAACTTTAATCAATCAACGAAACAACGAAAAAGACAAATGAAAAGAAAATTGTATACGCATTGAAAAATCTAAACACAAATTTAGAAAGAAAAAAGGTTGTGCTCTGTGACTACAGTAACTATGATATCTGATGCATCTAAGAAGGAACACAAGTCAACAGGTGTAATCTTTTTAAGATGATGGACGAATAATGATGATTATTTCTGAATCACACGTGTCAGAACTAAATATAAGAGATAAAATGATTGTTTACGTCTCATTCTAAGGCTATTTTTACAACCAAACTTTGCAGGATAAAACCTTGCATCAATAAAAATCTGTGATTATCAAGTGTTTAATTAACCCCCGTACTAAAATTAGCTTCAACACAGATAAATCTGTGGTAAATAGGTGATTGTATATATTGCCACATACAAATGTATACTTAAAACAATTATACTTCATAGAATGTAGATAAAAGAATCGCAATAATCAAAGATAAAATACAACGTACATGTATATATATTGAACTATCTGATTCAAACAAAAATGAAACTGCTATGATTAGCTATAATAATAGATTGCTTCATTCTTCTTCTTTTTTTTTTATCTGCCTTCAATATTTTGTTCACATGTTATGTGTGTTATCTCATTTGTAATTTGAATATCACAATAAAAGTAACAGTTATACTTTTGCTTTAGAATAATTATGTTGGGTACATGATTAAAGAATTAAATAAGACAATGCATTGGGAATCACCGTAAATAAAAAAATTACGAAATTTGTCCAGCGAAATATCATGCAAAAGACTAAGTGTTTTTCCTTTTCTTTTTATTATTTCATGAGAATTTGTTTCGTTAGATGCATATTAAAATGCTTCAATGATAGTCAGGTACAATACATTTACACTTTCCTAACTTAAGATTCAATGTTGAGTTTGGTCATTACGTATGAAGTTACACATTTTATAAAAAGCGCCTCAAATCGTCATACATCAAGTGTTATTTTCATTTTTACTTTATTTTTTTCAACAAATATAGCAGATGTAAAACGGAAACCAAGATAAGCAGCGAGCATTTGAAAACAAAGTTTAGTATAATGACCTAGCTGTCTTTGTTTTTGCATTAATTACAAAAAAGAAGATGTGGTATGATATCCAATGAGACAACTCTCTTCAAGAGACCAAAAATGACACAGAAATTAACAACTATAAGTCACCATATGGACTTCAACTATTAGCAAAGCCCATGCTGTATAGTCAGCTATTAAAAGCCTCGAAATGACAATGTAAAAACAATTCAAACGAGAAAAATAACGGCCTAATTTATGTATAAAAAGTGAACGAACAAATATGTAACACCTAAAAAAACGACAACGGTTACCACTGAATTACAGGAACATAACTTAGGACAATCACATACATTATGTACATACAGAGTTTGGCGGGGTTAAACATGTTAGCGGGTTCCCGACCCTTCCCATAACCTGAGACAGTGGTGAAACAGTACAAAATCAGAACGAACTATCAAAATCAGCTGAAAAAGCTAAACGTGGCCGGGTACTTTCTAGACACTACTAGTATTGTTTACTACTAGATTTTATTCTTAGTTAGGTTTTATCCTCGAAAACAGGTGAACTTTCAACTATATTAATATTACTTTGAGTAAGGATGCATCTATTTATTTATGTATGTGCCTGTCCCAAGTCAGGAGCCTGTAATTCAGTGGTTGTCGTTTGTTTATGTGTTACATATTTGTTTTTTTTTGTTGTTGTTGAAGACAGTACGGTGACCTATAGTTGTTTATTTCTGTGTCATTTTGGTCTCTTGTTGGCATTTGTCTCATTGGCAATCATACCACATCTTCTTTTTTATATCTTATGGATTGCATGTATACAGTTCAATGTAGCAGACACCTACAAAATGAATTTATAGGTCATTCTGTCCTGCATGTTTACTATTGCAAATCAGGACCTGCAAGTTAGAATGTTTGATACTGCATGACCTACAGTCACATAGCTTGAGATATTTCAGGAAGGATAATATGTTTTCTGTTATTGGCACTCAACAATCGCTTAGTGTTTTAAGTGATATGTGTATCTCGTTAAAGCTAAACATCCACAATAGCACATATCTTCTCCATGATGGCGGTACAACCTAATGCAGTTTTATCTAATATATTAGAATAATTTAATTTTGGATGTAACGCGTCTTCTGATTGGCTGACGTTATTTTGTTATGAGCCCATAGACATAATTTAGTCATGTGACCGTGACGTCATCAACGTTTTTCATGGTTGTCTATGGTTTAAAATGGAATTTAGAATTAAATTATAAGAAATGACTGTAATATTTTTTCTGTCTATTCGAAAGAACATAAAAAATGTGGTGCACACTGTTAAATAACCCGCTACGCGGAAAAAAATATTAGACAGAAAAAATATTACAATCATTCCTTAAATATAAAACAATATAATTAAAAGCTTGTTTTAACTCGTAGTTCCTGAGTTCTAGTTTTAAAATGTAAATATATATTTATGTACGTGGCGGAAGAATTTTATGGTATGATAATTCTAATTGTAACCGGTTTTATGAACCTGAGTGTATTTAAATACGATGGACTCGATTTGAAATCATCGATAAGGGCGTTGACCATTCGCATGTACACCCGTAGTTTTTGTTAGTTATACTTAAGCACATATATATTCGAAAACAGTATTAAATACTTTTTGTAACATTTTCTGTTTGTTTTTTGTAGATTGTTGAGTACAACCTTTTTTAGTTTATTTAAACAGAGGACTTATTCTGTGATGTGGACTGTATTTACACAATTGCAAACCTTTGTAATTTGTTATCATTTGATTAACATGTATTGCAATTATTTGATATTATAAAAAAGAGAATGGTCATCGTGTCTGACAAGTTCTAAAACTAGTGTTTTAGTTATTTCTATTATGAATGAGATAAGAAACAGACCGACGGTATACAGAAATTATATAGTCTAGTATATAAATAATTTATGTGCGTTTGAACGAAGAGAATTTAGAAAATAATGTAATATACGAATGTTTCGTTTTAATGATTTAACAGGATAACTAAAATTTTCAGAGAATTTTATATCTGTTTTACTTTTCGCAATAATAATGTTTTCTAGCAGATGCATACAGTACACCTGCTCAATGACTTCAGTGCGCCCTATGTTTATTTGAAAGATACGATTGCCAATTGAAGTTTTAAGAGGCAAAACAGCCCTCAACAAATGTAGCAAATAAACGTCATGTAAAGGGTTTCTCTGCGTCATCTAAACACTTTGGACGTGAACCTTTCAATATAAATGAGTTATTAATGTAAATTAATAGTCGTAAAATGCTTCAAAGAATGGTTAACAGTACATTAAGGAAGCTTCCATATGATTTTATTATAAACAGGCGAGATCAAATGAATAAATACCGTATAATTGCCAATGGTTACGTATAAAACTGTTATTTTATATATTAACTGTAACGTTTATCAAGATTATGATTGATAGCAAAATAAGTTTTTCATGTTTTGGTATTGAGTTTGTTGTATGTAATGTAATAATTTGTTTAATGTCAAAATGTAAATGAAAGAAAATGTGTTAAAAATGAATTTTCCCAACATTTATTTCTTTTGTACTACTTCATAAATAGTTCACCTTAATTAACCGGAATTGTTTGTTAAATTTGTTAAAGCCTTCATATTGTGTAGAGCAGCTGATATTTAACAATATCAATATGCAGATAACCTGATAATCGATTTATCAGGCTGTATTTGTGTCTTTTGGAAGTGTTTTCTTAGTTTCTCTAGCAACCCGGAAGTTGACTTGATTAGTTCGGGTCAAACGTATCAACGTCGGTTCAAACACTATGACGTCGCTGATATGTCCGGATCAAAGTTATTTTATAAGGTCAACGTATTTGACGTCATAAAGCCGTAATATGGAATCATATTGAGAGTGATATAGACAGTGCGACGACCAATAATGTCCATTATCGGTCGTCCAACTGTATATATCAATCTGCTCAGCTCTTAATAAAACTCCATATCACGGCTTTGTGACGTCAAATACGTTGACCTGGCCTTAATAACTTTGACCCGGACATATCAGCGACGTCATAATGTTTGAACCGACGTTGATAATTTTGACGCGAACTTATCAAGTCAACCTCCGGTTGCTGGTGAAACTAAGACAACACTTCCAAAAGACGCAAATACAGCCCGATAAATCGATTATCAGGTTATCAGCTGCTCGACATAATAATTATGAAGGCTTTTTGATCTCGTTAATTGCGCTTACTCGACAAAAAGCTTCATATTATGTCTCGCAGCTCATATTTTACGATATCAACATGCAGACAACCTGATAATCGGTACTTATCGTCCTGTCCTACGCATATACCACCCTGCTCTGTCGCTCCGTAATTCTCGTATCAAGGCTTCAAAACGAGACCAGGCATAATCAGCGACGTCACAATGTGAGAGGAGAAGTTATCAGCGACGTCACAATGCGAGAGGAGACGTTATCAAGCTTGCTTTCGTCAAGCGTAAAACTGTCTTAGGAAGAGGAAAACGACCACTTAATAGAAGGATAAACAGATAATCGGATAGATATTGTAAATATCAGCCGCTCGACATAATGTGAATCTTTTTAGCGCGTTTGCTGCGCTCACTCGCCAAAAAGGTCAACATTGTGGCTCGCGGCTGATATTTTACGATATCAATGTTGATAATGTCTGCTCTCGTCTTCAATGTTGTGATACGTGAATTATGGATGGATTGAGCAGGGTAATACATGTATATATAGGCGTAGGGAAGGACGATAATAGTTCTGCGAAGGACATGACGGATACAGTAAGTGTAATTGCACGAATATCGTCAGCATTGAAGTGGCCATTTTGTTTAAGAGTTTCAAATGTCAACGATCAGGACTGTTATAATAACCCCATATTAATGAATGTTTGTAAACATAGTACTACTAATTACCAAGCAATACACGTTATATACTATCCTTGAACTTACGAGTTGAAGAGGTGATAGCATCTGCCGTTGATTTAAAATAGGCAGTTCTTGTGACGTGCAATAGTATAACTGACCTCATGATGATACTAAAAAATGCTTAATTTAATCCTAGGTGGTAATAGTCATCACTGTACAAATAACTCAGCGCATTATACTTACTGCAGTACATAAGATTAATGTGAAAATACAAGTACCCGATAGTTGTTTATCAATTGTAAAACAAATATCTTACGTTACTAACATTAGTCTTAACCGACCTGAGCTTGAAAAAAGGACAAACAAACCAAATATTGAATAAAGGGAGCTACCATTTAACTTTTAGGGGGGTGGAAGGATGAAAAAAGACATGACAAGAGTTTTGAATAATAAAAGAAAGTGGATGAGCAACTTGGAAAAAGGCAGCATGACAATTTATATATAAAAAAAAGTCAGGGTAGACGAATTAAAAAAGGTAGCACCGAATAGAGTGAAAAATAAACAGGCAAGACAGAGATTACAACTAAAAAATGGAGGACAAAAATTTTCATTTTTGTCCCTCCTTTAAGAATCCAATGGTAGCTACCTTAATTGAGCATACAGTACAATAATAAAGTCATAAATACAGTTAAAAATTCTAAATCGTAAAATTAAACTTTTTAAATTATTAAAGACTTTCTAAAAAGATGTTTTGACACTCACGATATATCAGTTGCCCATACATTTACTAGAAATCTCTGATCTTTTAAACATGACAAATAGATAAACAAGAAGCTAGATTAGGTTTGACGTGTTATACATTTAATGTTGTTTTTTCAAAGTCCAATTTGCTGATTAACAGTCCAAAATCTCGGTCAGTACAAACAAACTCAAATATCTGTTAAATTTTATTATGTACTTCTCATACATTTGTTTTTTGCTCATTGCAAACTAAAAAGTACTTTTGAAAAATGGGTATTAATTTGTCTAAGCTGTCACAAGAGGAATATATGATATTTTTAATGTCTAACAGCGACTTTCTCCTTATTTTATGCTAGCCTACAAATCAATACTGCATTTCTCTATCATAATGAAAAAAATAAAGTTTGGTATCCCAGATAGTCATTATATAATGGTCCTTGAATTTTTTAATTTTTTATTTAATAAAGTTCTGCAGACATTTCAAGCTGTTTAATGAGGATATAAATACCATAAAGAGGATGATAAGTGCGAGAAGATGTTTCGTTGCATAATAGTAATTAATTTTTAAATAATAAGACTTGGTCCTTGACAAGAAAACATAGACAAATAGATATATGCTTTTGAAGTTTTAACATCTTTTGTTCCATACTGACACTAATAAAAGCTGAAAAGCACGTTTTAGTAGTACTCGTGAGAAAACACAAGCAACAAGAATGTGTCCACAGTACACGGATGCCCCACTCCCACTATCATTTTCTATGTTCAGTGGACCGTGAAATTGGGTCAAAACTTTAATTTGGAATTAAAATTAGAAAGATCATATCATAGGGAACATGTGTACTAAGTTTCAAGTTGATGTAACTTTAACTTCATCAAAAACTGCCTTGACCAAAAACTTTAACCTGAATTTTGCACTGTCATTTTCTATGTTCAGTGGACCATGAAATTGGGGTCAAAACTATAATTTCGCATTAAAATTAGAAAGATCATATCATGGGGAACATGTGTATTAAGTTTCAAGTTGATTGGACTTCAGCTTCATCAAAAACTACCTCGACCAAAAACTTTAACCGGACGGACGAACGGAGGCACAGACGGACGGACGGACGGACGGACGAACGGAGGCACAGACCAGAAAACATAATGCCCCTCTACTATCGTAGGTGGGGCATAAAAAACGAAACCAATTCAGACCAATTACATAACTCATGCAATGAAACCCTACAGTTAAAACATGTTAGACAGTGTACAAGAGAATGACACGTTATGTACTATTAAGTTATAATTTAATATACAAATGTAGTTTGGTATCGATTTCATGGGAAGTCCTATCTCAGGGAAACTTAATCTTTCAAAAGAAGCCAAGTAAGTAATCTATTTTCGTTGTCTGTCAAAGACATTGTTTAGGATGTTGATCAGGTTTTAGAATAAATTTGGAAGGCTAAATGACGATTGGTGATAGTAAAATTGAGAATGGAAATTGGGAATGTGTCAAAGAGACAACAACCCGACCATAGAGCAGTACGGTGACATATAGTTGTTAATGTCTTATGTCATTTTGGTCTCTTGTGGACAGTTGTTTCATTGGCAATCATACCACATTTTCTTTTAATAGAGTAAGCCTAATACTAAAGTTTTGGCTGTTGAATAGTCATGTCATAGTTTTCTCTACGAATTTTAACTAAGTTTCTAGTAGAAAGAGAAATTAAGCCGAAAGTAATATAAAATAAATGTAACTTTGAACTTTTGAGTTAAATGCGATACAATCAGCCGTTAATGTACAACTCATGCGACGTTCAGACATAACTGAACTCACCGTGGCCATAAAGGGCTAAAATATAATCACTGTAAGCATTATTAAGCACACAATCTGATTGAATTTCACTCAATACTTGTTCAATAATTCATAGATGCAGGGTTCAAAACTGTGTACACTAGCCAAACGTATCGTCTAAAAAGGACTCATCATGAACGCTCAAATAAAAAATGTTAATAAAAAAATAATAATTTTAAGTAATAATTTGATTCAGAAGACCAAAAGGTTTTGCCAAATACGCTAACATGACTTTAAGTTATTACAATGATAGAACTAGAAATACATGTAGCGGATAATTATATTTATAATGGTGTATTTGAAATCGTTTTTTAAAATTGTGTGAATGAAAAATAAAAGAAAAGGCAAAAAAAATCTAGATTTGATGTGAAAAATTGACGAACATGTCTTGATACACATGACTTTGTATTGGCTGTTTTCACGACAAATTGCTATGATATTTAAAATCCTGATTGGGTTTGATGTGTTACAATGTAAGGGAGCTACCATTTGATTTTTAATGGGGGGCTAGGATGAAATTTGAAAAAAAAGCAGGACAGGAGTTTTGAGTAAAAAAAATGGCAGGATGAGACACTTGCAAAAAAAAAAGTCAGGACGACAATTTAGGTAAAAAAAAGTCAGGATAAACTTTAAAAAAAAAAAAAGGCAGGACCGAACAGAGTGAAAAATAAAAAGACAGGACAGAGATTACAACTAAAAAAATATGCAGGACAAAATTTTTCATCCTAGCCCCCCCCCCCCCCCCCCCCCCATAAAAATCAAATGGTAGCTCCCTAAATGTTATGTTAAATTTTAAAATACAATTTGCTGATTAACAGGCTCTAATATTGACCAGTTAATAGTAAAAGAATAATACTCAAAGGTCTGTTAAATGTTTTTATCAAGTATCTCACGGACATTGCTTTCTTGCTCAAACGAAAAGTACGTTTGAACAAGGGATTTTAATTTGCCTAAGCTGTAACAAGGGAAAAATATGATATTGTGTATTGTCTGACCGCGAGGTCGTCAAAAAATTCTCTTAATTTCATCATAGCTTAAATATTTTTCACTGTATTTCGCTATTATGGAAAAAAAAACATTGTCATATCATGGGGATACTTAAAAGTCATTATATAATAGTTCTTAAATTTTGTTGTTTAATTTAATAAAGTTCTGTAGACAATTTAAGCCGGGTAATGATGGCATAAATACCATAAAGAGGAAACCGTGCGAAGAATTTTCATTTGAATAACTTGTAATTAACGTTTAAATAATGAGACTGTGTCCTTGAAAGTTTCAGTACGGAAATAATTAAATTTTTAGACAAATAAATGACTGGGTTTGAAGTTTTATCATCTTTTATTTAATGAATAAATTAATAAATGCTGAGATTCAACGTTTTAGCAGCACTCGTGATTAAAAAATTCATCAAACAGAAAACAGTTTCCGGACAATTACATAACTTATTAATAATTACTGTATATCTACAGTCAAAACAAGTCAGTACCCCAGTGAATGACACATTATGTACTGCTATATCATGTTGAAATATAGTATGATACCGATTTCTGTGGAGGGAGGCTACACATCAGGTAAACTTTAGGTCGCGAATGGGACCAATTTAGAAAGTGATTTAGAAAAGAAGACTATTTGAAAACTTCATTTTGGTTATTGAATTATTATGACAATTTTTTGTCATTGTTTCCTCTTGTCAAATGTTGAGAGTGTAAGTGCGGGTAGACACAGAAAGTATGTTTTATATGCTAAATTGATTATAGAAAAAGGAGATTGCAAATGAGATAACTATCAACCAAAAAATGAAAGTTCAAATGAAGTGGATGTAAGCAGTTATAGGCAACCGGGAGGCCTTAAAAATGAAAATACCCTATACTGTACCATTACATGTAGTTCGGCTAAACAAGGCCTTGACATCAAAATATGAATAAATTCAATTGAGAAAACTTATCGCCTCATATACAACAAAACAGTTTACGAAAACGGCTCTTGATTTTGAACAGGCAGACACAGAGTTTTGTGGATTGTAACAAATTCATGTTTATGAACGCTTAACCCTCCGACCCCTTAACCTGGGACAGTGGCTAAACAGTACATCCTACGGATTGACTATATAATCTTCACTCAATGGTATATTTATATAAACTTTTAAAAGCATCACTTTTTTTTTGCGTTGTCGGAATGCTGTTTCTTAAATATGACTTTGATTAAAATCGTAATAAAGATAAAATACTAGTTATTCTTTGCATTTACCAAAAACAAAGTCAAAATTATATCAATTCCATCGTTTTAATTTCAAACAGTGAATCTCCATTCAATATTCATACCTGGTTTTCAAAAATGATGTCACTTCCGGATCCATCAGAATGTAGTTCATTCAAATATGTAATTGATTATTGTAATTTGCTGCTTTTAACTAGTGCCGTGGGATGTAATAAACAATATCATCACTATCAATTTATATTTTCGAAATAAACAGTAGCAATGATTCCTTTGTATGTTATGAATAACGATTTGAACTCCATATTGATATGGACTTTGAATGAAAATCTCTATCTTTCTGAAAAATAAAATTTTAATCGGATAGTGGGTTAAACAGCCGATAAACAAAAACACATTTTTGTTTCATGATACAAATATTTTTGGCTTTCAAACAGACTTGCCAATTTTTGAATTCCACATAGAGAGTGTGCATATTACATATAATTCATTTTTCGAAACAATTCCATATGATGTAGTGCGTAATTGCGTACGTGCAGTAACTAGAACTGTCTTGAAAAAGGCTAGAGTTCCAAAGTATGGTATACATGAAAGTAAAACAAATGTTAGTGCTGAATTTGAATATCTAGCATTTCTGAATATGCCATTGTTGCATGTAGGAACGCTTAGAGTCGAAAGATAGAAAAAGTCAAAGTCAGTTCAAGATATTTTCGATTGAAATCGAATATACGATGTTTACATGTATTGAAGTATATATTAATGTAAAGTAAAATAACATCAATTATAAGGAAACAGAAATGAGAAGATGTGGTATGCATGTGTGCCAATGAGACACCTTTCTATCCAAGTCAATCATTTTTGTACATGTAATGTGTAAAAGTAAACCATTAAAGGTCAAAGAACGGCCTTCATCACGAAGCATCGGCTCAAACCGAACAGGAAGTCCCCAAAATGACTATTGTAAAACAATTCAAATAGGAAAAAAGACTGTCTAATCTATAAACGAAACGAGCAACACTTATGAACCACATCAACAAACGAACACTATATATAGATTTGTCAACATGTTTAAGATGCTACTCGTATGCTGTTACATTGGTACACTATTTAAAAAGATATCTCAACGAGTCAAGTTAAACATTAAAACATCTGTACATTTGCCGGTGTCCTATAGCCATTCTTCCCCCATGCCAAATTTTCCGGGGGGAAAGACTGGATCGATCCAATATTTCCCCCCGGAAAAATTGGCATGATCCTACTTTTCCCCCTCAGCGTTATGGGGGGAAAACCAGGATCAGGCCAATTTTTCCCCCACAGTTAGCGTGAGAAGCTAAATTTTCCGCCTTGTAATGTAACGTCGGCGACGTCACGGTAAGAACTTTTTATGAAAAAAAAAGAATAGTCACTTTTCTTCTATCAGTTTATAGTTACCAAAGCTTCATCGTACGACTATACATTTGATAGGTATTTATAGAGATATATATGTTATATTTATACACAAGAAACACAATCTGGTGTGATGATCACATCCATTCTCTTTCGTGAACCCTTGGTATCATTAACTAGATGAATACAATTACTTTAACAACTTCTGGTCAAGTAGTAGATTTTTCCCAGGACAGACGTCTATGATGTCTCCAAAGTAATATGGTGAAATTACTTCACATGATAAGTCATGCAAAGTATAATTACTAAGTAATAGAACTCACCAAAAGCACGGATAGAGATGCATACTCGTCGACTTAAAGCTTTAATTCAGGAGAAGTCCGATACGGATGAAACTTAATCCAACCCAGAGAAGATATGAACACCCTCTCTAGCCAGCACGGGAGACGTAGAAGTACAAGGACTAACCACAGTATAGGTTGAGCTGTACAAGATCTACAAAAAAAAATCCAACCTGCCCTACAGATGCATAGGGTCGAACACTTTCCAGCACTTATGATACAAATTCGACGTGGTAGTAAGTAATTGAAGGCCACTGGTACCGTACGGCATTTCACAATGAGAAACCATCATAAATCATAGTCAGCTAAAATGCCCCGACCATAAAATTGTGAAAAAATTGAAACAAAACTAACGGACTTATTTATAAGAAAATAATTTACGAAAAAAACATGACCGACATGAAACGACAACAATCACTGTCACATGTTCCTGGCTTTGGAATAACACATAAATAATGTGGCGGCCTTAAACTCAACCCTCCTCCAACCGCAAGAAAAACTGTAAAATATCATCAGCAATTGACTTCACTAAAATGTTAGTACGGTCAGTGGCGTAGCTTGCATGTATGCTCAGATGCTCAAGCATCCACTTCATTTTGACAAAAAAAAATATATATATATAATTGCATATTTTGTGTCTGAATGTAAGGTGAGGATATGCGAACATCTTCCAATCATTTCCAAAGCAGTATACGTGGTGTTTCCTTTAAGATCATTTATAGTTTATGTAAACAAGATGGATAAATCACAGAAAAGTGCTATCAACTTTTTCGTAAAAAGTCTACGTCTTAGCGCGTCGTCGGCAACGGCAAGCGCAGAGGATGATAATACGTAGACCTGCAGACATGTTTGGTCTGAGATTGAACCAAGCGGAGCAATGACATAGCAACGTTACTAGTTAACAACGAACACAGTCATCATTGCCTGATATCGTTTCCTGTGACATTAAATACGACTAGTATTTATTATGGAGTGTGATCATTTCTGGCCTAATAAATACCCGTTTCAAACTTGGTACAATATTACTTTTATTTTCAAAAAAAGAGTTCAAAAGTCCCCGTAGTGCACATATTTATCTATTCTAATATACAAGGGCAGTCACTAAAAAAAAGCATTTTCTTTCTTTTTTTAATTTAATATCTAAAGAGAAATAAAAGCTTCAGGCCAAATGCAATGGTATATCAATTATGATTTATATTTCAAAGGGGGCATAGTTGGTTAAATTATTTGATCAGGACTTATTTTCGCGAGTTTCAAAGACATTGCTGATGATATAAATTTCACAAAAATCTGGCAACACATGACGGACGCCCGGCATTTCTGTCCCCTGCAACGCGTTAAGACAAGTAATAAAAAAATCCCATGTGGAGGCTCAAATTCCGGGAAAGGGGGTATCACTTGAGAGCCTATATTTCGAAGTTCCATATACAAAAGGGCCTTTGTAATGGGTCCATTTTGAGATTTCATATTTCAATTGGATGTGAAACTTTAACATCACATATTACTGTATCTAATGATGGTAGTTACGAGAAAACAACAAAATTCTGTTAGAAACTTATATATTGATGGGTATTTTGAAATTAAACAAAAATCTAGCCATTGTCGGATTGAAGGGGGAGTACACATGTATACAGGAAAAACGTCTGAAAAAAAAGGTTCATAAAAGGTCATAAAAAAAACAGTTTCGCATCCACATCATTTTAACCCTGGCTACGCCACTGACGGTGCACCATAATCACTAACATAAAAACAATAGACACAAAGCACCGAAATGAAAGTAAAAAGTATTCGCTTTTTACACTGGCTGAAAGGTATTTCAAAGCTAGTAAAAATGTAGTCTAGTCGGACTAGGGGACAAAGACAGAATGGTAAACATGTAACAGACTGATGAATATGTAGACAGACTTGTGGACATATTGACAGACAGATTGACAGACTGATAAAATCGTAGACAGACTTGTGTAAATTTGAATGAACAACAAATTTGTATACAACTAAATATAATTCTAACACTGTTCGGTTTAATTTCCAGACATGCATATACATATATTGAAATCTATATCATGGGGGGAAAGATTGGCATGGGGGAAAAGTTACTATATGTATACGTATTGTGAACTTTCCGCAGGGGAAGAATGACAATGATCCAAAATCTCCCCGGGGGAAACATTGGCTCATGCCAGTCTTTCCCCCGGGGGAAAAACTGGCATGGGGGAAGAATGGCTATATAACACCGGCTTTAGTTTAGATTTGATGTACTAGTTATATCGATGTATACCCATATAAGCTAGATTAAACAGAAACTGGTATTCCAACGGGAAAACAAACGGTCTAATCTATGTAAAAAAAGGGAAACGAGAAACACTTATGAACCACATCAACAAACGACAACTACTAAACATCAGATTCCTGACTTAGGACAGATGCAACCAATTACAACGGGATTAACATATTAATGGTACAAAACCTTCTCCCTCATCTTAAACAGTAGTGTCTGTAACATCAAAACATAAAAAGAGACACTATAAAATAGCAATTGGAATGGCATAACTCAATCAAAAATGGGTACAAATGTGAAAACAGATTTTACGGAAAAAGTAAGAATCTAGAGATAAAGAATCGTTATGGTCTTCATTTATTTAGGACTTTGATCTTTTAAATATAATAAGAGTTAAAACATCTTTGAAAATGACTG
The DNA here is from genome assembly GCA_037788925.1 of Mytilus galloprovincialis. NCBI lineage: Eukaryota > Metazoa > Mollusca > Bivalvia > Mytilida > Mytilidae > Mytilus > Mytilus galloprovincialis. The sequence goes on from CM075333.1 coordinate 49,948,181, forward strand.
TATAATATATATATTAGTCAATCAAACCACATATGTACGGAAGCGTATTAGCGCCACACATTTTTTTAATTGTTGTTCCTATCTTTGCGTTATAACGCAAATGTTTTCGTTATTTCGCAAAGGTTTGCCTTACAACGCAAAAGATAGGATGAAAAATTAAAAAAAAACATGTGTGGCGCTAATACGCTTCCGTACATATGTACAGAAACAAATTTAAATATAGGACTGTAGTTGTTTTATTCTGTATTCCGAATAAGAAAAGGTATTTAATGACAATTATTTAGCTTAACCAATTGTTTATCAAATGGTTTTATTTAAATTACAAACGTATAGAAGCATGACTTTTTGTGACATTTTGCTCGATGAATATACGTTTTCCTTAGTTGAATACGCTGTTTTATTCGAAATTCAATTCATATATAAAAAGTAACTAAAATATTTTCAATATCGAATAAAGTTCGTTATTAAAAGACGAACATGACTGCTTTGACTGTTATTATTATTTAATAATGAAATCTTCAAGAAACCAATGAAATACTACATTTTTATGCTGTTAACATCGTTTGCAAGACGAAAAGCCTACAATTTTAAGCCTCTCGCTGCAATTTTATGGATAATATAATCATATTTTAGAGAACATCTAATATCTTAATTAATAATTGCATTACCAAAACTCTTTGAAATACATTTAACATTCCAATATTTATGTAACAGAAGATCTTTACAAGTTTTCCCGTCTTTTGACTGAAGAGTCAAAATCAACAGTTAATGTTCCATCCTATAATTGCCTAACGGTTTTTGTTTTGATTTTAATTATAAGCAGATGATTTGAAGAATGCATCTTGTTTTCAGTGGAAGTTGAAAAGTTGCTTATTGATTCTACAGCAATTAAATAAACCATTTATCATAAACATTATGCTTTTTAAAAGTACAAGTAGCACCTGTGTAAATAGAAATGAGCCAATACATTAATTTCTTTAAGTTAGAAAATGTGTATTTATATATGGGTCATTTTCAAAAAATGTCGAATTTTCAGTACACCCATGCTAAAATTTTCATTTCTAATGGAAATTTCAGTTGTAATGGTTTAAATGAAAGCTTGTCGGATTTGTGATTCAGAACATTAATAATAAACACACCTTACATCTATTTTGATAAGATTAAACTGCATTTAAGGCCGATTTTGGGGGTATTTGTGTGCGTGCATTGTCAGAAAAACACATTTCAAATGATTTTTTTCCGATTTTCTGATCGCCTTGATATCTGCAAAAGGGACTTTTAAGAACGTTAATTATAATTCTAACGAAAAATCGTAGCTTCTTTATCATTGTATGTAACAGATTATCTACAAACTAAATTCAATCAGCGTACAGGAGGTTCATGTCTATCCTGTTACCGCTACTTAAATCAGTCGTTAAATTATTCTCCCTATGAATATTGAATCAGTCAGTGTTGATTTCAAAAATGCAAAGTAATCTTTACATTTAAAACGGCTCGTTTCTTGAACGACAGTGTAGAGAAAAGAGATTTCAAGACATTTAGTGAAAAAAAATAGAGCGTACTTTTTTTCATGTCTATGCTGTTACCAACCATTTTGATTAATTACACTAACAGTATGGTTGTAAAAAGTGCAATAACGTGTTGGAAACCAAATTCACAATAGAAAACCATAATCACTTCACCAAAGGGAGTAGTTATTTCACAACAGCAATCAAAAACGAAGAAATTTGTCTATCCTGTTATGTCTATCCTGTTACTATGGTTGCTATGGTTACAGTAACAGGATAGACAATTATAGACAAAAACGTTTTTTTTTTTTTTTATCTTAACATGTAGATGGAAAACGAATGAAATATTTCATTGTTTGAACTCATCTTAAGGTTATAACGTCTTAATCTTCCCAATTAAGCATTTGCAGGTGCAATACTGATATCGGTAACAGGATAGACAAAAAGGTAACAGGATAGACTTTTATATAGTGATATATCAGAAACCCACGTTCCTGCTACCAACGAAATAAAGAGAAAAGTAAATTAACTTATGAGGGATTTACTTGATGTTGGGTTTATTTGAAAGGGTGAAAAAAGGCCGAACAATATAAATTGCTATCTTAGACTTGCATTACTGGTGGTAATTTTTACAACCTTTGAAAACCAATTTTTATAGCAATTTTTCAGTACAACCTAGAAAATTGGCAAATAATCTATTTTTTACAGAATGAATATATAAAGAAGTTTATTCTCTTGAAAACCATCTAATTGGTAACGTAAAACAAACTTAACATTTTATCTAAACCTTTTCTTAATAACCCAAAATTTCTTTAGAAAATGGTAACAGGATAGACAAAATATTGTACCACCGATCAAAAAATGTTTCAAGATATTCTTGAATGACATCATTAAGATTGCATCTTTTAATATGTTGTTCTTAAAGTACTGTTTGTTTTGATTTGCTTATGTAGAGGGTTGTTTGAATAAGTAACTTTTAATAAATTTTTCAATTTCAAAATTCGACATTTTTTGAAAATGACCCATATGGTTAATAGCTAAATTCAAGACATTGTCATTAAACTTTTAGTTTTAAACTCTCTCAAAGACATATTTTCACTTGTAATTCTCCCATCTGAAAGTAAAATCAATGATAAAGAGGAAGTTCATTTTATTGAGTGGGTTTTACGAATGCGCAGTCACGTCAAGAAAGAATGGGAAAAGTTGGGAATATTGTGCCTTTTGTATGGATATTGACGCACGAAAAAGAATCACTGTAAAAACCCTTTGGGACCCGTTTTAATGATATATATGTACTCCCTTAACCAGCAAACTCTCTTGTTCAGGTTCGCAATTCATTCCGGACGATTAAAACTGTACAGCCTTACTATTAAATTTTTTAAAGATTTTTTTATGCCCCATTTATGGGCATCATGTTTTCTGGTCTGTGCGTCCGTCTGTTCGTTCGTTCGGTCGGTCGTCCGTCCGTTCATTCCGTCCGTTCGTCCGTCTGTCCCGCTTCAGTTTAAAGTTTTTGGTCGAGGCAGTTTTGATGAAGTTGAAACTTAGTACACATGTTCCTTATGATATGATCTTTCTAATTTTAATGCCAAATTAGAGATTTCATCCCATTCTCACGGTCGACTGAACATAGAAAATTATAATGCGGATGGGGCATCCGTGTACTTACATGTAGGACACATTCTTTTTTGTACATAATTTGCATGAGATACTTGACACTGACAATAAGGCAAACACGACTCAATTTGTCAAGCAATCGATTGTCCAAAAAATAATTGCCGGCCATTTTATCAAGGTCAAGCAATTAGCTTGGTAAAAGTTAAGTTTGTTTCAAATTTGTTAAGTAAAAAAAGAAATATTTAACATACTATTGATAAAATTAAATCTTGTGCATTAAAACCTGTACAAAATACGTAGAATGGGACACACAATGTGTCGCTGAAACCGGTGGATGGCCAGAATAACAGAATGTGTAAATCAATTATCCATTCCCATCACCCGTTATCCAGTTTTCGTCAATGGATCGAGTATAAAGATGTAACGAATTGAAAAATACAGAATATATTCTATACTGTTAAATTACATACAAGGTCATTGCTCTAGATACACTTACCAGTTGGCAGGGAAGCACGTTGTCTATTTGTATAATTTGAAATGTCATTAAGAAAGAAAATAATTGATTCTAAACGAATTAACCTTGGGAGCAGACATAGCCGTTTGAAGTTTTGTTTTTCTTTGTTAGTATTATTGTTTGTGTAAAATCTACAAATTTGTTTGGAAACAGTTGTCTAAATGTTTTCTCTCAAGGTAAATTGTTCTGCAACAACTGCCTCCTGTTTTCTATCAAAACTAACAAGAATGTAGATTGAGTTTCAAAAACTTTGAAATATCAAGCAGCGTTGATAGATCAATCTGTTTTTTTATCAGTTAAAATGTGTATTAAAAGTCTTAGATTTCTCAGTGGCATTTAAAAAATTAAAAGTAATGAATAGAAGGAAATATTTTTATTTGTTCTGACCTATTTATTTGACGTTAAGCAGATAGCAAGGCAATACATTGTAATGTATGTAAAATTTATACTGATGTTATATGAAAATAAAATACTTTTATATTGACTGGCACATCTTGGCCTTGCTTTCGAAATCATGTGCCGAAATACTTGTATACAGACTGAACAATATTATATCATAACTCCGAAATACTTGTATAAAGACTGGCACATGGTAACCTTTAACTCTAAATTAGGAGCCGAAACTTGTATAAAAACTGGCACATGGTAACCTTTAACTCTAAATTAGGAGCCGAAACTTCTATAAAGACTGGCGCATATAGGAGCCAAAACTTGTATGACGACTAGCATATGCACGTTGCTCTTCTTTTTCCGAATAACGTGCAGACTTGTATACAGACTGGCATATGTTGGCCTTGTTTTCAAAATTATGTGCAGAAATACTTGTATAAAGTCTGGTACATATTGGCGTTGCTTTCCAAATTATGTGCCGAACCACTTGTATATAGAATGGCACATGATAACCATGAACTCCAAATTATGTACTGAATTGCTTGTATAAAGACTAGCACAATTTGGCCTGGCTTTCCAAATTATGTGACTGTTGAAACACGGAGAATTTTAGTTTAGTTATCCTTTTCATAAATTATTGGTTCAAATCTTTAGGGAAATACATAGATCTCCAGGATCTAATCATTCGTTCTACTTTCAAATACACACGAGGGTTAAACTACATGCTAATAAATTTACGAAAAGCTCAATATTGAAAATTATAAATGGTTATATTATAACTTTGGGCCAGAATTCCAAGATTTTTCAGTTTTGCGTATCATTGGTTCTTTTTCTAGACTAAGTTTAATAGAGGAAAGAGTGTAATCCCGTTTCTCCGACATTTGATAAAGTATGCGTTTGAATTATATATTTGACTTCAATACGTCGTAAATTACACATTTTACACATAATGCATTTAGATTATATTAAAAAAAAAGGAAAATCACAAAAATACTTAACTCACAAGTCCCTAATCTAATGGCAAAATCAAAAGCTCAAACACATCAAACGAATAGATTGTCATATCCTTGAATTGGTACAGGCATTTTCTAATGTAGAAAATGGTGGATTAAACCTGGTTTTATAGCTAGCTAAACTTCTCACTTGTATGACAGTCCCATCAAATTCCATGCATTATATTGACAACGAGGTGCAAACAAAAGAAACAGATAAAACAAGTAAAAAGCACTTAACATTGTTTTATAATCTTATTCACTGAAATAAGAAACAAATATGTCACAAAGAAGGTAAAATAGCATAAATTTGCCAAAGTACAATAACACAATGACGGGATGTATAAGTACAGAGCCACGTCATATATGTAACGAAGAAACGTAAACATGCATATAAACAAAGCACAATGCAAAACATGAAGGACACATATGTATACATATTCTATTTGTATTTTAATGATTGCGTCACTGAACATTGAACATGATTTAAAGCCGTAAAATGTAAATGTTTTGACTTCTTGATGTTTATGTTACATGTAATTGTTTCTTTTGCGTTATTGATTGCTTGTATATGTATGTATGACGCAGCTTAATATCTCAAACTTACATTCGTTCGAAAAACCGAGCGCAAATAGTACAAATAAACTAAAATATATAAAGCAGCACTGCATACTAAATGTACCTTACTGATTCTGCTAGTTAGGTTTCATTTTGTCATACGAAACCGTATAACTTCATAGACAGTTAGACGTTCAGAATAAACCGTTCACTTCTCCGGGTTAGTATTCTATAACGTTCATGTATTTGACCTAATATTGTAGGAAGCACTACGCTATAACAATGAGGATATGGATAAGGGGTTTTGGTTTCCATTCCTGTATTCCATGATCATTGGTACCATTTTTGTCCTTTCTTCATTTTCTTCCGTTATTCCTTATTCCCCATTATACTTTATTCTTAATATCATTATTCATTGTTTATTTTTGTTGTTGATTATTTTCTTTATTAGGAATTTTCGTTTGCCACTATTCTATTTACCAAAACCAGAGCCTCATCTTTAAATACTGTAAAATATCGAAGGAATTATATCTAAATATCAAACTATTACAGTGTCATTAGTTTTATGTTGCGTTCCTGTGGTTTCTCTAGATAATTTATATCTTGTATATTTATCTTATAAGTATTCTACATAATTTAATATTTAGTTTGCAAGTTAAAAGGTACAAAGTAATAACAGAAAATGGTCAATTGTTATTACAGGGTTCTAATTGATTAAAAACAAAACATCAAGATGGGTACGATGACATTTCTAAGTGTCTTTTATGCGAAATGGATGCACTGAGCGATAAGACTATTGGACATAATCAAATGTACATTAAATGTTCCCTAACCTGACATTTAAAACGTAGTTGCAATAATCATCCAGATAATTTACAAAACTGAAAGTCAAAGCTCTCACCAAAAAAGTCCGAAAGAGTTTAGGGCACTTACAACCAATTGCAGATATACTGGAACAACTGCACTCTTACACTATCATATTTACACTAAAACAAGTGTTTCGGAAAGAGAAAAACAATCAATTCTGCAAAACAAAGTCAACATATGAATTTTTTTATCATTCTTTTTGAAAAAAAGAAATTATTGACTTTGTCTATTCGGGATTTATAAATACGAAATCACGACTAGTCGGTTGGTGAAAAAAGTAAAATCACAAAAATACTGAACTCAAAATTAAAACGGAAAGTCCCTAATCAAATGGCCAAATCAAAAGTAGAAATACAGCAAACGAATGGATATCAACTGTCATATCCCTGACTTAGTACTGTAACAGTAGAATCGTTTCCCTCATGCAGAGTGAGCGCCCTTTTCTCTATGAATTTAAGAATCCACGCAAAAATTGTTTGGGGACCGTAGTTGACCTTTTGAAGGATAACTTTCGACCCTAGTATCCAAAAAGTAAAGTAACAAAATACCGAACTCTACGACAAAAATCAAAACGGTAGCTCCCTTAACACTTGGCAATATCAAAAGCTTAAAAACATAAAATGAATGGAAAACAAATGTCATATTCCTGACTTAGTACAGATAATCCTTCTGTAGTAAATGGCGGATTAAACCAATTTACACTAATTTGCGAAGATTGGAGGTCAAAATTTCCCGCCACTCTTAATTGCTAAGATGCTCTCATACTTATATTCCTGTGATATTTTCTACATGATTCTTAGCAAGTGACAACATATATTTTTTTCTCTTAAACATATATGATTATGTTTCTCTATTTAGAGCAGTTGTCTCCTCTTTGAAACATATGCATATGTCTTTCTTAAGAACATATATACATATTTCGCTCTTATGAAAATGACTATACATGTACATATTTATCTCTTTAGATCGTAAATATACTATTTCTTATCTCTTTAGCACACAATTTTACATATGTCTCTCTTCAGATCATAATAAATGTGTTTCTCTTTTTGGAACTTAAAAGGAGTAAACTAATATAAGATAGATGTACATTTAATGTACATGAACATATAACATAATACCAAATACAATATATTCGTTAAACATAAGAAAATGACCAATAACTTGTTGTCATTCTTCATGACAGTTGCTGTATGATTCTCGAAGATAAACAACAACAAAAAAATTCACGCTTTGCAAAGCGATACTATATCTTAGCATCTACTAAGGACCTTGTGTTAATTTTAACAAAATAAGTTTCACTTTTTGCAAAAACTGCCTTGGATTTCAATTATATCATTGAATATCAAAACGTCAAAATTTGGTTTTGAAGAATATCTTCTTTAACTGCCTGAATGCTAGCTAAAACAAACCTCTTCATAAGAGTGTGCGTTAAACGCTCCAGGTAAAGCACATCTTGGGGATGATAATTTTGTACATTTTTTTCAACCTTCAAGCTTTAAGAAAATTTTGGCTGCGTCCTGTGCTACCAACTGTAAAGAAAGGTTCACGCAACACTTTCCCGTTATTCTCATTTTCGATTGCTACTATTCTATTTACCAGAACAAGACCCTTCTCTGGCAATGCTGTAAAATATCGAAGGAATTTCATTTTAATATCTATAACAGTGTCATTAGTTTAAAGCTGACTATGCAGTATGGGCTTTGCTCATTGTTACAGGCCGTACGGTAACTTATAGCTGTTAATTTCTTTGTAATTTGGACTCTTGTGGAGAGTTGTCTCTTTTACAATCATACCACATCTTCTTTATTATGTTATAGATATTGGTAGCTAATCTAATTGTTGTGTTTTTTTCAACAAAAGAACTAAAAGCTGTACTTGAAAGAAGGTCGGTGTCAGTTCAACACTAAACAAAATATTGTAAAAATAGCAAATTTATAAATTCCTTACAAAACAAAACCTCCGTGCAGCATCTGTATGAGTCGTCTTCTACAATTATAAATTTTAAATATCCATTTTGTATATTTCGCCTTTTGTTTACGATAAGGCACATGACCATTGATAGTTAAAGCCGTACATGTATATGCATGTATTGACCTCTTTAGTTTTATTATAACTGATGAATTTGCGTTATTGATTGTTTCCTATTTTATATATACCCACGATAAATACCTCGTTCTTACATAAGTTCGACAAACTAAGTGCAAACTCACAAATAAACTAAGATGAAGCAGCACGGCAAACTGCCTTACTGATTCTGCTATTTAGGTCATTTTTTTTGTCGTTCGAAATCTTACAACTTCATAGAAAGTCGGACGTTCAGAACAAACCGTTCACTTCTCAGGGTTAGTAGGTTATAACGTGTAGTTCGTTCATGTGTATGACCTAATATTTTACGAAGCATTACAATTTTCATATGCTAATATATAAATGAGGATATGGACGAAGGGTTAGGGTTTCCATTTCTGTATTCGATCAAATTTTTATGTCATTTTCTCCCCTCTTTTTTTCATTTTCCCAATGATCTTTATTTTTTCCGTTATTCTTTATTCTTAATAAATCAATATAATTCTTTGTCCATTTTCTATATTTGTTTATTTTCGTTTGCAACTATTTTATTTACCAAAACAAGACACTCATCTGTCAAAGCTGTAAAATATAGAAGAAATTACATCTAAATATCAAACTATTACAGTGTCATTAGTTTTATGTTGCGTTCCTGTGGTTTCTCTAGATAATTTATATCCTGTATATTTATCTTATAAGTATTCTATACAGTACATTATTTAATATTTAATTTGCGAGTTAAAAGATTCAAAATAATAAACTAAGGAACATGGTCAATTGATATTACAAGGTTATAATTGATTAAAACATAACATTAAGATGGGTACGATGACATTTCCAAAGTGTCTTTCATTTGAAATGGATTATAACTAATGCAATGAGTGATAATGCTGTTGGACATAATCAAATGCACATTAAATGTCCGCTAACCTCTCATGTTTGTAATAATCATCGAGAAAATTTCCAAAACTTCAATTTTTGAAAACCTCAATGCAGCGACTGTCTTAGTCGATTTCAACATATAATTTTGATCCTTTTGGTATCTTTCGCCTTTCGAGGGTGCATATGAACATTATTTAAGGCTGTGTATGGAAGTACATGTATTTACCGCTTGATGTTTTTAATAACTTATGAATTTGCTTGTATTGGCTATGTAGTTATACCCTGGATAAGTACATTGTACTTACATAAATTCGAAAAACGAAACGCAAATAGAACAAATAAACTAAGATTTATGAAGAAGCACTGCATACTGCCTTACTGATTCCGCTATTTAGGTTTCATTTTGTCATTCGAAACCGTACAACTTCATAGACAGTCAGACGTTCTTAAACCATTGTGGTGACGTCTGCCTATTCATTTACCGTGGATTTTCCTAGAATCAACGCTTCCTAAATCTGTCGCTGAAATGGACTCACCAAATTATATTCAATTGTTTCCTTTGTATGTCTAATTTCATTAAGTTTGAATTGGACAATTTACTGATTTCTGTTTACTAATGGAATTATTTCATAAACTTACCTTTAATTTTTGTAATTTCTATATGCTTTCACTGGGAATCGAACCCGTCCATGAATTCTGTAACGTGCTACCAACATCAACATATCGACGATACCTCTCGGCTAACTATAGGTTACGAATGAATTGTCTGATTTATATATATAAATGTATATATGATATACATCGGTACAACGGATATACAGGGATTGTACCGTTATATAATACAATAATAGGCAATCGTATAGTATGAGTTGGTAGCCGCGAGGTTTCATGGTTAAGCTGAATGAGTTAGAACTTGTCGGGTTAGGTTCAAATCCTTGTATTCTTTGTTTTGCCCCTATTCTCTAGTCCTGTTTTTGTTTCTTGTTTTGTAAGTTATTGTGGATATTTTGTTTAATAAAAGCGAGTTTGATCGTTTATTATCAGATCATTGTTGGATATTCCACATGTTTCAAACGAAAATGTTCACATTCTAAGTGTCCATTTTTGTTTTAAAAATTAATATAGTACGATTTCACCTGTTTATTTTCAATTTCCTTTGCTACAAAATCGTGATGTGCCTAGAATAAGACTTCTTGTTCGAAATATCGGACACATGCTTTATATATATACTATGTATATGTGCTTTGTCAAGTTGTTGTCCCCGTTTCTCCATTTTTATTCTCAATTTTATTAGAAATAAGATCGAATATGCCTCATTTTGTCGACACAGATAATATTCAGATGCCTGATAAATGGAGATTTTTAAGGGCAGACGTGCTGTGTTATATTTGTGTTGTTTAAACCATATAAATGTGATATATAAAATATAATTTATTGTAATGCATCGTTTGTCACAATAACATGGTTAATTAAACTCACTTACAATATTACTCTATTTATTTCACTTGACTGGGCGGGGTTTAACCGGTCTGCTTATAATACACCAGTCCATCTATAGATAGATGTTTTAGGATAAACTCATCAATGAAGTGTCCAGTCATTCTTTTGTAAATTCCTTTGATGACACTGATAGGTGATTAGAAATCAATAATAATTATAACGGCAATCATCCTTATCACACACATTTTCAAATAGACTGTCCTTATGCAAATTAAAGCGTAAGCTCCGCCCGATCAGTTGAAATAACATTGGTAATACCTTCTTATTAAGAATATGCTTTGATTTTGAAAAGGCATTAATATAATAGTTTAAGTTATAGATACACTGGATAAGCGTTGAATCATGAAAAACAAAACATTCGCCCTCCGGGCTTATGGTTTCTTTTTCAATAATCAACTCTTATCCATTGTATCTATATCACAGAACAAACCGTTCCCTTCTCATGTTTAGTAGATTATAACGTGATGGTCGTTCATGTGTATGACATAATATTGTACGAAGCATTACAATTTAATATGCTGTCTTAATCACCGACAATATGGATAGGTGGTTAGGGTTGGAGTAACCATTTCTGTATTCTTTGATCTTTCATGGCATTTTCTCCTTTTTATTCATTTATTACAATGATCTTTATTTACCCGGTATTCTCTGTTCTTTTTGCATTCTTCATTCTTCAATATAATTTTTAAATTTCTAAAAATTACAGTGTCATTAGTTTTATTTTGCGTTCCTGTGGTTTCTCTTGAGAATTTATATCTTGTATATTTATCTTATAAGTATATTATCCAGTACATTATTTAACATTTAATTTGCCAGTTAAAAGGTTCAAAGTAATAAAGGAAAATGGTCAATTGATATTGCAGGGTTATAATTGATTAAACACGTAACATTAAGATGGGTACGATGACATTCCAAAGTGTGTTTTATGTGAAATGGATTATAACTAATGCACTGACCGATAAGACAATTGGACATGATTAAATGCACATTAAATGTCCGCTAAGCTGAGACATAAAGCCTATTTGCAATAATCATCCAGACAATTTACAAAACTGAAAGTCCAAATAGTTATCAAAGGTACCTGGATTATAATTTAGTACGCCAGACGCGCGTTTCGTCTACATAAGACTCATCAGTGACGCTCATATCAAAATATTTATAAAGCCAAACAAGTACAAAGTTGAAGAGCATTGAGGATCCAAAATTCCAAAAAGTTGTGCCAAATGCGTCTAAAAAACACTCTCAAATAAACCGTAAGAGTTTATGGCTGATAAAGTACATCAGTGGAACAACTGAATTCTTATATTATCACATTTAGATTAAAATGAGTATGTCGGGTATACTCTCTAATCCTTATTAGCATGAGATATTTGCTACGGGACTTTAAGTAAGCAAACGCACATTCATTTCTTCTCTCTATAAAACTTATATGATTATGTTGCTCAATATATAAGACATTTAGATAGTTATCTTTTTAAAACATATACATATTTCTTTCTTTAGAACATCAGATAAGGGCAATTGTTGGTACCTATTAAAGTGTTTCACCCAATGCATTTGTTTGCATCTATCCTTAGTCCTTAGTCAGAAATCTGATGTTCAGTAGTTGTCGTTTGATGATGTGGTTCATAAGTGTTTCTCGTTTCTCGTTTTTTTATATATAGATTGAACCGTTGGTTTTCCCGTTTGAATGGTTTAACACATATAATTATACATAATTGTTATTACATATCTTTCGTCAGAACATAATATATGTGTTTCTCTCTCAAAACTATATATGGTTAATCATATAATCATGAGGCAGCCGTAGAGTTCGTGTACATGAACACAATTTTATAACAATATTCAAGTTATAAATTTTGTAACATTCTCGTTAAACATAAGAAAAAGTAAATATCTTCTTGTCATTCTTCATGACAGCTGCCGTAAGATTCTCACAGCAAAAAAAAAACAAACAAAAAACTCACGCTTTTTAGAGCACTGATATATATTTGCGTTTACTTACCTGGATATTGTGTTTATTTTAACCAAATAAGGTTCACTTTTTGCAAAACGGCCTTGAATTTCAATTTTATTATGGAAAATTAAACACATGTAGTCACAATGTGGTTCTATAATGGACCATTCAATTCTAGGTAAAACAAATCTACCATCAGAGTTTGCGCTAACACTCTTATTAATAACATCTTGAGGACCTCTCGATCTTTTTGTACATTTTTAACTTAATTTTTAAAAAACATTTTGACTGCATCCATTGATACGAACTGTAACCAAAAGGATTACACAACACTGTTCTGGATCATGGTTGTGGACACAGAAAAACGTGTATAAAATTATCATAAATTATTGAAAAAGGTATACATCTGACGTTATAAAAGAAACATATGTTATCGTAATCCTGTTTTGTAAATAATTTTTTATAGGCATCTAACCAACTTAATATATATAAATTAAATGTAACAATCATCTTATTTTTTAACAACTAAGTTGCCTTGTACATTGAAGATAGTAATATACTGAACATAGAAAAAAGGAATTATAATGATGACGTTCGAAACAAACTAGTTTATGTGAAAATTGAAAAATACCAATTTTGCTGACTTTTATCTAACACGCTAATTGAAAAAGAACTCATGTCCAGCAAACAGGCCATGACGTCACGGATGTCAAGATATCTTTACTCAAGTTAATGTGTTAGTTAGGTTTTGTAAGCATGCAATATTATTTAAATAAAAAAAATGAAACTGTATTTTCATTTCCAGCATTGTGTTCTTTGATTACGAAATAACAAGTACATATACAACTGCAAATTAAATCATTATCTAATGTTTTTCAAATTAAGTTATTGTATAATGTTATATCTTGAACATCTATGTCAAATTTGTAATTTCTAGACCATAATGATGTCATTACACTCTCAATAATGTTTTTCAAATTAAGTTATTGTATAATGTTATATCTTGAACATCTATGTCAAATTTGTAATTTCTAGACCATAATGATGTCATTACACTCTCAATTATTTTCTTTTCTTTGCGGAATCAATGTGAGCAGTGATATCAAAATAAACAATAATGGAGAATAATTTTCATCAAGGTTAAATTTTCTTGATACAATTTGCATTTTCTCGTGAATGCAATTGGTGATCTATATTTGTTAAATATGTTTAACATGTTTAAGTAGGCCTACAGATGTGTGTAGTGTTTATATTTTGAACGGTGTTGGTGTACGACCATAATTGAAAGCTGTAAATGTACATGTATAATGAACTCTGGATGATCAAAGTTACTGTCGTTTTAGCTATTTCTGTTTCTTACGTATTTAATTACACCCTACATATTTTTAATTACCTTTTAAATATGTAAGACAAACAAGTGCAAAAGCAGATTTTACAAGCAGACAACTGAATTTGTACAAAATTTAAACGCGTATGCAAAAACAATATATACCACATGACTTGAGTTATCAAATAAATCGGATATACTTGTAACACCTTCCTGTAAATAAAATTGTTTTAATTCAGAACCATACAAATTACAAGACCACAGAAAGTTCGCATAAAAACTTTAGCAACCAGGGCAAGTAGGTATTTCCGATAGGTGTTGACTTGGCACCTACATTTTTTCAGCACAGTTTTTGATTTTGTTTTAGAATAAAACACACAGCACCTCAATCGAATTAGCTATCAATATCTTGTAAGAGGCTATATCAGATGGCATTAGTTGTATTCTTTCATTTTCAGGACATTTTTTTCTTATTTTTATCTATTTTTGCTTATTTTAGTGCATCTTTCTGTATTTGTATTATCTCTTTTCATTTTTTGCGCCTACTTTTCTATATATATATATAAATATATATATATATATATTGGCCTCAATTCTTTGAAACACAACTAAACCCACATCTATCTACAATTAGTTTTATTTTGCGTTCCTGTGGTTTCTTTGGAGAAATATAATTGGTATATTGTATAATAATCTAATAAGTACTGCATTTAGTATATTAGTTAAGATTTGGTCTGCCATTTAAGAAGTGCAAAGTAATAAAGGAAATTGGTCAATTAATATTGCAGGATTACAACCGATTTACACAGCATTTAGATGTTGCACATAATTGGGAAAGTAACTAAAAGGTATAACAAACAAACAATCTACAAAGATAATTCAAAACGGAATATATGACCAATTGACAAAATCGAAAGCTAAAGCTCATTAAACTAATGGAAAGCAACTGGCATATTCCAGATTTTGGATTTTATGTAATTTTTGACTTTGGTTTTATTCCTGATTTGGTACATGCATTTCCTAACGCAGATAATGAGGGATTAAATGTGGAGTTATGGCTAGCTAAAAGTCTAACTTGTATGAAAGTCGCATATAATTCCAGTATAGTGTGTGAACAAAACAAACAGACTTACTACAACATGTACAAGTACTATGGATTCCTATATTTTTGTGGGTATCAATTTTCGTGGGTTGAGGAAATCTTGCATTTTCGTGGAAATTTGATTTCGTGGTTTTGCATCTCTGCATACAAAACCTATAACAAATTTGTAATTCGTTGAACATTTGAATTAGTGATTCACCCAGGAAACTGCCAAAAAGTGGTATCCAACAAATAATAATGAATCCGCAGTAGTTAAAATTGTCAATTATTGGCGTAATGCACTAAACTTAAGATAATTTAGAATAATTGAATGCATATTGGGTAAATGAATTGATATAAAAATTCATAGATGTGGTAATAACCTTTCCCTGTGCCAAAGAGGGAGATACAATCACTGAAGAGTCACTCCAATAGAGAAATAGCAAAACTGAAGGTTGGATCATAAAGTACGTCGCATGCGCCGATTAAAGAATTAAAGACTTATTATCCTATTTAAAATATAAGAAGATTTTAGCGGATGAATTTAAGGAATGAACCAGTAGACTATGGCATCATACAAAACATAATCAGCAGTATTTCTTTACCATACACACTTGACAGTACATCATGGGATTACTTGGGTATATTAATGTAATCATTACATTGACATCTCACGTCCACCAGTAACACTCATGGTAAAGTTGGTCGTCCATATAAGAGTTCGATATAAACAATACATAGTTAAGGCCAGTCAGAATAGAGACGTTAAGTAAAACCTTTCTGTAATTGTCATTCTCCGCACGTTAAAGAATCCGTTCAACTACTGTCTTCAGTTAAATGTTGGCCTCATATCGATTAGACCCCTAATTTTAATATACAGCTGTTTCTGTCTTTGTCTCATTTTTTTTCTTTATTTATACTTTTCTCTCTTAATTTTTTTATTTTTCTCGTATGAGAACACTATATGTTTGCATGGTCTCTATTTAGAATAAATATGCATGGTCTTTGTCCATAACTTCCAGAACTTATTTAATTTTTCGCTCTTCAGAATATTTATATGGTTAGGAAGAGATACGAGGTTACCCTTACTAATAACTCGTAGAACTAAAGACAATAACCTATCATCGTGACAGAAAACGAAAGATCCTTGCCTATAATAAGACAAAAACTCACTGTTTACAACACGACGGCGATATCATTAAGTTGATATAAGTTTACTCGAAACCTTGTGTAATTTTCAAAACATCTATTTTAATTGAGATTATG
The DNA here is from genome assembly GCA_037788925.1 of Mytilus galloprovincialis. Taxonomy (NCBI): domain Eukaryota; kingdom Metazoa; phylum Mollusca; class Bivalvia; order Mytilida; family Mytilidae; genus Mytilus; species Mytilus galloprovincialis. The sequence goes on from CM075333.1 coordinate 49,964,707, forward strand.
AGATAAATGTGCGTTACTACATGTTCATAATAAGAGAATACTAGAATCACGTTTTTTTCCTGCTAACATTTTTAGCAACTAATAAATTGTCACACTCGATGAATCAGAAAGTTAATGTCCTGCAGCAAGTTAATCATAACGGCATACATTGTAGGTGCCATCCAAGTTTTAGAGCTCACAGCTAGCCTACCTAGACCTTGTCAAAATTAACATGAAATTTCTTTGCAATATTTTCTACTTGCAAATTGTAACAGACAATAGCAGAAATAAAATTTAGTTAACTGTCTGTTTTTTTTTTTAAAAATGAAAAGTTCGTTTTTGTACTATGAAATCTTAAGAGCACTAAAATAGCGTTTAAAACCTGGATTGTTCAATAAACAACAATATTTAATTAAACCTTTCAATTTTATTGACTTAAGGGATTCAATATGGACAATACAAAAAAAAAAACAAATGCAAATGCTATATGATTTTCATGGTTTTAGTTTAAAAAACTAGTTGCACTATCTCAATAATGCAGACGCTGTTCTTTATTTGGTTAAGAAAGTGAACAAACTTTGGGTAGTATATTATTCATTGTCAAAGTGATCAAGATTAATGACTAAATTCATACCGCACTTAGACTTAACACTACTATCAATTTATACAGTGTGTATGTTTTTATCACAATTGTCTCCTAAATCTTACATGATTTGATTTAAACCCGTATCATAAAAATAAAATACATAAAGTAATCCTCTCCATTAAACATGCAATAAATTGTCAGGCAGAAAGGAAATCAATTTTGGGATGATCTTTCCATATCAAAAACTTCAATTCAATGTTCAAAATAACAAATATTTAAATAAAGAAGGACATTCATTTACGAATATATACTACTTTGAGACTTTACGCGTTGTCTATATCTTCTACAATCCCTGACGGAGTACCATCAAGAAACCTCGCTCTCTTTCTTGCTTTACAGAATAAGAAAGTGAAGCACCAAACACTGGTATCGATCTGGAATTATCAGGAGTTGTTATCATAGTTACAAGACAACATGTTACGTGCGATCACCTTTTTACGTCTTCTTAATTGTTCTGAAAAATTTTTTAGATTGCCAGAATCTGCTAATTTAGCATTTACAATCTGATCAAATAATCAAAGATATTAAACAAATAAAAAGTACAATCAGTGATATATTTTGTAAATATTTAATATTTGAGAATGCCAGAATTTAATTATCTAAGCATTTGCAATTAGATCAATTATCAAAACTCTTTTTTTTTCTCAAATTGCGACTTACGATCACAAATATACCTGAATTGTAAAATTTTGAAATATTTAAATATTTTAATGAGTATGATTATTCTGGTAAAAATATGCATATGGAAATTCGCACTTCTAATTTCAAAAAATCAGTATAATAAATAAACGAATAAATAAAGCATTACATAACATTTTCTAATTCGTACGTTTGAAGTCATGCAGTCAGATAGATCTATTTCGATGGTTTGTTAAGTACATTTGCATATGTGACATTTGTATGATGCAGGAAATGCACACAAGCTTAGAAGCTATAAATAGAAACCTGTCAGTTCCATAATGAAATCTGAAAGACAAGAAAACCTCTGATGTCAATTTCAAAATACCAATTGATTTCGCACACTTCAAAATATTCTATAATAACGTAATTAACAAAAACAAATGTGAAATAAATTAAAGATGAAAATGATAATGGAACTGTACTTTTAAAAGATGTGAATATATTGACCAATGATGAAAGAAATCGTTCGAATAATTATGCAATTACTTTTGATAATGTTCTGAAATAGTTCTTAAATTAGAATTATATGATTGAAAATATAAATCGTTAATGGTTTACTACATTGCTGCTAATAGAAAATTTCAGAATAGCTTTTGAAGTTTGTAATAATGTTAAAAGAACAATAATTTGTAGTGTTAAAATCAATCCAAACTAAAAAATAATTAATGAAAAGAAAACCAAATTAAATATCATATTGAAAGTATGCTTTATCGGTGTATCTGGATCCCTTATAACAATAGAAAATATTTCTTCGTCAGCGTAAAGAAGGCAAATCAATGAATCATTATGATTATTGCATATTTTATTTTTTTGGTACATGGTGTATTTGCAGAGAATTTTTAAGTAACTGAAAATGAAACTGAAATTATAGGAAAACTTCTCTACTAAATATTAAATAATTTTGATAAGAACTATGATTATTAATAGCTTCATATCTTCTGACAGAATGGCGTCCGTATAAGACCTCGTTGAAAAGTAAAATTTTGTTTTATTACAAAAAATGGGTGCTGAACAACCGTTTACGATTTCACGAGTTTAAGACATCGACTTATGATGATGGATAAATGTAAAACTTCGTTGCGTACCAAATTGAACTGTAGGAGATCTTATGCAATAACAATTCTGACAACTTTACATGCTACATGTTGATATCTTCAATGCTTTTGTTATCCCCTTCTGATATACGAGACCAAATACAATGAACGCTAACAAATTTTTAAAATGGTCCTAAATAATTTCAGTCGACTATCTTAACTCAAACATATAATGAGCTTCCACTTCTTGGTTTGTAATAGATTGGCGGTCCTATACTTTTGAATACAACAACCATACTAATATGAAACTGTGTTATAGAAATAATCTATGAAAAAATATATTTGACCTTCATGTACATGTATTCTGTAATTTTCCAGTGAATTCATTCACTAATTAAAAGTTTAGTGAACAAAAACGCGACATCTTAAACCCCGAAAATAGTTTTCGATGTCCACTCTGTGTATCTTTTTTTAATCTATAACTCTTTTTTTTTATTTATTTTGTCATGCTTTGGTCAGGATTTGTATAAAATCGGTCAGAAAATAAAAATAAAAATTGAAAATGTGCAATCAAAAAGGTTTTGTAATACTAAGGTTCAGTAGGTAAAATTAACACCTATCTACATTGTTATCCTAATGTGGCGCAATTTGTTTGAGAGCAAATCAATTAGCAAATCGGGTAAAGTAATCAAATTATGGTTTGTAAGTCTAAAGAAATTATATGCTTCATTTGAATCATTCTCAGTTGTAATTTTTCTTTGTCTGTTTCGACAAAGGTTACATAGCTGTGTTAAAAAATGTAAGGTAGGGCAATGGTTTGATTTGGCCAATTGATAATTATGTTAGTACTGTAAGGTTATACAGGGCATTGTCTTACATAAACATTAAAAAGGTTACTAATGTAGTTAAAAGTCGATTTCATTTAATGGTTTCAACAAAGTTTTCTGTAACTTGAAGTGTGAATCTCGCTCCTCTGATAAATTTAACTATGTATTGCTCTAAAGAAGATAATATCTGATAAAGTTTTGACAACATGTAGTTTTTTCTTCATTAAACTCTGTGGAAAAGAAAAAAAAATTCTGAATGTTATTCCAAAGACATTTGGCCAAACAAATCAAAATGTTGCAACATGTGTTCATTCTTTTATTGGAATAGAACAAAAAGAAAACTCATATTTGTTAAAAAATTATTACAGGATTCTTTCAACTTATAGGATGCATGTACATGACTGTATTATGCAGGATGCTTTTTGCTGGGGATTTGTCCTGTCTACATGACGTTTCTTTTGTTGGTTATGTTTTTGTGTCTTCTAGAGGGAAAAAAATATTTTTTATCAAAGGAATAAGCCATCATATATGTATAGACTTTTTCAATCGGACTTTCGAAGCTTTGTGCCAACATTCATCTTGTAACATACATTGTGTTTTTATATGTTTTATAAGTTTGAATTGTTTTATTCATCAGTAAAATATTAATTTTTTTTTGGGAAATTTTAAAGCATGTAATTGACAGTAATCGAAAAGTAAGGTAATTACTTTTGATAAAGTAATTGCAATCGATTACATATAAAAATCTGAGTAATCGATTAATAATTGCACACAATACTTCATGTAATCGATTATTAATCGATTACATTTGTCAGTAATCGTGCCCATCCCTGGTCAAGATCGAGATGCAATTTTTCCTCCGAATGACTATGTTTCAAAACGGATTTCGGTAATGTCGAGGGATCATGGAACGCAGAGGTCGAATACGACCAAACATTGCCAATGACAAAAAAACAAAAACAAACAAGAGACAAACAAGAGTCAACAAAACACAACTTAGAAAACAAAAGACAAAAAGCAACACAAACTCTACCAAAAACCGAGGTGACCTCGGGTGTTCCAAAAAGGTAGGCAGATCGTGCTAAATGATTTATAGATTGTGAAAGTACAAACCCGATGACAATTCCAGTTTGGTGGGTCAGATTCGAGTAAATGGGACAGTAATTGTGGTTCAATGCTAGTTGTATTTGGCAAAACTTTCAGGTATTTTTGGCCCTCATTGCTCTTTATCGTCGTACTTTATTTGGCCCTTTTCACTTTTTTTGCCGTTCGAGTGCCATTGATTATTCTTTTATAAACTCGCGTCTGGTGCAAACACAAAATTTCAATCATGATATCTATTATGAGTTTATTTAGAACACTATCAAAAATATATGTACCACAACTTTTAAAAATTGTCTATAAATGAATGCGTTTTTTGTTTTCTTGTATCCTTAATTTAGGAAATGTTGTAGGTCACCATCTAATACTAATACCACTAGCATGTAAAAATAAGAAGTATTACACGTCGTGTGTGTTTGAATGAAGTTGTTCTGTATTACCTAAGAGAAATAATAACATTGTTAATTGACCAAATCATGACGTCTCCCAACCTTCCACTTCTGCAACACCAATTACCAACCTTTATCAATCTAGTCAAAAAAAGTTTTGAAATGAGTATGCTTCAAATTAAGCCTGTAATTACTTAGAACTTTCAAAGCCATATTGTTGTGATTATACCTTTTTATTTACTGATTGGCTTTTCCAGACAATTAACATCTTTAACATGTTTAAATAGATAATAATGAAATTTTCTCTATATATTGAATAATCCATTCGCACTAGGTCAAGATATGATATAGTATATTCTCATAAGTTAAAAGTCCTATGATATAGCACTTCAAAGACTTCCCTTATCCATACAGTTGGAAGGCTGAATCAATTCGACTTTCAAAGAGAATTAAAACCAACAATCAGAAAACTTTGTGCAAATCTGGCTAAGCAAAATTAGATTTTAGAACCATCTAGATGATCATGACCTACGAAGATGGCGATGACCTTATATACACATGTATATGAATAGACGAGGTTATGGTGTAATGAAGATTTGTCTAGTCCTGGTATAGATCATGTTATAGATAAGGAAATGTTATACATCGCACATGTATTACCTGTATATAAATGAGTTTTTGTGCGACGAATCTGTCAACAAAATATTTTTTTCCCTAATGGCTCCCTTATTTTCTTCTCTTTTTAATAAATTAACACGGTTAGATTATGTGTAACACCAAGTTTAGATTAAAGGTTGTATTAATCCGAACTCAAATGAGTTGATTTATTGACTTGCAAGCCAATAATACATTAGGATGTTTTGAAATAAAATCAACCAACTGACATATTATTTCAACATACCGTTTTTACAACGTTTTAAATACATATTTTATTTTTTGAGTTTAATTACATTTTTATATAAGCGAAAATCCAAATAACTATGAAATTTTGGACGCCTGATCTACGTGCCTCTGCGCAATTAGTTCACATGAATGAATAATCTGTGTACACAGAATAACAAGTTACAGACTACCGAGAATGTCAGACGATCAATTACACATAGAGTTTTGTACAGTGACACGAACAGTTAGTACAGTACAAAAGTTTGTACAGGCGAACCATCTGGGGATCACTAAAATTTATTCTTACAAAAGAAGGGCAAAAGATACCATAGGGACAGTCACACTTGATTGAAAATAACCTGACAACGCCACGGCTAAAAATGAAAAGGACAAACAGACAAATAATAGTGCACATGAAACAACATAGAAAACTAAAGACTTAGCAACACGAACCCCACCAAAAAATGGGGGTGATCTCAGGTGCTCCGGACCTGATCCACATGTGGCACCCGTCGTGTTGCTCATGTTATTACAAACCCGATAAATAGTGTTATTCGGTAGGCCACACTCATAAATAGTGAAGAGTGTTGTATTAAGACGTAAGGAACACATCCGATATAATCTGTGAAACTCATTTGCAACTGAGCATTTATAGCAATACATTTATATACGACTGTCGGCCAATTTAACCACATGAATTTTATCGTAGTTGTCATTTTCCACAAACGAGCATCCAATCACGGTGTTATACTAATTCCCACTGGTTGAAATACTCCCTTTTCTCCGTCGTATGTAAAATTCAAGCGGTCGTTTCTATCTACAGCTACTATTCTACCGTTCCTGTCATTGCCCAAGTGATCATCAACATAAACAACATTCCTAGAAACAGTACGAATGCGATATGCATAACTGAACAATTTATTCTCTTTTTGTTGAATTCTGATGTAACTTGCCGTTGATAATCGTTTCTGAAAATAATAACTTTTCTAGTGAAAAAAGTTCTGAACTGGAAACGATTGTCCTTGTTCTTTAAGTCCTACTATAACATCATTATCTTTATAAACATGTATGGCTAACACCATCATTAGAGAAGTATCTAAAACTGACTTGACTTCACCATCCGGTAATAAAAGTTGAATTGAGTTAGAATGATAATATTGGAAAAGTATCTCACCATTTTTGTGTATTGCCATGTCTAAATTACCGATTTTGAACGTCTTCAGTACCCCACTTTCACTTTAGTTCGTGTCCTTTTCACAAATAGCATGATACTGGCACTTGTTCTTTTCTGATACTTGAGGATTTCAATGAAATCTGCAAGCAAAAAACACAAAGAAGTCACGTATATATTGTTACACTTTAAAAAGTGTATCAATTAAATAACTACTTGATCACAGCGTAAAGATATATTTAAACATTTATAAAAGTCATGTATAAAACAAAAGACAAAAGAAGTTTACCGCATATTCAAAAGTAATAAAGATAGTGTATTGTTAAAAGATCAGTACACATTAATGATATCGTTTGTAATTGTATATTGTTGTCGATATGTTACTATACTATATATAAAAATATTAATTTTCGCGAACCATTTAAGTCACGGAAATTCCAAAATATGGCATCAGTAAGGAGAGTTGTACAAATAGTGTGAATACACAGAACCCCCATCCAATTCATCTTTAGCTAAAAGTATTCATCATTTTCTATTTTATATTTACTAACAATATTCCATTTTTCTATAGTTTCGATTAAAATGTGCCAAAATCTGAGTTAAAATAGGTCGAATGCCCCAAATAAACATTCCCTGATTGGTTGAAGTACTGTGGCGTCGATGTAAAGCATAGCAAGCCTCGATATAAAGCACACGCTTCACATGAATAAGGAGAATTTTACAAATAATGTGAATACACAGACCCTCAATCCAATTTATGGATTGCTGAAAATAATCAAGTGTTCATCATTTTCTGTTTTGATTCTGCTAACAACATTCCATTTTTTTATAATTCCGATTTAAATATGTGAAACCCCGCAATAAAAATAGATGGCCTCAATGATGTTAACGCAAAGCAAAAAAATTCCGTTAATATGTTAACATCTTGAACTTCGACCCTGGGTCAAAGGGGTTACTAGTAATAAACCGATTCACAAATAGAGATCTCCTTACACTGAAATGTAGTCCTTAGTAAAGTATACAGGCAACTTCGTTTTCAGAAATATGATACACTTTGTCAGAAATATATTGTCATGCATCTGCATATTAACGTATTTTTATGCTAAACTTTTGTCAAATTCAATTCCATACAAATTTTATTACGTAAAGCAATAGGAGTAAGAATATGTTTAGCGCCAATTTATCCAGCATTGATCATTGCCATCAGCAAAATTATGTATCGTAATTATTGTGAAATTTCATTTACATAGTGTTTATTAATAGAGAGTAATTTTGGTAAGTATGGCTTATTAATGTTAAGGTTCTCGAGATGTGCTTCTCTAGACATTTTTGACGGTCAGTTTAATCCCATTTATCTGAATATTATCCCCGATGACAGAAATGTCAACCCGACCTATTCGTGTCAAAAGTGAAAATCTAATCTATTAGATGAACTAATTTCTCCTAAAACTGTACATGCATTAATTCTGTATTATTTGATAACCAATCACATTCACGATGCATGTTTGCTTGATAATTGGTTCTGTATGAGTGAATTGTGTAGTGAATTGCAAGATCGATGCAAATTGTGACGTCAGTGTGCGAGCACGTGACATTATTATTTGTAAACAAACTGGCTCATGTAACATGTGCCTGAAGTACATATTCAATGTGCAATCTAATTTGCTCCCCTTGAACTCTATTTGGCCCCTTCCCCGTCATTTTCCTCTACATTTGTTTAAAAGTCATATATACTCTTTAGTCCATTTACAGTAACAGCTGTTTTGTGATTTTGATTCGGTTTCCATGTATTTGTGTCTTATATGGAGGAGGTTTTAGGTCATGTTTTCCTAACATCGTATTGCTATTTGTCTGCCATGACGGGACATCACCCAGGTTCCTGTAAAATTTTGACTTCACAATACAAAATAACTGATGCCACAATAGAAACAGGATTGTTGTATGACATCAATAGTTAAAGTGCAACAGATTATGTGGTCAGCCGACAATAGTAAGTGATATTAGGTGATGAGAATCTAAGGGTCATTTGCTTAAATCAGTTCCAATAATGCATTGGACATACACAAAATGCAAGCTTTTTCTGTTTTTCAAATGACAATTTTTTTACAACAGCAAAATAAAATTTGCGTCGTATAAATGGTATGATGTTGTCGTGGTCTCTTCGTCTGAAGACACATTTAGTTTCCAGACAATAACTTTAGTTTTAGTGAATGGATTTTTATAACTTTTAAATAGAAGGTTCAATACCACTAAAGGATGGTTGGGATTGATTTTGGAGGCTGGGTCCCAATAGTTTAGGAATTACGGGCCAAAAAAGGGCCCGAAAAAGCATTTTCTTGGTTTTCGCACAATAAGTATAAGTGAATAAATATCAATGAAATTTAAACACAAGGTTAATGACCACAATAGGAAGGTTAGGATTGATTTTTGGAGTTTTTGGTCTGAACAGTCAAGGAATTAAGGGCCCAAATAAGAATTTTTCTTGGTTTTCGCACAATAACTTTACTATAAGTGAATAGAAATCAATGACAATTAAACACAAGGTTAATAACCTCAAAAGTAAGGTTGAGATTGATTTTGGGAGTTTCGGTCCCAACAGTTTAGGAAATAGAGGCCATAAGGGTTCAAAATTAAACTTTGTTTCATTTCATCAAAAATTGAATTATTTGAGTTCCTTGAAATGCTGAATCTAACCGTGTATTAAGAATCTTGACATTTTTGTTTTGTAAGGTTAGGTCTAAAGGGTTCAAAACTGAACTTTATTAGATTTCTTCAAAAAATGAATTCTTGGGGTTCCCCAACTGTTCCGGGTTTGACCTCTGCAGTCGTATAAAGTTGCACCCTGCTGAGCTTCTGGTTGTAATATGTACAACAATCAAACATCAACCCACACCAAACTGAACATAATAGAAAGACATCTAGAGGTCAATATACAGTCTCGAACAGAAGACAAAAAAAAAAAGAAATCTATAGCGAATTTTGGAGAAATTATATTATTACATGTACATGCATTTGAAATATTTAATATATATTGTTTCATTTTTTTTAGTTTTAGGTTCCACCTAGCTAACATTTTAGAAAACTGGGATTTTAATGCTAGTCTAATAGAGGGATATTTGATTTTCATTGGTTGTACATGTAGATATGGAAGTCTGATTTGAAAATGACTTGGGGAATAAAGTTTTCAGTAAAGACTGAATGTCAGATTTACTTTAAAATTTTAGTCTTAATACATGTATATAATTATGTGTACATATATCACTGATTCAGTGGCAATTGTAAATGGACACTGACAAGTCTTGGATAACATTTGAATGTTTGTTTATCAGTTTACTAAAATAAGGTGGAGGTGTGTTCTAATTTCCAACAGAGGGGCACTCAACCTGTATCAATTTTTGCATGAAGCAAATTGATAGTTGCTAGATACTGAATGATTATACCACAAGAAAGTTTTAACCTGTGCTTATAAACTTACAATACAATAAAAAAAATCATGTCTTTTTCAGGACTTCTTATCCAACTATGTAGTATGGCATGTTATTGAGATGTGGGTTTGGTCGATGGATGTTCATGAAGGACCTGTAGTACAAAGTATATCACTGGATTTTTTGTCTAAGTGTATTATTAAAGTACTTTGCTTTGAGCTCAGTTCATTGTTATGCAATTCATTCTCTGTGAAATAAATATTTGACAGACAACTCTCATGTACAATTTGTAGAAGAAGTATTTCCTGTATGTATAATGTAAGTAATAGGGAGATAAAAGCATTCTATTTCGACTTGAACCAAACATTATACAAATGTATGTCCATTGTCCAAATTTTAAAAAAAGACCAAATTTACCGACAATGTTACTCCCGCTACTATCAATATGATGCTAGGTTGTTTTAATACATCTGTTCTGCCTACTGATGACTCGGTCCTGAGTGTAAATGGTCCGCGCCTTCAATTTAATGTTTAAAAAAAATTATAAGGCCTATCTGGCCTAATCGATTTCTAAAACTATATTTCATTGTACATGTTCAACATTTTTCATTCATTTGTTTATTTCTTAATTTGTGTGAATTAACATTGTTACAGAAAATGTTAATTACTACACTTTCATACCACAACAAATACTGTATTGGTACATGTATCACTTATATTTGTATCCATATAACCAAAAAAAAAAATGAAAGGAGAATAATTTTGCATAACTTTTTGAATACTATTACTTTGTAGATATTTAGACATGTTAAGACTAATTAAGTAGCTGTTGATAATATCCACTTGACATGCTTGAAATTCTATCAGATTACTTTTGGAGCAGTTATGAATCTTTGAAACATGCTCACAAAGGTTCTTTTGGTGAAATCATTGTCATATTGGTCAAAAATTTTCCTTGCTTCGACCGGATTTGTAGGAGATGTTATCAAAGAATTGATAAAAATCAGCACAAAGGTTTACTTCCTAAATTATCTAGCCTCAAGCATCATGTCAGGCATTGTCATTACTAAAAACCATTTGATGTATTCTAATCTGAGGAACATTTTAACAAATTTTACTAATGATACTGATGATCCGCTACAATATAATAATATAAATAAAACCATACAAATGGTAAGCAAATACATATAAAAAAGATGTGGTATGATTGCCAATGAGACAATTCTCTACAAGAGACCATAATGACACAGAAATTAACAACTACAGGTCACCATATGGCCATCAACAATGAGCAAAGCCAATACCCCATTATCGGCTATAAAAGGCCCCGAAATGACAATGTAAAACAATTCAAACGAGAAAACTACGGCCTTATATATGTACAAAAATATAAACGAAAAGTGAATATGTAACACACAAACAAACGACAACCATTGAATTACAGGCTTTTTATATCATGTTATCAAATGTATATATCATCTCCCATTTAGAGAAAAAAAAAAACGCATGAAAAAATGAACCTATAATGTGTTGCTCTCCTATCTACAAAATGTATCCAAAATCAAAGATGTGGAACATATTCTATCATAATCATTTCGCAACTAATGTAATTACTGTCTCTTCCATGCCCGTCTTGAACATAAAAAATAAATATTAAATAAACAATACTCCTATGGTAGCACTCCACAGTTAGAAAATAAAATTAAAAATGAGCCACAAAATGTTTTATCCTCTCCTTTTCCTGGATTTCTAATACATTAACCTAACTATCTGTGTTGTACATGTGCATATGTATGTAATCAGTATATTCCATAGATTTGATTTTCAAAAGTGAAAAGAGTGAAAATTAATTCCTTTTATGTGTATCCATGGCAACATTCTGCATTTATTTACCATAAAATATTGCAAAAAGGGGGGGGGGTGGACATATCACATATCCCCCCAAAATTTGGATCAAACTAGAATTTCAATGCCTTTGAGTGACACCTTTTTAGAAACTGTTTTTATTTATAAATCTTCCTAATGATCAAATAAAAAATGGGTGTCTGTCGCCTCATTTTTTCGTAAAATCCAATCACAAAGTTCGTGCGATAAAAAGTTGGAAAAAAACATTACAATAATTGCCGGACCAATGTATTGTAGGGACATACAAATACGGACTGTCAGACAGAAAACAGCCTATATTACATACATTACATAATCTTGATGTTCATATAAACCCAATACAAAGGCTATTTTAATACTCAGCTATCCAAAAATGAATTTTATTGCACACTAGCTCTCATATTTGAAAAATCCACAGGGGCCATTTTGCGAAACTACACACCTAACTGTGGAGTGCTACCTTATGCTCAGGTTGGTTGTCATCGTGCAACACAGTATAATTACACCATATAGGAAAACATAGAACTCCCTTTTGTCATAAGACACTGTCAAACATCCAAACATACTATCCACACTCATCTGTGTCCACGCTTGTATATATGTAAAAAGATATGTAATGATTAAAGGTACTATCCCTATAACTATAAATGATGTCATGTGTAATTTAAAGTTAATGATTAAAAAAAAAACATAAAATATTATTAAATCATTCTGTATTTAAACCACATTGGATAATTCTGGTACATCAAAATGTCAATACACAGTTTTTACAGAATTCTTAATATATAGCAGGAGACAACATGTAAGACTCATTGGCACATTACCTATAGTTATATTACCTCCGTGAAATTGCACCCTATTGAAATGTTTGACACTTAACTCAATGATTTTTACATGCGGCAAGTCTGTACATGTATACCGGCATTTATATAGAAAGTGACCCCAGTAATGTCAAGTTATAACATTATAAGCAGCTTCGGTAGATATAATAAGTGCTTAGACTACTTTTGAAATTGTAAATAACATTATTCCAGTGCAAAACTAAAGCAGTACTCTTCGCCACCACTTTCAAGATAAACCTGTAATACGCGAGGAAATCTGCAAGTAGAGAACATTACATAATTTGAATATAAAAATAGACCAAAACATTCTTGGACAAATACAGAGAATATGTCACACACATAGGTTGAAAATTAGTTTTTAGAAAAAGGAAAAGTACTGAACGATCATAGTCAGGTGATTTTTTTTCCCATCTATTAGTCCATTTTTGAATAAAGGTCTTTAGTGTAAATAAGTCATCAAAAGTAATTGAAATGCATAATCTTACTCAAAAAGATGCGATTACTAAAGAAATGCGATTACTCAGTAAACTGGATTACATAGTAAACTGTTATAAGTCAGTAAAATGTTATCAATCATTAATCTGTGATTACAAAAAAATCAGTAAACTGCTATTATTCAGTACACATGTAGTAATCATATTTTAACCACACGTTGAGCATAATCTGCTTACCCTCCCGGGCCACCTAAGATCACCGCAAATTTTTGGTTGGGTTTGTGCTACTAAGACTTTATTTTTCTATGTTGTGTTTTGTGTACTATAGTTTGTCTGTTTCTTTTATAAGCCATGGCGTTGTCAGTTTATTTTCGATTATGAGTTCGAATGTCCCTTAGGTATTTTAGCACCTGTCTGCAGTAAACTGTAATCTCATATATCTAGACTAACTCAATGCATCAGTTTTAAATACTATTTTAGAAATTTACCAATGCGTATTCCTGGATTTCAATGTTTATATATCATAGGTCCCAAAATCACTCGAGTTCCTTGACATTATCTCAATTCGTTATGTCTAATTCTGTACTTAAGCAAAACAAAAGTCAGCCAGGATTTGTCAAAGAACGTCCATTCTATCAAAACGTTCATCAGAAAGTGCCAAGACCTAATAGATAACTGATCAGTGTCTTCTTCACAAATATACAACATGATCGTATGTTATATATTCTAGGTACTGCAGTTGTGTATCTATTGTTTTACTTTGCAGTTTTTCCTTTATTTGTCTATGTGCTTTTATGTTCTGTTAGGTTGTTTTTCGTTTGACGCGACTCGAAATTTATATATACAACTATCAGATTTTTTCTCTCGCTCTGGACATACTAAAATATAATTTCAGATAGGACCAGGGGTGCTTTTCGAACGCAAGCTGTTTTCACATTGATTTATTTATTTTCATTACCTTTATATATAAGTAGATTTATTTGCCTACCTGTTTGCATCTTTAAGTCTGTTGTCCTGTATGTTTGTAAAGTTTCGAGTGCTGGATACCAATTGTTGTTAAGTTGATATCATCTTTCATGTCGGTTTGGTTTGCTCATCCAATTTTGTCAATTTTACAGAACAATAAGCAAATATGATACAAGTGGGATGTTTAGCTAGATACAAAACTCGGTATTGATAATGCAGCTATAAGGAGAAGACGTTACTAAGTTGTAAAACTTGTGTCTGATCCTTTTTTCATTTTGAACAATAAAATATGTTTAAACTAGCTATAAGGATATTAATGCAGCTGAAAGAATATTGTTTACAGAAAGGACGTGTGCGAGCACATAATGATAATGCAGATAATGGTAAACAGATTAAAAACTTGCGCCCTGTATCACATAACTGATTGCTTCCAACCAAGCGTTTCTTAGGAAAATGCCTGTACCATGTCAGTAATATGACTTTTATTCTCAATTTGCTCCGTTAGTTGACAAAGTCAATCGTTTGATTTTATCAGTTTTCATGGTGGACTTTCCTTTTTTATAATATACCTTGGAGTTAGTTTTTTTTTTTTTATAACTACATTTATTATACCGCACATCCATATTATACACAAATGAAATATGTGTACCCTGTGTCATATCATTAATTACTAACTTCGATTATCATTGAAAGGAATTTGTTTAATAGCTTTTTAAAAAAATTACGTCGATTTAGTATATTAGTCCGTTTGCTCGTCAAATGTCTGTACGGCCAGTAAGATCCCTTTAGCTGCTTTATCAATATTATTTTGTTATGGAAATAAGAAAGAAATAAAATGTTTACAAATTTCAGCATTTAATTGTCAGAAATGCTTAGGATGTTCTACCTTAGAAATAGATTATCTAAGCTGTATATGTCATAATATTTTGTGTTTTTGGTCCTCAATAGTCCTTTACTTCGTACTTTATTTGACCGTTTATCTTTTATTCATCAGACTTCATTTTGTAGTCTTGTAGAAAAAATACGCGTCAGGCGGATACAATTATTTATGTAAAAGATGCGGATGCCGAAACACAGGAAACTACCATCTTTGATGATTTGTAATTGTTCATGATCTTATTTAGAAGCTCAAGTAATGGCAATTCCCTTCTTCATGTCTCAATCAGAGATTTGGTACAATGGCAATAAGTGACTAGCTAACGTTAAAAAAAACCCGAAAAATAAGAACATCTGCGTAATGCACTGCGATCAAAATAATGCATCAAAACATCGTCCTAAATAATGGAAATTCAACCATTGACATGACAGTGTTATTTTGGGATAAGAACAATAACACTACCTAGATATACAAAAGAAGATGTGGTATGACTGCCAATGAAACAACTCTCCACAACAGACCAAATGACACAGAAGTTAAAACCAATATGTCACCGTACGGCCTTCAACGATGAGCAAAGCCCATACCGCATAGTTAGCAATAAAGGGCTCCGAAAGAGAAATGTAAAACAATTCAAACGAGAGGTGCTCCAGATTCTGAAACGGCCAATTGCTAGGTTGGCTTTAGTTTAAAGATAGCAGGCACTAAGTTTTATCATTTTTCACGTATTTATAATGTTCATTTCTTAGTGTATAAATTACAAATTAAAGAGAAAAGGATAACTTTAGATAGAGTTATCTTGTAAATTTCAAAGAATAACAATACAATAGGTATATAACTGTAAAACTATAACCATTCTGGTTAATCTGAATAATCAAGAGTTATTGATTGTAAGTATAAACATATTATGAACAACAACACCAAACGCCAAGTAAATTTCAAAAGGAGGAAATGCATATGTTAGTAACTTATTAAATAATCTGAAGAATTTTTATAACACTGGTTAATTTATCATCTGCAAAGGTACAGCAATATGCATTTCACTGCCGTTTTCATTTTTTACGTTACCTTAGAAGATGTGGAAGATCGACATCAGAGGGATTATTTTCTTTCTTTCAGATTTATTTAGTCTATAAACTAGTGTGCATATTGCATCATACCTTTTGTTCAAAATTGATATGCACTGCACAAACTATCGAAATGTATCCACCTGGATGCACGTGCACATACGGTTTCAATCATGGGTATCTTTAAGTGTTCTGTAATATTTATAAATAATTAACAATGCGAGATTTGTTAAAATGTAATGGTTGTTTCTGTAACTGATATTATCTCAACACAGTTATTTAAAATATTTGCAATGTTTGTTAAAATTTTAATAGCACAGTTCTGGGTGTGCATTTTGAATTTTGACAATGAGTTGTTTGTTGTTTCACATTTATAAATATTTGAGCTAGCAAAGAAATTCCATGATATCACAGTAACCAACTCAATCTTATCTTCTAAAAGCAAAAAAATGTTTTGGTCTTGGATGACTTCAAAGTAGCATTTCACATACCGAACGATTTAACATTTACAGTATTCTGTCTTTAATATCTTCAACTCAACCGAAATGTTAAGGGTTGAACATTTTTGTTTTAGACAATTGGATTATAGGTAAAATTATTTTTAAAACATTGAGTCTTATTAACCTGATTAACTATACGGTATGGAGTTTTCACATTGTAGAAGACCGTATTGATGCTTTTTATTTCTTACATCCAATAACATTTAATTTTGGTGGAAAGTTGTCTCATTGGCATTCATTCCCAATGTCTTCTTATATTTACCAAAGTAACTACACACGTGTTAAAACTTTGAATAATATCAAAAAGTAAAACAACAAAAATTCTGAACGCCAAGGAAAATTCAAAACGGAAAGTCCATTTCCAAATAGCAAAATCAAAAGGAAATAGAAAACAATTGTCATAATCCTTAGGTAGAACATTGTGTATTAAACCTGGTTTTATAGATAGCTGAATCTTTCACTTGTACGACACTCAAAAATGATCAATCTACAGGTAACAATGTCACCCTAGCTTCCTTGACAAGGAGAAGCAGCATATGTCTATTTTTCAAGTACATTGATTTTAATCCATACTAGTAAGGGGTAGATTAAAAACTCATTCCGGCTAAGGGACGACATCAAAAGATCAATGTAAGATAAAAAACTTAATTCAAATAGTTTGGGGGTGGGGGGTTGAACTGCTGCAAGATTTGGTTATCCGACATTGATTTTTACATATATCCATATGGGTCAATCAATTTTTCCCAAATTAAGTTAATAGGGGGGTAGGGGGTCAGTGAAAAAACTATTTGAATTAAGTTTTTTATCCTTCATTGAACTTTTGATGTCGTCCCTAACACACTAATATTAATGTCGATCAACAAGGCGATTATAATGCAAACCTAAAAGATGCAGGTAACTATACCGTTCAACTACCTTTTAGTATTTTTGTTTATGATGGATGTTGAAAATATTTGTATTCTACAAATAACACTGTTTAAATTAAAGATTCCATACATCAAATTAAAGAGCATGAAGTAGACACGTCAGAAGAATAGAAAGGAAGCCTATTAAATAAACAACTTCAATACATATAAAGAGCAATTTACAAATTTCATTTGATTACTTTTTGTGTCCTTTACATCTAACTAAGCGTCAACTTCACGATGACGTACAACCTAATATGAACAAAGCTGAATGTCAAATTGTTTTTCTCGCTAGTGAACGAGAACATAAACGTTATAAACACATACTAATTCAATTATGCGGAAGAATATTCTCGTTTTCCTAAAGTCAAGTGCCTCCTTAATTCCTCCACCGCAATCCAATCATCGAGTTAAATGTCTCTTTCTGTCGAAGTTATTACGGGCAATACTCTTTTGATTTGAAGCTATTTGCGGACAAATCTGTAATCAGAAACAACTATATATTGATGACGACAAAATTACAATGAAATTTATAATAACAAATGAAAGGAATGATAAGGTTAATGACAACATTCAGACATTATTGTGTCGTAAAGCATTACTAATTTGAATTATATTCCATGCTACATGTATTTTGGTATTTATGATGCGTGGATTTGGTTTTTTATAATTCACTCATACATATTGCTATACAACCCAGAAAACGAATGCAGAATTCAAAATGAGAAATTGAGAGCTGAAACTTGAGCATGATGAGAGAGAAGGAATTATTGAGACACTTTCCGTTTCATCCCATGCTCCCTTTCGAATCGAACTTATATATTACTAGTATATCAAAATACAGACAACAGTTCAACCAAATATATGACTGAACAATATATGAAAACAAAGTATTAAATTAGGTTACAGAAAGATTGATTACTAATGAAAAACAGGTCGGGAATTTGCAGTTAGTGTTGCTATGTCATAAATTTCTAAAATCAGGTGTAGCTGTAAATCTCCAATATCCTACTGCGTTGTTTGTATAAATCATGTGTAACACCTTGTATGTAATTTTATATGACACGACAGAATTATATAAACTTTAAAAAGTAAAATTGCAAAAATACCGAAATCCAATCAAAACTTTATAAACGGAAATGACAAATCAAAAGCTCAAACTTTTCAAACGAATGTAAAACAAATATCATAATCTTAATTTGGCACAGGCATTTTCTTATGTATAAAATGTTGGGTTTTATAGCTAGTTATTCCGCTCACGTGTATGACAGTGGCATAGAATTCAAATAATTTGACAACAGTAGTTTTTAGTCTGTATTTTTTCCTTATAGTTTAATTACTTGAAATGTCCCTTCTGCTCCACTAATAAAGAGGCCTAGATATTGATTCCCTTTTAAGCTATCCTGTCTCCGATTCACTGTATATAAAGTATCCATTTGCAATTAAAACATCTGCTACAATAACCACTTTTTATCTATAATTATAATACTTTATTATATATGAATTGACAAAGAAAACAAGTTTTCAAAATGACGACTTATGTTGTTGCCTTACATGTAGCTATGTGTTATCTAACCTTTTAGTATTGAAATGTAGGATAATTTCATTTCATTTCTAATAAATACTTTAGAATTTTAAAGACAATTAATTTCGTTCAAGTAAATTTGATTATATTTTAATTTTCTTAGAAATGTCATGCTTAAACTGACGCGTAAATTTGACATTTAAATGTAACAGAAGACTTCATTTCAGGTGACAATTCGATTATGTTAGCTTGTGATTGACATTTGATTCTTTTTGTCAATTTGTATTGAATAACACATTAAATGTTACTGGGTCTTGCAATATTTGAAAACAATAGCAGTCTATACTTTTCTATATTTCATTACCGTGTCGAAAAGTTCAGACTTGAATTCATACACGAAACTATTTGTGTGATTTCAACCAGCATTGCATGATAGAGATGTTTACGTAGTATTACGTAGAAAGAAGTTAATTAAGGAATGACTGTAATATTTTTTCTGTCTATGAAGAAATAACATAAAAAATTTGGTGCACACTGAATAACGCGCGTAGCGGGTTATTTAACAGTGTGCACCACATTTTTTATGTTATTTCGAATAGACAGAAAAAAATATTAAAGTCATTTCTTATAATTTGATTCTAAATTCCATTTTAAACATAGAAAACCATGAAAAAACATTGATGACGTCACGGTCACATGACTAAATTATGTCTATGGGCTCATAATAAAACAAGAGTGCACACACTGAAATGTCTCGCCTTCTTTACTAATCATTGATAGTATGTTGATAGTCCTAAATATAAAACTTTATTACAACTGTCACATAAACTTCACATTAACCAAGAAAGCCAAACATTGACCAATAAACCATGCAATTAAGATCAAGGTCAGATGAACCATTTCAGAAAGACATGTACAGCTAACAATTCTTTCATACAACAAATATAGTTGACCTACTGCTCATAGTTTAAGAAAAACAGACCAAAACTTAACACTGAGCAATGAACCGTGAAAAAGAGGTCAAGGTCAAATAAAATCTGCACAACTAATATATAGATCATAAAATATTTCCATACACCAAATATAGTTAACATATTGCATATAGTATTAGAAAAAAAGACCAAAACTCAAAAATTTAACTTTGACCACTGAACCATGAAAATGAGGTCAAGGTCAGATGACACCTGCCAGCTAGACATGTAACACCTTACAATCCTTCCATACACCAAATATAGAAGACCTATTGCATATAGTATAAGAAAAACAGACCAAAACACAAAAACTTAACAATAACCACTGAACCATGAAAATGAGGTCAAGGTCAGATGACACCTGCCAGCTAGACATGTACACCTTACAATCCTTCCATACACCAAATATAGAAGACCTATTGCATATAGTATAAGAAAAAACAAACCAAAACACAAAAACTTAACAATAACCACTGAACCATGAAAATGAGGTCAAGGTCAGATGACACCTGCCGGTTGGACATGTACACCTTACAGTCCTTCCATACACCGAGTATACAAGACCTATAGCTTACAGTATCTGAGATATGGACTTGACCACCAAAACTTAACCTTGTTCACTGATCCATGAAATGAGGTCGAGGTCAAGTGAAAACTGTCTGACGGGTGTGAGGACCTTGCAACGTACGCACATACCAAATATAGTTATCCTATTACTTATAATAAGAGAGAATTTAACTTTACAAAAAAATTTAACTTTTTTTTCAAGTAGTCACTGAACCATGAAAATGAGGTCAAGGACATTGGACATGTGACTGACAGAAACTTCGTAACATGACGCATCTATATACAAAGTATGAAGCATCCAGGACTTCCACCTTCTAAAATATAAAGTTTTTAAGAAGTTAGCTAACACCGCCGCCGCCGCCGTAGCCGCCGCCGCCGGATCACTATCCCTATGTCGAGCTTTCTGTAACAAAAGTTGCAGGCTCGACAATAATGTCAGCCAATCAGAAGACGCGTTACATCCAAAATTAAATTATTGAGTGATTGAGAAGTGTTTGCATATTCGTTGAAGAATTTACAAACACTTTCTGTACGTCAGAAAAATGGCAGAAAAAAAGTACCGAGAAAAATAGGGGTGATGAATGACTTGCTCAGCGTTTATTCTTGACAACAAAATCATATGGTCAAAAACTGTTTTCAGCTTCTCGTTATAGAATCTATAATTAATCTTACAAATAGTGCTTGAAAAGAATAAATTCTTTTCTCTTTAAAAGCTTAATTGTGATAAAGGGAACATAGTTTTGTCGCAGAGCGGGCGCATATTTATTGATTGGATTTGCCTGCATGTCGGAAATAGAAAATATTCTAACAAATATAAATTTCTATTATCTATTTTTGTGATAACCTGTATCTGTTTAAAAATTTGACAGAGTTTTGTTGGTACCAAATATGACACTTGCGTTTCGCATGCAGAGGATTTCTCCGGCATCTAGCTATTTATATTAATTTACAAAATGTATTTGGTTGACAATTGAATGCCCTTCCCAGTGGCGGATCCAGGAGGGGGGAGGGTTCCGGCGGTTGGAACTCCCCTTATTTTTGGACGATCAATATATTTGAATGGCCGGGGTCATGTGGCAGGAACCCCCACCCCTCCCTTTATCCTGTGTTAGGACCCCCTTTTAATATGGCTGGATCCGCCCCTGTTTCCGGAGTGACCGTAGACATCTTAAGTTGGTAATGATTTCATATATACAAAATAAGATGTGGTATGAGTGCCAATGCGACAACTCTCCGTCCAACTCAAAATTTGTAAAAGTAAACCATTATAGATCAAAGTAAGGCATTCAACACGGAGCCTTGGATCAAACCGAACAGCATGCTATAAAAGGCCCAAAAAATGACTTGTCTATATTTGTTTGTCGAGAAAAACTGTCATAATATACGAACATGGTGCTGGGTTAGAAAACTTACATGCACCGATGGTCTATTGATTTGGCAAAGTCTCAAAGTAAGTAGTAAGGAGTATTTTCCTTATCAACATTTATTTATATATCGATTTGTTAAGGGAGTAACAACATGGGTATTCCCAGTGAAAAAGAAACTACTGACATTGACTCAAGTTGATTCTTGGTTTATTAGTGGGATCGTGTTTCTGAATAATTACGTTTCCTGTGTAGTGCTGGAAGATTTTTGTTTAAGGTTTCATTTTATCTTCATTGTTAATTCCCCTTCGTGTATCTCCACCCCCTTACGTTACATTTATAATTATTTATAAAATAGATTTACCGATTTATTTTCTATTAAAATTTAATTAGCTACATATGGTAAAGACAATATATCGGACTGACACGACATAATCTATTCTGTTTCTAATTCTTATTAGACAAAATATTATGACCTTTTAAATATTTGTAGAAACATTCATAACAATTCTATATTCACCGTTTTAAACTTCACAAACCGCTTTGTGCCGGAGGTGAAAATTACTTTCGGAATGAAATTATTTCCTCAAATTATCATCAGTAGTTGAATTACATTAATAGAACAAGAAAATAAACAAATTGACATTTCAATATAGAAATACTAAACGAATAACAGGCAACACAATGAAGTCTTAACATGGTAAAACCACTCTGTCATGAAATAATTATGATTAAGAATGAAAAGTAATACCAACATCAACATCAATTAATTATTAACAATGTATTTGTTTGCACCTTTTCAGAGATTAATATTTTAATTGACCACTTTAGTCTAAAAGAAGTTCCAAAATCATCATTTATGTACATCATAGTTTGTTATTATTACACAACATGAAGTGTTTAAAGAGGTGAATGGATCAAAACAATTACCAACATCAAAAAGTACAGGTGGCATATTTTCGTTGGATACCGAGTTTTATGGATTTTGTGGGTAAATGCATGTAAAGTACGGATTTAACTTTTCGACAAATTGCAAATTTTCTATAAAATTGTATACATATTTTGACAAAAATATGATATCAAATATACTCGAAAATGCAAGTTTTCCACAACCCAGAAATACTACGGTAACCCAGGGAAAAAAATAATCCACATTATCATTATGCACTCACGCAATTTATAAGACGGAACCAAGCTTTCTTTTTTCGACACATCCATGTATCTCTTTAGCTTTTCTATAAATATTACTTCCTATATTGGCTATTTTGATGTACATGTAGTCCGTATTGTTATCAGAAGGACATTGCACCTTTATTTAGCCAAAACTAAAGATTGCTCTTACGTATGAACACGTGACGTGATCCCCATGGGAGGTCGGTCGCAGGTTGTATTCTCAGTCGGGCAAACACACATGTGTGGAAACATTTTTATCTGCTTCTCCGCTAAGCGTGTTGCATTTAACAGCAAGATGAATTAATGGATGGTCTAAATTCGGATAGAGAATCAGGTTTTTGTTTGACTATTGTTTTTTCCATGGGGACATTGTATTTTTCCAATTTGGTTTCCTTTTAAATTTCTATTGGGAATTTCATTAAAAGAAAAAAAAAGCATATGACCTTTTTAAATCACATTTGTGGCATTGACCATAAGCATTTCTTGTCCTTTATTGTTCCCTTACTGATGGCGGGAAAAATGTTTATCACCACTTACCAGTGAAAAATCAGATTTACTGATTCAGGAATGGCAACTCTATCCAGCACAGTATTGTAAACTGACACATAAATCTGGAGATTTTATTGCGCCTGTACCAAGTCAGGAGCCTATGGCCTTTGTTGGTCTTGTACTATTTTTAATTTTAGTTTCTTGTGTATAATTTGGAGATTAGTATGCAAACGGCATTTATTATCATTAAACTAGTATATATATTTGTGTAGGGTCCGGGTACGGGAATTTCTCGCTGCATAAAAGACCTATTTGCGACCTTCTGCTGTTGTCTGTTCTATGGTCGGGTTGTTGTCTCTTCGACATATTCTCAATTTCCATTCTCAATTTCAGATGTATATGTTTTCATACAAACACAGCAACGGTGGTCTGGTACACTGTGATCAAGTTTCTTGTATAAAGCAGAATATTACTTATTATTATTGAATACATGTTATCATTCTGAAAACGCATGTGAAGATTGCCGCTGGACATAAATGTGCCATCAAACAATGAACAAGTTTTCTGCAAGTTGTGGTAATACTTAGAACAATAAAATGATCAAGGCGAATTAAAAAATGAGTTGTTTTTCGAGTGAATTATTTGTAACTTTTTTCTGTTTTCTAAGCCTACTGAAATTTTGGTAATTGAACAAAGTATATACTAAAACATGTATACGGTTTGACCTCGTGACAATTTCCAGAGTACAACCGTTGAAGCAAGATATATATTCTACTTACACGCATATCGGTGTATTTTCTTAAGATTTAATTATAAAAGTACACTGTCAGGTTTTTATTTCCGATATTTGCCATCTTTCCTAACACTTGAATTTCCTTTAGCTAATGTGAAGGAATCCATTTAGCATTGGTTAAGAATTTATTGTTGTGATGTATAATTTTCAGATCGTTGACATGACAGTTAACTAATTTCTTTCGTGAAATCTTATTAAATGTGACTAATAACAGTCTACGATGTATACTATATATAGTAACGATTTGTCTAAATAACTGTTGTTATCAGATTTACCGGAACTATTATTGGCACGTGATTATTGGTAAACACTTTTTTTTTTTGTTCCTTGACGTCGTCCATATTGACTAAATTGATTTGCTTACAGAAAACAAGACTATTAATATGACAATATGACCATGAAATTCCAAGTTCAAAGAAATCCAGATATAGAAAAACACTTAAAAAGCAAAAATAAAGATTTTAGTTGGGGGTGTACGACGTTATTTACAATTTTCAAATACCTTCGCTATTTCGTTTTCTCTCCCGTTAAATGCGCACCCTCAACTTTTATGTTAAAATAAACTAGTGGGAGAATATTCAGTTTTGCATTGTTAAGCTATTTTTCAGTGGAAAGTATTCTTTTTAAAGTATGTTGATAAAACATGACTTGAATAGATAGTGATAATCTTCATGATAGATTGAATTGTCAATCTGTTTTAAATGGAAGCAACACGGCGCGTGGAAGTAGATACTATTAAGAACGAACTGTAATACTAAAGCTTTCGTTACACCATTATCCCAACATTTTTGTGATTCTTTGTGATACATATGCATGTAGTTTGCTTTATAGGAAAATGTTTAATATCAAATGTAAACAAATCCGGTGAAAGCTCTCAGTTTTCTGTTATTTGTCAAAGCTTTCTTTTTCAATACAGATTTTATTTATTATTGTGTGGTTAATAAAGTTTTTCCAATTTCATTGAATTAAATTTTTGTCAATCCATACCAATTTGTTGTCTATGCTGTTAAAATACCGCACTTTCCAGAATCGGTTCTCAAGTCAAGAGGTTATGCCATAAAGTTAAACATATGTTGGATAAACAACACTTTGTCTGTATGACATCAATGAATGTTTATTCTGCTTAAAAGAAAGGTCATGTGATCCGATATTTGCCACAGATGAAAGTAGCCCTACTCTGACACAAAATAGTGCTTTTGATGTCCTTGTTTACTTAAACTAACCAACACATTTGCAGAAATGAAACTTTTAGTGAATGATAAAATATATATAGACAATTTTGAGCCATAATTTACTTGTCTATGAATTTGCATTAAAAATTGAGAATTAATGCGCTCCATAGTATACTAATTTTAGATTTCCAGAAAACCAGGGGTTATTTTTAGAGTACTTCTGTTCGAAGGTCGGTTATTTTGTTAGAAGGCTTTAAAGGTATAGTGAAAATTGGCATGTAGAAAGCTGATACATGTACAATTCAGGATATACCTGGTTTCTATGGAGATAAACTTAAGATAAAATATTTAGAAAGCTGTGAAAATTGCAAAATTTGGTTGAACAGATACGGACTTTTAATTGGTGGTATGACACCTTATCTGTATCCGGAAATCTTCACGGAATCAAATCTGAATATTACTTTCACTACTAAGGTCACAATCCAGTATGATGTTGTTTGGGTGCAATCAACAGTTTATTTTCTATGACGTCATATTTTGAGGGACCATGTATAAGTGACCCTTAGTGGTGGACTGATTTATAAAGATACTTGTATAAAACTAGATATCATTGGAATCAGAATGTTCTTTACTTTATTATGGAATAAAAAAATCAAAGTACTGAAGTACTGAACATCAGAGGACCTCAAGTTGTGTTGAATTATTGATAAATGACAGGTGTTTATATTATACCTACCAGACAGATATGTTCACCATACAATATAGTACAAATATTAAATATAATATGCTATCATATCTGAGATACTGACTTGAACTAGGAAACTTAACTTTGTGAATTATCAATGATTACTTGGTCAAATATAATGAGAACTGTTAGATTGGCATTATGACCATATAGTTGCACACATACAAAAATCGTTAGCGTATAACTTATAATAGAGAATCAACATAGCAAACAATTCTTTGAGTAGCTATATAGTCACTCACTGAACTATGAAAAAGAGGTTCAAGACAATCATATCAAAACAGATAAATTGTAATATTGTGGCTAATTAAAATATAAAGTGGGGAAAAATATATTGTTTTGGCGAAAGAGGTGGCGAAAAAAATAATTGACCCAGGGGAAACTTTGGGGCTAAAGATACCAGATGAACAGCAAACTCATAAATGGAAAATAAACTTACAATTCCATGACTAAAACTGAAAAAGACATGCATACAAATAAAAGTACACTAGAAACAACATAGAAAACTAAAGACTGAGCAACACGAACCCCACCAAAACAGGTGATCTCAGTGCTCCGGATGGGTAAGCAGATCCTGCTCTACAAATGGCATTAATTAACAATGTTTGTACATGTAGTATCCAGGTCTTTTTTCTGAAACATTTAGCTTTTGGATCAATTGCTAATTAAATGGATGTTAACACAGCAAGATTACTATCCCTTATTCTAGATTTTTGTTGCAGTCAACACAAACTCTTTAAATGTTCATAAATAGCTTCACTGAGTTACATTTGTATCTTGGTTTTATTGTAACACAGTCAATCATTTATCCATTATATTTTTTTTAAAATTAGCAGCTATACATGTACATTGTAGGTTCTGTTTTCTAATTAGGTCTTTCCACCTTTCCGTGAAAAGACCTATTGATTTTGTTCTGATTATTATTTTTTTTTTCTTCCGCCTAATTTTTTTTCTTGCGTAATTTTGTTGTTTCAAAAGATGTCGCTTAGATATTT
This sequence comes from Mytilus galloprovincialis, assembly GCA_037788925.1. Lineage (NCBI taxonomy): Eukaryota > Metazoa > Mollusca > Bivalvia > Mytilida > Mytilidae > Mytilus > Mytilus galloprovincialis. The sequence goes on from CM075333.1 coordinate 49,992,111, forward strand.
GGAATATGATATCGTATAGTTTATACGCTTTAAAACTGACAACCACGCAGTAAGAGTTATCTCCCCAAACACTGTTTTTCTTGTGGCCACTACTCCTTCGCAACCGTAAAAGATTACGACAAATTTATTTTACCAAATTGCTCGTTACATCTTCAGGATTCGGAGTTTAGTTTTAACCGAAGCTATCCTGATACTCCATATGAGAGTTATTCCCCCTTATGTATTTGATATAAGTGATTTGCATTTCTAACTGGTAAACCATAAGTGATAGAGACCTAGGGTCTTTTAATTTGAGATCCTTGGTCCAAAAAAAATGAAAATTAGGTCAAGGTCAAGGGTCAAGGTCATATTCTAAATTTTTTATTTTGGCTTATTTTTACTTATTTTCAAAACCTTATAACATATCTACATCTTATTTTCACTAAATTGTTAGTTGCGACATGCCGTTACTTATAAATTTTGGTTGAAAGGGTGCGTAAACAATAAATAGGAGTTTTTGCCCATCTTATATTTAGAATTATGCGTAAAGTCATATAACTCATTAACCATACATAATAAAGACCTAGGGTCTTTTGATTTGAGATCCTTGGTTTATGACCTTGAAATTGAGGTCAAGGTCATAGGTAATTTGCACGTTCTAGATTTTGACCTTTGCTTTAAATTCATATTTATATATTATAAAGCCATTAGGAACTGACATTTTAGATTGATTTTTAATATTTTGATAATAAAATAGATCTTCACTTGTGGAAAGACCTTCAATTGTTCTTTGAACAATTGGTTTTTAATTATTAAATGGTTCATTGTAAATATTACAATGTATTATATGTAGATAGCCATTTGCTTATGATGGTATTTTTGTTAATTGAATATCACAACATTTGGATAGTTTTTCAACTGTTAGTTTTTTTTTACTTTGTTCTGGATTTAATACTTTGGATACCACTGGTTTAGCAATGAGAACATTTTGCACTATACATATAGAACACAACTACCATATGAATGTGTCGGTCCTTTGTAAGAAACCTGTAAAACAGGCCTTGTAATTTTTTGGTGTATATCTTGATTTCCCGATTGTACATTGATGTGGCCATTAGTTTTCTTGTATATATTGTTTAACATTTGACATTTCATGGCTATTTCTAACTGATTTATGTATAGTTTTTTTCTGATTGTAAAAATGTTTTATGGTTATAAGCTTTATTTCTTTTTCATCATTTTGTCTAGAGCTGGTGTCTGATTTATACCAATCATACCTCCCTTTTCTTTTTTTATGAATAATGACAACAGTTTGGTTTTAATTTTCATTTATGTACATGTATGTACATGTAACAATATAAAACAGTATATATACATGTATAATCTCATTCCATCATTAATATTGGTCATTGTCGGTATATATTTATCTTTAAGTTTAACAATGTACTGTGAAAGAGCTATCTTCTAACAGATACTTATAATTAGTATATAATGGTTATTGTGAAACCACTGATTCGGACAAGTTTCACTTATTGCCCAAAATAGCCTAAACTATAAAACTCCAAAAAGTTCTCAATTTGGTTCGTAATTTGGGTCTATTTCAAAAGTCTTAACACTCAATAAATCAGTTCTTTTCATAAAAGTACATTTTATGTTCCAAATTTGTCAAAATGTGATGATTTTGGGCAATTTTCAGACCTGAAAGCTTTAAGCCTTTAGGAATAAAGATTTGGCCGCTACCTACATGTACCATCCAAAATGTTTTGTAACCAAAAGAATCCAAATCTGATATATATAATTCATCAATATAAAAACGTTTTAGATCTTGGATGGCAGCCAAGTTTAATTATGCCAAAAACAATTAAAGTTTTACCATAGTTATCTGTGGTATAATTTTCACAATTATTCAATGGTTTTGTTGTGTCTGATTTTCGAATAGAAAAATAAAGATGGCAAGACCTGAACGATGCCGCCTAATTTTTTTAAGTAACATATATGAACAACAGAGTCAGTGTAGGGCCACTAAGCTAAACTGCCCGCTTTGCACCAGCCAATATAAATGAATGCCTAGGGTGGGAATCGAACCCACATACACCAACTCTGTTGTCCCTATATTTTTTTTAAAAATAAACAAAAAATTGTCAAGAACAAATTTAAAAATATAGCGCTCATAGGTTTGTCTCAATAAAGATTTGCTTAGTTTGCTCATGCAGTATCCCAATATTGCTCTCAATAGTATAAATAGGCTCATGTGTGCTCAAATAACCATTTAGATTAGTCTCAATATTGATATATATCTAACTCAATTGAGTAGATCTAGCTCAAATTTTACTCAACATATAACTGATCATATTTGCTCAATTTAAGATCTCATGGGTGCTCATAGATAAAGTTAACTGATTGTATTTCTCATAGATATAACTAACCATATTTGCTCAATTCAAGTTCTCATATGCACATATGCATGTATGTGTGAACAAATGTCTAATATAAGTTACTAAAATTTGACATGGATATGGTTACACATTTAAATTAAATAATGCTGTAGAGAATGATAAGCACAAGTATGTCATCAAATTATCATATAATTTTGGCGATACATGTCATATATGGTCAAAATAATACAATACTACAAGCTAAAGCCCCAGTCCCACTAGACCACGATCGCACCACGCTCACCGCAATCTAAAATAAATTTAGATCGTGGTGAGGTCGCGGTATGAGCGGCATGAAAATGTAAATTTTCGTTGCTTTCACGATGCTACTACGTCCTCTCTACGCTTCTACAAAGATCCCGCTACGATTATACCACGTTCTCACCGTGCTTATTCTGCGACCTCACTACGCTTATCAAGATATTTCTACGCTCTTCACGTTCTTACTACGACCATACCACGAGTTATCCGATTGCAACACGATCTTACTGCGATTATTACACGTTCTTACCACGATTATACTACGTTCATACCGCAATCTTACTACTTTCTCAGCAATATCGTGTTCAACATTAACGTCAACATCGTGGTCCATATCAATACAGTTCAATTACCTTCTATTTCTGATTAAATCGTAGATTTCTCGGAAACAATACAGTCATGCCACCAAAATCTATCAGAACACGTGGGCATGGTGGTAGGAGTTGATGTAGAGGCAGAGGGAGCAAAGTAACGAATCCTGATCAAGCAGAGATGTCGGACCAACCAATCCAACCTAAATTACAACCTATTGCTGGTCCATGAAGCTCAATGACGATATTTTAGTGAACGATAGCAGAGATGACATAGATGTATCAATATATATAGGAAGATTTGGTATGAGTGCCAATGAGACAACTCTCCATCCAAGTAACAATTTATAAAAGTAAACCATTATAGGCCAAGGTACGGCCTTCAACACGGACCCTTGGCTCACATCAATCAGCACGTTATAAAGGACCCAAAATATTACAAGTGCTAAACCATTTAAACGGGAAAACCAACGGTCTAATCTATATAAAAACGAGAAGCATGGTTGAGCCGTTAGAGCAAATGGATAATTACATTCAAACAAACAAAATATAGGGAGCTTTTTTTATATATTTTATGTGAAAATGACAATGAGAATGATGGTCGTAGTGTGAACGTAGTCAGGTCGTAAGAAGAGCGTGATGAGGACGACAAGGGCGTACTAGACTCGTACTATGGTCGTGAACAGCATGGTATAGTCGTAGTGGAAGCGTAGTTGGGTCGCAGTGAGAACGTGATGGTAGTAGTGAGGTCGTGATAACGTCGCTGTGCGATCGTAGCACAGTCTCTCCGAATAGAATCACGCTTTCGCTACGCTCTCGCTACGATTGTACAGCGACCTTTGCGATCTTACTACGATCTTAGTGCGCTCTCACTACGCTTCTACTACGACCTGATTTCGCCACGACTGCACCACGATTGTTTTGAACATGTTCAAAAATGGCCAAGCTCTTCACGATCTTGAAGACCTCACCACGACCGTGATTCGACCTTACTGCGATCTACACGATCGCAATACGATCATCAAAATTTGCATTTTTTTCACAGATCGTAGTGCGATCGTGGCCTAGTGGGACTAGGGTATAAGGAAGACTTAAAAAACAGGACAGTTAAGACTTAAAAAACAGGACAGTTAATCTATATTTATATCTCCAAAACTGTAAGGTTTCTTTCAATATATCTATAGTAATTCAGTAAATGTGATTAACCCAAATTCTGACATTTCAGTGTAAAGTAAGACTCTTGATTTTACGAGCAAGAGTCTTTATACACTCAAAAAGAGTCCAACTCTATAGGAAGAAGAAAAAGTCTTCTGTGAATATTATATAAACAATAAATTCAACCAATAATTATATATTAGAATTACTTACATAGACATAGTCAAAGTCATTACAAATTCCGTATGTTCCAGTCAAGGGGACATATTCACATATACTATTGCAACAAACTAAGTCGGAGAAGGAGCGAAAATCCGAAACAGTATCTTAAAAAACAGAAAATAGTTCCGTGTGTGTGTCCAAGTGATCAATCTACTTGTTATTTACGAGGAAAAGAAATTTAACTCAAAAAATTGTTGAGATCTTTATAAAAACAAATTGTTGTTATAAAAAATACACAAATAGTAACCTTATCTTTAAAGGCCTTGCAGGTTCTTGTTACTCCTACCCAATCTGCTGGTATTTTCAAAATGGCTGCGGGGGACGTGACCTGATAATTGATTTTAATATTATGACAGATTAAATTTTCCTGGTTTTGCTACGTTAATATTATAGACAAATATATGCTACAAACGGTTTAAAAGGGTTACTCCAAATCAAATAATTGAAATATAATTACCTTTCTGTGTATAAATGTGTGAATTGATTTCCTCTCGATTTTCTACACACTCGCTCTTGCCCTCTTGCGCACTCGTGGTATTCATCCGCAACAACAATTTTTTGATATTGATGATCGTTTGATTAAAATACAAATATTTCTAACGACAAAAAATTTTCATATTATAAATTTTGCATTAAGAAAAATTAAAAAAACTGAGTATCCATTGAAAACATGAATTTAAAAGAAGTGATACGGAATTTTATTCTGCACTATATAGGTCCGCGGGTCTATAATGTCGGTTATTATTCCAAAACTAATTATATATGCATCTCTTTGATCTTTGCGCGAATTGAAAAGTAGGCGATGGCAATACACCCGAGGCCCCTCAGGGGCCTCTGATGTAAAAAGTGTACTTTTAATAGTATAAAAAAGTTTTATCCAGAGAAAGTGGGAAAACATTGTCTAATTTAAGCTTAAAAAACCTGAAATCAGGCCATGTGCACACCCCTGAAGACATGATACCTGCACATTTTTCATAATCAAAATTGTATGAATTTCATAGATTTTTACCTGGTTTTTCAAAAAATGCTTGCTTCAGGGTACGCTCGCCTGCTCCGAAAAGAGCTACAGTGGCTGCAAATAAGTTTTCAATTTTCACTGCCAAAAAAAAAAAAAAAAACAGACTTTTTACAGTGTTGTCTCCCCTCAAACATGTATATTTAATCTAATTTTTTAAATTATTTTAATCATTCAACCTGCTTTAATTGAAGTTAATTAATATATTTTTACAACCAAATACAAAAAAACATGATACTTTTCCACTAATTATGTTGATAAAAAGGGCCTTCCCTCCATGTCTATTTTTAGTCGGGAAATAACCCCTAGTTTTTTTTATACGAAACTGTTTATAGCACCCTTTGTAGAATTAAAGTGTAAATAATGCTGTGAATACTAATGTCTATCGATGTCTAAGTCTGAGAGATCTTGAATGTCTGTATATATATATAGTTGTCACGAAAATTTCTAGAACACTCTGGAAATGGAACGTCCTAGAAAGTTACAACGGAAGTTTCTAGTAAAATGTAGAAGTTTAAATAACGCATTTTTTCTTAGGATCATTCTGGAATCATTATGTAAGTCAAATGGAAATTAAAGTTTCAATAATTTTATCAGTATCTGTGATTGTTCCAGTGATTTCTAAACTGCACAGTTATAAGATTATTTTGTAAACAACTATCAGGCCACACAAATCAAATTAGGCCAACAGAAATAAATATAATAATTACAATATCATAACAGTATACATATGTTTAAATTATGTTGTCCTAGAGTACGCCTGTCAGATTGGATCACTAACAGGACGTCATTAGTGACTAACCCCATTAATCTTATAAATCAAAACAAGTTTAGCTTTTGTTCTGCGGGATTGCAATTTTCCCATTTTAGTTTATTTAACATACCAGTGACAGCTCCTGGTGATCTATCATTATAATCATTAAACACATATCTTGCTGCCTTGCGTTGTACCTGCTCAATTTGGTGGATTTGGTTTTGTTTGTATGGATCCAAAACTGGTGAGGAAAACTCGACGGTCGGACTCACAAGTGATGTGTATGTAAAGTTTTTAACCTTACGTGTACAGTTTTTCATGTTTCTGCGTAGAAAGTCTAGTGTTTTATCAGCCTTTGAAGTTATATCATAAATGTGGGCCCCAGTCAAGATCATTGCTTATTGTAACTCCTAGACACTTACTGTCTTTGACAGATTCAAGTACATGATTATGTAATTTATATTGAAATAAGTTAGGTTTTGATTTTTTAGAAATATTTATGACATAGCATTTTTCAGGATTACATTTCATTTGCCATTCCGATTCCCATTTTTCAAGTTTGATAGATCTTTTTGGACTGCTTGAGACTCGTTTATATTATTAGATGTTTTATAAAGTAAACAGTCGTCAGCAAAAAAGACGAACTTTACAGAACCCCTTCTCATAAGGAACTAAGCCACCAATATAAGACATCTTTATCAAATCATAATGATTCAAAATTTAAAAATAAAAAAATATATTTAAAAAAAAAAAACACATTCCTTAGAAACAAAATGGTGAAAATAACTCTTTATTAATCTCGTTCGTGCAAGCGCTTTTCTGGATTTACTTTTATCAGCAACACTAAAGAAAACTTAACATTTGAAAGCCAAGGATGTATAAGATCTAAACACGTCAAAAGCTATATAACTGAAATAGACAAAAAATACACAGGTCAAATTCATCATAGGTCAAGTTAAAACTATTTGGGGCCAACCCTATATTTAAGCAATGTTGAAAGTTATAACGTATAAGGGAGCTACCATTTGATTTTTATGGGGGGGGGGGGGGGGGGGGTGTGGGGGGCTAGGATGAAAAATTTTGTCCTGCCTTTTTTTTTTAGCTGTAATCTCTGTCCTGCCTTTTTATTTTTCACTTTAATCGGTCCTGCCTTTTTTTTTTTTTTAGTTTATCCTGACTTTTTTTTACCTAAATTGTCGTCCTGACTTTTTTTTTTGCAAGTGTCACATTCTGCCTTTTTTTTTTACTCAAAACTCCTGTCCTGCCTATTTTTTTTCAAATTTCATCCTAGCCCCCCCCCCCCCCCCCCCCCCCCCCCCCCCCCCCAAATGGTCGCTCCCTAATACACGTTTGACCTGCTTATCCGGAATATACTGGATATATTGCTGTTCAAATCAATCTTTCAGAAAAAAAAAAAAGACTGTCATCATTTGATATCAAATTAATATAACACTGTAATTTGTTAGTTTATTTCACTATTTATAATAGTTCCAAGAACAAACGTCTGCTTCAGATTGTCATACATGTATGTACAAAATGTATTACTGTGGAGCTTTAACTTTAGTCTAAAAGAAGTTCCAAAATCATCATTTATGTACATCATAGTTTGTTATTATTACACAACATGAAGTGTTTAAAGAGGTGAATGGATCAAAACAATTACCAACATCAAAAAGTACAGGTGGCATATTTTCGTTGGATACCGAGTTTTATGGATTTTGTGGGTAAATGCATGTAAAGTACGGATTTAACTTTTCGACAAATTGCAAATTTTCTATAAAATTGTATACATATTTTGACAAAAATATGATCAAATATACTCGAAAATGCAAGTTTTCCACAACAAAGAAATACTACGGTAACCCAGGGAAAAAAATAATCTACATTATTATTATGCACTCACACAATTTATAAGACGGAACCAAGCTTTCTTTTTTCGACACATACATGTTTCTCTTTAGCTTTTCTATAAATATTACTTCCTATATTGGCTATTTTGATGTACATGTAGTCCGTATTGTTATCAGAAGGACATTGTACCTTTATTTAGCCAAAACTAAAGATTGCTCTTACGTATGAACACGTGACGTGATCTCCATGGGAGGTCGGTCGCAGGTTGTATTCTCAGTCGGGCAAACACACATGTCTGGAAACATTTTTATCTGCTTCTCCGCTAAGCGTGTTGCATTTAACAGCAAGATGAATTAATGGATCATGATCTAAATTCGGATAGAGAATCAGGTTTTTGTTTGACTATTGTTTTTTTCCATGGGGACATTGTATTTTTCCAATTTGGTTTCCTTTTAAATTTCTATTGGGAATTTCATTAAAAGAAAAAAGCATATGACCTTTTTAAATCACATTTGTGGCATTGACCATAAGCATTTCTTGTCCTTTTTTGTTCCCTTACTGATGGCGGGAAAAATGTTTATCACCACTTACCAGTGAAAAATCAGATTTACTGATTCAGGAATGGCAACTCTATCCAGCACAGTATTGTAAACTGACACATAAATCTGGAGATTTTATTGCGCCTGTCCCAAGTCAGGAGCCTATGGCCTTTGTTGGTCTTGTACTATTTTTAATTTTAGTTTCTTGTGTATAATTTGGAGATTAGTATGCAAACGGCATTTATTATCATTAAACTAGTATACATATTTGTGTAGGGTCCGGCTACGGGAATTTCTCACTGCATAAAAGACCTATTTGCGACCTTCTGCTGTTGTCTGTTCTATGGTCGGGTTGTTGTCTCTTCGACATATTCCCAATTTCCATTCTCAATTTCAGATGTATATGTTTTCATACAAACAGCAACGGTGGTCTGGTACACTGTGATCAAGTTTCTTGTATAAAGCAGAATATTACTTATTATTATTGAATACATGTTATCATTCTGAAAACGCATGTGAAAATTGCCGCTGGACATAAATGTGCCATCAAACAATGAACAAGTTTTCTGCAAGTTGTGGTAATACTTAGAACAATAAAATGATCAAGGCGAATTAAAAAATGAGTTGTTTTTCGAGTGACTTATTTGTAACTTTTTTCTGTTTTCTTTAAAGCCTACTGAAATTTTGGTAATTGAACAAAGTATATACTAAAACATGTATACGGTTTGACCTCGTGAATATTTCCAGAGTACAACCGTTGAAGCAAGATATATATTCTACTTACACGCATATCGGTGTATTTTCTTAAGATTTAATTATAAAAGTACACTGTCAGGTTTTTATTTCCGATATTTGCCATCTTTCCTAACACTTGAATTTCCTTTAGCTAATGTGAAGGAATCCATTTAGCATTGGTTAAGAATTTATTGTTGTGATGTATAATTTTCAGATCGTTGACATGACAGTTAAACTAATTTCTTTCGTGAAATCTTATTATATGTGTCTAATAACAGTCTACGATGTATACTATATATAGTAACGATTTGTCTAAATAACTGTTGTTATCAGATTTACCGGAACTATTATTGGCACGTGATTATTGGTAAACACTTTTTTTTTTGTTCCTTGACGTCGTCCATATTGACTAAATTGATTTGGTTACAGAAAACAAGACTATTAATATGACAATATGACCATGAAATTCCAAGTTCAAAGAAATCCAAATATAGAAAAACACGTAAAAAGCAAAAATAAAGATTTTAGTTGGGGGTGTACGACGTTATTTACAATTTTCAAATACCTTCGCTATTTCGTTTTCTCTCCCGTTAAATGCGCACCCTTAACTTTTATGTTAAAATAAACTAGTGGGAGAATATTCAGTTTTGCATTGTTAAGCTATTTTTCAGTGGAAAGTATTCTTTTTAAAGTATGTTGATAAAACATGACTTGAATAGATAGTGATAATCTTCATGATAGATTGAATTGTCAATCTGTTTTAAATGGAAGCAACACGGCGCGTGGAAGTAGACACTATTAAGAAAGAACTGTAATACTAAAGCTTTCGTTACACCATTATCCCAAATATTTTTGTGATTCTTTGTGAAACATATGCATGTAGTTTGCTTTATAGGAAAATGTTTAATATCAAATGTAAACAAATCCGGTGAAAGCTCTCAGTTTTCTGTTATTTGTCAAAGCTTTCTTTTTCAATACAGATTTTATTTATTATTGTGTGGTTAATAAAGTTTTTCCAATTTCATTGAATTAAATTCTTGTCAATCCATACCAATTTGTTGTCTATGCTGTTAAAATACCGCACTTTCCAGAATCGGTTCCCAAGTCAAGAGGTTATGCCATAAAGTTAAACATATGTTGGATAAACAACACTTTGTCTGTATGACATCAATGAATGTTTATTCTGCTTAAAAGAAAGGTCATGTGATCCGATATTTGCCACAGATGAAAGTAGCCCTACTCTGACACAAAATAGTGCTTTTGATGTCCTTGTTTACTTAAACTAACCAACACATTTGCAGAAATGAAACGAAATGAATGATAAAATATATATAGACAATTTTGAGCCATAATTTACTTGTCTATGAATTTGCATTAAAAATTGAGAATTAATGCGCTCCATAGTATACTAATTTAAGATTTCCAGAAAACCAGGGGTTATTTTTAGAGTACTTCTGTTCGAAGGTCGGTTATTTTGTTAGAAGGCTTTAAAGGTATAGTGAAAATTGGCATGTAGAAAGCTGATACATGTACAATTCAGGATATACCTGGTTTCTATGGAAATAAACTTAAGATAAAATATTTAGAAAGCTGTGAAAATTGCAAAATTTGGTTGAACAGATACGGACTTTTAATTGGTGGTATGACACCTTAACTGTATCCGGAAATCTTCTCGGAATCAAATCTGAATATTACTTTCACTACTAAAGTCACAATCCAGTATGATGTTGTTTGGGTGCAATCAACAGTTTTTTTTCTATGACGTCATATTTTGAGGGACCATGTATAAGTGACCCTTAGTGGTGGACTGATTTATAAAGATACTTGTATAAAACTAGATATCATTGGAATCAGAATGTTCTTTAGTTTATTATGGAATAAAAAAAAGTGTACTTTTAGTAGTATAAAAAAGTTTTATCCAGAGAAAGTGGGAAAAACATTGTCTAATTTAAGCTTAAAAAACCTGAAATCAGGTCATGTGCACACCCCTGAAGACATGATACCTGCACATTTTTCATAATCAAAATTGTATGAATTTCATAGATTTTTACCTGGTTTTTCAAAAAATGCATGCTTCAGGGTACGTTCGCCTGCTCCGAAAAGAGCTACAGTGGCTGCAAATAAGTTTTCAGTTTTCACTGCCAAAAAAAAAAAAAACAGACTGTTTACAGTGTTGTCTCCCCTCAAACATGTATATTTAATCTAATTTTTCAAATTATTTTAATCATTCAACCTGCTTTAATTGAAGTTAATTAATATATTTTTACAACCAAATACAAAAAAAACATGATACTTTTCCACTAATTATGTTGATAAAAAGGGCCTTCCTTACATGTCTATTTTTAGTCGGGGAATAACCCCTAGTTTTTTATACGAAACTGTTTATAGCACCCTTTGTAGAATTAAAGTGTAAATAATGCTGTGAATACTAATGTCTATCGATGTCTAAGTCTGAGAGAACTTGAATGTCTGTATATATATAGTTGTCACGGAAATTTCTAGAACACTCTGGAAATGGAACGTCCTAGAAAGTTACAACGGAAGTTTCTAGTAAAATGTAGAAGTTTAAATAACGCATCTTTTCTTAGGATCATTCTGGAATCATTATGTAAGTCAAATGGAAAGTTTCAATAATTCCATCAGTATCTGTGATTGTTCCAGTGATTTCTAAACTGCACAGTTATAAGATTATTTTGTAAACAACTATCAGGCCACACAAATCAAATTAGGCCAACATAAATAAATATAATAATTACAATATCATAACAGTATACATATGTTTAAATTATGTTGTCCTAGAGTACGCCTGTCAGATTGGATCACTAACAGGACGTCATTAGTGACTAACCCCATTAATCTTATAAATCAAAACAAGTTTAGCTTTTGTTCTGCGGGATTGCAATTTTCCCATTTTAAATTATTTAACATACCAGTGACAGTTCCTGGTGATCTATCATTATAATCATTAAACACATATCTTGCTGCCTTGCGTTGTACCTGCTCAATTTGGTGGATTTGGTTTTGTTTGTATGGATCCAAAACTGGTGAGGAAAACTCGACGGTCGGACTCACAAGTGATGTGTATGTAAAGTTTTTAACCTTACGTGTACAGTTTTCAGAGGCGGATTTAGAGGGGGGCCCAGGGGGCCCGGGCCCCCCCTTTTTGGGAAAAAATTTGGTTGCTTATATAGGGAATCATTGAAGCGTTACTGGAGCGGGCCCCCCTCTTAGGTCAGTCAGTGGGCCCCCACTTATGAAAATTTCTGGATCCGCCACTGGTTTTTCATGTTTCTGCGTAGAAAGTCTAGTGTTTTATCAGCCTTTGAAGTTATATCATAAATGTGGGCCCCAGTCAAGATCATTGCTTATTGTAACTCCTAGACACTTACTGTATTTGACAGATTCAAGTACATGATTATGTAATTTATATTGAAATAAGTTAGGTTTTGATTTTTTAGAAATATTTATGACATAGCATTTTTCAGGATTACATTTCAATTGCCATTCAGATTCCCATTTTTCAAGTTTGATAGATCTTTTTGGAGTGCTTGAGACTCGTTTATATTATAAGATGTTTTATAAAGTAAACAGTCGTCAGCAAAAAAGACGAACTTTACAGAACCCCTTCTCATAAGGAACTAAGCCACCAATATAAGACATCTTTATCAAATCATAATGATTCAAAATTTAAAAATAAAAAAATATATTAAAAAAAAAAAAAAACACATTCCTTAGAAACAAAATGGTGAAAATAACTCTTTATTACTCTCGTTCGTGCAAGCGCTTTTCTGGATTTACTTTTATCAGCAACACTAAAGAAAACTTAACATTTGTGGGGCCAACCCTATATTTAAGCAATGTTGAAAGTTATAACGTATAAGGGAGCTACCATTTGATTTTTATGGGGGGGGGGGGGTGGGGGGGGGCTAGGATGAAAAGTTTTGTCCTGCCTTTTTTTTTTAGCTGTAATCTCTGTCCTGCCTTTTTATTTTTCACTTTAATCGGTCCTGCCTTTTTTTTTTTTTTTAGTTTATCCTGACTTTTTTTTACCTAAATTGTCGTCCTGACTTTTTTTTTGCAAGTGTCACATCCTGCCTTTTTTTTTTACTCAAAACTCCTGTCCTGCCTATTTTTTTCAAATTTCATCCTATTTTCTTGTCATTTCCTCTTTTTGTCCAATATTTATTTTAAGGTACAAAATGTATGCATACTAATATTTTCGATTGCTTGCACTTTCATGTATATCAAATCGGTTGAACTACTATTTAGCCTTATTTTTATGCAGACATTACAGCTATTATGAATATGTTTATACCGTCTGGTCCAGTCTAATATTATATAGAAATTTTCTGGATTTTTGCTGTCAAATAATTTAAATCAAACGAGTTATCTTATTGTGTATCATGAAAACCGAAGACTGTTCAACGACGGAAATAAATTCGGTCACCTAATATATTATACAAGTCGAATTAAAGATATTGGAAATTCTAACATGACGTCCTTCAAACGCTTTGAGTACACACCCGTGGTAAAATATGAATATATTGCCAGTGCTGTTCCGATTGTACTCCCACGTCATATGCTTTTTTATGAATGAGATACCCGACGTCATAGAACAATGACGTTAGAATGTAAGCATTTTACGGGAAAATACACGCTTGTGAATCCGAAAATCATAATAATAATAATAATAATAATAATAAATTCTTTATTTAAAGAGGGTAACTCAATTAGAAATAGTGTAAAGTAACATTATTAGAACTATTCAGTATATAATGCTAATCATAAAATCTGGCGTTATTGTGTAAACTTTCTTCACCAGTTTATTATTAGAATTTTGTCGATTTAATATTTTGTGTATATTACTATATTTCAATTTCATGTCACTGAAAGCTTATCGTAGGTTTAATCAGAGTTATCGAACTTTTTCATCAACCCATGTGATGACAAACTATCTCGGACAATTTATCTTGGAATTTCCATAAGCTTTGGCTGACCACAATGTAAGAACCTTTTTATTTACTAAAATATGAGTTTATAATACTGTTCAAGTAATTTTTGATACAAGTTTAATGATTATTTTCTCGCATTTTGCAATGTTTATGTCGTTGTATGGTATGTCGGTTTGACAATCAAAATACATTGTTTTGTAAACAATACTTACCTGGTATGATACTTACGTGGATAATACTTACCTTTTCCCCCTTTTTGTAATTCCTTTGACCTGATATTCCCATTTTTTCTGGTTTTCAGTTGTTAATTCTATACCCCCTTTTTTCGTGTGAAAAAATGTATTGAACGCATTTCGTGTCATATTTGTAATTTATTATTTTTTGGTAATTTCATATAACAACTCGATATGGCTGTTATGATCATGTTTTTGTATTATATTTTGTATTAACATTTTTTATAAGTAGTTTTTACTTTCTTTGTAGCTCTTCACCACTCTATCTTGTTCAGTCTACATTGATGAATAAAATGGTTTAAACTGTCTGCATTAGTTACATTACTTAGTGGCAGAACAAATAGTCTAATTTTCATTGAGGCCCTCAAACAAAATACATGCATACAGTTAACATTCATACATTCATACATTAATTTACAATATATATTACTAGTATATACACAATTCAATCATTGAAATATACAAAGGGTAATAAATGACAATATTTGATATAGTTTTGTTAGAGGAAAACAAATTAGTTGATTTGCATATAATTTTCAAGAAAATGATTATAACTATGTTTCTTGAATAATTCCACATTAGGACATTTCTTTATTTCGAGTGGTAAATTATTCCATACTTTGGTTGCAGAATAATGAAAAGATTTTTTATAAAAATTTGTATTTGGTCTTGGAACAAAAAGATCATTATTAGAGACAGATCGTAAGTTGTGGCGTTGCACATCATCAATATTTAGTATTGCTTAGTAATCAGGTGTTAGCCCATTTACAATTTTATACATTAGAATTGATTGTTGGTATTTTATTCTTTTGGTAAAAGATAGCCATTTTAAAGAAGAAAACATGAAATTAGATGGAATAGAAATATCGCATTCCAGTATAATTCTTGCTACTCTTTTTTGAAGTTTTATGATTCTATCTGAATCTTTTTGTAATAAATTTCCCCAAACTGAACTACAATAGTCTATATATGGTAGAATATATGCATTATAAAATAGTTGCCTTGTGTGTATTGGCAAATATACTTTAATTTTATATAAAAGTGATACTTTAGATGAGATAATTTTACATATACGATCAACATGATCTTCCCAGCTTAAATTTTCATCAATGTCTATTCCAAGTAATTTCAAATTGAAAGAATGGACATTCTCAATACATGTTTCGTTGACGGTAATACATAATTCTGATAGTTGTTTAAGTTTTTGTTTTGAACCCAATTTCATACACTTAGTTTTTTGTGCATTGATTTTCATACTGTTATTGTTACACCAAGATTGTATAGCATTTAAATCATTTTGCAATATGCTGTTTATTTTTTCAATGTTTTTATCATGAAAATGCAATGTTGAATCATCAGCATATAAATCCATATTGGATTGTTTAACATGAAGTGGTAAATCATTTATATATATTAAAAATAACAGCGGACCTAAAATAGAACCTTGAGGCACTCCATACTTTACAAACGATTTATCAGATTTAATGTTAGCGTATTGGACTTCTTGTTGTCTGTCAGACAAATATGATTTTATCCAATCTATTATATGTTTTCCGATATGATAAAATTTTAACTTTTCTAGAAGTATGGCATGGTTAATAAGGTCAAAAGCCTTACTGAAATCTAAAAACACTGTACCAACTATTTCTCCATTATCTAAATATTTTAACCATTCGTCAGTTAGTTTAGTTAGCGCTGTTTGGCAGGAATGACCTTGTCTGAAACCTGACTGGGCGATATGTAACAATTTTTTATTGTTAAGGAATTCATTTAACTGTGTACATACATGTCTTTCGAAAATTTTAGATATGGTATTCAAAATGGAAATTGGACGATAATTTGAGGGAATATCTCTTGGTCCTCCTTTATGTATAGCAGTTACTCTTGCAAGTTTTAATTTTTGCGGAAAACGATTTGAAGTTATACTTTTGTTTATTAAAAAAGTTAATGATGGGGATATTATTTCTGCACTTAACTTTAAAAATTTGGGACCTATTCCATCTAAACCTGCGGGTTTATTAATATTAAGATGTTTTAGTTGAGAACACACCTCTCCAATGGAAATGAGTTTTAAATGAAAATTTTCAGTTTTCTTTAATTTTTCATCAGTAAAATTTTGTAGCATAGAAAAATCCATATCTGAAGTATTATTTCCAATAAGTTTTTCAGCTACGGATGAAAAATGAACATTAAGAGTATTTACAATATCTTGGTTGTTATAAACCGTTTGATTTTCATACTGCATTTTAGGTGGAAAAATATTATCCTCTTTTGGATTTAACTCTTTAATATGATTCCAAAGTTCTTTACTATTTTTGGAACATACACAAATGATGCTAAAATGTGGCAAAAGCCCTTTATTGTACATCATATAAGACATATAAATAAATTATCATTCAAATTCATCCAAAACTGTCTAAATACATTATTTTAAATAGTTTAAACATGTCACTAATGCAGTTCTTTTACGCTAGTTTATTAGTGCGTTTATTTATGGGAACGGCAAATATTTGCCTACACCTAGAGCGCTTCGATCCAAAAGAATTGCCGTATGTGTCCTATCAGAATCGAAATAATTCATGGGGGCTTGAATATATCTAGATTTTACCACGGGTTGTCCCTTTATGCCGATATTTTACCCCTCGCTATCGCTCAGGGGTAAAATATTTGTCATAAAGGGCCAACCCGTGGTAAAATCATGATATATTCAAGCCCCCATGAATTATTTCTTAATTGAGAGAAAAATCATGCATCATATATGCAACTGTGTTTTGTATGTGTGTGTGTGTGTGTTTTAAGATTTTAGATTTAAAAAGTCTAATATAAACGAACGACTATTTTGCTTCATTAGAGGGGGGTAGGGGGTGTTATGTTTTCCCTAAAATAATTCTGATCCTAAATTTGATAGAAAATACAGAGAAGAAAAAAAGGAAGATGTTGTAATGTAGATGACAAAACATTAGATATGCTGAATCTGGATTTTCCCCGTACCTTTCGGTTTTATGTTTTGAGAAAAAAAATCCTTCGATTGATAGAGTCGAAAAACTGACATAAACTGTTCGCGGTTTGCGCGACAGAGAAAAATCTGACTCACTCTTTAAACCATTAATCCCCCCTTGAATTTAAATGTTTGCTCCATTATAGTCCGCGTCGGCCCGGCATGTACAATTCTGTATTTAAGCTCCAACATAAAAAGATGAAACATACTAAATAAAAGGAACATTCAAACTCTTAAGTCGAAAATAAGCTTACAACGATACGGTTAAAGAAAGAAAAGACCAAAAAGACAAACAACAATATTATTATGTCAGCTTTAGCTGGGACTTATGGTAGAAGCGTCGATTTTGAATAAAGAACGATAACTCTCTCTACACGACCCATCTGAAAAGTTTCGTCACTCTGATTAATCTCGTACGATTATTTTTTTTTAATGGCGGCCGAATTTAACGTTTCAACGCGAACTTGAAAAAACGGGGCAGATCGGAATAATTTCGATGTTAAATACGACATGAATTTTTAATTATTTACAAAAACAAGAATTCAGAAATTTTGGTAACTTATGTAGTTTATTTAAATTTTATTGTAGGCCCCTACTACGGAAATTACCGAAGTTTATAGGACAACAACATCTGACGCCATGTTTCGTCTGCTTCAACTTTCCATTATCAGTGAGGTCAAAACAAAACAAATTACCTAAATAATCACAGGTACTTCATTTAAATGTCACAAAATCATAATTAATGATAACATATATAGCGTTCAAGTTCCGTCCAGCCATGGGAACACAGAAAAAAACTCTGCCAGCAATACATGTCGGATTATTTTTTAATAATGACCATGCGGCATGCGGGATAAACTCCAGTGCACTGGTTGAACATGATGACTTCTTATGTTCATCTGCCACATAATTCCCTACATCAAGGAACAGTGATAATGACGTTGGTTATACTGTTGAATGCGATCACGGTTATTCATGTAGCTAGTGGCGAATCCAGCGAATTCATAAGCACCTACCCCCCCCCCCCCCCCCCCCCCCACCTTTGTTTGCTAACTGACATAAAAAGGGGGACTCCGGTCATGCTTTGAAGTGATTTCCTATATAATCAACATTTTTTTCCCACGGAAAAGGGGGCGGCGGTGTTGGAGGGTGCCTCCTGGATCCGCCTATGGTAGCCCACAGACTTACATGTATTCAAAACTTAACAAAAGTTTAAAACAAAATAAAATATTCAAATAATTCACAATCTTCTAATTCTGTACTTCCTTTTTGCAAACTCTCAACAATTCTTTTCATTGATTATGTCACATATCAGATATCTACCTGATACAGTCTCAGGAGATGGAAACTGTTTTGTTTTCTCTAATCATAAAAGGAGATTTGAGTCTTGAGTATTACACTGTATGATTTAGTACTGTGTATATAATATTGTATGCTCCCATATATTGTCCAAAATCGGATTTTATAGGAAGATGGAGTTATAATGAGAATACCATGTGACTTTGATAGGTATATACAGGGCATGTTTTTACTTGGAAGTATGTGGGCTACATGTACATCCTTTTAAATTCAAGCTGCAGCAGTCGCCTGTATATTTTATGCGACAGTTTAAACCTGATCAAATCATTTTCACTCTACCAAGTACATGACTTTTGTGTACTTTATCACTATATCAAGTTCACATTTCAACCTAGTTAGCAATACACACTTATGGTTATATAACATGACAGTACTAAAATTGCACTTAGTAACCAAATTGCACCTACATGTATTCAACAAAAAAAGCAGACGAAATCTTACAAGTTTTCTTTCGCCATGTGAAGTTATCTAATCATCATATTTTTAAAATGAGCAAAATAAATTTGTTACCAGCATTAAACAAGGATAGTCTACAAAATAAGCGCACACAGATTAGACGTTTGTCTACTTCATAAAAAAAAAGCTGGTGAAAAACTGACATTAAAGGTGCAATTTGGGTACCCTAATGTTAGCAACTTCACAACTACAAACTTATTTTTATGACCAAGAAGGAAACAAAAAAAGTACAAAAATGCACAGCCTGATACTACCACAGATGTATATTTACCGATAACATATAAAAAACACCAATTTTTTTTTATGTCAGTTGAAATCAATTTTGAACTCTTCTAACTTCAGTATGGACTAATTTGAAAACAGGTATCAGGTGAACCAAAACATTTCTATTCAGCAGCAGTCTCTAACTACATATCTTCTTAATTTTATATGATAGTCCTACAAAAATAATGAAAATGTGTAGATCTAATTTTTTTCTAGCTTCTCTCATGTGAAAGCGGTACCTTTTTGGTTACTATTTATGTGTTGCGTCTAAATAAGAATATTGTAACACTTTATAGTGACTGAATAGGTTATACAAATACTTCTCAAGAAGCAGAAAAAGAAGACAAAACAGCACCAGCCATGCCAGTATATGTATGAATAAGAACTTAGATCAGAATAGCATAGACAATATGTTAGATATATGTCCTTGTGAATAGTAAGGAAAGTTATCAATAATTCTGCAGATAATGCAATTTTTATATCAAGTGTTTTGTACATTTTATGTTAAAATTTTCACACAATCAGTGAAACATTCAAAAAGGCTAAACTAAATTTTGATTGCTGAAAGTTTCAAGCAATGGCTAGTGTTTTATTTACCAAATAACTCATGTGTTTCTGTGAGAAAAAAATCATGTGCAATTTTGGGAATTAAATGGAAAAAAATCCTTTTGCTGTGCATTCGCTCAAGCAAATTGTGAATATACTTACCAAATATCATGATACTGAAGTCAACATTATCAAGGAGTACACATCGTTGGAAAAATGCACAAATTATAGATAAAATAATTAAAACACCTTATTTTGTGTGCATCTCCTGCCAAATCAGTATGTGTTGCATCTATGCTGGATGAGTAATAATCAATGTAAAAATGGTAAATTTTTGAAGAAAAACCCAAAGTTTTGTAAAAAAACACACCCAAAAATGTTGTAACCATAACCCCAAATCAATTCCTTTCTTCCTTTTGAATATTGAACCTTCTAGCATAATTTCACTCTCAATTTTTATTTGCTGTCCTATAATAAGAACTTAAAAAATAAGTTAAAAAAGAATATATGCAAGAAATGACAGTCACTGTTCAGTCACTACATGTATGTCGGTTAAAAGCTCATTAGACCTTATTTTTTTCTGTTTGTATACCTTGCTGACTCTAAATAAAGCTTATTTATTTATTTATTTTATACAACTGATTCTGAATAAGTACATGAAATTGATGTAAAACAAAAAATTATTTAGTCAAAATTTAACACTAGTATTTAGGTTCATCATAACAAATTGGCAAATACGACCCTATTCTATGTAATAAATAAAACAAATTTTCACCTACAAACTACTGTGTACAGACCTACCTGTGCGGTTTTAGGAAGTTTGAAATGTTTTCAGATATATAAAAGTTAAATTTATTTTGCATATCGGAAAGATAAAATCGTTTTGGTGAAGATCTGGATTTAAAATATTTTTTTTGTCCTCTGCTTGAACAGATATTTTTTTCATCCATTTGGGAATTGATTTTTATACGACCGCAAATTTTGAAAAAATTTTCGTCGTATATTGCTATCACGTTGGCGTCTGCGTCGTCGTCGTCGTCGTCGTCGTCCGGCGTCCGAATACTTTTAGTTTTCGCACTCTAACTTTAGTAAAAGTGAATAGAAATCTATGAAATTTTAACACAAGGTTTATGACCATAAAAGGAAGGTTGGTATTGATTTTGGGAGTTTTGGTCCCAACATTTTAGGAATAAGGGGCCAAAAAGGGCCCAAATAAGCATTTTCTTGGTTTTCGCACCATAACTTTAGTTTAAGTTAATAGAAATCTATGAAATTTTGACACAAGGTTTATGACCACAAAAGAAAGATTGGGATTGATTTTGGGAGTTTTGGTTTCAATAGTTTAGGAATAAGGGGCCAATAAAGGGCCCAAATAAGCATTTTTCTTGGTTTTTGCACAATAACCTTAGGTTAAGTAAATGGAAATCTATGAAATTTAAACACAATGTTTATGACCACAAAAGGAAGGTTGGTATTTATTTTGGGAGTTTAGGACCCAACAGATTAGGAATTAGGGGCCAAAAAGGGACCCAAATAAGCATTTTTCTTGGTTTTCGCACTATAATGTTAGTATAAGTAAATACAAATCTATGAAATTTAAACACAAGGCTTATGACCATAAAAGGAAGGTTGGTATTGATTTTGGGAGTTTTGGTCCCAACAGTTTAGGAAAAAGGGGCCCAAAGGGTCCAAAATTAAACTTTGTTTGATTTCATCAAAATTGAATAATTGGGGTTCTTTGATATGCCGAATCTAACTGTATATGTAGATTCTCAACTTTTGGTCCCGTTTTCAAATTGGTCTACATTAAAAGGTCCAAAGGGTCCAAAATTAAACTTAGTTTGATTTTGACAAAAAATGAATCGGTTGGGTTCGTTGATATGTTGAATCTAAAAATGTACTTAGATTCTTGATTATTGAAGTTTTTTTGGTCCAGTTTTCAAATTGGTCTACATTAAGGTCCAAAGGGTCCAAAATTAAACTTTGTTTGATTTCATCAAAAATTGAATCCTTGGGGTTCTTTGATATGCCAAATCTAACTGTGTATGTAGATTCTTCATTTTTGGTCCTGTTTTCAAATTTCAAATTCTACATTAAAGTCCAAAGGGTCCAAAATTAAACTAAGTTTGATTTTAACAAAAATTGAATTCTTGGGCCTCTTTGATATGCTGAATCTAAACATGTACTTAGATTTTTGATTATGGGCCCAGTTTTCAAGTTGGTCCAAATCAGGATCTAAAATTATTATATTAAGTATTGTGCAATAGCAAGTCTTTTCAATTGCACAGTATTGTGCAATGGCAAGAAATATCTAATTGCACAATATTGTGAAATAGCAAATTTTTTTTTAATTAGAGTTATCTTTCTTTGTCCAGAATAGTAAGCAAGAAATATCCTATTTGTGCAATAGCAAGAATTTTTTTTAATTGGAGTTATCTTTCTTTGTCCAGAACCAACTTAAATCTTTGTTATATACAATATACAATGTATATACACTTTTTACTACCAACTGATAAATTTAAATAATCTTTACCATTCAGTGATAACAAGCAGTTTTTTTACATCTTAATATTTTATGATGTATTTAAATGAGTAGTTATTGTTGCAAACTCCATTAGAAATTTGAATTGATATCAGTTTTGAAAAAGGGAAACGGGGATGTGAAAAAAAAGAGGGGGGGGGTTAAATTTTTCTCATTTCAGATTTCATAAATAAAAAGAAAATTTCTTCAAACATTTTTTTGAGAGGATTAATATTCAACAGCATAGTGATTTGCTCAAAGGCAAAAAAAACCTTTTAAGTTCATTAGACCACATTCATTCTGTGTCAGAAACCTATGCTGTGTCAACTATTTAATTTTAGATTTAAAAAGTTTGAAGAAGAAATCTTTAATTGATTTGTAAAATCTTGGCATTTGTTTTGTGTAAAAAAAAACCATGTAATGTCAAAAATTTGATCACAATCCAAATTCAGAGCTGTATCATGCTTGAATGTTTTGTCCATACTTGCCCCAACTGTTCAGGGTTCGACATCTGCGGTCGTATAAAGCTGCGCCCTGCGGAGCACCTGGTTTTTTATTAAAAAAAGAAATACCATACCCCCTCCTGCCTTTTGAAGTTCCAATGATCCTTCCCTAAACATTTTCCATCTGAACTTATTATTTTATTTTAGACAAAAACTATATGTTAATGTAGCCTAGGACATTCGTCATGAACATTCGTCCTGAACATGCATGAAATATTTGCCACTGGACATTAAGCAACCAACAACCAATCAATATATAGGACATTGTCTTGGTATAAAGCTGGCATTTAAGGTAGCGCCTTCATCATATTATTATTATTGAAACACAACATAAACTCATACACCACCGTTTACATTGTAAGTTATGATCATATAAAAATAATTCGCAGATGGTATGTACTTTTGAGTTGATAAATTGTCACATAGTGTATTTTTGTACTTTTCCCTACAATAAAATTAATAACCCATTTTTATCATTTCCTAATTTGTATAAGGAAATGACAGGTTTTTTTTACAAAATAATGTAGCTTCTGAACTGTCAATAAAAGCGAACATAATTTCTATTTTTAATCGTATTTATTTCGTGCAGATGTTTGCTGTCGCCATAAATACAATGAAAAGTAAACTTTTATTGACACTGTATTATTTTTTCAAAAGAAAAACCAAATACTCATTGACCTCCATGAAACTGAATGTTCCGATGTTGTTTTCATCAAATGATTGGCGTTTTGTAAATTGACATATCAAAGTTGTAAGCGTTGAAAGAATTTATCAAATCAAAACAGCTGAATTGGCTATTTTAGGATGTTTTACCTCTTTCTTTCTCTAAATGGTCAAAAAAGAATAATATCTAAATGAGCAGAATGTGTTGTGATCAGCAATGAGACATGCAGTCATTTAATGTAATAGTAAATATCACTACATGTATCACATTCTTTACTTTTTCTAATATACAATTATTCAAAACAGAAATAATGAGAAGAAGCGCAATTAAAACCATTATAGCACTGTTTAAAAGTTTCTGATTTAAAAAAATAATAAATTCTGAAGTATTAACGGAGGTCACTGTTTTGACCAAAAACTTTACAAGTTATGTAAAAATCAATAATTGAAATTAATTTAAACCGGGTACCATTTTTCAAATAATTTCACGATTATAATAGTCTTTTACTATCCTCAGAAAACAGTTGGTGGTTGACTGATTTAACACTTTTGAATTCAATTGACTGAATGACAAATGAAGGATCACAGCGCAAGGTAAATCTCCCATTTGTTTATTTGGTCGTTTCATCTTTAAAAGGATCTTTGTGGCCACGAGGGTTAATATTACTTCCAGCATGCAAGGTATATAGTAACTGCGAGTAAGATTAGATGTGTCTTTTTTTCAAACGAATGGATACCACCTGTCATATTCCCGTCTTTTTAAAGTCATTTTCTTATCTTTTTTAAATTGTCGTGAACGGATTTAGTGCATCGTTGTACGTGATTTTATTATTTTCTTAAATCTAATACTATTGCTTTGTGAACATAAATCAGGCTGTTGGTTTTTCCGTTTCAATTGTTTTTTACATTTCACCATTTCAGAGCCTTTATAGTTCCTTATACTGTATGGGTTTTGCACACTGTTGAAGACCGTACAGTGACTTACAGTAAGTTGCTTACATCTCATGACAATATTTGATGCCTGGGGATACATGTAGCTGTCGCATCGGCAATTAAACCACATTATGTGTTCATGTTGCTGATCTACTTATCCTTACGGAGCACCTGGGACCACCCTTTGTTAGGTGGGATTCTGGTTACAAAGTTTTTAAAAAAGTTTGTTGTGGGTGAGATGTACATTTGTTAGTCGTTTTTCTGTTGTTTTTTTTTTTTTTTGCTATCATGACATTGTCTGTTCGTTGTCGACTTACGAATTTGAACATTACATTGTAATCCCTTGCATCTCATTTACAGTAATTAAAATATGACAGTTTATAGAGTAATTATGAGTACGAACTTAAAAGGCCTTGTTGTCAATCCGAAGTGCAATTTTACCTAACGATTAAATAGTTAGGTCGATCGAATGTCAAAATTAACCACCCTCATCCTTGACACTTGTCCCATAGTGTATTTTTATACTTTTCCCGACAATAAAATTAATAAACCTTTTTTTTATTTTTTCGTAATTTGTATAAGGAAATGACAGGTTTGTTTTTTTACAAAATAATTAAGCTTCTGAACTGTCAATAAAAGCGTAAATAATTCCTATCTTTCATCGTATTTAATTCGTGCAGATGTTTGCTGTCGCCATAAACAGAATGAAAAGTAAACTTTTATTGACACGGTATTTTTTTTTCAAAGAAAAACCAAATACTCATTGATCTGTATTATACCGACTGTTCGATGTTGGTTTCATTAAATGATTGGCGTTTTTTATCTTGCAATTAGGTGTTTTAATATACAGATACAACCTTACAGGGAAAACGGTAGTATTTAATTTTCCCAGCATTAGGTTGGCCTTTTGTGTACCCAAGGCAGGTGAAGGAAGTCAAATTAGGACCGCTGTGATTGGATGTAAGGGTACAATATATTTTTTATTTATCTATGAATAACTGCAGTGTGTATATTTACAATATAAATTTTGAAACCTATTGAAATATTTTCTAGAGAATTATTCGATAAGACTTGCAAAATTTCATAAATTTGGTGCAAAATGACGGTGGGCTTGGATAACATAAACAAGCTCCGTTGGAAGTTGGTCATGATACTATTTGGCTTTAATTTTTAAAACACAATAATAAAGTACTATCACAATATATAATTGTTTTATCCAAGTTTTTATCTTAAAAAGTGGTAAATTTAGAAAATGTTGATATTGTCGCCTATGGCAGAATAAATAGTACCGTTTTCCCTACAGATATTGCTATGCTGTATCTGTATGCTATACCCAATTAAAACCATAAATGGCACTATTTCAAAGTTTCTGATTTAAAAACAAATATATTCTGAAGTATTAACTGAGATCAATGTTTTAACCAAGAACTTTACAGGTTATGTAAAAAACAAGTGTTCAAAATAATTTAAACCGGGTACCATTTTTTAAAATGATTTCACTATAATAGTCTTTTACTGTAAAAGTTAATGGTTGACTGATTTAACACTTTTGAATTTAATTCACTGATTAACAAATGAAGGATATCAGCACAAGTTAAATCTCCCATCAGTTTATTTAGTCGTTTCATTAAAAAAAAAAAAAGGATCTTGGTAGCCACGAGGGTCTATATTACTCCCAATATGCATTGTATATAGTAATTGCGAGTACTTTTAGATGTGACTTTTTTTTCTTTTTTTTTTTTAGTTGTTTTTCTTTATCTGATGTTTAAAGAATTTTTCAACTCATTTTATGACTGTGTGCCTATGGTATGTTGTTAAAAAGTAAAATAACAAAAATACTGTATTCCGAAGAAAATTATAAACGGAAAGACCATAATCAAATGGCAAAATCAAAAGCACATCGAACAAATGGATAATATCTGTCATATTCCCGTCTTGTTACAGGCATTTTCTTATTTTTCTTAATTGTCGTTTAAATCACTACCAAAGGTTAGGGGAGGGTTAATAGCTTGGATTTAGTGCATCGTTGTCCGTGATTTTATTAATTTTTTTTAAATCTGATTTTATTGCTTTGTGACCTTAAATCAGGCTGTGGGTTTTTCCGTTTGAATTGTTTTTACATTTCATCATATCATAACTTTTATAGTTTCTTATACTGTAGCGGTTTTGCACACGGTTGACCTTACAGTGACTCACAGTAAGTTGCTTACATCTCAGGACAATATTTAATACCTGGTGGATACATGTAGATTTACAGTAATTAAAATATGAAAATTTAGGCCTTGTTGTCAATCTGAAGTTCAATTTTACCTAACGATTAAATTGTTAGGTCTATTGGATGGCAAAATTGACCATCCTTCATCCTTAACAAATAAAAACAAATCCCGATTAATGGCGTTCTTATAAAACATCAGCCTTCAACTAATTTAGCTTAATTCAATATCAAACATTAAATGTCCTTGGAAGAAATTGCTGATGTAAAACTATCCATTTTCGTCTTTTGCAATTATATTTTATGATGTTTTATGCTATCGATCGTCATGTTAGTGTTCTATCAATTACTTCGGAAATAGGTTTTTATTGAAGAAACGATTAGATCTAGAAAATATAGGAATATTCACCAGTAATGAGCAGTTCGCTGTTTCAAGATTATGATAGATCATGCAGTATAAGGATGGCTCTTTTGAAAGAAGATTGAACAAAAGTAGGGGAACAAAATTAATGTTTAAAATTAAAAATAATTAATTTCGAAAAATAGGTCAACAAAAATGTATGTGACGTATAGAAATGAATGACTTACGTTTTACTGTATATGTATTGTTCTACTTTGTTAAGGTGCAAGTCTTTTGGTGTTAGTGCTACATGTATAATTGATTGATTAATGCTGGTGTCACCAACCACTTTCAGTAGTATTTGCTATAGCTTTTGTTGATGGATGATGCATGAGAACCCGGAGACCTTCGTCAGGAAAACCTACAATCCCTGTGAATTAATATTGCAGTCAAACGTGTATGCAACGTGATGAGTTGGAACTCAATACACTACTGTTGACTGGCTTGTAATTTACAATACTTGTATCTCCTTATTTGTTACAGAACCGGGCAACAAGGCACTGATCTGCCACAAGTGTATTGGCGCAAACATAGCATGAGCATCAACTACTCTTTTGGAAGTACTACCAAAACATACTTCATGCTTTACTATTTGATAAAAAGATGTTTTAATGTCTTATTTTATCTTATTAATATTATTGTGTGCAAAGTTAACTAGATATAGATTATTACATTGATACAAGTGGATTATCGGATTTATCCAATCGAGATAGTTAAAATTGATAATTTAACTATCGAGATTGGATAAATCCGATAATCCACGCGTTACTATGTAATAATCTGTTTCTCTAATGATTAAAAGATAATTTTTCTTCTTTTCTAAACTAAAATCCCATTCGAGTGCCTTCCACTTTCCACGAAGTTGCCAATTTATATTAACACCTGTTAGAACATTTTGATCAATTCAGGGAGCCGAGAAAGGTTATGACCCTTTGACTCAGCCAATGTAGGCACCTTTTCATTTCTACACTTCAAGATATTTTGATATCGCATCGCAAAAAGGTCAATTTCAGCAGTAATAATTGATTGATAGATTGATTGATTTTTATGGACTGTCTCCTTTTTTAATATTCCTTGGAGTTGAACTGGACTCAATTCATAAGAAGGAAGACAACTCGAATTCCAATTTGTTCTTTTTTTTTGTAAGAACTGAAATAAAAGCACATATTTAAAAAAAATATATCATTGAAACTTCACTTTCATTTTTGGTCCTCTATAAAATTGAGAATGGAAATGGGGAATTTGTCAAAGAGACAACAACCCGACAATAGAGCAGACAACAGCAGAAGGCCACCAATGTATCTTCAATGCAGCGAGAAACTCCCGCATCAGGAGGCGTCCTTCAGATGGCCCCTAAACAAATATGTATTCTAGTTTAGTGATAATGGACGTCATACTAAACTCCGAATAATTATGCGATACCATAATATATAAGAACAACAATATGATTATCATGTTTTTTTATTTAATTGCTGATACCGCTATTCTAATTTCTTTTTTAAACTACAATCAATTACAGAAATCAAAATGTCTGACGCCAAAGATTAACAGCATCCCTATCTCAGTATATGATCACAAAAAAGACTTGAATATAAATGTGCAGGAAAATACTGGTGTCATTTATAATTAAAGGCCTTCTTAGTCTAATGTTGATACTCATAAAGATAGAATATGACGAGTTTGAAATGTTCAAAGGGTTAGAATTTAACCATAAACCTAATCCTATCACCTCAATGATGCAAAAAAAAAAAAAAAAAAAAAAAAGGGCGAACTCCAAGGCAAATTCAATAAGGGGAATTCCATGAAAACTGACAATGAGACACTCGATGATTAGGAATAAATTATAATCATAATAAGACAGCCTTGAAATTGCGGTCATAAAAGTTAAGAGCGCGATTATTGTAGCCAAATTCAGAAATCAACCAATCAAAATACCGGATTTGTTGGTTTTAGCACAAAATTTGTACTCTGAGTACTGAGTTTATGACCGGTCAGTTTTAACGACTAAACTATGCCACAATAAGTTAATTTATTCTTATTTTTATTTTTCAAGGAGTATTGGCTGATAAAAACCAGGCTTTATTTCCTAGGCATCGTTGTGGCGTAAATACAGTAAGCACGAGATGTCTTGAATTTTATTTGGGAACAAAGCCTTATTTTAGAATGCCTCGTGATTGTTGTCAGCCTATCAAAAGTATTGGCTTGAGCGTTATTTTTGAAGGCTGATCCATAAGTTAGAGCAATTCGGACGCAACGAATATAAACAAATCAAGTGTAATTTCTTTTGCAACATAAACAAAACAACACCAAAATCATTATTATGCAGCGGGTTTTATTCTTTAAAATATAATCGTCCTGCTTTTTTGGTTTTATGGCATAGACCTGCACTCATTATAGCCAATTGACTTTTTCTCAAAACTGATATTACATTTGCAGTTGTAAACCTTATCTTGTATCATATATGGTAAGGTCTCTTGATCACCATGACAATCTCCATTCATGTCTTCACATTCTGTAATAATAACATTAGATGTATGTTTCATTATGATACTTTATTCTGATTGGCTAACTGCACATCACGTGTTATTCCGTAAGCAATTGAATTGCGCAATAAAACTTTTCATTCACGATAACACGTGGTCCCACAATAAAGTGCACAGGTGAATTAAATAAATTAATAATAAAATTCGTGTTTTCATGATCATTGCTAAATAAATTGTAATTATAAGTATTGAATGCTTCTTTTTGTAACTTCATAGGGTTGTAAAAGCGTTGACCGTGCGCACATTTGTGGAAGCGCTTCATACAAAATGTACTTCGGTCAACGCTTTTACACCCCAATGAAATTACAAAAAGAAGCATTCAATTCTTAAATGAAAACACACTTGAGCTTGCTTCAATTGAAGGTGGTACCAAGCACCTCGACTAAAATAAATTTGGCTCGTTTAAATTTCATAAAAAAATATTTAAGTTATTTAAGTTGGCTTCTAGTTTTGAATGTAGTTACCTACATTGCTCAATACAATACAATTATCTGATATTCTAGTATGACGTGATTCACGTGCTTTGCGAATAAACCCATGCTCTTAATGCAATAACATTTGATTGCATATGCGTATACTGACTACTGCAGAATAATGGATTTTTATCCAATTGACACTCATTTAATATATTTGATTATTAACTTAAAACACTTCCAACCTCTTAAATAATGTACATGTTGTTACTAATTCATTTATTATGACTGTAACGTGTTGCAATTTGAAATTGACATATTTGACCTGGATACGACAACCGTTCATGATGACTGTTCAAACCTCCTCCATCTAAAAAATTACATTGCCAGTCGTTTGTTTGTTTACAAATAAAAAAGGAGGTTCATGGAAGAGCCTACACAAACACTCTCACACTTATATAAATCGGACATAGAAATTACATTAGTTGTGTGTAAAGTTTTAAGCAATAATCATAAATTGTTTTTGAGATACGACGCGACATGTAAAAAAAACCTCCCCCTTTTTTTTTTACAAAATACTCAAGAACTCAAATATGAGATTTTTAATCATCACCAAAAAGTATCCAGATCTTTAGATTATTATTACTGAGAAGTGTGTAAAGTTTAAATCAATTATCATCAATCGTTTTTGAGATACGGCACGATATGGGAAAAAAACACACCCCTGTTTTAGTTAAAAAGTTCCGTAACTGAAAAAGTTTTAATCTAATTTAATCTAATTTTCACCACACCAAAAAGTATACAGATCATTTGACCATCATAAGAAACAACAATATTCTGTTTCATGAAATTTGGATAAGTCGTTCTCAAGTTACGGCGCGACATGTTTATGCTGGACATACTGACGTACAGACGTTTTTTTTTTTAAGTTAAGGTGGTACCTAACACCTTGACTAAAATTAATTTGGCTCGTTTAATTTTCATAAAATTTTGACAAATCCGACAAACCCTTTGACAAAAATATAAAAATTTCTAAAAACTTGAACCAATCAGTTTCTTGGAAAAATTTGGTGGGATATATAGTAGTTTGAAATTTTTTATCATTGTGAAGCTTAATATTTCTTTAACTATACTATCCAATTAAAACGTTTTGCTGATTTTACAGAGTTATCTCTCTGTAGTGTTAGATACCACCTTAATGCGTCGATTGAACCATGTTGTATGAACCGCTTCATACTAAACATGTGCGCACGATTAACGCGTTTACAACTTCATTTTATAAAATCAATGTTATGCGTAGACCTTTAAAATGTAATAAGGTGTTTAACGTGCACAGATTTGTCTGCTGCGATTCTGTCAACACTTTCACGCCTTATTACAACTACAAAAAGAGGCACACAATTCTTACATAACGTTATTCAACATTTTAATCTTTATAAGTTCGTGTTATATTTCTATTTGTTTTATTTGTTCTGACGTAGGACCAGATTCTGAAGTGTCCGTTACAATTACAATCTTAATAAGATCAGTGTATAACAAATAGTTGGTTAGTATAGCTTCGTAAAGATTTTCACAATTAATTAAGTATTTCCAATGTTATCGATATCAAATGATATGCAATAAGATATTTTTACGGAATCATTACACATCATTGTGACGTTGTCACGAGAAGCACGTGCTGTCATGAATGTTGAATTTATTGAAGGAAAAATTGATGCAAGCTATACTTTATTGTAGTTTTAACATGGGTAGGCATTGTATTGGTGATTTTGTTTTGCCCGAGCGATAGTAAGGGCTAAAAAGGAACGAATATAATGTCTAAAGTACTGCTTGCATCAATTATTTCGATTCTGATTAGGACAATGAAGGTAATTTCTATGTCCGATGCGTATGAGTGTAGCGCGTTTGTTTAGGCTCTTCCATGAACCTCCCTTTTTGTTTCTTAACAACCGAACGACTGGCAATGTGATTTTGCAGAGCAGGAGTTTTGAACAGTCAGCATGAACGGTTGTCGTAACTAGGTCAAATTCGTCAATTTTGAATTGCAACACATTACAGTCATAATAAATGAATAAGTAACAATATGCGCATCGTTTAAGTGTTTGGAAGTGTTTTAAGTAAATGAAATATACTAAATACAATTTGATAAAATTCATTATTCTGCAGTGGTCATTATACGGATGAGCAAACACATTTTATTGGATTTAGAACATGGCTTTATTCACAAAGCGAAAGAATATTAGAATTGAAACTACAGTCTAATTTTAGAATGCGTTGTCAGCCAATCAAAACTACGGATTTTAAAGAAATATAAATGAAAGCTTTTAATGCATTTTTGTTATCAACTTTGTTTACTTTATTAAATATATATATCTCGTCTTACTATTTTTAATATATTCCAAGTTTGATAATTGGTTGTTATGACGATAAACTTTCACTTCTGTGCTCGTACTATGAGCAACAAAATTATTTATTTTGTAATACATGTTTCTATTTCCGTACTCCATAGACTGATTCACTGCTCTGGTGTATACCTGTTTGTTGCAAGGTAAAGGACCAGCCTACACGAACCACAACAAATATTTTATCCTGCAATTGGGGTCCTACTATACAGATACAGCCCTACAGATATCGCTATGCTGTATCTGTATACTGTACAGATATCGCTTTAAAGCTCCACCCACTGCCGGACTGAGTATTGTTTGAACCTGTGTGACTTCAGAATGTGTATTCTAGTTGGCTTGCATTCCAATGACAATGACAATTGTCGATTTCAAAACTTGAATGTGTATGATTGTGTTACAAAATCAACCATGTCAATTTCAGCATGCATGTTTAGTGAATGTCGTCTGAAGCGTAGGGCAACTCGCACACTTCTGTTTCAAATTTGACAATGCTTTGTTATTTGGTTTTACTGTTGAAATTAGTTGTTAAGTTAAAATAGATAATTATTCACCTTGAGCGATGTATTATTGTTGACTATTCGAGATTCTTTTTTTGCGAACCCGTCTTCAGCGTAATGACTTTGTGTTATTTTGATATTACTACGCGGGCCTCAAGGGATTACAAATCAAAAATAAATGCTAAATATGTTAGTTTTTGTGTCTTTCAAAACACAAACAATATACAGAATTAATTGCAGGATAAAGACAATAACTGTTTAGTGTCTTTAAATATCAGCTGCATTTGTACTCGGCTCGAAACTGGTGTAGTAGCTCGCTAAAAGCTCGCATACACCTTGTTTCCTCGCCTCGTACAAATACAGCTGATATTTAAAGACACTAAACAGTTATTGTCTATGTAATTACCTGTGTACGTTATTTTCTTTGGCGGTATTTTGACTAAGGTAAACTAAATTGTTATCTTTCTAATATTGTTTGACATCTTATACCCTTTTTGACAAATCACTTCCTGTGGGGTTTTGAATGATGCTTAAACTTACTGAGTTCGACTAATTCAAACGAATTCGAGTAATGCGTTGCGTTCAGTTGTTTAACATTGCATTGTTGCACTGTACACTTCTTTTCACCATCGATCCTGGCACCATCTAAGACGCAAGTGTCTCCATGTTTACAACCTAGTCAAAACAATGTGCAAATATGAACAATTAATTAACAGTTTGATTTCTCATCACTTCCATTTTTATTTAAGAGATACATGAAAGAAAATGGTGAAACTTGAATACGAGTGCAATCTAGAACATTTGGAATAACAAGACAACAAACTGATATTTTATTTCCATTTTCAATCTTTCTTAGATTTCTGCTCGTTCAAGATATTGTCAAATTTCCTGTATGATAAATAGAATTCTAAAACTTTATATTTTTCAATTCGATTAAATAAAAATCATAGGCATGTTAACTGATAGAAAGAAATACTTGGATTCCTTTTAATTAAACAATAACATGATAAAATGTGATAAATAGTTGTATTCAAGGGTTGACATTATTCGATTTTGGTCTTTCCTCCTATAGATGTCTTGGATACATTGATTACCAAGTGAAGACCCCGTATACTTGATATAGAGTTCGTGAGCCTACACGGTTATATGTGATAAAAATATAATTTTACACAATAAATCGTCTTTGAAAGAAAAAAATCTAAAACATTTCTCTCAGACAACAGATGAAGAAATTGAAGATGGACGCTTGAAAATAAATGCAGAAAACATATCAATAGGCTTACAAGTTGTTATTATTTGTATTTGTTTTTGTATAGACCACTGGAAGTAGGTTTTAAAGTTGTATTGCTACATTCCTTATATTTGATAGGCCACTAGCTTATCTAAATGCCACATGCGTTAAAAGATAGACGATTTTTATAAATCCGTAAGACAGTGTTCTAGTGACCTATTTATACAGCTTATACGATATATATGGTCGCTTAACTCCATATCGGGTTCGAGCCTCGCTATCGCGCTATATATATATATCATATCAGTTCAACGAGCGGCTCTTTAGTCTCATCCCATAGACTCCAGAAAGGTGAACCACTTTATCTTCACGGGTTGTTACCGGCATTCTGTTCATGGCAAGTAGAAATCAGACGACGAGTAGAATAAACATCTAATTACCATACACTTCCGATTTTAGTCTTAAAATTTTCTTTCCTTCGTGTTCGTCAGCGATACATGTATGCTTCTGGCAGGTTTTAAATGTCCTTCTGTATACATTTTCGTTAATACACATATACTGTCCGGGTTCGCCTCGTCTTGGATTTACACATCCTTAACAAACAAAAAAATCAAAATATTAAAAGCTGAAATTGACTGGTCCATGCATTTTGTTTTTATCAAATCTAAAGGGACTGCAAGAAATTAAAAAAGTGAGCCTGAAAAGATCGATAAGCTGGTCATACGAAACAACTTAACCATACTTTTTACTACTCAAGCAATTAATTAAAACACAAAGCAGCACATGAACTTTCGAGTGAGAATACATTTGTAATCATAATTGTTGTTTTCTAAAATAATTATCATACTTTATCAAATAATATTAGTCAAATATTGTTAATTCAAATGTATTTTCAGGTCAGCCGTTAATCCACATTTTATGATGGGAAAAATGTTAAAAAAGTTCTAAGCCTTTTTCGCAGCAGGGGGTAATATCGATTAAAACTACGACTAATCATGCTAATAAGCGACTTGTCAATGACGTTTCTTGCGTATCAAACTCTTAGACTACAGTAGGCATTTGACATGGTCGAATTTTCTAAGAGTCCACACTTGAATGAAATCCAGTATCGACAGTACAATGTCGCAACATATTGTTTTGATCTTACCATAATGTTTCGCTTGGACCTTCATTCCGGTTACAGTACCATCAGCATCTGTCATACTTTGACAGTCATACTGTACACAATTTTCACGGTCTCTTCTATATTTACCAACCCCGATACAAAAGTAGTCTTTTGCCTCTGGTTCAAAAATAAAACGTGGATTTGGACATTCTGTGGAGGAAAATATAGATAATAATTAAAAACCAATTGTTCAGAGAACAATTGAAGGTCTTTCCACCAGTTAGGGTCTATTTTGATATAAAAATATTTAAATTTGGATTTGAAATATTAATTTCAGCGTTAAATGACAGCTTATTGTACTCTGATTCCAAAAATATAAGGTTTCTATACAAAAAGATATAAATAAGGGAGATACTTTTCTACTTCCGGTTCAACAGATGTTACTTCCGGTATTGTTTTATAGTTTACTTGACGCTGATTCAAATAATATATGGTTTAACATATTTTACAATAATTTATTACAAAAATAAGCTATTTCCGGTTTACAAAATGTCCCTTTCGGTTAGCTTTTCAACGTCATATTGCTTGCAACCTAATGCAAAAAGTCTAATAGATTTACCATGAATACATATGAGGTAAAAGCAAAGGTCAAAATCTAGAACATTAAATTAACATATGACCTTGAGCTCAATTTCAAGGTCATACACCAAGGACCTCAAATCAAAAGACTCTAAGTCTCTATTTTATATTGTTAATGAGTTATATTATCATACGACTGATATTAGATATAAAAGGGGAAAAACTCGCATCAAATGTTTACGTACCCTTTCGTCTGAAATTTATGTGTTATGACATGTTTCAACTAACAATTGTGTGAAAATATTTTGTCGATATCTTATAAGATTTCTGAAAATGAGAGATAACAAGCCAAAATCAACATGACCTTGACCTTTGACCTTGACCTCATTTTCATTTTTTTTTAACCAAGGACCTCAAATCAAAAGACCCTAGGCCTCTATCACTTATGGTTTTCCAGTTAGAAATACATTTCACTTATATCAAATAAAAAAGGGAAAATAACTCTCATATGGAGTCTCCGGATAGCTTCGGTCAAAATTGATCAAATCTTCCAGAGACTGTAACGAGCAATTTGGTAAAATAAATTTGTCAGTTTCTTATACGGTTGCGAATATTAAGCGATAACAAAGAAAACAGTGTTCGGGGAGATACCTCTTATATGGGAATGTGTCCGGTGAAGCAGGGTCAGTTTCAAAAGCGTATAAACTGTTCGATATCATATTTCAAATATCTCAGCCACATCTTGCGAAACTAAAAAGCAGCGAAGGAAAAAAAAATAGGCGGAAGAAAAAAAAAATAATAATCCGAACAAAAGCTATAGGTCTTTCAACCGAAAAGGTTGAAAGACCTAATTAATGTTGACATACAGTCAAATATCAAAATGAATATCTACCTGACCGGCAATCAT
Organism: Mytilus galloprovincialis; assembly: GCA_037788925.1. Classification (NCBI taxonomy): domain Eukaryota; kingdom Metazoa; phylum Mollusca; class Bivalvia; order Mytilida; family Mytilidae; genus Mytilus; species Mytilus galloprovincialis. The sequence continues at coordinate 50,029,088 of CM075333.1, forward strand.
ATAGTTCAGAAGATTGGATATTAACAATTCGTATTGCAAAATTTTCCATTTGTTTTTGCTTTCAGTGCGCTCAACTCCTTTCTTGTTGGATGCCTTTAATCCGGCATACACCTCAGACAATGTTTTCGTCTTTTGGAAGCCATGAATCCGGTATACACCGCAGACATGATGTTGCTTTTGGAAGCCTTTAATCCGGTATACAGCCAATACATTTTTAGCTTTTGGAAGCCTTTAATCCGTTATACACCCCGACATGTTTTTGCTTTTGGAAGCCTTTAATCCGGTATACACTCCGACATGTTTTTACTTTTTGAAGCCTTTAATCCGGTATTCACCCCGAGATGTTTTTGCTTTTGGAAGCCTTTAATCCGGTATACACCTTGACATGTTTTTACTTTTGGAAGCCTTTAATCCGGTATACACCTCGACATGTTTTTGCTTTTTGGAAGCCTTTAATCCGGTATACACCCCGACATGTTTTTGCTTTTGGAAGCCTTTAATCCGGTATACACCCGACATGTTTTTTGATTTTTGAAGCCTATAACATGTATAATCCGGTAAACACCACAGACATGTTTTCGTTTGGAAGCTTATAATCCGGTTTACACCACAGATCAAAGAAGAAGAGTAGAGAATTCACCCGAGGATTTCCGATTGACAAGTCTTAAGATGGTACTCGGAATAGAATCTTGCACGGCTTTTGATTGGATGGTACAGGATCGGAATTACTTTTAATCCAAATCTTATTCCATTAAGTATATAATCAATTTATATTTTACGAAGTATAGAAAATATATTCAATGTATACACGTAGTAGCCATTAAAAATTAGTTTTTCTATTTAGCGAAAAAAAAATGGCGTGGTGTTCAACTAAATTTCAGTCAACTTTTGCCCCATGACCAAATTTCTTTTTCATGTTACGCTGGTATTTTTTGTAATAGGGACAGTTGATTCTTTTCGCTAGTATATGCAGTCTTCGTGAAATAGGACATAAAACACCAATGGTACCCTTCGGAATGCATTACGAATAATTACGCTCTTGTAACCTTAACTGATTCTTACCTCTTTTAATGATGACCATTGAAGATTTGTAGTGTGTCACGTCGCCTACAACATTTGAACTTGTTTCACATTTGAATGTTGCACATGTTGCTGTGTTTTTCTTTACAACTCCATCACTTACACATTGGCCGTCGTATTTACATTCTGCAAAACAAAAGAATTGTTGTCTAAACCATCATATTAACCCTCTCCCTTTCACACCGGTACAGCTTACCGGTGAAACCAATTTCAAGATTTTTTTGGGACATTTAGACTTGTTTAATCGCCATTTTCTGACGTACAGATGTGGTTGAGGGCTCAAATTAATCCTCAGATAACCAGCAATGCGATTTAATGTGCATCATTATTAGTTAGTAAACAAGTCGCCCCTTACTGATGTGTAATTCTTCTGTAAAAACCATTTATTTTTCTTCGAATTTTGAGGGATATTCTCAAAAAGAAGTGCAAAGAAAACTGCTTTTTTAAGAGGATTTATGTCTTTTTTCAATAACTGTGCAGTGAGTTTTTGAAGAATAGTATTAAACTAATAGTTCTAACTTGTACACTAGTTGCAAATGTAATTTTTAGTGTAGCAGCGCAATCACAAACTTGAATTACGCTAAAAATCTGAAGTCATTTCTTAAAGATATTATGAGAAAAGAGACAAAAACCGCTAAAATATTCTGAATTTTTTTGGCAAAGTTGAAATAGATGTAACAAAACATGGTTTCGTAAGTGTTGCGGTATACTAAAGTTGAAAACGCTTTTGTTTGAGTAAAGGAACATGTATATTTCAATGAAAAAATGACAGTTTAAAGAGTGGATTCCTCCTAGATTTGCGTAAAAATCATGCATTTGGCAACAAAAAATTATCATCTGAACACTTAATTCCAAAAAGAAAACAAACTGGGTGAGAATCTTTACATTAGTTTTTTTTTTTAATTTCTTCCGTAGTAGTAGACTTAAGTACTTAAATTTAGATAAATTCACTACAATGCCAGTGGCGCAGGAAAAAGGAAATCTACAAATTTTTTTTTAAAAGAATGTGTGTGTGCAAAATTGCCCCCCCTTTTTTTACCCCCTTTGCTCCATCGGGCTCGGTCAAGGGTGTCCCAGATCAAGCTAGCATTGGTAATTCAATGAATTTTCCCTTGTAAAATCAAAGTTTAGGTTGCTGATTGATTGAAAACGAATTAGACAAGTAACTAGGGTCCAAGTTTGAAATCGGACAAAAAGAGCGTCTAAAATCAATTATTTTGAATGTTACGGACATCGATATTTCAAGGCCTATAGCACGTTATGCGTCTATTAATACCACTATGATAACTTATATGGCTTCAACAGACTCGAGGCATTGTGTTTTCATCAAAACCTGACCCTATTAGCCCACCAACATGTCTCTGCACGACTTTTTGCCCAAGGATTTCGTATCTTTTCACTTTTTCTCCAACGGTCATGTCACTTTTAGTCCGGCGGCTACAAGCATATTTCAGACGAATTGTGCACATCCTGTTACAAGCATGAAATTTGGCATAGACCTTCCTCAACTATTACTCTTTTATTTCAGATAGGGAGGCATTTGAAAAAAATGTCTCACTTCCGGTAAAATCCAAAATGGCGGACGTCATAATTAAATAAGTCCAATATCGAAGGCTAGCGTGTAAAAATGTGTTATTATCATGCTACTATCATAATATTTGGTACAGACCTTTGTTTTTTACTACTTTTGGATAAATTAAATAGATTAGATGTCTTCAGAAACCCCACTTTCGGTTAAAATCCAATATGGCTGACATTGTACTTAAATAAGCTTATTTTTTTAGGGAGGGTAACTGAAATGTGTTTTAACGTATTGCTACTATCATTACATTGTGTATGAACCTTTCTTTGGTGTTTCTGATGGATACAATGCATAAGACATATGTCTTAAAAACCCTTTCTTCCGGGTATATCCAAAATGGCGGACAGAGAAATATCAATTTTTTATTCAAATTTTCATTTTTTTCAATATGTAAAGAAATGATTTTATTTTGTGCTGGTCATTAAACTTTTGGCTTAAAGTTATCCTCAAAACCACTTATTCTAGCATGTTGTAAATATTTAGATATAAAGTTGACACTTCCGGTTAAAAATATGACGTAAATTTCAAAGATGAGTCCTCAATCTATTTCTTCGATTTAGAGTTTTGGATAGATTGATTAAAACAAAATAAAATCACGATAGTACTAAAAATTATTTAAAATTATTACTATTTGGCCAAGAATACATGTTTATTCACAGTCACCATGACATGCACACATCGCAGTGCACGGGATACCCGATTTTCCACATTAAAAATGACCGCGGAATCCTTTCTTACATCCACGTCTACCCCTATGTCACGGACTAGCGAAACAGTATTGACAACATCATCATTAACGACTGTTCGAATCATGACTCGTTTAAGTGCGTGTTTCACTGCATCAGACACATGCACCATGATTTTAGTGTCTGCCTCTAAATGTGAACTTGGTGCTGAACTTGAAATACATTACGTGGTGGATAAGATAGAATATCCTGACCATTTGTTGCTATAACTACCATACGCATCCAAGACTTCATCCACTCGTATTTCAGTTTCAAGGTATTTTATTTAGGTAAGGACATAATACCCAATCAGCATACTCAGTAGGCCGCAATTCACAATCGGAGAGCTGATTTCCAACATTTACAAAGACTGTGGTATTGTTTCTCACATCTTAATAAATTCTGCAAAAAACACATATTTTCTTGCCTTGTTAACCTAATCTGTTTCTTTTTTTTTTTATCTTCCAACAAAACCACGTATCGTTTTCAATGACATTAAACATCAAATCCATATGGTGATGTTGGCTGGTCAATCATCATTCTAAATGCTATAGTCACATCTTCAAACTCCATTAATGTCACCAACGCAGTTCCTTTTCCAGCGAACGTGTTATCTTTTAATGCCTAGTGCATTTGAAAGGTCATTGATTGATATATATCTTATACTTTTCCCCTTCTAAATGCAAACCAAAGTTTGTCTGCCCTATGTCACGGAATAGCGAAACAGCAATGACATCAGTATCGACTGTTTGAGTCATGACTCAGTTAAGTCTATGTTTCACTGCATCAGACACATCTATCTTGATTCTAGTGTCAGTCTCTTCGTGTAAACATGGTGCTAAACTTGAAACATCATCAAGTGGTGGATAACACTAAACATCCTGAGCATTTGTTGCTTCAACTACCTTGTACTCAAAATTGTATTGAGCAAGCTCCTGTGAATGAAAACTTAAAAGTTCTTTCTTACTGTCGTCATCTCTCAGAAAACTTTCCCATCTTTGAGGATGTTTTTAATCCTGGGTTCGTCTGTGTATTCCCTTTCCCCTAAATGTTGCCCTTGCTTCTTTTAGCAGCTTTAAAACTACCAGTATTTCGCTATTCCGTAACAAAGGGGCAGACGAACTATTGATTGTATTTGGGGAGGCAAAAATCTTTGGATTAATATCTATCAATGGCCTTTCAAATGCACTAGGCAATGAGTGATCACACACTTTTATTTCTGACCAATACCTTATGACGGGTTGTGATACTGTTCTCTCTTTGCTTGAAAAGGAAAAAAAAAAGACTGCGTGGGAGACATTAATGGTATTTGAAGATGTGACTTTAACATAAAGAATGATGATTGATCAGCCTAAATCACCGGGGTTATACTGTACTAACTTATCAGATCTAACATGATTAACGAACCAAGAAAGTCAATTTTTGCACAAAAGGGAAATCTCATTTTAAGTGAGGCTATTCCCACGACTTGTTCTAGTCTTTTCAAGCATGTAAAACGTGTAATATACTAATGCAGGTGTTTAGTGAGACGAGCTTTGGATTGACTCTTATGCTACCTAGTCTTGTCACTAATGGATTGCGAAGGGACAAAGAGGGTCCCTTTAAAAAAAAAATCTTTCTGAGACATCATCATTTTTTCAGAAGCTTGTACATTATGGATGTAAGAAAAGATGCCGCGGTTATTTTTAATGTGTAAAATCGGGTCTCCCGTGCACTGCCTTGTGTGCATGTGGTGGTGATTGTGAATAAGCATGTATTCTTGGCCAAATAGAAGTAGTTTTAAATATTTTTTAGTACTATAGTGATTTTATTTTGTTTAAATCAATCTATCCAAAACTCTACATCGAAGAAATAGATTGAGGACTCATCTTTAAAATTTACGTCATATTTTTACCGGAAGTGTCAACTTTATATCTTAGCATTTACAACATGCTAGAATAAGTGGTTTTGGAAATAACTTAAAGCCAAAAGTTTAATGACCAGCACAAAATAAAATCATTTTCTTTACATTTTGAAGAAAGTTGAAAATTTGAATAAAGAATTGATATTTCTCTGTCCGCCATTTTGGATACTTCCGGAAGTAAGGGTTTTTAAGACATATGTCTTATACATTGTCTCCATCAGAAGCACCAAAGAAAGGTTCATACACAATGTAATTATAGTAGCAATACGTTAAAACACATTTCAATTACCCTCCCTAAAAAATAAGCTTATTTAAGTACAATGTCCGCCATATCGGATTTTAACCGGAAGTGGGGTTTCTGAAGACATCTAATCTATTTAATTTATCCAAAAGTAGTAAAACACAAAGGTCTGTACCAAATATTATGATAGTAGCATGATAATAGGACATTTTTACACGCTAGTCTCGATATTGGGCTGATTTAAGTATAACGTCCGCCATTTTTGATTTTACCGGAAGTGAGACATTTTTTTCAAATGCCTCCCTATCTGAAATAAAAGAGTAATAGTTGAGGAAGGTCTATGCCAAATTTCATGCTTGTAACAGGATGTGCACAATTTTTTACAAAGCCGCCGGACTATTTTGGAAATATACCACGTGACCAAAAAATGACGAATGATCTTCAAACTTATTTTTTTGAAATATTTTACCAATTATCTTTTATTTGAGTCCAACATGGCATGTGTATGACCATTGATGCGAATTCTGTATTCATTTAAACTTCGATAATGTATTTTCGATAAGTAAAGGTCAAAAATGCATGAAAGGGAAAGGGTTAATAAATTTTCAGAATGCAGATGGCCCTATTTTATTATTGGAGGTCTAATCAATTACAGATTTCTTAAATCTTTTAATTATTTTGTTTATTTTTCAGGAATAACACGACAAAAATATTAGAATACAAAATGGTGGCTTTCCTTAGTAACGGACCGGAAACTTGGAACATAACCCTTCAAGAAGAGAGACGAAAGACACCAGATGGACAGTCTAACTCATAAATCGACAATTAACTGACAACGTCTGGCTAAAAATGAAAAAGACAAACAAACAAACAATAGAACAAATGACACAACAAAGAAAACTAAAGAATAAGCAAAACAGTACCACACCAAAAACTAGGGGTGATCTCAGGTGTTCCGGAAGGGTAAGCAGATCCTGCTTCACATATGTCACCCGTCGTGTTGCTTATGTTATTACAAATCCGGTAAAAAGTATAATGCGGTAGGTCACATTCATGAAAGGGAAGGGTTTGTAGTTACGACGTTATTTGTCAACGTGCAATGAAAACTATCGTTCCAATCGAATTGTATTAATTTATATCAGTTTGTAAAATTATGGACTTAAGTTTTTGAAAAGTGTTTATTTATGAAAATAAAACCTTCAAATGCGTAAGATGTACCAAAAAATAAAAAATGATTGAAATAACAATTTAACTAATATGTTGATATTGACAACAAAGTACTTATAAAATTCAAACAAAATCAATTGATCGAAAAAAGAGAATAAAATGCACTAACAATTTTGATACAAATATGGTCGGAAATTAATAATATAACAATTATAGCCTTTGTATGCGGTCCATACAGGACATATCGACCCATAGAAGTATATCAATATCGGACTTCGTTCTCAGACAATAAACTTTTACATTTCAATTTATCCTTGTATCGACCTCATACAAAGGCAATAATTGTACGATATCGACCTAAAAAAGTAGATCGATATCAAACATCGCTCTCAATCAATATACTTCTTTCAAGTCGAATATATTATCTTGGTATCGACCACTCTTAATGGCTATAATTGTACCATATTTTAAATATCATATTTAAATGTTGACAAATTGTGCGACTTCTGCGGCAAATGTCGACAATGTATGTCATCGAGTGGTTTGTGGATCAAATTGGTTTTTAAAACAGACTGAGTACTTACGAATATCTGTAATTTTTATTGAGAGTTTGTCGTCACAGCTGTACGTTGCACAATCTACAGTCTTCACTGATAATTTGTCCATACATTCGCTGATGTTTTGATCCTCTACTGTCAGCAAACATTTGTCTGCGTCTATAAAACATAAGGTACATGTATGAGACTTAAATTTGAAAGTATTATAATAAATTTAGTTCATGGAGGTCTGTGTATAGGTATATGTAACTACTTTGAACTTCTTTTTTTTTTATATCTAAGAATAAGGATGATCAGTTTTACTAATACAAAAATTAAACAAAAAATAATACAAAATTAAAAAGAACACGTGTCAGGGGTGGTGTTTTCGAAAGTATCCGAAGATTCGTCCTAAGACACATCTTAGACCAATTTTAGGATGGACTTAGGATCATCTTAGGACACTCTTAAGTTGTTTCTCGAAGCTATCTCAGACGAATCTTATGTTAGGACGTCCTAAACATATCTTAAGTCGAAATTTTAAATCGTTAAAGTAATTTTTTGATAAAACATTTGTTTACGAATTTTATAACATGTATAGAATTAAATGCATAATTACTAATGCAATTAATATATCAAAAAGGATAGTAATTTAAACTGGAAAACAATTTGTTTTGAAATGAGAATTAAATTTGTAGTGTAATCGTAACGCGAAACACGAAGTTCAAAGTTTAAAATCATGCACAATTTCTTTATACACGAGTTAATAACCAATGGTGCGTTTCATTTCATGTTCATTTTCACGTAAAATAATGAGCAAAAAGCGAAATCCAAACTTTATTATGCTATGATGAAGATAGGATGATCTTAAGACATCTTATTGGGTGTCCTAAAGTTGGGACGAAAAATGAGATATATATATCATAAGTAAAGAGAGCTTCGAGAACACTATTTAGGACAAAGACGTGTCATAAGAAAGACTCAGGACACGTCCTAATCCTAAGATAGTTTCGAGAACACCACCCCAGGTCTTTAAAAAGGTAATCTTAGACATTTAACCTACTAATTAGTGTGACATTCATTTTGATTAAGGTTTTTAAATTTACGGGGTACACTGTGTTGAACTATATTTTTTTCTGTTCCCAATTGTCTTTTTTTTTAATAATTCATTGCTTATTTAGTTGTGTCTTTTTCTTCCACACGAGTCTGTTCTTGTCCCCTTGATTTCATATCTCGTCTTTCATTTTGTCTACCATTTGTTTGTCTCTGTGTATGAATTGTTATGTATTTTATTTTTTAACATTTTATTTCGACTCCTTCAAATAGTTAAAGCTTACTGTGGCAGTCGTCTTTAGAAACAGCAGAAACCAGCACCACCAATGCAGACAAAATTAAAAACTTGTTCATTGTAACATATGATGTATCTGCAAGTAAATATATAAATACAAAGTAGACGTATAGACTTTTGTATTTATGCATATTATTCGATACTGACTTAGAAATTCTGCTTTATTGGACCATGGCGCTATTTGAGTTGACGTTTCATTGGATGAAATCGCGAGTTTCCTGCGGATTTTTTTGAGAAACGACCAAACAGGTTCGAGATATACTAAAATAACATAATATTTCGAAAATATACCATAGAAGTACATGTAATTACCTAGACATATATTGAAGCTAATTATTTTAAGAAAAAAAATACGAAGTTATTGGTCTCACTTGAGTAATGATACACCTTTGAACTAATAAAACAGTAACATACATGACACACAATGTTTTCGCTAATGTTAATTAAAATGCTCTGTAAACTTATAGGTACTACCCTTTACTGAAATGCTTAAAATAATGATGATAAAAATTTAGTGGGGGTAGGGGTTGGAGGTTGGAACATTAATTAATAATTTTTTTACAAAAAAATCATGTCTTTTTTGAATATAAACAAGAAAACATTTATTTACACTAAAGGACTACATTTCTCAATTTTCTATAGCATGTAAATCAAACTACGGTTAATACGAGAACTTTTGATTTAAAGAAAACAAAATGAACATCCCGATACAACGGTGCTTGATCGTATCCGTTGGTGTTTTTTTTTTTTTAAAGAATCTGGAAATAAAATTAAACAAGAATGTGTCCATAGTACACGGATGCCCCACTCACACTATCATTTTCTATGTTCAGTGGACCGTGAAATTGGGGTCAAAACTATAATTTGGCATTAAAATTAGAAAGAATATATCATGGGGAACATGTGTACTAAGTTTCAAGTTGATGTAACTTTAACTTCATCAAAAACTACCTTGACCAAAAACTTTAACCTGAAGCGAACGGACGCACTAACGAACGAACGAACGAACGGAGGCACAGACCAGAAAACATAATGCCCCTCTACTATCGTAGGTGGGGCATAAAAAAGAAAACCATGAATTTGATCTGTTTTAAGTGTATTTATCAGAAGATAATTTACGACTGAAATTAACAGCAAAAGGACATGTGTATAGAATTTATTCAGTAGAATTAAGAACTGGACGTATTTACACTCTTTAGTATTTTCCACGTGTCTACAATTGTCTTATGGTATTTTCAACAATTGTCTTATGGTATTTTCAACAATTAACTTAATGTTTTACCCAGACACATTCTGTAACTGCATGTTCCATATGAACTATCCAATGGCATGCTTTATTTGTTTACGCGCTAAATTAATATCTTATTCAACTTCCAACAATATATCAAATTGCAAAGAAAGCCGTTTCCCCTTTCACAATACAATAAATATATATGAAAGAGATTTAATCAAATATATCTGTACACACGTAAATAAAAGCAGTTGTTTTATATTTTTAGCCATGGCGTTGTCAGTTAATTTTCGATCTATTAGTTTGACTCTGACTTCCTCTGGACCAGGTATCTTTCGTCCCTTTTTTCAAAACGTTATGCGCTATCCAATCAAGTTCAAAAAAGTATACGTCATTATATCGACATGTTATCAGATCAGTTGTATACGCAAAATGCTTTAAGAAATACACGAAAACCTAAACTATATTTTGAAAAGTCTAAGTGAAGATTCATAGAATTTGGTCTACCTGACTAGTACTGTATGTTGTCTAATAGAGCAAATGAATGGCTATTGAAGATACAAACAATTTTTTTATGATTTTTTTAGATATCAAAATTGAAAACAACACGATATGAACTACATTTTTTAAATGCGTCCGAAATGCTTTTCTTGATTTCCTCATCAAGGACACCCAAACCGATTCTTTGAAAGCCAAGGATATATAAAAACTGAAACAGTTGAATAGCTTAATGACCAACAAGGACTTAGAAATTAGCCAAATTAGATATAGGAAGATGTGGTATGACTGCCAATGAGACAATAAAATTGAGAATGGAAATGGGGAATGTGCCAAAGAGACAACAACCCGACCATCCATCCCAGTTACTATTTATAAAAGTAAACCATTATAGGTTCAGGTACGGCCTTCGACACGGACCCTTGGCTCACATCGAACAGAAAGCTATAAAGGGCCCCAAAAATTACTACTAAGTGTAAAACGATTCAAACTGGAAAACTAACGGTCTTGTCTAAATAGTCTCAATAAAGATACGTCAACTTTGCCAGAGGGAGTTATTTCATTAACATTGACAATCCACTACGTAAAATATGCATAACGTATATGACATGATAAATCTCCGGAATGAAAATATTCCTTTTTAACAAAATAAAGAAATATGTAGGAGCTTTTTGATACAGCTACAATGTACCATGTTTTAAATTTAGCTTATTTTCAAGACTAAGGGAAAAACTGCAAGGTTGGTTATGATTTTACCTTAAAAAAATATTCTGATTCCTAATTTGATTAAAACAAAATATATATTCTGATTAAGAAGATGATAAAAAATATTCTGAATCCATATTATCCCCTTCCTTTTAGGGTTAAAGTTTAAAAAACAAATTGATTGAAAGCTTTGAAAAACTAAATAAAAGAACTCAGAAAACAAAATAAGAAGTAAAATGGTTGCACCCTAATAAACAAAATTAAGTCATAAATACACGTTGCATTCGTTTGTTGAAGCATATTTAAAATCTGTTTGTGGAGTTTCCTAAATACTACCAGTTTTTAGTTTTTCAATTTCCATAATTCTTTACAACTTTAAAAAAAAAAAAAACCAAAACAAGATTCATGAGTTTTTGATGCATCCATCATATTTTAAAATAATACTTTAAACAAAATCAAGTTTACATTTACTGTAAATACACTAAGAAATTCCGTTTTTTTTTTATGCTGCTAATATTTCCAACTAACGGTCTTTTTAGTGCTTTGCTTTTTAAGTGTTTAACATTATCTTACCTTATTCTCCACTTATTCACTGCAGAGCGAAACTTAATCAAACAGAGGTTCTAATAAATATATATATATTTATATACGGTGGGCGTGTCATTGAAATTCGTTAGCAGGCTGTCGTTATCTATTTTCATCTCATATTCTTTATTTTATTTTCTACTAAATTTATTCCGAGGGATTATTTTCTTTTGATGAAATAAAATATATCTACATGATAATTACTTCTTTTCAAATTGCGCGCAAGCACATCAGACTTGTCGAATTGAGCAAATGCAATCTTGTTTTGTATTTGAATTGAAACCATTTGAAGTTAAAGCATTTAGGAAATGTCAATTTTTCGACTCACTGCACGTTAAATTTTTGGGAACATTGTTTACTGTAAATACTTTCTTTAATAATTGATATCTATTGTGAGATATTTTATCAACATTTTATACAACAAACGTGTAAAGATGTCAGCAGCTTGCATATTGATTCTTTTATGATCTTTTGAAAATGCAGGAATAATATTTATGACGCAATATGGTTAGAAAATAAAGGAAAAGTACTTAAAAAATTATTTCAATAATAAAAAAAAACAAGATCAGAAAAGCGAACAGCTTGCATAAATATGTATGTACGCCTTTCAAACCCAAATCTACCAATTAATGTCTGTACTGACTTAATTTATCACAAACCTTTGGATAATTGTCCGTTTATTAATTTCGAAATAAGTAAAGAAAATAAAATCAACTCCCTCAGGAAAATTTGTCCATATTATGGCTTTGGTCATGACTTTTAGGTCTTTAATGGTCGTGTAGCACTTTAACTGTTTCGTTCTCATGAAAGCCATCATTGGCTTTCAAATATTCGACTTTAAAGGTTCCTGACGAAATTTAATCCAGAACAGCGCAACGGACACATAAAATTTAAAATGAAACGTTATTTTTTTTTAAATCTAGTGTAGTCAATTATCATGATTTGTCCATTTACTTACCTTTCTATACATCTATGCGTCCCGGTATGTAACTTTCTATTAATTTATGCGTTTCGATATGCATCTTTCTATTCATTTATGCGTCTCGATATGCAACTTACTATTCATTTATGCGTCCCGATATGCACCTTTTTTTTCATTTATGCGTCTCGATATGCACCTTTCTATTCATTTATGCGTCCCGATATGCACCTTTCTATTCATTTATGCGTCCCGATATGCACCGTTGTATTCATTTATGCGTCCCGATATGCACCTTTCTATTCATTGATGCGTTTCGATATGCACCTTTCTATTTATTTATGTGTCCCGATATGCACCTTTCTATTTATTCATGCGTCCCGATATGTACCTTTCTATTCATTTATGCGTCCCGATATGCGCCCATGCATGTATTACAGTCTGCTTATCTATGTATGCATGCAAATCTTGCATTTTGTTATAAACATGTATATATTGAGCTGTTTGCTAGGGGTGGAGTGTCTGCGCCTATCGTATGATGATAGCTGCCATCTAGACTTCAAAGTTCTCATAAATCGTAAGTCTAGGCTTTGTTTCATTTCTATATAATGTATAATTTTTTGAAAATTTGTATTTTCATTTTCTCATTTTCTGATCTTTAAAATGTGTGATATTTTATTTCTATTTAGCATGGTAACTCTTTTTGTAGTACATATACGGTCTCTTTTTATTCTTCTTAGAAGGCTGCCTTTAATATGACTTGTTAAAATACATTTACGGCATATTATTTTTGATGTGCTTATACGATCATATATCCTTCATTGGTGGATTCAGCTAGTTTATAAGGGAGGAAGGGTTCCTGCAATACATGTATGTCTCCATTGAAAAGCATTGATTGTCAGATGAAAGAGGGTTCCAACCCCCGGACCCCCTCTTCCCCCTTTTTTTTTATCACCAATGATTGTTACAGCCCCAGACTCCATATATATGTATAATCTATAAAGTTGTTGTATAATTATAATAAAAGACTTGTATATTATGCGACTTTTGTTATCAAGGACATTGACAATCTACCACGTATCAAATGTTTTTATTGACTGTGAACTAAACATATGCTAGATATTGGTTTGCATACAAATAATGAAAATTAGTATTTTTCAATTTTACGCAGAATATTCATTTCATCATAATTGTATGAGTCAGTCGTTTACTTACGGACGACCAGTTGAGCCTCATTATCGAAACCAAAGAAATGTAAATAACACAGTATGTATAGCCTTTTATGGATAGAAATTGGAAATAGTCACAGTTTGACATACAATTACAAGAATGTTCGATATTTACTCCTTCATGTAATGATTCTGACATTCTCTACGTTTATCATAGCAAGCTAGCATATTCATTTTACATGTATCAAAATGCACATGTACGAACTGTATTTATTTCTTTAGTCTAGCCTTTTGTAACAAAACTTGTTAATAAATAAGTTATAGAAGATAAATTCAAGGGTTAAAACTTGTTGACACTAAAAAGTTGAACTTAATATAATATAGTGAAAGACTTGACTAAACACTAAATACAGAATTATAATATTATTATAGATACATGTACTTGCAATGTTTGACACTAAATAAACTTTCCGGACCACCTGCGATCACCCTTGTGTGTTGTCGGGTTTCTGTTGTTCAGTCGATAGTTTTCTACGTTGTGTTTTGTATACTGATTTTGGTCTTTTTTTTTCGATTATTGTGACATTGCATTGTCAGTTTGTTATCGGCCTATGGGTCTAAATTTGAATGTCTCTTTGGTATAATTCGCCTCTCCTTTTGAAACAAAAAGAACTACGTCACTGAACTGACTATAAAAATGCATTGAGCAAGACACAATAAGAAAACGTTTTTAATTTATAACATCATGTTTGTTTAAAATTAAAATTACGTTGCTTGTGTACATGTACCCATATATTTTATATTTTTAGTGTTAAAACATCTTGATCTCTATTTTTCCAAAGAAAGGTTATCTTGAAAAAAATCAGATGATCACGAAGCTCATTTAGAATCATCCTAAAAATACATTTTGAATTTGAGACAACGAATTGATGAAATCGCGATCAAGAACTAACATCGTAATAATGAATTGAAAAATTATCATTTGTTAACGATTCAGTGGATTTAGTTTCCACATAATGTATTATATAGTGTATATTTTGTAACGTTTGATAACGAATTAAAAAAAATGTAGTAACGGATTCTATACGTCATTAAGATTTCTATTATTCGTGCTGTCGAATTTAAATTATAGTTTTGGGAAGTCTTAAATGGGCTTCCAAAAGAAAATTCAAAACTTGGTATGACTCAAAGACAGCGTGATTTCTTAGCGGATGCACTTCTCTTTTTTTTTGTACAGTTACGAATCGTGAGGAGTTGTCACAGCTATTATAGTTATATACAAAACAGAAATGGCGTGTCGAGTGACGTCAGCTAATTACACTTCCGGAACAACTGATGTCATCCTTGGGTTTTTGGTTGGGTTCGTGCTGATCAGCCTTTTAATTTGAATAGTTTATTTTGAACTAATTTGTCTCGTTGTTTTTTCAATGATTTAGTCAGTCAATTCTTGACTTTCGAGTTTAGATTTTCGCTTTGGTATCTGCTGCCTGTTTTTATATATGTTTATTTTATTTGAAAGGAGAGCCTTCATATTCTCGACACTCGGTAAAATTTTGTTTATGTTGCGCTACAAAATGCAGAAATACAGCTTTACTTTGTAATAATTATGATTTGCCTCCTCTCAACTGGTACCCTGTTGCCCATTTTGGGGAGTCGTTTTATTATTTTTGCCTCGAGTAAAGTTTTCAAAGGCTACAAGCCCACCTGGAAGCATGCACACACACACAACATTATAAATTCTTCATTTTCAAAAGTTATTCTATATATATAATAATGTATCACATACAATCAAGAAGTTAACAGCAAGCTCAATTTTCGGCTCTCCCTTGACACCATCTGCGAGTATGGTCTTGAGGAAACGATGATAGTCCGTCGGAAGGGGACAATAAATGGCTGACCCGTGTTAAGAGAGAGCCATATCTCTTGCACGTTAAAGACACCCTTGTAGATTTCGAAAAAGAGTAGCCTAATACCGCTACAAGGCAGAACTCGCACCCGCAAAGTGGAAAGGGATTAATATAAGTTGCAAAACTTGTTTCCCAATCCACTATAAATAAATATGTTTAAATTAAAATTAACAGCAAGCTGTCGCAAAACTTATGAAATCACACCTACTCAAATGTAGGGGCTTCACAAAACATTGCATATTTTATATTCAAGCCCGTCTTTCCTGTAAAATTAGTTCTTTTTCTTATTTGTTTAATTGTTGTAGAGATTTCCGCATTTTGAAACTGTATCCCCTTTCCTGCGATTAAATCGATGTTTTCAACCTTGTTCAAGCATTGCACTGGTTGTCCTAACGTTGACACGGAATCAGTTTCTCATTGAAGCACTTACAGTACATATCAATAAAGGCCAATGAGATACTTGGCGCCTGGATTATAATACAAAAGTTTACAATAGAACTGGAAAGTACTTGTACAGATTAGATAACATATAAATATATATTCTGTGACATTTATTATAATTCCAACTCAGTACGCCGACTGTCATACTGATGAGAGGAACATACATTTAGAATGAAGAAATGCATGGAATATTTATAGTTTCTTTGTTTATTATATTCAATTAAATAAACGTTACTAGCGACGATATCAGAATTTAGTTTTCAGTTAAGACGTTGTTTTTTGTTTCCCTTTCCGTCTGAACGATATTTTGTACAAATGTTCTGGAATTTAATTTGATTATTTTAAAATGTATTGAATATAAAGTCCTTTCAACTTGTTCTTCTTTTCAAATACTCCTGATAACTAATTCAATCAACATACATCAACTTGTAAATTACTGAGGTTGTTGAACTACATATGATGCTACATATTTTTGCGAAAAGTCAGTGTCGCTACTTGATCTTATTATGGTAAATGATCCGGAGGTAATACTTTACTCAGAAGTTGGTGAAAACATCCTCGAAAATTCTGTACGTTATCATTGCCCTATAAGTGCAGTAATAAATATCGAAAAACAATTAACAAAATCCTTTAAAAGACACATTTGGCAATACCACTTAGGCGATTATGAATTGTTTAAAAACGAACTCCTTAAAATTAACTGGGATTCTCTAATTGATAATCACAACATTAATACCGCGGCAGTAAATGTTACGGAAAAAATTCTCGAAGCGGCAGCAAAATCAATCCCGAATAAAATGGTTCAGGTCAGGAAAAATGATCCACCTTGGATGAATTCAAATATAAGAAAAATGATTCGGAAGCGTAAGAGATTAAATAAAAAAGCAAAATTAACAAACGATGAAATTGATTGGTCAAATTTTCGACGCATAAGAAATAAATGCATAAACTATGTTCGATCAAGTAAAAAAAAATTCTTAGAAAAGCAAATAAATAAAGTTGATAGTATTCACACAATAAGCACTAAACAATGGTGGAAAACCATTAAAAATTTGATCGGACTACCAAACAAAAAATCAGCATATCCCACTTTAATTTTCAATAACCAATATATAGAAAGTGATTACGACAAAGCTACATATTTTAACGATTATTTCTGCGCACAGTCTTCTGTTGATGATTCATATAATGTATTACCAATATTAGAAAATGATGAAATTAATAAACTAGAGGAACTGGTTATAAGTGAGCAGGATGTTGAAGATGTGCTTTTGAATCTTGATATTTCAAAAGCTACTGGGCCTGATTTAATCAGTCCAAGACTACTGAGGGCGGCAGCAACTGTCTTGAAGTATCCATTTACAAAACTTTTTAATCTATCCCTCTTAACAGGGAGGTTTCCAGATGTGTGGAAACTAGCAAATGTTATACCTGTTTATAAGAACAAAGGTGGCCCAGAATTTTTACTTAATTATAGACCTATATCTTTGCTGTCTAACATTGGTAAGACAATGGAGAGATGCATTTTTAAATACCTTTTTAACTTTATTATTACAAATTCTTTATTAAAAAAATTCCAGTCTGGTTTCATCCCTGGTGATTCGACAGTAAACCAACTACTATGTATTATTAACGATTTTGGTAAAGCATTAGATGAAGGGAAAGAGGTCAGGGTAATCTTCTGCGACATTAGTCGAGCTTTCGATCGAGTTTGGCATAAAGGCTTACTATATAAGCTTAGAAAAATAGGAATTAATGGTAACTTGTTACTTTGGTTTGAAAGCTATTTAAACTCAAGAAGGCAACAGGTTGTCATTGGTGGAGAAACGTCCAATAACGAACATGTCTCAGCTGGGGTACCCCAAGGGTCTATCTTGGGTCCTATTTTATTTCTCATTTATATAAATGACATAGTTAATGACATCGAATGTGATATAAAACTTTTTGCTGATGACACCTCAATTTATATAGTGGTTGATAACGAATATGAAGCGGCAGAAAAGTTAAATAAAGATATTGAGAAAATACATAATTGGTCTAAGCAATGGCTTGTCAATTTCAATCCAAACAAAACAGAAATAATGACCATTTCAAAAAGGCATCAAAAACCCCACCACCCGCCAGTGTATATGGATACTAATATCATAAAAGAAGTTGAGTCGCATAAGCATTTAGGGGTTATTATAAATGAAGATGGAAGCTGGAATAATCATGTAAAAATGATTATTGATAAGGCTATTCCTAGATTAGCATTATTCCGGAAGTTAAAGTTTAAACTTAAAAGGAAACATTTAGAAACTATTTATTTATCTTTCATTCGCCCAGTCTTAGAATATGGGGACATTGTCTGGGATAATATACCTAATTATTTGAAAACATCTCTGGAAAACTTACAACTAGAAGCAGCAAGAATCGTTACAGGTGGTACTAAGATAACATCGAGACAGTTGCTGTACGATGAAACCGGTTGGGAAACTCTCCAGTCTCGGCGACCGCGCTGAAGTACGTCCATTATTCATAGTTCATTATTCATTATTCAATAATGAATAATGAAATAGTTCACTATTCACTATTGAAAAATGAATAATGAATAATGAAATGGTTTATGTTTCATTATTCAAATTGAAGCGGTGAATAGTGAAAAAAATATAGAAAAAATTGACCGTGACACAATAGCTATATTTTGATTCGAAATGACCATAAGACGGTTTACGGAGGACCTAAATGCCACAAAATGTATAAAAATGAGGAAATATAAAAAAGAAGATGTGGTAAGATTGCCAATGAGACAAATATCCAGAAAGACCACAATGACACAGACATTAACAACTATAGCTCACAGTACAGCCTTCAACAATGAGCAAAGCCCATACCGCATAGTCAGCTATTAAAGGTTCCGCAACGAATATTAGAAGTCCTAAATGCCGAAATACGCGTGAAAAGAAATAATTTTGAATAATGAAATGGATATTTTGAATAATGGAATGGAGTGCGGCGACCCTTTAGCCCCCAATTATAGATAAACCTTATACCTCATTCGAAAGCTGATTACAAGACGAACAAAATGTATATAGTCAATATGTTCCGCAACGATATTTGAAGACCTAAATGCCGAAATACGCATGAAAATTAAGAAATAGCCAATTTTGAATAATGAAATGGATATTTCGAATAATGGAATGGACTGCGGCGACCTTTTAGCCCCTAATTATAGATAAATCTTATACCTCATTCGAAAGCTGATTACAAGAGGAACAAAATGTATATAGTCAACATGTTCCGCAACGAATATTAGAAGACCTAAATGCCAAAATACGCGTGAAAATTAAGAAATAGCCAATTTTGAATAATGAAATGGATATTTTGAATAATGGAATGGACTGTGGCGACCCTTTAGCCCCTAATTATAGATAAACTTTCTACTTCATTCGAAAGCTGATTACAAGACAAACAAAATGTATATAGTCAATATGTTCCGCAACGAATATTAGAAGACCTAAATGCCAAAATACGCGTGAAGATTAAGAAACAGCCAATTTTGAATAATGAAATGGATATTTTGAATAATGGAATGGACTGTGGCGACCCTTTAGCCCTATTATAGATAAACCTTATACCTCATTCGAAAGCTGATTACAAGACGAACAAAATGTATATAGTCAATGTTCCACAACGAATATTAAAAGACCTAAATGCCTAATTACGCGTGAAAATTAAGAAATAGTCAATTTTGAATAATGAAATGGATATTTTGAATAATGGAATGGAGTGCGGTGACCCTTTAGACCCTAATTATAGATAAACCTTATACCTCATTCGAAAGGTGATTACAAGACGAACAAAATGTATATAGTCAATATGTTCCGCAACGAATATTAGAAGACCTAAATGCCAAAATACGCGTGAAGATTAAGAAACAGCCAATTTTGAATAATGAAATGGATATTTTGAATAATGGAATGGACTGTGGCGACCCTTTAGCCCTATTATAGATAAACCTTATACCTCATTCGAAAGCTGATTACAAGACGAACAAAATGTATATAGTCAATGTTCCACAACGAATATTAAAAGACCTAAATGCCTAATTACGCGTGAAAATTAAGAAATAGTCAATTTTGAATAATGAAATGGATATTTTGAATAATGGAATGGAGTGCGGTAACCCTTTAGACCCTTATTATAGATAAACCTTATACCTCATTCGAAAGGTGATTACAAGACGAACAAAATGTATATAGTCAATATGTTCCGCAACGAATATTAGAAGACCTAAATGCCAAAATACGCGTGAAGATTAAGAAACAGCCAATTTTGAATAATGAAATGCATATTTTGAATAATGGAATGGACTGTGGCGACCCTTTAGCCCCTATTATAGATAAACCTTCTACCTCATTCGAAAGCTGATTACAAGACGAACAAAATGTATATAGTCAATATGTTCCGCAACGAATATTAGAAGACCTAAATGCCTAATTACGTGTGAAAATTAAGAAATAGTCAATTTTGAATAATGAAATGGATATTTTGAATAATGGAATGGACTGTGACGACCCTTTAGCCCCTAATTATAGATAAACCTTATACCTCATTCGAAAGCTGATTACAAGACGAACAAAATGTATATAGTCAATATGTTCCGCAACGAATATTTGAAGACCTAAATGCCAAAATACGCATGAATATTAAGAAATAGCCAATTTTGAATAATGAAATGGATATTTTGAATAATGGAATGGAGTGCGGCGACCCTTTAGACCGTAATTATAGATAAACCTTATACCTCATTCGAAAGCTGATTACATGACGAACAAAATGTATATAGTCAATATATTCCGCAACGAATATTAGAAGACCTAAATGCCTAATTACGCGTGAAAATTAAGAAATAGTCAATTTTGAATAATGAAATGGATATTTTGAATAATGGAATGTAGTGCGGCGACCCTTTAGACCCTAATTATAGATAAACCTTATACCTCATTCGAAAGCTGATTACATGACGAACAAAATGTATATAGTCAATATATTCCGCAACGAATATTAGAAGACCTAAATGCCTAATTACGTGTGAAGATTAAGAAATAGTCAATTTTGAATAATGAAATAGATATTTTGAATAATGGAATGGACTGTGACGACCCTTTAGCCCCTAATTATAGATAAACCTTATACCTCATTCGAAAGCTGATTACAAGACGAACAAAATGTATATAGTCAATATGTTCCGCAACGAATATTTAAAGACCTAAATGCCGAAATAACATGAAAATTAAGAAATAGCCAATTTTGAATAATGAAATGGATATTTCGAATAATGGAATGGACTGCGGCGACCTTTTAGCCCCTAATTATAGATAAATCTTATACCTCATTCGAAAGCTGATTACAAGAGGAACAAAATGTATATAGTCAACATGTTCCGCAACGAATATTTGAAGACCTAAATGCCGAAATACGCGTGAAAATTAAGAAATAGCCAATTTTGAATAATGAAATGGATATTTTGAATAATGGAATGGACTGTGGCGACCCTTTAGCCCCTAATTATAGATAAACCTTCTATTTCATTCGAAAGCTGATTACAAGAGGAACAAAATGTATATAGTCAATATGTTCCGCAACGAATATTAAAAGACCTAAATGCCAAAATACGCATGAAAATTAAGAAATAGCCAATTTTGAATAATGAAATGGATATTTTGAATAATGGAATGTAGTGCGGCGACCCTTTAGACCCTAATTATAGATAAACCTTATACCTCATTCGAAAGCTGATTACATGACGAACAAAATGTATATAGTCAATATGTTCCGCAACGAATATTAGAAGACCTAAATGCCTAATTACGTGTGAAAATTAAGAAATAGTCAATTTTGAATAATGAAATGGATATTTTGAATAATGGAATGGACTGTGACGACCCTTTAGCCCCTAATTATAGATAAACCTTATACCTCATTCGAAAGCTGATTACAAGACGAACAAAATGTATATAGTCAATATGTTCCGCAACGAATATTAGAAGACCTAAATGCCAAAACACGCGTGAAGATTAAGAAACAGCCAATTTTGAATAATGAAATGGATTTTTTGAATAATGGAATGTAGTGCGGCGACCCTTTAGACCCTAATTATAGATAAACCTTATACCTCATTCGAAAGCTGATTACATGACGAACAAAATGTATATAGTCAATATGTTCCGCAACGAATATTAGAAGACCTAAATGCCTAATTACGTGTGAAGATTAAGAAATAGTCAATTTTGAATAATGAAATGGATATTTTGAATAATGGAATGGACTGTGACGACCCTTTAGCCCCTAATTATAGATAAACCTTATACCTCATTCGAAAGCTGATTACAAGACGAACAAAATGTATATAGTCAATATGTTCCGCAACGAATATTTAAAGACCTAAATGCCGAAATAACATGAAAATTAAGAAATAGCCAATTTTGAATAATGAAATGGATATTTTGAATAATGGAATGTAGTGCGGCGACCCTTTAGACCCTAATTATAGATAAACCTTCTACCTCATTCGAAAGCTGATTACATGACGAACAAAATGTATATAGTCAATATGTTCCGCAACGAATATTAGAAGACCTAAATGCCTAATTACGTGTGAAGATTAAGAAATAGTCAATTTTGAATAATGAAATGGATATTTTGAATAATGGAATGGACTGTGACGACCCTTTAGCCCCTAATTATAGATAAACCTTATACCTCATTCGAAAGCTGATTACAAGACGAACAAAATGTATATAGTCAATATGTTCCGCAACGAATATTTAAAGACCTAAATGCCGAAATAACATGAAAATTAAGAAATAGCCAATTTTGAATAATGAAATGGATATTTCGAATAATGGAATGGACTGCGGCGACCTTTTAGCCCCTAATTATAGATAAATCTTATACCTCATTCGAAAGCTGATTACAAGAGGAACAAAATGTATATAGTCAACATGTTCCGCAACGAATATTTGAAGACCTAAATGCCGAAATACGCGTGAAAATTAAGAAATAGCCAATTTTGAATAATGAAATGGATATTTTGAATAATGGAATGGACTGTGGCGACCCTTTAGCCCCTAATTATAGATAAACCTTCTATTTCATTCGAAAGCTGATTACAAGAGGAACAAAATGTATATAGTCAATATGTTCCGCAACGAATATTAAAAGACCTAAATGCCAAAATACGCATGAAAATTAAGAAATAGCCAATTTTGAATAATGAAATGGATATTTTGAATAATGGAATGTAGTGCGGCGACCCTTTAGACCCTAATTATAGATAAACCTTATACCTCATTCGAAAGCTGATTACATGACGAACAAAATGTATATAGTCAATATGTTCCGCAACGAATATTAGAAGACCTAAATGCCTAATTACGTGTGAAAATTAAGAAATAGTCAATTTTGAATAATGAAATGGATATTTTGAATAATGGAATGGACTGTGACGACCCTTTAGCTCCTAATTATAGATAAACCTTATACCTCATTCGAAAGCTGATTACAAGACGAACAAAATGTATATAGTCAATATGTTCCGCAACGAATATTAGAAGACCTAAATGCCAAAACACGCGTGAAGATTAAGAAACAGCCAATTTTGAATAATGAAATGGATTTTTTGAATAATGGAATGGACTGTGGCGACCCTTTAGCCCCTATTATAGATAAACCTTATACCTCATT
This sequence comes from Mytilus galloprovincialis, assembly GCA_037788925.1. NCBI lineage: Eukaryota > Metazoa > Mollusca > Bivalvia > Mytilida > Mytilidae > Mytilus > Mytilus galloprovincialis. The sequence continues at coordinate 50,052,853 of CM075333.1, forward strand.
CGAAAGCTGATTACAAGACGAACAAAATGTATATAGTCAATATGTTCCGCAACGAACATTAGAAGACCTAAATGCCTCATTCGAAAGGTGATTACAAGAGGAACAACATGCTTATAGTCAACATGTTCCGCAACGAATATTAGAAGACTTAATTGCCAAAATACGCGTCAAGATTAAGAAACAGCCAATTTTGAATAATGAAATGGATATTTTGAATAATGGAATGGAGTGCGGCGACCCTTTAGACCCTAATTATAGATAAACCTTATACCTCATTCGAAAGGTGATTACAAGAGGAACAACATGCTTATAGTCAACATGTTCCGCAATGAATATTAGAAGACTTAATTGCCAAAATACGCGTCAAGATTAAGAAACAGCTAATTTTGAATAATGAAATGGATATTTTGAATAATTGAATGGACTGTGGCGACCCTTTAGCCCCTAATTATAGATAAACCTTATACCTCATTCGAAAGCTGATTACAAGACGAACAAAATGTTTATAGTCAATATGTTCCGCAACGAATATTAGAAGACCTAAATGGCAAAATACGCGTGAAGATTAAGAAACAGCCAATTTTGAATAATGAAATGGATATTTTGAATAATGGAATGGACTGTGGCGACCCTTTAGCCCCTATTATAGATAAACCTTATAACTCATTCGAAAGCTGATTACAAGACGAACAAAATGTATATAGTCAATATGTTCCGCAACGAATATTAGAAGACCTAAATGCCGAAATACGCATTAAAATTAAGAAATAGCCAATTTTGAATAATGAAATGGATATTTTGAATAATGGAATGGACTGCTGCAACCCGTCACCTGTTATTCATGAATTTTTTTACACCAAATTAAATCTGATTAATAGAAGAATAAACTGAGGATAAACATTATGTGCCGCAATGACCATTACAGGGATTACAGAGGACATAAATGCCAAATTACGCTTGAAAATTAAGAAATAGCAAATTTTGAATAATGATTAGGTATTTTGAATAATGGAATGGAATGCTGCAACCATTTATCCCCTAATTACAGATATACTTTATACCTCATTCGAAAGCTTATTACGAGAGGAACAAAAGGTATATAGTCAATATGTTTGGCAACGCATATTAGAGGAGTAACGACGGACTTAAATGTCGACATAACAGATGAATAAATTGAGAAGAAAAAAAAACGTACCGCAATGACCATATGAGGGGTTACGGGGGACTTAAATGCCAAAATTCGTGTGAAAAATAAGAAATAGTCAATTTTAAATAATGAAATGGATATTTTTAATAATGGAATGGAATACTGTGACCCTTCAGCTCTTTATTACAGATCTACCTTATAGCTCATTCGGAAGCTTATATAGAGAGGAACAAATGGTATATATTCAATTTATTCCGCGGAGTAACGAAGGACCTAAATATTGAAATATGGGTGAACATTTTGAGGGGAATTTCTGCTGGGACCGGACCGAAAAATTCGAAAATCTTGCACGCTCGTTGACGAGGTTAAGAGGGAAAAAAGTGGGGGTTGGAGTCGTGGGAAAATGTATCTTTGTGGAAGAAAGAAAACACACCAAGAAAAATCCACAGATAATAAACAGAATGGATTGTAAGATTACAAATATGTCTGATCAGAGAGAGAATATGGCGCAAGAGGTAGAAATCTTGGAAAATACTGCTGAGGAAACTCTCAAATGGCGAGAAGTTAGTCAATACTCACCCTGGATTGCCAAAGACATTAAAGATGTTGACACGAAGTTGACACGAAATGTGGGTTCGCAAAAATCATAACCTTGTGCTGGAAAGGGTAAAATATCCGCACTTGGGGATGTCACAGACTAAACAAACAGCTGACCACCGTCGGGGCAAAGAGAGAGACCGATGGAGCAGTGCAAATCGTGAGCTATGGGATGAAAAAAAAAAAACAGGCGCACCGGCTATGATTACCACGGCTTTTATATTTTTGATAAGGACGGTATGATTGGAAGTGTTAGGATATGTTGTTTAAGCCTGAAAATCGGGTCTAAACCCATTGAATTGAGTTTTTGAGGCAGGTGACGACTTTCCCAAACTCGGCATCATAGTTCATCATTAGCTAAAGCAGAGCTAATACATTGCTCAACCAAGGATTTTTTGGACTGGGGCAATCGCAAGGTATCGTGGTGTTTCTTTTTTTTTGTTACATGCCTAGAAATTAGTGTGAGATCCATTAAGGTGGTAGCATTCAAGCAAGCTAGAAACCCCAGAGGAAGGGTGGCTATAAGACCTGTACCGGTCAAAGCTGAACCCAGGGTACTGCTGGTTAACACCAAACTAACCACAGAACAAGCACCCAGTGCTACAGATACAGCTTTTTCCAGACGTTTACAGGCATTCAAGGTAGTTTGATACCTTCAAATTTCTGCATCGAGTTGATTCGACACACATTGTCGGTACCAAGAATCTAAATCGTTCATTCATTTTATAGGAGCATACCGAGGAGGGGAATGTTTTTGAAGGGACTGTAAGCATCTAAATATAAGATCAGAACGGCTCCGTCGTGGAATTGCTGACCACGCTCCAAGTAGAGTCCATACCCATAGGTAATCCGGGCGTTTGGGGATTTGAGGTAGAGACCGTTGCCACACTGGGATTCACTGTGTAAACGCAAGAAGATGGAAACGGATAGTGAAATGTTCACCTCTGAGATCGATGAGCCTACCGTCTTGATCGTTGAGATATGTTTGCATGCGATTGCTGGTTCGCAAGATCACTAGCAAGTATACTACCAAAAGGTGCTTGGGGGTTTGAATGATTTTCATACCAGGACCATCTGCAGGAAAAGAAAAGCTGTAGATTGAAGACTGTTGTGTACCATTTACATAACTTCATGGTTGATATCACCATTCACCAGAATGCTGTTGATTCTGATGATATTTACAATGTGCTCCTCTTCTGTATAACCGTTTGTGATCATACCGAACGTGTAAATCTGCCACTTGGATCCCAAGACGGTGGTGATGTTATTGACAACTTTGAAGTCTACTTGATACAGTTTGGCGAGGGTCAGCGTTGCTTTAGGGTCGCCCGGTTGGCATCGATGATGATCTTCGTTTTGTGTTTGTTGAGCCGTAGCTGTCGCTGGATTTCATTGTTTATGTCTTCGATGTTATAGGAACCTGTGCTCAGTGCGATTGAAAACCAGCTGGCACCATCATCGGGAGAGTAGCGGAAAGAATGGTTGCCTGTATAAATATGAATGTTATGGGTGGAATTATTGGTTTTCAGATTTACCAATGCCATCTCGTAGGTCTTTGATTCGTTGAGTTGCAGTGGAGGTTCAACCGGGTAAGAATTTGGCTATCGTTTCCAGAAACGATGAAGGAAAACCCATGCTTGGGGTTGGTAATTTTAGCAATTGCTGAAACCATGTGTTATCCATTTATTTATGGTACACCATTGTCACATATTTTTGCTTGCACTCTTCGATACCGTCATACTTCTCAGTTGTTGATCACAACGATCGCATAGACTTTGGCAGGGCGGCTGTCAAAGAGGAGTTACTTGTAGGTGAATTTTATCCATTTTTTTACTTTTTGTACACGACGTTCATCTTCTGACTATCGGATTCAAATGGACTGGTGACTCACATCAATGACAAACAGTAGATACAGATCGTTGAAATCGGAGGGGTTAATGTTGCAGTTGCTGATAAAACGGTCCATGTTGAAGTAGTTAGAACTCTGCGACATTCTTGTACTCTCTGGCGATCTTGGTTTGTGTGAAACTAGCATTCTGCGTTGAGGGTGACATAGATAGTTCGCAACGGGCAGTGGTCGAATACGGCTTCATTTTAAGTACGATCGTACTTTCACCGGTCTGAAAGGCTACGATGATGTATCTCGGTTTCTCCCGACCGCTCTTGGCAGACAAACGCCAGTGGAACTGTAAGGTTTTGGTAGCATTTGTAGAATCACACTGTCGTATTCGGAAACCACAATCGATCTTACTCTTGCTTTAGATGGTCTTTTACAACCGCAGTTTTTTTATCGGAAGGAAGGAAGGACGTGAGGAACAAACCAAGAGATCTTACTCAGGTTGATTTTCGTCATGTCGTTGGCGGCAGCAGCAGGATGGCATTGTCGTCCGAGTCGCGCACGAGTGACAATTCGTGCTTGAATCCATACACAATCTTGTTGTAATCGTCTGCAAAGCCGAAAATATGTCTCAGGGGTATGGTGAATGAAAACGATCCTTTTGTTGGCGGGCTTGGTGATAATATACCCATGACGTGCTGCAAAGCCTGTGTTTTCGGCCTCGGCTTCGGTAGATGAATCTTTGTACCACAGCTAGTTAAGACCTTGGGATTTGGAGAAATTGTTGGGATAAATCAACATTCCCAGCATAAGGATGTCATCGACTGGGTCGTTGATATGTTCCATCAGCTGGCATGAGAGCTTGCATTAATTGTAACTGATAGTCTTGGAGAGATACAAGATTCCATTGTGAATGAGAGACACTAGATCTGCATTAGCATATGCACTACCGTGGTTCTTTTACAGTCGCCCCTCTACCAAGAGATAACTTTCAGCGGGATGGAGGAACAAGTCTTGGGTTTCGATGTTGATCGGATCTCACCTGAATTATTCAGGTTGGCACCAGCTTGAGGTTCGTATCCGTGAACCTTATATTTTTGGAGACTTTCGTCGAAGATCAACCCTACGGTGATTATAAGGATGTTGGACATTATGTATTTATTTATAGCGCTGAACAAAGTCGTGGCTGGTAGCAATGCCAGAACCGGAGATCAGGTTGTTCAGCTGGGTTTGCTGCGGTATGCTGATTGACCATTGGACTGTTGAGTGGACATTCTGCGTTTTCGGGGGCGGGTCACTTAATCAACCACATGGTCGACGGCTTTGGGGCCCCTTTTTCGACACCTCTCAAGGCAGCATTGGTGTTTGCACTCACGGCCTTACTTCCTATGGTTTTGGTGGCAGAGGAAGTAAACATGCGTCCAGCCAAACTGGCAATTGTGCCAAACAGTCCCCTACCACTGTATGCCTACTTTCAGGAGTAACCTTTCTTGATTTGCAACATTTATTATAGGATACTATGATGAAGCGCCATATATTCTTCGATGCTGATATATCTACCCTTTTTCATAGCATGGATAATCGACACAATTTCGTTGCGCACACCATTATTTCCTGCTCGGTATGCTGCAGCACACAGTTACAAGCGATCGAGAAGCTGCTTGAAGTTGGAAAAAAACACGGTTTGCAGCTCATTGTCAAACTTATACTTCTGGTAGATGTGGGACACGATTCTCTCTTATTCGTCTTCGGTGTTCTTGAAAAGATGGAATTGCCTTTATACATATCACCGGAACTTTTCTGCATAGTCGTCAAGGTCGTCGTGCTCGAACGATTCTGGTTTCTTTTTCACCATAACTTCCCAGAGGCCAAGGGTTCCTTTGTACTTTACACTATCGATGAACAAATTATCACCGTCAAAAGTAACTGGTCAGCTTCTGATGAAGATACCATCGTTTTCAGATCGCAATCAAAAGGTGTGGTCGGCGGAAGTAGTCATACTGAGCTGCAAATGCTGCTGTGCTCGAGCTCCAAGGACGGTTTCTGTAGGTGGTGCAATTAGTAGTGGGTCGGCAAACTTGGGCGGTGGAGGAGGGAGTACTGGCACTGTTGCAGGAAGGTCTGCGATCTTTTTGGTGATCTGTGAAGCTGCCTCTCGCTAAGCCTCAACCACAGGCTTGAACACCTTGTAAAGGTCCCGGCTAAGTTCAATCTTGTGGAGGCGATGCTGCATATTACTGGCTTGAATCTTCCGTTCGGTGTCTTGCAACTCCCTGACAAGTGCCTCACGCTGCTTAGTGTCGATAATCTTGATAAATGTCATTTATCTAATAGGATCGAATGCTGTTGAACGCCCCTAAGCGTTGATGTGAACGCCCCTAATCAATGAGTTGCGCATGAAGGTACTAGTATTACACAGCTGATACGGATTCCATTTCATCGAAAGATTCAAGTGTCATGGGTATGTGCACTGGTGGCCTCAAAACGTCTTGGCGGGGCCTTGGGGTTGAGAAAATCGCTCACCTTACCATAATGGTGGAGTTCCATGCATTGAAATCACCTCCACCGCTTTAGATCGGTCGAAGCATCACGCAACTGCTTTTTCAACATGGAACCCACTCAAAATTGCATTTGCAGGGCCATTCGAACTTGCAGGGCTTGGGTTCCTCTGTGTCCAGATATTATCTATTTATATTATCTTATACCTCAAAGAACTCATTTAATTTGCATATTTACCATTTGCCTTGGTGCTTGTAAAATCGATGGTTACAAATCCATAGGGCTTGGACCAGCAATGCTTACACAGAGCGTCAAACTGTACTGTTCCTTGGTGAGATCGTTGCAGTGGTCGCGTCGGATGTGGTCGATATTATTAGCATTCTGTTGAAAGAGGCAGTTGGTATTCTCCCGGATCGACTGGCGGGGCAGTGTGAAGTAGTTCTGGCACAGGTAGAAACAATCGACGTTGTCTTCACACGTGTTCTGTTGTCTCAGCATCAAGTCGTCGAACACCATGAGGTTCACCATGAGGTTCTTACGGCTGGGATCAAGTTCTCGGGGGTTTGGTACATCGCTCCCTTGATCGAAAAAAAAGTCTCGATACCACTCGGGCGTCGTGGTGGTGATAAGGTGTTGACCACATCGATCAATGAGTAGGGTGACTTGCCCTTGCACTGTAGGAGGTCTCGATATCTTCTTTAGGGAAGCTTTTTTCCAGCGCTTGCTCCAACAGCTGGTAGATAGGTTGGTGAAGCGATTAATCGTAGACGTACAATCGATTGTAGTCGGAGCCATCCATCGCGCTAGAATAGGTTGTTCAGCAGCGTCGTTTTACCACAGTCCGATTTCCCAATAATCAACCGTATTATCGATCGCTGAAGTAGGAGGTAGTGATTACTCCTCGTGGGGGCGTTGGCACTGTAGGAACTGTCTTCAACGTTCATTTATTAAAATAACATAGAGAACGTTGAAACCGCACCATGAAAGAGGACATGTTCAAATACTTTTCAGCCAACTCCACACGCACCTATATCGATGTCCTCGACGATCTTGATCGCCAGTACAATACCACCAAGCACCGCTATCAATATTGTCCCTGTTGCCGCAAGTCATAAGGAGCATGAAAACAAGTTGTATTGGAACCTTAACGGCGGCATACCTCCCATTAAAACACCGCGATTTTCCGAATCACCAAGAAGAAAGGTACATTCGAGAAGGGATACACCCCCCCCCCCACTGGACCGAGGAGGTATTCACCATTTCCCTAGTTTTGTCAGAGGTCCACCGGGCAATCTTTTCTACGATCTTTTCATCTATCTCCTCAAGGGCTTCAACCAAGTCCGTGGCCGCGGTGAAAATCTAGTTTCCAGAGTGAAAGTATCTCTTGTTCTCATCATCCGCCTTACCTGTTGGATTAATCTTTTCAAAGGTACAGTGCATGATCACATTGGTTTGCCCCTTACAATGCCCATATTCTATAAGTTCCCCACGTGACACCCGAGAGACGTCAAGGGAGGTCTGCACATCCATGCCATGATGGGGTCATATTCTAGGTAGTAAATACATCTTTAAAGGCTTTCTTCGGCGAATGTACCTCAATGTTATCCCCAATGGCTTTCCTATCTTCCCAAATCTTTTCCTGCACCTTCTTTAGCAGTCGATCTATCGACAGCCTACTAACCCCTTTCAACCCAAGTTGTTTTGTCTGGGTGATAATCTCCTTCCTCGTGTGGGGTTTGGGACGACGATGAAATTTAAGATTTGTCTTAGTTTCTATCACCTCTCAACCAACTGATCTTTCCTCAACCGGAATAGCCTCGAAGGTGGTTCATTTTGGCTATACCTCTCAGGGCTTTGACGTTATCAACTACTAACTACATGTTCACTATTGGATTCATGTCTTTATCCTAACAATAAAAAAAATCAATTTAGGTCACCCCAAAATCACCATCCCCAGTTCACTGGTTTTCAGACCCAGTTTTGGAGCCTACAAAACATATCCTAACATTCTCGATCCTATATCCTTATGAAAAATAAGAAAGTCGTGAAACGTACCCGGTGTGTCTGGATTTGTTAATCCCATAGCTCAAAACTTGCACAGCTCCATCGGTCTCTCTCTTTGCCAAGACGGTAGAAAGCTGCTTGTTTAATCTCTCACATTCCCATGTGCGAATAGTTTCCCCTTTCGAGCACAAGGTTATAATTTTGCAGACTTTTACTTCGTGTCAACATCTTTAATGTCTTTGACAATCCATGTTGAGTCCGGCCATACTCCTTGCCATTTGAGAATTTCCTCATCATTACAGCGCTGTTCTCGATTGGCCTTAACAGCGTCCACTTTTTTTCAGAATTTATACCTCTTGCGCCGTATTCTATCTCTGATCAGACATATTTGTAATCGTAAAATCCATTGTGTTTATTCTATTTGTGAATTTTAATTGTCGAGCCTGCAACTTTTGTTGCAGAAAGCTCGACATAGGGATAGTGATCCGGCGGCGGCAGCGGCGGCGGCGGTGTTAGATAACTTTTTAAAAGCTTTATATTTTAGAAGGTAGAATACCTGGATGCTTCAAACTTTATATATAGATGCCTCATGTTACGAACTTTCCGTCAGCCACATGTCCAATGTCATTGACCTCATTTTCATGGTTCAGTGACTACTTGAAAAAAGTTAAGATTTTTTGTAATGTTAAATTCTCTCTTATTATTAGTAATTAGATAACTATATTTGGTATGGTGCATACCTTGCAAGGTCTTCATGTCCGTCAGACAGTTTTCACTTGACCTCGACCTTATTTCATTAAGTTTTGGTGTTCAAGTCTATATCTCAGATACTATAAGCAATAGGTCTAGTATATTTCGTGTATGGAAGAACTGTAAGGTGTACATGTCCAACTGGCAGGTGTCATCTGACTTTGACCTCATTTTCATGGTTCAGTGGTTATAGTTAAGTTTTTTGTGTTTTGGTCTGTTTTTCTTATACTATATGCAATAGGTCTACTATATTTGGTGTATGGAATGATTGTAAGGTGTACATATTTAGCTGACATGTGTCATCTGACCTTGACCTCATTTTCATGGTTCAGTGGTCAAAGTTAAGTTTTTGAATTTTGGTCTATTTTTCTCATACTATATGCAATATGTTTATTATATTTGGTGTATGGAATGATTATTAGGTGTACATATCTAGCTGACAGGTGTCATCTGACCTTGACCTTATTTTCATGGTTCAGTGGTCAAAGTTAGTTTTTGAGTTTTGGTCTATTTTTCTAATACTATATGCAATAGGCCTAGGTCTACTATATTTAGTGTATGGAATGGTTGTAAGGTGTACATGTCTAACTGACAGGTGTCATCTGACCCTGACCTAATTTTCATGGTTCAGTGGTCAAAGTTAAGTTTTTGAGTTTTGGTCTATTTTCTAATACTATATGCGTTAGGTCAACTATATTTGGTGTATGGAAATTATTTACATACTTATCTATAATAAAATTATGTCAGTCGCGCAGGTTTTATTTGACCTTGACCTCATATTCACGGTTCATCGCTAAGTGCTATGTGTTTGTGTTTTGATCGGTTTTTCTTAATTTATAAGCAATTAGAATGAAATTCAAAACAGTGTGGCTGTGGCCATTGATTGACACATTAAATTCATCCATTGATTGGGACAATTTACGTGAACGTTTGTCTGTAACGACCACTGTTCACGACGTACCTACGATAGACATTTAAACTGTGGGGTCACCAAAGGTTTCTTAACGCCTTTAATTATAAAATAATTCGAAAAATTAATCAGAAATAACCTTTATGTTTTGATTTATATAATTGATATAAATCAAAACATCGTGTTATTTCTGATTAATTTTTCGAATTACTTTATTAAGGTGTTGAGAACCTTTTGTGACCCCATAGTTTAAGTGTCTTTAAAAAGTACATAGTGAGCAGTGGTCGTTATATACAAACGTTCACCTAAATTGTCCCAGTCAATGGATGAATTTAATGTATCAATTAATGGCCACAGCCACACTGTTTTGAATTTCATTCTATATAGGTCAACTATATTTGTTGTATTGAAGAATTGTTAGATGTACATGTCTGCCTGGCATGGTTCATCTGACCTTGACCTTCTTTTCATGGTTAATTGATCAATGTTTCATTTTCTTGGTTTATGTTGAGTTTATGTGACAGTTGTAATAAAGCTTTATATTTAAGACTATCAAAATATTATCAATGATTAGTAAAGAAGGCGAGACATTTCAGCGTATGCACTCTTGTTTTTTGTGTGTGTGTGTTTCTTTCTTCCACAAAGAATGTCCTGATTATGGACTGAATGGTTGCAGTAGTCCACTCCATTATTCAAAATAAGCTATTTCTTAATGTTCAAGCGTATTTTAATATTTAGGTCCTTCGTTACTCCTCTAATATGTGTTGCGGAACATGTTGACTATATACATTTTGTTCCTCTCGTAATAAGCTTTCTAATGAGGTGTAAGGTTTATCTATAATTAAGGGCTAAAGGGTCACAGCATTCCATTCCATTATTCCAAATATCTATTTCATTATTCAAAAATGGCTATTTCTTAATTTTCAAGCGTATTTTGGCATTTGATCCTCCGTAAACCCTCTAATGGTCATTGCGGCACATATCGTTTATACTCAGTTTATTCCTCTATCAATAAGCTTTAATTTAGTGTAAAAAATTTGCCTTGATTAGGGACTGAAGGGTTGCAGAAGTCCATTCCATTATTCAAAATAAGTTATTTCTCAATGTTCACGCGTATTTCGAGATTTAAGTCCTTTGTTACTCCTGTAAAATCCGTTGCGGAACATATTGACTATATACCTTTTGTTCCTCTCTTGATAAGCTTTCGATTGAGGTATAATATATATCTGTAATTAGGGGCTGAAGGGTCATAGCAGTCCATTCCATTTTTCAAAAAATCAATTTCATTATTCAAAATTGGCTATTTCTCGATGTTCACGCGTAGTTCGATATTTAAGTCATTCGTTACTCCTCTAATATGCGTTGCGGAACATATTGACTATATACATTTTGTTCCTCTGTTAATAAGCTTTCGATCGAGGTATAATATATATCTGTAATTAGGGGCTGAAGGGTCCTGCCAGTCCATTCCATTATTCAAAATTTCCATTTCATTATTCAGATTTGGCTATTTCTCAATGCTCACGCGTATTTCGATATTTAAGTCCTTCATTTCTCCTCTAATATGCGTTACGGATCATATTAACTATATACCTTTTGTTCCTCTATTAATAAGCTTTCGATCGAGGTATAATATATATTTGTAATTAGGGGCTGAAGGGTCCTGCCACTCCATTCCATTATTCAAAATATCCATTTCATTATTCAAAATTGGCTACTAGTATTTCTTAATTTTCACACGTATTTTGGCATTTAGGTCTTCTAATATTCGTTGCGGAAAATATTGACAATATACATTTTGTTCCTCTTGTAATCAGCTTTCGAATGAGGCATAAGGTTTATCTATAATAGAGGCTAAAGGGTCGCCGCAGTCCATTCCATTATTCAAAATATCCATTTCATTATTCAAAATTGACTTTTTTTAAATTTTCACGCGTATTTTGGCAATCAGGTCTTCTAATATTCGTTGCGGAACATATTGACTATATACATTTTGTTCCTCTTGAAATTAGCTTTCGAATGAGGTATAAGATTTATCTATAATTAGGGGCTAAAGGGTCGCTGCAGTCCATTCCATTATTCAAAATATCCATTTCATTATTCAAAATTGGCTATTTCTTAATTTTCACACGTATTTTGGCATTTAGGTCTTCTAATATTCGTTGCAGAACATACTGAATATAAGCATGATGTTCCTCTTGTAATCAGCTTTCGAATGAGGTAGAAGGTTTATCTACAATTAGGGGCTAAAGGGTCGTCGCACTCCATTCCATTATTCAAAATATCCATTTCATTATTCAAAATTGACTTTTTCTTAATTTTCACGCGAATTTTGGCATTAAGGTCTTCTTATATTCGTTGCGGAACATATTGATTATAAGCATGTTGTTCCTCTTGTCATCAGCTTTCGAATGAGGTATAAGGTTTATCTATAATAGGGGCTAAGGGTCGCAGCAGTCCTTTCCATTAATCAAAATATCCATTTCATTATTCAAAATTGACTTTTTCTTGATTTTCACTCGTATTTTGGTATTTAGGTCTTCTAATATTCGTTGCGGAACATATTGATTATAAGCATGTTGTTCCTCTTGTAATCAGCTTTCGAATGAGGTATAAGGTTTATCTATAATAGGGGCGAAAGGGTCGCCGCAGTCCATTCCATTATTCAAAATATCCATTTCATTATTCAAAATTGACTTTTTCTTAATTTTCACGCGTATTTTGGCAATTAGGTCTTCTAATATTCGTTGCGGAACATATTGACTATATACAATATGTTCCTGTTGTAATCAGCTTTAGAATGAGGTATAAAATTTATCTATAATTAGGGGCTAAAGGGTCGCCGCAGTCCATTCCATTATTCAAAATATCCATTTCATTATTCAAAATTGGCTATTTCTTAATTTTCACGCGTATTTTGGCATTTAGGTCTTCTAATATTCGTTGCGGAACATATTGATTATAAGCATGTTGTTCCTCTTGTAATCAGCTTTCGAATGAGGTATAAGGTTTATCTATAATTAGGGGCTAAAGGGTCGCCGCACTCCATTCCATTATTCAAAATATCCATTTCATTATTCAAAATTGGCTATTTCTTAATTTTCACGCGTATTTTGGCATTTAGATCTTCTAATATTCGTTGCGGAACATATTGACTATAAGCATGATGTTCCTCTTGTAAGCAGCTTTCGAATGAGGTATAAGGTTTATCTATAATTAGGGCTAAAGGGTCGCCGCATTCCATTCCATTATTGAAAATATCCATTTCATTATTCAAAATTGGCTATTTCTTAATTTTCACGCGTATTTTGGCATTTAGGTCGTCTAATATTCGTTGCGGAACATATTGACTATATACATTTTGTTCCTGTTGTAATCAGCTTTCGAATGAGGTATAAGGTTTATCTAAAATAGGGGCTAAAGGGTCGCCGCACTCCATTCCATTATTCAAAATATCCATTTCATTATTCAAAATTGACTTTTTCTTAATTTTCACGCGTATTTTGGCATTAAGGTCTTCTTATATTCGTTGCTGAACATATTGATTATAAGCATGTTGTTCCTTTTGTAATCAGCTTTCGAATGAGGTATAAGGTTTATCTATAATAGGGGCTAAGGGTCGCCGCAGTCCTTTCCATTAATCAAAATATCTATTTCATTATTCAAAATTGACTTTTTCTTGATTTTCACTCGTATTTTGGCATTTAGGTCTTCTAATATTCGGTGCGGAACATATTGATTATAAGTATGTTGTTCCTCTTGTAATCAGCTTTCGAATGAGGTAAAAGGTTTATCTATAATAGGGGCTAAAGGGTCCTGCCAGTCCATTCCATTATTCAAAATATCCATTTCATTATTCAAAATTGACTTTTTCTTAATTTTCAGGCGTATTTTGGCAATTAGATCTTCTAATATTCGTTGCGGAACATATTGACTATATACATTTTGTTCCTGTTGTAATCAGCTTTCGATTGAGGTATAAACTGTATCTATAATTAGGGGCTAAAGGGTCGCCGCTGTCCATTCCATTATTCAAAATATCCATTTCATTATTCAAAATTGGCTATTTCTTAATTTTCACGCGTATTTTGGCATTTAGGTCTTCTAATATTCGTTGCGGAACATATTGATTATAAGCATGTTGTTCCTCTTGTAATCAGCTTTCGAATGAGGTATAAGGTTTATCTATAATTAGGGGCTAAAGGGTCACCGCACTCCATTCCATTATTCAAAATATCCATTTCATTATTCAAAATTGGCTATTTCTTAATTTTCACGCGTATTTTGGCATTTAGATCTTCTAATATTCGTTGCGGAACATATTGACTATAGGCATGGTGTTCCTCTTGTAAGCAGCTTTCGAATGAGGTATAAGGTTTATCTATAAATAGGGCTAAAGGGTCGCCGCACTCCATTCCATTATTGAAAATATCCATTTCATTATTCAAAATTGGCTATTTCTTAATTTTCACGCGTATTTTGGCATTTAGGTCTTCTAATATTCGTTGCGGAACATATTGATTATAAGCATGTTGTTCCTCTTGTAATCAGCTTTCGAATGAGGTATAAGGTTTATCTATAATTAGGGGCTAAAGGGTCGCCGCACTCCATTCCATTATTCAAAATATCCATTTCATTATTCAAAATTGGCTATTTCTTAATTTTCACGCGTATTTTGGCATTTAGATCTTCTAATATTCGTTGCGGAACATATTGACTATAAGCATGATGTTCCTCTTGTAAGCAGCTTTCGAATGAGGTATAAGGTTTATCTATAATTAGGGCTAAAGGGTCGCCGCACTCCATTCCATTATTGAAAATATCCATTTCATTATTCAAAATTGGCTATTTCTTAATTTTCACGCGTATTTTGGCATTTAGGTCGTCTAATATTCGTTGCGGAACATATTGACTATATACATTTTGTTCCTGTTGTAATCAGCTTTCGAATGAGGTATAAGGTTTATCTAAAATAGGGGCTAAAGGGTCGCCGCACTCCATTCCATTATTCAAAATATCCATTTCATTATTCAAAATTGACTTTTTCTTAATTTTCACGCGTATTTTGGCATTAAGGTCTTCTTATATTCGTTGCTGAACATATTGATTATAAGCATGTTGTTCCTTTTGTAATCAGCTTTCGAATGAGGTATAAGGTTTATCTATAATAGGGGCTAAGGGTCGCCGCAGTCCTTTCCATTAATCAAAATATCTATTTCATTATTCAAAATTGACTTTTTCTTGATTTTCACTCGTATTTTGGCATTTAGGTCTTCTAATATTCGGTGCGGAACATATTGATTATAAGTATGTTGTTCCTCTTGTAATCAGCTTTCGAATGAGGTAAAAGGTTTATCTATAATAGGGGCTAAAGGGTCCTGCCAGTCCATTCCATTATTCAAAATATCCATTTCATTATTCAAAATTGACTTTTTCTTAATTTTCAAGCGTATTTTGGCAATTAGATCTTCTAATATTCGTTGCGGAACATATTGACTATATACATTTTGTTCCTGTTGTAATCAGCTTTCGATTGAGGTATCAACTGTATCTATAATTAGGGGCTAAAGGGTCGCCGCTGTCCATTCCATTATTCAAAATATCCATTTCATTATTCAAAATTGGCTATTTCTTAATTTTCACGCGTATTTTGGCATTTAGGTCTTCTAATATTCGTTGCGGAACATATTGATTATAAGCATGTTGTTCCTCTTGTAATCAGCTTTCGAATGAGGTATAAGGTTTATCTATAATTAGGGGCTAAAGGGTCACCGCACTCCATTCCATTATTCAAAATATCCATTTCATTATTCAAAATTGGCTATTTCTTAATTTTCACGCGTATTTTGGCATTTAGATCTTCTAATATTCGTTGCGGAACATATTGACTATAAGCATGGTGTTCCTCTTGTAAGCAGCTTTCGAATGAGGTATAAGGTTTATCTATAAATAGGGCTAAAGGGTCGCCGCACTCCATTCCATTATTGAAAATATCCATTTCATTATTCAAAATTGGCTATTTCTTAATTTTCACGCGTATTTTGGCATTTAGGTCGTCTAATATTCGTTGCGGAACATAGTGACTATATACATTTTGTTCCTGTTGTAATCAGCTTTCGAATGAGATATAAGGTTTATCTAAAACAGGGGCTAATGGGTCGCCGCGCTCCATTCCATTATTCAAAATATCCATTTCATTATTCAAAATTGACTTTTTCTTAATTTTCACGCGTATTTCGGCATTTAGGTCTTCTAATATTTGTTGCGGAACATATTGACTATATACATGTTGTTCCTCTTGTAATCAGCTTTCGAATGAGGTATAAGGTTTATCTATAATTAGGGGCTAAAGGGTTGCCGCAGTCCATTCCATTATTCAAAATATCGATTTCATTATTCAAAATTGGCTATTTCTTAATTTTCACGCGTATTTCGGCATTTAAGTCTTCTAATATTCGTTGCGGAACATATTGACTATATACATTTTGTTCCTCTTGTAATCAGCTTTCGAATGAGGTATATGGTTTATCTATAATTAGGGGCTAAAGGGTCGCCGCACTCCATTCTATTATTCAAAATATCCATTTCATTATTCAAAATTTGCTATTTCTTAATTTTCACGCGTATTTTGGCATTTAGGTCTTCTAATATTAGTTGCGGAACATATTGACTATATAGATTTTGTTCCTCTTGTAATCAGCTTTCGAATGAGGTATAAGGTTTATCTATAATAGGGGCTAAAGGGTCGCCACAGTCCATTCCATTATTCAAAATATCAATTTCATTATTCAAAATTGACTTTTTCTTAATTTTCACGCGTATTTTGGCAATCAGGTCTTCTAATATTCGTTGCGGAACATATTGACTATATACATTTTGTTCCTCTTGTAATCAGCTATCGAATGAGGTATAAGATTTATCTATAATTAAGGGTTAAAGTGTCGCAGCAGTCCATTCCATTATTCAAAATATCCATTTCATTATTCAAAATTGGCTATTTCTTAATTTTCACGCGTATTTCGGCATTTAGGTCTTCTAATATTCGTTGCGGAACATATTGACTACATACATGTTGTTCCTCTTGTAATCAGCTTTTGAATGAAGTGTAAGGTTTATCTATAATTAGTTGCTAAAGGGTCACAGCAGTCCATTCCATTATTCAAAATATCCATTTCATTATTCAAAATTGGCTATTTCTTAATTTTCACGCGTATTTTGGCATTTAGGTCTTCTAATATTCGTTGCGGAACATATTGACTATATACATTTTGTTCCTCTTGTAATCAGCTTTCGAATGAAGTATAAAGTTTATCTACAATTAGGGGCTAAAGAGTCGCCGCAGTCCATTCCATTTTTCAAAATACCCATTTCATTATTCAAAATTGGATATTTCTTAATTTTCACGCGTATTTTGACATTTAGGTCTTCTTATATTCGTTGCGGAACATTTTCATTATATACATTTTGTTCCTCTTGTAATCATCTTTCGAATGAGGAATAAGGTTTATCTATAATTAGTGGCTAAAGGGTCGCAGCAGTCCATTCCATTATTCAAAATATCCATTTCATTATTCAAAATTGGCTATTCCTTTTTTTCACGCGTATTTTGGCATTTAGGTGTTCTAATATTTGTTGCGGAACCTTGAATAGCTGACTATGCGGTATGGGCTTTGCTCATTGTTAAAGGTTCTACGGTGAGCTATAGTTGTTAATGTCTGTGTCATTGTGGTCTTTCTGGATATTTGTCTCATTGGCAATCATACCACATCTTCTTTTTTATATTTCCTCATTTTTATGCATATTGTGGCATTTAGGTCCTCCGTAAACCGTCTTATGGTCATTTCGAATCAAAATATAGCTATAGTGTCACAGTCAATTTTTTTTTATATTTTTTTCACTATTCACCGCTTCAATTTGAATAATGAAACATAAACCATTTCATTATTCATTATTCATTTTTCAATATTGAATAGTGAATAGTGAACTATTTCATTATTCATTATTGAATAATGAATAATGAACTATGAATAATGAACGTACTTCAGCGCGGTGTCTCGGCGTGACAAACATAAGTTATTAAAATTTCATCAAATGTTTCACGGAGATTGTCCTGATTATCTTTCTGTGTTAGTCCCAAATCAGAGACTAGATCTACACGACCACAGGACCAGGGGGTCTTCAAATTTACAAACTGTATTATGCAGAACAAGCTATTATCAAAAGTCATTTCTACCAGCCGTAGTAAACCTTTGGAACAATATTCCTGACGACATCCGTCTAAATCAATCAAAATCGGGTTTTAAGACTTATCTCTCTCAAAATATTAATAAAATACCATTGTATTTTCACTTCGGCTGTAGAAGAGAACAGATATGCTTAGCAAGAATAAGGCTCCAGAGTAGTGTTCTAAGGGACCATCTATTTAAAAAAAAATCTAATCGAGAACGCACTGTGTTCCTGTGGTCGAGTAGAAACTACTTCTCATTATTTCTTCAAATGTCCAAAATATAATGAAATTCGAAGGGATACTATCGGGACGATCTCTTGTTTTAATCTTAAGATTATCTTATATGGGGATGGTCTAAAAGCTGACGAGGACAATATGCAAATATTTCATAAAGTTTCTGAATACATAAATAAAACAAAACGTTTTGAAAGTTAATCTAGTATATGTATATATATTATATATTTATACTTTTTTTTTTTAAATATGATGTAAAATCGAGTGGATTGTCCGTTGTAATTGATTGTGGTCGAACGTGTGTGTTGGTTCCAGTGACTGTCTAGAAAAGTAAATAAGAGTTGACTGTGTTTGTCGTTTGTTTTTTTGTTTTTTTTTTTTGTTTTTTTTTCCCTCACTTTTTATTGTTTTCCTTTATTTTATTTGTTTTGTATTTTTTGTATTTTTTTTTTTTTATTATTATTTTTTTTTTTTGCGTGTGTGTGTGTGTTTATTTATTCAATGTATTATATGCTACCATAAAATGAATATACTGTTGGCACGTAATATTGTATGTTAAATAGATTTTTTGTTTGGTTTTTTTTAGGGAGACGGATTTATAAAAGTTTTTCCAAACTTGTTTCCGAATCCCATATTTGAACTTTATGTAACATTGTAATATTTGTCTTTGACATTTTTCATTAATAAATACTGTTTAAACTAACTACATTGTATTATAATAATTGATTTTGTGTGCATCTATAAAATCGGTATATATTTTTATTGCCTCCTGATCATAATAGAAGTATATTTATCAAATGATCATGTCACAATTAAAACAGTAAGAAAGGGATTGACTCGTGATACTGAAACGAAGAAAAAAAAAACCAGCAATTTCTAGTATTTCCAAATAAAATCCATGTACCGATCTGATAGTATCCACAGCTGCTGAACACTATCTTTTAAACAACTACAACTACTAAATAAAGAATAATTATCCAGTTTATAATATTGATTAATTATGTCGTACTTTTACGCCATTGACCTAGTATGGATGTGTCTGTTCCAAGTTAGGAGCCTGTAATTCAGTGCTTACCGTTTGTTGTTGTGTTTTCGTTCATTTTTTTTAAACATTAATTTGGTTGTTAGTTTTGTCGTTTTAGTTGTTTTAATTTTTCATTTTGTGGCCTCTTATAGCTGACTATGCTGTATGGGCTAGCGCTTCTGTGTGGGCTTTGCTCATTGTTGAAAGCCGTACGGTGGACTATATAGCTGACAATGCGGTATGGGCTTTGCTCATTGTTGAAGGCCGTATGGTGACCTATAGTTGTTAATGTCTGTGCCATTTGGTCTCTTGTGAAGAGTTGTCTCATTGGCAATCATATACTTTTCCTTGTTTTTTTGTACATATTATCACTCAATTAAGTAAAAAAAAAATCATAGACAGTCTAGAAAAGACCTTTGTCATGCCAAAAGCACATAGTGTCTGTAGGACCATTAGTGGTCATACCTGTATAGCAGAGTATATGTAGTTTACATGTGTCCATTAGATAGCACGTCAGTATTACATTTCTGTTTTCAGTGAGCTATTAAATCACGAAAAAAATCAATTCAGTATGTAGTCTTAAACTTTTAAATCTCATGCGAGGTGCCTAATGTCCAGACATTGTTGTTTGTAAAAAAGTATTTGTCAAAGTCGAACGACAAGCATTTAAGTTTTTTTTTTCGTGCAATACAATTTGTGATTATGGCCGGATCCAATATATTTTGAAAGAGGGTGTACTTCCCGATAAGTGAATTTATACTGTCAAGCAGAGCGATGCAAAATGAATTTGGACGATTATACGCTAAAAATTTGTATAGCTATTGTGGAAAACATGAGATTTTCGAAATTATTTAGCGTCTGAAAGAGGGAGTATGCCCTCTACCCCTGTATCATCGAATGCACGTTCAGGTATATATGGACAAAAATCTCGTCCTATACATACATTTGTAAGTATAGGTAAAGACACAAAAGTACTATTTGTTAAATATATCAATGATATAAATTGCTGCCCACATCAAATTACATTTGATTAAATTATAGAAAAATATTTTTTAGAAAAAAAAGTCGAGTACACCTTTTACATACGCAAACAATGCGTGCAATATGACGAAATACGTTGAGTTAGGTCGGTAATGTCAAGTAAAGTCATTTTATTGGAAATCTCTATCCCTCTCTCATAGGTCGAGTTTGACGGGTCCACCTTTTTCAATGTGATAAAATGTAACTTCTTGTAAATTGTATGATGCATTCATGCTACTTAATTGTTTTTGGTAAGAAACTTGATGGTGATTCGGAAAATCAGGTCTCAATTTTGTAAGTTCGTTCTCAAGTATTTCATCAACATTTTACCGATAGGTGATACTAGAGATATCCCACGATATGAATTAGTATCAGTGTGAGGTTTATTTCCACCTTTGAGAAGAAGGTAAATAATGCCTTTCGCCACTCACCAGGTATATATCCGCATTGTTTTATCATGTTGAACATGCAAGTGATGTAAATGTTCAAAGAGTAGTTTTCCCCCGTAGCTGATGTGTTCGAACCCGGTCTGGTTCACTGTACCCTGATTACGAAAATCGTTTTGAAAATGGTTATACCATTTACTCATGAGATCGTTACTATCCGCAAATAAATTGCCAGCTTTTTTAAAGCTGTACAGGTGTGTGGATTTTGTTTTCGCTTTTTAAGAACGATCCATACGGATTTTTGGTAATGTTATTTTCAATTTGCTCCGCAATAGATCTTTCGCAAAATTAGTACGACTGATATACTTTGGTAGGATTGCTACGGATGATTCCGACAACAAATGTAGGCATGTTTTACACCATTGTAAAAACAAATCAATTTAGATTTACGAGATAACAAGTGTTAGTGGGGTTGACAGCCTAGAAAGCGGCATATAACGGATTTTTATCACCGCTTGACATATTTCGAAAATGCAAGTTGATTACCTTGTGTTATATTAAGGTATATAGAAAAAAAATTCTGAGACAAGTGCCTGTGGATATATCTCAGACAATCAGATACTTAACTGCAAAACATATAAAACACACCTACAAATGTATGGCTTCACAAAATAGAACGAGTTTTATTTTCAAACCCATCTTTGCCATAAATATTTTTTTTTCTTATTTGTTTTGTTGTTGTAGAGATTGCCGTATTACGAATTTATATGGCACTTATGGTAGAAGCATCGTTTTGGAATAAAGAACGATAACTCTCTCTACAATTTTATTGTACCACGGAAATTACCGAAGTTTGGACAACAACATCTGACGCCATGTTGCGTCTGCTACATTTTTCCATTATCAGTGAGGTCAAAACAAATGTCCTAAATAATCACAGGTACTTCATTCAAAAGTCACAAAAGCATAACTTATGATAACATATTTAGCGTAAATGTTCCGTCCACCCATGGGAACACAGAAAAGAAAAAAATCTGCAAGCAACATTTCTAGATTTTTTTTTTTATAATGGCCATGCGGCATGCGGGGTAACACCGGTGCACTGGTAGTCCAAATAATTATGACATCTTGAAAGGCTATTATATTTTTTCTCTTACGCCTCACATCGCAAAAATTTAAAATAGCCTTCCAAGACGTCATAATTATTTGGACTAGTGCACTGGTTGACCATGACCACTTATGTTCATCTGCCTCATAATTACCCTTACCAAGGAACAGTGATAATGACGTTGGTTATATTGTTGAATGTGATCACGGTAATTCATGTTGCCCACAGACTTATTCAAAATTAACAAGAGTTTAAAACAAAACAAAAAATATTCAAATAATTCACAATCTTCTAAGTCTGTACTTCTGTCAACGTATATTTGTTCCAACAGAAGTTCCAATGGAAACTTTGCTACAAACATTGTCATAATATCTATGTCTGTTGGAACAAATATTCTATACCATTTATTCCGTTAGAAACATAACTGTAGTATTTATGCTTGTGGTAATAATATTCCAAAATATATTTTCCTTTTGGAACTTAATATACATTATGAAGGAAATTCTATTCCGTGACACTTCTTTTGGCAAACTAGATATCTACCTTATACAGTCCCAGGAGATTGTAACTTTTGTTTTCTCTCTCTATTAGTTTAATCATAAAAAGAGACTTGAGTCTGAGTAGTACATTTAAGTACAGACTGTATAATTATATTGTATGCTCCCATATTGTCCAAAATTGGATTTTATGGGAAGATGGAGTAAAAATTTGAGCTGATATGATAACCCATGATAATACCACGACTTTGATAGGTATATACAGGGCATGTTACTTGGAAGTAAGTGGGCTACATCCTTTAAAATTCAAGCTGCAGCAGTTGCCTGTATATTTAATGCATCAGTTTAAACCAGATCAAAACATTTTCACTCTACCAAGTACTTTATCACTATATCAGGTTCACATTTCAACCTATTTAGCAATACACACTCATGGTTATATAACATCACAGTACCAAAATTGCACCCAGTAACCAAATTGCACATAATTCAACAAGAAAAACAGAAAGCTGTTGAGATCTTACAAGTCTTCTTGCACCATGTGAAGTTATCTAATTATCATCTTTTTAAAATGAGCAAACTAAATTTGTGACCAGCATCCTTTTCTTCAAAAAATAAAAGTTGCGCATGGAATAATGTCAAATTGTTCGAAATATTTGAAGAAATAAAACAAAATACCTGTTTATATTCCAGTTTTAAGGATTTGAAATTAAACATGTATGGAATTTGGGAACTGACCTCATAAAAGAATCATGGATTGTTAGGAGGTCAGTTCAAACCCAAGTTTCTATGACTCAAAATTAAATTGGTGTAACTGTATTGTAAACAAGGACAGTCTACAAAATAAGCACAGAATGGACATTTGTCTGGTTCATAAAAAAAGATGGTGAAAAAACTGACAATATAGGTGCAATTTGGGTACTGTTAGCAACTTCACAACTTCAAATTTATTTCATGACCAAAATAAAAAAGTATACAAACCTAAACGCAATAAAATGCTTTGCCAAGCACAGCCTGATGCGACCACAAATGTATATTTAGCATATAAAAAACACCAAATTTTTTTTTTATGACAGTTGAAATCAAACCTATTTTGGACCCTTCAAACTTCAATATGGACTAATTTGAAAACAGATATCAGGTGAAGCCAAACATTTCTATTCAGCAGCAGTCTCTTACTACATATCTTAACTTTATATGATAGTCCTACAAAAATATTGAAAATGTGAACATTTAATTTTTTTTCTAGCTTCTCTCTTGTGAAAGCAGTACCTTTTTGGTCACTTTTTATGTGTTGCGTCTAATTATGAATTGTAACACTTTATAGTGACTGAACAGGTTAAACAAATTCTTCTCAAGAAACAGAAAAAGAGGACAACTTGGAACAGCACCAGCCATGCCAGTATATGTACATGTATGAATAAAAACTCAGACCAGAATAGCATGGACACTATGTTAGTTATATGTCATTGTGAATATATAGTGAGGAAAGTTATCTATAATTCTGCAGATAATGCAATTTTATCAAGTGTCATCATCTTGTCACAGCAAACATCAAACTTAAACTTATGAGAGCATCAGAACCTTGCAGAGTACAGATATTCGACACAGGGAAACTCAGACACATGAAAACTAACCATGACTTCAAATTAGAACTGAAGAATCGCTTTCAACTCTTAGAACAACTCAAAAGTAACAACACTGAAGAAAGTGAAACAGTAGATGAACAATGGCAAGAAGTGGAAGATCTGTTTAAAAAGACCAGTGAAAAAAATATTGGGTTTCAAACGCCAAAAGCACAAAGAATGGATCAAACAAGAGACATGGACACTGATTGACAACAGGAAAGAGCTAAAGAAAAAAGATCTGCAACACTCACTCTGATAGACTAAAAGATAGACTAATGGGTCAATAATCCAACTGCAACAAGGACGTTAAGAGAGCCACCAGAAAAGATAAAAAAGATTTCATCGAGGGATTGGCTCTGGAGGCTGAAAAAGCTGCGTCTGAGCAAAGAATGGGCGACCTTTACCAAATTACAAAGAAACTTTGTGGTCAAAAAAGAAACACCAACATGCCAGTAAAAGACAAACAGGGTAATCTAATAACATCTGAAAGAGAACAAGAGAATAGATGTATGAGCACTTCAAAGAAGTATTAAATAGGCCAGAACCAGAAACAACAGCAAACATACCCATAGCAGAGCACGACCTTGAAGTAAATATAGAAATTCCATCAAGATCGGAGATTATCAGAGCAGTAAGGAGTCTTAAAAACAATAAAGCCCCAGGAAACGATAAGCTATCAGCAGAGCTATTTAAATCAGATCCAGCCTTAACAGCAAACATTCTTCACACTCCATTCAAAAAGATCATGCAAAATATCAAGATACCTAAAAACTGGTCAGAAGGTAACATCATAAGACTGGCTAAGAAAGGCGATCTCGCAAACTGCAATAACTGGAGAGGAATCACCTTATTATCAATCCCAAGTAAAATTTTCACCAAAATACTAATAGACAGAATTAAAACAGCAATTGACAACAAACTCAGAAAAGAACAGGCAGGCTTTAGAAAAGGAAAGAGTTGTTGTGATCACATATTCGTGCTACGAAACATCATTGAACAGTGCACAGAATGGCAGAGACAATTGATAATCAACTTTATAGACTTTGAAAAAGCCTTTGACAGCATACACAGAGAAAGCTTATGGAAGATTTTACGATGCTATGGAATACCAGCAAAAATAGTACAACTTATCGAAATATTCTATACAGAATTCAGATGCACTGTGGGAACTTCATCAGACATCAGCTTTCTAGTAAAATCTGGAGTTAGACAAGGCTGTGTTATGTCTTCCCTTCTATTCATAATAGTTGTCGATTGGGTAATGAATTCCACCACCAGTAACAGTAACAACACAGGCATTAGGTGGACACTTTTTAGCTACCTAGAAGATCTGGACTATGCAGATGATGTGGCCTTATTGTCGCATCTAGAAACACACATGCAAGACAAAACCACTAAGTTACAAAAGAATGCAAGTTTGATTGGATTGAATATCAACATCAAGAAATCAGAAGTCATGCCTCTTAACACCTCAGAGCCTCCTTTAATAGATTTAAATGGGACACACCTAGTTTGCACCCCATCTTTCACCTACTTGGGCAGCATCGTAACATCTGAAGGAGGAGCAGACAAAGACATCAGAGCCAGAATAGGAAAAGCAAGAACTGCATTTTTAAAACTAAGACACATCTGGAAGACAAGCAACATCAGTAAGAACACCAAAATTAGATTATATAACAGTTGTGTGCTAGCAGTGCTACTATATGGGGCGGAATACTGGAGAATGATAGAAAAAGACATCAACAAGCTCTCCAGTTTTCACAACGGTTGCCTTAGAAAGATATTAACGATATTCTGGCCGCGTAAGATCACAAACAAATACCTCCATGAAACAACAGGATCCAACAACATGGAGACTTTATTGAAGCAGAAAAGATGGAGATGGATTGGCCATGTTCTTAGAAGACCAGCAGAGGACTTGACCAGAGTAGCCCTAAGATGGACACCTGAGGGGAAAAGGAAGAAAGGACGCCCCAAAACAACTTGGAGAAGAACAGTTGAAGCTGAAATGAAAGAACATGGAATCAGCTGGGGTGTAATAGAAAACAAAGCACAGAACAGAGATGAGTGGAAAGAACTAGTCCTTGCCCTATGTGCCCCCGGGCATAATAAGGACTAGGTAGGTAGGTAGGTATAGTGACTGAACAGGTTAAACAAATTCTTCTCAAGAAACAGAAAAAGAGGACAACTTGGAACTGCACCAGCCATGCCAGTATATGTACATGTATGAATAAAAACTCAGACCAGAATAGCATGGACACTATGTTAGTTATATGTCATTGTGAATATATAGTGAGGAAAGTTATCAATAATTCTGCAGATAATGCAATTTTATCAAGTGTTTTGTACATTTTCTGTTAAAATGTCACACAATCAGTGAAACATTCAAAAAGCCTTAACTAGATTTTTATTATTGAAAGTCTCAAACATTGACACGTGTTTTATTAACCATTGGCAAATAACTCATGTGTTTCTGTGAGAAAAAAAGATAATGTGCAATTTTGGGAATAAAAGGGAAAGAAGATCATTTTGCGGCGCACTGGCATGATACTGACGTCGACATTGTCAAGGAGTACACATCGTAGGAAAAATGCACAAATTACAGATAAAATAAGTAAAACACCCTATTTTGTGTGCATCTCCTGACAAATCAGTATGAGTTGCATCTATATACTCTAGATGAGTAATAATCAATGTAAATATGGTGTCTTCTTGAAAACAACTACGACATGATCAAGCATTACTCAAAAGCAAATTTTTGACATGCTTGTATTTCCCATTTCCGTTCTCAATTTTATGTTGCTCTCACATAAAAATTGAAAAGTAAGCTAACAAAAAAAATATATGCAAGAAATGACATAAAACTGACTCGGAATTAGTACACGAAATTGATGTAGAACCCACAAACTGAAGATGATCAGGAATATGAATGATTTTTTTGTTCGAGTCAGATTTTTTTCACCAAAATCTGTCAGCGCTATCAATTAAAATTATTTAGTCAAAATTTAACACTAGTATTAAGGTTCATCATAACAAATTGGCAAATAATACATTTTTTTCACCTAAAAAACAATTGTGTAACAGAATTACCTGTGTGGTTTGGGAAGTTTTAAATGTTTTTAGCTATATAAAAGTTAAATTTATTCTGCATATCTGAAAGATAAAAATCATTTTTGGCAAAGATCTGGATTCAAAATATTTTTTTTTGTCCTTTTGCTTCAACAGATTTTTTTTCATCGATTTGGGAATTGAATATTTTTTTTTATAAAAAAGAAAAGTACCATACACCCTCCTGCCTTTTGAAGTTCCCTAAACATTTTCCATCTGAACTTTTTATTTTAGACAAAAACTATATTTTAACGTAGGCTAGGACATTCGTCCTGAACATGCATGAAATATTTGACACTGGACGTTAAGTAACCAACAACCAATCGATATATAGGACATTGTCTTAGTATAAGGGAGCGCCTTCCTCGTATTATATTATCCCCTTTTTACGACTAGGATCGATAATTACAACCTCACAGTTTATTCTGGAAACATTGCACCAATTTTGACACGGAATCTTTTTCGCATTGAAGTACTTATAGTACATATCAGTAAAGGCCAATGAGATACATGGCGCCTTGATTATAATACAAAAGTTTACAATAAATCTGGAAAGTACTTGTCCAGATTAGATGACATACACATATATTCTGTGACATTTACTATAATTCCAACTCAGTAAGCCGACTGTCATACTGATGAGAGAAATGCAAGTAATATTTATAGTTTCTTTGTTTATGATATTCAATTAAATAAATGTAACTATCGAATATACTAGAAAAAAAATTAGATAAATTGAATAGTCTTTATTTTTTACCATTCCGTCAATGGCAGGTGTTGATATTAAAAGTACATGACATTATTTCGGACAACAATAATTTAGTTTTCAGTTACATGTAAGACGTTGTTTTCAGTTTCTATCACCGTTTGAAAGATATTTTTATATCATCTATATGGTATTCAATTAAACAAACGTAATAAGCAAATATACTAGAATTTCAAAACAATTTAGATAAATTACATCGCCTTTATTTTGGACCATTCTGTTAATGACAGGTGTTGACTTTAAGAGTACATGACATTAATTTAGATAAAAAGAATTAAGTTTTAAGTTTAGTCCTTGTTTTTAGCATCTCTTACCGTTTGAAAGATATTTTGCACGAATGTTCTGAAATTTGATTTGCTTATTTTAAAATGTATTGAATAGAAAGTACTTTCAACTTGGTCTTCTTTTCAAATACTCCTGATAACTAATTTAATCAACATATATCAATTTGTAAATTACTGAGGTTGTTGAACTTTCATGATGTTAATTGATTTGTGTTCATCTATACCATCGGTATCCTTTTTAGTATATATGAAAAAGAAGATGTGGTAGGATTGCCAATGAGACAACTCTCAATAAGAGACCAAAATGAAACAGAAATTAGCAACTATAGGTATGAACAAAAAACAAGTATGTAAAACTTAAACAAAACGACAACCACTGAATTACAGGCTCCTGATACATATATCCTTTATTGCCACATGAAGGATAGTGTAAATAATAAACTTAATAAACATAAAACTAAACAATTAAACAAAACAGGCAAATTCAATCAGGAAAATCATGATCAGTTGAAATGAGTAAGCGTCAGTAACGGATACTATAACAGTTGATTTTATCTCGTAGCAAAGTTCCAAATTTATAGATAAATCGAACGCGTACGGGTTGTCAGTTTCTAGTTGACAATTGTTCGAATTGCAGGAAAGTTAGTAATACATAAATTCTTCATCAGACATGTTTGCTAGGAAGATACTGAAAGTTATTGGATTGATATTAATAATTCCACACCAAAAATTATCACGTGTTTCGTCGAGATAGTCTCATGAAGCAATAGCATAAACCAATGGATCCAAAAACGTTTTACCACATCTGTCACAAAGAATGCATTGCCAATTGAAATTGTCTCTTACTTAAAAACCTGTTCATGGCAATTTCTTTGATATTCAAAGAAAAATTATATTTGAAGATACCTGGACGATCCTTTTTAACAATTGATGACTATTGTTTACTTATTGTCCTTTTAACTTTAAGACTTCGGGTTCGTGGATCTAAACACCCCTTTTTGTTCGTAGGTCTTTTAATTTCAATATTAACTTATAATTGAACTTTTACTATTACTAAACAGCTTGTTATGAACAAAATAAAAATGGCTTGTCATATTACATTATTCTGCTTACTCTTTAGGAGTATCTGAGGTCATCCCCGATTAGTTGGTTGGATTCGTGATTTTAAGGCTTTGATTAAGAGTGTAGAGTAGAGTAGACTTGTTTGTTAACTTGTCGTATTTTGAATTTGTTTTCCACTGATTTTAATGATTGGTCGGTTTATTTCGACTTACCAGTTTTGATTTTCTTTTGGCATCTCTTCCGCCTGCTTTTAAAAT
Source organism: Mytilus galloprovincialis (assembly GCA_037788925.1). Taxonomy (NCBI): domain Eukaryota; kingdom Metazoa; phylum Mollusca; class Bivalvia; order Mytilida; family Mytilidae; genus Mytilus; species Mytilus galloprovincialis. The sequence continues at coordinate 50,082,198 of CM075333.1, forward strand.
TTGTTTTTTAGTTATAATCACGATAGAAGGTCCATTAAATGTTCAAAGCTTGTTTAAATTATGTTTGTGTTGTGCTACCAAATGCATAAATACAGCTTTACTACATGTTTGCTATATTTATGATTTGCCTCTGCTCATTTTTAGAGAGCCGTTATCATATTTTTGCTTCGAGAAATGGGTTTGAAAGCTAAAGCCCGCAAGGAAACATGCACACATACACAACATTATACATGTATATTCGTTATTTTCAAAAGTTTTTCTAATTTTTTTTTATATGCTATATCTCAGACAACGAGATTAACTGCAAGATCTCAAAAAACATGTAAAATACACCTTCAAATGTATGGCTTCACAAAATATAACGACTTTTATTTCCTGGCCAATCTTTCCTATAAATAGTTTTTTTCTCATTTGTTTTGTTGTTCTAGAGATACTTGCATTACGAATGATTAACTCATTATAGACACCAGGACAAAATTTTGTATATACGCCAGACGCGTGTTTCGTCTACAAAAGACTCGTCAGTGACGCTTGAATCCAAACAAGTTAATTTATATTCCCTTTGTGTGCCTAAAATCGATAATTTCAACCTGACATTTTATTCTAGAAGCATTGCACTAATTTTGACACGGAATCTTTTTCGCATTGAAGCACTTATAGTACATATTAATAAAGGCCAATGAAATACTTGGCGCCTGGATTATAATACAAAAGTTTACAATAGAACTGGAAAGTACTTGTCCAGATTAGATAACATATAAATATATTCTGTGACATTTACTATAATTCCAACTCGGTACGCCGACTGTCATATTGATGAGAGGAACATACGTTTAGTTTGGAATATTTATCATTTCTTTGTTTATGACATTCAATTAAATAAACGTAACTAGAGAATATACTAGAAAGCAGTTTAGATAAATTACATCGTTTATATTTTTGGACCATTCTGTAAATGACAGATGTTGACTTTAAAAGTACACGGCATTAATTCACACAAATGAATTAAGTTTTCTATTAAGAAGTTGTTTTCAGATTTTCTTACATTTTGAAAGATATTTTGCACGAATGTTCTGGAATTTGATTTTACCAATTTAAAATATTTTGAATAAAAAGTACGTTCAATGTATTCTTCTTTTCAAAAACTCCTGAGAACACATTTAGTGAACGTAAGTCGACTAGTAATTTACATAATGGGTTGTTCATCTATACCATTGGTATCCTTTTATTTACTTGATATTTTAATACTTGTACTCATAAGTCACATGAACTTCCCTAAAATGAAACAAAGAAGAGGACGATATAAAATGGATAGCAAAACTTATGAAATGAAAACTAACTACAAATGCCATGGCAAAAATCGAAAAAAATGGCAAAAAGGAAAACAACATTGAAAACTAAAGACTGATCAACACGAACCCAACCAAAACATCAGAAATGATCACAGGTGCTTTGATAAAGTAGGCAGAATCTATGCCACATGTTGTATCCTATGTATTACTTATGTACCCCTCATAATAAGAATAGTTCGATAGGTCATATTAAAGAATAAAGAGAATAAGATGGTGTTTAATACAACTAGAACATATCCGTCGTAATCTTTGAATCGGATACTCCATATCAGTTTATGATGGCGTTGGTAAAATTTTCGAATAGATCACTCTCGGGTCAATAGCTTCCGTCTGTAAGCAGAAACCCTCTATCAAGATAATCATATTAGGAAATGCAAATTGCGGAATATTGTATAATCTTGGGTATATAATCTTCATATTGACACTGTTGTAATGTTACTACATAAAAACAATTTTGAAGCTGAAATCATCTCTTCTGTCTTAAAGTTATGTTTTCAACGTATCCTTCTTGTTAAGCAGATAACATTTATAAAAAAAAGTGTGTACAAGGCAGTGTTTAACATTTGATGTTACGGAGAAAAGTGATACGGAATATGTTTCAAATATATTGTTATGTCTCTTCGATATTGAATTTCCAGTAGGTGTCTAAACGTAACTTTCTGAAAATAACTGTTTTGCAAAACAATCCCTTTTCATTTGACCAAACGTGTAAATTTTAAAAACTTTTTAAATTTGAAGACCACTCTTAAAGTATTTATCTCAATGAAAGGTTTTTTAACCTTAATATACGATATAAAATTGAGAATGGAAGCTATGAATGTGTCAAATAAGCAACATACCGACCATGGGCAATTAGCAGGAAAAAATAATCAAAAACGTAAAACAATGAAAAAAATTATTATTGTTAAAGTGTTAGTGTCTTTTTCTTTTTAATTATTTCTAAAAACTAAAAACGAAAACCGATAGTGTTTTCAAAACTCGTTTTTATTACTTCAAAATAAAAACTGAAAAACGGAAGTATATATTTATCATGTTTATCATATCTTAACTGGATTGTTATATAATCAAGTATATAAGTTGTTTTACGAAACATTTACCTGCAGCAAACATGCAGGCAAAAGTATTACAAACCGGTAACCGTGGTGGCGGATGTTATGTTTCTGGATTGTTGTATATTTTTGCTGTTGCAAACTACTGTTGAATACCACAGTAAAGTGTAACAGCTATTTTGTATAACGATGGTTGCTTTTGATTACTTTTACTAGCCGCAAATAAGACTGTTTGTGCTGATACGGGTGCTCTTAATTTTTTTTTGATATTTTTTTAGAATTATTTATTTTATCAATTTTTCTCTAACCGCAAATTTACATTTTCGTGACATATTATCAAATGTTCTTTTCTATTTTGTTTCACTGAAATCCTTTGGAGTAAAGATGTTTTGAAAATAAATATTTTTTGTAGCCCAAAAAAGTTTTTTACCACCAATTTTTCATTACATTCCATAAACAAAATTTTGACATACATTCGGAATAGAAAATTATTACTAATTTTAGTTTTTTTAATTGCAATGGTACGTCAGTTATAGGTTTCAATATGATGATGTTTTATTATTTTATGTTTATGTTCCACTTTTTGACGATCAATGGAGACAAGGAGATGTGGTATGATAGCCAATAAAACAACTTTTTCCCAAAAATCAAAATGTCTGTGAGATCTAAACTCTTTCCTAGCCTTCAATAGTAGTATAACATCACACCATAATAACATGGCTCTACTCGTCAGATGGGCATGAAGTACGAAAACAACTTACATCAAGACAAACAAAACAACACACAAAGTGCAGATCTAACACGTATGCTCCTACATTGTGACAGTACATCATGTCGATACTTTCACAATAGCCTGCATTGCCCAGACTGTTTACACTAAATGTTATAGGGCAAATTTTGTTGAACTCAAAATGTTTACAATTGACGATATCACTAGTACTATAATATTTGTTTTCCTGGTTTGATCGGTATCGTGCACGTATACTCTCTAAACCAAAATAATCGAAGACAATTTTAAAGTAAAGGATTCGATGAAAAGATGTAAAGCTTTTAATATATGATTATTTGCCACCCATTAGTATATAATTTCTTGAAATTGCTTATTCAAATGACAAAATTAACCTATACAAAAATTATCCAAACAAATTATAGCATAGAATATCAATTATTTTCATATTATATAATAATTAGCATATCGCACTCTTCGTCTGTATAACAAATGTTACAATTCAATTTGCTTTGTCCGAAATGTTTTGTTATCAAATCTTTTTGACATACAAATCAATCTGAACTTCTTTAGAATCACGTTTTTTTTTGCATATATTTACTATCGATACATGGTATATTAAAAAGCTATTATATATGTATATAATAAAGTTAGATTGAAAACATAGTTCGATTTATAGTGTCAATGAAATGCCATAATTTTATGTTAAATATTATAGGATTAAACGCCTTTTTTTAAAAATGAAATGTGTATAAACTCGACCAATTCACTCACAAACAAATTAAAGTCTGAAGTTTGTGAGTGACCTGGTCAAGTTTATTCACCAATAAATTCCTTTAAAAACGCGTTTACGTCTTATAATTCTTTGAATTCGTAGAATTTATTTTCTCAAACTCGTCAACTCTATCACTCATAGATTGTATATTAGCCTCATCGAATAAAAACATGAATATTTTTGTTGGTTAACGAAAAAATATATACTCCATGAAATTTTCTATCTGATAACATATAAACTAGCAAAACTGTTTTAATCCTTCAAACAAATGTTTTTATGTCTATAATTTAATTTAACGATTAACGCAAAGTGAAAATAACATCGATCCATATTGGTTTTTTTTATCGCTGCCATCTTGTTTACATTGGTTACGAAAAGAAGTTCGATCAACGTCGTTAATCGAAAAATAGACAACGTCCAGAACAACTACCGGAAGTCCTATCAATGATTTTAACCTATTTCCTAACATGCAAATCATATAAGAATTATGTTAATATATGCAACACCAGGTTGTTTAGATACGATTTGTCATACTTATTTCTTTAGATATTAACTGTATTGAACTTTAACAAAGTTGTTTGTTGCAGTGTTGATTTACATATCTGCGGTACTACCCAACTAAAAAAAGGACTTCAATAAGGTTTTTTTTTTCGATGGACATTAAGCAAGCAAGAACCAATTATCAATTAATTATGTCGAACTACCAAATGTATATAAAACGAATCGTGTAAACATCCTGGCGCACTACAACCCATTGAAATAGAATAGATCGAAATTTGCTTAATTTCTGTAATAAAAACCAATACTTATGGTAAACCACTGGTTGTCAACTCGTTGACACGGACTCGTTTCCGAATTGATGCACTTACAGTACATGTTAATAAAGGTCAATGAGTTTAAGGCGCCTGGATTATAATACAAAGGTTTACAATAGAACTGGAAAGTCCTTGTCCAGATTAGATAACAATTGAATATATTCTGTGACATTTACTATAATTCAAACTCAGTACGCTGACTGCCATACTGATGATATAAACACAATTTTACAATAAAGATATGCATGGAATATTTGCAGTTTATTCGTTCATAATATTCAATCAGATAAACGCAACAAGCAAATATACCAGAAAGCAATTTAGATAAATTAAATCGTCTTTATTTTTGGACCATTCTGTATATGACAGATGTAGACTTTACAAGTGCACGACGTAATTTCAAACAATAAAAATCTAATATTCAGTTTTGACGCTGTTTTAAGTTTCTCTTACTGTTTGAAAGATATTTTACACGAATGCTTGAATTTGATTAACTTCTTTAAAATGAATTGAATAGAAAGTACTTTCAATTTGTTCTTCCTTTCAAATACTCCTGATACTAGTAACTCATTTAGTTAACGTTATGCCAGAAATTTACATCGTGGGTTATTTATCTATACCATTGGCACCCTTATTAGATTGAATATATTACTATGTAAAACTTGTAGTCAAAGGTCATATGAACTTTTCTCTTGCAGGAATCTGATGTTTGACATCAACTTTAACCGTAAAGGGTCTGTCAATATATAGTCGCTGCATCCAATGATTAAACATATTATCATTATTCTCTCTTATGTTAACTAGATATGGCCTTGTGGTCATAAAACTTTCGAGTCAGTTTTTAGTACTCGTACTCGAAAATCAACCAATCAAAATGCTGGATTTCATGTTTCGAGCATGATTTTTGTGCTCCAAGCACTGAGGAAAGTTTTATGACTTCAACCCATGAACTCAGAATAGTCAATAGCACTCTCGATAACTCATCAAACTAAAAGTAAGATGTAAATGTATACGGATAGCAACTACTGTCAAATATTCAAAAATGTACGTCCTTCTTTAAAGTGAAAGTAAAAACACTTAATTTTTTTACACACAGAGATCAATCTGGAACGCTTGTAGTCTTGCAATTGCTTAAATTCAAAATGTCACGAACAGCAAATTGGTTTGGGGTGTCCTGCGAGGCTCTAACCATATTGTGGATTTTCAAATCAAATCATAACAAACTGTATTTGAGCAAATGTGTAAGTAAGGAACAGAAACATAATCTGCCAGACGATCAATGACGAAGAGACATATCCGTTAGGCTCTGTACGGGATGAAGAGTACACAGCCGCTTCTGATCTTAATGGAAAATACAATATATAGTATACCTCTAGTACGGTGTATGACTGCCACACTCTGCAAAGTTGACGAACCCTTGCAATAACACTTTTGAGGGTGACGAAGATGAACATTTGTGAGTGAACTTTTCTAAGCCTTCATTCTCTGTTGGTATTATATATTGCAGTTAGTTACTGTTACAATTCTGTTGTAATGATATGTTGGGTTTTGGTTTCGATAAAATAATTTCTTTAAACTTTGTAACTGTGTCCTTCTTTTTGCAGATTTACGAAAATAAGTTAACGAAATATGATTAACAATGAAACAGCTATCATTAAAATATCAAATGAAGTGTTTGCAAGCAATCACAGCCTTCCACAGTGAAAAAAAACTCATACTCTATAATCGGCTATAACAGGCACGACATGAAAAATGTGAAAAAAAATCATCGCAGGTAAATAACAAACTTTGTGACAAATCTATTACGAAAATCTTAAAGTGCAGACGTAAACTTATAACAAACACTGAATTACAGGTTTTTGACAGGCAAATGTAGAATGCAGTAGGGTTTGACATGCTTTTGTGAGCTCTCAATCCTCCCCTATCCACCGATAGTGGTATAACAGCACAACATATAAAGAAGAAAACTGCAAAAATTGGTTGGACAAATGGCTCTACTTGTCATATGGGCATAAATTATAAAAAAAAACAATTTACATAAAAACAAACCGCGCAAAGTGGTGATCTAACACTTATCGATATCGTGCACGTATACTCTCGAATCAAAATGAAAAATACAAGGCTAATCAAATGTAAAGGATATTATCGCTGATTTACGAAATTCTCCTTTGATCTTGCTGACTGATAATTTCCTTTCTCAACGGATTCGAGTGATATGAGTAATTACGTTAGGAACTAACACTAAGCAGGCACGTGGCGTTGCTAATGAAATTAACAACGTCGTCATAGGTAAATTAGCGATAAACAGATTAACATTGGTCATCTCAACTCGATTACTTTTCTCACATTCGCCAAACTGGCTCAACCGAGGATATCAATCTCGTTAAGATGATCAACGACAATCAGATTCAGATAGTATACGAGGATGTTAAGCTTGTAATATCTTCTTTACCACTCAACAGTATATACTTTTTTGAAATTACTTAATATTTGAATGACAAAATTAACGTAAACAAAAAGTATCTAAATAAATAATAGCGTTGAATATCAATTATATTCATATTATATAACAGTTATCATAAAATTATCATTCTCATCGTCTGTATAACAAATGTTACAACCCAATTTGTTTTGTTCAAAATGAACGTTATTGAATATATATGAAATAAAATCTGTTTTTCTTTAGACACAAGTGTTTTTATATATATATTTACGATCGATGTATGATATTAAAAAGTTAGACAACCATTATACAATAAAGTTAGATAACGTTGTAAAAAAAATATAGTCAGATTTACAGTTTCAATGAAATTGTAAAAACATTATGTTATATATGTTAATATATGTAGCACCAGGTTGAAAAATAACGATGTGTCATACTTATTTGTTCAGATCTTAATTCATTGTACCTTTACAAAGATTAACATAAAATGAGCAAGAGGCTAATTTGGGATTATTTGTTAACATGGTAGGGATAAAATTATTCAGTACACATTAGGGTATATCTTTAAATGATATACCTTTAAAACATGTTTGTTGCATGGTTGATTCACATATCTTCAATACTATCCGACTAAAACAGGACTTTAATAAGGTCAATTGGTGCTGGTAAACAAGACACAGCTAATTAATCAACTTATTTGATCAAACTACAAAGTGTACACCGAAAAGTCTTGTACCATTTATTATACACTACTATACATGTATAAAATCATAAAGATCATAATTGGTTAATTTCTGTAAAATAGAACCCATACTTAATGTAAAGAAAAGAAAATCGCCTGATAAATACCGCAAACGGTATTTACATTACATAATTGAAAATCTATTATGAAAAATCAAATAAATGACATTGAGTTTAAATAAGCAGCACGAAACCGATGAGGAACCTTACCGTATGGTTTGATAAAATCAATATACGAGACAGTTTTTAAATACACCGAAAACCAATAGTGACTCTTGTATAAAGTCAACAAAAACTCAACATATATACATTGTGCCAGGCTTCAAATTGTCTACACCAAACGCGAACTACCAGTGACGTATCAATCAAAAGAGTTAAATAAGGTTGAGAGAATTGAGGACTCAAAGTTCCGAGGTTGTTTGCCAAACACACCTATAGTTATCTAATCAATTGGCAGAAACTCTTTATTTTATTTTTTTTAAATTCAAAGTTTCACAAAGTTTTTGACAGTAACTTTATAATTGAAATCCTCAACACAGAAGTCGCAAAGTGAAACATTCCACAGTTTAATACCAAATTCCATATAACATGGCACACGGGTAACTCTTAAGCTAATTCACTACTGTAACTATTCCGTGCTTAATGATGACTTTTTTTTTCTTAATTTGATTTATTCATTTATTCATTAAAACTCATTCATTCATTCGTATAATTATATAAACTTTTGTTTAGATTTGTTATCATTATTACGTTTTGCGTTTCTTTACTTTTTATTGTTGTTGTTGTTTCTGAACAATAATTCTAAGTATTTAATATTTTTTTCTTTCTTTTTCTTGTAATGCTGTCTATCCTTCAACACAAGTAAATTTATAAATAACGGACTTTTTATAATATAAGTACCTAATGTTTTTACAGAGATGCTGTATAATTGCATATGAGACAACGATCTATCAGCTTAAATCAAAGGATTTTCACTTAAATGCCGCCCGTGTATGTACTACGTTATAAACACGAGTTTGTGCTGCTCCAAATTACTTGTGTTTTCTTGTTCGGATCTGAAGTTCGTGTAGCTTCGAATTCCTTTCGCTATTGAATTGATTTGTAAATCTCTTTTTTTAGAAACTAAAAATCCTGAACAAAGGGAGATAAAGCAAACCGCATACTTGTTTTAACCTACCAGAGTTTTGTGATTAATCTCAAAGTTCGTTTATGTTAAAGCAAAGAATTATACATTTTCAAATAAAGTCGCAATTTTGAACATTCGGACTGCCGACGAATGAATAAAAGAACGGATGAACCGACACGAGCATTGTAATGTTATGCCACCTTCAATGTATTTTTCGTTCATTCCCTACTATAAGAAACGCGATAACAAATTGATATGTAAAGAATTATCTACATTGGCGAATATCAAAACTATTTATTAGTAGTTATTTTCATTTTTCATGAGGGAAACCTTGTTTTCGAATCTTTTTGTATAAATGTATTACTGTATCTATACGCATATGTCATGTACATGATTTTAAAATAAAATATGTTTAATTTAAACTTGCAGTTTAACTTTATAAATAAATGCATAACAAATTTGAAATTCTAAGAAAATAAGATTAAACGTTAAAACATGTACCAATTGTATGTCCCTCGATATAACTCGTGGCTGTTAAAGAGACCGAGAGGATTAAACTAGTGAATTAGTGAAATTGTGCGACGTATAAAGAGTTTCAATTTTGATAATGTGATTTTGATATTTGGGAATTTGATGTGTCTGCAAAAGTTGATATTTTCTGTTGAAATAACATTCTTAAATTAGGAAAAGATTTCTGATATAACGCTGTTCTACACTTTATATGCCGTATATTTAGATTAGTTGTTTATAAAATTTAAATCAGTAGCACTTTTCACAAAAATTCTTAAGTGTGAAATGTATCGTAAATCTAAAATATTCCTTAAGAATCAACTAAATATTTTTTTTGTGAAAAGGGCTACTGGAACTTTTGTTAATATACCTTTCAAATATTAATAGAACGTTTTCGGTTCACTGACTGTTGACCAATCTATTCCAAGTTATTTAGTATTACGTCGTTCATTATTTCGCCTTTATACGTTTTATTATTCGAGCATATCTTATGAGTCTTTTGCTAACAAAATTGCAATCCCGGTATCTAACACGATATGTGTGGTGCTCAAATTTAAACAAGAGGTCTCGACTTCAAGGTCCCTTCATAAAGAAAAATACCGGCGAATAAGAAAGATTGCAAAAAGATATTAATTCATTAGCAATACATTTCTGAAGATTTTGATGATATTAAAATTTTCTTTTTCAAGAGAGTTCGCGTACTTTTGTAAGAAACGCTTCGCCATTTGAGTATACAAAAACAGCACATATAACGTAAAAAAAGTAAAGCATATATTAATCAACTATGTTTTTTTCTAATTTAAAGTATCATGTTACTTTAATAAACGTTGGTTATTACCTCGTGAAAATGTTCGAACTATTGCTTTCAAGTGAGTACATAATACTGATATTGATTATACATTTTTAATTTGATCTATTCATTCATTCATTTATTAATTCATTAAAACTCACTCATTTATTCGCTTATCAAATGTGGGTTTTTTTGTCATCATTACCATATTTTTATATTTTTTCATTGTTGTCGTTTTTCGTGTTTTTCTTGTTGTTTGTTTTGTTTCTGAACTTCGTATTTCTCTGTTTGTTTTCGTTTTTTTTTTCGTTTTTGTTTTTATTTTCGTTGTTTTCCTGTCCGGACTCATCAATATGATACTGATAAATGTATAAAAGAAAATAGGGAGATGTTGTATAATTGCCAATGAGACAAATTTCTACCTGAGATCAAGGGACAAACGGTTTACATTTTTCGTAAAAAAAAACACAAGAGTTTGTTAAGCTCCGAACCTCTGTACTTATTTAATCTCATTTTTTGAAAATCTCAATCATGTACAAAGGTGGATAAAGCAACGACACATTTCATTTCACATAAATAAGTTTTGAATTATTATGTAGATTAGCAAAGAACTGTACAGTTCCAAATAAGATTTTGATTTGGAATTTTCCGACAAAAATATGAACGACAAAAAAGAATGTTGCATTATGCCACACTTACTTTATATTATTATTAACATTCCCTTCGAAACCCAATAGCAAATTGATATGCCAATTAATGTTGGCGAATATCAGAACCAATATTCCCACATTTTGCTTCATCAAATTTTAAATGTATGTCACTATAAGATGATACGGAGATACTGTTCATCAGGTAATATTTCATACAAACGTGCGGAGCGAAGCACAATGTCCGTTATTGAAAACTTGCGAAATGCTTTACGATTAATTTATTTACAAGATTGCACACTTCTTAAAGTAATGTTGATAAATTAAAAAAACAAACAAAAAACAAACACACCAGACAAAAATTAGTGATATTTTACTACCAAATGTTCCATAATTACATTTTATAAAAGCATAATATTTTTTTCAGAAGACCTGTTAGTTTGTATATATATATACACTATCAATTTGGTGTTATATGCAATTACATTTGACTGTAATCTTATTTAAAAGGAGTCCCATAAAAAAACTTTTTTACGCATTTCTATCCGATTTTTTTGTGTAAAATTGCAAAAAGGTCCAAAATATTGTGTATTTTTTGTGATTTTACTTTTTGTTATGCAATATCAATTCGTGAACAGATACACGATGTCCTTCTTTAATTTAATCGTACATCTATATGTATATTTACATTAACTTTTTTTTACATCAAAACCCCCGAGTTCAAACGGAATTGTAAATAAAACCAATTAATATTTCATTTTAATGATTAAGACTAGACGTATTAAGTTAAAAAAAAATAATGGTTAATCTTGTTAAAGTAAATACAACACTGAAGTCTGAAGTTGGTCTTATTAAAACCACATTAAACATGTTATATTACATAAATAACCTGTAGGGATTCATTTGTTTTGAGTGATACATACATTCTTTTTGTTGTCTAATTGTTTTCTCGAGTTACGACATTCCTATTGATAATTCCGAGCGAAAAAAATACGAATTATTGCATTTGATCAAATCCGTTCCTTTTAAACAAATTTCATCTACAAAATACAAACCTACACAGCTTTCACGTTGTAGCTTAACCAGCTGGTTTGTCGGAATTTAGTGTGTATAACTTGTCAATTTGTTTTAAAAGGCATTAGCTGTTAAAATCATTTTCACCGATTTAAAACCAAATTATCATATTCAATTTGAAACATACTAAAACATATACCAAAATTACAGTTAGTCTGTAAATAAACTCATCATAGACACCAGGACTAAATTTTGTATATACGCCAGACGCGCGTTTCGTCTACATAAGACTCGTCAGTGACGCTCGAATCCAAAAAGTTAAAAAGGACAAATAAAGTACGAAGTTAATACAACGCATGTACTCGATACTATTTATCCTAATTTCATAATTATTTTCATCGAATTAACAATCGAGATGGAGACATCCGAAGGTCACTTAAGCCGATATAAACAAAAACAGAAATATAGATAGATAGCGACCTCGTGCAATTAAATTTTTCTTTGTCTGTTTAAATTCGTGTTATAGGTTAATCAATAAGTTAATTATCGATTTTGCCTGTATAAGAATGGTTTCCTTGTGAACCAAATCAGTCAATGAAATGATTAACCTTTGTTTCACTTGTAAGTGAATGATACGTCAGCGATGTTTCACTGTGTATTGTTTCAAAATTAAACCAATTTGCTGCTAATAGCGTATTATTATGACATTGTTTAACTTTTATAAATGATTGAACCAAACTAAATAATATTCTTTTTTATATCTCGTAGCTAATGTAACTTTTTAAGTATTCATTTCATTTTTATATTCAATCTAACAATGAGAACTTGTTGCATGATTATGTAAACTGAGTACCTACTGGGACTATTGAGCTAAATGATTGACGGTCTGTTACGTGCTATTATATAGTTGCAATTAATAATTAAATTTGTCAACAATTTTAAAATAAAAATGATAATAGTACATAATTAACGAAGATAATGCAAACATAAAGTCCAAATGCAGTTTAGATACACACGTGATAGAATTAAATGCTTTAGAAAATTGTCTAATTTAATTAAAAGTTATTTTAAAGTAGATACATGGTATACTGCCATCTTGGATTGTACAATCACAGTAAAAAATCGGTCTAGTTATTTGCCTAAATCTGCAAATTTGGAGACAGATTTGCAATTTAAAGGTTAGACTGTTTAATAATATAAAGAAAACTTGGTATTTTTACTCTTTTAGTAAAAAAAAAATATACTGGACTGCCTAGCAACCGTTTTAATTATATAATAAAATAAGCAGATATGAATTGCTGTATCTGTACAAATAACCATATTTCCAGATAAGATGGTTGGTTTGAGAATAACTTGAAGTTACAAATGAATAGTCACTTCAATTTGAGTTTACAGGATGCTTAGCAACAACATAACAACAGAAATATTCCCTAGCAACGGTTAATTAAAGGTGATTTTTGTCCTTTTAAGAATGCATCTAGCATTGTTTGTGTTCATATAATGGTGTTTCATTATAATACAATGTGTGAGTAATCCATATCTTTTTTTACTAGGTTTATATTGAGCCTAGCAACACTAATGTTGCTTAGCAACAGCATAAAATATTAAATTAAAGCTAACTGCAAATGAAGTAGTCATTTTATTGTACTAGTACAAATAAATGCGAAAACAGAATGCATGTTCAAGAATAACAATTGGTAAGAAATGAAAATGTCAGTTTAATTGTAGCTCTATTGTATAAATGCTTGACAACAACGTAGCAACAGAAATGGTGCATAGCAACGGTTAACAATTTATAAGATACTAGTATGTTACAGGTCTTTTTAGTCACTCTCTTTACATATAACTGCATAAAAGTTCATTAGAAGATCTTTTCATAGAGCAATTTTTCTAACAAGAACAGTTTATTGCCTAACAACAGATTTTACTGAATACCATAAAATATCCTTTATTGGTGAACTATCTCTTTGAAATGGTTTTGAAATATTTAAAATACTTTAGGTGGTGTCAAATGCTTAAAATTATCGAGATGCATATTTAGTATGCGTTGCGTTACAGTAACAGCTTCAATCTAGTAATGGCCATGATCTCTGGAAACCAATGAGGACTTTATTAGGCAACATTAAAATCTTGAGTAACGGCTTGCGTTTGCTTTTTGTAGTTCTAGTTATCAACATCATGTATATATTTATTAGTATTTCCTTAGCAACAACAGCAAGTCAGAAGGGAAAGTGTTTTAACAAACATATTAAGATACTTTTCAAGAGTATTATTATTCTAGTTTGTACCATCTTATATTCTAAACTTTAAAATCAACAAAAATAATTTTCCATTGCTCCAAACAGGTAAGGTTTTCGACTTATGTTAGTCTTATAAATTCAGTGGGTATCATGGAAACACAAAATATATTTAATACGTGACTATTACATAACCATGATAACATCGTTCTACTTTTTTTTTATGTTACTACATTTTAATTGAAAAGTCTTTTCTTATACAAAATACAACAATCTCATGTAAGTATATGAACAGCAATTTGTTTAATAGCCTGTGTACTCCTTATCGTCTGAGATTTCGATATTCCAATTTTAAGTACACCGAAAAATTATATGAAAATATTGTTTTAATACTAACATTTGCATTGACGATAAAATTTACTAACATGAATAAGTTATGACCATTTCATTATAGAAAAGTAATTTAACCACAATATAATGACTAAATCAGCATGATTTGGTAAACAATGAGAGTAAGACATTAGCTATTTGTAAATGCTCATAAAATATGTGAATACATGACTTATTTAAACATTTTCTTGAAAAACAAATTTTAATTAAAGTTATGCCCTAAAATATAAGTGAAGAGTAGCTGTCACATACGCACAGTTTGTATTAGTTATTTCACTCCTCTGGCAAAGAATCACAGTCACTTTCATCAGAACTCGGTATGTGAGATGCATCTAAAACAGATGTTTTAAAGTCTCTCCTTGATCCAGACTGCTGTTCAAGTCTTTGATACCCCAGATACCATAGCACACTTGCAACATGTGCACAACAACCAACTACTCGTGCTCCCGATTTGCATGTACAATACCATCCTTCTATATCTCCTTCGTCACTGTAACTTATGAAGACAGTATGGGAAAGTTTGTTACTATGCCTAGATTGTATTTTAATTTTGAGCAGGTTTGCTTTGATTTTGCACACATACAGTTCAAATTTTCCGTCTTCACCCTCGTGTTCTCTGACATAGTTAGGGGCCTGTTTAAGCTGATATACCCCCATGGTTATTTCTCGTAGTTTATCCATACTCAGAACTGGAAAATCAGCTAGTTCATCTAAAACATTTGATGCATCAACTAATTTGTAAATGGTACGTTTGGTCAATAAGCCTTCTTCCGTCACCATCTTTTGGATTGCATTTCCCTTTTTGCATTTTTCAAGCATTGCTTCGGCAATACTTTTATCCTCAGGGTGTGTACCAGCAAGTGGTGGCCGAAATTTGTTGCAAACAGCGCATACAATCCGTAATAAATCACCAATTATTGGAATGAAATGGTTAGAAACTACCTTGTCGAAGAACCTCCATTGTTTAACTCGTGCATTCACACTTTCAACGACCCATCTCACTTTGGTTACTAGTCTGCTGGCGTTGGCTTCTTCTACCGGGTGCTGTTTTGATCCCTTCTTCAGGTAAACGGGCATTTCTACGTTATACCCTTGTTCTCTTAAGAAGTCTACCACGTCTCTAAATCCCCTGTCGACCACACAAACATCGCTAGTCTCTAACCACTCATTCATGCCTTCGGCATTGACAGAAATCATGTGCTTTGTTATTGCCGCGTCATTATTTTTTCCGTTTGCAAAATAGGGACCCAGTACTGACAGGATATATCCATCTGTTCCTACTATGACCATTGGTTTAACTAGCGGTCTGTTTTTATGCAGGCTGTATGATAACCTCTGGAATTCATAATCAGCGCTTTTCTGGAGGTAGATATAAGTACCGTCCATGACAATAATTGCAGCATCTTCAGAATCATTGGCAAACAGAGTTTTTGTTATTGGAGTGGTGTGGTTCCGAACAAAATCTTCGTGGCTTATATGCTGAAACCCAATGAAATGTGGTACAAAATCCTGCATAAGGGAAACTCTGGCACTATGAATACATCTTTGCACTTGGCTTTTGGCTAACGAAAATATTGTTCCAAGTATATGATTTGGAAGTCCTGTCCTTAGTTTTGTTAACAGGACAGCTATACATGTGCGTACAGACCTAACATTGGTTTGACGTGCTGATACAATATATGAGGAGAGTTCATTGAATTGCTGCTTTGATAATCCAGTTAGATTGTAATAGTCACCATCAGATAATGATAATGGATTGTCAAAATTCAGGATATGAGAGGTTGCCAAGGTTTTTCTCACATTTTCTAATAATGAAGTTATATCAGAACGATTCATATATGTTGTAGTGTATTTTGCAGTTAATGCTTGAAGTGATGTGTCGTCGAAAAGTTGTTCAGATAAATGATGTTTGCAACAGCGTGTATTTCCATCTATAAAAACGGCATTTTTTATAAAGGCTTGGGTTCTTGCCTGTAAAGGAACTTTGCATAACTTATTTCTACTGGTATCTTCCTTCTTGCATACAATGCAGAATCTATGTGATGTGTGAGTGGAAGAAATATTCAGTTCAATTTGTTTCGGACTTAGTATTTTCGTGGATACGGCTTCTTCTGTATTTATAACAAACTCAGAGTCACTGTCATCTGTAATACACTCGGAAAGACAGTTTGAAACTTTCTGTTCATTGTTTACTTTTTTTAGTGTTTTCCTGTATATTGATCTACACTTCTCACATATCACATCATTTTCTTCAAGGTTTCGCTCAATTCTTTTTCTTACAAACTGTTTCAGTGCTTTAGTTGTTATCTTACGTTTGGATTTTAGATGACATCTACCACAAACCACACACTTGAACTCTTTAGCCATCAGTCACCTGGAAAAATGTAAACAAATATTATTGATTAATGTAAAAAAAAAAAAAATATCAGCATGTAAGATAAGATCAATTTTATTTCCTATAGAGGACCCATAATGGGCATAATCAGTACAGTGATATTCATATTAAAAAAATACAATATAGATAATACAAACAAAAAAAACCCATAACGTGAAATATACATGAGTTAATAATATATGTAGTCATATAACCCGTAATTTTTAGTGTTTCTTGACCATGCACCAGAAGCAGCATTACATTCTTTATAAAATAGCTTTTATTTATATTCTAGCACTTTTAATCACAACATGCATAAATAAAAATCAAAAAGAGTTATTATAGTATCCTTCTCGAGGATAGTGCTCATGAACAAGATTGTTAAGCAGTTATCAAAATGCAGAAGTCACCTGGGGCAGGTGCGTAAAGGATATAGTAACATGTTTGTTATATAGATGAGACCGTTGGTTTTCCAGTTTGAATGGGTTTACACTAGTAATTTGGGGCCCTTTATAGCTTATTGTTTGGTGTGAGCCAAGGCTCCGTGTTGAAGGGCGTACATTGACCTATAATGGTTTACTTTTATAAATTATTATTTGGATGGAGAGCTGTCTCATTGGCACTCACACCACATCTTCCTATATCTATTTGTAAAGTTTTTGTGCAATGAGAATATTCCGAATTAGATACAGCCTCTAGCGCAACTTGTCCCAATGCTCACTCTGATAAAAAAAAAACAGACAAAATTACACATGAAACACAAACAATTGTATAATCGAGAAAAAAAATTGAGCCCCTTCTTGTTTACCTCCCCCCTTTGGAGAAATTACCCTTAAGTAAATCCCAGCTTACTCCTTTAAGGTATGATATCTTGTATTACAATTTCAATGCGATCCATACACTTTAACACAAGCTTTTGTCTGAAAACTGAAATATAATTCTTGCATGTATTTGGTCATTTTTTGGCCCCCGACTTCCTAAATGTATTACCCCCAAACTTAATCCCTACCTTTCTTTTGTAGTATTGAACCATCTGGTAAAATTTTAAAGCGATCCATTCACATAAACTTAAGTTATTGTTTGGAAACCAAATGTGTCTCGCACAACGACATGATAGCAATATAACTAAAAAATGTTGCGGTCGTATTAAAAGTCTTTAACAAACAGTTTACGATGCATGGACTTGATAATATGTATTTGATTTTCGTACATGTATTTATTTTATCACATATATGGTACATAATGCCCCTTTCAAGTATAATCAATAACACTGAATAATTTTGCAACTTACATTCAAGTTTAATACATGTTTTCACTACCACCGCCATCTTTTAATGTCTAGGACAATCCATGCGTGAATAAACCAAGCCATGGGTATTGCTGCGACGTACAACGTATCTCGAATCTAAAAAAAAAAAAAAGATATGTTGATTAAAAATGTATCATAGATTTTCGCTGTGGTTGGCATGGTTGGGTTGTGGGGTTGGGTTACTGACTATCCTTTATGGCATAACTGTGCCGACAGCACTTGCCGAATCATATCCTGCTCTAACCAGAAAGTAATGAAAAACATATATCCTGTTCTAAACAAAAATATTGAAAAAACATACCCTGTTCTATACACGCTCAAAAAATGTATACCTTGTTCTAGACCGTATAAAATAGATGCAGTTCTAGACCTGGGCTCTATACTGTATATACGCGATCCTGTTCCAGACAAATACTTTGTTTAAAAAAAGACCTTGTTCTCACCAGCAAGGCATGAAAGGACGACCCTGTTCTAACCAGCAGGACATGAAAAGGGAGACTGTTCTAACAAACAGGGCATGAAAAAGTTACCCTGTTTTGCGGCACACTCATACCACTAAAAAAATAGGAAGTAACCCCCCTTGCAACAACACCGACAAGGACACATAAGAATTGACTATAAAAATCATTCGAAAATGGCGTAACTCAGCAGATGGATGGATACAAAGCAGAAATATTTTTAAAAAATACACAGAGTTGGCGTGACAGGGAAGCATAGCCTTTAATTGTTTGCTTGTTGGTTTTTTAATCATTTAAACTGAGAAGTCACTTTCAATAAAATCATGAAAGGAAATAACAGTAATATTCATTATCTACAATTCCCGCATGATATAGGTCTAGTGAACATCTTTGTGCCTTATAAGTGTTTGTTATGTTTGTTATTTCCTTAAAGAACCGAGTATTACATTCAGGTGACATTATTTATATATTTAAAAAAAAAAAAAAAAAATTGTGTCTGAGATACGATCTATGACCGTCTAGGTTGCAGAGCAGCGATGTGTACCATTGAGCCACGGCGGCTGATCACTTATGACTTATTCAATGTAATTTTAATGTACTTAAATGTTTTGTCAAAATCAGTGATGGATATTTCCCCCTCTAATTCAGTTGATAAACTAAATAAATCTTGCTGGGTTGATTTGTTTTTACAAATATCGAAGTTGAAACAAAAAATACGTGTATTTTACCGCATAGTATTTTCTACAGAAATATTTTTGCCATTGGCATTGCTCATGATCGTCTGCCGCTTCCCTGTCATCACATTATCTCAAGTTTATCGGCGATTTGTTGCTCTGTTTACAAAATGTTTTATAACAGATTTCTAATCAAATCATTTTTCAATTTATATAAAAAATATTGAAGTACATACCTTTGTTTTACGGCTCTCTGGGTTGCCAATGTAATCTATCGTGTCAGTTCCTTCCGACAGAAACAGAGTCACAAAATAAGTCTTACAATCCGGCATTTCAAAATGAACTATTTATTGTTCATTAAATAAAATTCGTTGTTGATTTCCATGTATTTATATCACTGGAAAAGTCAACATAAGTCTTTTAACTTAATCTACGTGTATGAAAATGAGCTTGGAAACATGTACGTAAATTCGGGAAATAAAACGAGTTCATTCCGTCAACCGGTAAAAAGTAAGTTTTTCGGTCAAAATTCCGACAGTTTTTTTTAAATTTCAATATGAGCGGACGCTCGCCCCAAAAAGTCCTTTTGTAAGGTGACACAACATTACATTTTTGGCAATATCTAAAAATATCTTCTTGGGGCGAGCGTCCGCTCCTACTTAATTCATTCGATATTACTGTTAGGTACCGACCATTTTGTTGTTTTTGCGTTACTAGGCAAAGAAAAACGTGTCGTTTCAATTGTTAAAAGTTAAAAATATTCGAACTTCAATGGTGTTTTTATTAGTTCGATATTTATGGAAGTTAAAAAACATATATTTCAGAAAAACAATTGTCTTTGATTTTTCACTAAAATAGGGGGCCAATTAGATAGCTTATCATACCTTCTCCTTTAGGCAATTTTATATACATATAGCTTGAAAAATAGCACGGTGACCCACACTTTTTATTATATTTTTGAAAAGACCATAGTAAAATCTTCATTTTGGCTAAGTATAAGAAAATTCTGTCTCAAAAAATATTTACTTATGATCTACCTTAATAAAATAAAATAAAAAAAAAAAATATGTAGTAGGTACAAAAATTATTATTTTATGGCTTTTATTCACTATTTAAAAGTCTTAAATCCACCGTTCCAAGCACCAATATTCTCTTTTCGAGGAGGACACTGCATTGCGTATGCATCCACATCATCTGTGTTGTCTTTAAAATTAAATTCAAGTTCGCTGACAGTATTTTCTCTTCCTACCCCATTGTCTGATGACGTCTTCTTCTGATCAAGTTCATCTCCATAAGAAGCAACTTTTGCTTTGTAAAATGTCGTAATAAAGCTTATCATTTTAGCGAAAATGTATTTGTGTGCTATAAACCAAAGTAAGTATGCGTGATATTTCTAATACGATATTTTCATTTTTACCAAAATCTCAGACGAAGAAAAATCCTACAAATTCGCTATATGTATACGAGATTTATATCCATCCGATGCGTTAAATTTTTCAACTGATTTTATATTGTTTGTTACACCACTGGCCCGTGTAAGGGGGGATTAAGTGCATGCTTGCATATTCAACCTTGTTACATTCTCGAAGTGCCTGTCTAAAGTCAGGAGCCTGCATTTCAGTGTCTGTGGTTGTCGTTGGTATATATGTTACATATTTGTTAATCTTTCATAATTTTGAAGATAAAAAAGGCCATTAGTTTTTTCGTTTGAATTGTTTTCTTTTGTCATTTCGTGGATTTTTATTGCTGACTATGTGGTATGGGTTTTTACGGTGACTTATGGATATCACTTTCTGTAATAGTTAGTCTCATGTGAAGAGAAATCTCGTTGGAAGTTATACCACATCTTCATTCTACATATAAGATGTAACGTAATGTTAAGAATTGTCAGCACTGGCAATTATATGGAATAAAAGGGTAAACTTTTTGAATATTTGATATGAAGAATTATTCATTTAATAACTTACTTTGAAGCTTTGGTCATCAACTTAAAGTATATAACACCGATTATCACAAGCATAACGACCACTGATACTGTAACTGGGACCACAATCTTAATGACATCTATAAAATATAATAGTAGATACATTACATTCATCAAATACATCTAGTGAAAACATTGATATCATTATAAAGGGAAAGAACTTGCACTTCAAACGATCTTTCAATTTGCACATTAAATATACAAATTTGACGAGAATAGGAAATTTAAGAAAGTGGCGAAATATACATTGTACCAAAGGCACAGTCAGACTCATAGATCAAAAATAAGCTGACAACGCCATGGCTAAATAAAGAAAATGACAACTAGACTAGGCACAACATACTAGAAAACTAAAGACTACGCAACATCAACCATTAGTTAATATAGAGAAAGCTTTGCAGTACATCGTATAGGGATACCATATTTAATGTATAATATGAAAAAGTGTAATGGCATTTACCTTTTTCGGTTTCTGCCTCTTCTGCTGATTCATCCACAATCTGAAAACAGATTTTAGATATTATATGCTGTCAAAGCTATAAAACATTGAAAATTAGAAGCAAATGAATGTGTCAATGACCACTAGAGACAACTTAGTTTGGAGATTTTCATAGAGTTGACTCCCTACTTTTATAAGACAGAGAAATGATTACATTGTTCATGAAAGTAATGATATAGGTTTCTGTGGCAAAACATATTGAATATGTTATGTGAGAGATTGCTTTGTTCATGTTTTGAATAATATAATCGAGCGAATGAACTTCAATTTGCAAATTACACTTTTATACTCGAATTTGATACAGCAGTGATGCTTATATCGTCTCCGTACCGTGGTAACATATTTATCAATTTGTGGAAGTGCATCCTATATAATATGAATAAGTTTCTTTATAGTCGGCAATGATATTAGACAGCAAATTAAAACGAAACGAAGGTGTGTTGTTTATAATGTTGGCAATATAACATAGAAGGCAATCGTTTACAGCTGTAATTTAAAAGTAAAAACTTTTGAATTATATGTGAATAAACTCATCATAGATATCAGGACTAAATTTTATATATACGCCAGAGACGTGTTTCGTCTACAAAAGACTCATCAGTGACGCTCGAATCCAAAAAAGTTAAAAAGACCAAATAAAGTACGTGATTCTGCTAAACTATTACATATTGCTATTCTTTAATGTTCTCCACATGTAGTACTAAATGTTTTATTCAGTAATTTCTATACTATCAAATTTGAATACAAAGGAAAAACACATATGAATATATTGCAATAACTTAAAGTCATATCAAATGAGTGACTGATAAACAATAATGTTTTTTTTTAAATTCTTGAATCAATGTATGTATATATCACAAACTAAGTCTTCTGTATACGATGTTATCATTTTTTTACGAATAAATATCTTATAATCGCTATTTTTTTCTATCTCTGTCTGTTATGATGTGAAAATATGGCAGGTAATTTATTGTCGTGTTTTGAATCCGTAGTTTACCGATTGCCACATTATTGTAAACAATCAACAAAGAGGCATGAATATTGAGCACGTGTATAGCATGTACAAACAGATAAAAGTTTATTTCAATGAATGACAGACCTATTCGTACTGTGATCCCCGGATTTTTACGGGAGGGTCACGCTAAGATCACTTGCATACGGAAAATATGTCGGCGAATTGCTTCCTGGAAGCAAGTAATTAAAAGAAGTAAAATTAATCTAAATGTGGACAAATCAAAGAATTTTCTACAGAAAAAAAGAATATGAAAATCGTTTTATAATAAAAACTATCAATTTAGTTCTAAAAAAAAAACATTCTGCATTAATTTTTTTTAATTTATTTAGGTTTCATACGACTTTAAATAAGGAGAAAAAAACAATTACATACCAACGATATGCACGTTTTTGTCGTTATATTACATAAATACTTGAGGTCATCGTAAATTATGATACTGGTTTCCTCTCCAAAATTCTGGCCATCGTAGGAAAAGCTGATGTCATAACCCTCTGACAAAACTGCGTTGTCCACTGATCTCTTCTTCCTTGACGCCGGCAGATTTAAAGTTAACATGAATGGGTTTCTGTATTCAGCTAAAACAAGTTCATCACTTTGTAAGTACAGCAGATCATTTTCTAAAATCTGAAAATTTTAAATCCATTTAAAATGGAAAAAAAATATAAACAGAATCCAACAAAGGTTAGTTGGTAAAAAAATGTGTAAAGGTCAATATTTCTCTTTGTGTCCTTAGGGAATCTATCTCACGAACATAAACCCTATAAGTATGGTTTAAAATTTTGAAACTATGAGCTTTTTATGATGCTATTTATGACTATGTCCTTTGAGAAAAGTACTTCGCCAAACGCATGTTTGCTCTCTTAAACTTAAAATATTCTTTGTTTTCAATTGAATTCAAGTTGAAGACGCAAACTGCTTGTAGGATGGAAATATTTGTACATTCAATCATTTTATTGGTTAAAACTTTAATACATGACATATAACCTCCAAGAATATATGTGTACCACTATACCTGAAAATGTCTTCGCTTACACCATACAGTGGTGGTTACAAATTCTCCAAATACATTAATTGCTTCACATGCGCGAATTGTTAGTTTACATTCACCATCAAAAGGAAGACTGATACCACTCGGTGGTGACGAGGTGTTATAAGAGCAATCCTCACCCACGTGTCCGTTATCACAACTGCAAACCCCTACAATTGTGAGCACAAAACACTATTGATTACAACATTTACAACATTTTATGAGGTAAAGAAGTTGAAAAAGAAAAGAGATTTGATAAAAAAATTAAATGCTGTGAGATTATTAAACCAAATTTGTAAACTGAAAACATTTCATATTCATTAGATATTATAAGATCGGATCGTAATGTTGATCTTTAACAATAACATCATCTTATGTATACTTTTTCAGAGCTAACCTAATTTTCTGCCATCATGTTCTTTTTTATTTTACAGACAACTGCTACACAAAAAGTGAAATCACAAAAATACCGAACTCCGAAGAAACTAAAATTTAACACTTTAATTCATTCTATCAACAGCAAATACATGTGTTACCTGATTTACACAACCCGTTATCACTGCATTTGTTCGGACATAATCCACTTGAAAAATATTCTAACAATGTTTGTGATCCATCAGCAGATTTTTTAGTATACAGTGATTCAGTTTTTACAAGCTCTGTCAAAATGCTCGTAACCATGGCATTTACTGTGTCTGTTAGAAACGTTGTATCGCCTGAAACCTAAAGGTATTATAACAAAAATCTGCCTTAAATAGTACAAGATTTACATGTTTGAGAAAGAGACCATATTAATAAGAATGAAATGTGTATTCAAAATACGAATCTGAATGTTCTATAATTGTGATCACATGAAAAAAGGCGACCATTACTGATGACCTCACATATAAAGAAACTACTCTCAGCAAATCGTTGAATAGGGGGTGGGGTAAAAATTATCAGAAAACATTTTCTACCACTATAAGTCGTGTATTACGACATTTTCGATTTTTCGTTCTGTAAAAAGCTCGACAATCCTCGCGCTTTAAATATTAAAATTTATCTGTCTTGCCTAGAGAAAAATCGTATCACATTCTTTATAGTGGTGAAATCTTAGACTATATCTATAATTTTTTTAGATCGATTTTGGTTTTCAGGGTGAAATATTTGTCCTTGTGATAAGAAAGGGTTTTAGTTATTTCGTTGTATCCCTGTTCTTAAATAATGAAAAACGTTATACTTCTATATCCTTTACACACGCTTCTATGAACTTGTCAACAGGTACATCAACATAATCTTTGTACATATCATTCTGTAACGCGTCGTTAATGCTGTTAAAACATATGGTATATGCTTCATCAGACGTCCAACCATTTCGAAAAGTTGCTGGTGACTGTAAAATAAATTAGTTATCAATGTTGTTTATAATCTATTGTGAAATGCGTTTTCTTGACATAAGTGTGAATATTTTCAAACATTTCTTAAATGGACAGATTCATACAGAGTTAATTTTTCTTTACTTTTTTGTCCACATTTATCATAGATGTATTATTCATTTTACATTGTTTAATCAGAGAAATACAAAAAGGCTCACTTAGTCTTCGAATTGAAATTACCTCAATCTCTGTCTCATTTATGTCATCATTGTATATCAATGGCTTGAAGTCTACCACGTCATCATTATTATTTAAACTGCGTTTACTTATTTTATGAGGGAAATTAACGGATCGTCTTCTCCGTTGAGGCTGAGGCAGAGGCTGAAAGCATGAATCGTAATGAACAAATGAATCGAATGAATTTGATGGCTCTGAACATTGCTCAGTGCTCTCTGTTAAATTACATTTTCCACTATTAACGTCATCTAGTGAGTCGGTACTCCAATATGGATGGTCACATGAACAATATGTTGCTAAATCAGGGTTATTTTTATTGTTGTCAACAATAACAATCGAATTATACTCATCGTTGCTTGTTTTGAGAAATTCTGGCTCCTCATTAAACAGTTGTTCATCAACCATTTCTGATGATATCCTGTTAAAAAATATATAAAATAGATATAAGAAGATTATTCTATTACATATAAAAAATATGTACCAAAATTGTATTATTACTAGCATAAACTGTAATTTTTGTGTAAATTTGTGTTTTGAAATTTATTTATGATACAAATAAAGTGTTACTGAATTTGTAAAAACTTAATCTATACGTCATGGTTCATCTAAACCAAACAAATTGTTTTGTATCAGATCTAAATTTAACCTAATCAATGATGTTAACGTGTTTCTTTTAGAATTTTTAGTTCGTTATAGTATGCTCGTGATATAAATCCTTTTATAGCATTACCTACTACCAATTTGAGCTGGTCATAGCGCTTCTGTGATTAGTTCAGGGATATTCATATGTTGAACTATATTTTTGAAGGTAGATAGAAAAAGGCGGATAGCAAACAGAACATTCGTCTAACGTAATGTTATGAATTTCATGATATTGTAAGAAGGTTTTCAAAAAAATATTTTTATGATCGATTATTTGAAGAAAAAATCTTCTAATACATACGATGTACACAAACAAAACATAAAAATTTAAAAGAAATAACATCAAATATGTTTTCATTTTTAAGAGACATTATGATATCCAACAAAATCCAATGATCGAATGTATTACATTGACGATTTATGATACAAATATGATCGGAAATAAAAAAATATAACAATTATAGCCTTTGTATGACGTCAATACAGGATATATCGACAAAAAGAAGTATCTCTTCTTTCATGTCAATAAACTCATCATAGATACCAGGACTAAATTTTGTATATACGCCAGACGCGCGTTTCGTCTACAAAAGACTCATCAGTGACGCTCTAATCCAAAAAAGTTAAAAAGGCCAAATAAAGTATGAAGTTGAAGAGCATTGAGGACCAAAATTTCTAAAAGTTTTGCCAAATCCAGCGAAGGTAATCTATGCCTGAGGTAGAAAAGCCTTCGTATTTAAAAAAAACTAAATTTTGTAAACAGTTAATTTATAAATATAACCATATCAATGATAATTCATGTCAGCACAAAAAATGCTGACTACTGGGCTGGTGATACCCTCGGGGAAATAAATCTCCACCAGCATTGGCATCGACCCAGCGGTAGTAAATAAACTCATCATAGATACCAGGACTAAATTTTGTATATACGCCAGACGCGCGTTTCGTCTACAAAAGACTCATCAGTGACGCTCGAATCCAAAAAAGTAAAAAAGGCCAAATAAAGTACGAAGTTGAAGAGCATATATATCCTTGTATCGACCTCATACAAAGGCTATAATTGTATAATATAGTTTTGTATACTCGGGATACCGGAAATGGTAATGTAGAGTCTGAAATATTGTGTAGACATTTATGTATAATTTGAGATTTGCTTCTACATTAAAATTTTATTTCTTTCATTTAGTTACAGTTCGTTAAAATTATGCACACGAACTATCATAACTAACTCAATTGAAGGTAAGAAAAATTCTAGAATTTTTATTTTCAATTGAGTTCTTTGAATTGCAGTTGTTTTTTTTGTCTTTTCGAAAAGCTTAAACGGTGGATTAATGTTTAAAAACAATACCTCCAAGAATCTGCAAATATCTGAACATCATTGATCGGTCCATAGTCACGGTGAGTGAAGTCATCTGATGGATCTTTTGATGTACTAGGAACTCCACACAGACCTTTTGCAGTATTGATATCTTTCACAGCCGGCTTTATAGAAATTACGCTTATAAATCGCCTCGCTATGGAAAATTGTATTTCTGTTGCAATTGGCAAAATAATCTAAATTGAAAAATTATAGACTCGTTTTCATAACAGTGTGGATGAGAAATTGTCTTGGGGCGCTCAAATTTTCAATTATTATAAAATTAGGTGAGCATTCCTCAGTAACGGTGATTTATTACATGATTCTTTTTATAGACATTAAAATCCAAATTCAAATATAGCTAACGTCTGTGAAATAACAATTTCCATAATGTTTTCTATTGTTTATGTACATTCTATAATAGTATAAAATATTCTTAAAATTAAGAAAAAAAAACATGTTTCTGAAAATCAACAGGTAAATCATCTAATTGCTTTTAATCAGATATCCTCATCTTGTTGATATGGTCATAAAGAGTGAAATTGTGTATGTCTTGTGAGAGCAGTTAAGACAGACGTATGATGTGTTATCTTGATACTTAATTTTTTATTGATAGAAATATTTTTGGAAATGATTTCATACAGGGAAGTATAACCTACGTTTACTTCGACCAAAAAGCCTTTTAAATTATGAAAATTTAACACAACCGATCTCTTGAAAACCTAGGCGGCTTCAATAAGAATCCTTACCCATTTTTATTGTTGAAGCATACAAACCTTGTAATTATTATTAGTGTTTTCGATAAACATATCTGTTTTGTTGCAAGTTGTCAGCGAGACAACAGGTTGCTGAAGCAAATATTTTTCTGTTCTTGAAATCTTTTCACATGTACGTAGAACAAATAACGACTCTTTGCTCCGTATTGCTATTCCACAGATGCATGAAGTACCGGGAAATCGGAAACCACAGCTTGTAAATAATGCATGTACCTGCAATATAGAGAGAATATTTAGACATAGGTTTAATTCAAATTAAAAATTAATTCAAAAATCTCAGGACTCTTCTGAACCAGCTGTGTAGTTGATCTGGATATATGTTATTATACAGCAAGGATCACTACCCTACAATGTAAACTAGCATATGATTAAAAAAGCCCTTGTATTTCGAATTAATTTTTTTCTGGTTACATTGTTTCCAAATCTATTCAAAATTGTGTCTTATATACAAATAAGGGTAAACATATCGACATTAGGGACAGAAACTACTATAAGGAGCCAACTGTCAATAAGGGCTTATTTCACCAATATTTAATTTGAAGACAATTCTTAAGCTGAATATTCTAAAATTCAAAAATAGAAAAAAAACTGAAGAACGATAACTGCTTTGAATTGTAGACTGACATTTTCGGCCGTCTTCACATGGTGGACTATTAGTCCCCGAGGGTATCCCAGCCCAGTAGCCAGTACTTCGGTACTGGCATGAAAATACGGATTTTTTTCTGTTATTAAAATTTGATGTTACAAAATATTAGAAATTATAATAAATTAAGGAATGTATCTCCCTCATGCAAAGCTCTGATTCCTTTCACGGATTTGGCTATACTTTTTGGACCTTTTGGATTATAGCTCTTCATCTTTTATATAAGCTTTGGATTTCAAATATTTTGGCCACGAGCATCACTGAAGAGACATGTATTGTCGAAATGCGCATCTGGTGCAAGAAAATTGGTACCGTTAATTTTATTGAATAACTTCAAGATGATAAACAAAATTTCTTCAAGTTTGTTAAAGTCAGCATTCATGGGTAATAACTGCCACTAGTAAACCAATCTTGATCTCCAATTCATTTTGGTCTGAACCGCTTTTCAAAGACTGGTCAATAGGTTTTTAGTCAATTTCAGTGTTGCAGACATATTTCCTGAATTATCAACTGCGGTAAACTCAGTACTGTTCAGATAATTTGCGTGTAGTCATTTAAGATCTGTTAAGTCTATGTTCAGTATACTATTGAAAACAACACGTTTAATAATTTCTTGCATCCGAAGCGCTTTTCTGGATTTACCTTCATCAGGAACGTGCAAAGCTAATCATTTGAAATCCTTCAGACTGGCCAGACGTTGATTTCATTACTAGCAGATTGAATTGCCTGAATAAAATCTGAACCGTATTGAATCGTCTGCTCGATTGGGAACGCTGTAACAAGGACGGAATTTAAGGAGCGATCTTAACGATTTGACTATTTTGACTCGAATGCAGCTCTTGTCTTGATGATCATGTTCCTGTCTAATAATAGGCGAAAGATCCAAATGGATAATTCAAAAATTATAACTTGAAAATAAACTCAAACGCTATAGCAAAAAATAAATCATGACCAAAGTACAAATAAAAACTATCTTTCTATTCTAGTTTTCAAGATAATACACAATAAATACAAAGTATTGGTAAACACTGTCATTTAATTTTCTTTGTTGATTACAATGTTCAATATGATAGGCAACAATGTAAAACTAATGATAGAAATTTGAGGAAAATTACTGTTGGCCACGTAGACTTAATTATAGTAAATCTTGTCTTGCTCATATGTTTTGCTTTAACAGTTATTATCTATGAATTGTGTTTTTCAAGATCATATAACAGTCTATTAATTGAACTTGGAATTATTTTTAACTATGGAATTTGCTTGATTTCTTGTTATTGAAATTTTTAATAAATTCCATGATTATTCTGTACTGAAATGTTCTGTGCTGCGCACAACACTTTCTATTACAAAGAAAATAGTATATTTTCAATAGAATGTACTGTGCCGCGCACAACACTATCTAACCAAAATACATTGTATGGAAAGTGTCATTAACCGCTCAAAAGATCATAATACAAAATAAACATGGAATTTATAAAAAAATTTGAACACAAGAAATTATGCAAATTCCATAATTAAAGATAATTCCAAGTTCAAATAATAGCCTGTTATATTCAAAAGTATACATGGTGTAAAAATGGTAAAAAAAAACGTATTGAAGGGCAATAACTCTTTAAACAAATGTATTACAATAATGACGATTTCGGAAATCTACCCTATTTGAAGTTTTTTGTAATATGTGCAATTATGATTCTCAAGTAATGAAACATTGTTACTTTTGGTGATTGTTTCAGAGTTTGTAGCAGTTTTTTGTAGGTATACATGTTGTACATAGTTACAAGTATAAATTAACATGTAAGCAGGTATGTGGTTTTTTTTACTTATAAAGTAGTTTTATCGTTAACGTCAAATATGGTGTAACTTTGTCATACACTGATTGGCCAATACTCTAAGTATGTACTCCAAAGTTTACACTCATGATTTCCTAACGGGAATAATCAACATACTAGATTGGTTTAATAACACAAGTTAATTAGAAAAAGCATTTTGGGCGTATAACTCCTTTATTTTATGTCTTCGTTTGACGATATGTTTTTTTATCCTGCTTAGAATGTTTTCTACCTATCGTTGTTTAATGAATAACTGGAGAAATGTACTGGTTATCAGTCTTTGTTGGGCGTTCTCTCCGAACTAAGAACATGCTCATTTATATATATGCCTTATAAAAAAAGAAGATGTGGTATGATTAACAATGAGACAACTATCCACAAAAGACCAAAATGACACAGACATTAACAACTATAGGTCACCGTACGGCATTCAACAATGAGCAAAGCCCATACCGCATAGTCAGCTATAATAGGCCCCAATAAGACAATGTAAAACAATTCAAACGAGAAAACTAACGGACTTATTTATGTAAAAAAATGAACGAAAAACAAATATGTAACATATAAACAAACGACAACCACTGGATTACAGGCTCCTGACTTGGGACAGGCACATACATAAATAATGTGGCGGGGTTAAACATGTTATATTTTGTATATTTTGTATATATATCTTGTATATTTTGGGGGAATTATAGGTCATCAATGATCTTCATCTTTGTTTTGCTTTCTTTACTATTTTGACATGATTGCACTTTGTAGTGGTATTAGCCATTTGTGGATTTTTATAAATTCTTAAGAACTTCTGGACAATTTCAAATCTCGGTCTATTTCTGAAATTAATTCTGACATACTTTTGATTTTTTAATCCTGTATGCCAACGTTTTCCATGTGAAATTATACAATTGTTTGGTATGAACATTGAACGACAAAATGGTTTCCTTTTATGTGACCGATCATCTGTTTAGTTCAAGTATCGTTGCAAATATAACAGATTTTGATGAGATTGTCGTACAAAATGAGAGGTTTAGGCTATAAAGCCAGGTTCAATCCACCATCTTCTACATTTGTAAAATGCCAATAGTAAGTCAGGAATATGACAGTTGTTGTCCATTCGTTTTTTATGTGTTTTGTCATTTGATTTTGCCATGTGATTAGGGACTTTCCGATTTAATTTTCCTCGGAGTTCAGTAGTTTTGTGATTTTACTTTTTACTATTTCTGTTGTTTCGTTGTTTTCCTCGAATATTTTATGTGTTTCCCTCCGTTTAAGTTTGTTACCCGAATTTGTTTTCTCTTAATCTATTTATGTCGTTCGATCAGAGGTCTACTACTGCTTTTACTTATTAGTAATCATCTTAGTTAAGACGTAGGAAGCAGCACAAATAGCTGTAAGCCTCTAATATCTCGAATGAGTTTGAATTGTATCATTTAATTTAGAACTTCGGTTTATTCCTTACAAAATGACGTACAAGATCTTCATTTCAACAACTCCACCCTTTATGTATAGACTATAGTTGTTCTAGGAAACAAATACCACATTCTATATCGTCGCTGGGCTTCTAAAATGTCGTATATGACTTTTGTGGCTAAAAATACTTTTCGACACCAATGGTCTGGGCGGGAGGAAATCTTTGGTATTACAAAATAGCATACAGTTAGACCAATCAAAATGTGTGAAATAAGACATATTAAAAAATTGCCAATGTCAATTGTTTGTAAAGTTTGCTTCCAAAATGTTGTATGAAAACTTGAAAATCGTTGTAGAATGACTTTGGGAAAAAATAATTGTACATTTCTTTATTTCTGTGAATAATAGTTCTTGGATTATCCAGAAAAGTTTTTATTTCACTGCTATTTACAAAAATGTTCAAGTTCACATACGACATTTTGGAAGCATGCATTTTTGCCAAAATGTTCAAAGCCTGTTTGTGAGATATCTTTTTCTTGACAAATTTGTAATTTACAACATTTTAGAAGCCCAGCGACGATATGTGTGTCTAAAAAATATCAGATGTTGCAGAAAGTATTCTTTTATTATTCAGTTTTGATAAAAAAAAAAAAAAAAAAAAATAGACAGTCGTTCGAATTTAGAAATTATTAAGAAACTAAGGTTTCAACTCCCTCAGGCAAAGTTGGCTTTAGATGAAATGGTGATTTATTTTAGGTGTTTTTGAAGTATACATGTAGCTCGTCAAAGGTTTCGGTAGTTATACATCTTCGGATTTCAAATGTTTGGCTTTGAGAGTTTCTGATGAAGGTAAATCCAGAAAAGCGCTTCGGACGCAAGAAGACAATTAACGTGTTGTTTTCAATTTTTTTCCCTAATGATTCTGCTTGAAAAGGATACTACTTTAATTGTAGGAGAGAAGACATTTTAAATATCAACCATCAGGTCCAATAATTGAGACATTTACATTTTTCTAAGTCAAGCTATCACGAACTGTTTTGTTGATATTTAGCACATTTTACCAAACATACAAAAAGACTTACCCAATAAGGACCAATATCATTTCTGTACATAACAAATTCTCCAACTTCCATGTAATCATAGTATGCTCCATCAAATGTCCTGAAATGTGGATCGTTGTAAGACTGACATAATCTGTTTTTCAGAACAGAATCTTTATCTACCACGTTTACCTACAATAAATCGCAAAAGTTCGTATAATTTGCTCATCGATTTGATAATTTTACACGTTATCTAAATACACAACGCTTTAGCAATAGTATTGACTATATCGTGTTTAAAATGATTTTCCGTTAAATCAACACGTCGAATCCTTATATCTTTCTTCGTCAAACAAAGTTAATGTATAATTTTTCTGGTTCTTTTTAAAAAAATAATAGTATGATGAAAAGGAAGATGCTGACAGTGCATTTCACATAAGACAATGAGAGAAGAATTTTTCTACAATTTGAATGCTTATTATTTGTTTGTTTTGTATTCTCAGTTGCAATTGGTTTTTCTGATTTGATTATCTGAGAATAGTGAATATATGTTCAAATTGTCAAAAAAAAAAATTTAATTCAAAATAAATTCCAGCTGCATATCATTTCATGAAAGTAATTTTCAGTTGATTCTATAATGGGTATTGACAAGTGTCAAAATGTGAACTAATGTTTTAATGGTGAAGTTTCGCTTTTTAATATATTTTTTTTAATATTGTGATGCATGTTCCTATTTGTCAAAACAGGACTTCAAACCTTAATGTCTGGAATATGTAAATAAATGTTAAACATTCAATAAATTTATAAAACATTATATATATATTAATTTGGATTTAGAAGAATCCGCCTTAACATGTAACTATTTTTTTAAATTCTTAAAGTTATTTTGAATATACAAGCGACCAGAACTAATTTACGTATTTGAGTCGACTTCATTCAGAAAACAAACGGATGCATCAACAGAGATAAAGTCCTTGATGCGGACGCATCACCCATCAAGCAATATGATGCCTTGCTAGAACAATTCAATAAACATAGAACGACACAGTCCTGAAAATGATGGTGTGCTTATATTTAATGCGCAATACACAAAAATGTGCATTTTGTCTTGATTTCAAGGGAGCAATATTACATTGACCTTAACAAATTGTTGATACTTTCTGTAAATTTATAAGAAAAAAAGTAACATGGTTTGATGAATAACAAATGGTTAACGTTCATAATTACCCTTATTTGGCTTATGTACACATCTCTCCAGATATTATTTTGTGTCGAAATATATTTAGATGACGTCGATAGTCTTAGGTATGCATATCTATTGTTTGTATTATACATTCCATCATTATATCCATACACCTGTAACGTTCTCTTCTCCATCCAGTCAACATTCCCAAGTCTGATACCACAAAAATCAGTTTTGAATACAATATCTCTCTTTATCACGTTATTAATGCAAGTTGACGCGCTATAATAAGGTTGCGATAAGTAAAAGTTGAGATCACATTGAGATCTAAAAACTGGATGTGATGAAATACATCCCACAGGAACTGTTGATGTAAAGGTAATATTGATAGATTCCCCTTCTGTTACTGTGTAATAAGTTCTATCAGACTAAAATTTAAAAAATATGATTACATATAATGCTGAAAAAATAAATGATAAAATTTCAATTAAAATCAGTTGAAATGTGAGTTCCAAAAAAATCAAAGGCTCAAAAATATGAAACGAATGGAAAATATTCCTCCCTTGGAACAGACATTTGTGATGGATTAAACCTGGTCGAATAGCTAGGTACACCTCTCATTTGACTGACAGTCGCATAACTTTGAAAAGCAAAAAAATAAATTAAACGTGACTATTAACAAAATTAACGGTACCAATTTTCTTGCACCAGATGCGTATTTCGACAATACATGTCTCTTCAGTGATACTCGTGGCCAAAATATTTGAAATCCAAAGCTTATATAAAAGTTGAAGAGCTATTATCCAAAAGGTCCAAAAAGTGTAGCCAAATCCGTGAAAGGAATCGGAGCTTTGCATGAGGGAGATACATTCCTTAATTTATAATAATTTCTATCATTTTGTAACAGCAAATTTTAATAACACAAAAAAATCCTTATTTTCATGCCAGTCCTTCGTACTGGGCTGGTGATACCCTCGGGGACTAATAGTCCACCAGCAGAGGCATTGACTCAGTGATAGCAACAAAATTAACGGTACCAATTTTCTTGCGCCAGATGCGCATTTCGACAATACATGTCTCTTCAGTGATGCTCGTGGCCAAAATATTTGAAATCCAAAGCTTATATAAAAGATGAAGAGCTATTATCCAAAAGGTCCAAAAAGTATTGCCAAATCCGTGAAAGGAATCAGAGCTTTGCATGAGGGAGATACATTCCTTAATTTATAATAATTTATATCATTTTGTAACAGCAAATTTTAATAACACAAAAAATCCGTATTTTTATGCCTGTACCGAAGTACTGGCTACTGTCATTCTAAATAATCATCTTCTCAATTTTTTTTGTCTAGTAAATTTAGATTTCTCAAACATGTCTTAAAATATGTTTGTACTTACATACAATCCTGCGCGAAAGATACTGGTATATAGATATGGACCTGGGGTTGACCCTCTTGAATTTCTTATTCTAATAGCGCATTTTACCTTTAAATGGAAATATTTGAATTGCATTATATAAAATCTAACCAATATTTCTACGTCTTGTCAACAAGATTAATCTATCAATATTTTGTCATACGTGAACTCTTAAACGATATTTATTGACGTTTGACATTCCTTTGCTATCATAAGAACCTTTATTCAATTAGTATGAGATCTTTACGAAATAAAGTATGCAATACTCAGACATTTCAACCAAAGTCAACATTTTCATTTATATGCTGAAGATACGCGGTTGGTGGTTTCAACATATGATAAAGAAGCTAGAATAGGGCAATATGATGTTTAAATAAATGTTTTTTTTTCTATCTGAATTGAGTTACTCAGCCATCTTTTTATCTATTGAATTTTAGACACGTCTAATAACTTGCCCACAGTATCGAATTATACATTTTGCGGTATATGTTCTTAAAATTTCAATTTTTATATCGAAGTATCAGAAAGCTGTCACTTATGTTTTCTTTACATACATGACTTAACTAAAAGAGGGACGAACGATACAAATGGGACAGTCAAACTCATAGATTGAAAATAAACTGAAAACGCCATGGCGAAAAATAAAAAGACTAACATACAATTATAGTACAGAAGACACTGCATAGAAAAATAAAGACTAAGCAACCCCACTTAAAACCGGGGTTGATCTCTGGTGGTTCGGAAGGGTAAGCAGATTCTGCTCAACATGTGGCACATGTCGTGTTGCGTATGTTATTACAAATCCAGTAAATAGTCTAATTCGGTAGGTCACATTCGTGAGAATGGAAAGGTATTGTTGTTACGACATAAGGATGATATCCGATATCATGTGTAAAACGTTTTGCCATATTGGTCAACCAATTCGTAATGGCGTCCGTAAAATTTTTGAAAGGATGATTACTACTTCACCACTTGGAACTGTCTGTAATTATCTGTACAGATTTATAATGTCTATGGTTTTTTTAAATAGATAATCTAATTTTTATTTTATGAGCTTCTCAAAAATAAATAGCAAAAACGAACCATACCTCCATGTTCATCTTGTGTGTATCATGCCAATCCGTTTCCTTAAGAATAATAGCATCTGTAATATCTTTGAACAACAAGTTAGTGTTGTATTTAATTACATTTCCACATATCAACCAGTAAACGTCGTAGGCATAAAAACCGTTTGACTTGTCCTTAAATTGACACTTGAAAATAGGAATTAAGCTAGGCGTTGGATCGACGATAGGTATTGGGACAATTTCACCTTCTGTTAAAAGAGCTTCAACCTCCACAGTTACAGTGTCTGTTGGATAATTAGCTAAAAACGCAAAAAAATACGTTAGATAAATAAAGGGCCACTATAAACTCATCGATGTCACTTTCTGTGGTATTTAAATAGTTAAACCATATACACATATTCAAAAACGGTGTTGTGTTTGCATTCTCTTTTTTGTTATTGAGAATTTAAAAGTAATTAAAGATACCAGGATTATAACTGAATTCTTAGAGCGTTTAGACTAAATAAGATCGAGAAGTAAAGCTCTATTCAAAATGATTAAGCTTTATAAGTTAATATTCAAATGTATGTAAAAAAAATACTAACAAAAAGAATAAAAGTCAGGTTCTTACCAAACATAAGAGTAAAAACAATCTGAATCGCACAGATTTAGTACTTAGTATGGAGACCAGTAGCATGTATCAGAAACTTTATTGTAAAGTATAACTTTATTAATGTTGTTTTCGTAATAGACACATTAAGTGCAACTGCGATTAACCTAACTTGCTTTGTTATTGCAAATAAATAAATGTAAATATTTAGAAAAAGTAATACAAGTGTTTCAGAAAGCATAAAAATAACTACCTTGGACGACATGCAACCTCTTTAAAGCAGTAAAATCATATTTTATTACGAACCAAATGAACTTCACCACAGATTCGTTTGCTATTGGTGATCTATTTAAACTTTTGTCAGTTCTATTGTCAAAATTCATAAATATAATAGCTATTGTTCTCTGAACAGTTTTCTCACTGAGACCTTTGTCTTTATGCTAAGAGAAAACCATCACTCGTTGATTAATTTCCCTCAGTAAATAAAATATCTTTTAAATGATAAAAATACATGTTTTAAACTCACAAAACTGAATGGTATGTTGAATCTATTCAATTCCATTAATCTGGTGAATGTAAACAATGATTCAAACATTAAAAAAAGTTGATTTCTAACAAAATTTTCAACATTCAACATATGTCTTAAATTTTTGGGGTCTGCTTTGGTATTAGGTGTATTGAAGATTTATTCATAAATGTATCATTGACCTGAACAAAACCGATAAAATGCAAATTTCAGTAGAACCAATGCTCAAAGTTATCAGAAAGTGTTTCTTTTGAATAGATAGAAAATATATTAATGATTTTGAATAAAAAATACAAAATCACATGCAATTATTGGAGTTGAAACTTGTATTTTCACATATTTAGAAGATAATGTTTTGAATTTTCATTTGGTTAGCAAGAAATTTCAAAATGAAACTGTATTTAAGTAATATCATCAACAGAATTGTAATGAGGTGGATATGAGCAACAGGTTTGTTCTAAAAAAAAAACCATTTATCGGGTTATGTATAACTTACAACTACAACCTGGATAATATTCCGTCTCTGAAGACATACTACCTGGACAGTGCACCGGTCCACTTCCTAGAGAAAGATTTTAAAACATATTAGAATAATGATATATCAAGAAAAAGAGATCAGTTAAGATACTGCTCAACGTCCAGCAGCAAATAGTAAATGTATGTTCGTTGTCAATTACATGTTAGTAACTAATAAACGTACTGTGCATGTTTCAAGCACCAGCTAACAAGGCAGTGGTTTGCAAAAAATACCCATTATTTATCTGCGATAATAAAACCGCATGCTTAGAGCAGATGCAGCAATTAAAAAATGATGTCTCAGATGATGTCATAGATCGAATAGACGACTTTCCAAAACCACCAAGGGTGGAACTTTTCAGATAAATACTCAAAACACATAAGAAATTGTGCTGGAGCTAAATTTACGGATTCTATGTTTCTCAATTTTACTCTTATATCTAAATAAAACACAGAGTTTGGAAAATAAAAATCAACCATTGTGCTTCCATCAATTTTGTAATGGTCTGTTTTGTTTCAAAAGCCGTCGTTAAATTATGGCGCTATAAGAAAAAAATCATTAGTAAATCGCTGTTCATACTCACAGAAGTTAAGAACGAAGAATGCAAAATGCAACAAAGTTAAAAACATCTGATGCATCGTTATCTGCAGAGCCCCACAAATCAAAACCAAACATTTGTGTTTTTCATCTGAACAATTTCTGACTTATCCTTTTTAAGACGCCACACAACTGCAAAGACACTATCATAACACTCGCTCTCCGGCTTCATTTCTCAGATTTAAATCAAATTGAGTGTCCTTCACAAATAGACCAATAGTTTAACATTATTGTTTCAATGTAACTTCTGACAAAGACTTTACTATAACCAACAAATTATAAACACTAACGTTGTGCTTCCTACCGCCGTTTGAATCATATACATTACCGAAACAATATGCTGAATAAGCTGGTGTTGGTCGTAGATAATATACATTATAACCGTCGCAGTTCCTTATCATAATATAAACTGACTTTTCGCAAATACTTTGGTTCGTCTGCATGCACGCTTCTACAGTCATATTTCCGTCCTTAAACGTTGGCAAAGTCCCTACAATATGGACACAAAAATAAATACGATCTTAATACTATTATCAAATAGCGGTAATATATTCCGGAAATAAGATTCGAAGGATTTCAAACTTCTGTCAATTTTCCATGATTATACCAATTCTTCGCGTCTATTTATATTTTTGATATTGATCACACATTGGCTGCATAAGCGTTATAAATGTAGCAGTACATGTAGTTTAAAATCGCAAAAGATGTATTTTCGATTTACTTTGCAAGCACAAGTTACAACTTTCATTTACGTAAAAATTCATAGTCAATCTACTTTCAAATGTTTCAGTGTTTTCTAAAAATTTTAATAGCAAAGATAACATAAATGTGTGAGTGAAAACTTGTTGAATTTGGAATGGATTTGAATGTATGGTTTATTTTAATAACAAACCTTAATTTAAAATCGCGTGTTTTGAAGTTTTTCATTTTTAAATCGACTGACAAATCGGAAGCTTAACAAAAAGTAAAATTTTAATCAATTTTGTATAGAAATTGGTACATTAAAATAGTTTTATTTTGTACCATTCAACCAAAAGGGGTTTGTTGTTCCACAAAACTTTGTTCCAGGCAGCTGTCTGGTGGGCATATCATCACCATTATCACTGTAAATTCTATACCAGCCTTCTTCCAATATGTCATCACTAATTGATTCTTCCGAAGTCCAATCAGCAAAAAATCCAGTTGAACGTTTTTCGGCATTCACTAATTTTGTGTGCGTAACACATGGGTCCTTTACAACTATAGGGAAATTGGATTGATATATTCAATATGTTTGCTGTATATATATAATGGCAGCACATGTACAAATTAAAATTTAAAAAAAATTGAATAAGAGATATGTAAGATTTGCTTTCATACAGCTCTTTTACCTATACAAAATTACTTTGTTTTTTCTATTTCCCTTTTGTAATTGTAATTTCGGTCAACCAAACTTCATGGGTCAAGAACTTTCAAAGTAATTTCTAAAGTTTATTCATATGCTGTGCTGTTACACTACTGTCACACTTTCTACGGGTGGTTATTGATAAGGTGGTTGTCGTTGGTTGCTCCTTTTTTTTTAGGTCTAATGTTCTGTCATGATAAAGGTCGTTATTTTTTTTTTTCAATTGAACTATTCAACATTTTGATTCCAAATTTATCTTGTAAACGCTATACCATACTGTTAAGATTTTTCTTACTGTTTGTAAGCACATGTCACTAGTAGGGGTCGGCGGGGTCCTGATCCCGAAACATAAATATGAAATCCCGTGGTCCCGAATTTAAATAAAAAACCCAGATCCCGAAAGGGTGAACCCTGAAATCCCGATTTAAAAAAACACTCGATCCCGAACCTGGCCCCTCACTAGTCAGAACCCTGTAGTTCTGTAGATGTTTCCAGATTTTTGCCATCTTTGTATTTTTGTATAATGATTTTATCATTAATCGGGACGTTAACATTAAATAAAATTTTGTTTGAATTGTGTCATTCAAGTTCCTTTATAAATTTCTCTTATGATATGGAATTTGATTCGTTTCTTAAAGCCGGTCAGTTACCTAGAGTTTTTTTTTACACCATCGTTCCCTCATCATTCTTGAAAAGCTGTCTCATTGGTAATAAACCCACGTAACATATGTTATATATGTTTGCATTCAGTTAACAATTGTACATAATGTATTTTCTGAACAGCAATAACAGAATTATACAGTGGTTTCGACATCACATGAATTTGAATGGTGTATTTATAGAAACTGTGTCCATCAAGTGAAATTTTTAGAGGCCTTAAACGTCAACTTATTAAGATGTTTTCATGTTGTTATTTTTTGGTTTGACTTGCTGTCTCGGTAAAAAAGAGGGACGAAAGATAAACTGACAACTTAGTTAGCTGTAAAAACTGTCATATCACAAGAAATAGTTATTACATAAATTAATTATTTACAATAACATACATTTGTTTTTTTAGATTTTTAACTCATTTATAACAACTTCTGACTTCAACATATTCAAGCAAAGCAAAGGAAATTAATCATGTTAATGATATAGGGGTAAGTTCAGTAAATAAAAATACGCCATCATGGACCGCCCATTTAGGGGAGAGCTTTCTGTATAAAACTGAAGTCATGTGCTCTTCTGATTGGTAGATAATGTTTGTAATAAATATTTTTTGGTAGACGGATCAAAACTAGAGTTGAAACAAATTACAAAATAAATGCTGAATGTACTTTTTTTTCCTACAGGGTTGAAAAGTAATGGGGGTCAGTATAGGAAATCAGTGCGAATCTACATTGTTTGTAAACAAGGCCATGTGAATGCCGAAAAATGCCGCATGACCCTATGTTTTTATTGTTGCAAAAGATAGGGCTACGTTTGTACTTTCATGAATGATATATGAACGTTTCTAATTTCTAAAGATAAAGTAAATCAGGTTAAAATTTATTTCCATACATAGATTAGTATTAAAGTCAATGGGAAGTTTTTTACTGAATTTACCCTATAACAATTCACTTATCGTGGATTCATTTAATTTCTAGACACATACTTTAAAAAAATATTTTCACAAGTTCATTTTTTTGTGTTCTCTGAATTGTTGTTTTTTTTTACGTTAAAATAGTATCGTTTTATGTTAAAAATATGACGAATGTAGCAGTGACCGAGTAGATATACACAGGAGAAAACACCATTCATTGAAAAGAGATATAGATTAATCAATAAATGTTGAATTTTGGTTCACCAATTTTGATTTTGAACATCACAAGTACATATTCCAAGATCGAAGATTCCACTTTCCATA
The DNA here is from genome assembly GCA_037788925.1 of Mytilus galloprovincialis. NCBI lineage: Eukaryota > Metazoa > Mollusca > Bivalvia > Mytilida > Mytilidae > Mytilus > Mytilus galloprovincialis. Next base: position 50,124,604 of record CM075333.1, read on the forward strand.
CTTTTGTTCATACATGTTGTACTTGGCTATTTCTTACAATAAAGCATATTCATTATTTAAAAAAAGAGTTATGCTGTTATATAAAAAATGTTCACAAACAAGCTTTTATTGGCTATAAATGAAGTAAACTTTTATTTTATATAATCTCTGATATGCTATTGATGTGGATTTTTGTGTTATGACCCACTCGTTAAATCATCATATTTAGAACAAAGATAATAGAAAATAACATGAAGTTCTTTACTTTTTCCCGTTTTTATATTTACCTCTACCATGATAGATTTTCAGGTCGTTTATACTATTATGTACTAGGGCTGCTCTGGCAAAATTACTTCCAAATCTATCAACTTTATTCACATATCTACCCCAGTTATCTGTATAGTACAGATAGTCATTGTGGACAGCAATGCCATTTATTGAATACCAAGAGTAACGGTAGCCATATCCTTTAATTTCCTGAACATCACTTCCGTTAAAAAATGCAGACCTTATCATGTTTCGTACAGACCAGAGAATTCTCCCGCCATCAAAATCTACAAGCAAAATGTTTTTAATTTAAATGTAAATCATGCAATAATAAACATCTAAATAAGAACGCAATTAATGGTGATCACATACGTGAAATAGTTAAGGAACTGGCCGATCACATGTTTTAAATAAAATTAACCGTAGAAAAGCTGATGTCAATATGGTTTTGAGAGATGGATATCCATGCATAAACTGTCATTGAGCTCGTAATAAACTGTTTGTGTGTTATACTTAATTGCAATCAATCAAAACAACATATCTGATTTTCATTCTAACCGTCACACGTTAATCTTTTCAGCCATATCAATGTACATATTTCATAGTTGCAAACTTTTCATATTTTCAAATTTGCTTTAAGTTCATACCTTTATTCTAAATAGTAATTTATGATAATATGACTGTTTAAAAGTGCTTCTTTCCATATTTTGTTTAAACATAATCTGATGACATGCGTTTCTCTTATTTAAAGATATAATTTTATCAGGACGTCTGTGTTGACATGGGACTTATCATCGATATGGTCATAATTGTGACTGGAACTCTTTTTAAAAGTTTGCATATTTAGAATACTAAGGATTGTCTTCCCCGTGAATGTATTACTACAGCTGTGTTTTGTGGGACCGTTCTGAATTTTGCATCCTACATTCTTTTAAACATTGAGCTAAGTGTCAGTTAAGCTGAGAGTAAAACTGCATTTCAAAATCAAATGAAAATATTGTTATTTAAATCTACTATACAAGTGAGGCCAAGACCTACCAAACTAGATATGAGGATACCAATGATGTTAGATAAACAATAGACAAATGTTGAAGAACCGACAGTTGGAGAAAATACGGAATTGCAGAAAAAATGATTCAGCAATGTCGTATAACGAATAAAATATGAGAATAAGGAAAATAGTTAGAGTATATAGCATACAACAAATTAGTTTAACCATGCCAGTTGTCTTATTCTATACAAATTTTTTATTTAAAGTAGGAATATAGTTAAAAAATTTGAACTGACCTTATGCAAGTAAACGTATACAACAATTTGTAACAATCAATATCGAAAGAAAATTCGTCTATTAGTTTTGTTCTGATTTTAAGGGTTTTAATAACAATGCAATTAAATTTTAAAACAGTTACATACTTTTCGGAGGAATTTATTCAACCCGAAATAGCTAGGTTAATTTAGAGATGTATTGCATCGATTTCATTTTGACGCAGCTTTTATTTCAACTTGTTTTGTTAGCATTTCCAGGAGAGTTTATTTTGTCAATTTCATTGTCGAATTCACATGTAGATGCTAATAATGCTATGTTGTTCGTCACAGGATTGGCAAATTCAGTGTATATAACGTTGATATTTGAGGACAGAGAGTTGATATGCAAATGCAATAAGTCGTCCACACTGTAGATGGATCACTTGTCATCTACCAGTATAAGAAAATGGCTTACTAGTAATCTCCGGAAAGGCATATTACAAACTATGATGCTGGTTAAACTAGTCCCTTTCCAATTCGACAAGCGACCTTAGTAGCGAGGCAAAAACGTGTATACTTAAATAAAGGCAACAGTAGTATACCGCTATTCAAACTCATAAATCCATGGACAAAAAACAAAATCGGGGTAACAAACTAAAACTGAAGGAAACGCATAAATATAAGAGGAGAACAACGACACAACACTACAATGTAACTAACACACACAGAAACGGACCAATCATCAGACAAAATCCCACGAGAATAACAAATATAACATCAAAACCAAATACATGAATTTGGGATAGACAAGTACCGTGACACGTCTTATCGCAATGTCAATTTACACTCAAAAATAAGAGGAAACAAACGACGCAACGTTAAATTGTAACACACACAGAAACGAACTATAATATAACAATGGCCATATTCCTGACTTGGTACATGACATTTTTAACGGAGAAAATGGTGGGTTGAACCTGGTTTTGTGGCATGCCAAACCTCGCACTTTAATGGCAATGTTAAATATAACATAGAAATGACAACATAATATTACAGGACTACAATAGAAATAAATAGGAAAACGTATTAGACAAAGAAACACATGATTAATGAATAACAAAAAGCATCAGGTTTAAAATTTAATACGCCAAAAACGCGCCTCGTCCACACAAGACTCACCAGTGACGCCCAGATATAAAAGATCGAAAGCGAAAAAAAGTACAAAGTTGTACAGCACTGAAGATCAAAAGTTGAAAAAGGTTGTGTCAAATACAGCTAAGTTTTTATGCTTGGGATAAGAACATCCTTATTATTTAGAACAATTAATGCTATTGCAAACAGTAAATTTTCTCAAATGAATATAACAGATATAGTAAACAATTGTAAATAAAACTTGTGTTGTGTATCTATTGGATATTACCCAATAATATTCGTGACTTTTTGGTCATAACAGAGTCGCTGATAACTGTCACTTGATCATCTCCATCTAAACTACACCTTTCTATTGAACCAATTTCATCGTCCATAAAATATATCCAGCTAAAATAACAAAAAATATAAAACTTATCACAAATTAAAATGGTGTTGACAACGCATTCTGTAGTTAGTCAACTTTTTGTAATGCTTTGACCAGATTACTAAGAAATACATTTTAAATCGACTATGATCTGTTTCTGAGTTATTTCTAAACATTAGGGGACTTACGAATCAGATTGTTATACATGTGTGATTACAAATAAATGCAGTAAAATGAATTATTGATGTTCATTATGAGCTACTAATCTAGTAGTTAGTGAGCTTGACAACTGTTCATTTTTACAGTTTTAAATGACTGTAGTTAAATTTCCTCCGATTATTTTGCAAAAAGATTATGTGTTTTGGTCAGTCAACAAAATATGACACAAAAGTGAAAACAGTATCTGTCTTATACTTGATAGTAGGTAGAAATTATTTTACTGAAATTCGCGATGGTGTCAAGATCTTTGCCTGTATACATCTAATATTCATCATAATTTTAATCGAAGTGTTTATTTGCATCCACTCTATTGATGCCAATGATTTGGTTGTTTCTCCCAAGTTTATTGCCAGATCAGTAGTCAGCACTTTTGTTTTTGTCATAATCTATTTGTTCTACTCTTGTCATTTCGGGGTCTGTTATAGTTGAATATGGTGTTTCGGCTTTTCTCATTGTTGAAAACTTGTAGTTTTTAATTTCTGTTTAATTTGGTCTCGTGGGAAGAGTTGTTATACCACAACTTCTTTTTTAATATTTTTGATTATGTATAGTAGAATTTTCGGAAACAGTAAGGATTTTCTACAACAGGAATAGATTAACTTTGCTGTATTTATCAAAACCTTTTGGAACTCTCTTCAACGTCGATTTTTAAGTGGCTTTTTTCGAGCTTTACTGATGAGTCTTATGTAGACAAAACGCGCATCTGACGTAAAACATGCCAGTTATGTGATTAGTTAATCATCAACAAATCAAGCAACACATTTCAAATAATTATTATATGAATAGTTAATAACAATGCTCACCTTTGCTTTTGATCTATAGTTAGATGTCCAATTCCAAAACTGCTATTTATGATAACAGTTTTATTTAAGCCATCAAGATTTGAGCGGATTACTGCATTATAGTTTCTGTCAGACCAGTAAATATGGTCGTGTTCGGAGTCTATGGCAAAACTTATTGGATGATAAAGTGATGATTTGGGTACTATTTCCTCAATCATTCTTTCATTATCGTAACATGGATAGCATGTTCTGGAAATAAAATATTGAGTAGAAAGTGCCCAGTATCGAAAAGGGCGTCAAATTAACGAGTTTAAGTTAACGGATAACACACGGCTATATTTATATGCAAACTATTGGGAAATCATTATATTTCCCAATCATGAATGTCGTCGTAAGCTCCCGTGGTCACGTTTTTCAAAATTTTGTGGTTTCTAAGGGTACCCAAAGATACCTCATGATACAGGTCATCTTCAACACGAAACATAAAATTATTGCTTTCTGTGTTATTTGTTCAATTGATAGTTATTATTTAGCTTTAAATTTAAATTCATTATATAACGAAAGCTGAAAATATTTATATAATTTAAGTATTTGTATTTCAAGATTTTAGTAAGACTATTTTTAGCTCAAATTTACCACATTTTGAACGAAAGAGAATTTATTGCGTGTTACTTTCAAGGGATTGTTTACTCTGATTACAACAACAAGAACTGGTTCATATGTGTGCCACATATCTGTCGTGTAAGGTAAATCGATGCAAAGAAAATAGCAATTTAAAACACAAATTTAGTGATAATTCTGCAGTGATTCAAACATGCCTTATTTCGTGTCGTTAATCTTTTTTTAGCTTACACTATCAGGTAAGTTTCGGAACTTATACATCTTCGGATTTCAAATGTTTGGCTTTGAACGTTCCTAATGTAGGTAAATCCAGAAAAGCGCTTCGGACGCATAGAATTATCAAACGTGTTGTTTTCAACTTTTGTTCATTAACTAGGACAATTATCATTAACTTCATTTCTTTTTTTTTTTTTTGCATGTTGTATGATCGATTCGTATGTTTTGATTGGTCTAGTTAGTTTGAAGATTATTGTTTTGTTATAGGCCATATCTTTCTTTGTTGGTTTTTATATCTTTAACTGTTTTTTTTAATTGATAGTTTTGATATAATTGTAATATACAAATCAAATCCTTCGTTCACGTTACAGAACCGGAATATGGCACACATTCACAGTCCTGTTAAACTATACCCATCAGGCCCTAACGAAAAAAGAATGAAATACAATGGGATACGTGTGTGTCAGGGTTCTTCCACTGAATGGCTTATTGATATGCTTTGGAAAAAAGCACGAAAAGATCATGTATATTTTAGTATAGTGCATGATGCTTCAGGTCTATATCAACTTTCGTACTGATGATTACAAAATATTGTACCACCATTCTTGCTATAAATCTTACACAAGCAGACACAACTGCAGTTATTTTAAAAATTGAATCAAGTTCTTATTCGTCTGTAAAAGTGTTTCAGGTCATATATAGAAGGTCGTCAAATTCCTGACTGGAAAAAGTTGTTTTTTTGAGTCAATGAGAACCAGCAGGCCTTCATAATGGTAGATCAACAGTTACTATGATATATGAGGAAGTAATTTATATAGCTAGCACTTCCAAGGACCATAAATCTGCTCAGAAGGAGTATTCAGATTTTAAGAATCAATTTTTACACCCGAGTAAGTGGATAATCGCATGAGTTTACATGCTATTCACATGATTCATATAGACAAAGAGTTACATGTCAAAGGAATCAAGAGTAGGATAATAATAAAGTCACAAGATACAGATGTTCTGATCTTATGCGTTAATTACTTCCCCTTCATGCAACATACGCATGTATGACTGAGCTATGGTTTCAAAACAGGCATTTAAACTTGCACACAAGATTTTCGCCGCTTTATACCTGTCCATGAAATATGTAACAGTCTCGGGTTTTCCATCTGTAACATTCTACCAGCCGCACGTGCTGTAACATGATGCGATACAACATCCCTGTCTGGGATCGATGAGGGCACTGTTTTTTAGTCTTGATGGACAACCCAGATGATTTCACCGATTTCTCATTCCTTTCTAATTGTGAAATCGATGAATCTATGGACGCAGGTCGTGATCTTGATAAAAGGTTGAATGATCTCAAGTCCAAACTCAAAATAGATCAAAGTTACCTAAACAAATTAAGCAAAAAATTGGCTACTACAATTTAAATTCCTCCCTGTTTAATTGCTATCTTCCTCATTGTGAAACTACTTTTAAACAAAATGTAATAAGAGCCTCAATCCATATATAAATTTGATGTCTTCCCATATAGCAAAACCACCCTAACATTTTTTTCAGATAGGATGGGAAAGAAGAATGACTTGTTCCTGTCTATCTCGAATGTCAGATGTCATATGAATTTCTGCAAGATAAGTTTGCACTTGTAAGGGGAAATTTATATTTTCAAAGGGTTGCATTTGCTTCGAAACAAAATCTATCATGTACAGATGTATGCCCATGTCAGGAAAATGACATATGTCAAAATGTAAATATTCGTCTGGTTGCAGTTGGAAACATTCATGACGACGAGGATAACAATGAATAATATTTCATTTTTCTATTTGTACCTTATTAATCTTTCTGTTTGTACCTGATTAATCATTGTTAGCAATCGAATGAAAACTAAGTAGTCCATAATCATGATAATATTTTCTAAACAATAAGTAAACATCAACTCAATTTTGAAATCGTAGGAAATATAGTAATAATCTATCTAGTGGGGAAATAAATTGAAAAACAAAACCTGCTATATGGTCTCTGACCTTGACCGTGGCAGGAGACTATAGAACTTAGTAGGTAATACTAGCTTCGATCATACTTTTCTATTTGCATTTTTGGTGTTTGGGTTTTTCACAACCAATAGTAGAAATTTGATGTTTACCTAGAAATTGACGAACACCTTACTATCAAAAGACGTGAAAAACACATTTTGTTTTCGGCAAATTATTAAAGTTAAGATCTAATCAATATCTTGAGATCTTACTTGTAATGCATTGAATACAAAAAATTGAAATATGTAAAGGTCCGCTGTTACTTAACATCTGTTTGAAAATTCCAAATTTGCACCCTTCATGCAAAAAAGTCAATCTAAAGTCATTTTTTTTTTACATAAAAATAAAAAATAAGTTCTAAATATAGATATAAAAGATACATGTCTATATATTAGTTGTTTTTATTTTGCTCCAAACGCATAAAGGTAGGAGAAACAAGCTATAGTAATGTGACTGTGCATTTTTCTCGAATTTTTGCTTTGACCTTTGACCCTGATTTTTAAAAAAACGTAACCACGGCAGACAACGACGAAAACGGTATTTCGATGAGGCTTGTTTTCTTTCCAATGATATAAAATACAGCCGTGTGTTATTCCGTTAAGTCAAATTGTTCAAATTCGTTTATTTAGCACCCTACTAGTAGTAGACATTAACAAAACAAATATGTATCACATTAACACAAACGACAACATCTGAATAACAGGCTCCTGACTTGAGACAGGCAGAACGTTTTGTTGTTAAACATGTTAGCGGGATCCAAAATATCCCCCTGACCTGGGACAGTGGTGTAACAGTACAACATAAGAACGAACTATGAATATCAGTTGAAAAAGACTTTACTCATCAGATGGATACAAACACACAGAGTAGACGTGGCCGGGTACTAGTATATTCCAAGTCTTCTATAAAAAAAAAATGTGGGTGATATTGGCAAATCATTTGATCTTATATCGTAAGAAAAAAGCAAACGAATATGAACATCTGACAAAATTTCCTAAATTTCACCTCAGTAGATCCTTAGTTATAAAAAATACTAAATCAAGAGGATTCCAAGATTTCATAGAGGAAATGCATGAAAAGATTTCCCAGAAGCACAAAACAATAATTATTAACAAAATTAGACTGGTAAATAATCACAGGTGAATAAGTTATACAATGTATTAGCAATTATGTCAAATATCGTCTTTCTTAACATGTTTTCAAAAAATCTATATTTAGGCATGATATTTAGTGATGTAACTAAATGCTTGTGTTCATAACAAACATAATTCAATATTTTGTTCAGAACTTTCTTTTTCGATTTATTTCTTCAAGTGAAAGTGGTAATCAATGTTCAAAAGAATATCAATCAACTGATTATCAGTTAGCATTTCCTTAGCATTGAATGTTAAATCTAATTATTTCTTTTCTCTTTGAAATTTACAAAGGCAATTATATTTGATTCAAAACTTTTGCAATGTTTGTATTACATAAATGATCTGCATGATTATATGAATTGTATTTACCTATGCATAGTTCCGTAAAACGGATCCACCCAATAAATGTAGGAATTTGTTTGATGGTAGTCTATTTGAAAACTTTGGCTACTTTGCCTCGGGATGTCAACCAAGAGTTTAGTCACTGTACTGTCGTTCATATTTATTAAGTAGATTCTGTTCCAGTCTAGAACAATTGCATTGGGACCTATAATCATATAAATTGTATGTTACTGATGAAAAATTAGTAAAATTATAAACAAAGAAACAAAAATATAATTAATGTGATACATACTCATTATCATAGGACTCTGCCAAATCAATTACAAATTGTCCAACAACTGTCGCAAAACACGTGAAATCGTCGTGATCAGTTTCAGGGGAAAATGTAACAAATAATTATTTATATGTCTGGAAGGAAACTGTTAACGTAAGTATTACATACATCGTGTTCACACATAGGACCCTCTCATTATTTATATGCACGTTTTCCTTCCGAATATCTTACTGCACATAAAGTTAAATCTTACTGGTCCGAGACCACAATTATATCGTAGTGCATTTCTTTTAGAACATAAATGAAAATAAAAAGAATCCCACCTGCGCTTTCTCAAAGAAACTTTTACAGTGTGTTGTACTACTTTTGAGACAAATTATATCAAAATTATAGAAAACTTCATCGGCTCTAACACAAAATATGGACAATTTTATGTTTAGGGCGTCTTGAAATCTTTTGACAGCTTCCGAAGTGCTAGTTTTCAACCTTTTTCAGCTGGACCAAATCACTACTTTCCTTTAAAATTCTGGACCCAAATTTATTTACAGTGTAATTTTACCCCCCTACTTGCAATTTGAAGCATTACACATGGAGAAATTAATTTGGAAGGAGTATAAAAATTAATGGCAAGTAACCCACTGTCAACACTAGGGACTATATTCGTGAACAACGAAAATGAACAACGAAAATCAAGGAACGACAATTGTGGTCTCGGACCTACTGTTGGATTCATAGAGTACATTCAACTGATGAGTTAAGCCTTTTCCAACTGATTTCTATAGTTCGTTTTTATGGTGTACGATTAAACTACTGTCCCAAGTTAGTGGAGGGTTGGGATCCTGCTAACGTGTTTATCCCCAACCTATTCTGTATGTTTGTGCCTTTCCTACGTCAGGAGCCTATGATTCAGTGGTTGTCGTTTGTTTTTGTGTTACATATGTGTTTGTCATTCATTTTTTGTACATATATTACGCTGTTAGTTTTCTCGTTTGAATTGTTTTACATTGTTGTTTCGGGGCCTTTTATGGGCTTTGCTCATTGTTGAAGGCTCTTCAGTGACCTATAGTTGTTTATTTTAGTGTTATTTTGGTCTGTTGTTGAGAGTTGTCTCATTGGCAATCATACCATAGTATCTTCTTTTTTGACATTCAAAATTATTTCTGACCTGTTGAAGATTATTTGGGATTGTGTACACGATATGACCGTAAAATCACTGTAAATTCGTTTGTCTAACCTACTTTACATTTCTACCGCGTGGATACCATGCTTATTCCATATTATGTTAGTAAATAGGCGGAGCTTATTTCAATACATGGTTAGAAGTGTACTAGCGCAATTATATTTTTTGTTAATATATGATCAGTGTTTACGGTAACAGCTTTACGTGATCAGTTCCAAGATACAATCCTGAAGATTTGTTCAAGTTAACTTTACGTTCTGTGTGAATGTGTTGCTTCTTTAAATTAAAACGAACTATTTTGACTTTGAAAATCAATACAAATCAGTTGGTTTTATTCGGCTTATACAGGACACCGATTTACTATTTTTATAAGTGTCGGTATGCCTTTTCCGTTTGTTTACAAAGATATCGGTTTATTAAAGAATAATATGTAACACCTCAATAAACTATAAATATTTGTTTGAGCTTATCTCATCAGTAAGTAAAAAACAGCACTATTGAAAAGAAATACACATAGCATACAGAAACCATATAAACATGTGTTTTAAGGATCTAATTCGGATGAAAGAGTCTGTTATGAGAAAGTTAAACTTTAAATTGACATTCAGAAATATACCTGAAATAAGTATACATGTTACTGTAATTTTCTAGATTTACCGTATATTTAGGTGTTTATTCATCGACCCAAGTGTAGATAACTGGCAAATGTTTATCATACACCTTCCAAATATACCTATTCATAGTGTATGCCTTACGTAGTAAGAAGAAGTAACATTTAAAAATTTGTGCTAGAATTCAAAGGCAAAAACGTAATTTGGCCCATTTTGAAAAGGTTAAAATAGTTATCAAAAGTACCCGGATTATAATTTAGTACGCCAGACACGCGTTTCGTCTAAATAGATTCATGAGTGACACTCAAATCAAAATTGTTATAAACCAAACAAGTACAAAGTTGAAGAGCATTGCGGATTCAAAATTCCAAGAAGTTAAACATTAGTATGTCTGAAGCTGTCAATCTGAATTACAAACCTCCTTAACATAAGATTATCCATATTGTAACTTAGAGCTGATAGACTTTTTCTGTAATATAATTTTTCCTAAAAGAAGTACACTACACTGTAAAATCTGTTTTGGATATCGCAGGTGCGATTTTTTTAGAATGCGGTTTTTTCTCTTAAAGAAATAACTGTGTTCTGGGGCTAGATAAGTGCATATTTCTTTCTTTTTATCTTTTTTTGTTTATTTTGGAAACTTATAAATTAATTTTGGATATATACACAAACAAGGAAGTATAGTCACACGAAATTAATTATTGTATATTCAGCATCCGGTTTACACGTAAATGATGACTATTTAAAATGAAATAAATGTTATTCAAGTGCAACAAAAATATATTGATGGTGTATTTTGATTATTCTTAAAGCTTACAAACAAAACAGAGAAATAATGGGGTGCTAAGATATAAAGAATAGAGATAATGGACACAATTTAAGTTTTCAGAAAAATGTCTAAAAGTATTAAAAATACAGGAGTAGAGACACCCAACCCCTCCCTAAAAAGGAACAACAGCATCACAGTTTACCACCTGGACCATTTTCAAAATTGTAAACGAAGACCATGGTTAACTAACCAAATTATGTTATAAGTAATAAAATTGTGAGTGGAAATTGGGAATGTATCAAAGAGACAACAACCCGACCAAAGAGCATACACTAGCCGAATCTAAACATGGTTTATTTTCTCGATACTACTCCATTTAGGTTAGCGGTGTCCGTTAAAACACAATTAAACAAAATCAAGTGAAATTGGCAAATTCAATAAGAATGCTTTCAACATCAACATTAAATAATGAATAAAATTTTGATTTGATAAAAATATATTTTTTATGAAACAGTATTTTAGTACATTATCGAGGCTTCTAAAGTATTCAATTTAACCCTATGGTGGACACAAGTACATCGGATATTAGCCATTTTCTCTGTGTGTTGAAACACCCTTGCAAGTTTTCTTTTTAGAGATTAGTTTCCATGTAAAAATTCCAATTATCATCAAAAATAATCATCCCTATTTTCTAGCAGAATGTCGAAGGACCCTGTTTTGGCCCAAATATTAGTATTGATTTAAAAGTTTAAATAAATAACCTTTACTTTATCGAACTTACAATAACCTAAATTGTTTTCAAAACCTAAATTCAAATTTCACATTCAACAAGTTAACATGGCAACAAATTGTGACAAAATGTGTATGTTTAGTAGAATAACTTGATTTACATTTTTTTTGTCAACATTGAAGTATAGACAAGATTGAAAAAGCAACTTTATAATTTGTTAGAATATATCTATGGTTATAATGAAGCTTCTGTTAAATTATTTTGTTGCATTTCCCTGAGCACAGTTTTTCCCAACAATAAATATGTACGGGCAAATACATAGTATTAGCAGTTTTCTTTGTTCACATGAACATGATGCATATAATAAAGTAAATATTATCTTATGTTATTCATTTTATATTCCTTGTTTCAAGAATACAATAACTTTGTTTTCCTGTGCCAAAATTGGGTCTTTGTGTCCTTACATCTTGTGTACATGTGATCCCGCCCCACCAATACTTTGAAGAGCCTTCCTATAATACTATAATATCAATAATTTCTCATTCTGCATATATTAATCACGAATTAAATGATTGACACTCAGACAAACAAAAATCCATCCATACAAATAAAATCGTTTAAAAAAGTAAAACGTTTTTGGTATAACACATGAAAGCAAACCTGTTTAGTTTTTTAGTAACATAATCTGAAAATATTTTAAATATTATTTCATCTTATATAAACAAAATGTATAAAGTTCTTACCATCAGAATAAGTAGCACAACAGGTATACGTGGAAAAACAGCCACCATGCGTCCAACAACATCCATTAGCAGATGCCACAAACAAAATTGGCAACACAAAAAGTGAATGAAATCCGTTCATGGTTCCTGCATAAACAGTCTGCACATCTCATCAGAAGATATTCTTTAGCTACATAAGGTGGGAATTTCGCGATGAAAATTCACGTGATTATCTTATACCCAATCGTTCTTACATATGAAACAAAAGTTTGCAAGGTTTTTAAATCTTATATGAATAATTCATTACAAGTTTTGATATTCGTGCATTGCACAACGCTTGGTTTTATTAATGCAACTACTTAGTACTAGTATATGTATACATTAAAGATATTCCCGACTTGTTTCATTGATTTACATAATTTATTTTTAAATGATTTGCATTTGGTCTAATAATTTAAAAAAAAACAATTGTGGAGAGAACAAAGAATAAATATTTATGTGTAATTTATAAATTTATAATTTTTTAAATTGTTAAGAAACTAAGGTTTCAACTCCCTCAGGCAAAGTTGACTTTAGATGAATTTTGCTATTTATCTTAGGTTTCTTTGTCATAAAGCCTTTCAAAGGTTTTAGGTACTTATACATCTTCGGATTACAAATGTTTAGTTTTGGGGGTTCCTGATGTAGGTAACTACAGAAAAGAGCTTCGGACGTATAGTATCATTGAACGTGTTGTTTCCAATTTTTTAAGCACAACGTATTTCTAATTAATTAGCATTTTTGTTTGGTTGTCGGATATTCTTATTCTTACAGTCAAATCCAGTTATATATGATATCGTAACTTATAAGCCTTAATCTCTGTGCTTGAAATCTGAATTCTTGTGCGCAAAAGTAATGTTATACTCAAAATAGAACTGTGAAGTGTAAATAGCTGAGTATTCAAAATATAACATTCGGATTACTGAAATGTGGAATATTTCTGGACAGCGCTCCAGACGACCCAGTCAGGCACCCTATGGTCGTCATGAGGATTGCGATGACGTGGAAGACAATGTTGATATTTTTTTCTGTCCTTGATCCTGATTTTGATAAAGACAATCATTGAGATTATCAAAGTCTTTATTGAAATCAGAATCAAGACTATCCCTTTGTTCCTGTCTAACTTATGTTAATGAAAGCATCAAAATAAAATTAAACATCTATCATTTATATTAGTGTTTGTCAAATGAATGTCATTTTTGCAGGACCAGTAGATTTAGAGCCGGACCGGTAGAGTTTTCAGTCAACTGGTCCGGCTGGCCAGTACACAAAAAAGCTTAAATTCGACCCCTGTGTTATGGTTACTTTCTTATATGCAATTAAATGTCCTGTGAATTTTTTACTGTAGCACTGGAAAGGATTAAACTTTATTCATGCAAAGTATTTCTTTGGTTGAAATAAAGGTAAATACTGCACATTTCTTTTAATGCCAATTTAACAAAGACTAATAGGGGAAATCAATGGTGGTATTAACCTTTAGTGGACATAGAGTACTGGTAGAAACTCAAACTCAATGTCCGAAATTGCTATGCAACAGAGGAATCTTTGTACTACAATCATATCCCTTATGTTTTATACTTTAATAAGAACTATTTTTATGGGTTCCTTTTTATGTTTTTAGGGGGGTGTAGGGTTTGGTTTTTTGCAGTTTTTTTTTTATATATTTCGAGGAGGAGCGAATCATCAGGTAAGTGTACGTTCGTATGATTTTAATCATTGTTATTATTGTTTTTGTAGAAGGTAAACTTTAACTTTGTTTATTGTAAGACTAATGACGGCGAGGCATAAAATATGTACCGAAATAGTGTGTACAATGTCATCCTTTACATTAAACGTGTCGTACTCCTTTAAAATAATGAGGATACAAAACATAAATACAACTGGAAACTACACATGACAAATATACAACTTGTATTGGTATTGGATTTTGATTCGACCAGGATCTTGTTAATCATTTTTGAAAAACAAAAGCGCTTTTAAGGGTATTATTTTTAATGAATAGCATTGTCCTATATTTGTTTCACATACAGTTGCATTCTTTGATACGTCATGCCGACTAACGTTATAAATTGGACCTCGTTATCTTATTAGTATAAATACATTTATACGCAATAAGTTTGGTACTTTCTATCTGTTATTTATCCGATACATTTTCTTCCTTTTGATATGAAATTGTAATTAAAAATTACAAACGAATATATCAGATGCTACAAATCGATAAATTATTCTGAGGAGACTAACACAATGTTATGTTTGATGAATGTTGATACATTTTATCAACAAGTAAGTGATCGTAACCAATTACTTTCACTAGGAAGTATTGGCTGTACAATTTGACATCTAAAGTGGTGTCAATTTCATCATTTAACATTTGAATGGTTTACATTAGGTATAAAGGGCATTTAAAGTTACACAAGTCCTATAAAAAAGAGAATGACTAAACACATTTTGTTTTAATATTTTTATTCGAGATTGGTAACGTCTCAAACACATTACAATCGTGAATGAAGAACTGTAAATGTAAACTACGAGAAGATTACCAATGAGACCAAATTACGTACAAATTGAAAACTTTAGATTATTGCACGGCCGTCACCCACGCAAAAACCATTACCGTATATTTAGATTTGTTTTTCATGAAATTAAAACCAGGAACACTTGTTAATATACCTTAATTAACTTCTGTCTGTACAGTTGGAGCATGCAGAACACTAAATATTTGACTCTATAGTTTTTGTACCACTCTCCGCTGAATTGGTAAGGGTATTTTCACTGACGCAGGAACTCCGTGGATTTTCTATCCTACATGTCCTATGAATTGGTATTTTTTTGTATTTTTGTCTTTCATATTTGCTTATGTGCTTCGTCTTTATGCCATTTTGTGTTAATGTGTAACATAATTGATTGTTTTCAGAGTGATTAAAATTATAACACAATGTTGAGTGTTGTACCCTTATTTTGACATTTTTACCTTTTATGTTTGTTTTGTTCACATATCGTTACCAATATAATGGAGTTTTATGCGACTGTCATGCTAGTGAGAGTTTTAAGAACGAGGTTTACTCCACCATTTCTACGAAAGAAATTGCGCATACCAAGTCAGGAATGTGACAGTTATTATCCATTCGTTTGATGTGTTTGATCTTTTGATTTTGTCATTTGAGAAGGGACTTTCTCATTTGTACTTTCCTATGAGTTCGGTATTTTTATGATTTTCCTTTTCGCCGACTATTGATCAATTAATTACGGGATTTGTGGTCCACAATGCTTTTTAACTTAGTTCATTATTCGCCTCTTATACTTTTCCGAAGCGAGCGTATCTACTTAGTCTTCTGAAAACAAAAAACAAAATGGCAATCCTTGTAACTAATATGAATATATTTACTGTGCAATTGCGATGTATGGTGGCCGAAGTTTAAACGAGCGGTCTCGTAGTTTAGGTCACTTCAGACAGAAAAATAGCGGCGAATAAGAGCATAGGTAAACACTAATTAAGTAACTTCACATTTTTTAAGATTTTGATCAGACTCCTGTTTCAAGAAGGTTAAAGTACATTTGTAAAGGAAAAGGTTATATTACTTTTTTATTGATTACACTAATTTTCTTAACTACACCTACCTCGAATGAAGGGTTACCATAGATGTCAATATAAACAATATGCACATGTACATTTACTGGTCACATATTTAACGTATGTCTCAATGAGATGCAACATACAGATCAGAACTAGGAACCAGTATGTAAAAAAATTTATTTTCTATAAATATTTCCCAAAAGAGGCGTGGTTTGAGAAACAGCTGTATTTACAAAGCGCAACATATATGAGTTTATTCCCAAACACTTCCTCTGTGTGGTAGTCGAAGTATTAAATAGAGGTCTCGTAGTCATGGTCTGATCAAAAAACATAAACGTAAAAACAAGTACAATATATATTAAACTATTTTTTTAAGTTGAAATATTATATTACTTTTAGACAAGTTGATTATTGTACCCTGAAAATGATCAAAATCAGTCTTGTATGTTAAAGGGTCTATCAATGTTGCGTAGTGAAAAAAGATTAAACAATTTTCTTCTAAGCTTTTCATTGTTAAGATTTCACCTTTTTCAAAATAAAACGATTAAAAGCTTGAAAATATCGATAACCCCGTACCTATTCCAGTTGTTTCGTTAAACAAATCACGAAATTTACAATCCTCCCTATTCTTGAAAAGTATTTGTGTAGGTTAATATATTATACAAGGGTTTTTTTTCCTGTTGCATTGATCGACAAAAACACTTATCATGTAAATTAATGCATCAACCGCATTCAAGATACATCTGATAAGTTTCTTTGAAAAGGGGGGAAACATCTCATAGCAATCATTGAATCATTATAAATATAAGTATAAATAAACGCTAAACAATTTTTGATATCTAAGTGCATGCCATACGAATGTACTAAATACTAAATATATCTTCAATTAGTAAGTAACTATATGTAAATACAAATGTACTTGTTTTTGTAAGTGACAATATGTCTATTGATGAAAGACTTTAAATTGACTGAGGATTATTAAGTCAAATTCAAATAGAATAAGAAAATTATTTATAACTTCTCTGATAACATTTTACAAACAAGGTTTCAAATTTTTAAATATTTTGACCTCGAACATCACTGAATAAACTTATCATAGCATCAGGAAGCGATATTTAAGATCAAACAAAAAAAATGAAATGCACAATTTGTATCGTTAATGTTATTAGGTCACATATATTTTTAGATGAGTACTGTCTAGTCTTGAATTATACAAAATTCATAAATGCTTACAAATTTATTTATGTTGGTTGCTAAAATCATAGTTAAAATCATTTGTTAAATAGCAATGTTATTCAATTCAAATTAAAAAGATATGAAAGAGATTTGCCGCGGAAAATTCTGTTAATGTGTACGCAACTTTTTGAAATAAAAACAAGCGCATATCAATCGATTTTATATCGCACAGATTCGTCGATTTGATGCAAAGCAATTCAAACATCGATGTTTCTTTGTGACAACTAATACCGAAATTTATTTCTTATCAGTATTTTGATCATTAATATATAATTAATATTTATACGCCAATAAGTTACACAATTCTTTGCCTCAAAATATATAGATAGCGTATTATGATTACATTGATTTTATCAAAAAAGAGTGACAAATTATAGTCTTTTGAAAAATATTTAAATTACTTTACAGTTTACATGTCATAACATGACAAATATGAACAAGATTCCTTAAAATTCAAATATAATAATAAAGCTTTACAATTTACATGTCATGACATGTATAACTATGAACAAGAGTCCTTCAAATTCAAATATGATAATAAAGCTTTACATAAAAATGTTTTAGCTATTCATATAAATCATACATCATCCCCGTTGAATATACACGACCACTCTCCTTTTGTTTTTGTTCTTCCTTCATACAATTAGATATGGAATTATAATAAATTATATGTTGAAAAGATGACTGTTTCAAATTCATTTATATATCTTTGCACCTGTCAGAAGAGTTTTAAAATATCATCTTCCGATGTTTACATGCAGTGGCGAATGCAAAGAGGGCCGGGGATATAATCCCCTCCTTTTCAAACACGCAATGATTTTGTACCCCTTTTTTTTGTTATTTTTACCGATTATAAAATTGAGAATGGAAATGGGGAATATGCCAAAGAGACAACAACCCGAACATAGAGCAGACAACAGCAGATGGTCACCAACAGGTCTTCAATGCAACGAGAAATTCCCGCACCCGGAGGCATCCTTCAGCTGGCCCCTAAACAAATATATACTAGTTTAGTGATAATGAACGCCATACTAAACTCCAAATTGTACACAAGAAACTAAAAGTTGAAACAATACAAAACTTACAACGGCCAGAGGCTCCTTACTTGGGACAGGCGCAATAATGCGGCGGGGTTAAACATGTTTGTGAGATCTCAACCCACCCCCTATACCTCTAGCCAATGCAGAAAAGCAAGCGCATAACAATACGCACATTAAAATTCAGTTCAAGAGAAGTCCGAGTCTGATGTCAGAAGATGTAACTAAAGAAAATAAACAAAATGACAATAATACATAAATAACATCAGACTTCTAGCAGTTAACTGTCATGCCAGCTCCAGACTTCTGTTTTCAGTCTGTTTGTTTTGTTCTCACATCGTTGTCAACATAATTAGATTTTATGTCACTGTCATACAAGTTAAAGGTTTAGCTAGCTTTAAAACTAGGTTTAATCGACAATGTTTTACTTGAGAAAATTTCTGTACCAAGTCAGGGATATGAAAGTTGTTTGAGCTATTATCTTGGCCATTTGATTAGGGATTTTCCATCTTGAATTTTTGCCTGGAATTGAGTATTTTTATGATTTGGCTGTAAATAAATTTTAAATAGCTGGATCCGCTTCTGAGTCATGATAACCTTCCACATAAGAATAATAATAGTTGAGACAACTATAGAAAAAAAACATGTCAACAACAAGCTTGTGTAAATCCAATATTTACATTTACACCATGAATTAAGATAATGGATTAATGTTATTATTAAAATCAAACTCAAACACATTAGAAAAATATAGAAAATTATTCATTTTACATATCATCGCTAAGGTTTTGGATTTTTAAACATTTTTACCTCAAGCATCGCCAAAAAGATTTCTTGTATACATCAATAAATTGCGAAATACGCATCTGATTCAGTAAATTTTTATCCTCTCAAACGCAGAGCTCGGATTTAACGTGGTTACTGAACTAAAATACAATATTTGCTCTTTATACAATCCTAACAAACGCTACACGGGAAAAGGCTATATATTGGGGTCTTTTTTATATATATTTTTTTAATTTCAAGGATTTCAACAAATACACTTTAAACATACAAACAGTAATATTAACAATACATTTGAATATATATTTATTTATTATCATAAAATTGATGAAAATTCATTTGTATATTTATATGAAGAAAGAACATAAACACTGAAGAAAAAAATCATTTGAGTTAACTGTGTACGTACCACTGTGTTGCACATGAGAAGGGTAAAGTATTTTATAAAAAAAGGAATAATCAATAACCTGTTAGATTTTTAGTACATAAAATGTGTGCTATTAGATTCAATAATATAGAATGTTAGTTTTGACTATAAGTACCCGAAAAACAAATGACTAATTGGATAAAAAAATAATTCTTTAAATGCATTCCACATGGTAACAAAGTGCTCGTATCTCTTATTTTTGACTGTCATTATAATATATTGCTTTTTGATTGATCATAAAAAGGCTTTTGACAGTGTTAAGTTTTTTAAATTATGGACGAAATTAGCTCAATGTGGTGTAACCGGAAAATTGTAAAATCTAATAAAATTAATGTATTTTTAACTTAAAACCATTAGGGGAAAAGAGAATGACTACATAAAGTTTGTTGTAATATTTTATTCGAGAAGGTCACGTCTCAAAAATAAAGCAATCCTGAATAAAGAACTATAGATTAAAAAAATACTTCATTTGAAAACGTAACCAAATGATGTAGTCTTAACAGTTAACAACTATAGGTAACTAAACGGCCTTCAACAACGTCAAGAAAAAAAGACATACCGTTTTTTAGAATCTTTGTTTGTAGAATTAAAACAAAAAACTTTTGTGTATATACATTATCAAATAATAATAAATTCTCGCATATAATTTGATAATGTAGAACACGAAACAATTTTATATATTTATATTTATAATTTTATTGTATTTTGATTTTTTTATTGTTGTTGTTTTTGTTTTTTTTTGTTTTTTTTTTAGTGCTTCTATGTTTTGCTCTTTGCTGTTTTGTTTTTTTTTGTTTCTGAACCATAATTCTTTTTGTCTTTTTGTTTTCGTTTTTTTGATTTCGTTGTATTCCTACCTAGAATCTTATCAATATGATAAAACATAAGGATATGTTGTATAATTTCCAATGAGACACATATCCACCTGACATCAAAGGATGAGTATGTATGGACAATGGTTTAAATTTTCGACACGAGTGTGTTGAGCTCCTAACCTCTTCGTTCATTTAATTTCTTTTCTAGAAACTCTCAATCAGGTACAAAGGGGGATAAGGCTAACCGCAATATTTGATTTCACATACCGATTTTTTGTGATTCATCATCAAATTATTTTATAGTATACCAAGGAACTGTACAGTTCTAAATTATGATTTGGAATTTTCCGACAAAAGTATGGACGAACGGACAAGAACATTGCATTATATATGCCACTCTCAATTTATATAATTATTAACGTTCCAGTAGAAACACGATATCAAATTAATATGCAAGTCGTCAAATATCTGATCATTCTAATAGAAAATAAATAAAAGACTAACGTATCATGAAGATCATATCATTTATTAAAAACTTGCAATACACTTTCCGTTTATTGTCTTATTATACCTGCAAGAATATGCACTTCTCAAAACAATGTTGATAAAACAAAACACATAAGACACAAATCAAGGACATTTCACCTCCACAATTACATTTTATAAAAGCATGATATTTTTTTCATAAAACCTTGATCTGTTAGTTTATCTAGCTTAATTCAATATCAATTTGGTGTCATATGCCATTTGTTTTGACTGTATTCTAAATTGTAAAAAAAAGGTCTCTTATACAATCAATGTACTACATTTCTATTGAATTTATGATGAAAACGAACCTAATTTTAGGAAAAAGATTCCCTGTAGTCATTGTAAAACATTCAAAATGGTGTTATCGCATTCGTGTAGATTTCTTTTTGATAACACAGAGCATGATAACAGGAATAGTTCCCTAAAGGTCCGAAATATTGTGAATTATCGATTATAATTCATTAACAATTCGTGATTCTTACGAGTTTCAATTTGCGCATTCTTGTTTTTCGAAATGATAAGCAAACCTGCATTGACTTTATTTTTCGCATATTGAAGGCCTTACTGTGACTTTTAGATGATAACTGCAGTGATGGTGTATTTTTTAAATGTCCTTTATCTAGGTCTATGTGCATGTAGTGATTTTGTGTCATAAATGGATATATCATGTTCTTCTGCAAGTAAATCTTACATCTACATGTAGATTTATATGAACTTTTTACATAAAAATCCCAAGTTCAAACACAATTGTCGGTAATTCAATTAATATTTAATTTAACTGATTAAAACGTATTCGGTTGAATGAAAAAAAATAGTCAGTTAGATGGTTCACCTTAGTTTCACTTTTAATGTCTTTGGATGACTACGGTTAAACGTACGAAACCAATCTCTAGCTTGTTAGTGAATTAAATCAAAGGTCACATGAATACGGATTCAATAAGGTCGAGTTATTTATTTGCAAGTGAATGAAACGTCAGCAATATTTCTCTGCGTCATTATACAAAATTTAAATAAATCGGCTGCTAATAGCGAATTGTTATTACATTATTTCACTTTTATCAATGATTAAACCAAACTGAATCATGTTCTATTTATTTCAGGTCTCGTAGCTAATGTCTCTTTAAGTATTTGTGCATTTTTTTTATTTCAGTTTAACCAAACTTAATTCTAAAATGATTATGTATACTGAGATTCTACTGGGTGGAAATATTGAGCCAATGTTTGACACACTGTGTAGTGCTATTATATAGCAATTATTGATAAATTTTGTCGACGATTATAATGTAATGTAAAAAAAAGAGTAACCAAATGCATCAATACTTTACATGCACACGTGATAGAATATAAAAAATTATAAGATGCTGTCATAATTATATGCTATCTAATTAAATAATATATTATAAAAACAATGGTATAAGAATTGAAAACGCATGAAAGCACATAATATCTTATTGTTCAAATACGGAATAAAATTCCCTATTAAGAAGTCTTAAATCCGCCGTTCCACACATTGACATTCTCTTTTCGCGGAGGATACTGCACAGCGAAAACATCCACATCTGTGGTCTTTTCAAAGCTGAATTCAAGTTCGCTAACAGTATTTTCTCTTCCTTTCCAATTGTCTGATGACGTGAGCTTCTGATCAGGTTCATCTCCATAGGAAGCAATCTTCGCTCTGTTAAATATCATTTAAGAAGCTCAAAATGTATAATGTATGTGTTCGTTACAAACGATATTCATGCATAATTTATATATTACGTAAGTATCAACGTGTGCATATATAACGTGCGATAAAACATTGTTCGAACTCAATATTCTCCCGTTTACCAAAATATATCTCAAATGAAAAACAAGATGCATAACATATAATTTTCGATCTATGAGTTTGACTGTCCCTCTGGTATCTTTCGCCCATCTTTTACTATTTGTATACGATATACGTCAGATGATCTTAAATTGTGTCTCGTCTGTGTATTTATCTGTAATGCTTACAATAATGCGCGGTGCTAAAAATAATACAATTGAAAACATAGCATTTGACCTCTTAAATAAATATTATCATAAGGAACCATAGCATTTATCTTTATATATGAGCATGCTTTTTCATTAGTTAGTTGCGCCTTACGTTATTTAAAGTGTCTTCTCGTTTGAAAATTTGCAATGTTTTGTGAGTCATGTGATCTTTATTTTAGGTCTAGGAGTCCGCTCAGCTTTGTTTCTCGCATTTTGGAAAAAAAGATATGTTCTATGACTTTTACTGATCGAACTTAACAATCTATACACAATTGTATACATGTCATTTCCACTCTGTGTTTTTTGTTATAAGTTTTTTTATTTGTTCTATTTGGTAAGTTATGCTTTTTTAAATTAATTTTTATGGGTGGTTCCTATGTTGTACTGTTACAACGCTGTCCCAGGTTAGGGGGAATTTGGCGCACGCTAACATATTTAACCCCGCCACATCCTGTCCTCTATGTGTCTGCCCAAAGTCTGTATTTCAGTGGTTGTTGTTTGTTGCTGTGTTACATATTTGTTTATCTTTCATTATTTTATTATTTTGTAGATAAATCAGGCGATAGTTTTTTTTATTTGAATTGTTTCACATTTTTCATTTTGGGGATTTTCATAGCTGACAATTCGGTATGGTCTTTACGTAGACCTATAGTTGTAAATTGCTTTATCATTTTGTCTATTGTGAAGATAGTCTCCTTGGCAATCATACCACATCTTCACTAATTCTACATATTATATGTAAAGAAATGTTTAAAAATGTCAACTTTGGCAATTATATGGAATAAGAGGATAACAATTCAAATATTTCATTTTGTAACTTACTTTGAAGCTTTGGTCGTCAACTTAAAGTAAATAACACCAATTATCACAAGTATAACAACCACTGATACTGTAGCTGGGACCGCAATCATAATGACATCTATAAAATACATGGAGCAGCCATATAGCATTAATGAACTACATAAAAAGAAAACATTGATATCATTACAGACTTGCACTTCAAAAGATGAACATTATAAACAAATTTGACGAGAACTAGGAAATTCAGGGGAGGTATTTCACCATAAATGTTTTTGCCTTTTATTAATAAAAAGATTTAATAATTTTGTTTTAATCGAGTTGACATGTAGTAAAACATCAACAACTTAAAAGCCATTAATTAATTTTGAGAATATTTTGTGTAATATTAAGTTGTATACATCAAACATCTGAAGTAGATAATTAGATATAAGAAGATGTGGTTGGAGTGCCAATGGGAAAACTTTCCATCTAATTTATAAAAGTAAGCCATCATTGTTCAAGGAACACGGTGCCTTGGCTCACATCGAACAGCAAGCTATAACAGGCCCCAACAATTACAAGTTAGTGTAAAACCATTCAAACGTGAAAACCAACGGTCTAGTCTATATAAAAATACGAGAAACACTTATCAACCATATCAACAAACCACAACTACTAAAATCCAGTTTCCTGTCTTAGGACAGATAAAAACAATTGCAGCCGGTTTAAACATTTTAATGGTACCAAACCTTCACTCTTATCTGAAACAATAGCGTAACATCACAACAAGGTAAAACACACTATAAAATATAAGTTGGGATTGCTTACCTCAATCAAAAGACGTAGTACTACAAATGAGCATACACTGAACGAATACAATTGATCTGATACAATTTGAATAAAACGTTTATAAAAAATAAGGGATGAATAATTAAAGTAAAAGTATTATACCGCTGTGAAATGCTTAACAATTTCAGAAAAACATCAACTTGGGAAAAAAAATACGGCATTTGTAATATCAAAATTATACACAGATGAACGAAAACAAATTGGCCGCTAAGTTCAAATCTTCTGCCTGTATAACCTTCCGTTTAGGAAAAAATAGGAAAATTTCTTTACCAAGTTAGGAATCTGATAATCTTATCCATTCGTTTGATGTGTTTGAGCTTTTATTTTACTATTTGAGTTGGGACTTTCCGTCTTCGATTTTCCTCAGAGTTCGGTATTTAATAAAATATGTTATCTTACTTTCTATTTATGTAAAAGTATAGCTAGATGTACTTTTGAAAGACGTTCAGATATTATTCTCAAAGAATTCTTGTCATTTAATTTACACTTAATGTGAATACGTTATAAGCATTGCTTAATCACAATTATATATCTTACACACGTACATTTTAAAATTTTAAAGTAACTATTAACCGTATCATTAGTTGATATATAGAAAGCTATGCCATATATACATGATATAGAGATAAAGATTATCTGTAGAATATAAAAAAGAATGTGTTAAGGTATTTACTCTGTTTGGTTTCTGTTGATTCGTCCACAATCTGCAAATAGATTTTCGATATCATATTCTTTCAAATTTGCTATAAAACATTGATCTAGAAGCGAATAATCTTACAGACTCTAAAATATGACAGTATTAAAACAAATAGTTATATATTAGAACTAAGAAAGTAAATATTCAATGGCCAGTATAGACAATGTATTTCAGTTTATCAACGGAAGTTGAAAGCCTACTTTTTATGAAAGCATATTCTAACTAATATGAATAAGTTTCTTTGCTGCCGGTAATAATAATAAAAGAGCAAATTAAAAAGATTCTAAGGTATGTTGTGTATAATGTTGTCAATATACCATGGAAAAGTCTTTTAAATCAAATAATCATTGTGTATTGTTATTTTATCATTTTCTGCAAAAGATGTCTGTTCAGCCGATAAATAGCTAAATGGTTTGTTTTTTGTTTCTCTCTTTTACTTTTCTTTTAATTGTTTCTTTTTCTCTTTATTTTTTTTCGTTGAACTAAATCATAGATGATTTATTGAAATTATGACGTTTGTGTAAGATTTTAATCATCGTCTAGATGAAGGTAATACATAGATGAAGACCTAGTAATATAGAGATCTCACTTTTTGTTTGTTCTTTGGTGACTCTAGTTTCCTTTTTATTCACTATTATCTATAATATTACCAAATTCAAATACAAGGCTTTACTAGTTCGTAATGAAGCAAAAAGGAAACCCCCTTAAGTTTATTGCAATGCCTTAAACAGGGATAGTAGAACATTTAAATACCAATGATATGCACGTTTTTGTCGTTGTATTACATGAATACTTGAGATCATCGTAAATAATGATACTGGTTTCCTTCCCAAAATTCTGGCCATCATATGAAAAACTGATGTCATAACCCTCTGACAAAACGTTGCTGTCTACTGATCTTTTCTTCCTAGACGTTGGAAGATCTAGTGTTAACATGAAGGGGTTTCTGTATTCAACTGAAACAACTTCATTGCTTGTTGTGTACAGCAGATCATTTTCTAAAATCTGAAAATATTTAATATATTTCAATTGCAATATTATCAACAGAATCCAACGTTTGGCACTAGCTATTTAAGGTACCAGGCTTATAAGTTAATACACCAGACGCTTGAATCGTAAAGCATTTTATGATGCTATGTGTGCCTCTGTGTTTTCGGGATAAACCAAGAATGCTTCGTAAAACGCATAGTTACTCTCTAAAATATATAAGATTCTTTGTCTTCAATTGCATTCAAGTCGAATATCGAAAGGTGAGGATGGAAACTGCTTTTTAGATTTGTAAATTTAATCACTTCATTGTTTAAGAAATTAACACAAATTTTAATTGGTATATTACCTCCAAAAACATATATGTAAAACTATACCTGAAAATGTCTCCGCTTACACCATACAGAGGTTGATACAAATTCTCCAAATACATTCATTGCTTCACATGAACGAGCTGTGAGTTTACATTCACCATTGAAAGGAAGACTGATACCAGTTGGTGGTGACGAAGTGTTATAAGAGCAATCCTCCCCTACATATCCACTGTCACAAATGCAAACCCCTACAATTGTGAGCACACAACACTGTTTATTTCAAGTGTTTAATGAACAAGTGGTAGTTGAAAAATTATAGTGTTTAACAATGGTATTAAAATACTTCAAGAGTACTAAATAAATAAATAAAAACATTTTATATCTACGCCATATTAATTGGTCAGACCGTAGTGTTAACTTGAGCATAATTTTATGTCTGTTTGTTTTGTTCACACATAAATGTCAATATAATGGAATTTGTAGCGACTGTCATACAAATAAGATAATCAAAGTCAGGAATATGACGGCTGTTTTCCATTCGTTTGATATGTTTAAACTTTTAAATTTTGACATTTGATAAGGGACTTTTGGTTTTAAATTTTCCTCGGTGTTCAGTATTTTTGTGAATTTACTTTTTACAGAGCTTATGAGGAAAAAGAAGTATAAGTGTTATTTTCATTTAACTTATAAATTAATCGCTTTAATTGCTTCTCTGAACAAACCTTCTTTACAAATTCCATTATCACTGCAGTTGTTCAGACATAATCCACTTGCAAAATATTCTAACAATGTCTGTGATCCGTCGGCAGATTTTTGTGTATACAGAGATTCAGTTTTTACAAGCTCTGTCATAATGCTCGTTACCATGGCATTTACTGTGTCTGTAAGAAACGTTGTGTCGCCTGCAACCTAAGGGTATAACCTCAACATTAACGAGCTTATAACCATATTATTAAAACATATTTAACTTATACATGATTCAGCAAGTACCATTATGAATTAGCTTGAAATGTGTATTTCTAAAATGTAACGAAAAAAAAACAATCGAACATAATTAGTTATTAATTCAATTTCGGGTAAAGCACAATGAAGATTCATAATATTATATAGATACTTATCCGTCAGAGTAAAACATATGCAGATTTTAACAACTACAGATCATCGTACAGCCTTAAATATTGAACATAATAAATAAATGTAGTAAACTTAAAAGGACCTCCACGTAAAATTAACGTAGAACAATATAAGTAAAATTCAAGTGATCTGATTTATGGCAAAACAACAGACGACAAAAATAAGAAAAACTTCAATAATTAAAGAGTAAGCCTGGATCTTCATATGAATACATCAATTTGGAGGAATTTTTTATGTTAATGAGGTCATTGTATTAACAATTTGTATTGCAGTCCTTTGGATCTTAACGACTACTTTTCATGAAATTTTCTGCATGTTCCAATTAATGTTTTGTGCAAATGAGGAAAACTTTAAACGCAAGTTTAAAAAAAAACAGAGTTTGTGATAGTAAATATTGTCTGATATTATTTTATATTAAATTTTTATATGATCCATTCTGGTTCTGTGCAAAAGTTTTTCCTTGTGAATGGAAAAGGTTTTGGTTTGTATTCGTATCCCCGTTTTTCAATAATGAACAAAAATTATACTTCTATATCCTTAACACACGCTTCGATGAACTTTTCGACATGTACATCAACATAATCCTTGTACATATCATTCTGCAACGCATCGTTTATGCTGTTGAAACATATGTTATATGCTCTGTCTGACGTCCAACCATTCCGAAAGGTTGCTGTTGGCTGTAAAAGAAAGTACATGTAGTATACATACACGCAATGTTGTTTCTAAATGCGTTTTCTTGCTATAAATGTGAACATTTTCAAACATTTCTTTTTAAGGTGGTTCCTAACACTACAGGGAGATAACTCTGTAAAATCAGCAGAACGTTTAAATGACGCAGTGTCCTAAAGGAAATATTAAGCTTCTCAATGATTATATTTCAAACTGCTATGTAACCAGTGTACTTTTTCTGATAAAACGGTTAGTTTATTTTTTTTTTTTATATTTTTGTCAAAGGGTCAAAGTAAATACTTTGTCAAAAATTTAAGAAAATTAAACGAGCCAAATTAATTTTAGTTAAGGTGTTAGGTACCACCTTAAACAGCCAAATTAATACAGAGGTAACTTTTCTTTACTTTCTGTTCAAAATTTATTATTAATTTGTTATTCTTTTAACATTGTTTTATCGTAGAAATACAAAAAGTCTTACTCAGTCTGGAAATTGAAATTACCTCAATCTCTGTTTCATTGACGTCATCACTGTACGCTAATGGCTTGAAATCAATCTCGTCATCATTATTATTTAAACTTCGTTTACTTAGTTTATGAGGAAAATTTACGGATCGTCTTTTTCGTAGAGGCTGAAAGCAAGATTGGTATTGAACATATGCGCCGGATGAGCTTGGTGAACCTGAACATTGCTCAGTGCTATCTGTCAAATTACAATGTACGCTGTTAAAGTCATCTAGTGAGTCGGTACTGCCAGCTTGTTGTTCACATGCGCAAAATGTTTTTAAGTTGGGATTCTTCTCAATGTTTTCAACAACTATAATCTGTTCATAAACATCGTTGTCTTTCTTTAGGAATGCGGGTTCTTCAACAAATAGCTGCTCCTCAACCATACTTTCGGTGATCCTATAACAAGGTTTTTGTTTTTAGATTATAACATATGCACTAGACATGTGTTTATTCAAAACAATTATAATATGACTTCCTTCTTTCGCTTTGTGAATAAACCCATGCTCTAAATCCAATAAAATTTGTTTGAACATGCGTATATTGACTACTACAAAATAATGAATTTTATCAAATTGGCATGCATTTAATATTTTTAATTAATTTGCAACACTTCCAAACTCTTAAATGATACACATATTGTTACTAATTCATTTATTATTGCTGTCATGTGTTGCAATTTGAAATTGACATATTTGACTTAGAAACGACAACCGTTCAAAACTCATCCCTCTAAAAAAAAATCCCATTGCCAGTCATTTGCTTGTGTACAAACAAACAAAAAAAACATGGAAGAGCCTAAACAAGCTCCCTACACTTATACACATCGGACGTAGAAATTACCTTAATTGTCCTAATCAGAATCGAAATAATTGATGTAAGCTATACTTTATTGTAGTTTTAAAATGGGTAGGCATAATATTCGTGTTATTTTAGCCCTCACTATCGCTCGGGCAAAAATAATCACGAATATTATGCATACCCATGTTAAAACTACAATAAAGTACAGCTTGCATCGATTTTTCTAAATTCATTTGTCACCAATGAAAAAATAAAAGTCATTGTATTTAAAACATGGAACCTTAAACTTATGTTACTTCCTGAAGACCTTTCAATGACTCTTTAGACTGCGAATACCAATATATTTGCAATGGCGTTCTTTTTGGATAATCGGATTTTTTTTTATCAGAAACATTGACGTCCAATTTTCGTATTAATTAATACCTATAAATGACCGATGTGTATCTACGTTATGTTAAAATACCTATTTGTGACCAATAGCTTTCATAATGTTTATAATTAGAATAAAATATTAATGTGTATTTCGAAAATGTAACACACCAACAGGATCCTCATAAACAAAGTATAGTGAAATGTAATATTTTGATGTTAATACCTCCAGGAATCTGCAAATATGTGTTCATCACTAATTGGTCCAAGTGCACGATGTGTCAAGTCATCTGATGAATCTTTTGTTGTACTAGGAACTCCACACAGACCTTTTGCCGTATGTATGTCTTTTACAGATGGTTTGATTGAAATCACACTTATGAATCGCCTAGCTATTGAGAATTTTATTTCTGTTGCAATTGGTAAGATTATCTGAAGTTAAAATTGAGATTATTTTAATGCTGTATTTGCTTCTGTTAGGTAATGAAACTCCTGTAATATACATTTTGAAGCACTGGCGATACAATTGTAAATTATACAGTCTTTGTTACACTGCAGTAGTAGTAACTTGAAATTTTTAAAACTGATGTAGCAAATCTAATTCTTCGAGCTGGAAGCAAATATTTTTCTATTAAGGTGGTATGGGAGTCTAAAATAAAAATGATAGAATTTGTTCATACTTTGCCAAAACGTTTTATCTATTGATACATGTTGAAAAATATAATAAAAATGATAGATCACCGTACATTTTCTCAAGCTACAGGACGGGACAAAATGACACATTTTGTATGGATTATACAGGAAAAACACCATTTTGTGATTAGAAACTAAACAAAATGATAGAATTGTTAAATACTTCAGGAAAAGATAGCTTTCAGACACTGCTTTGAGAATATCAAAAGAAAAGATAGGGTCACCGTACGTTTTTTCCGGCTAAAATACAAAATAGGAAAATTCCATACAGAATCCTTCAGAAAATGCACTTTTTTAGAGTTACCTCCCCTTAAAATGCCAATTTTTAAAAAAGATGAAAACAACCAAAAATAATTAACATTTGCAAAAATATCAATATTTAGAAGTTATATTCTTATAAATTGGTACTTTTAAATGAAAATGTACATTAAACATCTGCATTCCTGCATCAAATTTTGCTAACTTGATGGAAAATCTGGACCTTTGATTCTCTGTTTTTTACAATCCAAGATGGAGGAAGACACCCATACCACCTTAATTGAAAAATATGATTTCAATCCGTCTATTGCTCTAAATTTTTCACGTCTGATTTTTATGATTTTTACATTCTAGGCTGATATCGCCAAAACCATTATGTAATTATGTTACAATTAATTGTGTTAATAATAATCGCTATCACTCGTTGTAAAATATATAGACACAAACAACTAAATTGTGTTAAAATCACTATAAATTCAACTCCATGCATTATTTCTTAATCGAAAGATATCAGTTTTAGTTTTATGTGATGTTAGTTTTCAACAGTAGCGTAAATTGTATCAAAAGCAGTATAGGTAGCATACCAATAAAATTAATAATACAACCTGTACAAGGAAAGGGCAGATACTGTACTGTAAAGAAACTGCATTTTGTTTGAATAAATGAACAAAAATAAAAACGAACTGAGAGGTGTAAGCTGTTTAATTGAATATGCTGCATTTGGTAGTTAGAGGAGAGATATGTTAACCCAAGCTTATATGCAAGATTTACATTCTGGGTTATTTTTGGGGGGGGGGAGTAATGGAGGGAAAACAGAAAATAAAATTTCATCCTCGTATTATACTCTCGTCATTTTAAACTGTAAATCTGTATTCACCTTGTAGTTGTTGTTCGTGTTACTTATTGACATATCACTTTCGTCACAAGACGTAAGCGTGACAACAGGTTGCTGAAGCAAATGTAATTCTTTTCTTGAAATCCTCTCACATGTACGTAAAACAAACAGTGAATTTTTGCTCCTTATCGCTATTCCACAAAGACAAGATGTACCGGGCAAGCCAGAACCACAACTTGTAAATAATGCATGGACCTGAAATGGAAAGGGATGCTATTGTATCTTTATGGCAAAATCAAACGCCTTAACTGTAATATCGTTAAAATGCCATGCTTAAATATTCATATTGTCTGATTATTCATCAAATACTGAGGTTCTTGTTCGGAAGATCTTTGGAATATTTCTGATGTAGCGAATATTCAGAGACTTAAAAGATTAGTTTATTATTCCCCTGTCTGTTTACGTAACGATTTTCAAAAACAACATAACATTAGAAATGTACAAAACAAAGAAAATAGTACCTATCAATATGAAAAGATAAGTCACAGGATTTAAATGATAAACGATATTTGTCAGACAAATCCAAACTTAGCATCTAGTTCTGCATCTTATCCTGTTCGATATCAAACTTTTAAACACGTTGTTGTAAGTGCTGTTTTATAAATCAATCTGAAGTATTAATACAGTTTCGATTGGGTTTTTTTTTGTATATCATCCTTATGAATAGAGTTAGTATTTATTAGTACATACCCAAAATGGACCAATGTCATTTTTATACATAACAAATTCCCCAACTTCCATGTAGTCATAGTATAGTCCATCAAATGTCCTAAAATGTGGATCGTTGTACGACTGACATAATCTGTTTTTCAAAGTAGAGTCTTTGTCTCTGACCGTTACCTACAAAATACTTTACGATTACAACGTATACGACTACTGATATTCAAGTATTAATATAATCTCAGAATATATGGCCTTCCAAACACATTTAAATACATGTGTATATTTATCTCATACAATGAAAACATAAGTACGTGGCTGGCATTAAGCTCTTTTTTTCAAGAGTATCTAGAAATATGATAACACTATTAACTGGTGTTATTGTACGTATTGAACTGCCTTATGAAAACTAAATGGCTGAATGGTTCAACTCGTCCTTCTTGTTAAAAGGATTTTAGTTGCTGGTGAGATATTTTAAAATCTGAAATCTTGGAGTAATTCAAAAACAACGCCAAAAAAATCTAAATAAATAGAAAACAACACGGTAAATAATTTCATGCGTCTGAAGTACATATTACATGGTAAGTATAAAAAAGAAGGTGTGGTATGATTGAAACTCTCCACAAGAGACCAAAATGGCACAGAAATTAACAGCTATATAACTCACCGTACGGTCTTTAACAATGAGAAAAGTCCATACCGAATAATCAGTATAAAAGGCCCCAAAATGAAAATGTAAAACAATTCAAACGAGAAAACAAACGACCTTATTCATATAAAACAAAAACTACGAAAAACAATATTTAACACATAAACGAACGACAACCATTGAATAACAGGCTCCTGGCTTGGGACGGGCACATACATACATAATGTGGTTAAACATGTTAGCGGGATCCCAACCCTCCCCTAACCTGGGACAGTACAAACTAAAAAAATCAGTTGAAAAAGGCGTAACTCATCAGATGAACAAACATACAAGTGGTCGTGGGTTCTTGTACATCCCAACAACAAAAACACAATAAGAACTTATCTGGGAGTACTCGCAGTTACCTGACAGCTAGTTTAAAATAAAGGCAACAGTAGTATACCGCTGTTCAAAACTCGTTAATCGATGAACAAAATACAAAATCGGGGTAACAAACTAAAGCTGAGGGAAACGCATTAAATATAAGAGAAGAACAACGACACAACATTAAAATGTAACACACGCAGAAACGGACTTAGCGTTAGACAAAATCCGATGAGAATAACAAATATAACATCGAAACCAAAAACATGAATTTGGATAGAAAAGTACCGTGACACGTCTTATAGTAATGTGAATTCACATTTAAAAATAAGAGAAAACAAACGACACAATGTTAAAATGTAACACACACAGAAACGAACTATAATATAACAATGGCCATATTCCTGACTTGGTACAGGACATTTTTTAAAGAAAATATGGTGGGTTGAAAGCCACTAACAACTAATAAAAAAATCATGCATCTAAGACTAAATTATCAATCCGTTCACATCCAACATCCAATGAATTTAGTGTAAAGACGTCATAAACAGTAATAGTTATCTGTGTCGGGTTAAACATTTATGTTTCTTCTTATTCAATTTTGCAATAGTGACGTCATTGAAATTGCATAATTTTTCTAATTGAAACTGGTACTCCTTGTCAAATTTCTACCATCGCTTGTCTAAACGACTTCACAAAACAGGGAATTTATGTGAAATAAATATATAACAAAATATAAATTAAAGTTAAATACCCTTATTCGATATATATCAACATCTTTCCAAATATTATTATTTACTGAAATTGATGATGTTGACA
Organism: Mytilus galloprovincialis; assembly: GCA_037788925.1. NCBI lineage: Eukaryota > Metazoa > Mollusca > Bivalvia > Mytilida > Mytilidae > Mytilus > Mytilus galloprovincialis. The sequence continues at coordinate 50,159,130 of CM075333.1, forward strand.
GTTTGATGTATGCATATCTATTGTTAACATTGTATATCCCGTCATTATATCCATACACTTCCAATGACTTCTTGTCCGTCCAGTCGAGATTCCCAAGTCTTAATCCACAGAATTCAGCATTGAAAAGGACATCCCTTTTAAGAACATTATTAGTGCAAGATGATCCATATGGGTAAGAAGTCGGTCGAAATATGTAGAAATTCTGGTCACATTGAGATCTTATTGCATTATGGGATGCAATACATCCAACCGGAACTGTTGACGTAAATGTAATGTTTATTGATTCCCCTTCATTCACTGTGTAATAATAACTATTGGTACTTGGCTAAAATCAAAAACATTAGACACAACGTATTTACATTGTAAATTTAAAAGTAGGTTTGTTTTCAAATGTTTTGGTGAACTATATAATATTAATCAAACGGAATAAATGGGTTCCTGTTTCGTTTCGTCCAATTGCTATTTAAATATACATTGAGGACGAGAACATTTAAACTTGATATAATAGGAATTTTTCACAAAACCGACACGCTTAGCCTTACCTAAACGTCTAAGTTCTGAAAGCAACAGTCCATAAAACATGTTACTCTTCCAAGTCCCACATTATTCAGATTCCGAGCTGACAAGTATTTGGTCCTACCACTTTCTGCGACGTAATTATCGGAGTTGAGGCAAATACCTATTATCAAGTCTTTTGTTTTACCCAACTGAGCCTTAAACCTGCAAACACGATAGAGTCGCGCACGGATACAACCTACATGTATATCATGGATATGGTTTTATCATAAGGTGTGTAAACACCATAATCCATTACAAAACATAGAAAAGCCATTTTTTCATTTTTCTAGTAAAACAATTTATACGTCAATATTTTAAAGAGAACCATAAGTGTGCTAAATTTTTATTGTGCTGTTCTTTTCTGAAAATATCATAAAAATGGTGTTATGCTTAAAATTCTAAACAAATTATGTCAATCACATCATGGAAGTAATTTTGAAAAGAGTAACAACGTCGTCACTTCAAAGGTTTCGTTACATTCCATCTTTCGATAACTCGCCAATTGGTTTAATATATGACATGGAAGTTGATTCTCCGCATGTAGTCGATCAAATCACTGACACTTTTCGGTTATTTTCGTATTCACGGAAAATTACGAACAGACAAGTTTTTTTCGTATATACGTGAGAAGTAACCCGAATAGTCCATTCGTTACATTCCGTTGATGTACGCTGCCGAATAGAGTCATTCGTTCAATTTTTATTTTAGTCCATTTTCCTTTCTCTGCTTAGTTTGATCTTAATAGTTTAAACCAACAGCTATCACATATAAAATTGGAGAACAAGACTGGGTCATTTTCAATTTTAATATTAACAGACAGTTAAAAAAACCATTTGCGAAAGTTAAGAAGATGATTGTTCAAAAATTACATTTGGACCCCCTTTTATTAAATACGTATAATCTAAGTCTTTCATGTATTAGTCAATTAAAATATTCAGAATTCTAAATGGTTCTATCCTTTAATTTATAGTTCTTGATACATAAACTAATTCGTGTAAAAATGAATTTGACGTAAGACAGATAGCGTCAAGCTCATTTTGTCGGTTTATTTAATTTTTGCTGTAGCTTGTTATGGTAATACAAGCATTCCCCAATAAAAACTTTTAAAAAAATATATCTATATTCACGAACATATTATCCTCATTTTAGTTTTCCAGTTTCAATAATGTAATCAATGACATTGATGACATATACATAAATTTAGATTACTTGAAAGGAAATATCCTTTTTTTTAATTTCGATAAACTTTGCACATTTCAACAGAAAAAAAATGTCTAGATTTGTCTACATTATTTTGTTAAACATCATGTGAAACCTGATCGATTCATCGGTATTAAACTGTTTTACTCGGGACCCGCCTTTAACCGGAAAATACTTTTAGAACAGTTTAAAACAAACGGTTATAAAAGCAAAAAATATGCTAAATTAAATACAATTTTTCAAGTACAAGCAGACATACCATTTGTGACACCAATTTCATTTAATTTCAAATCTTAAAATCATATATTTCCACATTTGTCCAGTTCTTTAGCGTCTCTTAATAATGACAGAACGGGCTTTATAGTCATATGATTAAGTTAATTAAATTATTTAGTTCTCCACACTTGTGAATTGTATTTCTTACATCACTATGCTTATTACATTATAAAATAAAATGGTATTCATCTTCAATTGTTGAAATAAAGATGAATTGTCAAAAAAAGCATTGACATCAGTTATAAAGTTATCGATCCAGAAGACAGTTATGATTTATATTCTCTTTTTAAAACGTAATATAAAATATTTACCACTTAGAATTTTTCTATATTACTAATTTGTAATCGGATTTTGGAGACTCCACCCACGCCACATACTCTCATATGTCTTTCAAGGTATAATGATAGTATGTAAACTCTTGTTTTATAAATAAGAAAATGAAATCTCAAAAGCATTTTTTTCTCAATTTGTATCTCGAAATTGGCTTCTTTAATTGAAAAAAATACGCTTACATAGCAATTTCCTCAAAGACCAAATAAAACAAATGCAAAGTAAACACAAAATTCATTTTTTCATTTTTCTATCATAAACTTGAAATTATACCACGCTAAACGTTTAGGTGTATTCAACAACAACCATTTATTAATCAATTAGTAACGACCAAAAGACAATTGTTTATTGGATAAGATTGATTGAACATGATGATTCGGGAATTTGCAATAAGCCGTTGGTCACTTGCCGAGTGTCACGCGTTGATTAAAAAATCATCTCAAAACTTCAAAATTACAATATCTATTGATTCCTAACTTTATAGATATGAGGTATTTACATATATCCTCTTATATCTATGTTGTTTGTGATCTTAAAACATCGTTTTAGTGTCCTTAGTGCAAAAACTTTCTTAGTGCACTAAGAAGTCCTAAAGCGGTATTTCTACACGGCGTTTTGAAAATAAATGAAGTCCGTGTGATCCATGCGTCTAGCTTCCGTAATATTTCGATTTATTCAAAATTAATGTTCATGTTATTGAAATTTAAGTAACTCTTAAATATTATACCGCATGAACACAACCCTGTGGGTTCCATGTCATAAAATCACAGTTCTGGTCCTGAACATGCATGTACAATTAACCACTCGACTATAAGCAACCAACAATTGATCACAATTCACAACTTATAGTATATATAGTTGTGAAATATAAAATGCATGAATAGTGATACAATTTGCCAAATAAATATAATACAAATACCAACCACTTTATATAACTGACACAATTTAAAGGCTCTCTTAACTAAACAATGGTTTGCCATGCATCGCTCAAATATTAAGCATTATCTTTTGGTATATGGTTAAGAAATATTTAATATATTATAAAGATCTTTAAACTATACATACTAAGCTATACTAATTACAGATTCATTATGTTATTGAATATAAAACATACATAGCATATATTAAAACTGACGGTCAAAGATCAACAGCTTAAACACTAATAGTTTACGTATACACAAATTCATCAATTCTTTTTTACTTTTAGCCGTACGGTACCATTTTATTGTATATTGTAAAATATCTACTTCTTGCGTTATGGATCATTGATTTTGTTACCTGTTGACCCGGTTGATTACTAGCACGTGCCATTGAACTCAAGCATTTTAACTAAAACAGATTTATTTTAGTTTACTCCATATATAGCAAGGGCGGATCCAGATTTTTTTTAGAGATGACTATATGCAAGTACCAGTGAGTTTCTGTTAGGGGAGGGGAGCTCAGATCATCACTTCTATATTTCTATATCTTTTATTTTTTCACCATTTATCTTTATACTAAATATTTGCCTGCCTTAAATTTATCAAATATTTGCCACTGGATGTTAAACAACGAAACAATCAATCAAAATGTTCTTTATATTTCATCATCTATATAAAATTATAATCCTGGTACTTTTGATAACTATATATGGTTTTTATCTTTATAAATACGACATTCCGTTTAAAAAAAACAAATATTGTCATGTATGGTATTAAAAAAAAATAGCCAGTTTAATTTGTTGCTGAATAAATTCACAAATAGACGTTCTCGAAGAAAAATAAGAAAAAACATCCACAAATAATGTTTTTGTGAGTACTAATTTTTGGAATGGAGAGATATCCAAATATAGATGTAATTACCATTATCGACATTAAACATATATTTGTACATATTCTTTCAAAACACAGATCTGTGCCAACGGTTAATTATTATTAATCTGCCACTGGTGCTATATCACATGGGTTAGAAAATAAACAGAAGGATACATTAATTGTTTGAATGAAAATCTTTATACGGTGATACTTTATTTATAGTTTTAACACTGTCTCGACACAGACCGAATGCAGTATCATGATTAGCTTCATGTACTATGCCGAGCTTGGTGGTTTTAAGACGCACAATTGTGTCAAATCAATAATTGTTTAAATTAATGATATGTTGTACAGTACAAAGCTATGGTAATAGAAGCGTTTCCGAGTTTAACAGAGTAACTAGCACGAAAATAATTTTTAAAAAAAGAAACCCAGCTAGAACGGTAATAGTAAAGTAGGACATATCAACAGAATACGAATTAAAACAAAAATACGCATGTGTTAATTTGCTTTCGCTTGAACATTTCTATGAATTGTCTCGTTGGCAATTATACAACATCGCCCTTTTTAGGTTACGTTTAAGATTTTTCCGTTTCTAATTTTCAAATACGAAAAATATGTTCAAAAAGGTTTCACACATTTTAAGGTTAAATATATCGGAAACATGTTTGTGTGTATATAATTAACATACGCCCTTGCATTTTATAGTTAATATAAATAAATAATCTAATATTTATTAAAACAAATAGCAACATATGTAGACGAATAATTTATTAGTATCTCAACAAAACAACAACAGAAATAAAGAATCAACAGAAGATTTAACCTTTAATTACTTTTTTTATTATTATTATTTATTCGAGAGCTATAATCATGACAAAACTTTAACTTCAAATAAATATATAATTAATTTAAAATGCACTAATTAAGCAGAAGGGGCGTAACTCGTGGTATCATACCGGCATACTGAACGGAATTAAACAAGGTCTGACAATTTTGAAAGTTAATTTTTAGATTTGATCTGTTTTGGTCTGACACGTTCTTAACGGGTCTTAACTGGTCTAAACAGCTCGCTAGAAGATTCAGTCTTGACAATCTTGACATGCCTTAACGGACTAATTTACCTGATGAGACTATCGATCGGAACGGCGCCTTTACGGTCTTAAAAATCTGAACGTTTTTGTCTAGCAGTAAATCCAGTCAATTAAGATATCATCAGACCAAAATGACCGTTTCAGACTGAAATCGGGCTACTAGTGTAAAATGTTGTAGTTTGAAAATTTCTCGTCCGTTTTTCATTTTTTTTATTTCATACGACTTCATTCTGAAGGTAGAGGTTTTAGATTTAAAAGCTCCACCTTCTAATTAATAAACAGAAGATTTCACACAGGTGCTTAATAACTACCTGACTCGATGAAATCACGTGACTGATAAAAATTCCAGATACGCGGTATCACAGATAGTAACAAAAGGGGTCTTGCTGCTGAGCCTATAATTGGATAAAATCATTTGACTTTAGTACAGAGCTCTGCAGGCCGTTTATGCATGCTAATTAGTCGTTGTTATTCGTTTTAAATATTACTTCTATCATCAAATTAAAATGAAAAAAATAGTTATTTTCTATGAAAAATTCGCAAAAGGTTTAAAATATCATTTATCAAAACAAAATCTTGTAACGCTATACTTGGGATAAAAATAAACTCATCATATACACCAGGACTTTTTTGTATTTACGCCAGACGCGCGTTTCGTCTACAAAAGACTCACCAGTTACGCTCGAATCCAAAAAAGTTTTTAAAAAAGGCCAAATTAAGTACGAAGAGGAAGAGCATTGAGGACCAAATTTCCAAAAAGTTTTGCCAATTACAGCTAAGGTAATCTATGCCTGAGGTAGGAAAGCTTTAGTATTTCAAAAATTCAAAATAATACGTAAGCTAAAACTATTGCATGTAATTGATACATTTACCGTATAGATTGCTTGTTCTTAAAAATTTGTATTTTGCATGTTTTTTTTTTGTTTTTTTTTTTCATTTTACAATCGCATATGTTTTCTGCAGATTGACACCAAAATGAATTTAAAAAAGCTTACAAACAATCCTGCTCTGAAAAGAGGACTATACAGATATGGTCCGGGTGTTGACTGTCTTGAGTTTCTCATTCGTATGGCACATTTTATCTGTTGAAATAAAGGTTAATGTTGTAGCAATAAAATCAGTTTTCACATTTTCAGATATTGTAGTTTCTTGTAAAGTCCAATTTTCCCATAAAAAGACATTTTCTAAAATAAGGCAAACAAACAAAAAAGTAATCAGTGTTTTTCGATCCAACATTCAACTAGTTTGAAATAAATTTTCCTATAAATGGCACTTACATGTACTTTCAAACTAGAGTTACTATCAAAATTAAGTCCTAGCTTACATTGACTTTGAAATTATTTTTATTAAAAGTAAGAGCCCATTTTTTTATTCTCCCAGGTGTATCAATTTATAAATTAGCAACTGTATCGTTATCATCATCAATAATGGCATATAAATAGGTTTCATCTGCGAATAAACTAATATGATATTTTCCACAATATCGGTCATATTAGTAAATGAAAAGGAAGGAACCGAGTACAGAATCTTTAGGGTACACATGAATTGACACCATTTTTATATGAATACAATTTATACAACAGATTTATAAAAAAGAAGATGTGGTATGATTGCCAATGAGACAACTGTCCACAAGAGACCAAAATGACACAGACATTAACAACTATAGGTCACCGCACGGCCTTCAACAATGAGCTTAGCCCATACCGCATAGTCAGCTATAAAAAGCCCCAACATGACAATGTAAAACAATTCAAACGAGAAAACTAACGGTCTTATTTATATAAAAGAATGAACGAAAAGCAAATATGTAACACATGAACAAACGACAACTAATGAATTACAGGCTGTTGACTTGGGACAGGCACATACTTAAATAATGTGGCAGGGTTAAACATGTTAGCGGGATCCCAACCATCCCCCTAATCTGGGACAGCGGTACTACAGTACAACTTAAGAACAAACTATAAAAATCAGTTGAAAAAGGCTTAACTCATCAGATGGACAAAAATACAAGTGGACGTGGCCATGAAATTATACATCCCGACAACAAAAAGACACTAGGAACAGATCTGAGAGTACTCGTAGTTATCTGACAGTTAGTTCAAAGCCACTAACAACTAATAAAAAAATCATGTATCTAAGACTAAACTGTCAATCCGTACACATCCAACATCAAATGGATTTAGTGTAAAGACGTCATAAACAGCCAGAGCTTTATGACAACTGTAAAAGGAGGATGAAAGATACCAGATGGACAGTCAAACTCATTAATCGAAAATAAACTGACAACGCCATGGCTTAAAATGAAAAAGACAAACAGACAAACAATAGAACACATGAAACAACATAGAAAACTAAAAAATAAGCAATACGAACCCCACCAAAACTGGGGGTGCTCTCAGGTGCTCCGGAAGGGTAAGCAGATCCTGCTCCACATGTGGCATGAACACACTATATGAAGAAAGATTCTCAGGAGCTAATTATACATATACATAAGTATATATATCAAATGTCAAGAAACGAAATTATAAAAAGCAGCCATACCTCCATGTTCATTTTGAATTTTCCAATCCAATCAGCCTCGCGAAGAACAACCGCATCATCAATATCTTCAAATAGCAAGTTTGTACTATTCTTTACATGTTTTGCACATATATACCAATAAACATCATAACCATACGTTCCGTTTGATTTGTCATCGAATTCGCATTTGAAAATTGGTATCAAGCTCGGTGTTGGCTCATAAATTCCAATTTTTCCAAAGCTTTCCCCTTCTGTTAAAACTGCTTTTACCTCTACCGACATGGTGTCTGTTGGAAAGTTTGCTAAAACATTCACACTTCGAAATTATTAACGTGATGTTAGATAAAAGCTAGCAAAACATTTTATTATTTTTTTATTCCGATTGTTGATACATTAAAGAACATCTGTAGCTAGTTTTGATCAACATCAAAATATAATAGCGTTATCTTAATTTTACTTCTTTTAAGGGTAGTTGATAATGACCATGTTACAAGTGGGGAATCAAAATATACATTCGTGTCTTTAAAAATTTACCTAACGGCAAACTATATGATAAGGAAATCAACTTTTTTTCTTTTTTCCTATAATAAATTAATTTAAACATGCTTTTGAAAATTGAGCATTGTATTTGTTCTCTTGTTTGAGACTTGAATATAATTGATATCCGTTTAACTTTGAAGGATGAACGTTTTTTACTTCTTTATCTACAAAAATATTCAACGATATTTAATCAAAAAAACATTTTTCAAATCGATTTTAAGAAATCTTGTCTTATTAATAAAAATACATGGAAAACATATTACTACATTGGTTTATTGTTGATTGATGAACATCCTGTATTGCACACTTCACGTTTAGAAGTAAGGTAGCAAACTTATAATTGATAAATGTTTGTTTAGTAAGTCAAATTGGAAAAATGTCAGAAGCCATGAAACTAATGGACAAAAAAATCCTGGATTGGAGCAGTTAACCTTGACCTGTACAGAATACTTTAAATGTATTGTACATGTTAGTTAGTTTATAAAAAAAAGTGTAATGCTTTTGACTATCTCAACACATATGTTTTAGAGAGAATATTATTAAAGATTAGTTACATGTAAGCACATTCAACTTTTAAAACATGTATATAACCAACTCTAGTAGCCTTATTAACGTTTTAAAGATCCTGGTGTGAGCATTACATAAACACATGTATTTCAGGTTAAATTCAATTCAAAATTAGAACATGTAGAAACATGCTGCTGAATTAAAAGGGCTTTCCTTGAAGAAGTTTATAAAAGGTAACATAATCCTGTAATTATACATTACATTCGGCTTTATAGATGATGTCTTCATACTATATAACTGAGTTACGTGACTTTGTTAAACGTATCTATCGGTTGAACTTGAAATAAAGAATACAACGGTACCTCATTCTGCGTTGGATCACGACTTTCATCCATGAGGTAAAAAAATTCAAGCAGCGCCAGCATATGAATTTTATTTGTTTATCTCCAAGTTGATCAGATATCTCAGAAACTGAATTCATGAGTTCTTTTAAAAGCGATTAACGTTGATGCTTTTTTGTAAAATATTGAACGAAGGGCTCTAATATGCAGAGCTAGTTGTGTACCTCTTAAGATATTCTAGACGCCATCATGAGTCGAGTGATCGTTTATATATAGCATCTACTATTTCCTGGATTGTGAATTCACAGAAAGAGAGTTATTAGCAAGTGTGTATATTACCCTGAGCAAAATGACGAGTAACTCTATTGGCGCTGGACCATGGCATTTGGAGCTCGTCGGTTCCCATAGAATTTTTTGGGGGTTTCTATAGCATATTTTGTTTGTTCTTTGGATGTGTTATGGTTATTTTTCTTTTCGTCATATTTCGTCTTTTTCCAACCCGTTGTCAGTCTCTATTCGATGTATGTGTTTTAATGTTGCCTCAGTGTCTTCCGTCCTTTTTTTATATAGATATAAACTGTATTATATATATTGTGCAATTAGGAAGAACTGCAACAAACCTTTTATATTCTCTTTTTTATTCATACATCAGAAAACATAAAAGAATCATATTCTTAAAACTTACAACTGCAATCTGGATAGTGTTCTGTTTCTGACGACATTTCATTCGGACATTTTACCGGCCCACTTCCTGAAGAAGAAAACATTATTAGTAGCTAAATTTTCTAATATATTTGAATTAAAAACATTACCGCATATTGAAATAATCATTTACAACAAGGTTTGATTTGCCAGAATGAAATTTTACTTAAGCATAACATGCATTATGATCACAAAAAATTTTGGAATAAAACAGGTAGTTAGATAGAGGATATTGTATATGCAGTATAATTTTCCTTACGTAAATGGGACAACTATTCAATTTAGAATCAGTTCTATTTCTATGTGTATCCATCGGTTGAGTGAAGCCTTTTCAACTCATTTCTATAACTCGTGCTTACGTTTACTGTACAAGGTTAGGAAGTTTGGATCCCGCTAACATGTTTAACCCCTCCCCATTCTGTATGTAGGTGCCTGTCCCAAGTCAGGAGCCTGTAGTTCAATGGTTGTCGTTAGTAGCAGTGTTACATATTTTGTTCCGTTAATTTTTTTCCATCATTTAATAGGCTGCTAGTTTACTCGTCTGAACTGGGTTTTTTTTATAATTTTGTGATTTCGGGGTTTTCTTTAGCTTTGCGGTATAGGCTTCGAATGCCGTACGGTGACCTATGGCTGTTTCTGTGTCATTTAGTCTCGTGTAGAGAGTTGTCCCATTGGCAATCATATCACATATTCTTTTTGATATCTGGTGAATTTCTATTATAATTGGTAAGAATTGCTTCTTGAATAATTTAGAAATTCGATTTCTCCATCAATTTGTTTAGAATATGATTTTAAAATACACAAAACAAACCTTTTTTTAAGGGAGTTCGCTTCTCAGTTTCAAAAAATTAACTTTTTAAAACACTAGTTTATATTGATAGGGTATTAATAAAGGAATCAAAAGAGCAAAAAAGTATATATAGGTCAATGTGCTTGTTTTCGAGATGTTGGCGGTAAAATATTCTCTCTTTTCATAGCTTTATCATTGACAAGTCTTAGTTCTCAAATACTTTTAAAAAATAATTAAAACTTTATATATCTTTTACAGATGGCTTATCATTATACATGTTAAAGATTTATTAAAAGAAAAATGGGGGTCAATGGGCAAAATTTTTAAAGGCATTAAATGTATAAAACCAGAGGATTCCGAAAATCTGACAAAAATTCCAAATCATGACCAGCGAACTTCCTTAAGTCCAAAGCCCTTACATTACAAAACAATTATTGTTCAACTAGAAAAATTGCTGGCATTAATCTTATTTTAATTACAATATATTAAATAAATATCAAAACTCCAAATTCGATATGTACCTTCATTTACCACGACTTTACACAAAATATCAAGTCAAATGATTTAAGAATAATAAATTCTTACAGATAATAGGCGGGAAAAATTGTACCCCCTTTCGGCTTTACGGGTAAGAGACTAACAAAGAGCTACAATTTTACCATAAACATATATATGAAAGGTTCTTTACCAAGCAGAGCTAGAGAATATTACAAAATCAACAGGGACCCCCTTGTTCTAACTTGAAATAGATATGATGCGGTCATTTTCTGTGAATAAACTGTATATGTGAAATGTAAAAATATCTTTTTATCTTTGGTTGGGTGATAACATATCAAATATTTAAAACATGCAGTTCACATATTTTTTATTTCCTAAAGCTACTTAAAGTTTTTTCGTAATGTTTCACTAACAAATATGATTAAATATCAACATTCAGATTATTACCAAGTTGTTGTACAAACTTAGTCATGTTAATATAACTGTTAACGTTATACATTACCAAAGCAATACGATGAATTTGAGGTTGATGGTGGTAGATGGTATACATAATACCCGTCACAATTTCTTATTACAATATTAGAAGACTGTTCACAAACACTGTTGTTTGTTTGCATACAGGCTATAGCAGTCATATTCCCATCAACGAAATTTGGTAGAGATCCTGTAAAAGCACACACAATTGCTTTGTTTAACAAATAAAATGTAGACAACCTTTTTTATTTGATTCCGGTGTTTCATCAGGTTAGCGAGATTTGTTTAAATTGCACGAAATTTCAGTTTTTTGGTGAGATCTTCATTTAAAAAATATTTCCAACACCTAGGATTTACTTACTTCTTTAACTGCCAGTGTGAAAGCTTATTATCCATTAAGATATTGTATTCTATTTTAGTTTACAGTAGATTATTGCTACAATAACAATTGACTTTTTAAGAAAATGTAAGTTGAAAGGAGACCCAAAAATATTCCCAAGCCAACGAATACGGGTCCGTCGACAAGAGCAAAGTATCATATAATTGAACAAAACGTACCATTTAACCAAAGAGGGTTAATTGTTCCACAATTCATTATTCCCGGAGGGGATGTCGGCATATCATCACCATTATCGCTGAAAAATCTATACCAATCTTCTTCCAGTATTTCATCGCTTATGGGATCATCTACCGTCCAGTCAACATAAAATCCTGTGGAACGCTTCTCGGCATCGTTCACACTTCTGTATACATTGCATGGATCCTGAATAACTGAAACATTCAACAAATATGTTCAGCTTCTCATACCCTTATTAATTTGCTTATATCATGTATATGAACAAATATTTGCAAAAATGTACATTTGTAGGACATCTTTTTTTTTTTTTTTATCATACTTCAAAAGGCAAAAGATATATCTATTTCATCAAACATACAAGAATTGAAACCATAATGTAATATTTTTTTTCTTTTAAATTCTTTCTTACCTTTTCCATTATATGTCCTTACGTCTCCAGCGTTATTGTAAACATAAGCCGCTCTGACATTTGTTCCTCCAGATTTGTTTACTTTATACACGTCGTGCCACGAATTGTCCGTGTAATACACAAATTCGCCATGTAAATCAATTCCAGTTACTTTATACCATGAATACTGATGACCGTATGCTTGAATTTCTTCTGTAAATTTTCCTTCGAATGTTGAAGATCGTATTATTTTTCCAATCGTATAATAAATCCTTCCTCCAGTCGAATCTGTAAAAAAAGACTTTTATTGAAAACATAGAACTATTTAATCCTTTAGACATTAAAAGTCATCTTATTAACTTTCTTTTTTACCTGAAAGGAAAATCATTTCCAATGTGTTTTTACAATTTGTTTAATTTTTTTTTATATGTATCAAAATAAAAGACTTGTTCATAGACAATATTCATCCCATTTATTTGATTTTTCATCGTATACAAGTCAAAACATACTTTTTGGTATTAAAGGCTTGTTTGTTATCTATTTGTTTACAATGTTTGAAGTCTTGATTTTAAATTTTGTTTAGGGAATTTTCGTTTTGAATTTTCCTCGGAGATCGGTATTTTTGTTACTCAACGATAATAAACTACCTACACACGCATGTATGTATGCATACATAAATGTTCCAGATACAGGTATTCGAACTACGTGGATGGGTCGGGTATTAAATACGATGGACATTGAATTGGTAAAATCCGAAAACCATTGCTCTACGAATTTTCATTCAATAAGGACTTGATAAAAAAAAGTTGTCTGATTTATTTGATCATAATTTATTCGTTAAAGACTATTCAATGATGTGACGATCTAAAAAAAAACAGTGAATCTTACTCACAAGTTTAGATTGTAGTAAATTCAATGTCGATATAAAATAACTTCTAAAAATTTCTAAATAAAATGTGAAACAAGAAGTCAACTATTCTATCAATGGATGAAACAGTTGACAGAATTAATACGCTTTAAATTGGCACAAAAGAATGTCGAAGATGATTAAGATTGGAATTGAAATATATTGGACACCAGTCATGTAACGATTTTGAAGACCTAGATCAACCAGAGACATTTACACAATGAATTAAATGTAATTGTAAGGACCGTGCTGAAAAGCAGTGGTATCTTGGAAAGTAAACACCTTCCTAAACGCACATGCAAGAATACAATCAATGAAAATAACTAATTTTGTCATCCATAATTATCGTATTTCAAACTTTCAAAAGCAATTGATGCGTGTACAGGTCAGTATTTTTGGTATTTTGGTTAAAAAAAGTTGATTTAAATCATATGTACTGACATGAAATGTCTTATAATGGTGTGGCCCAGCTTGACGCTATGAAATGTTTCTCATGAATTCTGGGGAGGGGGGGAAACAACGTCTTAAAATTAAAAGACATATGATTACATATGATTTGACCCTTTGATAACAAAGGCGATCGAGTTGACTGATATGGTCGGATCATATGAATTTATGGATAAAGTCATAACAATAAACAATAAGGTCTAAATTTCGATATGCTATGAAATAAAAATATGAAATCAGCTTAACTTTGAGTCAGGAAGAACATGAAGGAGTCAATAATAATACATGGCATGTATATGACGTTGTAAACGGTCTAGAAGTAAAGCAAGATGTACTGACTTTCTTATCGTGCTTATGAATTCGAATATTTTTATAATCTTTGATCAAAAAGTCAAACGTTTATCATGTAATGCAAAATATTTCCATATTTAAATGCCCTCGTAAAACTGGTTCAATGCAAAGCAACATTTAGTACTGTCTATTCATCGTGATATATTTAAACCTTGCTGATCGGTGTGAGCCAAGGATCCGTGTTGAAGGACGTATTTTGACCCATAATGGATCGCTTTTATAAATTGTTACTTGGATGGAGAGGTTTATTGGCACTCATACCACACCTTTCTATATCTATATTATGAACTACTTCAAATAGTTGTAATAATATTTGGTCAGAAAGTCATATTTTTTTATCATGTAATACAAAATATTTCTATATTTAGATGTCCCTCGTAAGACTTGTAAAGTGTAAAGCAATATTTAGTTCAGTCTTTCTTATCGTGCTTATTGACTCGAATATTTTTACTATCTTTGATCGCACAGTCAAACTTTTATCATGTTATACAAAATATTTCTATAATTAAATGTCCCTCGCAAAATTGATTTAAAAAAATATTGCAACACCTGGTGACATTAAATATTCTAAAAATTCTAACAGGCTTTTTTTCTACAAATGAACATATTAAATTTTACATGTCAAAAGTTCAAACATATTTAGCGAATATTTAAGTTGGAAGTACATTTATCAACGTTTCTATTGCAGAACAAAGCAACAATAATTTTTTTTTATTAGAGATAACAAAATCATAGATTAAGGCTTGGTTAATATTTTGGGTATTGTCATGGAATATATTAAGATACCAAACCGCAAATAAGTTAAGCAGACTGTTAATTACTAACCTAATACTATACGGGAATCTCTGGTCAGCATAGAGTCACTTATAACTATAGTTTTGTGGTTTCCATCTAATGAACACTTGTCAATTGACCCAATTTCATCATCCATGAAATAAATCCATCTGATTAAAAAAAATGAAAAAAAGAATTTGTTGGTATATTTTACATACTAATACTGACTTTAGTCTATCTTGAAAACAAAGCAATTGTATGATCCATAGCATCACGAGTCATCTGTTCACTTAATATTTTTTGATAATTTAAAGTATTACACGTACCACATGGACAAAAGAAAATTAAATATTCATAGAAGACATTTAGTATCATGACTTTAAAGTATAGTTTGAATGGCACAACGAAATATAGTTAAATCATTATTTAAACCAAATACATACAAACAAACTCACTTGCTCATGAAACAGAGGCGAAATATACAAAAAGGACATCCAAACTCATAAATCGAAAATAGAGTACAAAGCAATGGTAAAAAAAACGACAAAGACAAAAAGACACGCATAAGTATACGAATCCCAAAATCGAAAACTAAAGACTGGTCAATACAGACCCCACAAAAAACTTCTGGTGATTTCAGGTGCTCCTCATATGTCACATTTAGCAGTTCCTTAACTGTTAGTGACATTCTTGTGAATATCATTTTTCAATATTAATTAATCCCTGTATTGCAGTACTTTCATTTAACCATAAAACTCAACCAACAATAACCATTGCTTCAGAATAGTGTGTGTAATAAGAGAAGCTACACTGTATGTGTTTTGGTTGGGGTTTTTTTCACTCGTTTTGTGAATGTTTCAAAAATCCTACATTTACTTTTCACGTTGTGAAGCTAGATGTTATGATATTTCATAAATAAATTTAGGATTATAGGACATTTTAAAATTGTCATCCTTTTTTTTTTTTGTGTCGAAAAACATGACGGAAATTTCAACGCTTATTTGGACAGATGCTATTATATTGTTATATTTTGCATTGATGTTTCCTTCGTTGTTTTCATTTCTTATTTCAAAATCTTTTTCAAGTAAAAGTCTTATTTTTAAGAAGCATTATTTTAGTTCACAGTTTTAAACTCTGTTTTGCAAGATCACAAGGAAAATCCAATGAAAGATTTATAATTCAGGTAATGTCGTATTCAATATACTTCGTAAATTTTTACTGGCAATAACAGATCAACTGAATACGTTAGAATTATCAACACGGGTAATACATGGTGTACTACAATTATCTGTAACCCTTTTAGTGAGTACTCCTACCCGTTAGGTGTAGCACGAGTTGCTTTATTTTAAACGTATATTTCATATGATGATTCATACACACAATTTTGTAGTTGCCAGTATTTTATTTTTTATCTGTATTTATACCTTTAAATACTCAGTTATCGAAATTTTTTCGATACATGCAAGATTAACTAGAGCTTGATGGTTAATACATATTTAAATTGATATCTGGAAAAAACTTTCTTTATATTTACCCGTTGTTTGAATCCACAGCAATATGCCCAATTCCAGCAGTGCTGTTTAAAACAGGTGATATGTTTGAACCGTCTAGCTCTGATCGTATTATGGATTTGCTATTTTTGTCAGACCAATATATATTGTCATGCTCAGAATCTATGGCTAAACTGTGTGGATGATATAACGACGATTTTGTAATTATTTCTTCGATCTTTCTTTCATTTTCATAACATGGGTAGCAGGTTCTATAAATAGGATAGAAATAAATTTAAGTATTTGTTTTAATAACAAACTGAATAATTTGATTCATAAAAGTTGAAAATGAGTCGGGAAAGTTCATATAATTAAAGTAACATTCAACTAAATTAATATCTTTTTTCATACAGTTTAAACAGGAACGCTCGAATCCTAAAACTTATTCGTATAAATACCATTACTTGAATACTTAAGGAGCTTTATGAACCCAAAATATATTTAAACATACTAAGCGTCAGTTACATTTCTTAATATGTATAAATCATAGAGTAAGCATTTTTGTTTTATCTATGTGGTCTATATTAACATGACCTGAACAGTTCATGCATTCCATGCAATGCAAACATAAATACAAGTAAACACTTTTATACAAGAATACACTACAAACACGTTCAAACATGGAACATTTTTACAAAAACAAATGGTGAACAAACAAATTTTTTTACAACAAAATATTAATTTGACATGTAAAATTTGTATAAAAATATAAAATTTTTATCAAAATAGTGTTAAATTTTTATAAACTGGTTCGACCGTAAATTAATATTTTTTATCACTCAAAGTGAACAAAATGTTTCCCCCCAAGACATTGATGTCAACTTTTTTTAAATAAAATAAGAATGATCGAAAGCGTGTTCCACGTACAGATGAAAAGGCATTACTAAACCATACTAACAGGGTTTTCTTTATTAGCATATCACATATTGATAACAAGCATTATAAATATTCTATCTTCAAAATTGTACACTTTTCATACCTTTGTCAAGTATCAAATTATCAGACCATTGTGTGTCAAATTTTATTTTTTTGCTGTTGCCGCACTTTTGACCAAGCTTAGTTATGCATCTAGCAAACAACAGAAAACTAAGTAGCTTAAGATAATGAACAATTAGTCTAAAAATAATCATTTTTGTTGTCAGTGTACATAGTGTCGACGTTATGATGACATTATTTCATATGACTACATCTAAATAATTCCATTTTGTGAAAATCTGATAAATGTAAAGTTTAGTTTGTTTTTCTCTTTATTAATTATTACTGCCAGACATAATTATTTTTTCGTTCATTTTTTGTACATAAGTTAAGCCGTTTTTTTTCTTATTTGGCTTGTTTACATTTGTCATTTCGGTGCCTTTTATAGCTAGCAATGCGGTATGGGCTTTGATCATTGTTGAAGGCCGTACGATGACATCTCGTTTTTAATTTCTGTGTCATTTGGTCGCTTGTGGAGTGTTGTGTCATTGGCATGCATACTATATTAAATATTTTATATGTAATATTATTCGGAAATTTTCCTTGATAAGCCCATTCGTTTTTGTATTGTTTACCTACCTGTGTATAGTACCATAATACGAATCTACCCAATAGATATATGGCTTGGTTTGATGATAATCTATTTTGAGACTGTCATGTGTGCGTCTTTGTATTCCAACTACAAGTTTAGTTACTGTGGTTTCGTTTAGATTTACTAAATACATTCTATCCCAGTCTACAACTATCGAATTAGCCCCCGTAACTACAACAGAAAAACATTCATATTTCAAATTATTGTTTATTCTTTGTACAACGTTTAAGGTTAATTTTGTTTAGTAGCAGTAGTCAATTAAATTTCAATTTATGTCTATATAATCGGTGTTGTGAATGCAGTTAAGGTGGTACCTAACACTTTCACTAAAATCAATTTGGCTCGTTTAATTTTCATAAAATGTTGACAAAGTATTTACTTTGACCCTTTGACAAAAATATAAAAATTTCAAAAAATTGAACCAACCATTTTATCAGAAAAATTACACTGGTTGTATAGCAGTTTGACAAACACTAATTATGATCATTGAGAAGCTTGATATTACCTTAACAACGCAAGGAAATTAAAACATTCAGCTGATTTTACAGAGTTATCTCCCTGTAGTGTTAGGTACCACCTTAAATGATATTCTATAATGTAACCACAAGTATGATAAGACCTATATGGGGGTGTCGGAGACAGCATTCATGTCAAATAGACCCAAAACAAGTCATCAATACATGTAGGTCATCATACTACCTTAATTCAATCCTAATCTTTCAACAACTCTCCGTAGACAAAAAGAGGACTACTGGATTAGACAATTGGGAACTGCGACACCTTATGGTTGCAATGACAAAATAGATGGTATAGGTATTCTATCTAGTCCTTCGTGTACCTCGGTGAATGTGATGAATATTTTCAACTCGACTCCTCGGCGTAGACGCAGTCATGGTCATCGTCATTATACATCACCTTCTCTGCATGATGTATCTATTAATGACTTGCTGCCATTTATACAAAAGCCGTTAGGTATTCATCACATTCGCACGAAACTTTATTCATTACCCCTTTCAAAACTTCATTCTCTGTTAAATCTATGTTTGAATTCCACTGTTACAAACCCTCACAAATACCTCCTTATTTCAAAGACCAGTCTGTACCAATCATTTCTTATACCTATACCAAACCTATTGCAACTAAAATTTTCAATTAAAAACACGTTTTGCAGGATCTCGATATTGACGACTTCAAGTCTAAACCTCCTGATTGCACTTGTGCTAGTTCCCAATTCACATATAATCCTGCTGGCCACGTTATTACCGGTAACCTCAACATTGTTAATAACACTTCTCTACGAAATGTGTTATCGAAAGGTCCGAAATATAGTGAGCCTAAATCCATCAATTGGAAATACAACTTTAAAATTTTGATGGATTCAAATGAGGATTATGCCCGGCAATGGGCTAAGCGCGAGAAAGAAGACGGAGACACTCTTTCCGAATGGATTAAGGTAGTGAGGTCGTTGATACAAATCAGAATTAAGAAACTGAATGGGTGTATCAATGTCCATGCTACGTCAATCTTTAAAGACCCAAATGTTGCAAAACACCTATCCTACCTCCATGACAAATATGTTGTTGTCCCCGCAGATAAAGCCCCAAACAACATCGTTTTTGTATGTAAAACTCATTACATTAATTAACTGCTTGATAAACGAATTAGGTATGGACAATTCACTTGGAAACTCAACATATACCCTCACGACACTTACCAAAGAGAAAATCTTGGATAATCATAGGTCTGTTCTGTGTTCCTTTGGAATTCCAACCAAAGATGAAGAACTGGATCTGCCATCACTGTATTGGATACCTAAACTACATAAGTGTCCTTACAAACAACGGTATATTGCTGGGTCTTCCAAGTGCTCCACGAAACCTCTTTCAAAATTATTAACATCTATTTTATCAGCAATCAAAGACGGGCTTCAAAGTTATAGTGAAACTGCCTATTCTATAGGGGGCGTGAATCAGATGTGGATACTTAAAAATTTCAAAGATCTTTTAGAGTATAAACAATCTAACTCTCTTTCATCTTGTAACAGTATTAAAACATTTGACTTTTCTACTCTTTACACTAGTATTCCACATTCCAAACTAAAAGACAAATTGAAAGAGTTGGTATTGCTTTGCTTCGTAAAAACGAATGACCAACGTAGATACAAGTATCTTGTTTTAGGGAGGGATAAATCCTACTTTGTAAAGGATTCGAACAAAAAATTCTCGGAAACTGATATTATCAAGATGCTTGATTTCTTGATTGACAACATATTTGTTGCGTTCGGAAGACGTATTTTTCAACAGACTGTCGGCATTCCAATGGGAACAAACTGTGCCCCTCTACTTGCCGACTTGTTTCTTTATTATTGTGAGGCTGACTTCGTACAGGAACTTCTTAGGAAGAAAGATAAGAAGTTAGCAATATCCTTTAACTCTACTTTTCGCTATATAGATGATGTTCATTCACTAAATAATTCAAAATTTGGTGACTATGTGGAACGCGTCTATCCAATCGAGCTAGAGATAAAGGATACTACAGATACAGTTAAGTCGGCCTCATATCTTGACTTACATCTAGAAATTGACAATGAGGGTCGGTTGAAAACAAAACTTTACGACAAAAGAGATGATTTCAGCTTTTCAATTGTGAACCTTCCATTTCTAAGTAGCAACATTCCAGCAGCACCTGCATACGGGGTATATATCTCCCAATTGATACGATATTCCCGTGCTTGCATTTCCTATCATGATTTTCTTGATAGATGGTTGCTGCTCACAAGGAAGGTTTTAAACCAAGAGATCCAAATGGTGAAGTTGAAATCATCCCTTCGTAAATTGTACGGACGCCATCACGAGTTGGTGGACCGTTATGGAATAACCGTTTCACAAATGATATCGGATATGTTCCTTACGTCGTAACTACAAGCCCCTTCCCTTTCATGAATGTGACCTACCTAATTAGACTATTTACTGGATTTATTATTACATAAGCAACACGACGGGTGCCGCAAGTGGAGCAGGATCTCCTTACCCATCCGGAGCACCTGAGATCAACCCTAGTTTTTTGGTGGGGCTCGTGTTGTTTATTCTTTAGTTTTTTATGTTGTGTCGTGTGTGCTGTTGTTTGTTTATCTTTTTCATTTTTAGCCATGGCGTTGTCAGTTTGTTTTAGATTTATGAGTTTGACTGTCCCTTTGGTATCTTTCGTCCCTCTTTCATTGATAACAAATGTTTTATAAACTAAGTCAGCATTAAATCACATTGTCTGTACAAAGGTAAACGATGAAACAGATTAGTTAAGCTAGGGTCACACATTCACGATTTTTACTGCCGTCCTTGACAGGACCATTCCCGATTAAAATTTATTAAAAGTCTGATCAAGATCCTATGAATCGTGGATGGAAATTCAAACTTTAATTAAAATTTGTAAAAAATTTAATTTAATCACGACAACAATCAGATATTGTTTAGAAGCGTCGATATTCAACCGTTTCCAAGCGAATTTATCCCGATAATCCCGTTCTAAATCCGCTTTTAATCCGATTTGTATCTTTCGCCAGGTAAAATTCGATGGAGTCTGTCACGACTGCGTCCCGATTCTACCGAATGTAATCCCACAGAGATCAGATAGTGGCAAGACAGTGAACCGTCGCTGACGGAAGTTATCCGTTCGAAAACTGTCGGCATACTCGGGATGATCAGGTACTGTCGGAACGTAATCCTATCACGGTCCGCTCTATCGCATTGCAAACGGCTTTGTCTGGTCTCAGTCGTATTGTATTCTGTAATTGTCGGGACTCTGACGTGGGTTTCATTGACGAATTTAGAATTAAAACCTGTTTCGGAACGGTTTCGGCAAAAACGGTTCGCAATCGACAAGATCTGGATGCAATCTGGACTCAATCGGCAGAAAAACAACAATGAAAAATTTATCCAGATCATTCCCGTTCCACAGGACACCGTCCCGAATACACATAACATTGTTAGGAATTCGAACCGATACATCAGAATCTGTCACTACATAGGCACGATTGTAATTCGACTAGACAAAATCGGCTGAGTTTCCCTGAATGTTACGGGACGCACCTAACTGTCCGGTGCTTTGCCGAACTATTCGAACCCTTCCCGACCAGTAGGAATCTGTTACGAACTAAAACGACTGCGTTCAGAGAATAATAGGACATTCCAGATAATTGAGGATACTAATCCGACTTTTTCACTTTTCGTGTCGTATCGCTGTCTGATCTCAAACGGGAGCAATAATCGGCAATGTGTGAACCCCACATTAGATAGAGACAAAAGTATCGAACTCCGTAGAAAATGGCAAAAGGGACGTCTCTAATCAAATGGAAAAATCAAACACTAAAACAAATCAAACACATTGAACGAATGAATAAAAACTGACATATTCCTGACTTGATACAGGCTGTCGTAATTTCTGCATCTTGCTATATTTTATTTCATTGGTAGTGTGAATAAACAGATAAATAATCAATAGTAAAAATGACAATTTTATTAAATTTCTTGAACAGCCGATATATTTCCATACAAGTACAATATTCAAGCAATGATATATAATTTACATACGGGGCGAAGATACTTAAATAATTTTCTTTCTCATGTATTTTCGTACGGGTCAACTGGGATTATGTTAAATATTTCAATGACAATATAAATGAATTAAATGCAAGGCATACAGCTATCTGCGTTGCTTATTACCTCTAAACTACAACCCTTACTCATAAAATAAACTGCGAGGCATACAGCTAAATGCGCTGCTTCTTACTTCTAGGAACCCCCGGGATGAGCCTTACTGCAAGCCAAATGTAAACACAGCAAAGACTGACGAACGTGGCGTTGCACTGGTATTTATTTCAAATTACCGGCAGTAATTATTCTAAGCAGGACAAAAAACATAACGTCAAACGCTGACATTAAATATACGAGTCCTCGACTCAAAATGCTTATAATAATACATTTTTATGAATAAAACAATCAAGACATATTAATTCTTCCCGTTAAGAGCTCACAAATGAACACTTTTGGGTTCACGCTTAAAATATTGACCCAACGGTAACGTTCTGAACAATGCATGACAAAGTGGCGCCATATATGACGTTATCGATACAGCTAATAACATAAAGTGAAACGTACGTTAATTACTCATTCAATATACTAAATACTAGAAATAACTTCTGATAACTTATATACACTCTCTTAATACAATAATAACGATATTTCTGTACTTGGAAATAACCAATACACACATTTACCACACAGGTATTTTATTATGTAGAAAATAGTGGATTAAACCTGGTTTTATAGCTAGCTAAACCTCTCACTTGTCTGACATTCGCATGTAATTCCATTCCATTGACAACGATGTGCAAACATAGTAAACAGACAAAGTCGGTAAAACTGTCAGAAATATTGGAACAGTAGTCGACATTGTGTTATAATCCTAATTACTATTGAACAAACAAATATGTAACAAAGGAACACAAAATCAAAAGCTAATAACATATCAAACAAATGGCAAAATAATTGACATATTCCTGACTTTGTACAGGCATTGCCTTATGAAAAAAATGATGGATGGAATCAGGTAGTAAAGCTAGTAAAAAAATTTACTTGTATAACATGTGCGTAGAATTCCATTGCGTTGGCATAAGTAACAGGCAAAAGAGGTAAACATGTAAAAAAAAACAGCGGTCAACCATGTGTTATAATAGTAATAATATGTTCCTTTTGTCGTAGCCACAAACACGTCCCCTTTATCACAATGTGACCTTCCGAATTAAACTATTTACCGGGTTGGTAATAATGTGACAAATCTGGACTGATAATTGTTATTATTTAACCTATTATTTATTGTATATTACATATATCTATTTGAATATTGCCGGGTGGTCAACTTCTCGGGTGTGCACAAACACTGATAAATGCATTGACTTTCATACTCATGATTTAAACTATTTGTACTTTGCAAGCGATAAGGGCCAGTTTTATATGTATATCTTGGTAATGTTTACCTATGAAATACTTTGATTATCCCGTCATATAGTGATTTATTTTGACAAATATCGTCGTAAGATTCAACTTGTTTACATCTGCCATGACACCGTTTTGTACTTTCACTTTGCGATCTCACATTATTATTTGTTTAAGTAAACACTTTGTCAATGCAGATAAATTGCGTATTAATTATGTTTGTGCCTCCCTTTTCATTAACATTGTCTTTATTTATGATAGAACCGGGTTTTCATTGATCTCTCTCATTTAAGCATTATATCTAATGCGTAAGGTTATGTAAATTACACCCAAGTTCATACGCCGTATCGAGAAAGGAATTTACTGTCCGTTTAAAAATAGCATTATGTAGAAATGTCCTTTTGGTTTTATTTGCTTTTAAATATAATTCGGACAAGAAGGACAAAATGAGGACAACTCAATAACGAGTCTTTATTTAATAATAACGAAATCTGATTGTCTTCTTGAACATTTCAAGCCAAAAGACGTAAGAAACGTTGCTTTTGATTGGACGACTAGATGTTTACTCTAACGTCATAGTAAGTGCCAAAAGACATAAATAGGAGCCTGTAGAACAACATGTCATTCTGAATCAATCTCTTGAACCGTCAACTACCTTTTATATTGACCACCCGATTTATTGCTTTATCTGTTGAATGATGAATGTGTATTTGATGTTTATTATATTGAAAGAAGAAGTCAAAATACTACTAAAATAAATATCATTGTTATGTTTATTACAAATCTGTTCTCCACAATGCCGTTGATTCCACTCCTCCTGAATGATGAGTTAAACAGTTTTATAGTAACCCTAGGTTTGTTACAGTTTGGTGTCAGAAGTGGGATGACAAAAAATATTTGTCATCCAGTGATCGAATACCTCGCCTGTGATTTTTAAGTTTGATTAGAATATTAAATTTTCAACGATTTTAGTGAACTGGTAATAATTTTCAATGTCTGACGAATCTGATTCAGAAATCGAGTTTAATATGGATAGACGCGAAACGGTAGAGAAAAATAATGAAGACTCTGCATAAAATACAATAAAACAAGGTCAAGGTGATATGGAAAGTGAATTCAATGACAACGTACGAGACAATATGGTTAGACAGAGAAATACAGTTGAGACGGAACGGAATTTTGAAGGTGAACAAGGTGTTTCGTATTTTGAAAATAATAGCGTTCATGAACGAAAATGGGGAAATGCACCACGATTTTGTCGTGAACAGTTGCCGATTGCTGGACATCCTGCTACAATTCGTCCAGATGCTTATAGTGGATCAGATGACTGGGAAGAATATTTTTCGCATTTTCAAGATTGTGCAGAACTAGGCAGATGGAGTATGGAAGATAGAGTATTGACACTTGCTGCAAGTTTAAAGGGCCCTGCACGAACTTTTTATATGAGTCTTCCTACACATGAACGCCGACCTTATAGTATTCTTGTCCGACGCTTAGAAGAAAGATTCGGAAGTGCCCGTCAACAAAACAGATGGTTATCGCGTTTTTAAATGAGAACAAGAAATTCCGGTGAAACAGTTGCTGCTCTTGGTGATGACCTCCGTCAGATGGTACAAAAGGCTTAGTGTAATTTAGATTCATTGGCACAAGAAGTGTTGGCGCTCAATCAGTTATATAAGTCGATTCCTATAGAAATTAAATGTCGATGCGTAGATCGAGAATGTAAAACGGTCGCTGACGCTGTAGATATAATTGAAAGATATGAGGCTCTTTTAGGGGAGTCAAGTCAAAAGAAAACTAGTGTCCGCTCTGTTTCTTATGAAAATTATAGTGAAAATAAATTAGATATGGAATGGCAAAATAATGGTGACCAAAATGTCAGATTAATTTCCCAACAGCCAAATAATGACAGAACCATTCAAATGCTTTTAAGTAGAATGGATAAGTTAGAAAATCAGATTCGGAATACGAACAACCGATCCAACTTTAGATTTGGCCGCAACAATTACCAAAACGGGAATAATACACAGAATCAAAGGACCTGCTTCATTTGTGACTCGCCTGATCATTTTTATAGACAATGTTCTATGTATAATGGTCATGAATTTAGGGAGAATAAACCCTTGAATTCACAGAATTTTAGAAATGTCAGACCAAATACGACTATGGAAACGGTTCAGCGAGACAACCGTCCGTTTATTCAATAGGTCGGGAGTTGACGGTTACAGAAGTCGTATTTTATGTTAATTAAATGATTTTAAAGATGTTGGAAACGAAATTCAGACTGCAATTATAAATAGCAGAATAAATCAAATAGGGGGTCAAGAAAAATAACAGATAATGAATTTTATATGCATGGTTCAGTTTATGGACAAACATAAGAGAACTTTGGCAAAATATGTTTTATGAAAATAATGTGATTATTTGTGATATTACCTTGATAAAATTTTAGAACAAGATTCATTATTTAAATTCGTGCAGTACCAGTAAATTATCGGATATTGAAGTGACTAAGAAACCAGGAAAAGTCTTTCACATAGATAGACTCGCTGAATATAACGGAAACAGTAGAAAGTGACAAGAGAAGGTGTCTCATATTCTAGCAAGAAGTAAAGTTAAAACCAAAGAAGAGGACAAGACGCCATTCAAAATTTATTGTGCTTATGTGTTTAAATGTGTATCACTCGTTATTTTTATTTTTTTATGAATAAGATTATTCATGTGTTGAGATATAGTGTATATGAAGAAGTATTGGTGCAGTGTTGTGAATGCATCCAGTTGTTATGTGATATTTCTAGAAACGTAGCCCAGATTTGCCTATAGGGACTGATCACCCCAGAGTTGGTTGAAATGAGGGGGTTTTCTAGAAAATTTGGTGGAATATTGTGATATTTCCAAGGTAGTTAATAATTATAGTTGCAGCGTCAACAGAAATTATTATTTGATGTTAAAGTGATACTGTGTTTTTGTAGATAAGTTGAAGAAATTCGTGAATGGTTTTTAAAATGTGTCCGATGTCATATCAGAAATTGCTGAGTGTAATAGTGAAAATTATCTACAGTTGACAGAAAGATGATTTCCCTGAAGACACAGAAGTGTGGATGATATAATTAAACAGTGTGAATATATTCCATTAAAGATTGAAGAGCACAGAGACTATAAGTAAAAAATAAAAGTACTGGTATACTGTTACCCCCAGAAAATACAGGAGTATTTTAAAACTTGGGTGGGGGAAATTGTGACAAATCTGGACTGATAATTGTTATTATTTAACCTATTATTTATTGTATATTACATATATCTATTTGAATATTGCCGGGTGGTCAACTTCTCGGGTGTGCACAAACACTGATAAATGCATTGACTTTCATACTCATGATTTAAACTATTTGTACTTTGCAAGCGATAAGGGCCAGTTTTATATGTATATCTTGGTAATGTTTACCTATGAAATACTTTGATTATCCCGTCATATAGTGATTTATTTTGACAAATATCGTCGTAAGATTCAACTTGTTTACATCTGCCATGACACCGTTTTGTACTTTCACTTTGCGATCTCACATTATTATTTGTTTAAGTAAACACTGTCAATGCAGATAAATTGCGTATTTATTATGTTTGTGCCTCCCTTTTCATTAACATTGTCTTTATTTATGATAGAACCGGGTTTTCATTGATCTCATTTAAGCATTATATCTAATGCGTAAGGTTATGTAAATTACACCCAAGTTCATACGCCGTATCGAGAAAGGAATTTACTGTCCGTTTAAAAATAGCATTATGTAGAAATGTCCTTTTGGTTTTATTTGCTTTTAAATATAATTCGGACAAGAAGGACAAAATGAGGACAACTCAATAACGAGTCTTTATTTAATAATAACGAAATCTGATTGTCTTCTTGAACATTTCAAGCCAAAAGACGTAAGAAACGTTGCTTTTGATTGGACGATTAGATGTTTACTCTAACGTCATAGTAAGTGCCAAAAGACATAAATAGGAGCCTGTAGAACAACATGTCATTCTGAATCAATCTCTTGAACCGTCAACTACATGTACCTTTTATATTGACCACCCGATTTATTGCTTTATCTGTTGAATGATGAATGTGTATTTGATGTTTATTATATTGAAAGAAGAAGTCAAAATACTACTAAAATAAATATCATTGTTATGTTTATTACAAATCTGTTTCTCCACAATGCCGTTGATTCCACTCCTCCTGAATGATGAGTTAAACAGTTTTATAGTAACCCTAGGTTTGTTACAATAACATGATCAACACGGCGGGTGTCACATATGGAGCAGGATATGTGTACCCTTCCGGAGCAACAGAGATCATCCACAGTTTTCAATGGGGTTCGTGTTGCTTAGTCTTTAGTTTTCTATGCTGTGCTTTGTGTACTATTGTATATATATTTAAGAAGATGCATGAGTGCTAATGAGACAACTCTCTTTCCAAGTCACAATTTATAAACCATTAGAGATCAATGTCTTCATCGCTAGTTCCGTTAGTTCGATGGGATAGATGAGTTCAACATAGTCACCAAACTTAGAAGTATTAAGTTAGAAAACATCATCTTGGATGTATATAAAGTTAAAGGATATTGCTCACTTCTTTTCTTTATTATTACGAAGTTTTTATATTAACTCGGCCTCAAAAAAATAAAAAAAAGTCGACAAGAGGAAGGACACAGTCAATTACCATGGGTATGCCGATAGTTTTGTTAAAAAAAACACGTTCTCTAAACGAAACAATTATGTTGTCAATCAAGAAATCAAGCATCTTGATAATGTCAATTTCAGAGAATTTTTGGTCTGAATAAAGGTGATTCTTTACAAAGTGGGATTTATCCCTCCCTTATACCAGATACTTGTAAGTACGTTGGCCTATATTTTTTTTTATGAAACAACGCAATACCAACTCTTTCAATTTCATTTTTGAAGGTCCGTTAAGGGCCGATTATGGCCTCAAAATTAAAGTTCATCTGCTGAGAGATTTATGAAATTCTTAAGTGTCTATATCAGTCGATTCAATTGGTTTATATGAAAGATTTGAACTTATTTAGTCATTAAAGACACCAAAATTCTAGCTTAAATATGAAAAATATATGAAATATGCCACAAAATGTCAAACATGAAAGTGGTCACATCCGTGTTCATTCTCAACTTTTATATATGTCATGTATTATCATCAAGTTTAACTTACATTTAAATATTAAGAATGAACACAAAGGCGGCCACTTCCATTTCAGACGGAAACCGTCTAAAAATTCACCTACAGGCTAAAATTTCGGAGAGTTCAGTAATTTAGCATGACTTAATTATGGAAGCGCATATGGTACACCCCTTGTAAAGTTATTTTGTTGCTAATAAGTCGGAATTATTAGTCAAGTTGTGTGTTATAAGCTGGAATCTTATCATCAAGTTGAAGTCAAGTTGTCGGAATGATGTAGAAAAATTGTTTTACAATGTCGACTTGCTGATATAAATATAATGGCATAGTAATAAGAAGCCGGCATGTTGAATTCAACTTGTTAATTGATTAAGTCGACAACTTCTTTATTTGATATTAAATCATCATGTTGAAGTCAACTTGTCGGAATGCTACAGAAAAAGTTTTAATTACAATGTCGACTTGCTAATATAAATGTAAATGACATAAAATAAGAAGTCGACTTGTTTATTAATTAAGTCAACTTGCTTATTTGATGTTAACTTTATTCGTTCTCACGGTCAGATTCCCACGGTCCGTATTTTACTTCCTGTGCTGACACATTAAAGATGGAGATCGACAGCAACAACATCAGCGGGAGCAGTGGAAACGAGTCATAAGTAAGTTGATATTTGTTTTCTTTGGAGACTTAGCGTTATATTTTAATATGAAGCAATACTGAACACAAAATGAAAAAGATCATAGGGAGAAAAAACGTTATTGTTTGAATGAAAGGGCATTGAAAAGTTACAGTTTAACGTGACCTGTGATAAGATCTAGAGTAAGACGTCTGCTATTATTAAAGATATATTCTACTTAAAGGGTTTCACCCCTCTCCCCACCATCCCATCACAAGTACACTACCCGTTCTGTACGACTGTCAATGAAAAATGGAAAAAAAAACTGAATGGTCCCTCCCTTTCGCCTTTCAGAGTCCTTTGTAGATCAATCTCCATGACTCATTTAATTCATAACAGCTAAGCAAAAAAAAATTAGTAATCTAAACAAATAATTTGATTCACAACTAGCAGGGTGGATCTTGTCATTTATAAGGGTTGGGTATGGGGATCCTAGCCCACGATAAAGGGGAGTTCCAACTATATGTCCCCATTCAATTGCATTGATCTTCCAAATAAATGTAAAAAAGGGTTCCAACCCCGGACCCCCTGGATTCGCCACTAATGCCAGGTAGAAAAGCATGATGCGAAACGAAATATGTGTTCACTTTATTTTGATATTGACCGATTAGAAGATTTTGCTATTCATTAAACATTTCAATTGAAGAAATATCGTCTATTTCAGCTGCTTGGTCACCTGCCCGTCTAATAAATGGTCAAAGACTATGGAATCAAGCAATATTTTAAAGGTAATGTTGAAAGTAAAACAAAGAAATATGTTGCTGACATCGAACATCAAATCAACACACTTTGGCTTAAAAACAAACAAAATTTGTCAAAACTTTCTTGTATAGTTTTTATAATGTTTTTCTTCATTTAGACTAATCAGCTCCATCTTCGTGGAAAGTATGAAAAAGGTTTAATACTGTATTGTGATTTATTTTTTGTAAAAACTGCACCTTAAACGGCCAAAAATTACAAAAAATAAAGGATTACCAAAATAGGAAAAATGAGCACACATTTACACGGCTCTAGCGAAAAATATAGTGAACCATGATATAAAGTTTTCTTCATATTTTGTCTAGCATGCGCAGTAAAAGCGAGACATGTAGGTACGGTTTTACAGGCGACGGTGAATATATGGCGTTAACATTGCAACCAAGTTTGCTGTTCATGTCTTTATCTATTGAAGCATAACGAGTAAGGTTCTTATATTTAGGATGCAGATTTCCTACATATTGTTCTTGCCAGTCAGTCATGTGCCATTTATCTTTGACCTATTTTAAATGCTTGAATGACCCTGCAGAACTCTAATAGTCAATTTTGCAACCGAGTTTACTGCTTAAGTCCATATCTCAAGAAATAAAAGTCTAAGGTTGATAATATTTGGCATTAACGTCTCCAACTACAAGGGGATGATAGTCTGAAGTGTAATTTTAGCTTTGACTTAGGTTGATGATATTAGACAAGGAGGTTCCCCACAACCAGGGGATGTCATTTTGATACCTGTAATTTGATCTTGGCCTTGTTTTTATGGTTGATTGACTTTGACAATATGCGACCAAATTTTATAAATTAGTCAATGATTGATAAAGAACTAGATATCATGTTTAAGGAGGCATGATGTTACAACAAATTTAGCAAAAATTGAAACATATTTTTTTCATAACAAATTTTATTCATTAGGTACACTATTCGTTGTTTCTTTAAGATATGGTACAAAAATCAACCAAACAAAATAAATTCGTTTAGGCATCAGATGACTTTTAAAATGTTTATTCGATTGCAATATGCTGGAAGAAGATATGTCCTCTTGTTTGAAAATGAAAACATGTTCAAATGTAAAAATATCATATGCTTATACCTGATACCTATAACGGGTAAATTTAAAAATGAAATATGTTATAAATATCGCCATGAAGATTTATTTTGGATTGTCAAAACTTACTGTGTATTTTTCCATTTCGTATTCCATTAAATGTGAAGGCGCAGCGCATTTCCTAGTAGTTTTATAGTAAGCTGATGACGTCACAGTGAACACCCTATTTAGATATCAAGCCAATCGGATTTTTCATTTTATCATTACATCATACGTGTAATTTCTATCTTTATGTTTCAGTTACTCTGTTGTCTCCTTTGTGTTGCTGATCATGACGTTACAGGAATACCTTACCCAGGCGATGATGCTTCTGTGCCTGAACTAGTCCAATATTATCATCAATTATGCTACACGTCCCTTCAAATATGTGGATTTCTCTTGTTTGTTCACGGAACATTCATGAGTTGTTCCATGTTAAAAAGACTTAAGAGAAGATTAAATATCAGACGGCGTAACAACCAGTCGCCATTACCTACAGTTGTAAGGACAATCCTGGCTTTACACCGTAATGGCCTGTCTAATGTTGGATACAGGTATATGTGGAGGACTCTGAACATAGGCTTTGGACTTTGCGTCACACAATCAAGAGCAAGGCTTTGCTTAAGAACAATAGACCAACAGGGTGTACTTAACAGATCGCGTCGAGTTCTTCGAAGGAGAGTGTACTACAATAGAGGACCAAACTATCTGATTCATGTCATGTTTCCCATCATCACATCATACGATGACGCAGAGCTATTGTTTCGGACATTGATTACTGCCTTACCGAATTGAACATTTGCTATACATTTTTTATACAATAATGATTTTGCATAAACATTTTTTTAGAAATTAATTATATATATAATATAAGTAGGTTTGATATTTGGTTTTACCATACAAGAATTAAATCAAACAAAATTACTAGGAGTTACTATATACTGTTTCTTGGTCTAGATTTTTTGTTGTTGATTATGGTAAATATAAAAGAAAATACTCTCTACGCCTAGTGCAGCATGATACGATCACATTTATCAAGGGAACAAACAGTAGGGCAAGTGTTGAAACAAAGCTCATGCCTGATTTGTAACGCCTGGTCTCGGCACAAAAAAGTTTGCCAATGGGATATGATATTCCTATGTTGATCGCATTCGTTTGAATGGTTTTGTTTCTACTTTCTTGTACTCAAGGATCTAGTTTAATGACAAACTTTTTGCGCCAATACTTTAGGATATGAAACAAAAGACTATTAAGAGGCTGTATCGCTCACATCAACCGTGGCTACATAAGCCAGCCCAATTTAGACCCCGATATAATAGGTATGTTCCCCGTTATTGCCCATCAAGGATGGATATAGCACTGCTTGAAAAGTGTTCATACAAAAACAAATGTTATCAAGTTTGGTCTCAGTAGTTTTGTTTAAGATCTTTGATCCCCCTGGCCCTCAGCTCAGGGTCCAATGTTAAACTATGTTGTTAGTAATTCCTGCAATCTTGGGTTATAGTCTTGAACCTACCAGACATAGTTTGCCTGTGCATTTTAAAAGATCATTGTGACCAAGTTTCATTGTAATTTGCACTGTACTTTTAGAAAGTATCTTTCAATAAATTTCGCCATATGGTATAATCTCAACTACGTTCGTCACTGGCAATCAAGTTGGATTGTACCCTGTCCTGCCGAACACAATTTTGCTAGAAGGCCATCCAATGATAAGTTTTGCTTCAATTTGCTTAGTAGTTTCTAAGTAGAAGATCTTTCTATGCATTTTCTACGTTTTCCGCGGGCGGCCATCTACGATTGGAGACATACCTGACAGATATATTTATTGTAAGGATTTACTAGTTGTTTGTTTGCAATTAGTTCTATAAATTCTGTGTAAAAATGTGCTCCGTAGAGCGTAGCAAGTAACGACCGTATAAAGGGTACATTCGGGTAAGTGTTGACACAAAGTAAATGTAGACATATTAAATTGCTAGACTCCATCCAATTCAATCGCTCCGAAAGGGCCAATCAC
The DNA here is from genome assembly GCA_037788925.1 of Mytilus galloprovincialis. Classification (NCBI taxonomy): domain Eukaryota; kingdom Metazoa; phylum Mollusca; class Bivalvia; order Mytilida; family Mytilidae; genus Mytilus; species Mytilus galloprovincialis. The sequence continues at coordinate 50,193,014 of CM075333.1, forward strand.
ATCTCTAGACCCGATTTGGGCCTCTTGTTTGTTGGAAACGATAAACAAAAAACTTTAAAAATTAAGTAAAACACAATGTATGAAATCTACAAAATAAAAATATAAATCTATAAAGTATACACATGTCGAACAACATTTTTCGTTTCATCAAGTTGAAGCATTTTCAGTCTAGATCCTTTTTGGTACTCTTCTTTTTCAAAACCGCCAACAAATTACATAATCCATTAAAATACCTTCATATGATTTCTGTTCCAAACATCTTCATCAAAATCGGACAAAAAAAAATTGATTTCCAATTTGTTCTTGGTTCACCCCTTTTGGCCTTGTGTTTCTCAAAAACGGTAAATTCAACATCAAATATTTAAAACTATCTCCTACAGGGTCCAATGTGAAATCGTTGTTCCCCTCGGAGGCCTTGGATCAAACCAAAACCGGCCGGAAACAATTTGCAAAGGGAACTAGGTTTTGTTCCAATTGGTTGTTTTGAGCAACTGTTTAACTATGTTCCCGCTATGCCAAATCGTTTAAAAAGAATCAATACAAGAACCAATGTAAACAAGTTTGGTTCCAATTGACCTATAATTGTTAATGTTTGTGTCATTTTGGTCTTTTGTGGATAGTTGTCTCATTGGCAATCATACCACATCTTCTTTTTTATAAGTAAGTTCAGAGAAGATATTTGAATGCATTTCATACAAGTGTGGCAGTTAGTAGATAGATATAGGAAGATGTGGTGTGAGTGCCAATGAGACAACTCTCCATCCAAATAACAATTTAAAAATTAAACCATTATAGGTTAAAGTACGGCCTTCAACACGGAGCCTTGGCTCACACCGAACAACAAGCTATAAAGGGCCCCAAAATTACTAGTGTAAAACCATTCAAACGGGAAAACCAACGGTCTAATCTATATAAACAAAATTTATTATGTCATCATTATTTCCCTTGTTTAAAACTATAAATTTCATATTTCTTTATTTGATGATTTAGATGAAGCTTATTCGCTATATATTTGTTAAATAGCATAGCTTTTGCTATTTGAATTCATTGGTAAAGGATATCTATTTATATTGTAAAGTTTAATATTTGCACCGTCGCAAAACCTTTGAGAAACTTATATATTTTATAGAACTCGTTAACCGGATTTTAGGGACAAAAATGTCGGTTATTGATTGGGGATGTACGGCGACCGGGCGGGCGGCAATCAAATGTTGTCCGTGCATTAACTCATGAACCGTTCAACCAAAGCTTTTAAAATACTAATAACTAAATGAAGGTCAAGTTCAATAATGGCGAATTTGACTTTTACCGTTCAGGAGTTATGGTTCTTAAATGATGGAAAAATGGAGTTTCCAGTCGTGTCCGTGCATTAACTCATGAACAGTTCAACCAAAGCTTTTAAAATTTTAATATGTTGTTACTGACAACTAAATGAAGGTCAAGTTCAATAATGGCGATTTTGACTTTTACTGTTCAGGAGTTATGGTTCTTGAAAGATAGAATATTGAAGTTTCCAGTCGTGTCCATGCATTTACACATGAACTGTTCTACCAAATCTTCCCAAATTTTAATATGTTATTATTGATGACAAAATGAAGGTCAAGTTCAATAATGACGATTTTGACTTTTACCGTTTAGGAGTTATGGTTCTTGAAAGAATGTGAAATGGCATTTCCATTCAAGTGGTTGCATCTAAGCTTTTCAAATTTTAATATGTTGATACTGATGACAAAGTGGAGGTCAAATTTGATACTGACAATTTTCACTTTCACCGTCCATCAGTTATGGTTCTTGTGATATTGGCAGGACAAAAATAAATGATAATAAATCCGGTTTGCTGTCGTTGTGACAGCCAGCCTCTTGTTTTAGATTATTATCTTGAATTCTCTAAGGATTGATATTCAGTCCAACCAAGGAAAGCCAAGCTCTCAAAACAGAATTTAGGTTAGTGCATTTGCTACATGCCTCCATAGTACATTAGTGCATTTGCTACATGCTTTCTAAGTACGAGTTTGAAGATATTGAATGCTCCATTTCTGATTACCTTTGGCATGTGATAATAAAAGTTGTACTTTGTTAATTAAATTATATATTGTTTTCAGTTTTTGGTTTTCATTCACTTAGATATATTTAAGCGCATCACATTTGGCATCAGTCATTTCTATTACATCAGTTTACAAACTAGAACTAGTATCTCAATTGTTTGTAAAACAATTGAAAGGTCTTTCCTGTTAAAGTGATGTTTTCGTAATGTACTTTGTACGACCTTTCGTTTGATATACGACAAGCATACCTTCTAAAACTTTTCGCTTATAACACTTAATGGTCTCATCCGCCTAATTTTTTTTAGATCGGAAGTATGATATATGTAACATAGAGTATATGAGCTTTCATTTTATATGCGACAACTCCATGTTCTAGAAAGTTTGATTTTTTCACTTAATAACCCTATTCAACTTATTTTTGGAGGTCGGGAATTTGATATTTCATATGTTCATATCATGACCTTTCATTTGATATACAACAACCCTATCTTAAAAGAAAATGTATTGTTTGCACTCAATAACCCCATTGGCCAAGTAATTTCAGAGGAAAAGATTCTTCAATGTTAAGGTCCTGTTATGTTTTGATATGTTACATGTATGTTGTCAACAATTTTTGTTTAGAAACGAACTTACTGGACTAACATTTTAAAGCAAGTGATCCAAGGACCATTGTGACTAAGTTTCAGAAAAGATCTTTGAAGTATTTTTCCTTATTAAAGGTCCATTGTTAAACTAAGTTCCATGATGTATGATATGTACTGGAACGGACCTTGACCTGTCGAACACAATTTTCAAAGGGTACCATTTAAGAGTCGTTGAGACCAAGTATGGTTCTAATTGACCATTTAGTTCCAGAGGGAAACAATTGTGAAAGTTTTACCATAGGTTTAAATGTTAAACTCTGTTAACAGCTGTTGGTCATCTTGGAAAATATCTTTGAATGTTTCCTATAGGGTCGAATGTTTTAATGTTTCCCTCTTGCGGTAATCTTGGATGGTACCATAAACTGCTGACATAATTTAATCAAAGCACCGTAAGCGCTGTAGGCAGTTAACCAAAAACCAAGCCAAACATAATTATAAAAACTGTGGCAATGTTGCTTCAATTTTTTTAAAGATTTTTTTAAAATGAACAAACATTAGACAGTCATATATTGTACATTTATGTTCATTTAATGAATTAATCATTAAGGCAAATAATTCATATTTTGTCAATGTTTTAAAAGCATCGCATATATCAAGTATATTTTTTTCATGGTAATGAGTCTGCAGTGGTACAAGTTTGCAATGATTGTAGTTCTTCTAGTTGATAGTTAACGTTGGTATAAGTTGACTGTTAGTAGTTCAAGTTGCCTTTAGTAAGAGCTTGTAAAAGTATGAATGGACTTGCTTCCCTGGAAAGAAAACTGAGTTTGTGTTCAACAGTACAAAAGTTATGAGACACAAATCAGACAAATGTTTACTACTACAAGGATCAAAGGTGAGGTCTGACTAACCTGTCCATAGTAAATGTTAATGTCCCCCACCTTCACCCCAAGTTTATGATGTCTGAGTTTGGAATAAAATGGCAGGTAATTATAAAAACAGTTGGTCAAACATTCTTGGGCTTGAAAGATATGTTTTCTTTATAATGAGCCATATGAAAATGCAAATTTTTATAGGACCAGTAATAATTCAAATTATAATTAAGGGAAATTCTTTAAACCTACTAATTATTTTCCATCAATAAAATTTTACAATTATCAAAAAAAAAAAATTGTTACATAATGCTGTTATGAAGTCTTTCAAACAAAACTTCAATAATTATTCATTCCTATGGTCACCGAAAATTGGGCAAGATCTAGTACACGTTGGTTAGGTCTATCAAAGTGACATAGATATAGGACGATATGGTGTGACTGCTAATGAGACAACGCTCCACCCAAATAACAATTTCAAAAAAGTAAATCAGTATAGGTCAATGTACGGCCTTCAACACGGATCCTTGGCTCACACCAAACAACAAGCTATCAAGGGCCCCAAAATTACTAGTGTTAAACCATTCAAACGGGAAAACCAACGGTCTACCTATAAAAAAACGAGAAACGAGAAACACGTATAAATTACATAAACAAACGGCAACTACTGTACATCAGATTCCTGACTTAGGACAGGTGCAAACATTTGCAGCGGGATTAAACGTTTTAATGGATCCAAACCTTCTCCCTTTTACAGAAACAATAGCATAACATCACAACATAGAAAGACATGCATATGTGACGCCTATGAGATTGACATTGTATGTCATTCAATCTTTTTGAAATGACAAACAGGAATGAATATGATTCAGTTTAGGAGTTGGTTTTTCAATCTTTTACAAGTTCTCAAAACACACACAAGAGGGGATGGGGTGACCCTAGGGACTGCCCTAATATTTCATTTAATGTTTTTGTATCTTGTCCCATACATGCATATATATGGTTTGGGGTGGGGATCTCAATCGTTATCAAGTTTTCAAACAGGAGGGGTGGGATGATCCTAGTATATTTCATTTGATTTGTTATGTTGTCCAATACATGGATATATATGGTTGAGGAAGTATTATTTGAAACATCAGTGACTAGCAGACTTATAATCCAGATGAAATAAAGTGGAAAATTTTGGATATAAATTTCTGTTTCTAAGTTATCAAACAGGAGTTTGTAGGGTGACCCTAAGGACTCTCCCTATATTTCATTTGATTAGTTCTCAATCATGAATATATAAGGTTTAATTTAAAGGTGGGGATCTCGACTGTTTCGACTCGGGGGATTATAAACAACATAAGGAATCCTAATGTGCTCTACTTCCTATGTGCAACTTCAAAACTTTAGGGAAAATCGATCATTTAAGGTTTTTCTGGTCATATCTTTTGTAATCCACAACGAAAAGTATGAAAAAACTATCCTTTAAGTTATAAATAGCAAAGTTACCAGCTAGATAAGAACAATGGCAAGTATTTCAGCATTTATTGGGTAGAACACAAATCCAGGGTGCTTGCATAAAGCAACTTAACTGCATAAAAAGGTTACATTCCAAGGACCACCATGATCAATTTTGATCCTTATTGGCCAAATACTTTCAGCTATCTTAGATTGTGTTTCCCTTTTAAGTTCAAATGTTCAATTAAGATCTGTGGCATGTTGTTAACCATCTTGGATCGGACCCGAACCTTCTGGATACCCATTTTGACCATGTTTGGTTACAATTTGGCAAGTAGTTTCAAAGACTTTCCTTATGGTCCAATGTTTAACTATGTTCCATGCTGGCAGTAATCTTATAGATTGAACCTACCAGACACAATTTTTAAAGGACGCCATCCGTGAATACTTGTGATAGAGTTTGGTTCTAATTGGCATAGGAAGGAACAGATCTCACAATTCATGCCATACCAATATGCAACCACAAAAACTGTTTGAGGCCATATAAAATGAAGTCCACGATAAAGAGGAAGTGAATGTTTAATTGCTCTCTGATTGCAGCCAGGGTATGGCATTAATACATAATGAATTATCCATCAGGATTCAAAGATGGGTAGTTGCTGAGAAAAATGTGATTAATATTCGGTGAAGTCATCACTTTATTAATTCCACCCAAACTATGAATTTACCAAGTCAAACTGAACTGCTATCGTTAGCTAATAGCTGTTATTTACCAGTTCTTCATATTTTTGGCATTATTTTAGCTGTTCTTAGCATTCCATATAATACCAGTTTGAAAAAACTGTCTAATTTGACCATTTCTTAGCAGTCATGGTACCTTTTAAAGTGTTGTCAATTGGACAACAGTTATGACAGCAGTTCCATAGCAGTTAGATAGCTGATTGGATTTTAATCTTTGTTATAAAAATGCTTGGACCTGACTTGTGTTTTCAGCTTGAAAGTAAACCTTCATTTGAATGATCAAATGTGCATTTTTGGCTCCAAACTGTGTGTAAATTCTTGCTAGTGAAAAACTATTTTTGTCAATTATAAATTATAATTTAGGCTAAATGGAATGCATTCACAAACCCACAGTACAGTAAGTTGAAGTTACAGTTAATGCATGTGTATATTCTGACATAAATTTGTAGGGGAAAACAGAAATCACACAGACAGCCCAAAAAGGGGGGATACTGGTTTATTCAAATAGAATAGTTGATGTTGGCAGGAATGTAATAAACTAATATCATATACTTGCAGTGCAAGATGTTATTTGAAAATGAAGATACGACTATTTTAATATGATTTTGTTAAAAAACAAAAATACATCATATTCATTATTCAAGACTTGAAAAACGGGGAGGGAGTATTAGGTAAACATAGGCTGCAAATAGCCGATTGGTTATGGTTAATATTGACCAAACAATCCATTTTATGAGTTTGACTGTCCCTCTGGTATCTTTCGTCCCTCTTTTAATGAAGTTGATGTATGTTACTGAAGTTTGTTTCCAAAATTGGAAACATAATTTTGGAAACATAATACAATGTTTTACATATTACATAACATTATTATTACGTGTATTATTTTTTTTTTTTTGTTTAAATCCAAAAGAGAAAGAGAATTAATATAGTTTCACCACTGCAACAAGTGTGTTGCAATATTTCTCCACTGGAGACAGTCAATTTTCAATATTTTAAGTGCTAGGCTTTCTTAGTTTTTTTAAATTTTACTGTGGAGAATGGAGAAATATTGTAATACACGAGTTATTAGTGGTGAAATCTGTTTCTCTGATGTACAGCTTAGAAAATCAACTTAGCACTTTGTATGAATATGCATTATTGATAGCTGTTAGTATACCAGTTCTCATGAATATTCAGTGCTGACATCAGTTTTTTGGGGTACATGTATCTCATTTAAAATTTTCGTCACAAAAACCTGCTAATAATTGTGAAGGCTAAATAAACTGCTATGAAATGCCTATTATGCAAACTAGCCATTGCCTTGAATTTGTCAACTGTGAATGCTAATGAACTGCTGTCATTAGTTAGAACTGTGAATGCTAATAAACTGCTGTCCACTTTGACTTGGGTTATCAAAACATTCAAGTATTCATTTTAAAAAGTTGAATATACTTGACTTTATACTTCATCTGGGCACTGATTGAGTCAAAATTAACAATGAAACAGATGTTATTAGTATCTGTTATTCTTGTATCTTTCTTTGTAAACGCATTTTGTATGTTCAGTTATGTATTGGTTTATTAAGACCCAGCTACAAAATGTGGCTGATGCCTTATAGTGATCAGGTCGTCCAGACATAACACAGTGTCCAGGCTGTGCCTCTTTATATAATTGGCATTACAGTACTGCAACTGATCTCAAAAGAGACGCTTAGTTAACAGTTTAATGTTCATTTTTTTTTTACATAAATAAGGCCGTTAGTTTTCTCGTTTGAATTGTTTTACCGGTCTTATCGTGGCCTTTTATAGCTGACTATGCGGTATGGGCTTTGCTCATTGTTGAAGGCCGTACGATGACCTATAGTTGTTAATGTTTGGGTCATTTTTGTGGATATTTATAGTTGCCTCATTGGCAATCATACCACATCTTCTTTTTTATAATATAACAGTTCCGGAATAAAACACGGCTGCAAATTGTTTTAAATGATAGACTAGTATATAGATTTAAATTTCTTTCTGTTCATAAAAAGTTTTGTGGTCACATTTTTGTATTTTAGCACTTTTAATTGGGTATACACCTCAATTTACGGTGTTAGTAGTCACCTTTAAATCCCAAAACCAAAATCATTTTGTTATTTATTGACTCTTTTTATTAAAATTTTCGATGCACATATAATCAAGGATCATTGGACTGATGAAGACATAAATTTAATACCATCCTCGAGTAAAACTCTCAAACTTAAAGTTGGCAGTTTCTAAGATGGAAATTTAACGCATTTGTTTTTGGAAAACAAGAAAATATATGATTCAAAAGTAATATTTGACGTTTCAGAGGACAAATCATTATTATTGTGATACTGCATGCAAAATTTGTTGGGCAAATTCCAAAGTTTTGTAAAAAAAAAATAAAAAAAAAAAAAAAAAAATTAAAACATCATTTAAAGGGAAACCGGTACTACAATATATTACATTTCCCCAACATTAGGTTGGCCTTTTGTGTACCCAAGGCAGATGAAGGAAGTCAACTTAGAAACGCCGTGATTGGATGCAAGAGTACAATATATTTTTTTTACTGATCTATGAATATTAAACTGCAGTGTGTATATTTACAATAAAAATTTAAAAACCCATTGAAGATTTTCTAGAGAATATTCGAAAAGACTTCCAAAATTTCATAAATTTGGTGTAAAATGACGGCGGGCATGGATAACACTCAGCAATGATGATCTAGTTTTAAAATTGTTTTCATCCTACTTTCCAGATATGCCAGACCTAAATCAGAAACTCGCTGCAAATGTTTGCACCTGTCCTAAGTCAGGAATCTGATGTACAGTAGTTGTCGTTTGTTTATGTAATATATACGTGTTTCTCGTTTTGTTTATATAGATTAGACCGTTGGTTTTCCCGTTTGAATGGTTTTACACTAGTAATTTTGGGGCCCTTTATAGCTTGTTGTTCGGTGTGAGCCAAGGCTCCGTGTTGAAGGCCGTACTTTAACCTATAATGGTTTAATTTTTAAATTGTTATTTGGATGGAGAGTTGTCTCATTGGCACTCACACCACATCTTCCTATATCTATCTACTAACTGCCACACTTGTATGAAATGCATTTAAATATCTTCTCTGAACTTACTTATAAAAAAGAAGATGTGGTATGATTGCCAATGAGACAACTATCCACAAAAGACCAAAATGGCACAAACATTAACAATTATAGGTCAATTGGAACCAAACTTGTTTACATTGGTTCTTGTATTGATTCTTTTTAAACGATCTGGCATAGCGGGAACATAGTTAAACAGTTGCTCAAAACAACCAATTGGAACAAAACCTAGTTCCCTTTGCAAATTGTTTCCGGCCGGTTTTGGTTTGATCCAAGGCCTCCGAGGGGAACAACGATTTCACATTGGACCCTGTAGGAGATAGTTTTAAATATTTGATGTTGAATTTACCGTTTTTGAGAAACACAAGGCCAAAAGGGGTGAACCAAGAACAAATTGGAAATCAATTTTTTTTTGTCCGATTTTGATGAAGATGTTTGGAACAGAAATCATATGAAGGTATTTTAATGGATTATGTAATTTGTTGGCGGTTTTGAAAAAGAAGAGTACCAAAAAGGATCTAGACTGAAAATGCTTCAACTTGATGAAACGAAAAATGTTGTTCGACATGTGTATACTTTATAGATTTATATTTTTATTTTGTAGATTTCATACATTGTGTTTTACTTAATTTTTTAAGTTTTTTGTTTATCGTTTCCAACAAACAAGAGGCCCAAATCGGGTCTAGAGATGTGATTGGCCCTTTCGAGGCGATTGAATTGGATGGAGTCTAGCAATTTAATATGTCTACATTTACTTTGTGTCAACACTTACCCGAATGTACCCTTTATACGGTCGTTACTTGCTACGCTCTACGGAGCACATTTTTACACAGAATTTATAGAACTAATCGAAACAAACTACTAGTAAATCCTTACAATAAATATATCTGTCAGGTATGTCTCCAATCGTAGATGGCCGCCCGCGGAAAACGTAGTGTAAGTGCATCTTATTTGGAAATGCATAGAAAGATCTTCTACTTAGAAACTACTAAGCAAATTGAAGCAAAACTTATCATTGGATGGCCTTCTAGCAAAATTGTGTTCGGCAGGACAGGGTACAATCCAACTTGATTGCCAGTGACGAACGTAGTTGAGATTATACCATATGGCGAAATTTATTGAAAGATATTTTCTAAAAGTACAGTGCAAATTACAATGAAACTTGGTCACAATGATCTTTTAAAATGCACAGGCAAACTATGTCTGGTAGGTTCAAGACTATAACCCAAGATTGCAGGAATTACTAACAACATAGTTTAACATTGGACCCTGAGCTGAGGGTCAGGGGGATCAAAGATCTTAAACAAAACTACTGAGACCAAACTTGATAACATTTGTTTTTGTATGAACACTTTTCAAGCAGTGCTATATCCATCCTTGATGGGCAATAACGGGGAACATACCTATTATATCGGGGTCTAAATTGGGCTGGCTTATGTAGCCACGGTTGATGTGAGCGATACAGCCTTTTAATAGTCTTTTGTTTCATATCCTAAAGTATTGGCGCAAAAAGTTTGTCATTAAACTAGATCCTTGAGTACAAGAAAGTAGAAACAAAACCATTCAAACGAATGCGATCAACATAGGAATATCATATCCCATTGGCAAACTTTTTTGTGCCGAGACCAGGCGTTACAAATCAGGCATGAGCTTTGTGTCAACACTTGCCCTACTGTTTGTTCCCTTGATAAATGTGATCGTATCATGCTGCACTAGGCGTAGAGAGTATTTTCTTTTATATTTACCATAATCAACAACAAAAAATCTAGACCAAGAAACAGTATATAGTAACTCCTAGTAATTTTGTTTGATTTAATTCTTGTATGGTAAAACCAAATATCAAACCTACTTATATTATATATATAATTAATTTCTAAAAAAATGTTTATGCAAAATCATTATTGTATAAAAAATGTATAGCAAATGTTCAATTCGGTAAGGCAGCAATCAATGTCCGAAACAATAGCTCTGCGTCATCGTATGATGTGATGATGGGAAACTGATCTCGTCTGTTTCCAGTAAGCAACTCGACAATGTTAATAAATTCATTGCTACAGCCATGCTCTGGAAAGTTCTCTGTATATTCCTCTATGAGATTGTCAATTGTTTGTAAGTTACATGGTAAAGGAAATGAACAGTCTCTTCCACCAAAGATCTCTGGCTGATAGTATAACATATTTGGAATACCACTTGGTGTTACAACTTCAGCACGTTGTCTTCTTATTCTATGTGAGTTCCAGTTCTCAGCAAACATGTCCAATTGATGTTGGATAACGGAGAGGAAACAAAATCGAACACATTCTTTATGTACTGGACACGATACATTAAGAAGTCCAGTGTCTTGGAAATCCTGGAAACGGTTTCTCCAAAACTGGGTGAAACTCGTTTTTAGTGTACCCCAAAGCCTTTCTATTCTTTGATTTCCAACAGATCTGCCGACGAGAAAAGAATTTTGTCCCGACATTTCATCGTTTTGATTATGTCGCAACGATCTTTGTAAATCCCTCATTATGACGTTTTCTGTTCCTGCATCCGATCGAACAACCCTTGGAAGCATCTTTCTTTGTTTGATCCAATTAAGATACCAGTAACCGACATATCTGGGGTTATTGTTGGAGGGACTTGCTATCAACCATAAAAGTTTACGAGAGTATCCATCGATTGCCCCATGTATAGCTATGCCGTAGGGTTTTAATTTATCGTAACCATCGACATGAATCAGATAGTTTGGTCCTCTATTGTAGTACACTCTCCTTCGAAGAACTCGACGCGATCTGTTAAGTACACCCTGTTGGTCTATTGTTCTTAAGCAAAGCCTTGCTCTTGATTGTGTGACGCAAAGTCCAAAGCCTATGTTCAGAGTCCTCCACATATACCTGTATCCAACATTAGACAGGCCATTACGGTGTAAAGCCAGGATTGTCCTTACAACTGTAGGTAATGGCGACTGGTTGTTACGCCGTCTGATATTTAATCTTCTCTTAAGTCTTTTTAACATGGAACAACTCATGAATGTTCCGTGAACAAACAAGAGAAATCCACATATTTGAAGGGACGTGTAGCATAATTGATGATAGTATTGGACTAGTTCAGGCACAGAAGCATCATCGCCTGGGTAAGGTATTCCTGTAACGTCATGATCAGCAACACAAAGGAGACAACAGAGTAACTGAAACATAAAGATAGAAATTACACGTATGATGTAATGATAAAATGAAAAATCCGATTGGCTTGATATCTAAATAGGGTGTTCACTGTGACGTCATCAGCTTACTATAAAACTACTAGGAAATGCGCTGCGCCTTCACATTTAACGGAATACGAAATGGAAAAATACACAGTAAGTTTTGACAATCCAAAATAAATCTTCATGGCGATATTTATAACATATTTCATTTTTAAATTTACCCGTTATAGGTATCAGGTATAAGCATATGATATTTTTACATTTGAACATGTTTTCATTTTCAAACAAGAGGACATATCTTCTTCCAGCATATTGCAATCGAATAAACATTTTAAAAGTCATCTGATGCCTAAACGAATTTATTTTGTTTGGTTGATTTTTGTACCATATCTTAAAGAAACAACGAATAGTGTACCTAATGAATAAAATTTGTTATGAAAAAAATATGTGTCAATTTTTGCTAAATTTGTTGTAACATCATGCCTCCTTAAACATGATATCTAGTTCTTTATCAATCATTGACTAATTTATAAAATTTGGTCGCATATTGTCAAAGTCAATCAACCATAAAAACAAGGCCAAGATCAAATTACAGGTATCAAAATGACATCCCCTGGTTGTGGGGAACCTCCTTGTCTAATATCATCAACCTAAGTCAAAGCTAAAATTACACTTCAGACTATCATCCCCTTGTAGTTGGAGACGTTAATGCCAAATATTATCAACCTTAGACTTTTATTTCTTGAGATATGGACTTAAGCAGTAAACTCGGTTGCAAAATTGACTATTAGAGTTCTGCAGGGTCATTCAAGCATTTAAAATAGGTCAAAGATAAATGGCACATGACTGACTGGCAAGAACAATATGTAGGAAATCTGCATCCTAAATATAAGAACCTTACTCGTTATGCTTCACGAGATAAAGACATGAACAGCAAACTTGGTTGCAATGTTAACGCCATATATTCACCGTCGCCTGTAAAACCGTACCTACATGTCTCGCTTTTACTGCGCATGCTAGACAAAATATGAAGAAAACTTTATATCATGGTTCACTATATTTTTCGCTAGAGCAGTGTAAATGTGTGCTCATTTTTCCTATTTTGGTAATCCTTTATTTTTTGTAATTTTTGGCCGTTTAAGGTGCAGTTTTTACAAAAAATAAATCACAATACAGTATTAAACCTTTTTCATACTTTCCACGAAGATGGAGCTGATTAGTCTAAATGAAGAAAAACATTATAAAAACTATACAAGAAAGTTTTGACAAATTTTGTTTGTTTTTAAGCCAAAGTGTGTTGATTTGATGTTCGATGTCAGCAACATATTTCTTTGTTTTACTTTCAACATTACCTTTAAAATATTGCTTGATTCCATAGTCTTTGACCATTTATTAGACGGGCAGGTGACCAAGCAGCTGAAATAGACGATATTTCTTCAATTGAAATGTTTAATGAATAGCAAAATCTTCTAATCGGTCAATATCAAAATAAAGTGAACACATATTTCGTTTCGCATCATGCTTTTCTACCTGGCATTAGTGGCGAATCCAGGGGGTCCGGGGTTGGAACCCTTTTTTACATTTATTTGGAAGATCAATGCAATTGAATGGGGACATATAGTTGGAACTCCCCTTTATCGTGGGCTAGGATCCCCATACCCAACCCTTATAAATGACAAGATCCACCCTGCTAGTTGTGAATCAAATTATTTGTTTAGATTACTAATTTTTTTTTGCTTAGCTGTTATGAATTAAATGAGTCATGGAGATTGATCTACAAAGGACTCTGAAAGGCGAAAGGGAGGGACCATTCAGTTTTTTTTTCCATTTTTCATTGACAGTCGTACAGAACGGGTAGTGTACTTGTGATGGGATGGTGGGGAGAGGGGTGAAGCCCTTTAAGTAGAATATATCTTTAATAATAGCAGACGTCTTACTCTAGATCTTATCACAGGTCACGTTAAACTGTAACTTTTCAATGCCCTTTCATTCAAACAATAACGTTTTTTCTCCCTATGATCTTTTTCATTTTGTGTTCAGTATTGCTTCATATTAAAATATAACGCTAAGTCTCCAAAGAAAACAAATATCAACTTACTTATGACTCGTTTCCACTGCTCCCGCTGATGTTGTTGCTGTCGATCTCCATCTTTAATGTGTCAGCACAGGAAGTAAAATACGGACCGTGGGAATCTGACCGTGAGAACGAATAAAGTTAACATCAAATAAGCAAGTTGACTTAATTAATAAACAAGTCGACTTCTTATTTTATGTCATTTACATTTATATTAGCAAGTCGACATTGTAATTAAAACTTTTTCTGTAGCATTCCGACAAGTTGACTTCAATATGATGATTTAATATCAAATAAACAAGTTGTCGACTTAATCAATTAACAAGTTGAATTCAACATGCCGGCTTCTTATTACTATGCCATTATATTTATATCAGCAAGTCGACATTGTAAAACAATTTTTCTACATCATTCCGACAACTTGACTTCAACTTGATGATAAGATTCCAGCTTATAACACACAACTTGACTAATAATTCCGACTTATTAGCAACAAAATAACTTTACAAGCGGTGTACCATATGCGCTTCCATACTTAATGATGCTAGTACCCGATACGTGTGCATTGTATTGTCAAGAACTTGCCATATTTATGTTACAGAAGTATTCTGCTTTCCAATAGATAGCTAAAATTTTACATTTTAACAATTGGGTAAACCTGCTTTATTTTGGGGGCAAAAGGGGGTATTACTGGGCCTACTTGTTTGCCTTGGAGTTCAATATATTTGTTATTCCTTTTCAGTGAAATAAATAGTAGTATACCGCTGTTCGGAAGTCATATATCGATTGAGAATTAAAAAAATCCGGGTTAACAACTAAAACTGACGGAAACACATCAAATAAAACAACGATCCAAAAGAAACACTAAATATTTAAGGGATGTCAACGAGTACTCAAGTATTCGAGTAATACCAAATATCGGTTAACAAATAGAAACTCGACTAATCGGTCTCAAATTAGAATATTGTTGCTTTCTTAAGCTCAAACAAAAAAACATTTGTGTTGAGGACGCCTTTCAGAAATTATTAATTACAGTTAAAATATCATTCCAATTTTGGCGTTTTACTGCCATTTAGTTTCCTCAAAACTGATGTTGAAAAAAAAGAACCAGAACAATTTTCAAATGCTTTCACTTTTAGCTAAAAGAGGGACGAAAGATACCAAAGGGACAGTCAAACTCATAAATCTAAAACAAACTGACAACGTCATGGCTAAAAATGAAAAAGACAAACAGAAAAACAATAGTACTCATGACACAACATAGAAAACTAAAGAATAAACAACACGAACCCCACCAAAAACTAGGGGTGATCTCAGGTGCTCCGGAAGGGTAAGCAGATCCTGCTCCACATGTGGCACCCGTCATGTTGCTTATGTGATTACAAATCCGGTAAATAGTCTAATTCGGTAGGTCACATTCATGAAAGGGAAGGGGATTGTAGTTACGACGTAAGGAACATATCCGATATCATTTGTGCTAAAAGTTAGTCATTCCCCTGTCTCTGTACCATCAGAACATATATATATTTATCTGCAGGACTGATAACTACCTAACAAAGTTGCATATCGCTTCGTCCGAGAAAAAATTGACAAAATAATATTTTAAAGAAGAACAAATGTGTTGCTTACTGTGATGACCCCTAGAAAATTACTAAAGGCATCCGTTAACTATAATTATCATGCACCCTTTTGTTGATTATTAAAAGTTATTATAGAGGTTTCTCAAGCACTGTTGTTAGAGTAATCATTGTTCTATAGATATGAATTAATTACTTTATTAAATCATAGCCATATTACATAATTAGTACATATTAATTATAGTATAAAATTTCTTGGACTATTATCTTGTCCTAATTTATAATAATGAGGGTTTTACTTTCATAAGACAACGACCTATTATTTTGTGTTTTCATTTTGTATTTTATTTAACCGAGCGAGTACTCGAGTATCGCTCGGTAAATCCAACGAGTAATCGATTATTTAATCTTCACCGAGTTGTCATCCCTTAAATAAATTAATATTTTCCAATGTTAGAATAAAAATCTTGGATCGTAAATTTTCCCATCGACACTCAAATTTGATACCACTTAACATTTCAAACTACATGTAATAATCCAATTCGTTTTAATCTGTAGCTTATAACCGGTTTATTTATTTGAAGATTATTTTGAATTTTCTTCTTTAAAATCTAATAAAACCAATTTTTATAATTACCATTTGGACACCCCCGATATCGTTTCCTTTAGGAACACTTTTTACGTCTAAGGTCCCTGTAATAATCTGGACTAGATTCGATTTCAAAGTACATTTGTGGTAACGAACCCATTTTGAAAAAAAGTTTACATATTTTGCTTTTACCAAAAAATGAACATGATTTGGTCTTTGTCAATGGACACGTTTTGGTCTTTGTCATCCGCTAAACGTGTTGTTTTGGTGTTCAGTAAAATTATATGAATTCGTTTGAGGATCAGAGACGTTGTGGGGATCGATACGTCATTGCCAAATATAATCTTGTTTAATGATTTTGAAAAGAATCATTCTATTTTATGACTCTAAACATACTACGGTGATATGTATAAAACAAATTAAATGATTCTATTGACCATTCAAATAATTTTTTTTACCTCTCACAGCGTTCATTCTTTTATCAAAATATAACCAAAGTGAACTGTCAACTGAAATATTTAAACTGAATGAGTATATAAACGGTCATGACGGTTGACACTGTTTTCAGACACAAAAGTTTAAACAAAAATCAAGGTTACCGACAAGGAAGACTCACAAGTGATTTTAACTAAAATCAATTTAAATTGCTCTAGACGTTAACAAAGTTAAATTTAAGATTTTTTTTCTAATTAGGCTTTTTCATATTACTGAAGTTTTATCTTCGAATGATATATTAAATGTTATTGTGTATTTTACTTAGAATAAATAGTATCTGATTTTAAACAGTATTCTTGTAATTTTTAATTGGTAAATTTTGCTTTATCATATTCCTTCCGTCATACCCAATGTTTATAAAGTAGTGCTAATATGTAGAAAAAGTGAAATCCTATTTGATTTACCTAAGCCGTATTTGGCACAACTTTTTGGAATTTTAGATCCTCAATGCTCTTCAACTTTGTACTTGTTTGGCTTTATAAATATTTTGATATGAGCGTCACTGGTGAGTCTTGTTTAGACAAAACGCGCGTCTGGCGTACTAAATTGTAATTTTTGTATCTATGATTTCTATTCCTCATTCTAAAATTAATTAATGTAGTTTGGGTAAACATAGTTTATGGAATATACTTTATAACTCTATAATATATATATATGTTCGAAATACAAACTGCAATGATAAGGGTAAATGTATATCATTTTAGCTTCCATTTTTTCCAAGTCGAATTTCTTTTCTTTATGCCCTTTTCCATAATTTTGTTAATGGATAAACCAATCCGATAGGTGTCAAATATAAAAGAGAACATGAATTGTTTAACTGATGTGGTTTGCCTGAATCAGTGTATCAGTGTGTGTTATGATTTGTAGATGATGTTTCATTTCATCAATTTATTTTTCTCTGATAAAAGGTGTAACGGCAAACTTTTCTTAAAATTATATTGATATAGAAAAGTAAAAATTATCAATTTCTGTATATATTTAAAAAAAAAGCGGAAAGTACATAAAAACTGAGGAAAAAAACAAGCATTATACTTTATCAACCAACGCAACGTCCTTTTTCTAAAGCAATCATCGGAAGATACTAGGATCTTTTGGATAAATATTCCGTATCAAGTTCACAAAAATTGGGAAGGTTTTTACGTATGTATTCTAGATACTGTTGTTTTTTATCATCTTAATTACATTTTATTACATTATTTCTATTATTCTTTGTATATCTTTAACGTAAACTGTGTGTATATATATAAGTAGATGTGGTATGAGAGTGAATGAGACAATTCTTCATCCATGTCACATTTTGTAAAAAGTACACCATAATAAGTCAAAGAACGGCCTTCACTACGGAGCCTTGGTTCTCACTTAACAGCAAAATATACAGGTCCCCAAAAATTACTGGTATATAAACATTCAAACTAGAAAAATAAAATTGATATACTTTTGGCTATTTATACATCCTATAATTGTTTGATTGTACTTTGGTCATTTTTGTTTTTATTTTAAAAGTGTTTGATGGTGATTAAAATTGCAACATATGGTTGACTGCTGTACTTTCATTTTTTTGTAAATTTCATATTATACGTCTGTTTATATTGCTTACATATTGTCAATATAATGGAATTCTATGCGACTGTCATGAAATTAAGTGAATTAGATAGCTATAATTTCTGTCCATCAATAAATGCGTTGCTTGAAGAGTAAAAAGAGAGAAACAGTAAGAAATATTTGGTCAGGAGACTCATACTATTGCTATGTAATCATATCTCAAAATTGATATCCACTATCTAACATATACATATTTCGATACTAAAGATATAGTTCTGTTAACTCATACTGTTAGCCTTGTTTGAATAACACAAATCTACGTGCTACTACAAACAGTAACTTTGATGTGTTTCTCTTACTTTTATTTCCTTTATTTTTTAATTAAATTATGTTTAAATCATTTGTTAAATTCATTATAGGTTACAACATCATACGAGAAAGCAGAAGGGCTCATTTTATTTGTTTTGTTCTTTTGCTTGTTAAAAATTCTGTACATACATATTATCTGATAACTATTATGCATCAATTAAAAACGATAAATTATATACTTGCCTGAAGAATGTGTACCACACCTTGGCTTTGGACTACAACCACCTGTTATCCAGCAACAATTCATGTACTGTTGCCCACTTGCAAACGTCAAGAAAATCATTTGCAAAATTAAAATTTGCTGAATTCCTGCCATAATTATTTCGTCACATATACTTTCTGTCGAAATTAGCATGTGTTTTTAATGTGAACATACGGCTCCAACCTTTAACGAACGAGTGTGTCATCTCTTTAAATCTTTAATTATACTATACTGAGGGGGTCTATCATGTGCCGTTTTTCACTAATATTCGTAAATATTGTATGGGACTTTTGGGACCCTCAGTACCCGGAACAGTATTTTTTATCAATTTTCAATGTAAAATGATACATTTATACATCTATGTAATCTTTAGAAATTAAATTTTACCGAAACCACCCCATGAAAAGTGTTCACCCTTGGAAATAATTCTTGGGGACGTAACGCGATATGGAACGAAGATGACAACTTACTAAAACGGTTGTTACTGGATTTTATTTTAAATCTGGAATCGTTTGAAAACAATGAGCACCAAAAATATCATTATTAACAAACTATTTATTTTCGAGTCGTAATTTGTTTATTGTTTATTTTATAGTATCATATTCGCTAGAATTCAACAATATTGTCCACAATTTATATTGCAATGGAAATGTTGGCTTGATTATTCTGTCACTGATAGTACCAAGAGGGTAAACACAAATATTTTTCACTGATTACCATTCGTCTTCTTCGCAAATGTGTTAAGGTGGTACCTAACACTACAGGGAGATAACTCTGTAAAGTGAGCTAAACGTTTTAATTACGTTGTGTTATAAAAGGAATATTAAGCTTCTCAATTATCAAAATTGGCGTTTGTTAAATTGCTATATAACCAGTGTAATTTTTCTGACAAAAAGGTTGGTTCAAAATTTTTGAAATTTTCATATTTTTGTTAAAGGGTCAAAGTAAATACTTCGTCAAAATTTTAAGTAGGCAATAAATATACTCATCATAGATACCAGGACTAAATTTTGTATATACGCCAGACGCGCGTTTCGTCTATAAAAGACCCATCAGTGACGCTCGAATCCAAAAAAGTTTAAAAGGGCCAACGATACCATTTCCTTGAAATTTGATATGTTGTATTTTGATATTGTACAACAAAAATCGTTCGTTGCATTTTGATATCTACATTAAAACAAGAAAAATTGCTAATAATGCGGTTTGTTAAAAGAAATGGTCCCAGAACTGAAGCAGTCAAAATGGCATATTCTATAAAGTATTTGATTGTGCGTTGTTGTAATTTGAATATAGTATCATTAAAAAGAATGTGAGGGTGTATGGATAACATAAGAAGGCGATTTGTGAAAACAAAAATTGGTTTGATTTTTAACAGAAAAACGTAACATAATCGAATTCATTATCTGTTTTGACGTACCCATTCCTGGGAATAAAAACATCGGCCTAACGGATATCCACTCCATTATTTAACAGGAATAAACAGTTACTTTCACGATAACTTGCTTCGTGTATTTTTCTAGTATTGGGTCATTCTTTTTCTTTTCGTCTTTATAAAAAAAATGACATTTTTAGATTGAAAATGTTTATCTTCCTTGATTGCAATATTTTTTCTACATTTTTGAAAAAATTACAAAAAGATCATTACGTCGACATTTTTAATTCATACATGTGCTGTGATCCAATGAGAAACAAGTACTTTCAGACTCAAGAAGGAAGTTTTGAAAAATATATCCAATGATTATCAAAAAACAAATGAAAAATAAATAATAGCTTAAAAATTATTTGGTCCTATTCAAACACAAAACATATTGATAGAATACTCGCATTACACTGTTGAATTAATATTGTGTTGAACAAAGCTGTCATTTAACATGTTTGAAATGATTATATGCATAGTATATATAAATGATAAAAAGATTTTTAAATACCCATTTTTAAAGTTTCTTTACACAACGTATTTGTTCATAAATAGATTATTCACAAAATTTAAAGTATAATAGCATGACATTGCACACAAAGCATCTATGTAGACTATATCATGTATATATGATGTAGGAAAACTGGTTTATTGTTAAACAACCATTATGATTATTTTTGACTAATTTAAACGACAGGCTCAAAGATTTATCAATTATGGACTCTAGAAGAGGTCAATATGATATATGTTGAGATGCTATTTATTGACCGAGGACAAAACCAGAGTGTTGATACAACATTAAAGGTCCATATATATAGCCAGTGGTGTAAATATAAAGTAGCGCGCTGGAGATTACTATCTACGGCACTGGACTGTTCAAATATAACCCTGATTTTTTTATCTACAATTATAGACACATATAAAAAAAATGATTGTTGTATTTCATATTTTTCTGTCGCAGAATCAGGTGTCAATTTTTTAATTTAGTGCATTTTTAGGCCAATATATCTTGTAAAATGGAATTAGTTTTAATATGTGGCATATTGAAATAAAGTACAGTTATCTACATTCTGAAGCCACATAGTAAATCTAATTACTTATTTTCATGAATATTTCGGCTTTAAAATGCCATAAATGAAAAAGTCCGCTAAACTATTTCATTGTCTTGGACATTTAAATAATGTGACGTCAAATGCATCCTCCCTATGTCTAATATAAAGCGTAGATGTATTTTTACTTTTTGCACGCTTCTGAACGGTGTTATTATTGACTCAAAGATTTGTAGGCACAAAATGTGACATTTTGGTTGATTTTTTTAGCCATTGCATACCAACAAATTCGGGATTGAAATGATGGCCTCCTTAATTACGGACTGGTAGAATATGGACTATTAAAAAAAATTCAAACTTTACATGAAATGTAGATCGTTACAAACGTACTGCATGAGAATATAAAGCTTCGAACCTATTAACGAAATTATTTCTTTAAAATGTGGATACTCTGTAACATTTCTAGCTGCTTGATTTGATTTCTTCTTTAAATATTAAAGTTTGGTACAAAAATCCAACAATTCCCACTCTTAATCCAAAAGGGGAATTTTGTAGGTAAAATATATAATTCCAGGTTTTTCCAGCTATATTGATTGACACATATAGACTCTGGTACTCTTTATTTTTGTCATTTTTAACAAGCATCATCCGCATGCCATATACAGCTGAAAGGCTGAACAAAACAACGAAAACAATTCACCAAAAATGTTTAATTGATATAATAATTTTGAACATTTAAGTGTCCAATATGAATGTAATAATACTTAATGTTACTTCATCTAGGAAGTATATGTAAATACTTGTTTTTGTAGTTGACAAAACGTCTATTTATAAATGAATTTTAATTGATGACTGAAAATTATCTAATCGAAACACAATAGAGAATATATTGATATTTATTGGCAAGATGTCAGATTTTTAAATATTTTTTACTTTACATCGATAAAAAGACCGTTAAAAAGAGAATGACTCAACATGTCTTGTTTTGATGTTAAAAATCCAGAAGGTTACGTTTCAAAATCATAACGATCGTGAAACATGTACTATGAATATAAAATAAGAACAAACATGGTATGATTGCCAGTGAGACCAAACGAAGTAGAATTTAACAATTATAGGTTCCTGAATTACCTTTATAAACGAGAAAAAAAACATACCGTATTTTTAGATTTGTTGTTTATAAAATAACAACTCGAAACAATTGCTAATATACCATGAGTCGATTTCACAAAAAACAAACAATAACTTCATAAGTCATGAACAATTCAGTTTACTTACGATCAATCTTAATCGTAAAATTGAAAAAGGAAACGGGAAAAACACGACCATAAGTTGTTTTGTGCAACCGATTCTATTTATTCAGTTTTCTCTCTGTAACTAGAAAATGTAGAATACTGCATATTTTTACTCTACCGATCCCGAAGCACGCTCCAGAAATCTGTCGGTTCACTGACTGGTTACCGGGATATTTTGGAACTCAATGCTCTTCAACTTTGTCATTATTTTGCCTTTTTACTTTATATCTTGAAGACGAAACGCGCGTCTTGCTTACAAAATTTGAATCCTGGTCCCCGTACCGTGTGCTGTTTGTTGCCGAAGCTTTAACGAGAGGTAATAATTCAATAGCAGTACATTTCTGGGGATTTCGATAAGAATAAGAATTCACTGTTTCGAGAAAGTCCACGTACTTTTATTATATAGTATCACTTCGCCATTCAATATTACGAGAAATAAATAATATTAAAGGTAAAAATAAGTACAGTATATATTCAACTATTTTTTTGTTAAATTTGAAATATCATATGACTTTAAAACACGTTTATTATTATCTTATGAAAATGTTCGAAAGCAGTCAAGTACGTACAAAGGACTATAAATTGTTTTTTAGTAAATATAAAAGACAAAACAAGTCTTTTACCGAGTTGAATGTGAAAATTGCCACCTTTTTATAAAACAAAACCCGACTCAATCCTTGAAAATATCTCGATAACCCCATAACTAATATTGCTGCTTCGTTACAAAAAAATATTTTAAGTTTTACTTGGTTGGAACAATCATATCTATTCTAGAAAGGTAATTTGGTAGATAAAATAAACTCATCATAGATACCAGGATAAAATTTAATATGTACGCCAGACGCGCGTTTCGCTTACAAAAGACTCATTAGTGACGCTCGGATCCAAAAAAGTTCTACTTATCAATTACATAAAGCATCATATACCTCCAGGTACATTTGATACGCTTTATAAAATGGAAGAAAAATCTCACAACCAATCATTTAATAATTATTCAGATAGATAGTTTTAAATATTTAAGTGTGCAGTAAGTTTGTACCAAATACTGAATATACCTTCAACTAGGAAGTATTATTAGTTACATAGTTTGCTAGTGACCTAATACGGTATATATGGGGTCAGTAAATTCCATATGGGGATTCGAGCTTCGCTCTCACCCTTCGCTCGAATCCCCATATGGAATTTACTGACCCCATATATACCGTATTACGTCACTAGCACACTATGTAACGAATTTATCTTACCGACTATCTGAACGTGTGAAATCATCGTTATTCTTTTTATTGTTATATTCTCTTTATCAAATAAGGTTAGTTAGGACATTTAGAGAACAATAATA
The DNA here is from genome assembly GCA_037788925.1 of Mytilus galloprovincialis. Classification (NCBI taxonomy): domain Eukaryota; kingdom Metazoa; phylum Mollusca; class Bivalvia; order Mytilida; family Mytilidae; genus Mytilus; species Mytilus galloprovincialis. The sequence goes on from CM075333.1 coordinate 50,216,915, forward strand.
TATTAATTTTTACAGCACATTATATAGCACGTTCATTACCTTTTTGTTTATAATAAAATTTATTCATTATCTTGAAATTTATACTGGGAATAATGGAAATACATGCGCTCGACCAATTATAATGTGTTCTCCGTATCTTTTAGCCTTTGCAAGCAAATCTGAAATAGTGATTTATATTTAGAGCATGGCAAACAATATAAATTTTAGACGTCTTTTACTGGTTAAGTTTAGTTTTTATTACCTGGTGACTGTTGAAATAGTATTTAGTGTTTGTTTGTCCGATATATATTTTATTTTATTTTTTTTTTCCGGCAGAATGTTTTTCAAATTATTTACTTTTTATTTTACTTTTTTGCTTCATCTTCAATTGGATTTTGAATTGATTGAAGAACGTAATAACTTTGTTTGTTTGTTAGAATTTAGAATATATAAAGCTTGCAATTAAGAGCTTAGCATTGCAAAAGAGACATTTGTTGATTAATTTACCATAGTGGAAAACTCTATCGACAACTTTTGTTTTTCAATTAATTTCTCATCAGATTTGTCATATATGTATTTAACTAGCATGCAACTTATAAAAAAAAACAAAAGAAAACAAATACATGTTTTATTAAGCAAACAGTATATACGATAATAAATCACAAAAAAATAGTATTGTTTTGCAGTATATACATTGTAAAACGTCCGTATTTCTTTTCATGTTTTATTATTTCCACCTTTTTTAATAAAAATGTATTATGCAAAATATATTCGGTAAACTAAACTGTAAGGGGGACCCATGTCACACACTGTTTTGCTGAAGGTAAATTCTCATTGCTATATGACGTGTCACGGTATTTGTCTATCCAAAATTCATGTATTTAGTTTTGATGTTATATTTGTTATTCTCGTCGTATTTTGTCAAATGTCTTATCGTTTGTAGATGTAAATCTTATTTTTTTCTTTTGTATTCGTGTGTTATGGTAAAGCTAATTAATTACCCAGTTCATTTCTTCGATTTTAGTTTGGGTCAACTAAATCTATACGGTGTATTTGCCTCACAGTTTGATTTAGAAGAAACACCGACATATGCGCATCTTTTGTTTATGTGTTACATATTTTTTTTTATTCAATTTTTGTACATAAATTAGGCCGTCAGTTTTCTCGTTTGAATTGTTTTACATAGTAATTTCAGGGCCTTTTATAGCTGACTATGCGGTATGGGTTTTGCTCATTGTTAAAGGTCGTATGGTAACCTATAGTTGTTAATTTCTGCGTCATAATGGATTCTTGTGGAGAGTTGTCTCATTGACAATCATACCACATCTTCTTTTTATATAGCCAGATAAAACAATTTATTATCTAATAACTACTACAATTTCATATTAATTAGTATTGTAATTTTCATTGTTATTAATAAATGTTATATCAGTATTACGAACCTAATCTTGAATACTATCCTAATTATATTCTATTTCAGGGTAGTTTTTAGAAATTCAAATGTGACGTAACTTTGTGCGTTGATCTTTTAGGCTGTCAATTAGTGACTTTTTATGTGCTGCTCTGGATTGTTTTTTTATGTATTCGTATTTATTCTGTAGTTAGTCACCACTTCGGTGTTATCATGCATATCTATTATATCATGTATACATGTATAGTCAGTTTTATAAATTTACTGTTTTCAAAAGTATGAATTATTCTAAATAATAAGAATGTCCTTATTCCAGGCAGAAAACCTTAACCGTATTAGGCACGATTTTTTTTTTTTTGACTTTTTGGTCCCCAGTACTCATTAACTTTGTACTTGAAATGGTCTTTTGAAGCATGTCTGTCAAACATTTTGATTAGTTTATTTCATTTTTTTCTATCGGGATTTACAATTCCATCTATGTAAATAAAGTCTTCTTCACTACTTGTATCACAAGAGTCGTGATTGTAGCTGGCACTTTGTGCTAAATCAATCTCTAAGTAGATTGTTTTGTCATTAGCCCCATGTATGATGTTTGAATTAGACGAAGTTCCTGCCTCAAAGACTACTTCTGAGTAATTCAGATGTGATCCAGATAGATAACCTGTAAAAAAAATTAAGTCAAAATTATTCTGTGTAGGCCTACAAAAGTTATTTGATGCATTTCAAAATTAGGTTAACATTAAGGAGACAGCAACCTACCACATGAAATAGCATCTTAAGTTCGACATCTTCGCGAGTCGCTCTAGTGTAATGGTGTGATCTCGCGCAATTTGAAATTCTACCATTGAGTAAATGGTAATTTTTGGAACCTAAATTATGCTTATTTTTCTAACTTTTCAGGCCATTGAGTTGTTTGTCTTTATTCCAATAGTGTCTATTTTTTTTTGTACTTTTTTGTGGATTTAGATTTTTTCCGGGGGTATTTTAGATGAATCGGGGGTTTGTTTTTTGTTTGTTTTTTTTTTTCTTCTTTTTTTTTCTTTGGTTTCATCGGTTGAACAATATTGGTTACAGAATGAGAAAGTGACCTCTCTCTAGGTTCTGGAGTTTGGACTATTGGAGTACTCCAATACTGCCCTTATATTCCTTAAAATTCCGCTCACTTCAATATTACGGCAAGATATTCGCTGATTGAAAATACCCTGTCTCAAGTTTTTAACAAGACAAATACCGGGTCTGGACCTATATCGCTGCATGCAATTGATTGGGATATCATTATACTGAATCATACCTGATCATTTGATTTCATTTTCCCAAAATATTTTTACAAAAGAAAACTTTGTATAAGGAGTGTAATCATATCCCGTTCATTTGAAAAGAGGATCGAAATATTGAATTTTTACATATTTAATATGCATTACTTTGATCATTCCTAGTTAATTCACCTTGACTATTCGATGCATGATATACATATCCTCCATTAGCTTGTGCTTGTAATATGTGGGCAGGGTTATCTGAATTCACAATCTCTCTAGACTGGTACAGTTGATTTTCTACCGATTGACCTTTCAATTCATCAAAATATAAAATTGAATTAACGAATGAAAACACAGAGAGGTAAAGACAATGCCCACTGAATTTTACACGAGGACCATTTTCTTCAAGTCCTGGAATGTATTATAATGTATTCTTCAAAACATAATATCATAGATTCAAACAGTAACCTTATGAAATAGTTTATATTTTTTATATCGTGTTTGGTTTTTTGTTTGTCAAAAATGAAACCGATATGATAAAACAATTGAAAATGATCAATTGGTATATATATATAAATATTTAAATATGTAAAGTATTCGAACGTTTAAGTACAGTATTTGATGTAAAAGAAATCAATTGAAAGTGTAAAATACGCAAAAAGTAAGGTTGCTTGTTTCCTGGCCTTATTGTTTATAATGACTTGTCTGGCGTAAATATTAATTTTAATCCTGGTATCTATGATGAGTTTATTTGCAACCACTGGGTCGATGCCACTACTGGTGAAGATTTATTTCCCCGAGGGCATCACCAGCCCAGTAGTCAGCACTTCTGTGTTGACTTGAGTTATCATTGATATGTTCATAATTATAAATTAACTGTTAACAAAACTTTGATTTTATTTTAAAACTAAGGCTTTTTTATCTCAGAAATAGATTATCTTAGCTGTATTTGGCAAACTTTTAGGAATTTTTGGTTCTAAATGCTCTTCAACTTCGTACTTTATTTGGCCTTTTAAACATTTTTTCATTCGAGCGTCACTGGTGAGTCTTTTGTAGACGAAACGCGCGTCTGGCGTAAATATAAAACTTTAATCCTGGTATCTGTGATGAGTTTACTTGTATTTATTCTATCCTAAATGGACGATATTTGATTTACTGGACACTATTTAAAGTGTATGCTTTGTATTTATTATAAGTCCTGTCTTTCCAATACATGAGCGAAGAAATACGTACATGTTTATGCAAATTAATGCAGGGCGAGAGTTTTCACGATTTTTTTCTTCTAATCTCCCGATTTGATATTGGTTTTATTGCGTCTTTGCAATATACGTCACATTAACTTTACAAAGTTAACGTATGTATCATTTTATTTAACTTTTCCTTAAAAAAGTGTTTATGCTCTTGTTTCTTAATATAACTTCTGTCATAGAAGGTTCATGTGTTAATCATCTTTGTTATCTTCATTAAATAATTGAAACTTTTCTAGTAATGCGGTTAGAATTCCTTCGGGCAAAGTTGAGTAAAGACGACGTTGACTGTTTTATTTTATTCCATTGTATTATCGTGCCCTCAAAAATTTGATATTACGTTTGACTTAAACTTTTTCACGAGAGCACCTATCATTTGCTATTTCAAAATCGTAAATTGTCCACTAAGAAATCGAGCATATGTGCATGATAATGCAGGTACATAGGCAGACTTCGTTTAACCTGTTTGACAATATTCATCAATTTGATCGCACGTTATACTGCATGCAGTATTATGCTAATTTCAATATTACGACAAACTATGTTTCAGGAACACATTGAAACTCTGAGCAGGAAGTATTTATGGAAATTTTGCATTGGCACTCGCTGTTAAATTCTTGTTCACCGATTTGACTTGTATTATCATATTCGACTTATAACATACTAAAACGTAAATAAAATATTTCTAAAATAAACAAATTGCAATGCAGGAAGATAATGTTATGTATCAGCATATCATGATTATTTTAGTCTAGACACCAACTCATAAACCATGGAGGGGACCTCCCGAAGACAATCGACGATTATATAAACCGTTATAAACATAAACATATATATAAATAGATAGCAAAATTGTGCAATTGGATATATTAAAGTACTTATACATCTTCGGATCTTGGCTTTGAGCGTTCCTGATGAAGGTAAATCCAGAAAAGTGCTTCGGCCGCAAGAAATTATCAAATGTGTTTTGGTTTTTTTTTCAATTTTTAAAGTCTGTTTGATTTGATATTTCAGGTTTCATCATTATTTTAAAACTCGTTTTTTCCTGTACAAGAATGAGTTTTTTGTAGGTCTTTTTAGTCAAAAAACTCATTCACCCTTGTTTTACTTTTAAGGTTGTCATGTTAAATAAATCAATTGCCAGTAGGCCATTCATTAGCGATGCATCTCTAGACAAAACTGGATAAAATTGGCTGTTAAAAGCAAATCTTTATTTTACTATTTCACTTTCATTAATGATTAAAAAAAATTGTATTATTTCAATTGTTTCCTTATCTCAAAACTTGTGTCCCTTTAAATGTACCTTCAGTGTCCTCATCTAAATCCTCTGTTTGACTGAAAGTAAACATACAACAATATTAGTCCAACTATCATGTAGTCCTAATTACATACAGAATATTGCGGACAAAATCTCTATGATCAAGTACTTATCAAATGTACCAAGATTATTATTTAGTATTCCAGACGCACGTTTCGTTTTCATAAGACTCATCAGTGACGCTCACATCAAAATAATTATAAAGCCAAACATGTAAAAAGTTGAAGAGTATTGAGGATCCAAAGTTCCGAAAAGTGCCAAATACGGCTGAGGTAATTTATTCCTAGGCTAAGAAAATCCTTATTCTTTGCATGAAAAATTCAAAGTTTTGTAAACAGGAAATCTTTAAAGCAAAAAAAAACGACCACAAAACCAATATTCATTTCAACACCGAAGTGCTGACTACTGAGCTGGTGATACCCTCGGGGATGAAACGTTCACCAATAGCGACTTCGACCAAGTGGTGTTAATAGTTATCAAAGGTTCAAAGATTATAAAATGTTTATTATCAAATAATTTTAAAAGAAATACATATGTTCCTCTCATTGATAGTATATAATCATTTATCAGAGCCTTACGCATTTAAAGTATGCATAAAAACCTTTTTCTTACCTAGGTGTGCTTGTATCTTTGTTTGTTCTGACTGTAAAAATGAATCAAATTGTCAAAATTAAGGTTAAACTGTTATATGTAAGCATAAACATATATGTTTTGCCTTTCTGTTCACCTTTAATGTATTTTCATGTGATACGTGTATTTCTGATACATCTTACGGTATTATTGAGTAAAATTCACTCTCAGTTATGTCGATGCTTTAATGTATAAATATTTTACCAGTATAATAAACTTTCAGCCCTGATTTTTATATTACGTTTGGCGAATGTACTGACCGATAGTGTACAACAACTAGATTCAATGACCGAACATCTATGTCTACCTTCTCCTGTAGCTTTCATAAATTTGAAACCCTGTCAGTGATTTTATTTGGTCATAATAAATATTGTTGTGATTACATACATTTTTTAAGATAACAGATCGTTGATAGTATCTGTGGCATTGATAGTTTTGTTGATTCACTATTATCAAATAAGGGGAAATTTTTAATAACAAACGTTGACTTCTATATGACTTCTTTTTATAGTTTGCTGCTACATTTTTCTCATGAAATTTGGAGAGAGAAAAATACATACACCAAACCTACGAAATAAAACAACCAGAGATTTAGACTACTATGACTGCGTTAAATCAAAATCAGAAACTTACTTTCTCTACTGCATGTATCGCTTTAAAGGTCACTATTCATATTACAGTTTTACCTCTTTTCCATATTAAAAATGCACCAACCATTCCAATTCCTAGAACAGACAAAACTGCTAATGCTGCAAACACTGTTTCTACGTCTAGGTATTTACTTCTAGTACTTCCTACATGAAGTAAGCAGTTTCAAAAACATAATATATATATAAAAAATGGCGTTAATTAAAAGTTGATATGTATAGAAATATTGTTACACAATGTATTGACTATCACTTTTTCTATAAAAAAAAAGATAGCTCTCAGAAGTATAACTTATTAGGAAATTTCAGTAAAGATTTGTCTTCATGTATCGATATTCTTTAGTAGGAAAGTTTTACATCAACTTTTTTAGGCATAATTCAGACGATTGGTATATCTTACTAAACCAAGGCCTGCCTTGTCTTTTGTTGAAGACATTTCGTTCTCTCTATGTGTTGCTATGTTATGTTTTTGTGTATTTTGGGGTTTTTGGGGTTTTTTTGGGGGGGTTTCTTTTTTTGTCATTCGGATGATGTCTCATCGGTGTATACTTTTCATTTCTGTATGCATTCATATTCATTGCACCTTTATGATATTGTTGGATATGTTTCGTTTTCACACGATATTACTCTATACGTATCTTTAAAACGATCTTTTTCAATACTTTTTTAAGATGATTGTAAAATTCTTTGCAATATGAATTGTGTATAGATGGAAGGAAAATATTCTGTCGAATTATCATGTGAAGATGTAAAAATACAGTGGTGTGAGTAAACTGGTACACATTATTGTTTAAGGGTCAGATGAAGGCCGCCTTCGTGTGTGGGCTTCTAGTTGCGTTGAAGACCCATAGGTGACCTTTGACTATGTTCTGCTCTTTGGTATGGTTGTTATCTGTATGACTCATTTCCTATTCCCATTCTCTATACTATTTTGCTAGTACTATTGAGTTATTCTTCTGATAACCAATATTACTTAACATACTAAAATAATCATACAATTGACAAAATTAATGTTAATGACATACAAATCATCTACATGTACCGACATACTCAAAAGCATACCTTGAACTTTTGAGGTGTCAATTCGTATATCCACTTTGATATCTCTGCACCCATATGAGTTGCAGACTGTAAGAATGTAGACTTTAAATTCTTCCCGTGTCATCAGATCTGCTTGAAAATATACTACGGAAGCGTTCAATGTCATATTTGACCCATGTAAAATCCTCCATATTTTAAGCCATCTTATTTCGATTTTTTTAATTATATTCATTCTCGATTCGATAGAAGCATTAATGTGTGTGTCATGTATATCGAAAAATACAGCTGAAATGCTTATAACTTTACCAATTTTTGCATATCGAATAATATCATCACCAATAAATACAGGTGCATCTACAATATAAATGCTGCATTTGTAGACCTGTGACGTTTGAATTGACTAGAATATTTAATAGGAAATGAAAACAATATTTTATAATTTTATGCGATGTGACCAAAAAGACCTGATAAAATAACTTAATCCATCTAAGATCTGCTTTTTCTGATAGAGTGAAACCTAATGCGGGGTTCACACATTGCCGATTATTGCTCCCGTTTGAGATCAGACAGCGATACGACACGAAAAGTGAAAAAGTCGGATAAGTATCCTCAATTATCTGGAATGTCCTATTATTGTCTGAACGCAGTCGTTTAAATTCGTAACAGATTCCTACTGGTCGGGAAGGGTCCGAATAGTTCGGCAAAGCACCCCGACAGTTAAGTGCGTCCCGTAACATTCGGGGAAGCTCAGCCGATTTTGTCTAGTCGGATTACAATCGTGCATATGTCGTGACAGATTCTGCTGTATTGGGTCGAATTCCTAACAATGTTCTGTGTATTCGGGACGGTGTCCTGTGGAACGGGAATGATCTGGAGAAGTCCCGACAATAACAGAATACAATACGACTGAGACCAGACAAAGCCGTTTGCAATGCGATAGAGCGGACCGTGATAGGATTACGTTCCGAAAGTACCTGATCATCCCGATTATGCCGGATAACTTCCGTCAGCGTCGGTTCACTGTCTTGTCACTATCTGATCTCTGTCGGATTACATTCGGTAGAATCGGGACGCAGTCGTGACAGACTCGGTCGAATTTTACCTGGCGAAAGATACAAATCGAATTTCCATCCACGATTCACAGGATCTTGATCAGACTTTTGACAAATTTTAATCGGGAATGGTCCTGTCAAGGACGGCAGTAAAAATCGTGAATGTGTGACCCCAGCTTTAGCCTCTATGTAATTGTTTTTAAATTATCAAAGGACAAATGTGTCGTGCATATGTAGAACAATTAACTGTAAATCTAATAAGTAGGTCCTGTAAAGAGGACTTTCGGAAGAAAAGTCAGGGCATTAAGAATGCCACTGAAAATGAGCGTATATTGGATATGGACAGACATTTTGCCATGCAACAGGCCACGTCAAACCCTTCAAAGACCTGTTGCAACGGTTCTCAACATTCAATGAGCGTAGAACTTATTCTATACACCGATTCTGACCGAACGTAGCTCCGTACTTTAACATCCCACAAAGCCAAACATTCGTCCAATGGCAAGAGTTGTTGATGAAAAATGTTAAGCGGAAGTTTGTCATAAGATATTTTTTTTCCCCGAAAAAGTAAACGGACGTAAAATTAAAAAAAAGAAATTCGTTATGTTGGTGTAATAAGTGGTGTACAGAATGCTACACCGGTGTTTTAAATGCACACGACCTTTAGATGTTCCTCAGGGTGTACAAATTTTCAACACCAGTGTTAAATAATGTACACTCCTGATTACGTTAAGATACATAATACATGTATTTACGAATGCAAATGAATGATGACTGTTTATGAAATTTACTTGTTAATACAGCATTGTCAAACTGGTTTCGTGCATTGTTTTGTGCTTTGTAAAGTACTGTATTTCAAATTTTTCATTGAATTTTAAACGTAACATATGCATTTTAAGCAATAGATAAACAAAGATTCACTCCATAATATCCGGACTGCTTTAAATAAAAAAAGACATATTTAAAATTTTCCTTTTCAATGCAAAAATAAGACATTTTGTAAAATGTTTGTATATCTAACTATACATAGATTCAATGTGCACATTTTCGTTGACATTTGCATTGGTATGTGTCTAAATATGGCGTTAATCTATCTCTGGAATAAAGTATTGTTAGGCTAGATAAACGTTTTTAAAACATAATTTTTATTTTTTTCTAAAATGCGCTGTAGAAATATTTGGAAAATACTGTTAAGAGGCCGAGGATCAAGACCTGCTCTTTTTTAACGTGATTCAACTTGGTTCGTTGATGTTGTATGTACACACAGTCCGATGCTCCATCCATTGGTGTAACAAAATGTTTAGCGTTTAAACTGTTAAACGCATGTGTAGCATTACCTTTAAAAATGTTATAAAGAAATCAATTATATTGAAATTAAAACAAAAGAGTATGTCATTAGTTTAAAGTTTTTGTGTGATTTTTTTTATACATGCATGTAAGGAAGGTCACCCCTTTCTGATATTTTTTTACAAAAATAAGATCAAAGAAAAAGTTTTGAACTGGAAACAAAAGCCATTTAAGAAAAAGATGTGGGTTTTTATGGCCGGCATTTGTTTATAAAAAAGAAGTATATATTGATGATGCTTCGTGCTTATTTTCATGCATGTTTTATGATTTGCACAATTTCGCATTGTCTTGTTTTGATAATGTCTTCCACTACAACAGTGTGAGGTCAATTGGAATTCTGAAACAGTTGAAACATTCGTTTTAGCATACCATTCCAAATTGTTACACAATAAAGTCGTTTTTTACTAAAATATGACTGTCGCATTGTATTAATTATTACCTCATTACAAATTATTTCAACTAAATGGTAGTTATCTATACAGATAGTAATTCAATGAAGTTCTATTTCCAGGACAAGGCACCAATAAAATACTAGATAAACAGACATGTCAGTAACTGCTAATAGTCCTTTGATAATTTATATACTATTGTCTTATTGTTCATGTTGGTTAGTTTCTTTTGTTACCTATTCTGACATCGGACTCGGACTTCTCTTAAGGTAGATTGATGGTATACCGCCATCTTGTATTTTACAATACCAGTACAAATTCGGTCTAGTTATTTGAGAGACAGATTTGCAATTCAATGGTTAGACTGTTTTATATTCAGAAAACTTGATGATTTATTGGGTTTTAGAATAATTTTTTCAAATGAGCCATTTAAGGGGAGATAACTCTTTTAGTGAAAATTTATACTGGACTAATAGAGAATTTTTTTATTTTCACTTGTAGCAAAAAAACAAGTTCGATAACATCCTTTTTTCTTTTTCTTATCTTAAAGCATATAATAAAACCTATCTTCTTACAATTTATTTCAAAATTCTATCTTATAGAAATTTTGTTATGCACACAATTGTGTTTTTTCATGAACAATTTAACCAAATTTAGGCAATTTTCAACAAATCATAGCTTGAAAAATAGCACGGTGACCCATACCTTTTATTATATTTTTGAAAAGAGCATAGTAAAATCTTCATTTTGGTAAATTATAAGAAAATGCTGTCTCAAAAAGTCTATACTTGTGATCTACCTTAAACTGGGTTTTACTGTACGTGTGTTTGTTTTTTCTACATTGGCTAGAGGTATAGTGGAGTTGTTTTTTTGCGCCTGTCTGGAGCCTCCGGCCTTTGTTAGTCTTGTATGATTTTAAATTTGAGTTTCTTGAGTACATTTTGGAGTTTAGCATGACGTCCATTATCACTGAACTAGTATACAAATTTGTTTAGGAGCCAGATGAAGGACTCCTCCGGGTGCGGGAGTTTCTCGCTGCAGTAAAGACCCATTCGTGGCCTTCAGCTGTTGTCTGCTTTATGGTCGGGTTGTTGTCTCTTTTGCACATTCCCCATTTCCATTCTGAATTTTAAAGAGAAGTATTCTACGTTTACAACTTGATTGAGTGTCATTGTAAGGAACGTTGAGTAGGTTTTGCATCTAAAAAGTGGATCATTCAATTGAATACTTACCAAGAGAACTCAAAGTAACTAACAATACATGTATTTCTATTCCAGTAAGAATCATGTTATCACCGGTTAATGACTAAACTATTTTATTCAATAAGACTACTTTTTCTGTTTAGTCTGTTTTTTATGATATACATTTGACGTGAAACTGTACTTATGTATCCCGTCATACTTTGAACCAAACCATTATTTTATTTATTATTATTACTTTTACTGTTAAATCTGGTTTATGTTATATCTACTTTACGTGAGTCTGCATTTATGTATGCCGTCATACGACAAAATTATTTTTATGTCTACCTGTGCGAATTTCAAACGCGCAATTTTACACCAGTAATGAAAACCTTCTATCATTTATGGGTAGACTTTACATAGATAAATTCAGCCGTATTTGACGTGAAACTGTACTTATGTGTCCCGTCATACTTTGAACCACACCATTATTTTATTTATTATTTTTACTGTAAGTCTGTTTTTTGTTATATCTACTTTACGTGAGTCTGCATTTATGTATGCCGTCATACGACAAAATTATTTTTATGTCTACCTGTGCGAATTTCAAACGCGCAATTTTACACCAGTAATGAAAACCTTCTTTCATTTATGGGTAGACTTTACATAGATAAATTCAGCCGTATAAGAAAAGCAAAATGAGAATGTTAAATTTGATGTATGCCTTTTTGTGCTACTTTGTTACATTTGTTGTTTATGTAGTGATATTAAGATGATAACACAATATTGACTGTTGTACCCCTATTTTTGACATTTTTACTCTTTGAGTATGTTTGTTTTGTTCATGCATCGTTGACAATGTAATGGAATTTGATGCGACTGTCATACAAGTGAGAGGTTTAGCTAGCTATAAAACCAGGTTCAATCCACCATTTTCTACATTAGACAATGCCTGTACCAAGTCAGGAATATGACAGTTGTTATCCATTCGTTTGATGTGTTTGGACTTTTGATTTTGCCTTTTGATTTTTGATTTTCCTTTTTGAATTTTCCTCGGAGTTCAGTATTTTTGTGTTTTTACTTTTTATTACATGAAGTCGTTATCTCGGCGTAATCAGGTGCGTTAGGAATTTTACGTAGTGGTGTATTTATTTTACACACCGCTGTTAAATTGTGTAAACACTTAATGACACCAAATAATTAAGTACTCTCATGATAAGTACAAGTACAAAATTTACTTACAAACAACTTGGACCTTCATTGTTAAATTAAAGGAGCCTAAATAATTTTCAGCTAGAAAACCATAAAGTCCATCATGTGTCCGGTTAATATGAGACCAAACCAGACAACTCCTGTTTGTTTCATGAGGTCGTAGAATTTTTTCACTAGCCATAGTCCATGTAAAATTCGATGTTGGGTTACTTTCAACTAAACAACATAATTGTGCATGCCTATCTTCTATCGGCTGTTCGGGTTCTAGTGTACAAACACTAGTTGGTTTAACTAAAATATAAAAGTTGTCCCCTTTCTTTATGCAGCTTTTTTTATATCAAAAGTACATAATAAGATTTAATCTCTATATTATAATCAAGCTTTTTTGATAACTATTAAAAAAAAAACTAAAGCAATAATTACTCAATTGACAACATATCCATTTATTTTTATTGTCACTTAATTAAATAAAATACGTTCAACTAACTTACAATGAACATTTAATCGAGTTTTTTTCACCAGAGGAAACTCCATTATTGTGCTATTCGCTTCACATATAACCGATGCATTGTTGTCGGACTTTTGAGGAGTAAACGTATATCTTGATCCATTTCCCCTTATCTTGTCATTTATAATCAATTTAACTTTTTCTGTTGGCCTTCCACTGTGAACCTGGCACAATATACTGATATTTTGTCCTTCGACAACTGTCAAATTTCGATTCTCATTATCAGTGGCTATTGTCAAGTTGGATGGTAACCCTGTACATAAGAACTAAAAATGTAATGCTTTTTATTTTAGCAGATATGTTTATCGTAATTTAGTTTGTATGTTTTCGCATATTAGAAATGTGCAAATAATTGTTTGTTTAATGCCTTGCATATTGTCTTTTCTTGAATAAGATAACATTGATTATAAATGTACTGTTCTGATAACTTTAAGAAATAGCTCAAATTATTTACATCAAGAAAAGTTAACGATTTTCCATTTAATTTGATTCTTCATTATAGTTTTAATAGCGGAGTACAAAACATTTGTAATTGCTATAATATTAAATTCAGTTCTTGTTTGTACAACTGTTATTTTTCCTATTCATACAAATGATAAAACATTGGTACTTACTTTTTATGAAAACGTTAAAAACGTGATCTTTTAACTTGAAGCTCTGACATTTGTATGTACCTTCGTCAATTCTAGAGAAATTATTTATTTCTAAGGAACATTGGTTATTAATATTGTTACGTATAACGTTTATGTTTGTTTCATTCAACTGAGGATTCAAATCACATCCATCTGTAAATGGCATAGTGTCATTCTTGCCTTTTTCGGAAGAAGTAGAAAATCGATTTGGACCAACCCAAGATCCATTGTTAACCTCTATATAGGAACAATTCAAAATGACAGAGCTTCCTTCGTCTGGAAACAAATCTGTTCGAAGGACAAATGAAAAAATCAATTTGCACCTTCTTTTTATCTACGTATGATACATACGATATCATAGAAATAACTTGATAATGTATAACGAAACGGTACGAATTTTAAATTCACGAATATCTATGCGCTCATAACACAATTTTCTAAACAAACATTAGCGCTCATAACTGAAAATTGTTTAAGAATGTAGCTGTTGTTATAGTTGGGTCACATAAGATAAAGCCTTTTCAATTTTCATAATACTCTGAGGCCAACTGTGAACGGGAGAGATTTTTTTTTATCTAATTTTCCTTCGACAAATTTATCTTGTTAGTTAAACCTATCCATATAAAGTATGGTAAGCAATATGTAAGACAAACGGGACGTACATTTTATGGAAAAACAAGAACATCTTTACCACTTCCGAAAACCTAAGAAGTTATAAAGTTTGATTAACTAACATTTAAAAAAATATAAAAACACAACCGCTCAAAACTGGGCATACACAACAAGGGCAATCATATAAACAGTTTGAAGATTTCCGTTAAATGTGTGAACTGTTTTGGATTACACGACTGCAGACAATACATCGCTTCCTTCCTTTTTCGCTGTCGTTAACTCTGTTGCTGTTGATCATGTTTAATTTTGTTTGTTGCACTGTACATTAATTTGCCTGTTGGTAATTTCGTTTGGATTATTTAACATTTTGTCATTTCAAGACATTTTAAAGCTTAAATATGTAGTATAGGTTTAAGGGTATGGTTACACAGTTTGAGACACTTGTCCATTAATAATTCATAATCATTTCTCAAGGATACTTAAGGGCAAATGCTCATAACACCACTCTGAAAGAGGGGAAACTGCTTTACAAGAAGAGAAATTAGAACAAGCCAAGTACACAATTTATGTTTTGCAATATTGATGGGCATTTGTATTTGAAATGAAACTTTTAAACAAATATGACATGCAGACCAATGATTGTTAATTCATTATCATCAGCTGATAACAGGAGCTTGAATTTCCTATCTTAATTTCATTGATAGAGGGTTGCTGCGGATTTTGATAAAATTGTGTAAATTAAAAATAAAACAATGTACTGTATTCGAATAAGCAAATTCGAATTGGTGCTATCTTCCTCTGTTTATTATTGTACAATTTGGTTGGACCTAATTTTACAATTGATTCATATCTTACTAATGTAATTCTAAACATACAGGTTTTTTTTTACAAATATGTAAATTAAAAACACATCATGCTTAAACTAATATATCTGATAATAATATACTGACATTAAATGCATAGGATAAAGAATAAGGAGAACTTCACTTACTGCGTTGTTTGAAATATCAAAAGTGCCGATTAACTTTAGAAGACCTAGATATCAAGTCAGTACCATAAGGGTTTTTTTTGCATTGCATGCAATTTTTACTTATCCCTAAAACGATGAAAGGACAAACAACACCACTAAACAAAATCACACACAAAAGGTTGATCTTCTTAATAAATTTATTAGATATTGGATGTGTAATGGTTGACATTTTAGTCTTAGATACAGTTTTTTATTAGTTGTCATTGGCTTTGAAATAGCTGTTGCAACTGCGATTACTTTCAAATTTATACTTAGTGACTTTTTTGTTGTGGGGATGTATAAATACCTTATCGCATCCAGTCTGTGTGGGTTTTCTAACTTGATTTTCTGCTTTGATGAATTAAGTCCTTAAATTCAATTGATTTGTGTAGTGTGTTCATATGTTTTGCTGTTATACCAACCAACCCCCCCCCCCCCCCCACATTAGGGCTTGAAGCCCCCGAAAACATGAGTCTACAACATTCTGTAAGCTGTTCTGAGTCGGGATTCTGTTATTCAGTCGTTGTCGTTAGTTTCTGTATAGCATAATTGTTTTCGTTCATTGTTTTGTGAAAGAATCAAGCCGTTAGTTTTCCTAATCGAATCGTTTTGTATTATTGTAAAAGCCCTTTAAAGCTGACATTGATCTTTAGCTGTTAACTTCTATGTCATTTGATCTCTAATGAGGAGTTGTCTCATTAGCAATAATCTTCTCCTGTTATATCTTTGCATACATCCACTTTTGATAAAGTTTTTCTAATTGCAAATATACCACATTTCCTTATTTTCATATATTCATAAAGATAACATCATTACATTTATCATTTATTAAAATGCCCTTTGTTTTGTTTAGATATTGAGTGTCTGTAGGGCTTTTTGGCGGGGGGGGGGGGGGGCTTTTTGTGTTTTTTGTATTTATTTTTTTACTAATATATTTCGTTTTAAAATTAGACAGTCTCAATGCATCTATTTGTTGTCGACATTATGATGGACATTCACTTTTAATTTTCATCGTTCGATAAATTACGATGCATATATAGCAGGAGATTCTTATCCTGGTGACACATCGTTATCACTTTAAAGTCCATATAATTCCTTCACCATTTTTTTGTTGACTTGTATCCTCCAAATCGAATTGTTGAATTTGAACAATGTTTAACTACTATTGTCTAAATAAATGATATGTTTACCTAATAGATATCCTGCAACTACAGTGAGTGAAGATGTAAAAACCCAGCTCCAGTGTTTCATTATGAACACAAATGGTTAGCAAAATACTCACAACATACGCACAAGGTATGATTTGTATTATTCTGTCTGGTTTCAGTAAAACACGACAAACCTCTGCATGGAATAGAAGAAAATATATATAGCGGTCAACGGAAAATATGTTCTACTTCAAACGTTAAGCAGAAATCGAATGGTCTCTCATGTTCAAATAAAAAACTAAAAGACTGAAAGACATCAGTTATTATTTTGAAACAGTATACCAAAAAAATAAAACAAAAAAAACAAAGGGAAGAATGCATTGGATTGCAAAGAGTAAAGCCATTGCAACTGACATTTTATAGTGTGTCTTTCTTTGTTGTTATGTTACACTATTTTTTCAGATAAAAGTGAAGGTTTGGTACCATTTAAACGTTTAAACCATGTGCAATTCTTTGCACCTGTCTCAGGTCAGGAATCTGATGTTCGGTAGCTGTTGTTTGTTGAATAACATTAACGGTACCAATTTTCCTGCACCAGATGCGCATTTCGATAATACATGTCTCTTCAGTGATGCTCGTGGCCAAAATATTTGAAATCCAAAGCTTATATAAAAGATGAAGAGCTATAATCCAAAAGGTTCATAAAGTATAGCCAAATCCGTGAAAGGAATCAGAGCTTTGCATGAGGGAGATACATTCCTTAATTTATAATAATTTCTAACATTTGGTAACAGCAATTTTTAATAATACAAAAAATCCGTATTTTCATGCCAGTACCGAAGTACTGGCCACTGGGCTGGTGATACCCTGGGGGACTAACAGTCCACCAGTAGAGGCATCGACCAAGTGGTAGTAATAACATTATCGGTACCAATTTTCCTGCACCAGATGCGCATTTCGACAATACAAGTCTCTTCAGTGATGATGGTGGCCAAAATATTTGAAATCGAAAGCTTATATAAAGGATCAGGAGCTATAATCCAAAAGGTCCAAAAAGTATAGCCAAATCCGTGAGAAGAATCAGAGCTTTGCATGAGGGAGATACATTTTGAATCAGTAATTATGGTAGCCCTTTATAACTTGCTATTCGGTGTTTAATAAAATTGAGAATGGAAATGGCGAATGTGCCAAAGAGACAACAACCCGACAATAAAGCAGACACCAGCAGAAGATCAACAAATATCTTCAATGCAACGAGAAATTCCCGCACCCGGCAGCGTCCTTCAGCTGGCCTCTAAACAAATATATGCTAGCTCAGTGATAATGAACGCCATACTAAACTCCAAATTGTACACAAGAAACTAAAAGTTAAAATAATACAAGACTAACAAAGGCCAGAGGCTCCTGACTTGAGACAGGCGCAAAAATGCGGCGGGGTTAAACATGTTTGTGAGATCTCAACCCTCCCCTATACCGCTAGCCAATGCAGAAAAGTAAACGCATAACAATACGCACATTAAAATTCAGTTCAAGAGAAGTCCGAGTCTGATGTCAGAAAATGTAACCAAAGAAAATAAACAAAATGACTATAATGCATAAACAACATCAGCCTACTAGCAGTTAACTGACATGCCAGCTCCAGACTTCAATTAAACTGATTGAAAAATTATATCTTCATCATATGAATATCCGGCACAATCCTCCCAGTTAGGGGTTTAGTATTATACCATCATAACATATATGAGAAGAACATTACCCGTGTCATGCCAACAACTGGTTTATTAATAATAAATGTGTTTAGTTCCGATGCAAAGACCCTATAAGTGAATCAATATTAACGCCCATTAATATTAAGACTGTACTTTGACCTTTAATGGTTCACTTTCATAAATTATGACTTGGATGGAGACTTGTCTCATTGGCACTCATACCATATCTTCTTATACAATGAAGCTATTAAACTGATTTCACATTACTAGTATACAAACTTGTTTTACAATAAATCTGTGATTCATTTCATTTTGGAATATTCAACCGAGTGATGTAAATTTACATTTCAATACATGCAGTGTTATAATAAAGAAGCAAAACACTGATAAAAAAAGTAAACAAAAATACAGTGATATACCTTTCTGCATGTTAGATACTCCGAAGTTTCGGATGATATACCATGTTTAAAACTAAAAACTCTCTATGAGGAAATATCTACGAAAAGATTAAAAAGTTCCATTCTGGTTTATATTTTGTGAATTTTTATACATTATAAACAAGTTCTCTAGGGTTTTTTGTTAATAGTTTTTGTAAGGCATAATAACAATTGCATTTCAAGAACTTCCGGAAATAAGAAATTGACGTGATGTAATGTTTTGAACTAGTATTTCCGCAATTAAAAACAAACAATGGGGGGTATTCCAAAATGTCATTTAGCGATTGATCGGATGTTGTCACAAAGCAATGATTTTTATATACTAATCCTGGCACCAAGTAACTCTATACATATCATAAGTGTTTCCCAGGAATGTCTACATCAATAAAATATCTTTTCCTATAATGCCGACACAATAAATTTGAAAGATATTGTTTAAGTGAATGGGTTTTGTTTAATAACAAAATTTAATTATAAGGAAAAGGTATTTTAAAGGTAAAAAAATGCAGTCTAAAATGGCATTTTTTTCAATAAAAAATAAATCGAAATTTAATGGAAAAATATAGGTAATGTTATAAAAGCTTAAAATTAAAAAAATAAAGTTGAAACAAAAAAAATCATTTGCATTTATTTAGAAATATTTTTGTTCTTTATCTCTCTCCCTATATTATCCCTATATCCCTGATTATTTGGAGAGAAATCCGTTTTAACCAAAAGGGGCTCTGTTGTGTCACAACTCATTTGCGAAATGTTGTTTGAATTAACTACTGATATAAAATTGGTGCAAATTGGATCATATTGACACATAGTTTCAGTATAAGTGATTAATGTAGTAAACAACTTTTTTTCAATTTTATTATTTATGTTTCCCCAAGTGTAAAAAAAAAATTTAACCGTTACAGCATACATATATATATATATATGATCAATAAACAGACTTGCGGGACCAATGATTCGACAAAGAAATGTACATTTTTAAATTATTAGGAACAGACTTAAAACACCAAAAAAGAAAGGAAAATTGACATGACAGTTGTTTTTTTGTCATTAACTATATCTGTTCTTCATCAATTGTGAGATAACATAAAGACTGACATACGGTATACACATGTGTTCATTTGTGAAATTCGTATGCTATCCTGTTGATCTCGTTTCTTATTTTATGTTTTTGAAGGCTGCTGTCTTATGGGAAGATACCCTGTATTGATATGTATTGTTATAAACAGAGAAACCGAGAAATAGCATGGAATTGTTAATTAAATACGTTAAAGGACTTATAATATCAGTCATTTATTTTAAACATGATTGCAACTTATACACCTTAAAAAGAGAGTTAAGACATGACTCGCCATGAGCACATGTTTAAGATTGTGTTATTATCCTAAACAATTCAATGTTTAACGTGATACTCATCTATCCATGTTTTGTGTTATAACACAAGATACTAATCATCACATGTACCAGAACATATGTAGGTTAGAGCACAACACATAATAAGAATCAAAGTTTGTGCGTGAGCTAATAATTATGCATGTGACAAATTGAAATACCAGGAAGCAGAAGATCAACAAACAATGTCAGGAAAGGTTCAAAAGTGATAACGGGAAAAGTCAGATTATTTTAATTTAATTTTGTTGTTTCTTACAATGTAATTCGTTGCAGCTAGAGAGTGTCCTCATTCGACACTCCAGACACCACAAAGTTCGATGCAATACATACAAATAAGGGGAAGCATTTTTTATATCGATAAACTTCTGAAACCATTAACGTCTTACCAGTTTACAAATCGAAACTACATAAGCTTACTTGGCTCTGCACTTATACATCCCGGCATGTGTTATTGTGCCAAGGTAAAGGTGTTTTTACATTTTTGTTTGTGTTATAGTGATAAAGATAATAAAACAATATAAATTCTTGCACATTGGTAATAAAGTATATGAAAACTGAATAGTATATTTTTAGAATCAACCAGACAGAAAATGACACGCGTGTGTCAACACATTCTGTACAAATAAAATTAAGGTATTTTATACATGATACTTTGTGGATTGTTACAATCTGTTTCAGGTAGCTAGCTGATTTTGTGCATCTACAAAGTTCATTGATTGATAAATTATTGAAGAATTTGTTCAAACCACGCGACAAATATTTACTTCCGGACAAGAGGAGACTAAATGATGGAGAAACAGACATTTTGCAAGATAATGTTTAACATGAAAATCCGATTTTGCTCAACATGTGTAGGATATAAACACAGTGGATGGTAAACAAGTTTAGGGTAGACATATGGATGTTAAACGTATTCTTACTAGATCGAACACGTTTCGGATGAAGTATGTTCAAATGGGGCAAAGTTTTGGTGGTCTGAACTCACTGGTGGTCTTGAACTAAAAATTTTTTAAAAGTGTTTAGGGTTAAACATGTGCTTACAACAATTTTTTGTTTATGATAATGTCTACTCTACACGCTTTTTGTTTTACCGTTTTCTGCCTTCTTACTAGTATAGCACCTCGAACGTTATACGAACGCCATCACTATCTGAGTGGTCGATAAGGAAAGATTACGTCATCGATAACCAAAGATATTCCACATATCGGGGCAACAATTCCGCCAAATTATTCATATTTATCAGCTGCAACATATCACTTAATAGTCACTTACAACGAGAACACGACTGTGGCACTTGTGTCTTGAGACTGAAGTTTTTGGGGTTTTTTTTGTCGACTTTCCTTTGTCTGTTCGTCTGAATTCTCGTTGCATACTCTTGACATTCTTCCTTCATCTAATGGTTTTTGATTGCCCCCGTAATATATTTTTCGCTTTTTTTCTCTCATAAAAACGACTCTTCGTCTGCGTTGTCAATTTTTGTCTCTGATTTGTTTGTAGATTTTCTACCTGTAATAAAAAAAAAACATTTTATGTTTAAAAAAAATAGTTGTTAGTCACATTTGTTTTCAACAATAGCAAACATTTAATTTAATAGGACTCTTCGCGGTTAGTTCGGCCATATTGGATAGGGGCAGATATTTTTGAAAGAGGTGGAAATATTATGAAAGTATGGGAAAATCCTATGTATATTTCCATGCAACTGCTCTGTTTTAATGATGTTTTCCCTTATTTTTCACACCATTTTTACCTCCATTATGAAAATCTGCACCGCTATCCAATATGGCCAAACTAACCGTGAAGAGCGCTATGTTCCTTTTCCGTTCTTAAGTGCACAATTCTAGTCCTTTAACTTGCATCAAACCTTTTAAATATTAATCAAAATCATCATTGTCATACCATGATTCCTATGGAGAGACAATATGTTAAATTTAACATCTTACATTAGTTTGAGCTAGTATTTTGTCTTTGGCCACATTTTATTGAGTTTTTTAATAGCATTTATGCAAATTATATCATTGAAAATATAACAATAATCAGTTTTAAACTTAATATCATCCTATTTTGAAAACATAGAGACACCCATAATTTTTTATAAGTATAAACCAAAAAAAGTGAAAATTGAAATTATACATCAGTTACAACAAACGTACAACACTATAGAAAACTATGATTCTTAATCATGAAATTGTGAGACATAAAAATTAAGATATGATCTCTATCGTCAAGTAAACACAGAGGAGCTCAATATCTTTTAAGGACTATGAGGTTATATACTTTCTAAAAAAAATAGACCAAAATATCGTACTCCGTCGGAAAGTAATTGGAAATAGTGTAGTTCGGTCATAAAAGATGCCCCTACATACTATTGTTAAACAAATAATGAAATCAATGAATCTGAAAATTATGGATTTTCGCATACCACATTTCGAAACAATTTAGAAATATATAGATGTGTAGGTAAAGAACTTGTTATCATTTTTTGTTATCAAATTAATGAAAATAATGGTAATTAAAGTTATATTTTTAAGTGTCCACAACTTGAATAAATTACGTTCTTTATGATTTGTTCGATTCAATTAACAGCTATTAATTATTTGAATAAACTTCACGTCCTTAAATTCAATCGTTCTTTAAAAAAACGGATTGCAGATGTATTTGCCGCAACACATTTAATGCTATCTTTTATATGAACAAGGATATATTCAAAATCTGCTTACTACTAACCTTGTGCACAATGTTGGTACGAATTCTATATTTTTATAGATTGGCATAAAAATAAATACGTAGACTGGTCAGTTCGATAAAAGTATAGTTATTTCTGGTTGAATTCATTACATTAGACTTGAAAATATAGAAAAAAAGGCACCGAAATTTAAAATACCAAGAATTTAAATACTTAATTATACCATTTATATGCAAAACGTACGGAAACCGTAAGGGGACACACAAAAAGTTAGAATACATTTTTTTTAATTCGAGTTCACGATAAAACATTACCGTTTTACCGAGATCTCGGATTATTATATCGTTATCTCGATTTATTATATCGTTATCTCGATTTATTATATCGATATCTCGGATTATTATATTGTGATCTCGATTTATTATATCGTTATCTCAATTTATTATATCGTTATCTCGATAAAACGAAACTCTTATATCGAGCTCTCGGATTATTACATCGTTATCTCGATTTATCATATTGTTATCTCGATTTATTAAAACGAGATATCGGATTATTAACTTGTTATCTCGGTTAAATATATCGAGATCTCGATAAAAATATATCGTTATCTCAATAAAACGAAACTGTATTTCTGAACTCGACATTTTGTTGTTATCTAACAAATATTCAAATTAATATCAGAAAAAAAATGCAAAGCACTCTTAAAATTGTGAAACTTAATTCATTCATTTATTTTGTTTCGGAGAATAAACTAGTGGATTTTCCCAACTATTTTTAACCGAAATTCCTTTGTTCAGTGTATGGACGATCTGAATACCAAAACATATATATATAAGTATTAAAATACTCAACGTTATCTTTATTATATTTTCACGTTACTTTTGCTGTTATTATACCTCATTCGAAAGCCTATTAATAGAGGAAATAAAGTTATATAGTCAATATGTTCCGCAACGATTATTAGAGGAGTAACGAAGGAACTAAAAATAGAAATACGGGTGAACACTATGAAAAGGCTTATTTTAAATAATGTGATGAACTTCAGCGACCCGTCAGCTTCAAATTCAGGAAAACTTTATACACCATTTGAAAGCTTATTAAAAGAGGAACAAAATGTTATAAATAGTATGTGCCGCAATGACAATTAGAGAGGTTACAGAGGACCTAAATGCCAAAATACAAGTGAAAATTAAGAAATAGCCAATTTTGAATAATGGAATGGATATTTTCAATATTGGAATAGACTGTTGCAACCTTTCAACCCCTAATTCCAAATATACATCATACCTAATTCGAAAGCATACTTATATACCATATTATCCCTCTTTTTATAAGCTTTCAAGTAGTGTATAAAGGGGCCGAAGGGTCTGTGTTACTCTTCTAATAAGCGTTGCGGAACATATTGACTATATGTCTTTTGTTTTCTATAAATAAGCTTTCGAATGAGATATAAGGTATGTAAGTTATTAGGGGTTTATAAGGTATGTATGTAATTAGGAGGTTGCAGCAGTCCTTTCCATTTTTTCAAAATATCCAGTCCATTATTCAAAATAAGCTATTTCTTAATGTTCACTCGTATTTCGACATGTAGGTTCTCTGTCAATCCTCTAATATCCGTTGCGGAACAGATTGACTATAAGTCTTTTGTTCTCTTTAAATAAGCTTTCGAATGAGGTATAAGGTATGTATGTTATTAGGGGCTAAAGGGTCGCAGCTACCATTCCATTATTCAAAATATCCCTGTCATTATTTAAAATTGGCTATTTCTTAACGTTCACGCGTATTTTGGCATTTAGGTCCTCCGTAACCCACTCTAATGGTCATTGCGGCACATTCTATTTATAACCATTTTGTTTCTCTATTAATAAGCTTTCAAATGGTGTATAAATGTTTCCTTAATTAGGGGCTGACGGGTCGAAGAAGTTCACTCCATTATTCAAAATAAGCTATTTTATAATGTTCACCCGTATTTCTATTTTTAGGTCATAAGTTACTCCTCTAATATGCGTTGCAGGACATATTGACTATATTCCTTTTGTTTCTCTATTAATAAGCCTTCGAATGAGGTATAATGTATATCTGTATAGGGGCTGAAGGGTCGCAGCAGTCCATTCCATTATTTAAAATATCCCTTCCCTTATTCAAAAATGGCTATTTTCATAATTTTCACGCGTATTTTGACATTGAGGTCCTCTGTAACCCCTCTAATGGTCATGGCGGCAAACTGGACATGTTATATCTATAAATACGGGATGAAGAACAGAAAGGTACTGTGAAACTAAAAAAAAGATAACGTTGAGAATTTTAATATTTATATATGTTTAGATGTAGTCAGGTCGTCCATACATTGAACCAAGGAATTTCTGTTAAAAATAGTTGGAGAAATCCAC
Organism: Mytilus galloprovincialis; assembly: GCA_037788925.1. Taxonomy (NCBI): domain Eukaryota; kingdom Metazoa; phylum Mollusca; class Bivalvia; order Mytilida; family Mytilidae; genus Mytilus; species Mytilus galloprovincialis. The sequence continues at coordinate 50,242,145 of CM075333.1, forward strand.
TAGTTTATTATCCGAAACTAAATGAATGAAAGAATTAAGTTAAAAAAAATTAAAAGTGCTTTGCATTTTTTTTCCTGATAATTAATTTGAATATTTGTTAGATAACATCAAAATTAGGAATTCTGAAACACAGTTTCGTTTTATCAAGATAACGATATATTTTTATCGAGATCTCGATATATTTAACCGAGATAACGACGAGATCTCGTTTTAATAAATCGAGATAACGAAATAATTATCCGAGATATCGATATAATAAATCGAGATAACGATATAATAATCCAAGATCTCTATATAACAATTTCGTTTTATCGAGATAACGATATATTTTTGATCGAGATCTCGGTAAAACGGGAATGTTTTATCGTCATCTCGAATTGATAAAAATATTTTCTAATTTTTTGTGTGTCCCCTTACGGCTTCCGTAAAAACGTTATGTCCAACGTTACAATTTGTTTGCAAAAGATTGGAGTTCCTTTTTCTTTCGGTTTTTTTTCTCCGATCATCATAAAACTTCACAAAAGTATTGCTATTGTTATAGTTATTCCTGTGTTAAGCAAAATCAATATCAATGTAAACCGTAGACCGGAAAACGTTATTTTGAAAACGGTCTGAAAATTGTCCAAGCATATGTAAGGTAGGCATGTATTGTGTTTGCGCATTTATACCGTGAAATTGGGAAAGCTGAGAGAACATATATCTATGATATTTTGAAAGTTTTTTTACTTTTCACCTGGTTCATGATATTTGTTTGCAAGATACCATGCGTATAGTTTCTATTGCAATTACTTCAAAGAGTTTAGCTATCTTGTCACAACGAAAAAAACGCTGTTTTTTCTTTATAATTGAGGTTTTAACAAGCTGTGTATCAACTAAGCATACTTTAATCACAGAAAATAAAACTTGGCGGTAAAAAATTTCGGATTTTAAAACAAAGTTTTTAAATCGTTTCAAAAAGTATAGCCGTTTTGTCACAACGTTCCTATAACGTAGTTAATGTCATGCTCGGGGGTTTTAATTTTATATCATAATCGTTTGTTTCTAGTTAGATTTGAATGCAAATAAAAGTATCAGTTATAATATAACCAATGTTTGAGAAAGGAAAATTTTAAGTTTAAATTCAAATGTTGACCGAATGATATAAAAACAAATACCAGGATCTGAGTTTTTTTAATCATATTTGTTTTTTTAAGGAACGTTGTCTATCTGCAAGTTTAAAATCGTCAAAAGCAGCATATTTGGTTTTGTTAATAAAATAAAATAACCATGATAGAGAAAACCCGTTGCTAGTAATTATAACAAACAAAGGATAAGCATAATGCCTCACAAAAACGGAAATGAGAAAAACATGAATCCAAAATGTATAACTACATTGATATTTTGCGACAAAGAAAGCATTGGAAATGATGAAAATAAAAAGGGAAATGGAAACTGAAAGATATGCAACAGATGGAGTATTTACCAATATGCAAAAAAGGGAATATAAATTCAAAATCTAATTTATATTAAAAATAAATCTTTTGAAATTTGGAAATAAATGTATGATTCGTTAATGGGAACTGCTGCCAAATAGAGGAAATAATAAATGGCCTGGAAAGACTGACAACTCCTGTAAATCAATATTTATTTAAAAAATGTAAACGACCACTTTGAGTTTTATTCGTAAAACTATGCATTTTCAAACAAACCGAAATCGATTTTCAAATTCACAACAGTAAATTGACTTCATCTTTTATAAGCTTAAACGCTTGAAACATTCTTTGAAATCGTCAAAATCGCCTTAATATTAGGAACTTCGTGTAACGCTAAGTAGTACCAACATCGTGTGCAACATTGCTAAAACCACCAATCGCTCTTTTTGTATAACTAGCAGGCGAGTTTTCGTATTGTTATGAATCACAGTTTATGGATAAGCTTAGTAGAGATCCGTCTAAATTACATCTAAGGAATAAATTTCCATTACCTTACTAACAACTTTTGCTTTAAATAATCAAGAGTTTTAGAAATTTCTGTGGAAATTTATTAATGGGAACTTTCTTAAAATAAATCTTACACTAACATGTACACCCATTATATATCTGTACACTGTTTATTACGTCTGTACACTAAATATGTTAGATGTTTACTATTCGGTACATTAATTTAGGAGAACATGATTTACCTATTAGTTGCAATTGTTTTTCAACCAGCTTGCAGTAACTTCGAGTGCTCTTATATCGGTGTTTTATGTTTATCAGGGTTTTTTTTTAATGTTTTCAATCTATTGAGCTAAACTAATTCAACGGATTTTAACAGTTTGTTTCTTTTGTTGTTCTGTTACACCACCCACTGTCGAAGGCTAGGGAGAGATATAGCGCTCCCAAAATGTTTAATACTGCTACATTCATCATGTTCCTGTCCCAAGTGGTTGTCGTTCTGTTGTGTCTGTCTTATTTTGTTGGGTTTTTTTTCGTATATTAAATTGTTATAAATTAAGCCGTTAGTTTTTTTCGTTTGCATTTTTTCATATATTTCATTTTTGAGACGTTTAAGGTTGGCTATATGATATGTTTTCTTCTCATTTTCAAATGCTATAAGTATGGTGACCTAATTATTGCGTGCATCCACCTTACTCTGGTGGATAGTTTCCCATCGACAATCATACCCCATGTCCTTTTTTTAATAAAAAATATATTTCAAAGATCATTAGATATAACTACTATCATTGGTTTCAATTTGAACCGTGCATTTGAATTATTTTTTATTAAAAAAAATTTTTTTTTTAAACAGATAGTAAGATTAGAGTCCAAACTTACATGATTTCCGTTTCCGTCGTTTCTTATACAAGATTAGCAATGCTACCGATGATATAAATCCTATAAGTACAACTCCACATATAATCACTATAATTAGCATGGGAATTGTGTCTGTAATATTAATATAATAATTGTACATTTTGCGTTATGCATTCACCAACCATACTTGTGTATACATATATGTTAGTGATAAGAAAGACCGCCAAGGTAACACAACAAAATAAATACGAAATTAATAAAGTCAATATAACAAGCAAGACGTCATTCTTGATGGATGTCCAAATATTTTTGTATTTATAACAAAAGCAAGCAGAGTCATTTGATTTAACAGTGACACAGCAATATGATTTACCATAATAATAATCTAAATATATAGGTATACACTGCACCTTGCATGAAAGCGTGAAGAAGTAAGAGAACAACCATTTAACTTCAAATGAGTTTAATAGTAGAAAAATATTTCATTTGTAAAAGGAAGGAAATGAATAATCAGTTGGACAACAAAAGATGTTTCGTTTGAAATATAAATGCATTTCAACTAGACACTATGCTTGAATAAAATTGAGAATGGAAATGGGGAATGTGTCAAAGAGACAACAACCCGACCATAGAAAAAAACAACAGCAGAAGGTCACCAATAGGTCTGCAATGTAGCGAGAAATTCCCGCACCCGGAGGCGTCCTTCAGCTGGCCCCTAAACAAATATATACTAGTTCAGTGATAATGAACGCCTTATCAATTTCCAAATTGTACACAAGGAACTAAAATTAAAATAATACAAGACTAACAAAGGCCAGAGGCTCCTGACATGGGACAGGCGCAAAAATGCGGCGGGGTTAAACATGTTTGTGAGATCTCAACCCTCCCCCTATACCTCTAGCCAATGTAGAAAAGTAAACCTATTACAATACGCACATTAAAAAAAATCAGTTCAAGACAAGTCGAAAGATATTTTAAAGTAATGTGTTCAAGTCCTTTTACTTGTTACTTTGTGAAATTTAGATTAATTTAATTCATACATATTTGATTTAAAAAAAAAAAGAAAGTACAAAGACAAAAAATGTGTACTCCGTAACTTAAGGTAGCACAATACAAAGATTTTTGTACTTCTAATTTCCAATCTTTAAAATGCTGTTACTTTCTTAAGACTGCATATAATTTTATAAAAGAGGTATATATAGATAGATAAAAGATTACTCTTTTAAACAGATGCAATATTTTTGGTATGCAATCATTCTGTAATAAATAATTATTTGATTAATGGCAAAATCTTGGTCAGTTCACTTGCATGAACTTAGCTCTATCATCTCTATAATTATACAGGAAATTTTAACGAAAATTTAATCAATACAGCAGGAGCTACAAAAGGGTGTCTCAAATCATCGCTTTCGTATTTCATACTCTCAGAAATCTATAATTAGTGTAAACATCCTTCCACATAAAAGAAGATAATATTTGATTAGGTGTACAATTTGATCTTAACATTCTATCCCAAATCTGAGACACTCTGTTGACGATAATGGCTCTAGGAACAACATTTAATAAAATCAATCCTCTCGGGATATCCATGAAGGAGCTAATTTCAATTGAAAGTGGAAATTTCTTGTAAAATTTTGTGGACACAGTTAACATTATAATTGATTACATAATTATTGTAGAATACTAACAGTGCACTAATTTGAAAGAGTAATCTGTTAGCTATCCATAAATACTCCTTTTATAAATTTTTAAGCATTATATATATATCTTTAATCTCGTAAAACCAAAGTACAATAGAAAGTTAAATCATTTTAAGACTGGGGATTCGGAGGTATAAAATCTTTGTATTGTGCTACCTTAAGCTTAGTGGATTAATATACGAAGAAAATGAAAATAATTATAAAAAAAAAGAATGTGTCCCCATCCGCACTATCATTTTCTATGTTCAGTGCACCTTGAAAATTGGATAAAATCTCTAATTTGGCATTAGAAAGATTATATCATAGGGAACATAGGGAACGGACGCACAGACCAGAAAACATAATGCCCATAAATGGGGCATACAATTGTTTTACACCGATATTTTACCACCTAGTGAAATCAAACGGATATATGTTTATTATGGTTGTCTAGCAAGTTAATATGTGCGCAATAGCATTCCAAAACATTACTTAGCATTTATGTCATCATTTCCATTTTTGGGTTTCGAACGGCATCAAATACTAGATTCCACTTATCAAAATTCGACAAATATATAAAGCTGTCTTGTCTCATTCATATCAACCCTGTAACAGCTTGATAGCAAACCTCATAATAGAGTCGATTTTATTATTCTGGTCACGTATTTTCCAGTTCGTGGATATCCAATAACGTATTCGGTGTGAGCCAAAGCCCAGTGTTGAATGAAGTACTTTGACCTGATAATTGTTTACCTTTTACAAATTGTGGTTTGGATGGAGAGTTGTCTCGTTGGCACTCATATCAATTCTTCTTATTTCTATGTAAAGTCTATGTGTATGTAGAGTAGAAATATCATAAGGTAATGAATATTAGGGAAAAATAATAAATTAAAAAAAATCAGGATTTATTTTGAAACTGAGTAAAAAATAATAAAATCTTTTCCTGGAAAAATAAAAGTCAGATTGCATTTTTTCTTTGAAATATTTGTTTCTTTAGAGTTATTTTTCATTCTATCTATAGTTTGACCTTAGGTCTGACAGTGATGGAAAATCTGTCATTTATATTATTACGTGTTGTTTAATTTCAGAAAAGGGGGATTATAAACAAAAACATTTTTAATGCGTAGTTGTGTCTGTCTTAAATTCAGAACTTGTCAGGAGCTTGGCATATGACATGGATACTTATCCACCTTGAGTTGTCATGTCGGTAGTTCGAGATAAATAAAATATACTAATTAAAAGTAAAGAAAATTCATCTCTGATTATTAGATGAAACAATCAGTCCTTCCTTTGGTGAAGGATTGATGATATGATTAAGAAAATCAGATACCTTGTTTTCTGAGTATACAAATAAAAATATACTTTCAGACAGAAATGTCAAGTGACTTATTATCATATGCGTACATATATATGCAATAACAGTTATTTTCAATGCCAAGAGTATCAGGATATATTCTGGGTGTGACAAATACTAAGTATGTGTCTACTTAAAACCCAATCCCCAATCATGTATATCAAATAACTAAATATTGCAAAACATGCTATTCACATGATAAAGTAAAATGCCAATATACTGTAAATAACTGAAAATAGCATTACGCTATGGACTCAATCATCCTTAATATAGATTAGTGTAAGTAAAATGGATACAGATGAATGTTTGTTTGAATTTTCACGAGGAATGATCACAAACTATATCAGATAATTATATGGTGCATCTTCATTTATTTGCAAATTTTATATCTGTAAGCTAAAAATTAAGATCTGACTCTTTTCGAACTGTATTTTATTTATCTATGATATATCGGATCTTTTTTTTTTTTTTTTTTTTTATCGGATCTTAAGATGTTTACACTGGAGTCATGTGATGAACGACAAAACCTGACAGGGATTCTATCAATCGTTTATTTATCTATTCGTCTTTAAAGTATTAAAAAAAGTATTCAAAGAAATTTGGATGAAATTGATATGGTTTATTCTTTTCTACTTCCTCTTGTTACTTTTAGTGTACTTACATTTGCATTCCTGGAATGGTTTAAACGTTTTGATAGGGTGGCTTGATCTTCCGACTTTACAAATTATTTCCAAATCGGTACCACATTGGTCACCATCAACATATACTAAAATAAACGATACTTTGTAGAAAATTCTTTCTTCCATGATGCTTGTATTTTTAAACTGCAATTCAGTGTTCTGTAAAAGTTTAAAAAACAAAGAAAATATTAACTTGTTAGGAATAAAACAAAATTTAGAGGTACGTCAGTGGGGAAAAATAACAGCACACACGCATAAAGACTTCATATACAGTTACTATTTCTGCACCCTTAGGAGTATGGTAAATCATTTGTATCAACATATTTTCATATTTCCCGGAAAAAGAAGTTTCCAATTCCGATTTTATGAATTGACCGATTAACCTGTTGACATTGAGGGAGACACGTAATTGAACAATATGACGTGAAGATACAAGCTTTGTGACTTACAATTGTTTGAGATACTGTATATGTTAAAATATGTTTAAATATAGATCAATATGCAAAATAACTCTTGAAATAAGAATAAATAGGGCGTATTATTTCTTATTTACTGGACCTACCTTTATTTGGGCGGAACACATAGGTACAGGAAAAATCTTTGTAAAGTTTATTTGAATTTCAAAACTTGTATTGTCATAATCGTTGAATTCAATAAACGTTGTATTTTCAGTTGGTCCATCTGTAATATAAACCAACAATAAAGATAATTGGAAATAACAAGATGATCACTGGATACAAAGCAAATGAATTCGTTATAGTTGTTTGCCGTTTAAAATATTAATTGTTAAGTCTTTTTAAACAAAATGCAGTTTTTGTTACTTTAAACAACTTCGTTCTTTTAAGTTTCATCAATACGAGTAATATTGATAACGAAGAATTTCTTTACTAGAGTTGTGTTTCTTTCGTTGGTATATATGTTACAAACTTTTTATCAAATTCGATAAACATTTTAACGAATCCTGTCATCTTTTGTTTTAGTTAATAGTACTTACATTCAAAATTCATTTCGTTGATTCCTATCATCTGCTTAACAGTGGAAAATCTATACCGACACTGATATATACTATTTACATCTGACTCTGTCACGTTATTAATCATCAAACTGAATTTATTTCCATCGGACAAAATTTCTTCATATTTTTCCGTTTGAGTTATATGCCCGTTGTAGCAGAGGAGATCTCCGTTGCTTCCTTTTGCAAATTGTCTTGTCACATCTGGGTTTATCTTTGCTATTCCATGGACTGTACATGTAAGGATGAGCGACTCTTCCATCTTTATTGTTTCTGTTTCAAGTGTTAGAGTAACTATAAGAATAAACCAGTTCTAACAACCTTACATCAACATTATATGTGCTTGAATCAGATTGCATTACGAAGTTTTTAATGGATTGTAAATTAAACCGGTGTCCTGTAGCCATTTTCCCCACATGCAAGTTTTTCTGGGGAGGGGGGGGGGGGACTGGATTGATCCATTTTTTCTCTCGGAAACATTGGCATGATCCAACTTTTCCCCCTCAGCGTGGTGGGTCAAAATATTTCATATTTTGGGTTTTGTTTTTTTTTACTGGTGCACACATTTTCTCTTCCTTGAAGAAGTTTTTTAATACTTGACACACAATGTCATCACTTCAATATGATGTGTTGTGTACCATAGACAATGACCTTGATATTTGATCTTCAAGGTCAAACAAAAAGTTCAAGGTCAAATATGTAATTCTATATGTCAGCCTGAAACAAAACATTCTTTACTTGCCATGTCAATATGAAAGAGAGGAGTACTAACTGCTTTTGAGACAACTATCCTAAAAAAAACTGATATAATGATGTTGCTATTTAGGTTTATCTATGAAATATCAGAACCCCATCCCTAACCCATATTTAATCTTAATTACCTTTCTAGTTCATCATAGGGGTTTTGCCCTGTTCCTATATACAATTTATGGTTAAAAAGCCTGAAATATATTCATATTCCTACCTTTAAATCATATATATATTTTCAATCAGACCTTTGAGTACACCAATGATGTTTTTGCTGGAGTTCGCGCCTCTTATAAACACTTCAGATACCCACCCATAAACTATATACTTTAATGAATATATCATGACAATAACTTTAGTTTAAGTGAATGGATCTCTATGATTTTGTTTAGAAGGTTTAATACCACAAAAGGAAGTTTAGGATTGATTTTAGGGATGATGGTGCCAACCGTTTAGGAATAAGGGGCCACAAAGGGACAAAAACAAGCATTTTTCTAGTTTCATGATAATAACTTGTGTATTAGTATTTCTATTGCTCTGAAATTGTGCCACAATGTTTAATACCACAAGTAAAAGGTTTGGGCTTTATTTTACGGGTTACGAGGGCAATTTAGGAATTATAAAGGCCTTATTATTATTATTATTAGGCCATAAAGGGATCAAAAACAAGCATGTTTCTAGTTTCCAGACAATAACTTGTGTTAGTGTATGGATCTCTCTGACATTTTACCACAAGGTTGCATATAACATAGAGAAGGCTGGGATTGGGTTTGGGGTTAATTATCCCAAACATGAAGGAATTTGGGGCCAAAAACGGAAAAAAATACGCATTTTTCTCGTTTCGAAACAAAAACTTTTGTTTAAGTGTATGGATCTCTCGAGAAAGTACTAAATGACTCCGTACTACAAAGAAGAGGCTGGGATTGTGTTTTGGGGTTATTGCTCCAATGCGGTTTCAAAAAGGTAAGGAGGTTCTAATTTATTTAATGGAATCATATTTATTTTTCAAAATTTTTTAAATTTCGAATTCAATTGCACAGTATTGCGCAATAAAATTGTACGATCTTCGATCACATTTATTTTGTATCAGAAACCTATATTATGTTAAAAAAAAAAAGGTCTCAATCCAAATTCAGACAGTATCAAGCTTGAGTATTGTGTCCAAATTTGCCCTAACTATTCAATTGTCTTTGCGGTCGTATCAGGCTGCGCTCAGCGAAGTATTTTATTTGAGCAAGGTGGAAAAAAACTGAAAAAGACCTCGTTATGAAAGATGTGATAAAAGTTTAATTTTGACATAAAAGATATATAAAGTAAAGTTTGCTTCAGACATTATCCCTTAACCATAAAAAAGCGTCCAAATTTCATAAAAGCTTATAAAGTTATTGGTGTCTATAAAAAATTAACAAAATGTTGATGTCGCTGCCACCAACGAAAGAATATAGGACCGCTATGTCTCACTTTCGCGACATAAATAGTGCAGTATCAATAAAATTATCAGCATGACAAGATGTAAAAACAATTCAATGGCTAAACTTGACAGTTTACTTTCTATTGGTGGTATTGTCCTTCAATGACGATTTTAAACATTGATTTGCGTGTTTGCGTATTATTTTGAAATGGAATAAACTGTAATAATTAAATATATAGGTGTATAGATAGTATAGGGGCAAAAATCAAAGCAAAAAAGTTTACAAAAAAAAATCTGCATGGCTCAAATCGTCAGACAACTTATAGCCTTAAAATGAAGATTTTAACATTTTTTTTTAATTTTGCCTAGCTTCTTGAAGACTTCAATTACTAGATGTCGTAGATAGAACTTTAAAAATCAAAAAAAAAATATTATATTGTGTTAACTCGAGTAAAAATATAACAGCACACATTAGTTAAGAAGTCTGTTTTAATAATTATATTTCTTTGTATTATCCAATTGGTCATATAAAAATCAATGTTAATTTGAATGTATTTTTTTAGGTAGTTACACCTTATTAAATTATTGCTCATTCCTCTTTAAAATATTCTTTGAAACCATATGGATATACAGCTTGTTATGCTATAAATGTTTGTTATCAACAACTGCAATTTTTTACATTTTTCAATAAAATCGTACAAAAAATGCCGATGGTTTAAGTCTAAACATTCTCTTATTACCCCTTGGTAGGCTTTGTTTTATATTTATCCTTATGTATCAAGAGCAGAACACTAAATTTGAAGAAAATTCGATTTTTTTATTCAAATTTCTGAATATGCATTTTTCTCTGAATTACTTCCCTTTGAACAATAGAAAATCAATATTTATGGCATTATTTATTGTAATTGTATTACCTTGATTGTTAGTTTAACTTACATTGTTAGGTATAATAATGGTTTAGAAAAAAGAAAAAAATACATTCACAAAATTGTCTACAGATTGATATATTACTTTAATTGATTTCGGAGAAAGGCAAATTTGAATATTATTCAAGGAGAATTTTAGAAAGTACTAAAACATGAGCCCACCAAACGTATATAATTAAATACGTTATTAACTATGTCTCTTAAAATAACCGAACATATATATATAATTTTATGTTTAATGTAACAAGATTTGGTAAGTTTGCAAAAATGTTATTTTAAGTTTTATAAATCATTTTTACTGGATTACCTACCTTTGTTTCATATAAAAATCATTATATATGTCATCATAAATTGTAATTGAACTATGGTCATTGATTGATTGATTGATTGATTGTTGGTTGCTTTACGCCGCGTAAGCACAACAAGGCTATATCGCGGCGAGAGCTAATTCGAATATTTTATTTCAATTTATCTCTATCTATAACTATGGTCACTGTTATTTTGAATTAATTTGTCAATTATTATAAGGCTTTTGAAAAAGAAACCCTTACATTTCCAAAATTATCCACCAAATACTAGTTTAAATTCATTGATTTATAGAGAGAAAATGAAAATGTTGGCCTTTTTTAGAGAATAATTCTACAATGTACTTGAAAGAGACCCCAGCAAGTTCATTAGCTAAAATGCATAATTAAGTATTCCAATTAATATAAACAAAGTGAGTTATCTTAATATTTTTAATGGACCATAGGCTGGATAGCTTTTAAAAATATGTACTGTTTATAATTTTCTGAAAATATTTTTACTGGATTTAATAATCCACAAACTATTTCTTAAACAAGAATGTGTCCAAAGTACACGGATGCCCCACTCGCACTATCCTTTTCCATGTTCCATGGACCGTGAAATTGGGTAATAATCTAGTTTGACATTAAAATTAGAAAGATTATACTAAAGGGAACATATGTACTAATTTCAAGTTGATTGGACTTCAATTTCATCAAAAACTACCTTGACCAAAAACTTTAACCTGAAACTCCCACTTTCATTTTCTATGTTCAGTGGACCGTGAAATTGGGGTTAAAAGTCTAATTTGGCTTTAAAATTAGAAAGATCATATCATAAGCAACAAGTGTACTAAGTTTCAAGTTGATTGGACTTCAGCTTCATCAAAAACTACCTTGACCAAAAACTTTAACCTGAACGGACGCACAGACGAAGAGACGAACGGAGCCACAGACCAGAAAACATAATGCCCCTCTACTATCGTAGGTGGGGCATAAAAATGTATGTACTAAAGAGTTTCAAAGCTTTAACACTTGATTATTCAATAAATCATCATTCTTTTTGAAATTGGACAAAATACAATCAAATAAATAGAATTTGGTGAGAACATGTATAAGCTAAATGAAATTGTCGGAAATTCCTAGATCATATTTTTTCTGCAATCAGACATAAAATAAATCGATTTATCCAAACGCATAGATATGAATGAAATTTTATATTTACGCTAGACGCGCGTTTTGTCTATAAAAGACTCATCAGTGACGCTCGAATAAAAAAATGTGAAAAAGTCCAATTTAAGTTCGAAGTTGAAGAACATTGAATTCCAAAAATTCCTAAAATTTTGCAAAATACAGCTAAGGTAATATATTCCTGAGGTAGAAAAGCCTTAGTATTCTGAAAAGCATAATAAAAATTAGAAACTGACAAAGTGCACGAGTAAATCTGAATAATATCTACTATAGCACTGTTTTAGACAGGGTAATAGACTTGAGTATTGCAGAAAGGCCAACAGTTTTCTCCTCACGTGGGACACCGGTAATGATAAGGTGTAGTGAACAATTCAATCTATTAGTAAGAACAAATAATTGGTACAATTTAGATAAACCCCGCTACTTTTCAAGTAACAATATATAAAATATTTATTATATTGACCTTTTATAAATTGTTATTTGGATGGAGAGTTGTCTCATTGGCACTCACACCACATCTTCCTATATCTATCTATTATTCGTTATGCTAGAATTTATATACAGTATGTCCTTCTATTTGTATCCAGCTGACGAGTTCAGCCTTTTTCAAGAGTTTTCTATTGTTTGTTTTATGTTGTATTGTTCACCCCTGTCAAAAGTTATGGGAGGGTTGGACTTCCGCAAAACATGTTCAACCCCGCCATAATATGTATGCGCCGGTCGCAAGTAAGAAACCTGTAATTCAATGGTTGTCGTTTGTTTCTGTATATCATATGTTTTCCGTTTATTAAGTTGAACAAAAATTAGACCGTTCGAACTTTCGTCTGAATTCTTTTACATTTGCCATTACGGGTCATTTTATAAATAACTATACATATATGCGGTATGAGTTTTGCTCATTGTTGACGTCCGTACGCTCACCTATACCTGTTAATTTTCTGTGTTATTTTATCTCTTGTAGAGTATCTGCTTATTTTATGTTTAGTTATGGGAAGTTGTTCTGTTCATTTTACTCGCTCGACATGTGAAAAATTTCAAATAACTCTGAAATCACAATAGTGCTTTCTACAAAATGCTTTTGTTTATAGTCGGATCTACAATTTGAAATAGAGGAATAAAACATTCAAAATGTTTTTGTAAAACACTTCAACCTACCTCCAGTAATTCCCATCACGTGTAAGGAATAGAGTGCCGTTATGACAATCCCATATCTCATTATACATGTTATAAAAGAAATCGTCCTAAAATGTATAAAAAATTCTTAAGTATATAAAGGCAAGTTTGAAGTACTTTTTTTTAATAAATCAGATCTTTTTCATTTGATGTATAAAAAATAAATATTTACATAATATTTCTATTTCTCGAGAATCCGTAATTTTAATTGACTGACAACAACCGGTAGTCGTTTACACTTTTAGGTTGGGGTTGATTACAAGAGAACCATATATGGTTCGGCGGAGGACATTTTAGCGAAAAAAATCGTTTAAGCACCATAGTAGAACCCATTTTAATGCCAGTTTTTTTTACCGGCCATTTTAGATAAATAGTTTTCACCCATTCTAATAAATAATATATAATAAATAAAAAACAATTAAAAGACCAAAGACAGCACAATATAAAACATATCATGTCTATTAAAATACAGCACAAAAAGTCTAAAAGAAAAAATCCAATGTTATAGGTCCGTTCTAGTCTGGGATTTATATTCCAAATGAAATACAGCAGTAAAAATCTAAAAAATTAATTCTAATATGACGTGCTTCTTTCGCTTTATGAATAAATCCATGCACTAAATGCAATAATATTTTCTTGCACATGCGTATTTTGACTACTGCAGAATAATGAGTTTTATCAAATTGGCATGCATTTAATATATTTCATTAACTTAAAACACTTCCAAACTCTTAAATGATGCACATGTTGTTACTAACTCATTTATTATGACTGTAATGTGTTGCATTCCGAAATTGACAAATTTGATATAGATACGACAACCGTTCATGCTGGCTGTTCAAAAACTCTCCCTCTGAAAAATTACAGTGCCAGTTGTTTGCTCCTTTACAAAAAAAGAAGGGAGGTTCATGGAAGAGCCTACACAATCGCTTTACCCATATACACATCGGACATAGAAATTACCTTAGAATCGAAATAATGGATGCAAGCTATACTTTATTGTAGTTTTAACATGGGTAGGCATTATATTCGTGTTATTTTAGCCCTCACTATCGCTCGGGCAAAAATAATCACGAAGACAATGCCTATCCATGTTAAAACTACAATAAAATATAGCTTGCATCAATTATTTCTTACATCAATTATTAAAATGTCGTTTTAGCTGGAATGTGTATCCTAGAGAACATACGTAATAGTCGTAATAGGCTCTTGATATACTCCCGGTACAACACTGTTCACAGAATTGCATTAGTAACTGTTCTTTCTCTTCATCCTGTCTAAATCGAGGTGCACATTCGTCTATACATCGTTTTTTAATAATTTTTTGATAATAGTATCAAGAAAATAATAAATAGATGGGTGACAACTATAAAATTAATTTTCGCATTGAATTACACGGATCTTCTGTCCATAGCTTAACTAGGAACTTAAAAGCTTCAGTTACATAGTATTTGGTCAGATAATCTGCGAATTCGATACATCTCTTATTGTATTTACGTAATGAAGATATAAACAACTTAAATGTTAAACCAGTAAAAATTACAACTCATGGTTATAGTGAGGCGATTATTATTCAACCATGTAAGTTTTCGCTAAAATGGGCTATCGAAAATTCAGGTGATCGGATTAATCCCGCGCTAAAATTGGCTCTAAAGTTGGCGCAAAAATTACCCCTAGTAGTTTAAAATTTCTCGCTAAAATGTCCTGCGCCCATATGGTTTCATAATACGTTTTTTTTTCTTCAAAAACAAACAAATGAAATCAAACGATAAAACTAAACACAGATTTTGTTACAGAAATCGATTTACTTTCAGTGTTTGAATTCATACTTGTAACTGAAGAATATGCTGAATCAAATTGATGAATATAAATATTTTAAGTTATCCTGTGCCTAATTTGTATTTCAATGATGATTAAAATTATACCAGTGATTAATTTTATTGCTGCTGGAAGAACAAAGAGGAACAAAAAACACTTATCGAAAGTGTTGTTGATAATTCGCTACTTTTCTATAAAATAAATATAGATGGATTAAATTCAGAAATGTGTTCCGTGTAGGTATATCACTGTTTGTAGAACGTGTGTCTATGATTGGTGACAACATTGTAAAAACATACCCTCATGTTAAAAAAAGCCTGTCCGTAGAAAAAAATGTGGTATACTATAAACAGCAAATACACACTTATAGCAACCGTCAGTTGTTTTATTCATTTAACTTTTTAGTGGAAGACCATTTGATATTCTCGGTAGGAGCAGGGTCATGTTTAAAATGCTAAACTGAGCTTTGCAATAACTAAAAAACTATGAAAATGAATGTGTCCTCCATACAAAAGGCCAAGATAGGCTTGAATTAAAGAATAACCCTTTGTTTTCTCATGAAAACTGAGGGAAGATAAAATAGCTCTTTATGCGGTAAATTGTAAGCTGTTCAAATATCAACTTGTCGTCGTGTTGAAATGGTGTCGGCTACAAAATTGTTTAGTAGATTTAGACTTATTAAGAGTATATTCGTCTACAAAGGACTATCTGCTCATCAGGGAAGAAAAACTATTTTGAGCTTATAACTATATCTTTATTTTCTTCCTTAAATATGATCGCAATATATGTAGCTTCCAAAAACGATTTAATCGTGTATGTTCTACCGCCTATTAGATTTTCTATTTTAATAATACATCTGTTAGTTCGGGTTCATCAATCGTTACAGAGCGTAAGAAGATACTTTCAACTCGCAGATTCAGCAACCGACAGTCATTCCACTAAATACCTCTACAAAGAAAACTTCAGCAGCGACGATATACTATACGGAGAATTCTCTGCTCCCTCTCCCAAAAAATGCATTCGGAATAAAAGGAAGAATAAAAGCATATCAAAACTTTATAGAATAGCGACATGTCCATATGATACAAACGGTTATTGGTCTCCTTTTCTCAGTTCTAATGACTCTTTAATAAAAGAAACAACTGTTTTTACATCATTTGGTGTTAATGGATTTAGTATAATCACAAGTTTATCATTAAAATTAAATGTATTAAAATTGACAATTTTTTGTATATAATATTTTAGAAAGACTTCTCTTTTATTTTTATTAATTTTACAGTTAAAAAATGGAATTCATCGTCTAAGACATGCCATATTTTACATCATTTCTTTCATTTCGTGGTATTTTTGTATATCGTCCAGTTTCTATTAAGAGACAATAATCGCTTTTCTAAATTTGGTTAATATTTGTCTTGGTTCTTTATTTGGGTGCGATAGGTAGATTTCATTTGGTTATTTATATTAGTTTTAAGAAATTTATATAGATATATTTTATTATTTCCGTTCAAGTTATTTATTTAATCATCAATAAGAGTTTGATAATAGTTAATATAACCTTTTTTTACATTTGAGTTTTAACTTTTTAGACTGTTTCAAAGTTTTAGTTTCCTCAATAAGTTAATCCAATATTTATATCTTGTGTCACATTTTTTACAAGTGTTCTAAATGTATAGTTAATTTAAAGGTTTGATTAAGAAGCGGGTTTAGATTTTTATTATTTAATCTAGAAAGGTACATCATAGTCCTAGTTCATTTCTAACAGCTAGATTTGTTGAGCTTCTTTTTGTTCCCAGTACTTGTTTAATAAAATGTAGCTGGTTTTTTTCTAAGATAGTTTTATCAATTAAAGGAATAGCATGAGCTATATTTGTTATCTCAGAGTTTAGCTCTATACGTGTCCATATAACATATTTCACTATTATATGTTAGAATAGGTTTGACCAAAGTTTCAAAAAGGTTGCAAGACACTCTCACAGGAAGTTGTCAAAAGCCTGATGAGTAAGAGTTAATAGCAAATAAAAAATTTCTTGCCCTTTTTGCAAGATCTGAACTTCAACTCGTTAGACTGCCATTAGATGTTATAACACATCCAAGTTATTTATAGACATATACTTTTTCAAGGTATTTTTCTTTTAATTTCAAAAAGGGTTTATTTATTTTACTTGGGTTATTTTTTAATGTCATGGTTATAGATTTTTTTGTATTAACTGTTAATTGCCATTTATCACAATATTCAGAGAGATTATTTCAGCTATTTTGCAGACCGTTTTCGCTCTCTGATAATATGATTAAATCAATAGCAAATAGGAGACTTCCTATGTCTGAATTTATAAGATTTACAGGGGTACAGTTTTGCTTTTCAAATATCTGACTTCAGTCATTAATAACCAGGTGCTCCGCAGGGTGCAGCTTTATACGACCGCAGAGGCCGAACCCTGAACAGTTGGGGCAAGTATGGACACAACATTCAAGCTTGATATAGCTGCGGAACAGTAGCTCTTATGTCCTTATGCTATGTTTTGACTATTTGCGGACCATAGAGCTACGGATTTTTCCTATTTCAAAACGTGCGGAATTGTGAACCAGGTTCTGGTCGCAATTATTTCCCCTAAAAATATTGTTTATAATCCATGCAAAGCTTGTCAATTTATATAGTTCGTTTCGTTTGATATTTTCTAGGATATGACGTACCTATTTATGTTTGAATATTCATTTCCTTAACACTATTATGTAATTATTTTCATTTGTATACATTCTCCGCCTATTTTTTTTCGGCCATATTGAATCTCGTTGTGACGTCACGAAAATCATTTTTTTGTGCAATTAGTCCAAAACCTGACATTTCTTTATACATAATTTACCAGTAGTGTAAAGGTGGTTAATCTGAAGATACCCAACAATGCATGATAAATGTTTTTGAATTACCTCCCTTACACTGCTTTCAAATTGTCTTAATTGTCCATTGACCAGAAAAACCGAGTTTTCCCCTTTTTTTGCCCCTAACTCCAAAACCTTTAAGCCATAACCCCCAAAGTCTATTCTAACCATCTCTTTATGATATGGAACTTTGTAGTATACTTTCAGAGAGATTTAAACACTAAAACACAAGTTATAGACTGGAAACTACAAAAACGCCTAAACCTAAAAAGGCTTTGGAACCATAACCCCCAAAATCACTCCAAACCTTCTACCTGTGTTATTAAACATTGTGGTACAATTCCAGAGCAATTTAAATACACAAGTTGATATCCTGAAAGTAGAAAAATGCTTGTTTTGGGCCCCTTTGGGGCCTTTTATTCCAAAATGAATGAAACCATCATCCCCAAAATCACTCCCAACCTTCCTTTTGAGGTATTGATCCTTTTTTTTAAATTTCACAGAGATCCATTCACTTTAACTAAAGTTATGTACCAATATACCATGGTTTTTACGAGTAAACATAGGATGAGTTTGTTTAAATATGTTAATGAGTAAGACACATGGTATATAAACTTGTAATATAAATAAAATTATTGACAGCTTCAAGACCTTGAACTAATATTGGAAATTGGTCGCGTTATAGTTTTATCCAATGAAATGGAAGCTTGCGCAGGTCACTTTTGCGCCTTGTGTATGATCTTCTGTGTTTTTCATGTAATAGAACCCCATAATTTGCAGAAAGGAAAGAAAATGTCGGATTTTCCCGATTTTTTAGTTTGTCGCCCCGAGTGTGATCGTATGCGCGGGTCATTTCATTACGTCAGCAGAAGGTTAACAAAAATGTCGGATTCCTGCGACAAGGATTACATAATTATTCTAATGACGGTAAGAATTGTTTGTTGGTTTTTTTTTGGTGGGGGAGGGGGGGTTCAAGGTATCATACAAATTAATCATATTGTAACGTGAGTGTTTGCTGTTAAACCATACCTTAGTGCTACCCTGTTCCAACAGTTTTACAAATATATTTTAATAAAGTTTCATACGTCGAAAGTTTACAACAGTTGGAATAGTTTCCATAAATTCGTTTCAAACATTTACATGATTTAAGTTTCAGACCAGTTCCAAACATTTAGGTTTCAGACAATAGTTTCAAACCGTCTGACCAGTTTCAAACATTTAGGTTTATACAACTTCTACGGAACCGAAACTATATATCTTCTCAGCAGGTTTCAAACACTCCACTTTGTTTCTACTCGTCTTTAAATATTAACAGTCCTACCTTTCTATTCTTCTTCTTACAACGTCTCCGATACGAATGACACTTACACAACAAATGGAAGTTTTTAACGACCTTGACTGGCTATACAGCCCTTGCACTTACACTGAATAGCTACCCATTATTTATACTCGAACGCGGACCTCGAAGAGAGCACCCTAGCAACAACTGTACAGGTAAAGCGTCTGATAGCAAACAAGGATACAGGGATGATTTTAGATACAGTTTTCAACGATAAAAAGATTAAATGGGAAACTCATAGAGATATCGGAAAATATATAACTGTAGAAATATTATAACCTTCTTAAAAACTGTAAATTCGTAACAATATCTTACAAGTTGTTCATCTCATTGAAAAATGCATATTTCTACATTTATAGTTTTCGTACAAACTGCTTGTCTCCCGTTATTTTATTAATTCGATTATCAGATTATTTATTAAAACTCAATTTTAATGATAAAACACTGTATTTAAACAGTGGTGGATCCAGGGAGCGTAGATAGTGTACGTCCCCCTAATTGATCGCAAAAAAAATCATGTTTTTTCAAAGATTTTTGTAGCCGATGTTTATTCCCTTCTCTATAGTTAATCCCCCCGCCCCCTTTGAATTGTAATTTAATTGAATTGTCGCAAAGGAAATTGTAGTATTACATTATGTTTTTTCAAAACTGAAAGAAGAAACATTTAGTATTTTTTACCAAAATTAAGGGAACTCGTAACAATCTTATATAGTTTGAAAAAGGTTTCTAAAGATGTGGTACACATAACTTATTGCTTTTTGTTATAAAATGAAAACAAATGAAGATCTTGACCTTTAAGTACATTTTTCAGTTTCCTAAATATTTCAGAAGTAGATACCTTTCTAAAAAAAGGTGGAGCTTCAGCCATGGAATAACATGAAAATGAATATGTTGTATCATAGCTAAGCTCCGCCTTCTTTCCTTTGGATTCAAGTTGAGCTGCATATTAAATTAGCAAAGTATGGTACAACTTCAATTTGCAAATTATATTCCATGATTTTCCTTCTCCACACTTTTTAAGCAAATTACTTCATTAAAACATCAAAGGAAAAAATCCAATTCATGTTTCAATGTCCAGACACCAAATGTGTCTTCGGACGACGCAGACGACGACAACATCATACCATTATACGAACGCAAAAAAATGTTAAATAATGTGTTAAAGAATCTCCTTGTTTTACACCTTTATCTGTAATAAAATGTCTAGACTCTGAATTTGTATGTTTAAAAGAACCAAGAGTATGATTGAATTGTGTTTTGATAATGTTAAAGATGTGTTTACCAACTCCTAGTTTACACAACTTATACATTAGCCCTAGCCTCCAAAGAGAGTCAAAGGATTTTTTAAAGTTTATAAAGCAAATATATATTTTATTTTTATTTTTATGAAGGTATTTATTTATAAAAGATTTAAGAATAAATAAAATAATAGAAGTTCCATTGTTCTCTCGAAATCCAAATGATGAATTTTTCACTTTTCAAGTGCATAATTCGACCTCATTGAATCCGTATACATGTAAACTTCAATTCAACCCTTTAGCTAGAGTTGGATACGCATGCATTATGCGTGTTAAGTTATTTAAAGGAAAATAATGTCAACATTGAAAGAGAGAAAATGTAAATCATTTGATATACTGATTCGATTCGATTATATCTATATTTTTGTTTATATCGCTGAAATTACCATGGGAGGTGTTCGGATGTCAATTCGATATTAGTTAATTTACGATGGCATTTTTTTTATAATTTGGATAAATGTTTGACATGGTTATAAATCAAATATGAGAATTTGAATCAAATCGGCGAATATGAGTTTGGCAGCTAGTATCCCTTTAAATAGGATCAGTTTCAAAAGCGCAAAGACTGTATAATATCATATACAAAAAATCTAAGCGATTAGTATCATATTATTTGAAGAAAAAAATAGAGCATAAGAAAAAAAGTGGTGGAAGGAAAAAACAGAAAGCAATAAAAAATAAAGATAACAAGCAAAAGTTCAAACTTTGACCATTAACTTTCACTTTGAACTTCATTTATTCCTAACAGACCAAGGACTTCCAATCACAAGACTTTAGACCTCAATGAATTAAAACAATTAATGGGGAATAACTCCCTTAAGATATCATTAGATCACTTTGGTTAAATGAACCAAAACATATTGAAAAGTAGACGAACAATTTGTGAAAAAAGTTTGTTGATATATTTTAGTCTCAGAGGAATAAAAATAACAAGAAAAAGGGGACGCAGGGAGATAAATCCTATAAGAATAAGTTTTTGGTTACACAGGGTGATTTGGTTAATCCCCATCACTGTCCGACATCATTGGCCAACAATCCTATTAATATGTCGTGAAACAAAAAAACATCTCAGACGGCAGAAGAACAAAAAAAATCAGAACAAAAGTTCAACGTCCTTCAACGACAAGTAAAAAGACCTAATAATCAGAGCAAGATATCTTTCCATCGAAAACTGGAAAGACCTTAGAATAATCAGAACAAAACCAATGTGTCTTTCCATTTTTCGGTGAAATTAATGAATACAAGTAACGTTGCAGCAAATTGAATAATTAGTCTACCAAGTTACACTCCGAATACTTTACGAATATCAATGACAAGTCAATATTAAAATATTTATTAGAGGTTAACCAGATATGTAGAAACGACAGGTTTTTTTTTAAATAATATCTTGTTATCACGACCAAATAAAACCAGCTTCACATTTTGCTCGAGTTACGCACACCTTAATGTCTATATTTGTCTATTTTTCCAATCTCTCATAAGGGTATCAAAAAGGATAGACAGTTAGGGCTTAACAATACAACAAAACGGTTGCCCTGATACAGCATTTTTTCATAGAATTAAGTATATATAAATGATACATTGATACGTACATACTAACAAAAATCATTTCTAAAAATATTACACAAATCTTTTTTTCTAAATAATGTATTGGGTTTGTTTTAAAGTTTGTTGAAGTATACCATTGTATAGCAAATATCAAATTATTCCATCACAAAATCTTCTACCTGGTCGTTTTCAAATAATAACTCCATTCATATTCATTCATGTTTAACTTATTTTTCTTCTCATCGTTATCATTAATTTACCTTGTCATTTGGACCAGTACGTCATGCGATATCTTTCGAGATGAATGTGAAATACCTTTTATTAATACTATTTAAAGTCCTAATTTAAATCTATATTTAGTGTTCAATCTGATTGAAAAAAAACTACCCAGTAACAATCCAAATAAACAGTCATATGATCGATTGAAGGGAAGTTACCTTTATTTTCGTCTTTAAACCAATACTAAAACGTACTGAAAAACTACCTGATCACGAAAATAAATGGACACAATTCTTCATTCCCCCGATTATTTATTTTGTTACTGTCCACATCAGCAAACAGTCTTCAAAATAGTCTCAATTTATACTAGGTCCGAGACCACGGTTATTTCGTAGTGCATTTCTTATAGACAATAACTGAAAATAAAAAAAAATCCCAAATGCGCTTTCTCTATAATATTTTTACAGTGTGTTTTACTACTTTTAGGACAAATTATATCAAAATTATAGAAAACTTCATCAGCTCTTACTCAAAATATGGACAATTCTATGATAAGGGGGTCCTGAAATCTTTTGACAGCTTCTGGAGTGCTAATTTTTAACCACCTCTTTCAGCTAGACAAAATCACTACTTCACTATAAAATTTTTGACCCAATTTTTTTTACAGTGTCATTTCAACCCCCCCCCCCCCCCCCCCTATTTGCTTTATTTGAGGCATAAAACTCAGCGAAATAAATTTGGAAGGGATATAAAAAAAAAATTGACAAGTAACATACTGTCCTCACTAGGGACTATATTCGCTTAGTCGATAATTGTAAGGACAAGTATATTCTATAACGAGAACTATTTTTGGTGTTGTCCTCCGTATTTCCAATTAAATCAATGTATGTGGCTCATTGCGCTAAAAGTAGTATGAAAACTGTTGTTCATTATATTTACTGATGCTATTTAGTTGTTGAATAATTCGGGGGAAAAAATTATTTCCAAATATCTTTTCCTTCATTACAATCGTTTCACATTTTTTTCCTGCTTCTTCTTGGATCCACATCTATCTATAGATGTATCAGTTTATGTTCTAGTGAAAAATATCTATTTGATTTCTACCGGAAAATCTCATATTTAGCGTGTAGGAATAAGGAGTAATAGAATTGCAAAATATTTTTTTGTTATCTTGAAAAATTGAACAAATACAATAGTGTGCAGAAATATTTGTTGTTTATATAATTCACAATGAAAAGGCCAGCATCCATAACTGATGCGCTTAACTGTGGAGGCAGCTGCATGAATGGCGATTTTTTTTTTATTTATGAGTAATATAAATCACTACTTTGTGTTTTTTAAAAGGTTTCCCTATGAAACACTATAATTGTGCATCGTTTCTATGGAAATTTTGCCGTGTTTCCTCAGTCGTATCATTCTCATAAATCACAAATATTCCTCAATAAAAAAAATGATGTTTTTGTTGGGTATATAATTGTAAACGATTTTGTTTTGATGGTTTGATGAATATATTTATTCATTAATTACCTTAATATAACCTGTTTGATGCAAGAATTGCTATTATTTTTTGTTTGGTAAATATTATGACAGATTATTACAAATTTTGAAACATTTTCCATGACAAAATATTTCTTTGTTTATAATTCGAAATGATTTTTTTCTGTATTTTTCATTGTAACAGATACATAATATTCTTTAAGGATCATACTTACTCTTCTTTGTTTTGCCTGATTTTTAATCGATCAATATTCAATTTCAGATGTAACTGATTTAGTTCCTCAAACGTAAGATCTCTATCAGTCCATACAAGTGTATACACGATAAGGATTTATATTATATATTTTCCTTTAAAACAGAAAGGACCAAAGTGGTATAGCCACACGAATACTAGTGTTTATCTATTCAAATTATGTTTTACATTGATAAATACCCTTCTTTATTAATCGAAGTTTTCAAGGATGAAAATAATATAAAACAACACGTTATAAATTTCTTGCGCCCGAACCTCTTTTCTGGATTTACCTTCATTGGAAACGCTCAAAGTAGAGCATTATCAATCCGAGCATGTATAACATAAAACAGTTCAAGAGCTTTATGACCAAAAAGATTATCAATGTGATAGCCAAATCCATCTCTAAGATCAACTTTGTCAAAGGAAGTCGAAATCTCAGTTTCGTATTATTTCAAATTCATTTGACGGACAGCATTATAAAGATTTGTTATAAATATTGTCAGTACGGAATTGCCGCTTACTGAACTGAATATACCCTCGGGGATAAGTGATAGTTTTAACTCAAGACGACCTGCACTGGCGAGAGGTATTTTCCATAATATTTTCTTCGTCTATTATTTTAGATATCAGCTAATACTATGACAAAGTTGGAGGCTGTATAACGACTCTTAACTGCTGGCAATATAACTGCTTCATCAAAACATATTTCGTTGGGGACAAAACGTAAGGACTTGAAAATGTTTGAGGTTAGCTGCTATAAGTTTCATGTAAATTTCGAATGACTTCCGTATCAGAATGTAATGTGGTATGGTTGTCAGTTAGACTGCTTTCTACTAGAACACATGATGTGAACGATGACATTAAGCTGCACTTGCTACTACAGTGGACAAAACCCATATTATAAAAAAATATACAGTATAACAAGAATTCGCTAAGCGGTGTGTGTTATTGATGGGATTCGTGTTGCTTTAGTTTTCAATGTTGTGTTTGCGTACTGTCATTTGTCTGCTTGTCTTTTTTAGCCATGGCGTTGTCATTTATTTTCGACTGGTGGGTTTAAATGCCCCTTTGGTATCTTTCACCTATCTTTGATCAATAAAGCAAACTTGTTCATTTAGTATCGCGTAGTGTTGTGTTATTCCAGTACCTAAGTGATACGTTTACCCCAAATAGTAAAAACAAATGGATTATACTGCAGAAAATAAACTCATCATAGAAACCAGGATTAAATTTTGTATTTACGCCAGACGCGCGTTTTGTTTACAAAAGACTCATCAGTGACGCTCAAATCAAAAAAAGTTGTTAAAAAGGCCAAAACGAAGTACGAAGTTGAAAAGCATTGAGAACCATAATTCCTAAATGTTTCGCAAAATACAACTAAGGTTATCTATTCCTGAGGTAGAAAAGCCTTAGTACTTCAAAAATTCAAAAGTTTTGTAAACAGTTAATTTATAAATATGACCATATCAATGATAATTCATGTCAATACAGAAGAGTGTTGGCTACTGGGCTTGTGATACCCTCGAGGAATTAAAACTCTACCAGCACAGGCATTGACCCAGTGGTTGTAAATAAACTCATCATAGATACCAGGATTAGCTTTAACTTACTTCCATAAAATCTTATATAAACAGCTATCCTAATTGTTTATTTCTGTATTTTATTGTTTGATTTTTACATGGTGAATTGTGTTATTTAACGACAAAAGAGACTATTATCGTTCTCTACTGTAAAAATTCTTTTTTTCTATGGTGATATTTCTTTTGTTCTTAATTACGATATGTATATATATATTTAACTTGTTCACAAAGTTGGTCCGAGAGCATATTTATTTCGTAGTGCATTTTTTTAGACAATAAATGAAATTTTTAAGAATCCCAACTGTGATTTATACAGTGTGTTGTACTGCTTTTTGACAAATTATATCAAAACTATAGATCTGAAATAGTTATCAAAGGTACCAGGATTATAATTTAGTACGCCAGACGCTCATTTCGTCTATCTACATAAAGACTCATCAGTGACGTTCATAAAGCCAAACAAGTACAAATACAAGTAGAAAACTTCATCAGCTCTTACTCAAAATATGAACAATTTTATGTTAAGGGGTCTTGAAATCTACTGACAGCTTCCGAAGTACTAATTTTTAACCTTTTTCAGCTGGGCCAAATCACTTTACTTTAAAATTCATGACCCAATTTTTTTTAATGTTGTTGTTTATTGTTATTTGTCTGTTTATCTTTTTTAAGTCATGACGTACTTACCATATGAGGCATAAAACATAGAGATATAAATTTGGAAGGGTTATAAAAAAAAAATGGCAAGTAATACACTGTCCACACTAGGGACTATACTCGTGGACAATAAAATGAACAACGAAAATCAAAGGACGAATACTGTGGTCTCGGACCAGTTCATGTCTTGTGATTTTTAGATTAAGATGAATGTAATATACATGTATGTATAACTGATGAAATAGCAAGTACGTTATGAATTTTGTTTCCGCAAATTACTCAAACAACCTTTACAATGTTATAAAATAGAAAGATATAAAAATGTATAGTTAGAATGTTTTGCTGCATCTATAGAAACCTTCTTATACATCACATTTTTTTGTTACTCGCGTTATCGTGTCGAGGCCTTCTTAAAGCTTTCTACGCGGTATTGGTTTGGCTCACTGATGAAGACCGTAATATAATCTAAAGCGATTCTATCAAATATGATGAATCTTTTGCTTTGGGCATTTGTGGACATTTATCTCATAAGCTATTATTCCAAATTTCCATTTTATATACTTAAGACTCATAAGATTGTTTAGAACTAATATAGGATGATAATTTTATCATATACTTAGACTAAATAACATATGATTTTTACTGTATGATAATAGCATTACATTAACGTATATTCCATATTTTTCGAATTGGTGCTTAGCGAGCTGATATGAAAAGTTTATCACTGGCTTCTATTGTTATCACGTGCCTTTCCGTAACGATATCGCATGGCATTCCGGTGATAATCGGCAAATTCCAGAAAATACACCTCAATGCTATGCTTTCAGTGAAAAACATTACAAAGTAGTGTACAAAACAATTATTTGAATACTGGAAAATAAATTGTGTTAAATAATACAAAAAAAAAAAAAACAAACAAACAAACAAACAAATTATTAGATAAATGCATATTTAAAAGTTTCAAACATAATTTGGAAAGTTACTTTAAAAAAGGTTGACTTTTCCAAACCGTGTTCATTATGTATAATGTTGAATTATTCATTTTATCGATTCGTCCACATCACAATATTTTTCTTCTCTTTTGATATCATATTTCATATCGAATGTTCTAAATGTGGGGTCCGACGTCCGTGAACTTTTCAATCTTTAACTACTATTTTGGAACCAAGTAAAAGGATCAATATATGAATCTGTTGAAGCATATGATAAAAAGATCATAACATATTATTTTTCATATCTCATATATTATCAGCCCTCGGTCAATATCAGCCCTCGAGCTATGCGGCTCTTGGGCTGATATTAAACCTAGGGCTGATAATACATGCGATATGAAAAATGCCATGTAATAATCTGATGATATACTCCTGTAAGCTTCATAACAAAATACGAAAGATACCAAAGGGATACTAAACATTTAAGAAGTATAACCAAATTGCAATGGTAAAAAAAACGGAAAATGCTTAGCAAAAATTACAAATATAAACACTACATAAAAATGAAAGAATAAGAAAGACGACTCCATCAAAAACACTGGATGTCACATGTGTTTCGAAATATATGAACGCCCTGTTTCACATATTGTAACTGTCTTGTGGAATTTGTTCAGTAAAAATTCAGTGAAAAAAATATCATCTAGATATGTCCCATTATCTATGACTGATTTGTGCGAGAAAATATTATATTCATATATTTTAGACGTCCAACAGCATGGCGAAAACATTGACTCAACATACTTCCCTTCAACCTACCTTATTACAATTAGAACATATAAACTAATCAAATTTTGCAAAGTGAATAGAACAAGACTGAGAGGACAGCGCCAAAAGATCTTCGTGGATTTTAAAAATACTAGCGCTAATACGACTTATGATATCATTGACCCACCACAATTAGTTCTCCTTAAACTGACCTGATTGCAAGCTTTAAACTTGTTGATGTTGTTATATTGACGTCGCCAAAATTAACACGTATATGTCCCGTTGTCGAGACTTCGTCAAGGTGAGATAAAACAATACAAATGTATTCTAATTGCTGCAATTTGGCACGCTTTTTATCAACTCTAACTTATCATATCAGCAAAAAAAGCACATTATACATAGCGAATAGTTTTTTTTTTTTCTGTCATGTAATGTTGCCCTTTTATTATTATATTCAACATTGCCATAAAAGCGTAAGGTTTGGCTAGCCACAAAACCAGGTTCAACCCACCTTTTTTCTTAGAATGTCCTGTACCAAGTCAAAATGGCAGTTATTATCTTATCGTTCGTTTCTGTGTGTGTGTTAAATTGTCGTTCGGTTTTTGTTGCACTTAAATGTTTCTGTTGTTACATTGTTTTCCTCTTATAGTTGATGTGTTTCCCTCGGTTTTAGTTTGAAACAAGGATTTGTTTTCTCTCAATCGATTTATGACTTTCAAACAGCGGTATACTACAGTTGCCTTTATATGTTGTTATTACAAATACAAGTTGAGGTTTGAAGAGTTTTGTCACTTTATAGATGTTTGAATCATAAAATGCCTAAGATTGAAAAGGGACGATTCTATACATGACACGTAATGACAGGAAATGTGACTGTTTCATTTTTATAAATTTCCTGTTTAAAAAACATTGAATTTTTCGAAAAACTAAGGATTTTCTTATTCCAGGCATAGATTACCTTAGCCGTATTTGGCACAACTTTTTGGAATTTTGGATCATAATGCTCTGCAACTTTGTACTTGTTTGGCTTTATAAATATTTTGTTATGAGCGTCACTGATGAGTCTAATAAATACGAAACGCGCGTCTGGCGTATTAAATTATAATCCTGGTACCTTTGATAACTATCTATCCAGAACAAACTGGTAATGAATTTCATTGCATTTTTTAATGTGAATATTTTGCATCTGAGATTAAAAAATAAATAAAAATCTGCAATATAGATAATTCAATACATTTGTACATGATTTGGCAGAGATGATCAAGTTGGCATAATTTGAAAAATCGTTCCATCAGTTACACGATATCCTATTGTCTCTCACTTTTTTTCTCACTTAATCATGCATTATTTACATGTTGTTTCATATTTTATCACATGTTAACTACACTTTCCTTACTGCATATATTTGTTAAGTTAATTTGTTGTATTCCTGACGACTCAGCCAATAACTAAGTCGGCCTATAAAAAAATAGCTCTGAAAATAAAATCTATTAATTAAAAGAGAAAGATGAAATTGTGTCAATCTGTATACAGTTTCCACAATTCAATTGTTGTATTTAGAATATATATGAGAGTTTGAAGGAATTCAATCATACAATGGTTGAATGTAATGATATTCTAAATATGATTAGGTCCCCAGGTTAAGGGGAGGGTTGGGATCCCGCTAACATGTTTAACCCCGCCACATTATTTATGTATGTGCCTGTCCGAAGTCAGGAGCCTGTAATTCAGTGGTTGTCGTTTGCATAGATGTTACATATTTGTTTTTCGTTCATTTTTTTACATAAATAAGGCCATTAGTTTTCTCGTTTGAACTGTTTTACATTGTCTTAGCGGGGCCTTTTATAGCTGACTAAGCGGTATGGGCTTTGCTCGTTGTTGAAGGCCGTACGGTGTCCTCTAGTTGTTAATGTCTGTGTCATTTTGGTCTTTTGTGGATAGTTGTCTCATTGGCAATCATACCACATCTTCTTTTTTATATTACCTTTTATACGTTCTATTTAAAATCATATTCTATTTAAAGTCTTATATTAAAAAACATCCGGTTACGAAACAAAACCAAAACAGAAAATGTTATGATCGTACGATCTTTACATGTTTTGTCATAATCAAATCACACCTAAAGAGGATATGGAAATTTGCTGAATAATTGCACCAATATATTTTAATTGATTTATTCAAAGTATGTAAAATCTTTTAGCGGAAATAAATACAGAATTTGAAGAAAGTCAAAATAGATAAATCAAGAATTCATCTTGCAATGGTATTAAAAAAAGTCTTTTCTATACTTTACACAATGATTCCCCATTCCAAATTAAGGGGGGGAATCATGCCTTGTTTGTTCAAATTATTTACGTAGACACAAGTTTCTTGTTAAAGGAAGGGAGTGCTAAATCGTACTGTATTTCAATTCACTCTTATTCAAAATAAAATATTCCCTGAAACTGACATTATCAAGATGCTTGATTTTTTTAATTGACAACATATGTGCTCCCCTCTTTGCCGACTAATTGCTTTCTTTTTGTGAGGCTGGTGTCATATAGAATCTTCTTAGGGAGACAGAGGTAAGCACTTTCCTTTAATTTCACATTCCGCTAAATACATGATTTTTTTCTCACTATGTTACGCGTATATCCCAACGAACTAGAGATATTCTACACTTTACACAAGTATTCCACATTCCAAACTAAAAGACAAATTGAAAGATCTGGTATTGCTTTCTTTTTATAAAAAAAATGAACGGCCAACGTAGATACAAGTATTTTGTCTTATGGAGGGATAAATCCTCCTTTGTAAAGGACCACTCTGATTCAAACAAAAAAATCTCTGAAACTGACATTATCAAGATACTAGATTTCTTGATTGAAAACATATTTGTTATGTTCGTAGAACTTGATTTTTAACAGACTGTCGGCATTCCAATGGGAACCAATTGTGCCCCTTTTTCTGTCGACTTGTTTCTTTATCATTATGAGGCTGACTTCATATAGAAACTTCTTAGGAAGAAAGATAAGAAGTTAGCAATGTCCTTTAACTTTACTTTCCACTATATTGATGATGGTCTCTCACTAAATAATTTAAGATTTGCTGACTATGTTAATCGCATCTATCACACCGAACTAGAGATAAAGGATACAACAGATATAGTTAAGTCGGCCTCATATCTTGACTTACATCTAAAAATTGACTATGAGGGTCGGTTAAAAACAAAACTTTACGACAAAAGAGATCATTTCAGGTGTCCAATAGTGATCTTTCCGATTCTCAGTAGCAACATTTCAGCAGCACCTACAAACGGGGTATATATCTCCCAATTGATACGATATTCCCGTGCTTGTATTTTCTATCATGATTTTCTTGATAGAGGGTTGCTGCTCATAAGGACGCTATTAAACCAAGAGTTCCAAATGGTGAAGTTGAAATCGTTCCTTCGTAAATTTCATGCGAGTGTGTTGACCGTTATGAAATAACCGTTTCATAGAAGATATCGGATATGTTCCTTACGTCGTAACTACACTCCCATTCCCTTTCATGAATGAGACCTATCGAATAGGACTATTTACCGTATTTGTTATAACATAAGCAACACGACGGGTGCTACATGTGGAACAGGATCTGCTTACCCTTCCGGAGCACATGCGACCACCCTGGTTTTTTGTGGGGTTCGTGTTGCTTATTCTTTAGTTTTCTATGTTGTGTCATGTGTACTGTTGTTTGTCTGTTTGTCTTTTTTTCATTTTTAGCCATGGCGTCAGTTTAGTTTTGATTTATGAGTTTGACTGTCCCTCTGGTATCTTTCGTCCCTCTCTTATACAATAGATACAGTTAAGTCTGCTTCAGACAACGTATCTTGACTAACATCTAGAAATTGACAATGAGGTCGGTTGAAAATAAAGCTTTACTGCAAAGAGATGTTTTCAGCTTCACAATTGTGAACTTTTCATTTCTATCTAGCAACATTTTAGCATCGCCTACATTTGGAGTATATATCTTCCAGTTGATATGATATTTCAGTGCTTGTGTTTCTGATTATGGTTCTCTTGATAGAGGATTGCTGCTCACAAGGAAGCTATTAAAACAAGAGTTCCAAATGGTGAAATTAAACCAACGTAAATTTTACTAACGCCATCAGGAGTTGGTTGATCGTTGTGGAATATCTGTTTCACAGATGGCGACAGATATGTTACAATTGTGGTATCTTCTACCTCATCCCTTTTCCCCAAAATGTTACCTACTGAATTGGACTTATCATTCTCTATTATGTCTGATCATACATTATTTAACTGACAATCATAATCCTCCACCCCATTATCAATTCAAATAAGAAAAATATTCTTAATGTGATCATATGATAGAGTAATAGGTAAATATAGATGTTAAATGAATTGGTACGAACAGAGCACGAAATTGTGATTTTCCAATATAGAGTCAATCAATAAGATTTTCCAAATCGAGTGTTATGAAAAGCTTTGTGGTATCAAATTTAACTCGCATAATGTCACTATATTGTAGCAAACAAATTAACAGAACTTCACATTATCTGTTCGAACGTCAAAATAGGTGTCAACAATGTTTGTTTTGTTTTTATTCAAATAAAGGTGGGATGATTGTTTTTGCTTTAGACCTATCAAATGTTAAAATTAAAAAGAAAGAAAAAACAATAGACATTAACACACGATAACGTTCAAAGAAATTAAAAATTTAAGGGAATTATTATGGCTCTCTACGTTGAAAGAAGTATGAAAACTGTTGTTTATTAACTATTTCATTTTGGTTAGTTGTTGCATAATTCGAAAAACAGGATGATTTCCAATTGTCTTTCCGTCAATACAATCTGTTTGATGTTTCCCTTGATGATTCTTCGTTGACTAACAGGTATCTTTAAATGTCAACAGTTTATTTCTCATAGAAATAATGTTGGATGCATTTCCCAAGCAACCTTTCATATAAAGAAAGTTAGAATTTAAAGTAGTAATACTTCTTAATTATTTGTTTCCTTAAGGAACTGTACAATACGATAGCGTTTTTAGAAATATTTATTGTTTTCTAACATTTTATGAAAAGGCCAGCATCATAAACTCCATACCTGATAGTTCTTGTAGCAGCTGTATGAGGGAGGACTTTTTTCAATGTTATATTGATGAATGTTTACTCTGCTACACGTTTAAAAGCTTCCACTGGAAAAAAAAACGTTCCTAAATAAATTATCTCGTTGTTCGTCAGCGGTGTCATTCTGATAGATCACACAAATATTCCTTACACAAATGTTATTCTTATTGAGTATATTATTTTAAACGAATTTATTTGCAAATGGATGATGTTGTGAATATTTCATTTTTTCTCTTAACACGTGTATGATGCAACATCTGCTTTTTCATTGTTCATTTATATTATAATAAATGATCATTATAATTTATCATTTTCCATGAAACCTTTCTTTACGTAGTATTTAATAAGAAAATAATGCTGTATTCCACATTGTAACAAATGCCAAATATTCTTTAGGAAACACAATTTTTTTCTTTCTATATACTTTTTTGTTTTAATCATTCCATTTATAATTTCTGATCTTGTTGTAGATAATGTTTAAGTTCCGCAGATGTAAAACCTCAAACAAAGACAAAAACAACTCTATCCAAGTGTATACACGATAAGAATTATATCACATAGTTTTCTTTGAATAACAGAAATGACAAATGTGTTATGGCCACATATATTGATAAGTTCCCGCCATTGTAAACAAAATTAAGATTCAGTTCTCGTGGTTACATGTAGGTGGTATTTTTAACTCAAGACTTCTTCAATGTGTTCAACAATAAGTTTATATCTCATCCTGATCACTACTAACACACTTCAAAATAAACAGGCTGGAACGGCGAGAGTTAATTCCAATAATATGGTGTTCCTCAATTTATTTAGAGATCAGCTTTTAATTTCGTTGGAGACCAGAATTTATCGAATTCAAAATGTCTATTGTGTGGTTCTTTAGTTTTAGATGCCAAAATGCTGTTTGTGTCATGCATTTTTGACCTCACTTTTAAAATCAGATGTGTTATGGTAGTTAATGCGATGGCTTTCTATTTATCTATTTATTTTCTATAACCACAATAAGACCAGATGTGAACTATGGTAGGAAACCGCAATTCCTTCAAAAATTGATAATAGCCACATTGTTTTTCAATGTTTTGAGAAATTCAACAAGTTCTTGTTAACTCTTTTCATCATTTTGACGTGCATCTTATATTAATTCTTCATTAATCTACATCGGTTGTAGCAAATAATACATCTCATAATAAAAAAGTAATATTTGTACTTATATTTTACAATTTCACACAAATACCAAATAAGTTAAAATAGATGTTACCTTTTATCAGTAGATAGTACCACAAGAGACTGTGGACGTGTCGACGATGAATAGCGATAATGATTTAAGCGTCAGTCCAGAAGTGCAGGGTAGAAGTTATCTATCGCACTTACAAGGAGTAACATCGTAAACCATCATGACCACTCTAACGTCATGTCAATGCAACCTCTAAGATGACACATATGGATGTCTCAAATCTAGCACTATTTTTTTTATATTTAAAACAAAAAATGCAATGTTTTTATTTATTCGATGATGCGAACTTTTTTTTAAATGAGACTGAAGATACTATGAAGGCATCCAAATTCATAAGTCAAGAAAAAACTTACGCTATGATTAAATGCGAAACAAAATAGCGGAATGTTCTATTTTTTATCTCTGCATCATTCATTTACTTGACCTACTTTCATGTCACTTGGCCCTTGGGAGTCAAGTACTCAGCAAAGGGAAATTTAGCTCCAGGCCCTTTCGACGACACTTGGTATAGATGGACCAAGCCCCATGGACATGGACACTCCGTCAACCAACCGGAACCAGATGAGTTCCTATAAGGGTATGAAGCGTTGCTCCATCTCATAGCAGGTGGCTACGATAAAGGGGTTAGATTGACGGTGGAGAGAGAAATAAATGTAGATGTATTACATTTAATGACTTGGGGGAAATGAGAAATTAGACCAGTGGTCAATTTCGAAAGGGAGATTGAAATTGAAGAAAACCACTGGTTTGCTGAGACCGCTCCCATGTACAGTGAGTAGTTGAAGTTGATTAAAGGGAGGTGGGTGGGTATTTTGTAACTTTATGACAACTAATGTTTGACTTTCCCTGTCAGCAGCAAAACTCAAAATGACCAACTACCTAGCATCCTTGGGAAATTTGAGAATGTAATGTATCACTCCTTGCCTCATAACCAAATAAGGAGTAATCATGTAGTCAGAGGATTATCAGTACCACCTGTGCTACACCCATGCAGACTATGATGTGTCATTAAATAAACAGCGCTTATATTTACATAATATAAGCTTCTATTTATTCTATGACTCCAAGGACTTAGGGATATAACAGAAACGACTGAAATCCCAATTGAAACAGAAATAACCATGACATTGACAACAACGACGGATGCAGTAAGTGATGACTTATTCATTGTTAAGTCTGTAATCTATTTCTGTGGTTTATTGCTATGATTCATGTATCTTGTTTAGCTAGTTGCCCCTTGTTTAGGTGTTTCTCATGATTCAGTAAACTGTGACCTTTTAAGAACTCCTCTTTTTAAGAGGTGTTCTTGGTGATTCTTTTATACCCTGTATTTGTAGCTCACTTGTTTAGGTGTCCTCTAGTATTCTTTTATACCCTGTATTTGTAGCTCTCTTGTTTAGGTGTTCTCTGGTGTTCTTTATACCCTGTATTTGTAACTTATTTCTTAACATACTCCTGAAGTGTTGACAAACTGACATTTAACATGACCTTCAGACATAGACATCCCTTTAAGATTGAAACAGAGAATCTAGTAAACCGAACATTATATCAATGAGTTTGCTGCTGACAACAAGATTATTTAATTTCTATTTTTTATTAATAAAACATATAAATAATTTGGCCCTTGGGAGTCAAGTACTCAGCAAAGGGAAATTTAGCTCCAGGCCCTGTCGACGACACTTGGTATAGATGGACCAAGGCCCATGGACATGGACACTCCGTCAACCAACCGGAACCAGATGAGTTCCTATAAGGGTATGAAGCGTTGCTCCATCTCATAGCAGGTGGCTACGATAAAGGGGGTTAGATTGACGGTGGAGAGAGAAATAAATGTAGATGTATTACATTTAATGACTTGGGGGAAATGAGAAATTAGACCAGTGGTCAATTTCGAAAGGGTCCAAAAAGTCAGGTGTGAAGCAGCTGAGTGACCCCCAAGATAATAAATGGGGGAAAAAAAGGGTAATGGAATGAATTAACCTTCAACTACACACTGTGGAATTCTATGAAACACAATTTAAGCTGTACATAGTTTAATGATATTACATACACACAACTGACTAGTGCATGAAATAAAATAAGTAAGAGTTATTCTTAATGCTACATAGATTTACATACATATATATTGAGCTGTCTTTATTCAAATACCTTGTATTATTTGTTTCAAAGTTTTGTTCCATTACCTTTTCAAACGTTTAGCTATAATGCGGTAATGATTCATACCTAATACGTATGCATAACTAGATTTTCTAATATTGTACTAGACATAGTGCAGTACGAAGGTGA
Source organism: Mytilus galloprovincialis (assembly GCA_037788925.1). Classification (NCBI taxonomy): domain Eukaryota; kingdom Metazoa; phylum Mollusca; class Bivalvia; order Mytilida; family Mytilidae; genus Mytilus; species Mytilus galloprovincialis. The sequence continues at coordinate 50,278,764 of CM075333.1, forward strand.
TATGTTACCAACCGCTGGAGAACAAGTCATAAATTTTAAAATCTATATTATCTTAATTTAATGGCACACCCCCTACTTGTGTCCTGAAATAAGTTTAATCGTTGTTTTATTGTTAAGAAGGAAGTTGTAGGAGGTAGTGGTTAGTTCGTAACACACAAAAGCTTAATTGTAACATACCGACTGTATTGTTATATTGATAACAATGTTGTGTTTTTTATCTTTAAATAGATTATCTATTAATCACTCGAAGTTTGTATTCCCGTTGTTATAGTGTAAGTACAAGATGATTAACAGGGTATATCTATTTAAAAAGAAAACAATGACCAAAGTTCAATAAGGACGTTTAACAATACATTTCTTTGACTTTACATTTATCAGTACAATGACATGTTAAAGTATCACTTATGAACTAAACATATACCTTTCTTGAGATAATTTGAGAAACTGAATTGATCATGAGTTTTTAATCTTTGAAAACAGTTATTTATTTCGAAAAAAAACCATTGAATTCAAATTGTAAATAAATGAAGAGAGTGAGTAAATGAAGTTAAATTACGATTGATCTGTCTATTTTTGAACCACAATAAGTGAATCGAATCAATTCACAATATCTTGCTAGGAACTGTAGTGATACGGGTATATCTATTTATATTAAATGATTTCGTATTGTATCTTATTTCAATATAAAAGTAATTGATAATTCGGTTATTAAAGAACTTAATTATTTATTTGTTTCTTTGTACAAAGGTTTAAAAAAGCTGTGCGAGGAATATTTGATTTTTTATACAGAAATGAACAGAAAAATTGAATAAAATAAATGAAATATAGTAATATAATGTAATATAAGTAGTAAATGTTTACCATTATAGATGTATCGGACAAATTTTTGATCGAGTATTGATTAATATATTCAACATTAAATTTCTGATCGGAAGAAATACGAAACATGCAGTCTTCACATTCCTGTGGACAGCCACATTATCATGTTGCGGGTTTTAATACCCATCCATCACCATTGTAATTCAATGATTGATCACACGATGTTATTTCAAAGAAAAACCAAATGATGGCAAAATAAATGTGTAAACAAAACTTTAGTTTGACTTAACAAAATTTAGACAATTGTTTATTTACACAAGTTAGATTTCCTCAATACACATTTTCAATGCATTTTAAGTACACAGTTAAACATCTTTACTAAAGTTAACCTAGAAGGAAAAGTTTTCTAAAGACAGCTGATCATGATCAGAACAACGACTCAAGAAATTTATCAAACGTTTCCTAAATATTAAAAAATACAGAGACATATATATTGCTATAATGTGATTCCATCTAACACAAACGTAAGGAAGAAGACGATATATAATATATGCCAGTGTGATGTAAGCAAGCAATTGATATTCTTTCGTCCAGCTACTGCGAGTAATTTTGTTATTGTAAGAAACATCTTTAAAGACGTATTTATCGGTGTTTTGGTGTGTTGTTTATTTTGTTTAAATTAACATTTCACTACAAATGTGAATGATCATTCATTTACGGCCTCATTCCAATATGGAAACTATTTATTATGTCACAGTAATGAATGCTTGGTAAAATACTGTTTGTATACTGTAACAAAACTTATACGAAACATCAATCTGATCTGGTATTTTAATTTGAAGGTTAAAAATAGGCCTTTGGGTTTATAAAACAAAACTAACTGTCCATTTTCAAATAGAAAAATTAGTGTATCACCTTTATATGAGCTTATATTTTCTATTATGATTGTTGTAATGTGTTGCATTTTTGTAAATATAAACAATGCAATGTCCTATAGAAACGACCTTACGGCTAAAACGTAGCCACTTATACTATGAAGTTTCGTAAAAAAAATAACTTTCATATAATAGAATAAAAATGTGGTAGGCACTCCTTTTTATTGAAAGGTCAAAATATAGAGCTTTGAGGCATATTTTCAAAATTTATATTACTCAAGCTTTTGAGAGTTTAAAAAAGAGGGACGAAAGATACCAGAGGGACAGTCAAACTCATAAATCGAAAATAAATTGACAACGCCATGGCTAAAAATGAAAAAGACAAACAGACAAACGATGGTATGATGACACAACATAGTAACTAAAGAATAAGCAACACGAACCCCGCCAAAAACTATAGGGGTGATCTCAAGTGCTCCAGAAGGGTACGCAGATCCTGCTCCATATGTATCACCCGTCGTGTTGCTTATGTAAAAACAAAGCCGGTAAATAGTCTTATTCGGTAGGTCACATTCATGAAAGGGAAGGGGATTGTAGTTACGACATAAGGAACATATCCAATATCATTTGTCAAACGGTTATTTCATAACGGTCAACCTACTCGTGGTGGTGTCCGTAAAATTTACGAAGGGATTATTTCAACTTCACCATTTGGAACTCTTGGTTTGATAGCTTCCTTGTGAGCAGCAACCCTCTATCAAGAAAATCATGATAGGAAATGCAAGCACGTTAATATCGTATCAATAGAGGGAGATATACCCCGTATACAGGTGCTGCTGGAATGAAACTGATACTTAAATTCTGTACTACCTTCACTTTAAGCCCTCCTCAGAAGTCAATATTTGCCGCTACCATGTGTTTTAAGACTGGTAGCATTCCCAAGTTATGTCTCTATGACATGAAACACAAAGATCTTACCTGGGAACAAGTACGTAAACAACAAAAACAGTTTATATTTTATGATTACCGATTTTCTCTTTTACATTATGTGTATGGAATACTATATATATCAGATAAAGAGACTAAGTATAACTTATGTTCATGTCAGGACGAGGAACAGTTCATACCGTTACGAGCATATGTATGTATCCTTGTGAATACATCGGATACGAGCGATGAAATCTTTAAAACCATAAACTGGTTAGCTCTACCAACTAATTGAGTTTAAGTAAATCCAGCTCAATTGAACATTTGAATGATATAATCGAATAAAATTATCATCAATATTACTAAATGAAAAAAAAATTGTGCATAAGGATATGAATTGTGCATAAGAATATGCTAAAAGTCATGTAACTTAATAAAACATTAATGTGCACTGGAAACTGCAGTAAATTAGGGACAATGAACAATAATATTCATTAATGAACCGAAAAGAAATGTACACGAGCTAAACAAACATATTAGGCCTATTAAGAAAAAAACAATACAATACTTCAAATTACTGTCGAATTTCCACGTGGAAGAGCTAGAGAAATGTTGCTTGGTTGGTTTAGATCTCCTTGAAAAGCATTCTAGCAGCATTGGTAGTCTGTTGTAAATGATTTGTATTTGAAAGTTGTTGGTTACTGGTTGACGAGTCTCCTTGCTGCTACTTGTATATGATTGGTTTCTGGTTTTGTCTTGGACAATTTTAATGAGAATATAGAAAAAAAACTTATCATAAATACATGTACAAGGATTAAATTTCGTATATATGCCAGACGCGAGTTTCGTCTACAAAAGACTCATTAGTGACGCTCGAATCCAAAAAAGTTAAAAAGCCAAATAAAGTACAAAGTTGAAGAGCATTGAAATCCAAAAATCTTAATAGTGTTGTCAAATACAGCTAAGATAATCTACGCCTGAGGTAGAAAAGCCTTAGTATTTAAAAAAAATCTAAATTTTGTAAACAGTTTATTTATAAATATTACCATATCAATGATAATTCATGTCAGCACAAAGAGTGCTCATCAGTGACGCTCGAATCCAAAAAAGTTAAAAAGCTAAATAAAGTAAAAAGTTGAAGAGCATTGAGATCCAAAATTCCTAATAGTGTTGCCAAGTACAGCTAAAGTAATCTATGCCTGAAGTAGAAAAGCCTTAGTATTTCAAAAAAATCAAAGTCTTGTAAACAGTTTATTTATAAATATAACCATATCAATGATAATTCATGTCAGCACAAAAAGTACTGACTACTGGACTTCTGAAACCCTCGGGGAAATAAATCTCCACCAGCAGGTGGTTCTTTTCTTCTATTTAGTACTCTGTGACAAAGTTTGCGAAAGCGGTCTTGTCGATTACAACCTCTTGGCGTTTTCGAGTGTTGTAATTCATACATCTTCAACTAGTTATGACGGAACAAGTGGTAATTCTGCAGTACGTAGGTTGTCAGTGTCTTTGTTAGCGTTGGGGAATCCCATTTTCTCAGACTTTCTCAAGATGCATAAAGTATATTGGGAAAAACAGCTTCTCAATTTGATGTTCGAGAACGCTCGTTTGGCAAATTACCGGGTAGCTGTCTCAAAGTCAGAAAGGAATATATCAGGTGCCTGTTGATATGATCTGTTTTAAAAAGCCAAAATATTTGATAGATACTGTAAAATAGGGACGAAAGATACCAAAGGGACAGTCAAACTCATAAAACAAACTGACAAAGCCATGACTAAAAAATGAAAAAGACAAACAAACAACAGCACACACGACACAACATAGAAAACTAAAGAATAAACAACACGAACCCCACCGAAAAACTAGGAATGATCTCAGGTGCTCCGGAAGGGTAAGCAGATCCTGCTCCACATGCGGCACCCGTCGTGTTGCTTATGTTATAACAAATCCGGTAAATAGTCTAATTCGGTAGGTCATATTCATGAAAGGGAAGGGGATTGTAGTAACGACGTAAGGAACATATCCGATATCATTTGTGAAACGGTTATTCCATAACGGTCAACCAACTCGTGATGGCGTCCGTAAAATTTACGAAGGGATGATTTCAACTTCACCATTTGGAACTCTTGGTTTAATAGCTTCCTTGTGAGCAGCAACCCTCTATCAAGAAAATAATGATAGGAAATGCAGGCACGGGAATATCGTATCAATTGGGAGATATATACCCCGTATGCAGGTGCTGCTGGAATGTTGCTACTTAGAAATGGAAAGTTCACAATTGGAAAGCTGAAATCATCTCTTTTTTCGTAAAGTTTTGTTTTAACCGACCCTCATTGTCAATTTCTAGATGTAAGTCAAGATATGAGGCCGACTTAACTGTATCTGTAATTGTAAGGTGATAATACAAATAAAATAATGTTTAAAGTCATAAGAAACCTCAAATAAAAAAAAATAATGCATATGTTTTTTATAACTCAATGGATAGTTTTCATTATAAAACTTATGTACATATACTTTTTTCTGAAGAAAATTCTTTAATTCATTCATATTTAGAAGAAGTTTACTTTATTTTAATTGCTTCCTTCCAATTCCCCCGACATATTTTCCGTATGCAAAGTGACCTCAGTGTGACCCATCTCGTAAAAATCCGGTGATCACAATACGCATGAATGTCCTTAAAATAAACTATTATCTGAATTTACATGTTAAACATGTGTTCAATTTCCATGCTTTTTTGTTGATTTTTTGTCGATTGTTGACAAACAGGTGACACTCGTTAAACTTCGGCTTCAAAACACGAACTTTATTTACCTGCCATATTTTCACAACAACACTGACCGAATGAAAATAAAATTGACGATTATACGAAATTTACACGAAAAAAATTATAAATTCGTGCACAGAAGACTAAGTTAATGATGCTTTTATGCATTGGTTCAAGAATTGGAAGAACATTTTTTTTCACCGGTCACTCGTTTCTTATGACTTTAACTCATATAGGAAAACTAAAAAAAAGGTACCACCCTCATCAGTGGCGCTCGATTGAGAAAACACATGGAAACCCAAACAGAAACTGAATACGAAGTTGAAGAGATTTGAAATAAAAAGGAAAAAAAAGAAAATGATAAGGATTCTTGATTCTAATGCAATTTTTATGTAACAATTTTTTTCATTGGCTAAAAGTTGCCGTCAAATCCACAGTTGACCAGACGTAACTAAGGAGGGACCCGCCATTTTGAATTGATTTAATCAACAAATGTTCGAATACTGCTATATAATCGAAAATAAAACAACACCTACCTCGAATTCGCCGTTTTAATGTAATTTTATCCGAATTTGAATCGTACAGGCATGACAGGTAACGTAAAATCCTCCAGTTTGTAAGTTTTCATTTGTATGACGTCACGTTTACCCATGACGTCTTTGCGCCAAAATCATTTTTTTTATTTGTCAAATTTAGACATTTTATCAAGTTTAATCGTATTATTTCTTTTTGCAATGCATAAAAATCGGAATAACAGTACTGTAGTTGAAGAACTGCCACCGTCAATTTTGATTTGACGGTTGAAAATCTCCGTTTTACTGTCTCCGCTACGCGTCGCCAATAAAACTGCATTTGCGACCGTCAAATCTACAATTGACGGTGGCAACTCTTCAACTACAGTACTGTTATTCCTTTGGAAATTTTCATTCCTATTTAGATATACATGTAAGATAAATGAAATACATCATCAAAATGTTGGTTTTCGCATTTGAATTGTCAAAGGATATACTAGTTGAGGATGTACTGGTAATCAGCTTTAAATAAATTCTTGTCTTTCCATCGGCATTTTCCTGTTTTCCAATGACCTGAAACTGGACTCCAGGTGGATAGAGTGCTTCGTCTTGGTCTGGATCATATGCATACTCTGCTATTCGTTTAGGGCTCCACAGAGATAATTCTGAGTTGTTGAATATGAATATGCATGGGAAATTCTTAAAGGACGCCCCGGCTTCGTTACGGGAGCTGGATATAAAAGAAGGCCAGGTGAATTTTAAACCTTCAATAAATTCGTCTATTTGTTGTGGTTCAAGGTGTATACCACGGTAAGTCGTCCCAGTTTCTACTTTTAATTCAGGCCAGTATAGTAATACAGACATAAGAACAGCACTATATGGTGCAAGGTATTCTTCATTTTGAGTTAAGCTTTTTGAAGTGCATTGATGTTCACGGAGACAAGTATTTATTTCTCTGTATGCATAATATGTAGTATAAAAATGAATAACCGCTATTTTAAACGACGAATAGTCTTTAAATTGGCTTTTGTGTATTCTATTCTTAAATTTATACAGCTCTGTGGTTACAAGTTGTCTAACACCTGGTTGAGTCCCAGATAATTGATATAAGGTATGTAGAGTGTCATGGAAATTATTTCGAATCTCAACAGTTGATGATTGTACATCCTTGTGTATTGCTTTAATGCCAAAATTGATGAGATCTATACCGTGTTGTGCTATTTTTGCTGCACATTCGTCTAGTTCAAACGTGTTTCGTTTGTATCTTGAATGTTCTAAATGGGTAGGATTTCTGCTTACAGCTATTCTTTCAGATGAAAAATCCACAAGAAGTATTGAAATAATTATGCAAGTCGGAAATGTGAAATGAAACATTTTTGCTGAAATATAAATTGAAGGTCATTTATGCATGTAATTAATCTATCATGAATGAACAATTTGAGAAATGATTTTATCTGCAATGTGTTACATGAAAAGAATCATCTGTATGACATTATCATAACACTTTTGCTATCTAAATATTTTTTAAAAAAACGACTTTGAGCGACACATATCTATGGAAATATATTTTCTACAATTTAGAAATAACAAATAGCTGAAATGATTCGAAATCGTGGTAAATAATTATCCTTTTTATTGATTTTTCGTTTGTCGATGCAACTAATAAATGCTTATTTTCAAGAATACCATGCGTGTTTTGTAAACTTTAGTTATATAGCTTCGGATTTTCTCTTGTATTATTTTACATTGTTGGTTAACACGGAACAAACTGTTTCAATAGTATTACATGATATGCAATAGAAGTATTACGACGGGAGGTATGTATCCAAATTTGATATAATTGTTGGAACTGGTTGGAAATGAACGTAGGTATACGTTAATAGTTAATTGTCTTCAGTCATTGGAAAGAAGTTATTGTGAATCCATATACTAAAAAAAATACACTTATTTGGCAAATAGTGCATAAATTGTACCGATAACATGTACTTGGTAATTATTTTTTTATATAATTTATTTCAATAAAAATAGATGTTAAAAATATGTTATAGAAAGAATAGAAATTTGTTTTTCAAACAGCATGATATAAACTTATTTTCTCCTATTTGATTTGTACTTCCCAATAATTACATTAGATGTATGTTTCATTATGATACTTTATTCTGATAGGCTAACTGCACATCACGTGTTATTCCGTAAGCAATTGCATTGTTCAATAAAACTTTTCATTCATGATAACACGTGGTCCCACAATAAAGTGCAGAGGTGAATTAAATAAAACAATAATAAAATTCGTGTTAACATGATCATTCCTAAAAAAAATGTAATTATAAGTATTGAATGCTTGTTTTTGTAACTTCATAGGGTTGTAAAAGCGTTGACCGTGCGCACATTTTTAGTATGAATCGCGGAATGTTCTCCGGTCAACGCTTTTACACCCTCATGAAGTTCAAAAAAGAAGCATTCAATTCTTAATTTAACGGCGAGACGTCTTATTAAAATCAAATATGAGCATCTTAGCATAATGAATAAAGAAATTAACATTTCTTTATATTCATGCCTCGTTAGGTATGACGATTTATCCTTAACTTCAATCTCAAAAATCATATTGATGCTGAAACATTAATCCTATGCCTAAAAAGAAAGGTTTTAAAAATGGCATTATACAATTCCATAACAATTACTCTTGAATCACTTTCTATAATCGGTTGTGTTCACCCCAATCGAATTTGGTTCATGTGCATTATAAATCATATATTCAAGGTAGACCAGGGTTGGTGTTCTCGAAGCTATCTTAGGATTAGGACGTGTCCTAACTATCTTATGACAAGTCTTTGTCCTAAGTCGTGTTCACGAAGCTCTTTTAAATTATGATATATCACATGTTTCGTGTCTTAGGTGTCTTAAGATCATCGTATCTTCATCCTAATTTTGTGCAGGCCTTTTTCTCATTTTTTACGTTAAGATGAACGTGAAAAGAAACGCACCATGGGTTATCAACTCATATAAAGAAATTGTGCATGATTTTAAACTTTAAACTTCGTGTTTTTACGATACGATGACACTACGAATTCAATACTCTCATTTCAAAACGAATTGTTTAACTGTTTATATCAAAATCCTATTTGATATTATTTTATAATTACATTTGAAATCATGCATTACTTACATACATGTTATTACGAAATGTTGTAAACAATTTTATTGATTGGTTTCGTCTCAAATAATTTTATCATCTATCAATTACTTAACTATATTTAGAATTTCGCACATAGGTTATGTTTAGGACGTCCTAAGATAAGATGCGTTTGAAATAGCTTCTAGACGCAACTTAAGAGTGTCCTTAGTCGATCCTAAGTCCATCCTAAAATTGGTCTTATCTTAGGACGAATCTTAGGATACCTTCGAGAACACCACCCAAGTTTTTTTTAAATTGATTATTTAATGAATGATAGGACGTAACATATTCATTACATTGCCTTGTACTTTGCACTTTGGTTGTAAGATAAATACACGTATCAACTTTACTAAATACTATTTCTAGGCATATCAATAAATACTAAAATACTATATATAGCCGATAGCCCAGCCATACTGGTGGACCCCATATTTTATTAATATAAATATAATAGATATATATATACACAATATACATGAAGCATAAGTACCAATGCACTATAAATAAACTTTCATAAGGAATTCTTTAGAAAAACGAGTAAATTGTGTTCAAAAATATGGGCTCTGTCATAAACGATCCCGCCGGCCAGGAAAAACCAACAAAAACGAGTTTCCTCGGTTCAAACTCCATTTAAACTGCAGTCAAAAGACTACATTTTAAATAAAGTGGAAAATTTTGGAAACCTGTGTCCAAACCCAAATGCTCGGAAGACCGTCTCGAGAGGTACACTTGGACTGTGTATAACTGAATAAATATACTATATGGAATAAATAATAAATCAAGTTACTTTATAAATCCCTACTAAATACAAATTAGAATAACAATTCAATTGAAAATGAAATTTATTTCACTGTTGTCCAGTCTGATGCTTGGCTAGAAGTGACCAACAAGGGAAAATATTCCCGCTAAATATCAGTATCACGTGATACAAGTATGTATATACGTGTACATAAGAAGTACCCGTATCAATAGTATTCACTAGTACCGTTATTACAATAATTTCCCACTATACTATCGAACCGTTGGAAATTATAAGTATCAACTTTACTAAATACTATTTCTAGGCATATCAATAAATACTAAAATACTATATATAGCCGATAGCCCAGCAATACTAGAACCACAAAGAAAGTGCGGGCAAAGTTCAGTTTACAACCCAAGTGTTTTTTAAACTGACATTCTCTTTTCAAATGTATCATCTATGTACCCGTCCTTACTTGTGTCGGACTTCCACCTCCCGTGTCTTTTAATGCACCTTTCGTTCACATCAGACTGGGCAGCAGCGGTAGCACCGCCTGAACGAAGAGAATGTAAACCTAAATTAAGATTAGGGGCGACAATTCTAATTCTTTTTACAATATTCTCTTTAGCTGATGTGTAACTCATCTTCTTATTCTTATGTATCAATTTTGCTATACCCTTAGATCTAAATATAGGTCTAAAAACAAATAAATCAGATTTCTCATCTAGACTAGCTAACTTAATATATCTATTGTACATTTTGAATGGACAAGCTAAAGTGCTACCTTTTGAAATCAAAATTATATTACCCTGTCGGTATTGATCAGTTTTACTACGTGAAATGTGTATCTCTAAATAATCATCGAAAACTGTGATATCTTTACATTTTAAAGAGCTAAGCTCATCGTAACGCAAAAAACCTGAATAACCTATCAAAATCATGGTCAAATCACGAACTATCAATAAATCTTCTGAACTATCGTACAATGAACATAAATCAATAAGAATAGTATTGTTAATCGGATCCTTTTTGACTACTGGTCTACCGTTCAAACGTTTTACAGATTCAGTCAGTGATTTAACATACGAATTGTTAGTAGGATCATTGAAACCATTAAGCTCATGGGCCCATTTGATAGAATATACAGCGGAGTCTATTACACTGGGAGAACAATGTTTGTCAATAAGATATGTCAAATAAAGTGCAACATGAACTGGGTTAGCAGGTAATTCTGACATGTTGTGTTCATTAATAAAAGTTTTCCATCGTTTGAAACCATAAAAATACTTTTTACTGGTATTTTCGGCTTTGGATTCCACAATAAAGCTGGACATCTTGTTGGCTAAATTCCTAAGTTTGTTGTCCGGGGATATACCACCTAAGTTTGTTGTCCGGGGATATACCACTGTTGTCTATGGCAGCCTGGACGTTTTTTTCCAATCTTAAGCCTGCAAATAATATTGATTACATTAAAATTCTAGTTTGATTGCTAACATATGAAATCTCAGAATACGTTCACCAAATACGCCATTTTTACCACAACCTTTAACGACTGAATGCTCTTTTGGTAAAAACTTTGTACCTTTAATAAATTTGGTGAGATTGTTAGATGCGAAAAGCAACGGCCAGAATGGAGCTGATTTCCATTCCGGTATAACAAGCGTGCTGTTGGCTTTGTCGTTTTCTACTTTACGTACGACCATGGAAATGAGTGATGGTGGTGGAACTAACCAATTTGTTTCTGTGTTCCAGTTTTGACTAAATGCGTCAACTGCTTCAGTACCGGGATACCATATTTTAGAGTTCTCTCTCGGAACCCATTGTGTAATAATGTTTATATTGCTATCAACACAAGTTTGTTTAATGTCGATAGCTATATCTTGTAATTTCAGTTTCTTACTTCCTACTTTCAATATGTGAGGTACGTTCTGATTGTCTGTATAAATTTTGACGGTTATGTCACTAAATGTATTATCAAAAGTTTGTACAAACCTATTGACGCATTCTAATTCGCGCCATGTGGAACTTTCGTTCCTTTCTCGTAATGTCCAGTTACCGGACATTTCCTTGCAAAAAAGTTTTGCATTCAAATCTGAGGTTAAATAACCACCAAAGCCTACATCTGAGGCGTCACAAAACATTTCTATATCAACAATATCAAGCTGATCGACTTTACAAATGTCGACTCCAGCATCATTGAGGTTTTGCAATGAAATAGACCAAAAATGTATTTCATTAATTGCCTTTTTGCAAATTTTGACTGGTGCATCCCAACTTGCTCTACCCATGATACAATCATAAAGAAAAAGGTATCTAGTGTTCAATCTAATTAAGTCACCAATGACTATCTGCATAGATATCAACTGACCTACAATGCTAGCTAAAAATCTAGATCCAAAAAATTCTACCCCTTCGTTTGTTTCTTCTATTAAAATTCTAATCTTTTTCTCAGTTTTCATAATTCTATCTTCATTAACAAATATTTTACCTATATTTGTATCCCAAGTATACCCTAGCCATTTTAATCTCTGGCTTGGTAACCAAAAACACTTCTCATGTGCTATCAAAAATCCTAAATTTTCTAGTTTAAATTTAACTATTTGACTGCTCTCAATGCATCTTTCAAAATTGCTATCTCCACCCAACCCATCGTCTAGAAACATTATTATCCTTTTGCCTTCTGATCGCAAATGCTTTACTACTTCTCTAAGTACTTTTGTAAATATGTACCCTGCAGTTGATATACCGAAAGGAAGAACATTGAAAACGAAATATCTCGTATTCCCATCAAAATTCCAAGCAAAACCTAAGAAAGTTCTGTGTATATCTGAGATTTCCAAATGATGATAAGCAGATCGAATATCGAAACTAAATAAATAATCTCCTTTTTGAAAGAGATCTCTTGCTATCTTAGTATCCTCGTACTTGTACCTAAATTTAAACAGATGTGGATTCAAATGCCTACAATCTAGTACTAATCTTGGTTTATTTTTATTAAATGCTACTGTTAGTGGATTTACTACAGTTGGTTTAGAATAAACCTCAGAAATGCACCTTTTTTGAAGAAGTTTGTAAATCTCTTCAACAACAAATTCTGCATTGTTTAAAGATGATCTGTTATTTTTCAAATGTTTAACCTCTGGTTCCGTTTTTAACGGTAACTTATACCCGTTTTCAATAACATCAATAATATGTGTACTAGTAGTAATAGCTTTCCATTCATGTAATTTTGACCTCAATTTACCTACAGGTGAGAGAGGTATATCAACTTCTAGTAAAAAATGATCACCAATGACAATTGGTTTCGATTGAGTAATTTCTATCGTATGTTTATCTTCTGCTTTGTTTACATTTGAACTGAATGAATTTTCAGCTTGACCAATATAACATTCTTTCATATTATTATACAAATTAGTACATTCAAAATTCTTAAATATACTTATCTTATCTTTCTTTTCAGGACAATCATTCGCCCAATGGCCCTTGTTGCCACAATTAAAACATCTCCCTGTTCTCCAAGTAGGGGTTGGATCTCTCTCTGTGGTGGAATAGGGCACTTTTCTGACCGTCTTCGTTGACTTTTTTAGCTTGTCTGACTTGCTCCTACGTTCAGCTCTATTTTGCGCTCTTATCATCTTCTTTTCATCTTCGGAGTCGTCGGCAATTGGATTAGTTGTGTACTCCTTCACGACTCTCCAACACAATTCAGATGAATCAGCTAGTTTAATGAGTTTCTGTCTGTCTCTAACAATTGCCATACCTTCAACAATCTTGTCTCTAGCTAGATGAATGGAGTCTACGGATAAATCTGGTCCGTCTAACTGTGCTTTTGCTTCCGTTAACTTCGTCAGGACTTTAACCTCATGCTTGTACTGGTTTTCGTTCCCCTTCCGTTGGAAAGTATAGTTCTCCGACAAAGTTTCCTCAATCTTGGACATCTGGGATTGACTGATATCTCGCTGAGACTGCTGGATATTTCCCTGGAATGTGGATAGTCTGTTATCTATCAAAGCTGTGATTTGGTTAAGGGTATCTTGTTGTGAAGCAGATACTGCATTTTGTACTTCTTGGACAATTACTTGCTTTACGGAATTATCTAAACCGGGGTCCGTCATATTTTACTGTTGTCCAGTCTGATGCTTGGCTAGAAGTGACCAACAAGGGAAAATATTCCCGCTAAATATCAGTATCACGTGATACAAGTATGTATATACGTGTACATAAGAAGTACCCGTATCAATAGTATTCACTAGTACCGTTATTACAATAATTTCCCACTATACTATCGAACCGTTGGAAATTATAAGTATAAGTGTTTTCAAAATTCTTAATTAATAATATGTCGTGTTAAAAAAAAGAAATAGTTAAGGCTGTTTCGGTCAGGTTTTATTTATTTTAACGCTCTCAAACGTTTTATATTATTTTCTACATACAAAAAATTGGTCTGGACAGTTTCTGTTTTAAGGTCATTCTATAAATAAATTTATTGCGAACAGAATAAGTATTATCCTTACATATTCATTCTCAATGATTGATGCTGCTTCTAATAGAATAACAGTTTTAGGGTACCAAATACCAAAGTACACATAATCAAAATATTTTTTTTAACTTAAATGAAACGAACTGATCGATGTTCAAATTGGTCACAGTCAGATACAAAATGTATCCATTCATTTTAGAGGGTTTGGGATAGGATAAAAACATTGAGAAGGAAGAAATGAAAAGATAAAGTATTATTTGTTAAAAAGAAACAGAGTTTGCTGCACTGTTTCTTTTTATACGAAGTAAAGGATTTATCTGAAACTTTAAGGTCAAAGTACTATATAAACTCATTGTAGATTCCAGGTGTTCATGACTCATTAGCGAATCATTTCTTTTTAAATAGGCCAAGTAGATGTAGGTGATAAAGTTCCAAATTCTACCTTGTGGTTGCAACTTTACCTGACCATATAGGAAAATAGGTATTTAGTCGGATCTTAACACGTACTTGTGATTTGGTTAAAACCGGTTTTGTTCAAAATATACGAAGAAATGTCGAAATGTTCAGGACTTAATTAAATCCGTATTTCGGTAGGATGGTGCAAGCATACGATTTTTATTGCGTCTTACACTTTGAGAAGCGAATAATCTTCAACTACTTTATTCAAATATTGTGTAAAAACGTTAATTTTGAGCTATGAAAGTCAAGTGGCTCGAGTATTTTTCTGAGGAAGTTTTAAAAAATTGCAAAGAAATATTTTTACATTGGGTTAGCTTTCATTAGTCTTAACTATCTATAGATTAACAACTATTGGTTATATTTATAATTTAGAATCATCATTGAAGGTGGGGGACGATTTCGCAGATAATTAATTGTATTGATGTGCCATTTGTATGCAAGAGTGACATTTCGTTGTATTATGTGCCAATTCGAAAAAGTTATGCGAGTATTCTCTCCCCTTAACAGGTTCATTATTTTATAATTAAGTTTAGGTTTCTGATATAATTTTGAATAATTACAAAATGTATCAATTCAATATATTTCAGTTTTTGTTATTGGTGTATCAAAAACATTGATGTACGACTATAATTTCATAAATTTGAAACGTTTAAAATGATTACATACCAATATAAAGAACCGTTCATCATTTTTGAAAAAGACTATGAACGAAAATCGATTTATTTATCTTCCCTTGGTGACAGATTGATTGGGAAATGAACCAGCGTAATATAATGGTAATCACAGAGAGGGACCAGCAAGCAATTTTTAATTGTAGCTTATTCAACGTTAAAACAATTTTTCACTATATAAACGAATGTTACTTTATACAAATATAAGGACTTTGTTAGCTAAATCTACAAATTGTATTAGATGTTATGATTTTTTATTGCAATAGATTAATATGCTACTTGTTGGGTTTTTTTATATATATTTGTCGGTGAACACGGCACAATTTGGTTAAATAGTGTATGCCTGTTGCGATAAAAGTAAGGCGACGGAAGATAGTAGATGGGAATATACTTGTATCATGTAGCATCTGTTAAGAAAATTGTAACTGAAAATTTACCGATAGCAATGAACAACGAAAGTTAATAATTTGGATTAATTCGGACTTCAATAACACAGAATTATTCACAAATGAAAGCAAATTTTATACCTTGATTGCCATCAGTCACAATAATACAGTTATTATCAATCTATGTACTATGATTGATTGATTGATTATCGGTGTTTAAAATCTCAATCATCACTACTTGCTATTTCATTCCGGTCAGTTTTTGTTGATGGAAAAAAAACGGAGAACCCGGGGAAAACCACCAAACTTCGGCAGGAAACTTGCAATTCGAATTATCAAGATAGGAGTTGAAAACACCTGCCGTGTGCAGGGTTCAAACTTACAACCTCAATGTTTGACAGGCTTGTGATATAGGAGATATACTACTTAGACCACTCTGATACCGAGGCCTCTTATTGAGGCCTCTTACTAAACAATCTATAATACTAAAATTACG
Source organism: Mytilus galloprovincialis (assembly GCA_037788925.1). Taxonomy (NCBI): domain Eukaryota; kingdom Metazoa; phylum Mollusca; class Bivalvia; order Mytilida; family Mytilidae; genus Mytilus; species Mytilus galloprovincialis. Next base: position 50,295,073 of record CM075333.1, read on the forward strand.
AGGTCCAATTTTTCAGCCGTCATCGGGTAAAAACGACAAATCAAAGAATTCAACTCTATATAGAACTAATATAGGACAATGGTGTAGATTAAAAATTGCACCACTCCAGACCCTTTAGTTTTCCACATTATTAATATTGCCAATAATTAACAAGTTCCGGGTCGAATCCGATACCGATACCAATAGTATATTCACCTGTTAGCTATTACCTTATCTGTACGTTCCGCATTTGACAGGCGCACCACCAAACGGTGTATTTAGGATTTTGTTATATACACGGGTCATAATCAAAGCGCTGACACTACTAAATTCAATCATTATCAAATTGTTCCCTATTGTAGTTTTATTCAGCAATCAGCAAGACTTTCTAAGATAACTAATATAGGACAATGCTGTTGATTAAAAAATACTCCATTCTTGGATAGCCAAGACCTTTTGTTTTCCAAATAATTAACTTTACCAATAATTGATAAGTTCCCGGTCGACGGGTTCAAACAGAAAGATTTGAAAGCAGACAAAACTGTGTATCTTATAATCGACATGACTTTATCTGATGACAATACCAATTACTAAAATAAGGCTTAGGATAGTTATATACTTTAATTCAGTCACGGACCCACGATATCACGGGTGTGTACTTGTATATAAAAAATATTTTCACGGTATGACGAAACGTTTGTCTCGCATATACTAAGTCATTGATTTTTTTTCCATTTGATTGTTTTAATATTGTAATATGGAAAGAGGTGTAACAAATATAATTGTATCAGGAATATAAAAAAAAAAATTTTTTTTCAAACGACATGTTACCAAGATTAACATGCTCGTATTTGTGTCGTGCTTGCAATTAAACGGCAAGGTATTTTATAGTAAACTATTACTCTTAAATCCCACAAATCCAATTGATGCTGATGTTCGAATCCGTTGCTTAAACAGAAGGCTTAAATGTCTTAAAACACAATTGCATACAAATTACGCTTAAATTTTCCTTACCTTGGTGTTCTCTTTACTCACAATCGAATAAGGTTCATGTGCATTAAAGATAGAATATTCAAAGTAGACCCACTTTTTGCAAATTGATTTGTTGTTGGAAAGAATGATAGGAAGTAAAATACACATTACATACCTTGTACTTTGAAATTTAATTGAAAGATAAAGACACGTATACGTATTGATTGAAATGTGTGATATTCTTTTGGCGTGGCTCGGTACTTATACATCCCGCTTTTTGTGTTATTGTGCTATGGTCATTTTTTGTATTCTTGTCTTTCATTTTTGCTTATGTGCTTTTTCTATATGTCATTTTGGTTTTTTTTGTTTACATATTTGTTTGTTTTATAGCGATTAAGATTGTAACATAATAATGACTGTCAATTCTTGGCCTTTATTACATTTTCTGTCTGTTTGTTTTGTTCACACATTGTAACGTTGTCAATATAATGGAATTTATTTTATGCGACTGTCATACTAGGGAGAGGTTTAGCTAGCATTAAAACCAGGTTTAATCCACCATTCTATAAGGAAATGCCTGTACCAAGTCAGGAATATGACAGTTGTTTTCCATTTGTTTGATATATTTGAGCTTTTGATTTTGCCATTTAATAAGGGACTTTCCGTTTTTAATTTTCCGTGGAGGTCGGTATTTTTTGCTATTTTACTTTTTATCTAGATTCTTTTTGTTCAGATGGTCTAAAACGTTTTATGGATAATTTTAAACATATACAAACTCTGTGTTATATTCTATGAACAAAAATTAAATTCAACATGTTCAAGGTGAACAGAATGAGTATTATGCTTACATATTCATTTTAAAGACTTGATGATGCTACAAATGAAATCACATTTAAAGAGAACCAAATACCAGACAATTCAAACATGTTGCTGAGTTACAGAGAAATTATCTAATACCATCTTCTTGTTGGAGTAAAAACCTTGAGGCAAATAAACACTGTAATGATCTGATTATAATTGTTGATAATAACGCTTATGCTAGAACAAATAGCATGCAGTATCAATTTAATCAAGGACGTGACCGTTTTTAAATTCTTAACAGAAAAATTGAGCGTTGTTTTAACTGGTCAAATTCAGACACAACAGGTATGCATCCATTGGCGGTGGAATATACATTTTAGAGACAAAAATTGTCGAAATGCACGTATACTTCTGAAAAATTGGTATCGTTAATGTTATTACGAGAGATAGGGATAGGCGCAAAGAACTTGAGAAGAAAAAAAAAGATAAATATGTTTTTTTTTCACAAAGGAAACAGTTTGTTGGACTGTTCCCTTTTAAATATACAAAGTAAAGTAATTAACTGAATATTAAGGCTTATCTAATTGCATTCATTTTTCTCTGATAATAATGTGTTCCCCCTTATTCTTTTTTCGTTGGCTCTGTTCTTTGTATGAATGCACATAGGAAAAAAAAGAAATTCAAGCTGTGTGTTAAGATTGAGTCATTGATAGAAACTCGTTGTTTTTTCAACGATACAAACAATACAAGAAAAATTAATAAGATAGATACAAAGGTCAATATTTTTTTTTCAAAATGAGGAATTATTTACAATTCAATAACTTCCCTGTAAGAAGAAAATCAAGAAAGGAATAAAAAAAAACCTTGCTGTATCGAATCAACACCATTTAAGGAATGACTGTAATATTTTTTCTGTCTATGAAGAAATAACATAAAAAATTTGGTGCACACTGAATAACGCGCGTAGCGGGTTATTTAACAGTGTGCACCACACTTTTTATGTAATTTCGAATAGACAGAAAAAATATTACAGTCATTTCTTATAATTCAATTCTAAATTCCATTTTAAACCGTAGAAAACCATGAAAAAAACGTTGTTGACGTCACGGTCACATGACTAAATTATGTCTATGGGCTCATAACAAAATAACGTCAGCCAATCAGAAGACGCGTTACATCCACAATTAAATTATAGCATTTTATCTCAAGTTTGTGACCATCAAACTATTTAGCTAAATTTTAGTTAGTTTCAGGTTTTTTTTTCGTAAAGCTTGCTAAACAACTGAAAAGTATGAAATAGCGAATGATGGTCCAAGTATTACTATTTCCAGAAATTTCTAATACATGTATATACCTATGTTTTTGATTGTATTAAGATGCTAAGGTAGCAATACACAGTAAGAAAAAAACTTTAAATTGACACTCATAATTTTTAACTACCCTCTTTCCCTTTCTTTCTAATAAATAAGACTTTATATTTGTGTAATGTATGTGTATATTTATGGAAAGAGCATCTTTTATAGATTTGATTTCAAATAGTTATAAAAGTGAAGTATTATCTCTTTTTGGTGTAACCATGGCAACAATCTGCATTTATTTAATACAAAATATTGTAAAAAGAGGGGTGAAAATGCCACAAAAGTCTCAAAAATGTGTCCAAAGGAGAATTTCATTAGAGAGATACCTTTCCTGAAACAATAGACAATTATCTATCAAGAGGTAAAAAAATCATATGCATTTCTGCTCGTTTGAACATTGAATTGAAAATATCAAGTGTCAAATCTTTGTTGAAAAACACCACAATAATTTCTGGACCTATGAGCGGTAAGGATGAGAAAATTCGGACTGTCAAACAGACAAATGTCCTATAAAACTTGCTAAAACAATCTAAATGTTCATGTAAACACATTTGGAAGGCTATATTATACTTCAACTATCTAAAATGAATTTTATTGTACAAACACTATCATATTTAAAAATTGCGAAACTAAACTTCTAACTGTGTATTGCTATGTCTGTCCGAATATCTATGAATCTACAAATGTGATAATGCTAGCTACAACAAGGATGCATTTCCGGTTTTATCCATTATGAAACTATTCAAACATATATACAAACTATCTAGTGATTTTTTAAATAAGTAATTAGCATTTGAAATATGGTTCTTTTTTTATATTTTGTATTTAAATCTTGCAAAAACAATATTCATAAATCACTATTAGTTGCATTTGTATTGTAAGACTTGTAAGGGGAAAGCCGAATAATAAAAAAAATATCGTTAAATCATGCTACTATTATACAAAAAAGGGAATTTATCGGTAGATGGGGTGTCTAAATTATAATCCATAGAATCTTTAAACAATTTCAAAAATGTAGTTTATATCATGTTTTTTTTAAATTAATAAAAAGAATCGGTCACGGGGCTATTTTCACACTACAGGTTGTGCAAAATTGACAGATTTTGTATAGATTATGAATGGAAAATCCAATTTTAGAGGTAGCTCTAATATTATGCTTTCAGTTAAGAAAAAAGAAAAAATGGGGTCACGGGTCTAGTTTTATTGGTATTTAATAAAATATGTAAATTCCTAACAAATTCAATTGTAAAAGTAACTTTATCTGAATTATCTTCCCTTACATTTGAGTTGCTTCCCCTTGTGTGGCAAAGTTGGAAAAATTTGTTGAATAACTTATAGAAATAACATTGAAGGTAGGATCAGAACAATACTTAACGACAAAAGATATGAATTCAGTTTCTAAATCAGTAAATTTCCTTTCCTATGTTGCAAAATTCCAGCATTGCCTGCATAAGAATTTTATATATCCTAGTTGGTACAATAATCGAGAGAATGCGTTTCTAGCATGATTTTCTTGATAAATTGTTACTGCTTACAAAAAAAATATTTATCTAAGGGTTCCAACTTATAAAGTCCCTTCTTCGAAAGGATTACGGACGCCATCATTAATTGATTAAACTTTGTGGAATATCTGTGCCACGGATATTTTCCAATCATCGTAACCACAATCCGATTCTCTTTTCGTCGAATGTGACATTCCCAAATAAGTTTAATCACCAGATATGTATTTTTCTGAGCAACACGACGGGGCCACAAGTAAAACAAAGAAACTGTTAATCCATCTGGATCACCTGAATTCATCCCAAGATATTGGTGAAGTTGAAATCATCCCTTCGTAAATTTTACGGACGCCATCACGAGTAGGTTTTCCGTTACTATCGATTTAGACTATTTATCAGGTTTGTAATAACATGAGCAACACGACGGGTACCTATGTGGAGCAGGATCCGCATACCCTTTTGGAGCATCTGAGATCACCCCCAGTTTTTGGTGGGGTTCATGTTGCTTAGTCTTTAGTTTTCTATGTCGTGTCTTGTGTACTATTATTTGTCTGTATGTCTTTTTATTTTATAGCCATGGCGTTGTCCGTTTATTTTAGATCTATGAGTTTGACTGTTCCTCTGGTATCTTCGCCCCTCTTACGTAACAATCTTTATTTTCAATATATAGAAGAAGCTCTGGTATGAGCGCCAAAGTGACAGTTCTCCATCCAACTTACATTTTGAAAAGTAAACCATTATATTTGTTTATGTAATTTATACGTGTTTCTCGTTTCTCGTTTCTCGTTTTTTTTTTAAATTTTATATAGATTAGACCGTTGTTTTTTCCGTTTGAATGGTTTTACACTAGTAATTTTGGGGCCCTTTATAGGTTGTTGTTCGGTGTGAGCCAAGGCTCCGTTTTGAAGGCCGTACATTGACCTATAATGGTTTACTTTTTTTTAAATTGTTATTTGGATGGAGGGTTGTCTCATTGGCACTCACACCACATCTTCTTATATCCATTATAAGTCAAAGTACGGTCTTCAACACGGAGCAATGACTCACACCGACCAGCAAGCTTTAAAGGGCCGTGTAAATGATCAGTGTTATACCATACAAACAGGAAACCCAACAGTCTAATTTATATTCATAGTTTTATGGACGTCATGTATTGTTAGTTTTTCTTCTACTTATGAGCTTTCTATGCCCCTTTGTATCTTCCGTTAATTTTTGTAAAAGCTTCAGTTCTCAGTATGAAGCAGAAACATGTGTTAAATACAAATACAACTTACAGTTACTAAAATTTGGTCAAATTCTTACTTCTACAAACGAACAGACATTGATAACCTAATTTAATTGGTTAGCCCTAGCTAGCAGATGCATCATAATTAAATAGTTTCGAGACGTAACTTATTTTCGTCGAATTCCAAAGTCGTGTGATTGGTGACCTAGAAAGATAGCATATCTATAATTTATTTTCTTAAACAAAGTACATATATCCTTTGTATTTTTATGATAGCTGCTTACCTTGCGTCTATTGTTTTACAAGATCACTTTTTATGATAATGGCCACGATAGCAGGTAAGGATTTTTTAACGTAAGAAACCGAAATGTATAACATGTTTCAAGATACCATTAGCAAAAAATATATTACAAATTGTTTGACAAGGCTATGCATTTGATATTTAAACCATTATATGCTTTCCCGTTCCCTTTTATGTTTTATTAATTTATCAAATTAAAAATGTCTTTTATTAACAAGAAATTACGTTAACTGATTCAGAGATCTTTTTCCTTTAATCCCAGTGTTGTTTTTATACTCGGCTTGTGTTTGTGGTTTCTTTAGGGATTTGTACTCCTGACCATGGTAAAACCAAAGAGCGCGTCAGACGTTCGAAGTGGTTAAGCTTTTTTTCTCTTTATCATTTACTAGTATTGGGTTGATGCCACTGTTTGAGAACTTTTAATTCCTCTGCAGCTCCGTTGACAGTGAGCAGCAAACGGTACTGGGTTTTCGCTCCATTGTCAAAGTCTCAACGTAATGTAAAAAGGAAACAAGCATTTCATTTTTAGATGTACATGTAATATGCAATTAGGTATATTTCAGGAATAGATTACCTTAATTAGCTGTATTTGGCAAAACCTTAGGAATTTTGGTCCTCAGTGCTCTCCAACTTCGTACTTTATTTGGCTTTCTTAATATTTTTGGATTCGAGCGACTGCGTCACTGATGAGTCTTATGTAGACGAAACGCACGTCTGGCGTAGATACAAAATTTAATCCTGATATCTATGATGAGTTTTTCATCAACAAAACATAATACAATTACCCATGACTACAAAGAAAAGGGTTTTCACTTCACCAAAGAAGAAAAAGAAGGAATGTACTGTACAGAAAAACAAACAAGCATGTACAAGAAGTAATTCAACTTACACAAACACGATTGATTTAGAACAACATATCTATACCATGGAATACATTAAAAAAATAGTTTATTGATTATCTTATTACTATTTCACTGTGCATCAACATTTTATTACAATAAAGGTCCAGTTTATCATAACCAATCATCATTCTCTCGGACTCTATTTACAGAAAGTGTTAAAGCTATACGTTTTCGATTTCCTTAAAACACTTAAGTAAATTATCAATCCTTAAGATAACGTAGACACAATAATCTTCGTCAACACGAAATCCAAAATCGCACGTAATAGTTTTTGCTCAGCTGGCGTCAAATGCAAAGAAATGTTATAGTATGGATAATTAATGGTCAAAACGGTATTTACTATAACCGGTAAATCCATACGTTTCTGACCCTTTTTTTGCCAAATACCTACCTATCGATAAGATGTAAACGTAAATGATTCAACAAAGTGGATTAGGATATTCAAGAATGTTAAGTCTAGCTGTATATGTTGGATAAGCTGAAACATTTAATGTGTCAATATCGATCAGCATTTTCAAAGTCATAATTCGTCATAAAAAGACATGTTTTTAAAATTCGATTATACTTCCTGATTCTGACATAATCTAGGACCGACCATAACAAATATTGAGATCAAAGTCAACATAGATAAGATAAAGGGTGTACAAATAAATATCAAACTCAAAGCTCACAGCTCACAGCTAGTCGTTATTTTTCTTATTGAATTCTTTTACATTAGCTATTTCGGGTCTTTTATAGCCCACTATACGGTATCGATTTTACTCATTGTTGAAACCCGTAAGGAGAAATATAGCTGTTTTTTATCTCTTGTGGAGAATTATCTCATTCGCAATAATACCACACATTCTTATCTTCATAGAACAATAAACGAAAAACAAATATTAGAAACAGCATTAAACAATTAACAACCACCCAATTACAGGCCTCTGGTTTGGGACAGGTTCACACAAAATGTGGTGAGATTAAACATGCTTATTGACGCCAAACCCTACATCTTAGCCTTTTCAAATGGACATAACTCATCAAATCGATACAAAGCACATCAAAACCCTAACACATACACAAACAATCACTAAGTACAGATCTGAGAGAACTCACAACTAACTAAAAGCAACTTTAAAGTCAATAACAACTAATAAAATATCACTTGTCTTGTAAAGGAATAGCTTATATGCTACAGATCAATTCAATGATCAATTCTTATCATTTTTTTTTTCATAGTGAGTTTGTGCATTTTGTTTCATTTATGAGTTTCGTAATCACAAAAAAAAAACGAATTTTTGTCTGAAACGGTAATTTACAATATATTTTCGGTTTATTATTTTGAAAATTTGCACTTATCCACTGTGGTGAACTCGATAATTTTCTAACCATTTGCATGCACAAGAGCAGTCACTTAAAATGTGTTCAGTTTATTTCAAACTATTCAGTTGTTCAAATTTACCTATACCTAGTATGAATCGTCTGAAATACTACTGAACAGTACCGAAATAGGATGCAAGCGAATTGTTTAAAAATTAATGACTTGTGACTTGGGTGGAGAGTTGACACTGATATCACATCTTCTTAATTCTTTAAATTTGCCGTATTTCATAATTCTGAAAAATTTACTAAAAGGTTGAACATGATTTATTGATTAACTGTTCAGACTCTTCAGAAGATGCTCATATCAAAATGCCCGTTGCAGAACAAAATTATTTTACTATTGTATACACAATCAAAAACAAACTAAAAATAAAAGAAGAATGTGGTTGAGGACATGAAAGCCTCCGCTCAATTTTCCAAGTTAAAAAGGGGCATAATTCTAGAACGGTAGAAACTCACAACCCAAATAATGTCTGCGTGTTATCCTTCTAATCCTAGTGTAGGGGTTCATAAAATATGGATAAAGAAAATCTAAATAAGAGTGATGAAACGAAAATAAATGCATTTTCCAAATTATAAAGGAGTATACTCAAGTACGGTATGTGACTAACTGTCCAAAATCGAATTCTTTCTGTGCTTTCTACCGATTTGTATGAGCTTCATAAAATTCGAAAAACCTAAGTAAGAGTGTGGAAACGAAAACATTGCAATTATCCAAGTTATACAGGTCATAAGTCTAGAACCTTCAAAATTCGAACTCCATCTGCGATAATTTTTTATGCTTATCATTGTGTATGAGTTTCATAAAGGTTGTATACGGCAACTTAAGTTAGAATTTGAAAACAAATATGGGACGGACGTACGGACAGAAAGAAGGACCATTAAGAGTTTCACGTAATGCCCCGTTGCCTACGGCGATAGCATATTAAAGTACTGCTTACAATTTTTTACTTAATCTTAATTTTAACGATGATACTACAATGCATGTTGGTGTAGAAATGACAGCGTAAAGGTAAAATTTTCCCAATATACAAAAGGCTTTTAATCTGAATACAATATGCCAAAGTGAAAGTTCATGGCAAATCAAAAGAACATTGTTGATTAATAGATTATTATGATTGATGTCTTTCTTGTGAATAAACAGTTGTATTGATAACATGTCATTACATCTTTTGTAAACCGAAAACAATATTATTGAGTGACTGATAACAATGATTTAAAATGAGACAACCAAATTTAATTGTCGTTTTCACTAAAATATTACCCCCAATGAATACTTCCTTATAATTGAAACATTAATTATTTTAGCTGTCATGTGTGAATTTAAACCAACTCTTTCGCATTTTAGATCTTTGTATGAATCCAAACATTCTTCTCTCTGTCCATTTCAAACGGACGTATTTTGTGTATTTCAAAACATAAATCTGTTAAAGCATCAAGGGACAACTTTGAAATTTCCCGTGTTCTTTAAGCAATATTCCTGAATATTGTGTGTATTTGCAGTATTTTAAAAGACATCTTTAATCTATTGAGTAATTGAGTATAACCGGTAAATCAATACGTTTCTGACCCTTTTTTTGCCAATACCTACCTATCGATAAGTTGTAAACGTCAATGATTCAACAAAGTGAATTAGGATATTCAAGAATGTTAAGTCTAGCTGTATATGTTGGATAAGCTGAAACATTTAATGTGTCAATATCGATCAGCATTTTCAAAGTCATAATTCGTCATAGAAAGACATATTTTTATAAATTCGATTAAACTTCCTCATTCTACATAATCTAAGACCGACCATAACAAATATTGAGATCAAAGTCAACATAGATAAGATAAAGGGTGTACAAATAAATATCAAACTCAAAGCTCACAGCTAGTCGTTATTTTTTTCATTGAATTGTTTTACATTAGCTATTTCGGGGTCTTTTATAGCTGACTATACAGTATCGATTTTACTCATTGTTGAAGCCCGTAAGGAGAAATAAAGCTGTTAGTTAAGGTGTTTTTTGTTTCTTGTGGAGAACTATCTTATCGCAATAATACCACATCTTTTTATCTTCATAGAACAATAAGCGAAAAACAAATATTAGAAACAGCATTAAACAACAACCACTTAATTACAGGCCTCTGGTTTGGGACAGGTTCACACAAAATGTGGTGAGATTAAACATGCTTATTGACGCCAAACCCTACATCTTAGCCTTTTCAAATGGACATAACTCATCAAATCGATACAAAGCACATCAAAACCCTAACACATACACAAACAATCACTAAGTACAGATCTGAGAGAACTCACAACTAACTAAAAGCAACTTTAAAGTCAATAACAACTAATAAAATATCACTTGTCTTGTAAAGGAATAGCTTATATGCTACAGATCAATTCAATGATCAATTCTTATCATTTTTTTTTCATAGTGAGTTTGTGCATTTTGTTTCATTTATGAGTTTCGTAATCACTAAAAAAAACGAATTTTTGTCTGAAACGGTAATTTACAATATATTTTCGGTTTATTATTCTGAAAATTTGCACTTATCCACTGTGGTGAACTCGATAATTTTCTAACCATTTGCATGCACAAGAGCAGTCACTTAAAATGTGTTCAGTTTATTTCAAACTATTCAGTTGTTCAAATTTACCTATACCTAGTATGAATCGTCTGAAATACTACTGAACAGTACCGAAATAGGATGCAAGCGAATTGTTTAAAAATTAATGACTTGTGACTTGGGTGGAGAGTTGACACTGATATTACATCTTCTTAATTCTTAAAATTTACCGTATTTCATAATTCTGAAAAATTTACTAAAAGGTTGAACATGATTTATTGATTAACTGTTCAGACTCTTCAGAAGATGCTCATATCAAAATGCCCGTTGCAGAACAAAATTCTTTTACTATTGTATACACAATCAAAAACAAACTAAAAATAAAAGAAGTATGTGGTTGAGGACATGAAAGCCTTCGCTCAATTTTCCAAGTTAAAAAGGGGCATAATTCTAGAACGGTAGAAACTCACAACCCAAATTATGTCTGCGCGTCATCCTTCTAATCCTAGTGTAGGGGTTCATAAAATATGGATAAAGAAAATCTAAATAAGAGTGCTGAAACGAAAATAAATGCATTTTCCAAATTATAAAGGGGCATACTCAAGTACGGTATGTGACTAACTGTCCAAAATCGAATTCTTTCTGTGCTTTCTACCAATTTGTATGAGCTTCATAAAATTCGAAAAACCTAAGTAAGAGTATGGAAACGAAAACATTGCAATTATCCAAGTTATACAGGTCATAAGTCTAGAACCTTCAAAATTCGAACTCTATCTGCGATAATTTTTTATGCTTATCATTGTGTATGAGTTTCATAACGGTTGTATACGGCAGTTTAAGTTAGAATTTGAAAACAAATATGGGACGGACGTACGGACAGAAAGAAGGACCTTCAAGAGTTTCATGTAATGCCCCGTTGCCTACGGCGATAGCATAACAAAGGACTGCTTACAATTTTTTACTTAACTTTAACGATGATACTACAATGCGTGTTGGTGTAGAAATGACAGCGTAAAGGTAAACTTTTCACAAGATACAAAAGGCTTTTAATCTGAATACAATATGCAAAAGTGAAAGTTCATGGCAAATCAAAAGAACATTGTTGATAAATAGATTAATATGATTGATGTCTTTCTTGTGAATAAACAGTTGTATTGATAACATGTCTTTACATCTTTTGTAAACCGAAAACAATTTTATTGAGTGACTGATAACAATGATTTAAAATGAGACAACCAAATTTAATTGTCGTTTTCACTAAAATATTACCCCCAATGAATACTTCCTTCTAATTGAAACAGTAAAAGAGGAACGAAAGATACCAAAGAGACGGTCAAACTCATAAATCTAAAACAAACTGACAACGCCATGTAAGTATTTTAGCTGTCATGTGTGAATTTAAACCAACTCTTTCGCATTTTAAATCTTTGTATGAATCCAAACATTCTTCTCTCTGTCCATTTCAAACGGACGTATGTTGTGTATTTCAAAACATAAATCTGTTTACGCATCAAGGGACAACTTTAAAAATTCCCGTGTTCTTTAAGCAATATTCCTGAATATTGTGTGTATTTACAGTATTTTAATAGACATATCTTTAATCTATTGAGTAATTGAGTATGCAAAAGTAAACGATGATTAGCAAGGTTCAGCGAAAGCAATTGACTAATATGTGAGATGCGTCGGATAGAAATTGACATGATGCAAATTACATGAATTAATATCAATACATCTATTTACCTCATTTGGGTTGAAAAAAATCTCATGGGGAAGTCTGTAACTGTTTGAAAACTAATTTGTTATAACTTTAAAAACACTTCAAAATTGACCAATATCCCCCTTTTAATTTCGTATTTGAATGTACCAAAATCATTCAAATAGTTATCAAAGGTACCAGGATTATAATTTAGTACGCCAGACGCCCGTTTCGTCTACATACGACTCATCAGTGACGCTCATATCAAAATATTTATAAAGCCAAACAAGTACAAATTTGAAGAGCATTGAGGATTCAAAGTCGTATAGATGTACATGTAAACGTACACTTGCATAAGGTCGATTTCTATCCGACGCAGCTCATGTCATGTTTACACCTCAAAATTTCAAGAGTACATAAAGCATTGTTTGCTCGTCTCAAGTCAGGAACCTCAGGTCTATGATTTTTTTTTATTTTTGGCTCATTTAATTAATAGGTCATAATGGAATATGCCGACAGCTCTCTCACAAGCAAACATCCCTAATTGTAACAATATAATTTGTATGTTTCGTAGTTTAGTTTAACGTTTATTTTCGATAACCTAGTATACAGAATTGTTTAGGGGCTAGCTGAAGTCTCTCCTCGTTGTGTTGAATACCTTTTAGTGGCCTTGGTGTGTTTTCTGCTCTTTGGTCGGGTTGTTGTCTCTTTGACACCTTCTGCGTTTCCATTCTCAATTTTATACGTATTGATCGGGTTTTTTAGTACTTGCAGAAGCTAGAACAATAAACAAAAAAACAGCATTTCATTTAATAAGGTCATTTAAACACTTTAATTCAATCTTTATTGTTGTGTGCAGATACCTTTTTATGTCAATCATGTGAAACATAAATATACATATAATCTATTTACTTCCTGTCAACCCTTCGATCTTTTGCAGGTGCATAGGCTTGTCTGCAATCAAATAAATTGTACTTTATAAACAATGCCATATTTGTCTAATCTTTCTGATAAACAGTGATAACCCTGAATCGTGATAATTGACTATCAGCATTGCTCTTTTCATTTTAAAAAGATAGTCCAATGAAATTAAGAATGGAAAAGAGGAATGTGTCAAATAAACAACACCCCGACCAAAGAGCAAATATCCAACTTTGTTTCATGAATAATTGATTTAATGTGTTTAAAACAGTTTTAAACGCCACTTTGTGGCGACTAGGTTGTATTGATAAAAGACGCCGGAGTGACCGAAGTGAACCACCGACCTTCGATATGATAGTCTGACCAAACTTGGTCTAATTATATGTTTTTGAGAAACGATCAATCAAACTTTTCAACCAAAATAAGTTTGATACTTTATTCATATAAAGATCAACGTTCCCGAAAGCATCTTAATTTGTCAAGTCAATAAATTTATGAGTTTCCATGGCCAGGAACTTATTTTACAGTGCGTCATCTACAATTTTCACGATTGAAAAAAATAAGGTGGTGTAATTGAGGAGATAATTTTGACGAGGTAGAATTCTGACTGAGTCCTCCAAATACAAATGGATAATTTACCAGATTGATGGATTGGTTAAATAATTGCTGTTCTTGTGGAAGATCTAGTACCGAATATATTGTTTTATAATCGAGACGAGAACAGACCAAACCATAAGCAACTAGATGTGTCAAAGCGACACGAATGGCCCCGTCCCAAAAAGTTAAAAATCTGCAATTTCAATGTAAGCACATGTGGACACAAACATGATGGTAGTCTCACATATCAAAAATCAGCTCAAAATCTGGAGGCGTATAGAAAAAAAAATCCGTATAACTGTGATTTTCAATAATTTATCAAAGTCCAAAGCCTGTAATTTCAGCAAAAATCAGCGGAGCAGAACGAAACTTAAACCTGATCTGTAACTCATCATAGTTAACTCACACACCAAAAATGAGTCCAATATCTGAAGGCGTTTAGAAAAAAAGTCCGTAAAACTGTGATTTTCAACAATTTCTCAAAGTCCAAAGCCTGTAATTTCGGCAAAACTTAGTGCAGCGGAACGAAACTTAAACTTGATCTGTAACTCATCATTGTTAACTCACATACCAAAAATCAGCCCAATATCTGAAGGCGTTTAGAAAAAAAAATCTGTATAATGGTTTGTTGCGGAATGACGGAATGACGGAATGACGGAATTACGGAATTTCGGAAAGACGGACATGGGTAAAACTATATGGCACCGACAACTTCGTTGCGGGGCCATAAAAACAGTTATAGATGTTGTACTATATCGATGACTTGACTGCAATATGTTAAATAGTTTACTGTACAGTTTTTGTTTTGTTTTAGGCTTTCCTGAAATAATGGAAGAGCTGATACTCTTGCTTCCTGAAGGTAATGTTATTAGAGAAAATTATGAGAGTGCTTCAAAGGCTATCGACGACATGAATTCAAGTGATTTAAAGAAAGAAATAGAAAATTTTGTGTCGGCAGCTTTAGAAATTAAGAAATCTAATAATGAAGATTTTAGCTCTAATATTTCGATTGGCGTCAAATTAGTTCGAGGTGCATTTAAGATATTGTCATCTTTAAAAGGCAACCCAGTAGCAGCTTCTGCTTACTATATTCTCAGTATTGGAATGGCCGCTTTTAATATGAAGGAGGAGCCAAACATAAACAATGTTACCAAGGGCATACTCGGGCAAGAAAAGGACCAAGAAATGATCAATGAATGTGACGGAGCAAAATTAGTCTTTATAAGTTCAACAAAATTTTTATGCGGAATTGGAGTGGGGAAACTAGCCAGCCATGAAATATCGTCTCTTTCCGCACACGTACCCATAGACACGGGAGTTAGTCTTCTCGGCAAGTTGGCGTCAATTATTAAAGATTTGCAAAACAAGACCTGCCGAATTCATCTTGACGTCAGAAAAACATTACAATTTGAAAGACTGATGAAATATGTGCATATGTATTGTTGCTTGGCAATATTACGCAAAGGTGTTTTGCTACATATGTATACCCTTTTGCATATATCCGACTCCCCTGGAATCGCAAACGGATTAAAAGCTGTGTTAGATGAACAAAATGCACAGGACACATCATTGCTGAAATTTTTAACCAAACCAAATAAGGAAAATGTAATATTAAGTTTCTTTTTTGATCCAATTCAATACGAAATAGTAGAGAAGTTTTTATGTCTTCGTGAGATGAAGGAAAATGAACTTAAACATTTGACGGAAGGACCATTTACTATTCGACCTTTAGCTTATCCAACAAAGCGTTTGTACATGGCCAACGTTCCTGGATCTTTTATCCGAGTGTCTGACAACGTAGAGGACTCTCAGACAAAATTCAGATTCCATGCAAAATATTATAACACTTTTACAATATCCTCACTTAGGTGGCCTGAATATTTCATTCGAATGGAAATGGGGGGATTATGGGTAGCTGGGAAAAAAGGGAGTCCTGATGGCCAAGCAGATTTCAAAATAGTCCAAGTAGAAGACAAAAATAAAGAACAAACTTACTATTTATTAGCGCCTACAGCAATGAAAACAACATTTCTTTATTCCGCTTTTATAGGTCGCGTTTGTGGTGAAAGTTGTAAACCAAACAATAACCAGTTTTGGATGATCGAAAAATGTTGATTATATGTGTCATTTGCTTCTGAACTTTTTTTCAATTAGTTTTGATATCCTTCAAGGCCATGCAATAAGGATGATTGGCTTGTGTTCAATTCCGTGAAAAGAAAATGTACAATATGTCTTACTATTACAGTTTTACCGTTTTAAATTCCTAGATTGCATGAATGCAAAATGAAGAAATTGAAAATCTTATATCATGAAATCAGTGGGGTTATTTTCTGAAAAATTTCTACTCTATCCACATTTGGTATATACTTGTTATCGACATGGAGCAACTTCGGTGATTTTCGAGTCACCGTGTTTCGGTGACCCTTCAAAATTTTCTCCCCTTATTTTCTGGTATTTGAAAAAAGAAAAATCACAAAAATACTAAACTCAGAGGAAAATCAAATCGGAAAGTCCCTAATCATGGCAAAATAAAATGACAAAACACATAAAAAACGGCTGGACAACAACTGTCATATTCCTGACTTGGTACAGGCATTTTCAAATGTAGAAAATGGTGGATTAAACCTGGTTTTATAGCGATCTAATACACCATGTTATAAATTGCCTTTTTATACTTTATCACTTTATCTATTGGTGGCACTCAGATTTCCGATAGTACTATCTAACTAACCGTGCTTTTTAAAGCCATGGATCTATGTAATGGAATGATTTCTTATGGGTGTTTTTCAAAAGTAAATTGAAAAATAAGTAGATATCAACTGTTCTGGTGTTTTAAAACAAAGTATTTTAGTATAACCCAAATTAAGCGTAAACAATTTTCTGGGACGTCATAAGTGTTAAAAGTAAAATCACAAAAAATACTGAACTCCGAGGAAAATTCAATCGGAAAGTCCCTATTCAAATTGCAAAATCAAATGACAAAACACATCAAACGCATGAACAACAACTGTCATATTCCTGACTTGGTACAGGCGTTTTCAATTGTAGAAAATGTCGGATTAAACCTGGTTTTACATAGCGCTAAACCTCTCACTTTGTACGACAGTCTCATCTAATTTCGTTATATTTACAATGATGCGTGAACTAAACAGACATATCATTATAAAATAAAATTTGAAATCATTATTACTATCCAACTATAGGGATCTTTCAATTTGGCATCTATGACATGTGATCATAAACTTGAGGTCAAGGTCAAAGGTCATCTTGATATTCTAGATTTTGACGGTTGTAAAAAAAATCAAACTGCTTCATTACAAAATCATAAGGTCATTTGCATTAGGTTGAAAGGTGCATTATTGAAATTAGCTATTTTAACGGAAATTCAATGAAAATTACATTAAAATCTTATTTTCTTGGAATTAACCAATCATATGAACCAGAAGTAACATTTTCTAACACCGTTTTTTTTAACTCTTATTCTATATTATCGAGATGTGAGCTGGAAAGGGTTTTTAATTTCTTTTATTTTACTTTCCCCAATTCTGAATCAAAGCTTTGGATGAACGTATCTTCCTTTTGTTGTACCTTATAAGTTTCCCCTCATAAACTATTTCAACCTATTGACTTGATTGTAAACACAAGATTAACCAAATCTATTTTCTGGATGATTGGTAACTCCAAATAATGACAACTCCATTAATCTAAGTTCTACTGATGTATTTCAATAAAATTGTTTGTTTTGATTATTAATGAGTGTACTGAGTGCATCATGTCATTTAAAAGAAACTAAAAGTTGTATACTTTGATTTTAATATCATCAATGAATTGCACAATTAAGGTTATTTGCAAAATTACATATTTGTATTTACATTTATAGAAACCCATATATGTATATGCCCAGTACTAGTAGAATTTCTTATCATGACCTGTATGTTTAAAACTGTGTTTTTAATAATGACTTTTGTATTTATGTGTATATATGTTTTTTATATAGTCGATCTGAAAAGCTCACTGGAGTACTTTACTGGATATTTACTTTAAATAAAGCTATTCAATATTTTTTTCCTCAGCTAAAACAATGCAATGAAAATGTAACTGGTACTAGTAGTCTTTCAAACTTTTCTGTATAGATTTTTCTGTTAATTGTTTCACAAGAAGTTTGAGTTTTGGAATTGGTCCTAGATCTCTATAGACTGGTTCAAATTGTCTTTAAAGTGGTCAGTGATCTTGAAATTGGTCCTAGTTGTCATGTGTTCCTTAGTACTCAGCCCTTATACTGTACTGAGATGATAAATGACAACGTTTCTTGTACTGTCCGTTAATAAATCTATAAATTATTAAGAAACTAAGGTTTCAACTACCTCATACATTTTTCAACAAGTTTACCTTAGATGGAGTTGTATAATATTTTAGGTTCTTTATGGTCTTAAAGCTCTTCAACTGTTTCGGTTGTTATACATCCTTGTTCTTGTTTGCCTGCTTTCCAGTTTAATGTTAGAGTAGGGTGGCTTGTCTTCCGTATGACTTTGAGTAAGAACTATTATTCTGTTTAATGATAAAAGAAAATTTTTCCTCACTTCATGTTTACAAGATGTAAATTAATCAGCAATCTTCAGAAATATAAAGCTTTATGAGAATAGCATTCATTATCACCACCATAAAATTAGCATCTCTTGGTCAGTGACCTTTCCTTGAATGCAAGGTAACACATCTATGAAAAAGTCACACAATTTTAGCAACAAAAATCCCTTGTTTAGAAGTGCAATTGATTGGCAACAAAGATCTTATTCTAAAAACAGTACATGAATATTATATCAAAGTGACACAACCACATCGAAAAAATACAGTCCAAGATTAAATTCTTCAGAAAAATAATACTAGTAAGATCTAATATCTCGTCAAAGATTTACATATTATTTCTATAGCTTTTCAGACTTTTAAAATATTAGGATTTGTACAACAAATTTGGATCTTCCTTGGATTAAATATAGAATAATCATACATTGCCTCGAAATATAAATTGTATTTGTATAAGGCTTATACACAGATTTATCTATCCTGTTTTGAGTAGAGTACAAACAAAATATATATTTCAATCAAATGTATGGTTATATTTTTCAATTTGGAACGAACAACAAAAAAATTCCACAAACCTGTACTTTTAATGATGTCATAAATGAAACTACATAAACACATTGTCAACGCCATAAACACGGGTATATACTCTCAGTGACTGTATATCACAAATAATTATACGGTCAATGCAATTTGAATGCGCAAATATCACAGCTGCAGTATATGTCATAATAACTGGTATGCCTTGCCTTCCTTTTTTGGTTATAGTTTTGCCTTACCTTTTGGAAATATTTGTTGCAGAATTCATTTTCATTTGAGGAATCACAAATTTATGTGAATTTCCTGGTAACAGTTAAACCACAAATCTTAATGTTTCATAACAAATTTTCTAATGGAAACAGAAAAGAAACTGGGATTGTGGAAATACAAAATGCAGAACACAGCCTCAGGTCTTCAACACAGCAAGAAAATCCAGCACCTGGAGGTGTGCTTCAGCTAACCCCTAATGTATGCTAGTTCAGCGAAAAGATTGCTACTAAATTCTGAAACACAAATGCACCAAAACAACATACAACACTAACAATGGCTAGAACTTCTTGACTTAAGACAGGCGCCAAATTGTGTTCCAACACCAATAAATGAATCCATGGTAAACATGAACAGTTTACTATGCTTCTTCCCAGCATTGAATAATAGATAAGATGCAGAGATCGCTGAATATTTTTTTACATGTACAGCAATATACATACTGTTGATTCCTCAATACCTTTGATAAAAACAACAATATTATCTGTATGTAAGCATTTTTTCCCATGATAATTATATATAACATTTACTAACATACACTCTTCTAATTTCGTAAAATTTCACTTTTTGTGCTCAGCACTATCATATCCTCACAATCTAAAAAAACACACAACATGACATGTTATCGAAAAATGAGTGCTGCCATAAAAGAATAGTAAGTTATAATTTTGATAAATTAACAATAAAGGTAATGAAGGTTTTCAATTTTAGATACATATACAATATTAGGTCAATATCAGGAAAATATAAACTTTTTTGTATGAGGCTGAGAAACTGTGGAAGGGCGAGATTCTATCAAGATAAGATATTAATTTCAAGATAGCATGTACATAAACCATGCTTATGCTAATAACACATAACAGATTTGTTTTTAAAATTACATACATAAAAATTACTATTGACTTCTAGTTTGCAGTATACAAAGCAATACAGATAATAGGAGTTAAAGACAATCCCTTAAAGCCATAACTAAAAAAGAAGGACAGAAGAAAGATTAAGAAACAAAAAGGTCTAGATAAAACTGGTAAAACAGCTATATCTCTTAGAAAGATAAAGATAAGTCAAGATAAATTAAACTGATAATAAATAACCATATTCCTATGTTGTAACAGGAGTTTAGTTCGAGTTAATTCCGTTTTGGAACAGACTTTATCAATGTTTGTACTACATTTTCTCCTTGACATCTTAATGGAAAAGGATGAAATTTTGTATAAAACATAATAGGATGCCACTTAAGGAACATAAAACCAACAAAACTGGACAGATTTTCTAAGAAAATATAATGAAAACAAACTATGTTTACACATGAACATGATTAAAAATTTCAAATAAATACACATAAAATTGTTACTTCATTCAAAAATATATTAAAATTTGCCCAAAACATCTCAAGTTACAATTAACAGGATAACATTCTTTTACAAAATATTTATGAAGGTATTTCATTTCATTTCCTCAAATAGTATTTGATATTTTAAATAATAATGCTCATTGACTACCATTTCCTGATTGACAAATTTAACAAGAGATCATAGAAACAAACAAAAACATCTGACTTTCACCTATAATTGAAAAAAATAAAGAGACAGTTTTCGTTATAAAGATTCTTCTGTTTCTTCCCATGGTTTTTCGTTCCACTGTTTCAATGGAGTTCTGTTCTCCTTCTTCGTTGGCGTTCCTGATTTTAATTTCATTATTTCCTGCTGATGCTTGCTTAATTGCTGAAATTAAATAAAACAATGAATTAAATAATAATTTAGAAGACCGATTCTAAGATTCATAGTTAATTAGAACTGTAATTACTATTATACAAACAAGGTGCTTGTTTAATAAGAGTGCTTGAAACACCTTATTTTCATTCTAAAGTCCTTGTTCCAAGTAAGGCCTAAAATAGACAGTTAACAGCTATTTCCATGGAGATTATGTTAGTCTGCTTATACATGCATTCATTTTCAAAATATAGTCAAACCTGTAATAAAAGACCCCTCAAAGGAGCAATATTAGAAGAACTTCTTTATTACTACATGTATTCAAATTATTTTTTGGATTTTTTTTTTCTATTAAATTTGTTTATCATTTGTCTTTATGAAATATTATATGAAAATTATATTATTCCTACTTTCCTTATAACAACAATCTTAATTTTTATATATACACCACCGTTTATCTATTGTTTGACAATTATAAGATAAACATGAGTTAGCTTTTTCAAATGTTGGAAACCATGAATGAACCATTTCTCTATTACTCTCAATGGTTAAGAAGCTTGTTAACTAAGAGATAATGTGGTTGGGATTGGTCAGGTGAAGTTACATACCATTTTTAAAAAGTAAAAAAAATAACAAATATAATCAAGGAATAAAAAAAACAGCTACTGCTTTAAAGATACTTAATCTAGCAACTTTACCTGACCATATAGGAAAATAGGTTTTTAGTCGGATCTTAACACGTACTTGTGATTTGGTTAAACCGGTTTTGTTCAAAATATACGAAGAAATGTCAAAATGTTCAGGACTTAATTAAATCCGTATTTCGGTAGGATGGTGCAAGCATACGATTTTTATTGAGTCTTACACTTTGAGAAGCGAATAATCTTCAACTACTTTATTCAAATATTGTGTAAAAACGTTAATTTTGAGCTATGAAAGTCAAGTGGCTCGAGTATTTTTCTGAGGAAATTTTAAAAAATTGCAAAGAAATATTTTTACATTGGGTTAGCTTTCATTAGTCTTAACTATCTATAGATTAACAACTTTTGGTTATATTTATAATTTAGAATCGTCATTGAAGGTGGAGGACGATTTCGCAGATAATTAATTATATTGATGTGCCATTTGTATGCAAGAGTGACATTTCGTTGTATTATGTGCCAATTCAAAAAAGTTATGCGAGTATTCTCTCCCCTTAACAGGTTCATTATTTTATAATTAAGTTTAGGTTTCTGATATAATTTTGAATAATTACAAAATGTATCAATTCAATATATTTCAGTTTTTGTTATTGGTGTATCAAAAACATTGATGTACGAATATAATTTCATAAATTTGAAACGTTTAAAATGATTACATACCAATATAAAGAACCGTTCATCATTTATGAAAAAGACTATGAACGAAAATCGATGTATTTATCTTCCCTTGGTGACAGATTGATTGGGAAATGAATATAATGGTAATCACAGAGAGGGACCAGCAAGCAATTTTTAATTGTAACTTATTCAACGTTAAAACAATTTTCCACAATAAACGAATGTTACTTTATACAAATATAAGGACTTTGTTAGCTAAATCTACAAATTTTATTAGATATTATGATTTTTTATTGCAATAGATTAATATGCTACTTAATCTCATGAATTTAATATATTTCGATCAAAGCAACTGGATATTCAATTGTTTTCTTGTGTTGACTTTTCTCTTTAAAATCAGTAAATCTATATAAAATGTATTGTTGTTACTCATGTATGTTGGTTTTTTTTAGTACATTATATATTTTGGGAGTTCAGAGTGATGTCCATTTTCACTGAACTAGTACACTTTTTGTTTAGGAGACAACTGAAGCCGACCTCAAGGTGCAGGATTTTCTAGCTGTGTTGAAGACCCATTGGTGGCCTTGGTCTGTTGTTTTTTGCCCTTTGGTCAGGTTGTTTTCTCTAACATATTCCCCATATCTATTCTTAATTTTAACAAATATGTAATATCAACTTACTTCTCTTAAGAAATTGTTTTCATCTTTTAACTTGGCTGTATAATGAATCTTCTGTTTTAAGTTCTGATGTCCTACAAGTTTAGCATTCTCTTCTAATAAGGCCCTATTTCTCTCATTCACTTCACTCATCTCCTGAAAAAATAAATATCAAACTATAATTATCTACTCAAATTGAATACATTGAGAAATACAAACCAACTGCAAAAGGGTGAAACAATATACATTTTTGCCATTTCAGAAAAACAAATTGTCAGATGATTCATCAATTCACTGTTTCAGAATCTAAAGCATTCAGGCCTTTTCAAGGTTCTTTATCAAAAGCATTCACCCCTACATTATCGATTAACTACCAACTTCTTAAATATTAGAGTCTAAACCAAAAAAAAATCCAAAAAAAAATAGTTTATTAGATAATGAAACTGCTATTTTTTTCAGTTTTTTAAGCCTTTATCAAATGTAACATGTTATAAAAACTTACATTCTTTTCATTAACTAAACACTTTTTTTAACAAACTAGCCTTTTAGAGACATCAAACTATAATTATTTTTTATATAGAGTTTTGAGCATATTTCAACGGTTAGAAACTTGTATGAGTGTTACATAGAGTTATTCTATTCAATTTAAGTAACTCAGTATCTTAGAATGGCACTTTTAAATGCTAGTCTGTGTCTATTTCTTTTTAAAAAGTACCACAACAAGTATAGTGTACTGAGAATTCATTAATATTTGTGGTATATCAATTTATGTGCACTCCATGGGTTTAGGTGAACCCTCAAGGAAGAAGGAATTATATGTAAGTTTACATGCAGACATGAATTTGCAGTATGACTTACCTTATCTATTTCATTAAATCTAAGCTGAAGCATCTCATTTTCAGCCTTTATGTTTGCTGATTCTTCCTTCATCCTACAGATATGCAACATAATTAGTACTGTAAATTCAGAAATTACTGTTATGTTTTTATGATTGCAAAAAATGCGACAGGGTAAAAATCACAATAGTTTATACTTGTCTTTTAAATTTTTTTTTATTTGAATTAAACTGGATTTTTCTCAATATTGGATAAATGTTATATGTCAGAGATTCTCAGTTCTAAGTGAGGACTGTTAAATAATAAAACAACATGGGATGCAGGAAAGTAACTTTAAAATCTAAACTTCAAAGTGAAAATGCGATTGAAATTTGTAATTTTCCTCTATTGGTAGTCATCCCCTCCATGGGTATCGTGTATATTACAATGCAACAGTAATATAGCCATAAAGCATAATTTTTCTTTAGATTACAAACCATTTCCCACAGCTCAAGAAAAAACAAAGTAGTGAAAATTTCAGTCTCAATTTCATAAACTGGTTGATTCTTTTCCTGTCATAATGAAACCCCTTAGTTATACACTGATGGGCAAAAAAAAACAGTTACAGTTAATGAAATTATAAATACTTAAACAGTCCTCAAATAAAGGAAGGTGAATTTTACTAAAATAAGCTGCTAAAGACTCTATCCTTAATCATTTTTCAATTTAACCTTTGCAATTACAATTCATGTCAAATGCAATTAGTAATTGTTTTCTCTTGGTATTTTCTATTGTATTGCCTTACCTTTCATAATCACTTTCAAGTCCTCTAATCTGTTCCTCTTTGACCATAGATTCTACAGACAGTTTGTCCAGACTACAAAAACAAGATAAAGTAAATTACATTATACTTGAGTACAGGCATATAAAAATCAACAGTGTTCTATTCAAATTTACAGTGAGAAAATTTCGAAATCATCTAAAGTTAAGGAATGTATCTCCTTCATGTTAAGCTTTGATTCCTTGTAAAATTTTGACTTCACATATGGTCTTATTTTTGGTTTCATCAGCCCTTCAAAGTCTGTATTAGAGTTTCAAATATTTTGGCGGCAAGTATCACTAAATAGACATTAATTGTCCAAAAGAGCATCTGATCCAATAAAATTGGTATCGTTCATGTTATTGTATTATTTTGGTTGGTAAAAAAAAAACCTTTGTTGTATTTTTCTTCCTCATTTTCATAATATTTTACCAAGACTTACGTGTCCCTTTTATTCTGCATTTCATACTCAAGGCACTGTTTTTGATTACGGAATCCTTCAGAAAGTGATTCTATGGCTTTTAATTTATTCTGAAATAAAAAAAAAATGAAATCATTTTACCGGTAGTTTTCTTTTTATTGAAGTATTTCTAAATTTTTACTCGTTTTTGTTGTTTCTTCCTAATTCTTCAATCTCTCAGAATTATGCAAACCTAACTTTCATATATCTTCATGTACATACATTTCAGTAGAAAATGTATAGAATCAATGTTCTGCACAAATATCTGATTGCTGCAAATTTTTTATATTCAAAATGGAAAAACATTTAATTATAGATTATCGTTTGTTATCTCAAAGAGATTTATTTTCTTGCTTGAGCAGGTACAGCAAAAGTGAAAAAAGCTATCAAGTTGAGATGACCAATGATAATATGTTAATCACTATTTTACTTATGACAATGTTGTTTAATTCATTGTTTTTTCATTGACAATGGCATATGCACCCTTAGTTTTTAATGATAATTTTTCATATCCCTCTACTGTGCTGAGAAACACAGTAAGATAAATAGAAAATTTCAGAAAATAGCAATATCCAAGTACATTTAGTTCCAGACATCCAGGATCCATGTAACAATGATCTATGCTAGCTGTCAAGCAACAGGTATCAGAGAGCAAACTATTAAAAGATGTATCTAATATATACCTTTAATTCTTCATTTTCTCTGTTCTTCTCTTCCTTGCTTTCCTGAAGTTCTTTAATTGATTGACATAAATCACTGTTGTTTTCTTTAAGTCTGTTTTCAGTGTTAAGGTGATAATAAGAAATGACCCAACTCTTTGAAGACATAGTTCAAAACAAGTCAGTTTTAAATCTACATGTAACTATTCAAAATAGCATACTTTCTCATAATTTAATACAACTGTAATAATAAGTAACATGTAGCAACTATGGGTGTTGTGGTTTTTACGTTACATTTTGCTATCTACTTGAAAGCCAACTACAACTTCCCCCCTTAAAAGAATTTCCCTACCTATTTTTCAAAAGTGACGGAATTGGTTCACCCCGTTTCAAAAAAATATTTGTAAATTAGCCATTTAATTTCATTTATAGTTTCAGCTTTACAAAAATAAAAATTCATTTATGACCTATTCACAATAAAAGGAGCATCTCCTCTTACGGCTTATCCTCTTACTTATTTAGAAGTACTGAATAGTATAAACTATATTCAAATACAAAAGCAATCTTTTAGGTCCTACAAAAACTTTTTTCCGTTGGTAAATATTTTATAGATAACTGGTTTATGTAAAGGTCATGTGATCATTCAAATTTGACTAATTTATATATAAACTGAATGAATAGTGTTAATTTAGAACACATGTAAATAGACTTCTTTATTAAGAACAAACTTTACATTTTTGTAATCTATCATCATTAGGTTTATAAGGATCAACAATAGTTATATTTCTTCCTCAAAATCCAAAAGTTAATTAGCAGCCCCTGATTTCGATCAACACTCACCAAATGAATTATTGCTTTATCTATGATCTATTTTGGATTGTAGTATTTGGTAATTTATTTTAAAATGTATGCATGCATTTTGTTAAGATATTTCTAGAACATTGTAAATACCATAAACTCATTCCTTATGTCAGACTTAAAAGAACTATCAAGTGAATTCAAATTATTAAAATCATTGGTCGAGAGTTAAAAAGTTAGCATTCAATCGTAAATGTGAATTGTTCTATGGTTCTAAATAAAAAATCCTTCTTAATTTGGTTACCTTACCTCTATGATTATACTGAAAGTTAACTCTTTGAGTGACCTCAGGCCAAAGATTACTATTTGGTCAATCAATACAACTATACAAAGGATACCGATCATTTTTAGAAGTTAGTTCTTCTATTAGTTTCCCAAACACTTCCTCACTTTCAGACTCTTTGTCAATCAATCTTTTTTCTGCAACTACTACCTGCTGTTTCAAATCAGTTACTTCATTTTCATAGGTTTCTTTGTTTTCTTTTATCTGAAAAAAAAGTTAAAATTTATCTACTTGTACCTAAATGTGTAAAAAAACTTATCATAAGGTATATCTTATAAATAGTGTACTGCTATAAGGACATTTTGCAAGCATGTTAAACTAAAAGCAATGAAATGCTGTAATGACCAACAAAAACATAAACAAGCTAAAAGCAGAAGCATTAGATGATTTGAAAGAGTAAGAATATCCTTCTACACATGTGGCACCTGTCATTCTGTCAGAGCTTTCATTAGTCTATCTTTGTATTACTGTCAAAATCGGTCAAGGGATAAAAAGCAATTGGAAAATATATATTTATCAATCATTTTTAACAACCTAGTCTGGTAATGATCAACAAATTCTGATGAACTTCATAAAACTTTTGAAGCCATGATATAAGTCACTTGAGGCTGAATGAGAGCCTGATTCAAAAGTTTAAAGGACATTATTTTCTTCCAATGTTCTGAATGAAAGCTCTGGAAATTGGTGGATTTATTGACACTTGCCTTAATTCCTGGTACAAGTTTTTTCATGCATATTCAAAACAATTTTTAGATTTCAGCAATTTGTGATGTTAACACCAGAACTATCATCTGGTATAGTTTCTGTGTTCTTGAATGAACTCTCTAGTGTAGAATAATGACAAATATACTCACTAAAGTGTTCAAAGCCTCTTTTTCGTCTTTCAAAGTTTCAAATTGATTCTGAAAAATAGAAGAACCATATATCCCATTAATTTTTAATCAGAGTTCAACACCAACCAGTCATAACAACATGGACAATTACTAGGGTACTGCGGATTCATTTATTGTCTTGGATTGAGGAAAACTTGCATTTTCGTGGGTATTTGATTTTCATGGATTTGCCAATCTCTGCATACAAAGCCCATAGTGAAAACGTGTAATTCATTGAACAATTGAATTTGTGGTTCATCTTAGCCAAGGAAAACCATAAAAATTGGTATCAAACAAATACTAATGAATCTGCAGTATCAGTTTTATTGGAACAACTGAACATTACAAATAACAAACATCAAGAAGGAGATGATTTTCCTGTTGGGGAATAAAAAAAACAATTCAAATAATAAGTTAAGGCCCATCATAAAAAGAAGATCTATTGCAGACATGATTTGAAGGAATGAAAAAAAAAAATAGTTATTGAAACAACTGTTAGTTTTGGCAGTATGTAGTCTTGCATTTAATGCAAGAAGTCTGAATTCCGTTGTCTAACCAACCTCATGTGTAATGACCATTGAAAAGAATCTATTAGGAAAATATATAATACTTTTGACTTCTAAATTCATGAGGTAAAAAATGTGGGATTATACATCTCCTTTCGATGAAAAAATCACCATTGCAATGATTATGTCTCAAATCTGATCTATTGCATGGAAAGAAGGATAGTTACTTCCATTTTATCTCATTTATTCAATCAACAGAACATAAATAATAAAGTTTAACTTATCAATATTTGTTCATCATTATTATTATCAAAATTGTTTTTATTATTAATACTACCTCAAGATCAGTTTTCGATTTCTGTACTTTTCTGTGTTCTTCTTCAAGTTCATTGAAATTCTTTGTCAGACAGTCAACTTGCTCATTTACATTAGACAACTAAAAACAAAAATACATCTTTACATTTGAAAGTTGAAATTAGTTGAATATGCAAATACTGCACTCAATTAAAATGTATCAATCCTGATACAACAAATATTAAAAATGCACTGTTGTTCTATTGAAACATACGAAGATCCCAGGGAAGACAATTTTTGAATATCTCTTAATAATTGTTACACATAAGCTAGGTGACACCCTCCTCCTTTGAAGTGCCTTCTATGTGTTCCAGGTATGCGATTTATGGAACAGCAATTGTTTTGAATGATTGATTGATTGTTGGTTGCTTTACGCCACATTAGCACAAAAAGGCTATATCGCGGCGAGAGCTAATTCGAATATTTTTACAATTTAAAGCATATTTTTAAAATAAGACAAAAAGTCCTTCAATATATATACTAAAATTTTAGACTAAAGCAAATTGATTATTTACAAATAAAAATCAACAGTAAGATAACGTGATTAAAATTAAAAACGATTTAAATATAATAACATTTTTATATTCTATAATAAATTCCAATTTCTTTTAAAAATGCAATAATATTTGTAAATGGAACATTATTAAATAAATCATACATATTATTGACATTGAAATGCTTCTTACGAATATCAGCAAAGTCAATACAATTAATTAAAACATGTTTAATAGTATACTTGCAGTTGCAAGGTACACATTGTGGTTCATCATCAATTGTTTTGAAATGAACTTAATAAGAAAATTTTAAATTGGGTGTTGATGTTGCCGAAAAGTAGTTTATATTGCTCTGCACAGCACCCACAGCAGTAATAAATATCTTTTATTTTTTCCAAGTTTGATTAATACCTCTAACTGATGGTCCTCTTCCAACTTTTTCTTCTCCTCTTCCAGATTCAACATTTGACTTTTAACATTTCTTATTTCACTAACAAGTGACTGTACACTTTCTTCTAAACTTTTAGTTTTCTCCTGCTCAGTTTCTAAAGTGAAGTTCTTTTCAAACAGACTGGTTTTTAAATCTTTAATCTTGTCTAGATAATCATTTATCACTTCCTACAATAGTAAAAGATGGCTTTGTTTAAATTAAATTTTCATAAATTATCTTTTTTGTTCAAAGACGTACATATTGTTACAGAATTACTTTCAGAAACAAGTTGAGATATGAGAATAAATATATAAACTTAAGGCTTTCAAGAGCCTGTGTCGCTCACTTGTATCTACTGCGGTTTGGAAATCATGTAAAATAAGTAATTTCATTATTTAAATTAGTTTTCAAGTTGTGATAAAAAGAAATTGTTATTTAACAATTTTCCCTTACACGTCTTTAGAAAATCCCTTTATTCTATCTTTAGCCATGGCAGCCATGTCTGTTGGACGGGAGGGTCATCGTATATATTTTTTTATCAAGATACCCTATTGAAATTTTGTGACTTAGTTCAGTTCTTTTTTGCCCATGAGATTACGTGGAGAAGATTTTTGTAAAAAATTACAATAATTTTTTGAAAATAATGGAAAAATTTGACTTTAAAGGGCAATAACTCCTAAAGGGATCAACTGACAATTTTGATAATGAGGACTAGTTTGTAGAGCTTACTTTTCTGAACAATTTTGCTGTTTACAGTTTATTTCTATCTATTATAATATTCAAGTTAACAAAAAACTGCAAAATGTACTAAAAAATTACCATTTCAGGGGCAGCATAAAGAAAAATGACCAATATATTGAACTCAGAGGAAAATTGGAGTCAGGCGAGCAAAAAAAAAAAAATTGAGAAAATTATCAAATAAATCAGATAAAACTTTAAGAGCCAGATGTCATTGACATACAGTCCGTGTAACGTAAAAGTTAACAATACGAACGATGCCCGAACTATGTACGGACGATGCCCGAACGATGTACGTACGCTTACCGAACGGTGTACGAATGCAAACGAAACGCTGACCGAGCGTTGTACGGACGCTGAACGAACGATGTACGAACGAAACCATGTACCATAAACCATTCCATAAACGATAACATAAGCGCCCTTTTATCGTATATCTTATGGTTTTGCGTAAATCGTTTCATTTAGCGTATACCGTATCGTTTAGCGTACATCGTTTCGTTTAGCGTACATCGTTTCGTTTAGCGTACATCGTTTCTTGGCGTGCATAGTTTCGTTTAGCGTATATGTTGGTTTTTTTTTAAATATAAAACATGAATTGTGTTCTGTTAAATCTTTTTATATAGGTGATAATATGCGTAAAATTCGGATCACTCAACATTTTTTTGAAAATAGCCTAAGGTATCACCCTTTTTTTCCAAATGAACAATTCAAGTTATTTTAGATTGAAGTCGGAATTAATATAATGTTCTTACAAAAATATATTCGGGGTCTTAAGGTTGACTTTTTGTTCAAAAAGATTGTTAAATATTTTTTATGTATTCTCTTTTATAGCATGTATTTTAAAAACGACTGAATAGAAGTTTTATCTATATGTCGTAATTAAACATTTTATTTTTTTATTATAGATTTGATTATTCATTTTAATATCAGACGAAAACAAAAACAAATATTCGAAAAATTTCAAACAAAAACAATTACTCATTATGTGCCTCATCAACTCCAAACATAATTCCCTACCAATGTACAAACGATTGTGTATTATTTTTACCTATAAATGCACTTTACTTTAAACAATCATCAACAATTGTCCGACAAAAAACTAGACCATGTCCCTCTATTCTTGAATTTTCTTATACCATGTTCCTCTGTTCTTTATTTTGCCCGTTATACTCTAATCTAATTTTGTATTTTTTTTCTTTACTTTCCTGTATTTATACCTTCTTAATTCGGAGCAACCCACACTAAATATACATATGATACACACGGTCTATAGGTCATCGCTTGTGCCGAAATACACATCTTTGCATAACACAGGATGTCCTTGTTCATATTTATTTTAAGTACTGAATGCTTTTTTTTGTAACTTCATTGGGGTGTAAAAGCGTTGACCGAAGTACATTTTGTAAGAAGCGCGAAAGCGCTTCATTCTAAAAATGTGCACACGGTCAACGCTTTTACAACCCTATGAAGTTACAAAAAGAAGCATTCAATACTTATAATATAAATACATTTTTTAGCTAGGATTATGAAAACACAATTTTTATCAAGTTTTTTTTTTAATTTACCTGTGCACTCTATTGTTGGACCTCGTGTCATCTCGAATGATACATTTTATTGTGTAATGAAATTGAGTAAGGAATAACGCAAAATTGCAGTGTAGCCAATCAGAATAACGTATTATAATTCAATTCAAATCTTTATTACCATAAAACTACATATTTATAGTATGTGACACAACATATAATGAAACATACATCTAATGTTATGTAAATGCCCTCCTAATGATACATCTAATAGTTGCCACTGGACATTAAACAACTAACTATAAATTCATCCGTCATATTCTTAGTTTTGTTATAATGTGAAAATCAAACAACATGATGATACAATAATTATTGCAGATTTTCACTAGGGAAATAATGGGAAATAATTGTAAACAAAACCACTCACTCACATCCCTACGACACAAATTAAAGTCTAGCCTTTTCACATTAAAATACGATATTTTCATCTATTTCAATCTACATGTATTCTAAATAATTTTAAACAATTTCAAATCAAACGGTCATTTTTCTTATTTGCCGTAAAAAAACAATTATTTTAATTTCTTATTTTAAACAGATCGATTGTTTTTCAATGGTCGGTGCAATGGTCAGGATTTATAAAACCGTGTTTGCCAGGGAAAAAAAGCTACATACATGTACAACAGGAAAATAACAATGTCTTAGAAATACTTCGATTCCCTACATGTATTTTCTAATTTCTGTTGTAATGTGGTGTAATGCAAAGTGGTAATTCCTGAATACTGATTTGTACCCATCAAGCATCTGGGGTTAATAAGTGTTACAAATATATGGACAGTAGTCTCTGTTTCTTTACTCGAAAAGTATTCACCTAAATCATGTTTTATTTATGAAAATTGCTCATTGCTGGCGAATGCTAAATATTGATCTCTAGGTTTTCAATTGTTTAGTTGTTAGGTTA
Organism: Mytilus galloprovincialis; assembly: GCA_037788925.1. NCBI lineage: Eukaryota > Metazoa > Mollusca > Bivalvia > Mytilida > Mytilidae > Mytilus > Mytilus galloprovincialis. Next base: position 50,328,087 of record CM075333.1, read on the forward strand.
CTGTCTGATCTCGCAAACCTGACATGTCATGGTCATTATTGTTTGCATCAAATTGCACCAATGCATTCAAAAGATATAAACGCGACACCGTACAAGAGTCGTTATTTTACATAAACTATTAGTAATTTTTTTTCTTTAACGAAAACGAAATACGAAACCACTTCTCGCAATTTCCTTTGGGGTTATTGTGCTTGTCTTTTGACAAAATATAGCCTTGTTTCAAAAATAAAACGTATAAGAGTAATATATATAACTGAACTAGAGTGAAGAGTTGAGAAGTAGGAATTACAAATTTTAATTGAATGTTCTAAATCTTAGTGTATTTCTGATTATGATTGTACAGACTCAAAAATGTCTTTGTTTTGCTGAAATGAAAGGTCACCGTCGTCAGCCAATAAAAGCAAAATGGATATAGTAGATCTTTCTAATTTTGAAAACAATATTTCTCTTGCTCCGTTGATAAAAGGGCACTTACAAAATAGTGAATACTATCCTCACCAAGATGACCACAGCTGCTTGCGGGATTGGGTTTAATATTGATAATGTTTAAATCTGCATTTGAATAACGGCACCATATTACTCAACTGCACTGGTATTAAACTGATAACCGTAACTTGAATTACGACTATCCCAATATGGCGACGGCAGATATATGTAAAATCTTTACAGCCATTTTTCTCAAATGTAGCATGTTTTTGTCAATAGTTAGTCAGCTGCAAGGTTTTTCTATATCAATAATTACATCGTATTTGAATCGTAACGGTGCACTGTAATAGTCTAAGTGCTTTGAAAATTGCCGTTGAAAAATTCTGCCAGGATCTGTTACAGAAAAAAGGTGTCAAAGTTGAGAAAAACGCTTGGTACTTTTATATACTTTGTGGAAAGATAGAAAAACACTATAATTTTCGGCAGAACTCAAAGATTCTTCGATATGTCCTATTGTCTTCTGAATATTTTTTAAGATGAACAATTTAAATTTTTTATACCAAACATTTAAAATTTTACTCGGCGTTTATAAATAGCATTGAAAGTACAACATCTTATAAAAGATAATCATTGATACAATTGATGTAAATGAGCCACTCTTTCTCAGGTTGAGATGGAATATGTTCGTTATTTGATTTAACGAGTTTAACAATCGAAACCCCTGAAATATCGCCTTATGACAAGCACGAAAAATGGCTAAACTAAACTTCCAACAGCGGACAATTATTTATAATTATACGATATTCTTTCAATGGATGTTTTAAATATAATGCAGAACTTATTAATTAAGACATTTCTTATCCCTTTTCAAATATGAAGTCACATGCACGAACAAGTTTGTCTGACAACATATTTCATCCTGGCCACAACTCCCCCACCCTTACCCTGTAAAAGTTTAATGGTATTTCCCTAGTGTTGATTTCGACAACGAGCTTTAATTGTAACCGCAGATAAATAGTCAATTGTAAGTCGGTGTGACTCTATCCACCACCAACACATAACCACAAGCTGAGTGAGGAGACTTTCTTGCTATAAGACGTCTAGAACTATTTTCAACCTTGTCGTCTTATTTCTTAAATTACGTTTTAACAAAATATTCGTTCCCGTGAAAACTAAGATTTGTTTAACTTTCAAATTTTATCGTGGTCTCCTCTGAGGATATAGCGGTTATCTGTTTGTTGGCTTTACAGCTAATTTCCTAATGCATGTAAAGCGAGACTTTAGTTAGCTTGCTTGCTTAGTTTGTATATTTTACAATTGTAATTGGGATAACCAATCAAATTTAAATATAATATATACAGATGAAAATATGCCTCTATATTGTTTGAAGTTGTCAATGTTATTTACAAAGCTTGAATCCATGTTTATACAAACAGAGCAAGCAAGCCTATCAAAGTGTTACTCTACAAGCATTGGGAAATTAGCTGTAAAGTTGACAAGATAACGGGTTAATGTATTCAAGTGAATTTAAGATTTGTTGCAATTCAAAAGTACAATGGTTAAATCAATCTTATCTTTGATGTGCCATATGGGCATCCCTATAAAATAAGACAGTCCATGTGTGACCCATGGCATTAGATATTATGCATGTCAGTGGATATTTTCTTTGTGAAGCTAGCACTAGTAAGTAAAATGTAAGCAAGCAAGTAAGTAGGTAAATTATTTATTATAGTGACATGTGTTTTTTTCACAAAAATATTGTATTATACAGTGAGATATAAAAACAATAATTAGAACACCCGACCCTTTGGGTATATAAGTCACTTTAAACATAATTAAGAATGGTACGGCGAACAAAAATAAATAAATGTTATCGAAAATTTTAATATAAAAATCTTACGAATAACCTATATTATTTACGTGTCTGAAATATTTTGAAAAGTGAAATTAAACTCTTGAACAGACCATTTATTAACGTCGATTCACAGGCACTTGTCTCAAATTTTGTTTTCCTATATACCTTAATATTAAGGTATATAGGATTTTTTTATTGAGACAAGTGCCTGTGCGTCGTTTGTGTGAATTCGGGATTTACACGTATTAAAACCTCTTCACTTTTCGGGATTCGAGGAAAAAAAATATTTAGCAAACACTGTTGAGGAACACAAATAAAAAAATAATTCTGTATCATAAATTTAATTTGTTAATATTTGCAACTCTTAAAACCAGCTGATATTTTTTTTTTATTTCTTCGTGTTGAATAACCTAACAAATGGGGATACATGTATCCACGACTTCCCAAATTTAATCTAAAATTCAACTACGTTACCCAATACTTTTAATATTGAAACAATTCAAGATATAAATATATTTTTGTTTATCAAATTCGAATACTGGGAGCTATCTGAAGTCTGTTCATAGGATCTCAGTTTTAATATAGGCGTGGCAATCCATCACTTTTATCCAATCAACTGTCCTTAATAATAAAGATTGACGTGCAATTGTGTCTGTGTCAAGTTAGATAAATATATTCATATTTCTGGACGTACATATGTCAGAGTTTAGGCTTTTTCATTCGATAGTAGCAGATGAAAAAAAAGGATTTTCTGATATTCTATCTATAACTGAAAAAAATGGCATTAAATCGTAGAGGCAGTCCCACTTTATGTGAAGAATAGAACGTATTCAGTTTTTTGGATTTTCTTCTGTCTACTAGCAAATGTCTGCCTGTACCACTGAAAATATATATAACTTCTGGACTAGCGAACACAGGCAACCTAGTAACTAATCTTCCTGCTTCCAACTGAACAACATGTTCCAGATTGTTGTAATCTTCTTGAGTACAGTCATCCCATAACTCACGTGCATATTACATAATTGGTCTTATAAGTGTTAAGTTTATGTGAATAAGATAATTCCTAGTCAATACATATTTCAATTTTTTTTTGAAATTTAATCTTGTGCTTTCACACTTTGAAACGTTTTCTATATTGTATAGAATTTACCATTGAAATCAAAAGTAATACTTAAATGTTTATGACAGGAGACAATTCTACTACTTGATTTTGTAGTTCTATTTTATTATCATCTGGAAAAATATTAAAGAGAATAGCATAGAAATAGTCTTGTTCCGATTAAAAACAATAAACCAATCCTTAGACCATACTAAAATTTGTTCTAAATCGCTATTTAAGACATTCGCTAATATGTTAGGACTAGTACTTGAATAAGAAAGGGATTTTTCATCAGCACACAATCGATATCAAATTACCAGCTATGTCATATACATGAATAAGGAATAGTAGGGAACCTAATACAGAGCCTTGTGGAACTCCGGCATTAGTATTCTCAAAAGGCAAATATGAACTTGAAACAGAAACGCATTTTGTATATTTGAAATATAACTAATTAAGTGATTAAATACGTTTTTAAATACATTTTTTTTTCAAATATTTTCCTACTACTGATAATAATGAGATTGGTCTAAAATTGGAAATCAGTGATTTGTACCCGGTTTTGAAAATAAATAAATGCTGAAAGTCAACTCATTTTAAAGAAGTTTTGAAAATAAAATGGTCAAATGCATTTTTTTTTTACATAAAGCACAAATAAATTTACATGTTACATTATGAGATCAAAATACCTTAAATAACCCAGTCCAGAGATATCGTGTATATTCGACTGAATATACCATATCCAGTATTTTACATTCATACTTGTTACGTAACAAGATCTGGGCCCAGGTAAAAAGATCCAGCAGGCGGTGTATATTCTAAAGTGTTTATCGCCTTCCATTATACATGCTGACGATGACATTTAGCTTTAGGGCCATTTTGTTTTCGCAAAGACAAACAAAAATTAAATAATTTTATATATAAAATATTCTGTTGAAAAATTATTTTTTTAAATTAAAGGTAAACAGATAAGCATAATGTCTTCGCAATTTCTTGTTAAGATCCATGGACACAGATGTCAGAAGGAATAAGAAAACACTAAATTCTTAAACAAATATATTGTAAAATGGACACCAAACACATTTTGATAGAGTAGTGTACTGATAAATTTTCTTGTGTATTTTCTATGTTCTGGAAACTTCAACATCCCATCAACAATACTTAAATTAAAGTCCTAAGTTTAATAAAGTAAATAAAAAATATATATATATTTTTTAGAATATCATTTGCAAGGCTGCATGCCCTGCATGCCCATTGCATCTATCGTTTTCATATGTTTCTTTTCCGCCATGCATAAGTTTAATCTTTACTTTGACTTTATTCTATATAATTATATATAATTTGTTTCAGAGATCGATTTATGAACTTTATGCTTAAAATAATTAACCCACAATATATGTATATGGTATACGGCATTTTTTTTGTATATATACATGTACATGCATAAATTAATAATAATCCCTTAGATATATTTTAGTTGATTGATTGTAAGTTGTTTTATGTCCAGTGTAAACTATCTCAAACATTTTTTATGAAGAAAAGAGTTTCTAATTCGCAGGAAGAATTTACGTCATATTTTGCACAATGTTATTTAAAGTATTATTTCCTTGTTTCAAAGTAAAAATAATAAATATTATCATATTTTTAAAAAAAACGTGGATTTGTTTTGTGATCAATAGAACTTACTGCGACCAATTAAATTGTATTTACAATGAGATTTATATTTAGGTGTGTGCCAAATAGGGAAACAATAAACTGGTAAGTTGGTGACCATTTAGACTTCGTTTAGATAACACACGTCTTCAAAATTAATAGTTTAAAATAAAATTTTGGGGAGTTAAAAATTGAAAAGTGAAACGCTAAAATTTATATACAAACCTATTCTATCACTTTCCTCTGAGCAAGGGAAATATATATTGAAACTGTAGGAGATCATAGTGGGTTTAACGACAACGAGACAGCAATCGAACAACAAAAACACATAAGGACAGCTAGTGGGTAACATTATATAGTTTAGTTTAAACATATTTTATTTGCTGAATTAAAGCAAAATGGATTAGACACAAGTAAATCATACTTATGAAGTCTTCTCCATAATACAATATAAAGTTACAATAATAGTATAATATAATGGACATGCATATAAAACAAACAATTTATGCAATATAATACTAGCTTTCATAAGTGAACAAAGAGGATAGAAAGTAAAAAGAGAAAAAGAAAGTTTGAACAGTCGTATAATTCTGTGACGATGACGTGTGAATTGATGGCAATGATGACGTTCAGTGTCAGTAATAATAACGCTCTATCAAGGCATAAGAAATCTGTTTGACCTTTTTATGAAATTTTGAACATGTTTGAAAATTTGAATATTTTGTTCGTTCGAAAGTTCCAAGTGTCCGCAAATTAATAGTTTTGTATCTAAAACAAAGTTTTCAGATAGCCAGTTAAGGTTATGGAATAAGGTTTTTCTACATAATATGTATTTTGGGCAAACGAAGAAGTAATGGTAGACATCCTCAATATCGGACCCACAATGGCAAGAAGGATCATCTATAATATTAGCTCTAAATAGGTCATTGTTTAAGAATGAAGCGGAACATCGCAATTATATTATATAGTGTTCACCAATTATAGATAGGTGTATATACAACATGCCAATTTCTAAATCATCCCTTATTTCTTTATCATTGTGAATAATTTATCTCGGAAAATAAAATACATGTACTACAAGTCTTTGATTTAACAAATGATAAAAGATCTGGCATAAAAACGTGATTCTCAATATAATTTAAAAATTGAGGAGAACACCAGAATAAGAAAGTTATACAATTTAAAGAATACCAATCTTAAAGTTTTACTACTAAGAGGTACATTGTCCCCCTTCTTTTAACCTACAAGAAAACTTCATGAGAGCCGATGATTAAATATCCACCTTAATTTTCCGAAATGTTCATATATAATATTAATACGGCGTCAAGTGTTTAAACAGTTATCAAATCGTTATGCACGTTAAATAAATATTAAAAATGTCATATGAATAAATAAATGCTTAAAAAAATGATGCAATTATGTTATCAATCTAAAAATATTAATCATGAAATAATGAATATATATATATATATATATATATATATATCAAATGACTGAAGCAATTAAAATTTTTAAGGATATTGTTTCAATATTGCCGAAAACTGAGACTACTATAACTGTTATACAATGTACATGTAGTAGTCTCAGCCGAAAACAATACGTAATATTGATAATATAAGCAAGTGTGTCAAACCAATCAAAAATTTGTTGTTTGGGACTATTCATGGTTGACTAGTTCTATATTAACCAGTGACACTAGTCCTAATTTTTAAGAAAAGGGACCGACAAAGTATGAAACAAAAATAACCGGTTTTTCAAAACTATATTTTCAAAATGCACTGCATAATTTGAACCGCTTTAAAGTGTTTCATTTTATTTTATGTTTGTGCGTATACGAAAAATTGATAGCAAGTTAAACTTCAATGTTCATAATATTAATGTCTGTGTCATTTTGGTCTTTTGTGGATAGTTGTCTCATTGGCAATCATACCACATCTTCTTTTTTATATGACTTACGAGTATTATATTTCTTGTGAAATCGATAGATGAGCGGTTTTTTCACAAATACCGAACAAAAGAATATAGCGTAAACGTCAATTAATGAACAAGCAACCCAACGAGAAAAATAAAACTTAAGAGGCATCTACATGTACATGTATAACTAGTTTTGAATTAGAGAAATCATTCAATGCCATATGATTCTATTCAGATTTGTGCGTTTTTCGATTTACGAATAATTCAATAAGATAAAAAAAGTAATTGAAGCAACAACAAAAAAAAAAGATACATGATATAACGAATTAACATAAGTTTACAAATACATACCAAGGTGCATTTAATAAAACAACATTTGAACTTATTAATACATTTTTTTTAATTGTAATTTTATGTACCCGATATGGTGTTCTTCTAAAAATAAAAATCACTTGAATGGGTATTTATGGTGTATATACATGTATCACACGTGCTATCTACATGTACAATATACGGAAATGACATGGCTGGGTATTGTAAAGTTACTGAATGAAGATTACTGTCAGGTGTATATCCCCGTGCGAAGAATTTACTGGTTTGTCAAAACGGTTAGGTGTAATGTGTCATATTGTAAAGGTTAGAATCGCGCTCATCTCTTTTTTTTTTTATAATATGAATTGCGCCAATAAATGGAACTTGACACATTCCCATTTCCATTCTCAATTTTATTAACTGTGTCATATTTACCTCGAAACGATTAACCTATTTACACGTACATGTAACATTAAAATACTGACTTCAACTGTTAAATAACTAAAATTACTAAAATTTGAAATTATGTACTTCTCCTTCCGTATGCCATGTTTTATGTGTCAATATTATCTTTCCATCAGGTCCTAGTGCACTATTTTGTTCTAAGTGCACTAAGGAGGCCCTTGCGGTATCTGTACCTGTAAATACCGGAAAGGACCTCGTCAGTGCACTAAGAACAGTCAAACATTTGAAAACAAGTCTATAATATTTGCGCAATTCAATGATTGTTTTATTGGCACAAATAAATGCTGCAGTTTTTACAATAAAGTTATGCAAAAAAGAATTGGCGTAATTAAGTTGTGGCTCAAATAATTCTTTTTTAGCGAAACTGGATATCGGCCTTCAAAACATGGTGTGTACACAAACAAAATAGTATTCATCTTTTACGCAGTCTAGCCGGAGAATAAAAGTTTTTGCAATTTGTGTAGGATTTTAATTTTAGAATGTAATGAACAAGTAAGAAGATCGTTAGAAACCTTAAGTGAATCGGAAAATGAGCTATGCACGATGAAAGGGAAAAGTTTGGTGCGTCGATAAAAAATTTCATAGATGCATGTGATAATTGTAAAATTTCAAGTCTTTAAATAACATCCATTTGTAGAACTGATTATTTCGATCCTTCCAATATGTGTAGAATAATAATAAAAAAATATATTATTTAGTCTCTTTCATATAAATACTGTAGATTTGTATTTTATCATCGATTGCAAACATAACGTCCAGTAAGAAATATTTCATGTATGCGTACAAAGAACAAATCAATTTCTTTTAGAATACAATTGATTGGTTATTTAAGGTAAATGATTTGCGACAGAATAAGTGAAACTTGGCCAGAAGCTTACCTCTAAAATAAAAAAATATAAAAAAAGGTAGAGTTATTTTTAAATTCTGTATTTTACTCATACATTGACTTTAGCACTTTTTACAGTAAAAAAAAACAGTTTTAACACCAACAGCAGGAATCACAAACGACACTGGTTCCATAGATATCTTTAACGAATTTTTATATATCTCTGACAGTTTTCGGTTTGTATCAGACTCTGACATTGAGGAGAATAAATACCATGGGTGTGTTGTATTTTTTTTTAATACATTTAAATATAAAACATGTACTTAATATAAAGCCTCATTTATAGAACATTCTTTATAATTTATTGTGTCAAGGAAATATTTGGATCAGAGAAATGTTTGGCGGAGGAGAGAGAGAGAGACATAGAGAGTCTGACTTATATCACGGTATTTGGTCTCATGTTATTCATGTCAAAATGTGATGGAAGAAACGTTTCCTATTCGTTTTATATATATTCCATAATGATATTAGTTAGAGATTTAATCCAATTCAAACTAATAATTGTTTTTTTTTTATCCCGCATCTTTTTATATTAAATCATTTTAACTCAAAACTATAATAATTGAAATAACTTTATAAAATAAAACCAAAACATACGTGTATATCAGACGCTTAACAAAACGATATACCATACGATTGATGAAACACTAAACGATAGCACATACCATACGATAAACGAAACGCTAAACGCTAAACGCTAAACGCTAAACCATACCATAAACCATACGACAAATAAAACGATTAACGATACCATGAACCATACGTTATAACAAAACCCTCAACGGTGACATTTACCATACGATGAACGAACGATAAACGAACGCTGACCGAACGTTGTACGGACGATATACGAATGATGTACGAACGATGACCGAACTCTATACGAACGATTACCGAACGCTGTACGTACGATTCCCGAACGAAAAAAGTGTTAACTTTTACGTTACAGGGACTGTATGTACTTATTGCTCATAACAGTAATAAGACAACACTATAATACCTATCTTATATCTAAGAGTTGATAACAGTAACACTGAACTAGAATATTCATCTTACTGTATTTTGTGTAAGTTGTTTTTGTTGCGTACTGGCAGTTTGCTCTAAGTTCTGTAATTCTCTTTGTAAATTACTGATTGTCTGATTATTAGCTTCATTCTGTCGTTCTTCTTCTCTCAACTGGTCTGACATTGTAGATCTTTCCTGTTGTGATTCGTGTAATAAAGTCTGAAATGATATTTAAGGTAAAAGTATAAATGTGAAGCCATATATCAATCTGGTCAGAAAATGTAAGCATCTATCTTATTGCTATTTTACGAAATTTTCCTTGGACCTAGTAGAGTACTATGAAAAATTATTGCTGGAAGCTAAGGGTGCTCTTGCCGTTTTCATTGTTAACACCAACTTCTTCATAGGCAGAATAGTGATAAACAGATTATTATTAGTCAGCTCAACTTGATTGCTTTTCACACTTTTGCCATACTGGCTCAAGAGAGAAAATCAATTTCATTGAGAAGACCAAGGATAATCTATAAACAAACATTATTTGTGAGACATATTTTAAGGTAACATGACACAAATGTTTAAAACTGGCTAAAAAACTATGATGCTGGTGATTTTCTGGTAAAATTTGTTTCCTACACATTTTTATGCATCAGGAGTCTGATAAAAAAGATGATGAATGGTAACCAAACCTTGGCATATGATCAAAACTAAACAAATTTTACCCATGTGACAACTAAGTGGAAACCCAAAATATTTTGATATTGTAATACAAAGAAGAATTGTCCATGAATAAAATAGCTGTGTAACAAGTCATTTACTATGTGCAATAAATTAATCGTAATAGAGAATTACAGATTAGCAACAACCAAAAATCACCTAAAATGGGGCATAGAATCATCCCCATATGGTACAGAATCAAACTTACCTGATTCTCCCTAAGTAAGTCAGACACTTTACTCTTTTCATTCCTTAATGTTTCTTCTAATTCAGAAATCAAACTGTCTTTAAATATTTTTTCTACTTGCAAAGTATCTACTTCTTCCTATTAAAATTATAATGATAAATAAATATAATATTATGAATAAAAGATATGGTTTATTGAAATTTCCATGAAAGAACAAACAACCCAATGAAACACATGATTTTTTTAACTTTGAAAGAGAAAGCAATATATCAGTTTAAAATCTGCCCCTGACATATGATTGATACATTTTGTGCATTAATTTAAGATATGTGGATGTAGATTTGATGTTGCTTTGCATCTTTAATTCTAGTTAATCATGTTTTGATGAAAAATGATTAACTAAAATTTTGCTGCTTAGGCATTTTGTTGACTTTCAAGAGTTTAAATATATTTTGTTGACTAACAAGAGTTATCTCCCTGATTTGTTTTGCTCATCCTTATAGACAAAAGAAATTACCTGTAATGATTCCTTTGTTTCTAAAGTAGTTTCTAAATTTTTAGTAATGTTATCAAGTTCTGCTGCTAACTGGACAAGCTGAAATGATGAAACAAGTATTAAGAGAGATATATGGGAGGTGATCCTTATGAAGTAGAATACTGGACATCCATTCAACAAGATAGTTCAGTGTTTTATTGAACAGGGTAAAATACAAATTAACAGTTTATAAATGTATCTGTATTATATATATTTTTTCACAATTTGTCAATGAACTCTGACAGCAGATAAGACCAAAAACCTCTTTTTTTTTTAAAAACTAAAACCAAAACTTGATATCAATCTGAAATTCCTTAAAATACCAAACATGAATCAAGACAAGCTTGAACTTTATACAGGGTTGCTATTTCTTAAATGCTTTTTTTCTTAGGGCTATTCCAGAAAAAAATGTATGGGGGTTGGAAAGCACATTGTATTAATAAAACATGGGTGATGGGTATCAGAGCAACTTTTCACACTATAATGCACTATAATTCTCAATAACAATTGTCTGGGTGGCGGGTGCGGACAAAAACTGCCTTTCAACCCCCCAATACATTTTTTTCTGGAATAGCCCTTATCTAAGTTTACTGTAAACCAACTTTATAATTGTAAAGCTTCCTTTTTGATCCATATGCAATTTTTAGGTTATTTCACAGAAGTATATTTTGAATACAACAACAGCAAAAATACAATAATGGAAGTATTAATTTTCACAACTTTGTTTTGGTGAATAAAACTAGGTTTACAATATATACCTTAGTCTCCAGCGTATTTAAATTCTTTTCATTCTCCTCTTTAGTAAACTTATGTTCCTTCTTCAAGTCTACCAGCTGCTTTTCGTTTGATGTCATCATCACATTATAATCTCTTGCTTCTTCTTTATTCACTGAAAAAAAACCAGGAACATAGTACATGGATGCCCAACTTGCACTATCATTTTCCATGTTAAGTAGACCGTGAAATTGGGGTCAGAACTCTTATTTGGCATTAAAATTAGAAAGATCATATCATAAGGGAACATTTGTTTTAAGTCTGAATTTGATTGGACTTCAACTTCTACAAAAACTACCTTGACAAAAAACTTTTAACCTGAAGCGGGAGATGGACAGACAGACAAAAGAACAGATGCACAGACCTTAAAAACATAATGCCCCTAGTGTAGGAGAGGCATAGATATGGAGATGTGGTATGATTGCGGATAACACACCTTTCCACCAGGGTTCAGTGGATATAAGTAATCATAGGTCATTCTAAGGCCTTTAACATTGAGAAAAACCCATACAATATCATCAACTATAAAAGGACCTAAGTTAAGATAAGTTTCCACTGTAAAAATTGTAAGGGGTTATGAGTTAAGAGGAACACAAAATTAACAATGTCTGAATATTGATCATCTTAAGAATATCAGATATCAAATTAGACCTATTAAATTTTAACGGATAACAAAAAGACCAAATCCCAAAATACTAGTACCTTTTTTTGAATCAGCCAATTTATGTAACATAGTGATTGATAATTGATAAGATTTTCATAAGACCAATATATTGGATAGTTTCCTGTAAACTAATCATAAATGTAGTACATAAGTACTTACTTCTGGCCTCTTCTTGAGATTCTAATAACTGTTTCTGTAGTTCAATCACCTGTTTTTCTGATGACTCAGCTCTTGATGCTAGGTCTGCTCTTTCTCTATCTAATATCTGGTTAAAAACAAACAGTTCAATTAGCTAGCATTCATAAATATAAAGGAAAACATATGAAGGATTGACCGAAAAACACTTCAATAGTCATATCATTAGTCTTTTCTTCCTAATCACTTCAAAAACAAATCTTTATTGCTTCTTTGTGATGTAAAATGTTAACAATGTTTGATCAAATAAAACCCTAACTTCCCATTTACATTGTGAATGCCATAATGTTTGACTCAAAAGTTTAATAATAGATGGGACATTAAAATCTCAAATCCCTGGTTACTTGAAAAGTCTATAATGAAAAGAGTCAAAACAATCTGTTAGCTATAATCCAAAAACCAATTCACAAGTTCAAACTTGGAAGTATTTCATTTTTTGTTTGTTTTTTTAGGCCAATGTTGAATTTAATTCAAATCAATCCTTGAAATTTAAGAAATTTTTCAAGATCTTGTGCACTTCACACACGAGATACGTCCAAGGATAATCTAAAAAAAAACAACTAAAGGGAAAGAACTTTGTTGTTTATAGCCATTATACCTCATTTAGTTGTCCATTTTGATGGTCTACTTTAGAGATATGTTGCCTTAATTGGATAGCCTCAGTCTCAAACTCAGCAATTCTCTCAGTTAAACTGTTATTTTTGTCCTGCAATATAAATGTATGATATAGTTAAGATTATTATGCAGATTTTAACTTAAAAATAATTTCAAATTCTGATAAATTATTCTTCAAGATGATTTGGGAGCAAAATATGTATCAGATAAGATTGCCCCAATAAAATAAGATGACATTAATATTATTTCGAATGATATACAGAATGTAAATAGCTTACTGTGCATTAATTTTTATTCATGAAGTATCAGTTATTTGGATATATTGGCAAACCCTTAGTTAAATTTTTTTAAGTATTAGAAATTTCTAATCATTTGTATGGAAAATATCAATGTTTTAACATTATAAAAAGTGTCACAAAATATTTCCCAACACCCTCAAATGAAAGATCTATCCACCAGTCACACAGATTAAAATTCATGAAATGCACCTTTTATATGTATTGTTGTATAAGAGAGAATTCGTTGATGTGTAACTTTCAGATCATTGACATGTTCTTACTCATACTGTCATATTCTTGACATTTGTCCTGTTTCATCTCAATCTAACTTTATACAAAAAAGTGAACACATATCTTATTTATATATATTTCTTTTATCTTATTTTTTTTGTTATTCAACCGTCTTTAAATACCTGTAAAATTTTCATTTCATCCATTAAAGCCGTATGAGCTTGTTCCATCATAAAGTCTGGCTGATTTTCATCAAAAATATCCTCATCTTTTTCAAATGGTATGGAATCATTTAAGCTTGGTGTATTTGATCCTGTTGACGGTGCAGCAATCACTCTGTTTCGTAAAGTATATGCTGCTTTTTTTGGTGTTGTTATTTGCTACAAGAAATGCAACAAAAAATATTAATCCACTATTACAGACCTGGAATCAATTACATGCTTAAGTAATTAATAACGTTTCAAATACTTCTGATTTTTCAAAGTAAAATCACAATTACAATCACATCAATCACTTGTGTGCCACATTATATTAAAGAACTACATCACATATGACTCAAACTAAATCATATTGAACAAGAGCGCACACGCTGAAATGTCTCGCCTTCTTTACTTATCATTGATATCATGCTGATAGTCCTAAATATAAAGCTTTATTACAACTGTCACATAAACTTAACATTAACCAAGAAACCTAAACATTGACCAATGAACCATTCAAATGAGGTCAAGGTCAGATGAACCATACCAGGCTGGCATGTACAGCTAACAATTCTTCCATACAACAAATATAGTTGACCTATTGCTTATAGTTTAAGAAAAACAGACCTAAACACAAAAACTTTTCCACTGAGCAATGAACCCTGATAATGAGGCCAAGGTCAAATAAAACCTGCGCCATTGACATACAGATCATAAAATATTCCCATACACCAAATATAGTTGACCTATTGCATATAGTATTAGAAAAAAAGACCAAAACTCAAAAACTTAACTTTGACCACTGAACCATGAAAATGAGGTCAAGGTCAGATGACACCTGTCAGTTAGACATGTACACCTTACAATCATTCCATACACCAAATATAGAAGACCTATTGCATACAATATAAGACAAACAGACCAAGACACAAAAACTTAACTATAACTACTGAACCATTAAAATGAGGTCAAGGTCAGATGACACCTGCCAGCTGGACATGTACTCCTTACAGTCCTTCCATACACTGAATATACTTCACTTATTGCTTATAGTATCTGAGATATGGACTTGACCACCAAAAGTTAACCTTGTTCACTGATCCATGAAATGAGGTTGAGGTCAAGTGAAAACTGTCTGACGGGCATAAGGACCTTGCAAGGTACGCATATACTAAAAATAGTTATCATATTACTTATAATAAGAGAGAATTTAACATTAAAAAAAAATCTTGACTTTTTTTTCAAGAAGTCACTGAACCATGAAAATGAGGTCAAGGACATTGAACATGTGACTGACAGAAACTTCGTAACATGAGGCATCAATATACAAAGAATGAGGCATCCAGGTCTTCCACCTTCTAACATATAAAGGTTTTAAGAAGTAAGCTAACACCGCCGTCGCCACCGCCGGATCACTATCCCTATGTCCAGCTTTCTGCAACAATAGTTGAAGGCTCGACAAAAACTATCAACATCTTGTGGGTATGTCCAATATATATTCCCCCTATATATTTTGTTCTTACATTTCTAGCTGCTTGTTTTATGCTGGATGTCATTCTTGTATATTTTGTCTCTATATCTGATTAATACAAAATTTGGTAGACAAATTTTGAAATGTACTCACATGAACATATATTAACATATAATCATGATATAACTGTATTCTGCCTTTGGTATAATAATCAAGGTAAATTCTTGTGTCAAATTAGTTTAGAAAAAAGATGGGTCCTTGGGCTAATTTAATTTTTAGTGCTTAAGGCTAAAATAAATCCTTTGGTTAGATTTATTCCATTTTAAAATTAAAAAAAATTGAAGATTTAAAGAACTCAAATGGACACTACTGATTTTCAAGTTTTCAGACTTACTGATCTGGGATTGAACCCCATCTTATACACTTTTGGCGGTAATGCTATCACAACACCACCTCGGTGGTGTTACGGAATAGAAGTTCCTTCATAATATAAGTTCCAAATGGAAACAATATTCTGGAATATTATTTCCACTGGAATATGTATTACAGTAAATGTTCCTAACAGAACAAATGGTATAGAATATTTGTTCCAACAGGAACAGGTATTATGACATTGTTTATAACAAAGTTTCCATTGGAACTTCTGTTTGGTGGAACAAATATACGTTGACAGTGGTTCTATCAAGACAAGGAAATCACAACATGAAACAATAACAATTTAATTATATAGACAATAACTGTTTAGTGTCTTTAAATATCAGCTGTATTTGTACGAGGCTAGGAAACAAGGTGTATGCGAGCTTTTAGCAAGCTTTTACACTTCTTAAGAGCCGAGTACAAATACAGCTGATATTTAAAGACACTAAACAGTAATTTTCTTTATCCTGCAATTATTTCTGTATATTATTTGTGTTTTGAAAGACACGAAAACGCATGTTTTGCATTTGTTTTCGATTTGAAATCCCTTGAGGCCCGTGTAGTAATACGATGCAGTAATCACACATTCAGCTGAAGACAGGTTCGCAAAAAAAGAATCTCTAATAGTCAACAATAATACATCGCTCAAGGTGAATAATTATCTATTCTAACATAACAACTAATTTCAACAGTAAAAACAAATAACAAAACATTGTCCAATTTGAAACAGGAGTGTACAAGTTGTCCTACGCTTCAAACTTGACATTCACTAAACATGCATGCTGAAATTGCCATGGTTATTTTTGTTACACAATCATACACATTCAAGTTTTGAAATCAGTAGTTGTCATCGTAGAAAAGACTGCTGTTCATGTGTGTATGTTATCAGAAAATTGATGTGATTCTTATTGCTGTAAAGAAATGTTTGAAAACAAACAGAAGGTATAAAAGTAATCGTTAATTAGCAATTAATGCGTCATTAAAATGGGACTGCAATACACATTTTAAGGTCACACAGGTTCATACAATACATAGTCCAGCAGTGGGCGGAGCTTTAAAGCGATATCTGTATAGTATACAGATACAGCATAGCGATATCTGTAGGGCTGTATCTGTATAGTAGAACACCCAATTGCAGGATAAATATAACTTACTGTGATTGTTTGTAAATGCATATCATTCATATTTTCTCTCTCAATCTTGTTGGTCAGTTTTTGAGTTTTCAGACTGGTACTTAGGTCTTTCACAGTTGACTTTAATGATTCTATCTCAGAATTTAATTCCACTTTCTCCTTTTCTGCTGCATCAGCATTTTCTGTGAGTTGTTGTTTCAGCTAAAACGAGTTATTAAACATAACAGTAACCTTCACCTAATATGTGTAATTTACCATATATAAATAAAGAGCAACTCTAGGAACAGTATTATACATCTGAAAAACCTGTTATTGGCATGTTCCCTCAAACTATTTTCTAAGAGGACCATTTTCAACTTTCACCTAAACATGCTTAAGTTGCAGTATAACTTATGTGTACTTTTAGGTTGTAACAACCTAGTTGTCCAAACTTATAGCCTAAATATAAATGTCTATATTTTTAATCATTTTGACCCACTTTAAATGATACCGCCAAAAATAAATGATAAAAACATTTTCAACCAAAAACTAAAGTTCAGAGACAGGACCGAAACAAAATGCATAGGTCTTGCCTCTGCAAATTATTTGAGGTGATACAAAATTTCATTAAATTAATGCTGTGTTGTCACAATTTGGACCTCACTCAGTGTCATCAAGTTTTGTTAACATTTTGTATGCAAAACAGGATTGTCTTTCATATATATGCATTTGACTGCTGTAAGGTAAAATTTCCAAGACCAGCCTGCTGAGTGAATTAATTTGGATCCATTAAAAATTTACCTTCGCCACTTCCTCTTGTAGATTATTAACTTGACTTTTGTATTTCTCAACTGTTGCTGTGGCTACATTTTCCTCTTTAGGAGTCTGTGCTGGTGTGAATATTTTCTTGTCTACAAAGTACATAATACCAATACACAAGTGTCAAAATCAATATGCTTGATACATTGATTGTTGGTTGCTTAACGTCCAGTGGCAAATGCATATTCAGGAAGAGAACAAGTTCACAATAAATACAATAGGTAGGTTGTTGTAATAGAGGCCATCTAGGATGATGGTCGGGGAAATTTGGACTGCTATTGGAAAATGAGGGTATATTGGATAGGGACAGAAATTTTGCCTTGCAACAGGCCACCCTCAAAGAGTTGTTGCAAGGGTTCTTAACGTGCAAAGAGTGTGGCACTCTCTTTACACGAGGCACAAATTCAATATGCCAAGAACTAGATAAACATGAATTATTAAATTGATCACAATCATTTTTTAAACATTCAAAATGGCTGAAAAGTTATTGTTAGAAGGTATCCCAAGATTCTCAACTCTTTTTGAAAAGAGATTTTGGAGAGGAGGGCAAGCATTGTCTCTGTTTCCTTTTAATAAATATAAGTAATTTTTATAAATGATGTCCTAGAAATTTAATTATAAATATGGTGTTCAACAAGTCTTATTGTTGGAGTAAACTGAATTGAAATGCCCTGTAAGGGCCAACAACCCAATTACTAAGAGTAGATCAACATTTAAAATAATAGAAATTACACAACCTTACCATTGTTTATAGGCTGAGTTAATATGCAAAGGTATATATTATCTTCTCTAGATCTAAGTAATAAAATATGCTCAAGAAAAATATGCTCAGGAAAAATATGATTCTCACCTTGTGTTAATTCTTTATATTTTCCATCTAATTCCATCAATAAGTCAGCCTTATTTCTGTTAGTGTTATCGTTCTGAGTCCTCTCGTGTTTAAGTTGAGATTTAAGGGCCTGAATTTCCATGGAATATTTGGCTACCATTGGATGTTGTTTAACTTGCTCCTGCAGCAAGTTGATCTCTGCTTTTAAGTCTTCCTAAATCCCATATCAAAATAAAGTGTCTAAATCTGTTGCTTTTTAATGATCAATGTATTTTTTATAAAAAGTATTAAAAAAAAAAATGAAAGTGTTGCTTTTAAATTTGTTTGCTTCAAAACAGTACATCATTTATTTATCCAATGAATATTGCAGTCGATTTGTTAAATAATACTTTAAAATATGTACAGGTTAAAGAATATGAGAGCATTTTGTTTTTACATTTGAATCATTGTGCAACTGATATATATATAATTCTAAAATTGCATTTCAGTTTTTTTTGTATTATGTTTCTTTTTTTTAAATGTAAACATTTTCTGAGAGATTTTTTACAAGGATAAAAGTCTATACAGCTTGAATTCATGTTCTGAATACATATTTAAAAAAATCTACATGTAGCTTAATCATTTAGTATGTGGAATTATTAAATGATATGAGCAAATAAGCCCTAATACGGATAAATCAGCATGTGCAATACTAAAAACGTTCCACTGTCGATATAAATCAAGAGTTAATATTGCTCTTCGAACAGGGCCGATACGGAAAAAAAACAGGGCCAATACAGACAAAAGCGGGAAAAAAGTCGTATTAGCCCTAGGGCTAATACAGGACGTTCACTTCCGGTTTTCAATTTTCTTACGCCATTACTTTACTCTTGAAGTATCGTTATGCATAAAAACATTTGTATAATATTTTTAAAATTAAAGTCATAAAATAAACAGGTTAAATGATGTGCAATGTTTTGTAATGTCTTAATGTTTTCAAACGGAAAAAACAGGGCAAATACAGAAAAAAGCGGGAAAAAAGCTGTATTGGCCCATGGGCTAATACGGGACGTTCACTTCCGGTTTTTAATTCTCTTATAATCATTTAATAAAAGTGTTATGAACTGGCTGTTTCTGTATTGGCACTGGTATAGATTCTCGGTCAGCTGTATTGGCCCTCGACCCTACGGGTCTCGAGGCCAATACAGCAAACCTTGAATCTATACCAGTGCCAATACAGAAACAGCCAGTTAATAACACTATAATATAGTTTACAAGCAGTCAAATTAAAAGGTGTAGTATTACATCAAGGTTCTTCAATATAAAGAGGTACATACAGCATATTTGTCCTTATCATCTGATTCAAGTCCATTCTTCTTTAATGCAGATTCCAGCTGCGATATTCGATTCTCTCTAAATTTGACAATCATTTTTGTTGACTGAAGGCAGGCATCTTTCTTATTGCACTGATCTCTTAATTTTATCAATTTTTCTTCAAAAATCTATAAAAATAGGTTATAAAATTATTTACTTTCTTCTGAAATACATTTTTTTCTGCTAAAAAATAATAAACATTTACAACATTTCTAAAAACGAAAAAAAAATGAACTGTCACAACTACAATTTGATTAACCTATGTGGTATATAGTCCTTTATAGCTTGTTGTTCGGTGTGAGCCAAGGCTCCGTGTTGAAGGCCGTACTTTAACCTATAATGGTTTACTTTTTAAATTGTTATTTGTATGGAGAGTTGTCTCATTGGCACTCACACCACATCTTCCTACCTATATCTATCTTTAGCAATCATATACATATTCTTATAAGAAAAAGAAATAATTCATCAGGAAATAGATTACATTGTTGGTGGCTACATATTTATTTTCTATTTCTTTAAAAATATGAAACTTTTAGCCAATATAAAATAAAGACCAACCAACTTTTCAACATGTTCAAAAAATTAATTTCCTATTTGCAGAATAAATCAGTAACAACGAAATCAAGTTATAACAGAATTATAATGTTCCTTCTATCGAAGACAAATTGGTGGCCACATATGTTAATATCCACAGTAAAGAGGGAGTTTTATTGGGTTTTTTTGCAACAAATTACACAGGAAAACCCTTAACTGGGAATGAAACTTCACAATTGTTTGTCATGTGAATTGTAGTTCGAACATTTTGAATGAAATACAGTTTTGTTGAAATTCTATTTATAAGAAACATTAAATGTTGTCTTTATTATTTACCATTTTTTCCTGAGCACAGTTTTCCCTGAGTAACATTGCTTGTATAAACCTTTCTTTCCATTCTGAATCACTCACAGAACTTGTGTTGTCACCTTCCTGCTTTATTCCTGCATTGATAAAATAGGAATACAAAAGTGTCAAGTAAAATTTTACATGGACTGCAATATTGAAAGTAAATATATGTATTACAACATTTCATACGTTACTGTAAACTGTATATAGTGTATCCCAAAATATTCATATCTAAAATATACAAGACTTAGTGTTATTTTAATGTCTGTGACTTGAAAAGAGCATAGATTTGCATAATTTTTTTTTTTAAAGACCCATATGTTCAGCTTTAACACAAAATAAAATAAACATTTTATAAAATCATGTGTAAAACAAATAATAACATACCTGATGCGGAAGGTTCCATTTTAATTGTTCCAGATGTATATTGTTGTAACATCTCTTTCAGTTTCTTGATCTCTACTTGTAATGCCAGTACATTTCCATGGGAATCCTCATTGATCACAGCCTTGCAAAAAGTAAAAAGAAACTTTATCTCACTTCATGTTGCTGCTAGATAGTGACCCATAGGAGTCGACGTAATGGTGTACATTTTTGTATTTTTAGTTACGATGTTTTTACTGTGATATAACTTCTCTTTTTGTGTAATCCTTCATGTTCATCCTTTTGGTCGAATTGTTATTGTGTTGAGTCAAATAACATACCCTATACATTATTTCCTGTCAAGTCCTCCTGCACTGTTTGGATTTGGCCAATAGTTGTCTAGAAATGTTTGTATTCTTTTTGTATTTAACATTAAATTTGTAATCAAATGACATTTTATTAATGATATGTGGATACGGTGTCATAAAAAGACAATGCTTTTATATGAGTGAAGATAATTCCATAAAATAATAATCAAGCCCATAATATTGTTAGATTTTATTCAATTAGCAAAAATAAAACAAGAATGTGTCCATATGCAAGGATGCCCAACTCACACCATAATTTTCCTGAAGCAGGACACAGGCATGGATCAAACGGATGACCAACCAAGAATGTGTCCATAGTACAGGGATGCCCCACTCCCACTATAATTTTCCATGTTCAGTGGACCGTGAAATTGGGGTCAAAACTTTAATTTGAAATTAAAATTAGAAAGATCATATCATAGGGAACATGTGTGCTGAGTTTCAAGTTGATGTGACTTCAACTTCATCAAAAACCACCTTGACCAATAACTTTAACCTGAACGGACGCACGGACGAACGTACGCACGAACGGAGGCACAGACCAGAAAACATAATGCCCCTCTACTATCGTAGGTGGGCATAATAACATAATGCCCCTAAGTGGGGCAAAAAAAAGCTGTCAGACTATGGTATTGGCATTGCTTCTTCAATACTTCTATCCATTTGACAGTCTATTTATTTTTGTTAATCATGATTATGCCGTATTCATAAAGTAACTATTATGTTAATATCTTCTCTCATACTTTTGTCTACATACCTTATTTTTGATCATTTTAGCTCTTCCTGCAAACTGTAGGGTTGACAAACTTTCTCCAAAACATCTAAATAAAGTGACCAAAATTCATGAAATATGTTTTTTATATAGATTAGACCGTTGGATTTCCTGATTGAATGGTTTTACACTAGTAATTTTGGAGTCCTTTATAGCTTGTTGTTCGGTGTGAGCCAAGGCTCCGTGTTGAATGCCGTACATTGACCTTTACTTTTGTAAATTGTTGTTTGGATGGAGAGTTGTCTCATTGGCACTCACACCACATTTTCCGATACCTAAATAATCAAACACTTTTGTAGATATGTTAAATGGCGCATACACCCTTTTTACAAGTTTTTAAATTGCAGACACAGTTTTACAATATATGCTATTATAGTTGTTAGCATTAATTTAAGTACATATTATCAATGGACATACAATTTTTTTG
Source organism: Mytilus galloprovincialis (assembly GCA_037788925.1). NCBI lineage: Eukaryota > Metazoa > Mollusca > Bivalvia > Mytilida > Mytilidae > Mytilus > Mytilus galloprovincialis. Next base: position 50,350,908 of record CM075333.1, read on the forward strand.
TAATTCTAAATGTGAATATGAGTTGGTGCTAGACAAATACAACTAAAGACTACACATTCGAACTGCTAAAAATTATCATGCACATAAAAACAGACACATTATTTATTGTTGATTTACTGCCTAACTTTCATTTTTCATTTATCTGTACTTACTTTGAGCTTGGATGAACACATGCAATGATATGTGTTTTAGCATTTCCTCCAAGGGAATCCTGAAAAATTACAAAAAAAATCCCATAATTTTACAATATTGAGAGATATAAGAAGGTGTGTTATGAGTGCCAATGAGACAACGCTCCATCCAAGTCACAATTTGTAAAAGTAAACCATTAGAGCTCAAAGTACGGTCTTCAACATGGAGCCTTGGCTCACACCAAACAGCAAACTATAAAGGGCCCCAAAAATAACTAGTGCAACACCATTCAAATGGGAAAACCAACAGTCTAATCTGTATAAAAACGAGAAACAAGCAACTTATGAACCACATTAACAAACGACAACCACTAATCAAAGGTTTATTAAAAAGAAAGAAATTTCAGTTATATATTTAACACCTTTTTACAAACAATCTGCGTCAGCTGTGTTGGTGTTATTTGCACAAAATCCAGTGACAACTACTTCATTCTTTTTCAGGATAAGTTGACTCATAATGAAATTCTACAATTAGTGCAGTCAAACTAAGATTTAACCTCAAACTAATTGCAACAGAATATGTTTCAGTTCTAATCTATAGCATTATGCCCTTTATATACATTAAAAAAAAGTCCCATAAAATCCAACTTAAGGAAAACTCAAAATCAGCATTTTTAATTTCCTATGGAAATTAACATTGGAAGGGGAGATAACTTTGCAAAAATGGGTCAATTTTGGTCAGTTTTTGGTTGATTTTCTTGAAATTTATGTAAAGTATGAAAAAAAAATAGAAGCGGTAAAGTTATAATTTTGTGTCAATTTTTATTGATATTTCTGCCTTTTTTGTTAGAGTTATCTTCATTTTCAATGCAAATCTCCATAGGAATTTTAAATGGTGTTTTTTTTAATCTTCCTCAAATAAGATTTTATGGGACTTATTTCTGTATATATTTTGGGTATAATGCTAAAGATTAAAACTTAAAAATCTTCTGTTGCAATTACTTTCAGGTTAGGGTAAAATTTATGCTAGATTGACTGGACTAATTAATAATGCATACACAAAAAGATTTAAACAATGCTAAACCTCAGACTACACGAATGAATTTTATTTTTACAGGACATTCGGTCTGGTAAGCATCCTAGCTTTACCAGACCGAATGAAAGGAGTAGGGGCATTAAGGCCTGGTTTTGGCCCAAGAAAATAAAATGTTTGATAACTTTTCAAATTGGAACATAATCTTTAGAAATGCATAGGGTCAAGAAATATAAATGAAAAACATTAAGATTCCTATGTGATGACGTCACAATTACGTCATAATATATACTGTTTTCCCAAAAACGATGAAAATTCAGAATTTATGCAGTTTTCTACCTTTATTTCTGTTGTGGAAACATCGTGCGCAGCCAAGAAACAACAAAATAATTTAACTGAAGCTTTATCATTACTATTGACAAAATCTCACCAAATATAAAGTTGTTTCTTGGGTGCGCACATACTTTTCCAATCGAAAATATACTTAAAAATTTGATGAAAAACAAGGAAAATCACAAAATTTTACAAAATATGCAAATTAAGGCATGATTTGTTGCCATGGTAACTTGTTTAATGTTCAAAATTATTTTGTTTTTCTGAATACCTTCTACCTGAGATACTTTTCAGTAATTTTAAAATATGTATGATAACTTTTAAATTTGCAGTAATTTTTGGGCCAAATAAGGGCTTTATTGCCCCTACTCCTTTTACCAGACCAATTTTTTTTACATCTAATTGTATATTATCCGACAAAAAACAACAAATATATGACTTTGTTGTGCCCTACTCCTCCCCAAAATGCACAAATTAAAACAAAATGATGTAACAAGAGGGTATATTGTTATGAAAGTTGTGCACAATTGCTTGAATGCATTTCAGTAAAGAGTAATGTCCCATTTTATTGGATTTTGACAATGTTTGTGAACTAAATATAATTTAAAGTTTCTGTATAAAATATTATTTCCTGTTTCTTCTTTCTTTTTCGTATATCTTTTGGTTTTCAATTCTAGTCTTTATATTTCATATCTAAATTTTGTGATCTGCATGGATTTTTTTTCATTTATTGTATTTAATCGGCAAACCCGGAATTATCCTTATCCGTTCCCAGAATCTGATCCGGTTTTATTTACATTTCCGGTTGTGCCAATGATGGCATCCATTGTTGTTTTTGACAGTCAGATATGCTTTTACCCGGATTTACACATTACCGGTTGGCGATGTTCGGCATAAAGCTAGCGGTTGAACAAAATAAACATCGCTGTGATGAATAAAGATGAAAATGAATTTGAGATCGTTTGGCAATTTTGGTAGAATGTTAGAAAAATCCATGAAAAAAACCACCGGACATTCTGACCGGAATTCGACAAAATTTTACCAGACCCATCCATTATTCATGGCATTTGTCCGATGGTCCGACGTATTTCGTGTAGTCTGAAAGCTGACTGCTTAGTAATATAATTCATCTTTAATTTTTAATTTAATTTTTTGACTGCCTACCAAATAAATAATCATAAGGAAATTCTAGTTCACACTCATTTCAACACATTGTAGTAACCAGTATACCATTAATGTAATTTATACTTACTCTTAAAAGAAAGGTTAACTTTGAATCTCTGTAAGGTATATGCCTTGTTTTACCATGACTGATGTGAACCAACGAGTTGATGACATTTCCGAGTACGGATAAAGATTTGTTTATAGAACCAGCTTCCTGTGAAAAGAGCAAATACATGTGAAATATAAAGTTTAATAAATGCAAATTACCCTTAGGTTAGTAGTATGTGATTAGTTTTTACTATTTTGTGACTTTCTTTCTTTCAAATTCACTTAGGGGAAATGTACACAGAAAGAGGTCGCTTTCAGGACATGTACAGTCGTCTAAAGAGCTTATTGCTAAGCAAAATCTATGTTTACCTACCAAGATATATAAATTACATTTGGGACTTCCAAGTTTAAATGATCAATGAACAAGTAAGGCATTGTGTACCCTATTTTGCAATCATAACAATACATGTGAGACAAGAACTACAATGTAGCTATTTAATTAAGCATTTTAATGGTAACCAAATTATGAAATATTTTTCAGTTTCAGTTCCAAATCTAGCCAACAGATTTCCACAGGCCATAGGGGATGGAAATATCAAGGAACTGTTGTATCAGTTCTTATAGAACCAGCTGTCTTCTGATGAACTACCCAGTTTTGACCAGGCAATAGCAGCATATATAGTTTGTTGGGAGCAATGGTAGAGATAAAAGATGACAAATAAGATGGCAAATCCTTTCAAAGCTTGATAAAGCTCTTTTAGTTCAGCCAAATATCAATTCTGACTGTGAGAGATTTTCAATTATAAAGAAATTTACACTGAACACTGGACAATGATATATTGAGTGCCTTGTAATCAAGTCAATGTAACCAAACTGGCAGTTGTTTTGAATATGTGCCCAGTGGTGTTGCTTTAAAAGCAGCTAAACAGACCACTGTTGATAGATGATTACAATAAAAGTTTGCAGTAGAATATTGTTTTTTTATATTAACAAATTAGTATAAAGTGAAATTATGTACATTGTTCATATCAAAAAGTTCACATCTACATTGTGCATTTTCAACCACTTTTTGACATGTCATGACATAATTTCTCATTGTCAGATGTTGGCAAGTATGGTTGGCTTAGAACTAGCTTTCAGTAAGGCCAATTAAAATTAATTGCTAGATTTTCATCCCCGCCCGCCCCTCTGAAATCGTCCCGCCCCGATTTTTTTTATTTAACAAAAATACGATTTCCGGATTTTATCATGTCCGTTACCGGGAACCATCGATAATTTCGTTTCATTCAACACTTCCTGTTTCAAATTTCGTTTTTGTATTTCTCCGAGTAATCTAATAACGATATGATTGAGTCGACATATTCTGCTGCTCTATGATGACAACATCCTTTGAGAATAGAGATTGATAACGAGAAGGGCATGAAATATTCGAGTAACGAGTAAAACGCCTTGTCATTTAACGCAAATTGCGGTAGTCACAAGTGAATCGAAAACTTTTTTCTTTATATATACGATGACTTTGTGTCAGGAAATTTGGACTGTAAATGATATCCAAAGCGTAAGAATCGTAGAACAAATTGGTACAAAAAAACATGACTGGATTAAAGAAATTGACAAAAGCACGAATTTGTTTGATTTATGACCGTATATTGAGAAAAAAAAGTCGACAAACACGCATTTTAATTCGGGAATCTCTTATATTAACCCATGGCTGTTGTTTTTGTTGACAAACAGCAAACACCCACTGTAACTGTCCCAATATCTTCAATTTAGTCATTAAACAACAACTACTTTTTGGATAAGTTCATGTTTTATATCATAATTACTTTCCACACTAAGTTTACATTTTATTTTGTACTCATAATACTTGTGTTGCATACAATTGTACCAATACATTTTATTGATTATATGTGGACTACAAACCATTGCTTAGAAAGTAAAATAAATTTGGTGTAGGTCTAGTCCAACTGAAGAGAGCATTTCTCTTCCATTTGATGTATACTATAAATAGGTTTCTAAAGCGGCAATTACATGTATAACAGTGGTTGCCAATCAGGGATTTTTATTTAAGAGTTTAAAAAATAGTGTCAGATTCCTTATACAGCATGTATATATATACATTATACAAGCTTGTTCCCCCGCGGTATGAAGAACTTGTGACAAGAGTTTCATATGAAATAAAATTTAAAAAATAAAAACCTCCCACCCGCCCCATGTTTTTCAAAAATTTGGATGAAAATCTACTAATTAATTTTAGTTGGCCTAACTGTGATTACTCCTATTTTGATGCTTTGTGTCTATTGTTATTATTGTTAATTGTTTTTATGCTACATACCGATCTTTTGAATTTACCTTTTACAGCAGACTATTTGGTATGAGTTTTTCTCATTGTTGAAGGTAGTACAGTTGCCAATAATTGCTTGCATCCACTTCATTCAACCACTGGTGGAGAGTTGTCATTGAAAATCTAACCACATTTCATTTTGTTTATACTGTGTATGCATGAATTCTAAATTGTTTACATTTCGAATTAAGTACCTTTAATCTTTTACCGACAGCATTTGAATCCTTCTGTCGTTCACTGCCAGCCAAATCTACAAGGTTTAACTGAGACACTCTTAAACTCTGTACACCATCTTTCTTTTCCTACAATTGTAAAAAGGCAAAATGTTTTTCTCTTGTTCTATTTTTACTAAATATCCAATAAAAAATGCTATTTTTTCAACCTCTCAAACAGATAGATTCTGCTCTTTAAAATGTAAAATGCTCAGTTTGATAATACAAGGCAGCACTCGCACCGGCAGAGTGGAAAGGGATTAATATAAGTTGCAAAAACTTGTTTCCCAATCCACTATAAATAAATATGTTTAAAAACTAAAACTTTGGATTTACAATCTGCTCATCTTGAGAAAGAAATAGCTGTTTTCAATGAAAAGCAAACTTTTATTGCATTACAACATATATATGCACAATTCTTTTACTGTTTCTCTGTAGACATTTATATGTATGATTAATGAAATACACATCTCATCTTATTTTTAACCTTACCTTTGATTCTATAGTTATGGTAAATACTGCATGACTCCTTGAACTTTCTCTATTCATTGATGTTGATGCTACTCTTCTGTTTATCCATCCAGAATTAAGAACCTGACGTAAAAAAAAAAGTGAGTATGCTGTAACTCAGTTAATGGCTTCATCTATAGTTACATTTTTTTCTCATTTTTTTCAAATAAAAGAACTTTTGCAAGTTTAATTACAAACCCCCACATGGCCCCACAATGTCATTGGGCAAACAAAATTTCACTATGAAAATGGCATAATTTTCGATGCTTTGTAAATTGGGAATTTAATTTTCTGGAATTTTCAAACCTCATTGGATAATCTTTGGATTAAAAGTAGTTCCAATCCAGTATCATACAATCAGAAACTGTACACAATTTTATTCTGAGTACCATCTATTTCCATAAAAAATTGTCAGTAAAATGTAAACAAATAATTGGTTTCTTGTCACGTAATAGACTAAGATTATGAGTAATCCTGCAAAGATCAGTCATTGTCAGTGGTTCTTCCTAATATAAAAAAGAAGATGTGGTATGATTGCCAATGAGACAACTATCCACAAAAGACCAAAATGACACATACATTAACAACTATAGGTCACCGTACGGCCTTCAACAATGAGCTAAGCCCATACCGCATAGTCAGCTATAAAAGGCCCCGATAAGAAAATGTAAAACAATTCAAACGAGAAAACTATCGGCCCTATTTATGTAAAAAAATAAACGAAAAACAAATATGTAACACGTAAACAAACGACAACCACTGAATTACAGGGTCCTGACTTGGGACAGGCACATACATAAATAATGTGGCGGGGTTAAACACTGCATCTTCCTCCAACAATAAAAAGTTACGGCCACAAAAAAAGCAAATAGTGCTGAAAGAGGCGTTAAACATCAATCAATCAATCAATTAATAAATTTCAATAAAACTCCAAGCCTTTCAAAATATTTAATTGCATCTACAGAGTGCAGAAAGTTGAAAGCAAAATACAAGACACATATCTGACAATGCAACTCTAATTTAGATGATACATCACAACTAAATCAATGCCTGCATATGTTTGCATTTTTTAATCAATTTGGCATTACACAAAAATTTCAGTCTACCAGATTTTTTGGCCTTATTGGAATCTAAATTTAGTACATTTTAATTTTGTGTCATAAAATTGAAAATGGAAATGGGGAATGTGTCATGAGACAACAACTCAACTAAAGAGCAGAAAACAGTTCGAGGCAACCATGGGGTCTACAACATAGTGAGAAACTCCCTAAACCAGAGGTAGGCTTCAGCTGGCCCTTTAAACAATAGTTTTATTAACAAAACTAAGATCATTTTCATAAACAAATTATAACTTACTTGATAAGCCTCTACAGCACTGGTTACAGCGTTTTCCACCAAACCTTCCACAAAAACACCTTTTTTCATGTTCTCTCTCAAGTGGAGTCCTCGATTTGATGGCTCTAATAAATCAAACACATCCTCTCGGTATATCTCCAAAAAAGAACATTTTAACAAGAATTCTTTACCCTTGTTCTACAATAAAATAAATGTGCATGTTAACGGTCTACAGGGCTTTCCCTTGAAATTAAAATAGAAGGCACAATTAAAATTATAGGCAGCTGTAACATGCGTTCGGCGAAGCCGGACGCCCACCAAGCTGTAAGCTTCTTTATAAACATTTGAAAAAGAGATTTCTTTCTTTTTGAATTTATATTTTTGTCAGTGAAGTAGCCGGCACTTGAAGCTACTGTAAACGGCGTATTTCCGCCGGCTACCAGCTTCAATGGAAAGCCCTGGGTCTATTTAAGATACTCAACAGAAAGAGACATATTTCAAGAATATGCTTCATTTAGGAGTGATGTGATACTACGTAACATTAAAGTCAAACTTGCCTTACATTACCGAAAAAAATAATAATAAAAAACAAAACGTTTTAGCTCACAGATAATTGTTTTTCATAAGCAATATGTTCCAAATAGAATAATCTTCCTCATTAACTGTTACAGCTACAGGCCTCATGCTTAATTTTTGAATGAACTGATTCTATTGACATGAAGTCTATATATATATATATTCTTTTATATGTTACCTCATCCAAAATTTTGAATTTTATGCATTTTTAATGCATTTTTTATTTTTATGTATATTATTTTCTAACTTCTCTGTAACCTTTGTACTTGCATGGTTTTATGAGAATAAACTATCTATCTAAGACGAAATTTTTAAAAGACTCGGCTAGTTGGCCTGTGGTTGAGGATGATGTGACAAATAGTAGGAGTAATGTCCCTTGAATGAGATAAGCTCATTGGTTATAGTCATTACCATTTCCTGTTCATTTGCTACGTTGTTAAATAGATTTTCAAAACTCCTTGGAATAATTCCTCTCAATTCATGCTGAAAGTTATCTGCATCTTCACAAGGACCTGAAAAAGTTGTAAAAACATGAAAAAATGTGGTTCTTGTTAAACATATATTCAAAAGTTCAAGTTAAAACAGACTCATGTAAAAAGTAAAATGCTTGCTTTTTATGAAAAGATAAAAACATTTAAAACCAATTTTCATATTACAGATCTAACAGAATAGATAGGGGATTTAACTTTACTTTCTTTGATGATTAACTTTGTGGTGTTGCCAAAGTCTGCATACAAGCCTAGAGATATAAACTGGCACTTAGTTTGAACATTTTTTTGTTAACAAAAAACACAAAAATTGGGATCACACAAATACTAATGAATCCACAGTAACAGGAATTAACAGTACACCAAACCACAGTAACAGGAATTAACAGTACACCAAACCATACCTATTTTTTCCAAGAAAATACACATAAATTGGTACATGAATTAGGCTGTTAGTTTTCTCATTTGAATTGTTTTACATTTGTCATTTCAGGGTCTTTTAAAGCTGATTATGATGTATGGGCTTTGCTCATTGTTGAAGGCCATACAGTGACCTATAGATGTTAATTTCTGTGTCATTTGGTTTCTTGTGGAGGGTTGTCTCATTGGCAATCATACCAATTACCACATCTTCTTTTTTTTATATATGTACACAAAGATGAACAACAAATAATACATGGTCCAGATTACAGGTCCTGGTACGCAACATTTGCAGTTCTCATGTGCAGGTGGTGACTGTTGAGTACCATTTATAATTAGCAATGAAAGTATACATACCTAACATTGTATGTGTTTTTCCAGATCCAGTTTGACCACTGTAAAAGAAAGTTACTATTGTTTAAAATAATTAGATCATAATTTAAGGGAGAGATCCGTTTGCGCCAAAAATGCGTCCTTTTGCGCCACAACTTTTTTTCTCAAATGCTACGTTTGCGCCACATGTTTTAAAATTAGATGGTTTCATTTGCGCCAAAAATAAAACATACGATTGCGCCAGTTAAAAGAAAATTACTTCCTTACTCCTTTATTCGGACTTGGAACTGGCAGTGTAACACGGCACATGTTTCCTTTTCTGAAACATATGTTTTTATTACTGCTGCTGCATGGGTACTTCCCAATTTAATGTATGTAGTAGCTTTTTACTTCTTTTTATTGTCCAAAAACAACAAACATTGAAGGATGAAATCCATAAAATAGTTAAGAATAGTTCATAATAATAATAAAGCCCAGACGCATGGTGGGAACAAAGCTCTGTGTCATCAACATTTGTGGCTAAAACATAAAGAGCAAAAACTTCTATTTTCTATATTGGCATATCTTTGTTAAGCAAAGCAATAAGTTTTATTCTCTCTCTGTACATTGACTGTCTAATGCTGCTTAAGTCATTTAATTCTCTTCAGAAACTCGTCTTTATGGTGAAATATCTCCTAACATGTGATGCCTTTTGGGGCAAAAATAAGAATACATATATAGTAATCATTAATATTTATGATAGATATATGTACAGGTAAATTGGCGCAAATGAGTTCCGAATATTGGCGCAATTGATACATTTTGAAAATAAAATTTGGCGCAAATGATACCCCTGAAAAACAGTAATTGGCGCAAAAGGACTGCTGCCTAATTTAACATGTTCAATAAATTAATTGGTAGGTTTGATAAATGTTCTGAATTATTAAGATTCTTTTTTTCAAATGTGTGATTGAATATCTAAGATGACATTAAAAACAAGCTCCAACAAAAGAGAAAAACATCAGTTAAAATTTACTTTCGATATATACAGCATTATGGAAAATTGTGGTTAATTTTAATGCTTTAATTTATTTCCCATCGTCTACAATGATCTAGGATTCAAATAAGATCTTATGAAAGGCCAGCTAATTTAAAGAACTTCTGCCTGCAAAGCTACCTAATTTTCATAGCTAATTTAAATGCAAATTTTTCGCCAATTATTTTTTTTATGTATTGTTTCTTGTCAGCATAGACTTTTTGTTCAACCATAGCTTAATGCCAAAAAAAGTAATCCTGAAACATGTTAAACGTAGTCAAAACATATCTGGCGTACAATGAACAATACTTACTAAGCAAATATAGTTCCGTTGTATCCACTCACACAACATTCTATTATTGGTTTCCCAATAACATTAAAAAGGGATTCCTGAAAGAGAATAATATTTGAAAGGTACAAAAATCATATATACAGCACCTTTTAGCATCATGGTAATGTGATGCTATCTGACGTGGTTTTCTTATAGATTATGTTATGGATGTGATGGATTAATATGGCCCAGTAGTTTCAGAGAAGATTTTTGTAAAAGATTACTAATGGTTTAAAATTTGACTATAAAGGGCAATTACTCCTAAAGGGGTCAACTGACCATTTTGGTCAGGTTGACTTATTTGTAAATCATACTTTGCTGAACATTATTGTTGTTTACAATTTATCTCTATCTATAAATAATATTCAAAATAATAACCAAAAACAGCAAAATTTCCTTAAAATTACCCATTCAGGGGCAGCAACCCAACAACGGGTTTTCCGATTCATCTGAAAACTTCACGGCAGATAGATCTTGACCTGATAAACAATTTTACCCCCATGTTTGATTTGCTCTAAATGCTTTAGTTTCAGAAATATAAGCCAAAAACTACATTTTACCCCTATGTTCTATTTTTAGCCATGGTGGCAATCTTGGTTGGTTGGCCGGGTCAATGGTCACATTTTTTAAACTAGATACCCTAATGATGATTGTGGCAAAGTTTGGTTTAGTTTGGCCCAGTAGTTTTAGAGGAGAAGATTTTTGTAAAAGTTAACGACAACGGAAGACGCCGGACCCAAAGTGATGAGAAAAGCTCACTTGGCCCTTCGTGCCAGGTAAGCTAAAAATTAACATACACTACTGTGGATTCATTAATATTCGTTGGATACCAATTTTCGGGGGTTTTGTGGAAACAGGTGAACCCGTATTCAAATGTTCAACGAATAACATATTTTCAATAGGTTTTAGAGATTGGCAAAACCACGAAAATTTAATATCCACGAATGTGCAAGTTTTCAGCATTCCAAGAAAATAAATGAATCCACAGTATATTTGAACATGTTTCCATACCTGTGTAGAAGTAACATCAGCAACCTTATCAAATGTAAAAACTCTGGATTCTGGTTTACTGTTCATCACAAGGGAGGTCTCATCAAGGACCTTGAGTGCCAGAACCTGTCCAATATCTGTGTCATAGGAGTCAGGTGGTCGGATTCTAACAAACACCTTAATGGCATCCCCTTCACTAGAAATAAAAATTTGACTAATAACTATATACAGTTAACTGTTAAGAGTGCTCCATTATTTTAAAAAAAAGAAATCTAGAGAAAGTATGTTTGTGATTAACATGATTAAAATGTGTCAGTTTTTTAGACTAAAAATATACAACCTTTGATAACATTGATCTCAAAAACCCTGTGTCTTCATGATCAGTATATTTTTTTCTTCTGTTTTTTGGGGGGAAATAAGAAAGAAAAAAAATGAACAAGATTTTCCCTATTTACTTGATCTCATTGCAGTGCCAGTACATACTCAGATACTTTAGTTTAAAAATCAATATTAAACAGACAAGACTACCACAAAATGTTTTTCTTTTTAAGTTTAGGCCATAATAAATAATAGGTTTGTTTGCCCAAACGCTACCTACCCAGAAAAAAGCTGTCTACTCAAATTCTTTTATTGTCCTGATTTGAAGAAGTTTTTTTTTAATCAAATAGGCATGAAGACTAATAAACATCTGATACTTCAATTTCTTTTTTGGAAAAAAAAAAAGAAAATGCCTTCCTACCTACCCACTGTCTCAACCTTTGGGTAGGGTTTGGGCAAACCAAAATATTCTTAAGTGTAGCATTACCTGGTCACAGAATTAAGATATTTCTTTTTGTTATGTTTTTGCTCAAGATATGACACTGGTGACAGAATATTTTTTGAACAAAAGACTTTAGGCAAATGAACAAAACACTGATCTGTATAAAAATTATTTATATCTGGTATGAAACAATATACATAAAGACTTCAAAACATGGTATATCTTTCTTTCTTCCACTTATTCATTTTTATATCTTTTTTATAAAAAATGTTCCTAAATATATTGTAATTATAAAATATCCAACAATGGGAAATTATCACTATTCTACTCATTGTAAATTATCACTATCCTATTCATTGTAAATTTCCTATGTCAACTTACCCAGAATCTTTTCCATCATCATGTCCTACAAGCAGAATAAAAATATATTTATCAATATTTGTATGCTTTGGGGAAAACAGAATGCAAAAAAAACACCTTGCAAATCCCTAAATCATTACAATTCTGATCATGACAACTTTTATCTCTCTTGATATGAAAGCTCCGGTAAGTCTTTATCATTAATTTCGCCCCTTAATCATATTTCCCTGGCTCAATCAATGAATTTAGATTTTGCATTTTCATTAAGTTTGGTTTAATTTGGCCCAGTAGTTTCAGAGAAGATTTTTGTAAAAGTTAACGACAGGCCAGGTGAGCTAAAAATACACTTCATGTTTCAACTCTGTAAGTTTTATATTTTTTAGTAGAGGACTGGATCATAATCTATGTAACCCTTGGAAGATTAAGATAACGGACCAGATACCCAATAATATAATTACTGATCATCTTTTCAATTCACACAGCAAAACATTTTTCACACAAACATCAAGAATATTGTAGTGATATACTTGAAAAAATACTTTTGAAGGAAATTACCTTCATCCTTTAAATAAGTAATTATCAGGGCTATTCACATCTGAGGATTAATTGTAAGTATATTTTCTTAAGGCCAGGGTTTTTTAATTTGTTGGTTTACGGATTTTCCCCATCAAAAAGTCGGGTCGGTCGGTCGGGGGAAAAAAAGGAAAAAAATATCTTTCAAGACAGAAAAATATGCAAAATAAATTTATATTTCACCTTTCTAACAATACGATTGTTATGCTATTTTGGACTCATTTCTCAGAGTTCACCAAAACTTTTTTTGACCTGTCGGTCATGGGACTGACAAAGCAAGATTATTTGTCAGTCCTATAAAATTTTAACCAGTCCTAAAAAAATCGGACAATTTTATCCTGAAATAAAAATAATAATGTATTATCATGATTATTATCAGTAAAGGACCAGTTCTGCCTTTCTAATTTTTTTTTTTATTTAAAGTCATCTTTACTATCCATTTCATCATCTGAATCAATTTCTCTTTATTTTTTATCTCCATCCAAGATTTCAATCGCTGATTGTTTGCCTGGGATGGCTACATAGACAAATTTAGCAGGCCACGTGTAGATCGCCACTTTGGTTTCAGTTTGTTTTAACAAGAAACCAGTACCGGAAGTAAGCAGTAGGTTCATCTGATGACCGATGTAAACATGTATTGGAATTAGTTGCGGTACAACTAATTACCGATAAAAAAGGCACTGCAACAGCCATTTTTACATCAGTCAGTGGCACCGGCACTAGCCTTAAAAATACTGGTCCTATCCTCATTTTGACCAAAAGTACCAACAGGACCGACCATTTTCGCGAACTCTGATTTCTTAAATTTTAGTTCGATGAAATATTATTGCTCAGCTGTCATAAACATCACATGACATGGTCTAATAATTTCCCGAAAAAGGGGGTGTAGTGCACGGACAAAGACGAAATTAAATCGTCATTTCACAATCAAGGAAAACAGATTTGCGTAGCTCTTAATCAATTCCAGAAAACCTGGTGAATAATGATCTTTAAGCACGAAAACTATATCAGGGTTTCCGCTGGCAGTCATCATTTTCACAATTTGCGAAAAAAATAATAATTGTGGCGATTAAAATTAGACATTGGCGAAAGAAAATGTCAGACAATACTCAGAATTCACCTTGAACTCGTTAAAGATTTTGACAGAAAATCAATAATCAGCTGATTGCATTTATAGATATCCACATCAAAGGACTAATTTAGTAATTAATTGTTATATATCAGTATGTATGGTCAGATTATGTTTCTGTTTGTAAGAAAGAGTTGTTCCCCTTTTGTCAGTATTTTGTATCTATGTTTGTGATGTCATCTTTGTCTCATCAAAATGTAGAAAATGGAAAAGATGTGTTTTTATGTGTCCGTATGTGATCGCCTCCATCCATGCTATGGTCTTAGTGTGAGTTCGTGGTCTAGTGGCTAAGACCGATGGCTACAGTGCTGAAGGTCCCGAGTTCGATTCTCACTCGGGGTGCTAAAAATATCAGCACATCAGAAGGGTAATTTTCACCCTCTCACACACATCTCTGGTACCCAGACCGGAGTTTAAACTAGAATGGGTACTTTGGGGGCCTCGGTTGGTCAAAGTTGTCCCTTACTATGACCTGGAGATCAATCTTCTGATATCTCTCTGGTTTGTCTGTTTCCACCGAGTGGCCCGGTGGTTCTCTCCGAGTACTTCGGCTTCCTCCACCATAATAACAGACTGCCCGGTGTCCTAGCACTCCCTTTGTGTTGGGTGGGGATTGATTGTCCTTGTAAAAATAATTGTCATATAAACATACGTTAGAGACACATCTCCATTAATCCCGTTAGGGAGTGTACATGGATGCCACTGTACCCTCGCAGCTTTCGAGGGGTTCTTCGGATATCGGAGGCATTTACCAGTACATACATGCTACCAAAGCTATTCATAAATCGCAAAAAGGAAAAACCACTACTGACCTACCTTTAAGTGATCGCACTGTAGTAATCCTGACCTTCACATTTTCCAGAATGTTTTCCATTGTAATTCCACCATCTTCGTTTCTACGAGGATCATTTGTTTACATATGACATTCGTCACTTACGCAGTTTCCTGAAATGTTCTTTTCATTGATGTGATAAGGTTTCCCGCGCTTAGTTTATGCAAATTTTATGAAATTGAACTCCACGGAAACACTTCCGGTAAAACAATGGCGGATTCCACCATTCAAAATCGTCTTGGAAAATGTGACGGTCAGGATTATTACAGTGCAATCATTTAAAAGGTAGGTCAGTAATGTTTTTTTCTTTTTGCGATTTATGAATGGAATGTAAAAAACTATATCATGAGTGAACGTGGTTGATAGTTTAGATTATTTTTACCGATAACCGCTACGAATTTCAGCTGACGGCGACTATAGTCTGTAATATAATAAAGGTGTTGATTGTATTAATGACCAAAAAAAAGGAATATTTCAAAGGAAAAATAATAAAGTGGCAAAAAATATATTGTTTTGGCGAAAGAGGTGGCGAAAAAAATAATCCACCCAGGGGAAACTCTGTCTATATTAAATGAAAGGTCCAAGGATTTGGACTTTTTTTGTGGTATTAAAACTGATTCAAAACTTGCAACCAGTCAATGAATATGAATAGGGATCAATCAGTGAAGTTACTCTGCGCAAACATTCTCTGGCTACTCTTCATAGGCATGATGAGTTCTTATATAGTCGGTTTTCTGTGGGACTTTCGTGTTGTCTGTTGACAAGTCAAGCAAGTGTTGATTTGTGAATGTTGCTCAAGGCATAATTCACTTTACCTTGATTTTCAAAATCTATTTTTTACATATAAGGAAACGTTTATACTGTTTAACTGTATTTTATGGTGGTGTTACTTATAATAGTGCAGATTTTTTTTCAAAAAAGTATTTTGTTTACCTGTCATTTGTATAAAAAGCAAAAAGTGTACGTTGCAAATGTTGTGCTCTTTTAAAAATGGCGCGCCGCTTTTATTTATTAGTTTCGTAAAGATCAATTCTTACATAAATGCATATAAATGCATATTCAAAATCATCTGATTCATTTTATTGTCAGTATTTGAATTTTTGAACTATCATTGTGAAAGTTAATATGTCATTTACGAAAAATTGTATTGGGATTTTCTGTTTTATTTATAGCACAATGCCATGACGTCATAATTCGAAAGGATATCCCTAACGTCACGTTTTATTCCATTCAACATCACATGCATCTTCACTACGAATTAAAGAATGAAAAAAGTAAAATGCCAAATGAGGAGTCAATTAACCAGGCAGAAGTTATATGGAACTATTTGAAACTCAACCATACACTCGAAAAGGTAAATTTCCAAATATTAGAGCATGTAATCAAGGATTTGTATAGTGAGACTATACAAATCCTTGATGTAATTTAGAGTTCTTTCGTCCTCCGAGTCTTTAAAACTGGAATCAGACTGATAAAAATTATAATTTCTTGTATAAATTATATTTATGTGGGTAATAACACGGATTCAAGCGATACATTAAAACTAGAGTGGTGAAATAAAACTCAAAGAAATGACGCTGATACATTTAGAAAGGCCAGATCATATCCGAAGTTTAAACTCCCGGCAAACAAAAAAGAACAATCGAGTAACTTATGTATACATGTTACATATATATATATATATATATATATATATATATGAGTTTCCAGTGGTTAAGGGGAGGGGTTGAAAATAAGATGTGCACGATGGTCTTAAAGTCTTGAAGTTAGTCACTAAAGAGTCTCGTTAGTTTTTCATTTTCATTTTTATTTCAGACAGTCACACCCCCCCCCCCCCCAAAGTCTGTGGGAAGCAGAATCATTTAAAACCCATTGTAGCCTTCGACTGTTATCTGCTCTTCGGTCGGGTTGCTGTCACTTTGACATATTTCCCATTTCCATTTTCAATTTTTATACTATTACCAACCTACTTTTGAAAGAGGAACAGTGCCCCTTTGACCCTGGTTTCTCACAATTTCGATTTAAAAATGCTAAATACTTTACCTATTTATTGTCAATTGCTCATGATATTTATAATCTATAGTTTATAGTGTTGCATCAACTATACAAATCGATTTTCCAGGGAAACTTCACCACTGATGCTAGAATACTAAAGATGTGAATCCATTGGGTTTTTTTTTCGTTTTTTTTTTTTTGGCATATCGAATAATTTCTCGATTTAAAAGCATAATACTACAAGAGTTTAAACAGATAATATTACAGGGGCGGCCGGATCCAGCCATTTGAAAAAGGGGGGTCCCAACCCAGAGTAAAAGGGTTCCAACTATATGCTCCCATTCAAGTGCATTGAGTCGGCCAAAAAAAAGGCCCTTCCCCCTGGATCCGCCAATGTATTATATATGCACATTACAATCTAATTACAATATTGATCTCTGATTTCGTTATACTTCATATGCAGTATAAAGAAATCAATATTTTAGTTAGATTGATGCGTATAATAGCTTACTATGTTTTATATGTTTTATATGCCGAGTCATGCAGAAGAAAATATAAAAAAAGAAGATGTGATATGATTGCCAATGAGACAACTGTTCACAAGAGACCAAAATGACACAGACATTAACAACTATAGTTCTGTCTGTTATTCTGATCTAATCTTTATTCTATTTTTTTCTGAACGAAGATATCAAGCGTTATGGGATGAACAGCCTGAATTGTATATTTCTAGTTCGGGCCCATTTCCAAACACCTATGGTGTAGTCGGCCGAAAAATGTTAGTGTTATCCATTTGACATATCCGATTCTGTTAAATGCACTTGACTATCAATGAGTGGTACAATCATTCGCTATAGCCATTTAGAAGGAACACATTCTTGTTTAATATTTCCTCTTTTTTTCTGACCTTTGCAGTTAGTTAGTACGTATTATGTGCTCTGTTCTGCATGTTTGGCCGTCGTCAGTCCATCACAGATCAATACCCCTTTTACATTATCGTTAAACACCATGACCAAATAATCAGGTTTTTTTCTAGGAGGAGTTTAATGTCAGTGTTCTTGTTATTTTACATAAAGTTAATTGTCAATGATATTAGGAATTTCAACGGTCCATGATTATATAACCAGACTGATCATGTCGATCATCGGCAATCGAATTTTACCATTGTAATTCAAAAAAACTTGATTCAGATTAATAAATATTCAAAATCTTATTTTGTTCTTGACAAATTATTTCTAGATTTTGTTAAAATTGTCATTTTCTTCTATTGTCATTTTGACTGATTGATTTTAGCGGATTTTTCCCCCTTTTTTAGAGCGATTTGATTATCGTATTCGGGAATCCTGATATAAGGACAATAGAATATGCTTCAAAATTGTGGTTAGATGGATTTGCTAAATGGCTGATGATTACTGGGAATGAAGGAACACTTACAAAAGGTAAGGTTGGAGATTTTAGTAGCATTCGAGTACTCCGTGAGGCTCATTGAAAAAGAAATGTATACTTATATCGTTTATTGACCGAGCCTTGTGGTTGTTACTATATAGTCGCTTTTATTCTATACTTATGTATATACTTTTTTAAGTGTGGAGATTTGATACAAGGGGTATGTGCCTTATAAACGACAAACATTTATTATTCTCTGGACATGGAAAACTTGTATGATATTCCTATAATGCTAACTGAAAATGTATTTTTTCGCTCTGCGTTTATTTCTGAGAACAAATAGGAGATATATTAAATAATTTTTATTTTGCAGGAAAATGGCAAAAACCTGAGGCACAAATATTCAAAGATATTGCCGTTAGTCAGGGTGTACCAGAGGAAAAGATTCTTTTGGAGGAAGAAGCAACTAACACAGGAGAAATGTAACATTTTCATATCAAATACTTGAGAAGCTTGGTCTACTGGATTCGGTTAAAACAATCATTTTGGTTCAGATGCCATTTATGGAGAGACGAACATATGCAACATTTGCTAAGCAGTGGCCTGGCGGCATGAATCAGTTAGATAGAGTTTGTGTTACGTCGCCTGCCATAGATTTAATGTCATACCCTAACGATGATGTCGGTGATTTGGATAAAATAATGGAAATGATGGTTGGTTGTCTCCAACGTGTTAAACATTACCCTAAACTTGGATTTCAGATTGAACAAGACATTCCAGATAATGTTTGGAACATTGGAGAGAACTTGTTGTCCAGTGGACAATACTAGTTTCAATTAACTATTAAAATATACACTTGAACTCGTTAATTAAATCATTTATGTTTGAATTATTGTATTTTCATAGCATTCTGAATGGAGGAATTGGTGAACATTCAAATTCGGCAACTTCAGCAAAAAATCATATAGCTATCACTCGCCTTTTTTCAATAGATGCATTTATTAAAATATGAGGCTAAATGGGGTTTGATTGTTTGAACAATAGGTCCCGCAAGGTCTTCAACAATGAACAAAACCCTATATCATGCGTATAGCGAGGTATGACAAAATGTGAAACAATGCCAAAGAGATTGATTAATTGCGTGTTGGTTGCATTGAACACATTCGTAAGCCATCAACCAAACCCCACAACTATCGGTTCATTTCGCCTTACAGTAATTAAGTGTCCGACAACTGATATGTATAACCTTTTAAACAGATCACAGACTTCTATCAAAGATATTTTTTTTAATTATTGTAAGTGAGCATTCAAGTCTTCCAAACAAAGTTTCTTCTTCTTTGACCTACAATCTATCTCTAGGACTTTCACACAATATATGTCTTTACTACAATCACACTAGTGTACACACACCATGTCTACACTTCATTGGCAATCATACTTCCTATCTTATTTTATTTATTCATCAGTTAAAATTCGGTTTTGATCGATCTGTGATGGCGAGTACACTAATATCATTGCGTGTCTTTTGTCTTTTTTTCTGTGCTTAGTCTCGATTTGATGAGTTGGACCCTTTCCAACTAATTTTTAAAGTTTGTTCAGAACTTGTATTCAAATAGGGCACCCTATGTTTTTTTCTCTTTTTCCGTATACAAATTTATTTTGAGTCCATTCGACTACCTGTTTTTTTCAATGAGTTTTGTTTGCCTCCTCGGAATTTCTGTTCTTCTTATAATTTCTTTGATTTGACACATGCAGTTTAGTGTTGTCTTCTAGTTCACTATGGGGGTTTACAGAAGAGAGAGTATTGGACAAAAAATAAAGAAGAGGGAAAAGAAACTACTAGTAATAAAATAAAGAAAAACGAATAGAGAATAATGAATTTACAAAAGTATTAAGAATAGAGAAAATGGCATAAAAAATAAAAAAAATGAAACCCCCTTCAAAAATCCAGCCCCTCCTTGGATTTTTGCAAAAGAGAGTGCAGATACCAAGAGATAAACTTGCATTAAGTCGAAAAGACAGCAATATCATGGACCAAAAAAAAAATCCACAAGAACACGACTGTTAAAAACGAAAGTGGCCAGTTTCTGCTCCCCTAGTGGCACCGTCGTTGCGCACATTATCCGTTAAGCTATAAGGTCAGTTAGAGACGAGATTTGAAAAACATGTTGTAAAAGTCAACACAGGTAAATAATATAAGATTTGGTGGTGGAATCTGTTTCTCTAATGATTTTCTAACATTATGCAGGCAAACTTAATATTCCTTCTTTTCGAATGCTCTGCAAAAAGATGTGTTCTTTCTATGTGACGTCATCAGGAATGGTCGCCTTTTTCATGCCGTCACAATAGGAATTTCAGAGGAGAGCAAGACAATTCGACGTCATAATCGGATTTTAACCAATGAAGTACTGAGATCAAACGAACCACGTGCACACGTTGATTAAATTTAAAAAAAAAGTAATCAACGTGTGAGAAGATGGTTACATCTTGCACAAAATGTGAGAGGAGCAGTCGAGATAACATTAGAAGAAGAAACTTCTCAAGACTAAGAAATTAAATTTCGTCAAAGTGGCAAAGACTGAGGGGAAATCGAGTGGTCAAAGGTCCAACTTGTTTCACAAAGGATAGGCGAACGGCGAACGGCTAACGGCGTACGCCGTATTTTGACTCAAAACAAGTAAACCGGCATATCATCCAACATTAGGAAAATAATAATTTAGCCTTTAAATCAGCATTTTTGCATAATTACATATTTAAGGAGTTTTATTAAAACATTGACGAAAATATTCATGCTTTAATATTTTTATTATCTTAATTTAATTGTATTTTAGGTTGTCATTGCTTTGTTTTTAAAGAAATTTTCTGTTCCGTAATAGGTTTAGAGATTAATTATTATGTTTTTAAAAAAAAGAACGTTTTCTCTTCACCATCTTCGAAGTATGAAGATAAATTGCACATAACAATAATATTTTTTCGTTTACTGGTTGTTTTACAGTATTTGTAACCTTTAGTTTTTCTCACTTACACTCTTTCCGCCATCTTGAAATGAAAATGCGCCGCCTTCGCCTGAGTCCTGAGATAGGCGAGGGCGGCGTAAGCCGTTATTGCGCGCGCATCCAAAATTTTGTGAAACAAGTGCACCGGGCGTTCGCCACCGGCGAAAGGCGTACGCCTTTTTCCGGAAACAAGTAGGACCAAAATTATGATTCATCCATCACCTATGCCATCATCATCCAATGTAAGTAACCGTACTTATGTCTTATCAAAGAAAGAAGAAGCTTCCACTCAGACTGAATATTTCAACGAATAACGTAGTGGTGGAATTAGAACAAAGCACTCCCATCTGTAGAGGCTATGCATTCCAAGAGCGGGAGGTAATAAGTTTAGAAAAAAACAAAGGATAAAATTGGAACTGCGGCCTCTATTTAAGTTGAAGAAGTGCTACCTATAAATAAAAAGGCAAGGCCAAAAGCCGCAAAAGGAACAAGAACCTAAATGACAATAGCGGATTCATTTGAGCAAGATATCACTCTTCATGCAGGGGAAGTTTTATCGTCGAATACAAACTTTATACCACTTGCCTCAAGAACACTTCTAACTGTTGATGAACTCGGATAAGTGGATGTATCAACACATAAACGATTAAAATGCGGGTGTTAGGATTTTTGTGCTTGTTTTTTTAACTTGTTTTTATGTATTTATAACTTGAAACATTTTGTGTGACATATAATCCGTAAACATAACATGACGTTCATTATGCATATAATGATAATTATATTTATGATGTGCCTTACCAAATGACAAATAACATGTGATTTGCAGAACAGGATGCAACCCTCTGGCGCACCGTGAAAAGTCGTAAGGTTGTAAGTCACTAGCGTAGATGATCGAATAAGCTCGTAACCTTGGCCTCCTGCAAATCAAATCTTGCTTATTGTATTTTATTGCTATAACTTCATGTCATTTGATAGGGTACATCTTAAATATAATTATCATCATACATGTTAATTCTATGTTTAAAATACATTAGTTTCCCTCTTCAAATTCGTTATATCTTACTTTGAAGTTTTTCAATGGTCAAAGTTTATGTTAAGACTAATGTTTAGGAGGCTAATAATCTCCAGGAGAGATGTTAAATTCATCGTGACAATTTTGTCAACAACATCGTTAGTCTAACAACACTTGTAAACAACTGGACACTAGATAATAACTTCTTTGAAGAATTTGATGATGTTCCCATTGACTTTTTATATAATATGGTTTCTAGCAAGAGCAGGATTGTCTATTGTTGTTTAGATGGTAAACGTTACTAGCAACGCCTTGGTGGATGCATTTTGGGCCTTTTATAGCAGACTATACAGTATAGACTTTGCTCATTGTTGAGGGCCGTACGGTGACCTATAGTTTACTGTGTAATGTTGGTCTCTTTGGAGAGTTGTCTCATTGGCAATCATACCACATCTTCTTTTTTTAGATAAATATTTGGTTATTAACAGGAACAAGATTGTTTTTTCAGACCGCATCGGTAATGTTTATATGGTTACAAGCAAGAAAAGGATTTTTTCAGACCGCCTTGGTGGTGAATATAAAATTATGGTTACTAGCAAGAACAGGGTTGTTTTTTATTTCTGCTCGTAGTGTGATCGACTCAAGTGCTAGATGGTATGGGTTCAAACCTCGGCCTGGTCAAATATGGGGACAGTATACAGAAACTAACGACTTGAAATTGGTATGTGCAGCTTCTCGGCCAAACATGCATGGCAAGAAGTGGTTGGGGCAAATAAAATTGAGAAAGGAAATAGGGAATGTGTCAAAGCGATTACAACTCTGGCGACCATAGAGCAGAAGGCCACTAATGGGTCTTCAATGTAGCGAGAAACTTCCGCACCCGGAGGCGTTCTTCAGCTGGCCCCTTAAAAAGGTGCATACTAGTACAGTGATAATGGACGTCATACTAAACTCCGAATTATAATACAGAAGAAACTAAAATTAAAAACATACAAGACTAACAAAGGCCAGAGGCTCCTGACTTTCGACAGGCGCAAAATTGCGGCGGGGTTAAGCTTGTTCATGAGATGCTGCTTGGCCTGTAGTCTGAATAATGTTACAGGGCAATGTGATTTGTCTTCCTTCTAACTGTTGCCTTGTAAGGTACAGTATGTTGGTATGGTGAAACGCAGGGTCGATATTCCTTTCTAATTTTTATATTCTAGTCCTGAATATGCATCTGATTTGCCTCTGGTTGTTGAACACCATCCATTCATTTTGATTGGTTTTCTGAAAATCACTCCTGCATGCAAGGATTTAACAAAAAGCTGTACTTTACTCTAATAAATGCACTAGAATGTGAGTTTCTCGACGGTCAATTATGATAAAGTTATGAGTTGTGCGCACGTTTAAAAATTGTGCGCACAAGATTAAAAAAGTTGTGCGCACAAGATTTAAAGTTGTGCGCACAAGATTTAAAGTCGCGCGCACACATATTTTTAATTTCATCTTTGGCACTTAAGGGGCTCCGTATAAATGCAAATCATTATCTTTGAAATGAATTATAGAAGGACCACATTTCATTATGCTTTCAATACAAGGAAACGCATATTATATAACAATTATTAAACTAAATACACATTTATATTTTATATATTTGTAGGACTCGGAACCGCGATGGTACTCCGAACCGCGATGGTCACGCTGAAGTACGATGGTCTACGCTGAAGTGCGATGGTAAACACGCTGAAGTGCGATGGTAACATTGTGACGTTAACGTTGATATTTACGCTGAGGTGCGATGGTGGTTACGCTGTAGTGCGATGGCCAACTTAAGACTTTGAGTAAAAGCAAAATACACATGGGCATGTTGTAATAAAATAACACCATTAAAATTTGGCTGCTAGCCTCTTATTTGGAAGATGTTTTAACTTCTGTTTAGATCAAACCAAAGACTTAAATTTTTGTTTTAATCTAATTTTCCAAGTCTCCAATTATTGTTTTAGCACGCAAGAGTATGGAATAAGGTGTTCAAAGGAGAAATAAAAAAAAAGATTCAGCGTGTAGGTCTTTATAATAGTACTAAGAAGTGTCCATCTCATTTACATAAATATTATGATAAAACTTAGTAGTTGTTCACATTCTTCTTCAATTTATATAAACATGTTGTACCTTGAATGTCGGAACAGTATCCAAGAAGTTTAAATACCGACAGCTAAATTTATGCTTTACTAATAGCGAAGCTTGTCAATTATTTCACGAAAAACAAAGACGAGGACGATAAATTGGGAAGTTTAGTCAGGTTAATTTCTGTCTGACATGTTTTAGACTGAAACCATAAAAAAAACAAGAGCGACGGTGTTCTTTCAAAACAAATCAAAAATATTTCGGGAATAAAACAACATTATATGAACTTGATATAGCAAAATCATTGAAACATTGCTAATACTTTCATATTTTTTTAATTTTTAAATTGCCCACATAAAAAATCATGTGACGCTTACCGTAAGATAAATTAAGATTAATAAGATACAAAAAGTCTAAGGGATAATTCAAAATTTTGGTTAGCCCATTTGGTGACGAAGTTCATCTTTCAACGGCTTTGCTGCCTAACATGTTTTAACATATTTTTTTAACCTCAACATGCAATGCTTAAAACTGTTCGGGACTTTAATTGTTTGTTTCTTTCTTATTTCCTTACTTTTCTTTGTTAGCATGAAACCTTCATCTACAAAACGCTATTCTCCTGCCTGCGAATCCATGTTGTATTTTGAAAACGTCATATTATTCAAACGTCATACTCAAAACCATCGCACTTCAGCGAAAGGACCATCGTACTTCGGCGTGGACCATCGCACTTCAGCGTGACCATCGCACTTCAGCGTCCCCATCGCACCTCCGAGTCCTACATATTTATAAAAAAACATAGAAGATTTAAAGCACTTATTTGAAATAAAGACATCTTAATGAATAACATTGAGAATGGAAATGGGGAATGTGTCAAAGAGACAACAACCCGACCAAATAAAAAAACAACGTTTGTTTGAATTCCGTACCGGTCCATGCGAGAAAATCAATCTTCCTTAAATAACCAACGATATATAACTATACTAATCATGTATCATGCATAAAGGTTTAACTTCGGAGGCAATAAGTTTTTCAAAGTTCTATTGCAAGCCATTTTTACATATAGCATGTATAAATAAGGTGGTTGAAGATGGAAGTGTTTAACGACCATCTGATTTTTCATTGATTTTTGTTTGCTTCCTCGGAATTTCTGATTTTGATTTGACACATGCAGTTTAGTGTCGTCTTCTAGTTCACTTAAGGGGTACATAATAGAGAGTATTGGACAAAAAACTAAAGAAGAGAGTAAAGGAGCTAATAAGAATAGAGAATAATGAATTTACAAAAATTATTAAGAATAGAGAAAAATGACCTAAAAATAAAGATCACAGAAATTAACCCCTCTTTAAAAAAATCCAGCCCCTGGGATTTTTGCAAGAGAGAGTACAGATACCAAGAGGTAAACTTACATAAATTCGAAGAAACCGCAATATTATTGACCAAAAAAATCCACAATAACACGACTTTGACGGTTAAAAACGAGAGTGGCCAGTTTCTGCTCCCCTAGTGGCAACCGTCGTTGTGCACAATATCCGTAAAGCAGTAAAAGGTCAGTTGGAGACGAGATTTGATAAACATGTTGTAAAAGTCAACACAAGTTGCACTTGTCGGGTTGCTCATAGCAAGTAAAAATCTGGGGACAATTGCATTCATTATAACTAAAGAATTCGTTCACAAAGAAGTGGAATTATAAAGTGAATTTGAAATATTATCTTTTTTATGTGTAACGTTCTCAACCGATATACTAATTTACACTCACTGCAGTTGAACTTTGGGTTGTCTCATTGGCGCGTATGTTGTTAGATTTGTCGAGATTATGTTGTAGTAAATGTAAGAATGTTAACATTTGGTCGCTCTTTATATTGCTTAGATTTGCAGAATGTCACAAACGGAGCAACCATGTTACATTGCGGCACTTAGACTGTTGAAGTCATATTTAATTCTAAGTGATTGCCTCTGTTTCTTTCTTGGGTGATTATGTTGTTCATAATTGAAATGGCTTGCTGAAAATATAGAGGGGTTTTTTTCGACAATCCCTTTTATTTTGTATCAATGGATGGCCATGCATGCCACAAACTGTTTCCTCATATACTTTTTTTAATTAGATTGATGTATACAAATCGTAATTCAACTTAACATATATATTCAGTATTTTAAGTTACTTACTAGCACACTGCGTAACGAATTTATCTTGCCGATCGAGTATCTTAAAATGTGGTATTTAAGACTAGTGACTCACTAGTGACCTATCAAGGTGATCAAGTCTTCAATATTCAAAAACTACTTCCATTAGTCAATACATAAACAAATGACAGCAATAACAACTTTTTACCTTTTAGTGACATTAATAAATTTATTACAATCGCATGAATCGGTCTTCATCAATTTCTTCGTTTGATAAAACCTTTCATATGTTTCCTTAACACGTGACCGTCACGTGTACGGTGTTGTTTAAACAAAGGAACACAACATTGAAATAAACCACGCCTACTAACCACATAATATATATATATATATAAGTGCTATCCACGCGGTTGGTTTTAACCAACCACATTCCCTGAATTTGTTATGATGTAGAATGAACTAGTATCCAGTCGTGATATTTATGTAAATTTCTTAAAGTCATAATAAACGAGTGACCGGTGGGTAAATTTTTAATTAATTAAGAATACTTAATTCCATCTAGGATGCTTTCGACATTACTCGTTACCTGTTTGTACAAAATTTATCGTTTGTAATTTATACGCACTTTGTTTGGTAAATAGAAATATCTGTTCCCTTCAGGTAAATTTTCATAAATATTCACTGGGGTAAAGCTGATGACCGTAACTGCATTCACGGTCATCCCAAAATGTCGGATGAAAAATTAGGTCAGTATTTTTATTGTCTGTTTAAGTGTTTCTACATCATTTTCTTTACAAAGCATTCATGTACGATGTAAATTTATAAAAGATTCACACGGAAATCACAAATTACTACCGAAAAATGTGTATTAAACAGGAAATTGGATTTGAAAAAATCGCTAAGATGACCGTTAATCATAATCGAGATGACCGTAACAGGATCAGCGATTCATAGCAAGGGTGACCGTAATTGGCTAAAAGATGACCGTAATTTGTAAAGGATGACCGGAACTTTTAAAGGATGACCCTCTACTCTGAGAAATATACATACTTGTATTCATAGCTTTTTGTTGAGTTTGTCTCAATAGAGGCTCGGATAGCGGATATGAATATATTTAATCAATTTCTTTTAACTATTTGCCGTATTTTGCTGGAGTTTATGACAATGATATTAAATTGCATATTTCTAATAATTAAATACTTATTAATAGCGACATTAAAATTTGAATACAAATTAACAGCGATACGATGAAAAGTTGAAAAAAAAAAATAATTAAACATATGAATATACAGTAATCGAACCCATGTGTATGGTTCCAGAGGAAGCACAATAAAATCTTAAAATCTGCCAAAATAAACCAATAAACATTCCCTTAACAACACCGGTTCCAATGGAAATGCAAAATTTATTCTGCATTCAGTTGGTTTTACTGGTATGCCATTTTCATTTTTCTAAAAAAATTACCCTCTTACCCAAGTTGAACAGTTCCTTAATAGTAATCCAGAATGCCAGCGTTTCTGGAACATATCTTTTAGAGTATATTGTTTACTGGGAATAAAACCTTCCGACATCCAGTACCAAATAAAAAGCAATATGTTCAGTAAATATTCCATTAGAAATGGATTGCAATACGGAAATGAAGTCTTCGTATCGCCCTATCTCTTTTAGTTTTGCCTTAATATTTGCAATAGTTCATAAATATAAAACAAGAAGATGTGGTATGATTGCCAATGAGACAATTCTCCACAAGAGACCAAAATGACATAGAAATAAACAACTATAGGTCAACGTACGGTCTTCAACAATGAGCAAAGTCCATACCGCAGTGTCAGCTATAAAAGGCCCCTAAATTACAATGTAAAACAATTCAAACGAGAAAACTAACGACCTAATAAAGTTAATTTGTTTATTTCCGTTTGACACCCTTCTTCTACATTATCGCCACTGACTTTCAAATTTGAGGAACATCTTTTTAATGATATAGTTTGTTCTTCTAACTTTATATTTGTTTTATAACCTTTTCCTTACAGTATTTTAAGTTTTGTTACTTCAACTCTGAAATGTACAGACGTATATATGCAGTGAACAGTGTTTTCATCCAAAACTTTCTTTCTAAAACTAAATGTTTGTGGACAAACATGATTGTCTATAGTGTACGTGTATCAGATTGCTGTACATTAAATGACGTGAATTTGCGGGTGGTTTAATGACATGTACTGAAACAAAGGACATTTGCAATGGTAGTTGAAACGTAATAATGTCACTGAGTGTACATGCTTTGGCATTTTAAAAAAAAAGTGTATCTTTTATATGACATCAAGAATAATCCAAGAAAAAAAAAATCGTTTTGCGTATACTTAGGGGCTACAAATTGTGAACTATGTATTATTCTTCTACCTATAGGATAATGCAGTCTTATAATTCGTTTTATACCAATTCTTTTTACTATTTGATACAAAAAATGTAATACAAATACGGATATATCTTAAAATTGATGGTCATCCTTAAAATGTTACGGTCATCTTTTATAAATAACGGTCATCCTTTTACAAATTACGGTCATCTATATACCAATTACGGTCATCTTGAAAATATTTTAATCGCGATTTACGGTCATCTTAGCGATTTTTTCAAATCCAATTTCCTGTTAAATACACATTTCTCGGTAGTAATTTGCGATTTCCGTGTGAATCTTTTATAATTTTACATCGTATCAATGTATGTTTTGTAAAGAAAATGATATAGAAACACTTAAACAGACAATAAAAATACTGACCTAATTTTTCATCCGACATCTTGGGATGACCGTGAATGCAGTTACGGTCATCAGCTTTACCCCAGTGAATATTTCCTGGTCATTTCGAAAAGTTAACTGGTCAATTCAACACGTTAAATAAGCGAGTGACCGGTGAAAAATACTGATGGTATTCCAATTCTTGAACCAATACATACAAACATCATAAACTTAGTCTTCTGTGCACGATTTTATCATTTTTTTTCGCAAAAAAAATTGTATAGTCGTCATTTTTTTCTCAATCGGTCAGTGTTGTTGTGAAAATATAGCAGTCAATTAAAGTTCGTGTTTTAAAGCCGAAGTTTAACGATTGTCACCTGTTTTTTCAACAATCAACAAAAAGCATGGATATTGAGCACGTGTTAAAACATGTACAATCAGATAATAGTTTATTTTAAGGACCTCCATGCGTATTGCGATCACCAGATTTTCACGAGATGGGTCACACGGAGGTCACTTTGCATACGAAAAATTCCTGGACGGAAGCAATTAAAATAAAGTAAAATTCTTTTGAATATGAACAAATTAAAGAATTTTCTTCAGAACAAAGTACATGTACAAAAGTTTTATAATGAAAACGATCCATTGAGTTATAAAAAACATATATGCATTATTTTTTCAACTTGAGGTTTCTTATGACTTTCAACATAGAAAAAGATTTTTTTTTATATTAAGTTATAAATCATTTACTGAGGGAAAACAAATTATTGGACGCACTATATATTTGTTTGCAATAAAGAGGGCTATTTGCTTTGCGGTGGGTTTTTTTTTCGTGTGCGCGTAATGATTTTATATCAATAAATTTTACACCCCATCTTTTCTTTTGTGTTGTAAATAAAAGGGTTTAGAGCTAAATATCACCAGATTCTTCGATCATGCCTATTTCGCCGCTATATCATATATAGCATATAGACCTGTTTGTCGAATTTAGACAAACGCAACACTGTTGTAATATTTCCCACCGGACGTTTAATTAAAAAAAAACACCGTCAAAGCGTTATCGGTGCATGTATTTTCAATCTTGTGTCGCAACAATGCTTATCTTGACAACGTCTTTAGTTGCATTTCGGGAAGCCGTTGCATTGCAAAGTTTTGCAAACAAAGTAAGCTGTTTGAATATCTTGATTATCTAAATATTAATATTATCACAAAATGGGTACATCTTGTACCAAATGTGAGAGGAGCAGTCGAGAGAACATAAGAAGAAGAAACTTCTCACGACTTAGAAATTACATTTCGTCAAAGTGGAATAGACTAAGGGGGAATCGAGTGGTCAAAATTACGATTCATCCATCACCCATGCCATCATCTTCCAATCTAAGTAACCGTACTTATGTATTATCAAAGAAACAAGAAGCTTCCACTGAGAATATTTCAACGAATGACGTCGTTGTGGAGTTAGAACAAGGCACATCCATCTGTAGAGGATGTGCATTCCAAAACGAGGAAGAAGAGCTGGAGATAATAAGTATAGAAAAAACAAAGGATGAAATTGGAGCTGTGGCCTCTATTTTAGTCGAAGAAGTGCTACCTATAAATAAAAAGGCAAGGCCAAAAGCCGCTAAAGGAACAAGAACCTCAATGACAATAACGGATTCATTTGAGCAAGATATCACTCTTCCAGGGGAAGTTTTATCGTCTAATACAAACTTACCACTTACATCGATAACACTACTAACAGTTTTACCTATCAAATCCGTTCAACAGATGAACATGGATAAGTGGATGAATCGACACTTAAACGATTAGAATGGTGGTGTTTTTGTGCTTGTTTTTGTGCTTGTTTTTGTGCTTGCTTTTTTTTTTTACTTTTTTTTTTATGTATTTATAACTTGAAACTTTTTGTGTGACCAGTGATATAATTCGTAAACATTACATGACGTTCGTTATGCATATACGATGATAATTATATTTATGATGTGCCTTACCAAATGACATACAGCATGTGATTTGCAGAACAGGATACAACCCTCTGGCGCACCGTGAAAAGTCGTAAGGTTGTAAGTCACTGGCGTAGATGGAATAAGCTCGTAAACTTGGCCTGCTGCAATTCAAATCTTGCTTATTGTATTTTATTGCTATAACTTCATGTCATTTGATAGGGTACATTTTAAATATAAGTATCATCATATATGTTAATTGTATAATTAAAATACATTATTTTCCTTCTTCAAATTGGTTATGTTTTACTTTAAAGTTTTTCCATGGTTAAAATCTATGTTAAGACTAGTGTTTAGGAGGCTAATAATCTCCAAGAGAGTTGTTAAATTCATCGTGACAATTCTGTCAACAACAGCGTTAGCCTAAAAAAACTCAGTGTAAAACAACTCAGTGGACACTGGATGATAACTTAGTTCGTCTTTGAAGAATTTGATGATGTTTCCATCGACTTTTTATATAATTTGGTTACTAGCAAGAACAGGATTGTCTTTTGTTGTTTATAGAGGGTGGTAAACTGGGCCGTAACTACATTGAGGCAAATGAGGCAAATGCCTCATGTTGGAAATTTCAAAAAAAAAAGAAAAAAAGAAAGAAATGAAACAAAAGATTGTCTTCATATCAAATTGTTTTCACGGAAAGTGTCCCGCAAGAAGCTTGCAAGTTCTCTTCACTCTCTGGTGTCGCCCCTCAATGTTTTTCGTGATCCATGTTTCTCTTTTAATTTTGGTTTTCAGAGTTGATGGTCTATTCTATGTACTTATGTGTCCCGGGTTTAAACGACTCAGAGAAAACACCAATTTTTCTTAGTATGGATTGTAAAAAATTGGGTATTTTCTCGGAGTCGTTTAAATCTCGAAACTAGGCGAGACATGCACAGAAGTGATAGATATGTATTATAAATATCGAATATTTTAATCAGCAAAATAAAAATTAAACAAAAATATGTGTATCATATACCCATGCGCCTAAGAATAAAACTAGACAGCTGCCATGTTTTAAATTGAAGTAAGACCACCAATTTCCCGGTATCAAATCATTTGAAAAAACAATGTATTGGGATTTGACCTTTTGCATTGGAGGGTGAAACTTGCATAAGTCGTGTTCAGACCCTTTAACAGAAAATAAAGGAATATGGAGTTAACGTGCAAGGAAACCTAATCGCACACAGAGTCAATACATAGAAAAAATACAAATCAATGGTCAAAGCTTTTATTCCTGTTCTCCATCTTGATAGTTGTTGGAGGGTCTTCAATAATAAAAGAATCATTAATACCGTAAAACAAGGTCAAGATGGTCCCTAGTGTCAACCTAAGCAGGACTAGAACTTAAAGTATAATACTGCCCTCTCAATATTTTTAAATCTAGTCATAAAAAATCACCAAAGTCAGCACACTACAAGACAAGAACTGACAGACCGGTATTAATGATTATGAGTATTACGATTTTTGCTTTATCCTACATATTGGTCTTTTAATCTTGTCCCTAAAACCGAAAAAAATAGCTAAAAATTATTTGCGTTTCAATGTAAGAAAGAGTCCGGGAAACGCTCAGAATGCACGATTTTGCGTTATTTTTCTCAGAGCTTCTGGTCATCTATATACCAATTTCGGTCATCCTTGTTATATGTTACGGTCATCTTGAAAATAGTTTAATCGCGATTTACGGTCATCTTAGCGATTTTTTCAAATCCAATTTCCTGTTAAATACACATTTCTCGGTAGTAATTTGCGATTTCCGTGTGAATCTTTTATAATTTTACATCGTATCAATGTATGTTTTGTAAAGAAAATGATATAGAAACACTTAAACAGACAATAAAAATACTGACCTAATTTTTCATCCGACATCTTGGGATGACCGTGAATGCAGTTACGGTCATCAGCTTTACCCCAGTGAATATTTCCTGGTCATTTCGAAAAGTTAACTGGTCAATTCAACACGTTAAATAAGCGAGTGACCGGTGAAAAATACTGATGGTATTCCAATTCTTGAACCAATACATACAAACATCATAAACTTAGTCTTCTGTGCACGATTTTATCATTTTTTTTCGCAAAAAAAATTGTATCGTCGTCATTTTTTTCTCAATCGGTCAGTGTTGTTGTGAAAATATAGCAGTCAATTAAAGTTCGTGTTTTAAAGCCGAAGTTTAACGATTGTCACCTGTTTTTTCAACAATCAACAAAAAGCATGGATATTGAGCACGTGTTAAAACATGTACAATCAGATAATAGTTTATTTTAAGGACCTCCATGCGTATTGCGATCACCAGATTTTCACGAGATGGGTCATACGGAGGTCACTTTGCATACGAAAAATTCCTGGACGGAAGCAATTAAAATAAAGTAAAATTCTTTTGAATATGAACAAATTAAAGAATTTTCTTCAGAACAAAGTACATGTACAAAAGTTTTATAATGAAAACGATCCATTGAGTTATAAAAAACATATATGCATTATTTTTTCAACTTGAGGTTTCTTATGACTTTCAACATAGAAAAAGATTTTTTTTTATATTAAGTTATAAATCATTTACTGAGGGAAAACAAATTATTGGACGCACTATATATCTGTTTGCAATAAAGAGGGCTATTTGCTTTGCGGTGGGTTTTTTTTTCGTGTGCGCGTAATGATTTTATATCAATAAATTTTACACCCCATCTTTTCTTTTGTGTTGTAAATAGAAGGGTTTAGAGCTAAATATCACCAGATTCTTCGATCATGCCTATTTCGCCGCTAAATCATATATAGCATAGACCTGTTTGTCGAATTTAGACAAACGCAACACTGTTGTAATATTTCCCACCGGACGTTTAATTAAAAAAAAACACCGTCAAAGCGTTATCGGTGCAAGTATTTTCAATCTTGTGTCGCAACAATGCTTATCTTGACAACGTCTTTAGTTGCATTTCGGGAAGCTGTTGCATTGCAAAGTTTTGCAAACAAAGTAAGCTGTTTGAATATCTTGATTATCTAAATATTAATATTATCACAAAATGGGTACATCTTGTACCAAATGTGAGAGGAGCAGTCGAGAGAACATAAGAAGAAGAAACTTCTCACGACTTAGAAATTACATTTCGTCAAAGTGGAATAGACTAAGGGGGAATCGAGTGGTCAAAATTACGATTCATCCATCACCCATGCCATCATCTTCCAATCTAAGTAACCGTACTTATGTATTATCAAAGAAACAAGAAGCTTCCACTGAGAATATTTCAACGAATGACGTCGTTGTGGAGTTAGAACAAGGCACATCCATCTGTAGAGGATGTGCATTCCAAAACGAGGAAGAAGAGCTGGAGATAATAAGTATAGAAAAAACAAAGGATGAAATTGGAGCTGTGGCCTCTATTTTAGTCGAAGAAGTGCTACCTATAAATAAAAAGGCAAGGCCAAAAGCCGCTAAAGGAACAAGAACCTCAATGACAATAACGGATTCATTTGAGCAAGATATCACTCTTCCAGGGGAAGTTTTATCGTCTAATACAAACTTACCACTTACATCGATAACACTACTAACAGTTTTACCTATCAAATCCGTTCAACAGATGAACATGGATAAGTGGATGAATCGACACTTAAACGATTAGAATGGTGGTGTTTTTGTGCTTGTTTTTGTGCTTGTTTTTGTGCTTGCTTTTTTTTTTTTTACTTTTTTTTTTATGTATTTATAACTTGAAACTTTTTGTGTGACCAGTGATATAATTCGTAAACATAACATGACGTTCGTTATGCATATACGATGATAATTATATTTATGATGTGCCTTACCAAATGACATACAGCATGTGATTTGCAGAACAGGATACAACCCTCTGGCGCACCGTGAAAAGTCGTAAGGTTGTAAGTCACTGGCGTAGATGGAATAAGCTCGTAAACTTGGCCTGCTGCAATTCAAATCTTGCTTATTGTATATTATTGCTATAACTTCATGTCATTTGATAGGGTACATTTTAAATATAAGTATCATCATATATGTTAATTGTATAATTAAAATACATTATTTTCCTTCTTCAAATTGGTTATGTTTTACTTTAAAGTTTTTCCATGGTTAAAATCTATGTTAAGACTAGTGTTTAGGAGGCTAATAATCTCCAAGAGAGTTGTTAAATTCATCGTGACAATTCTTGTCAACAACAGCGTTAGCCTAAAAAAAACTCAGTGTAAAACAACTCAGTGGACACTGGATGATAACTTAGTTCGTCTTTGAAGAATTTGATGATGTTTCCATCGACTTTTTATATAATTTGGTGACTAGCAAGAACAGGATTGTCTTTTGTTGTTTATAGAGGGTGGTAAACAGGGCCGTAACTACATTGAGGCAAATAAGGCAAATGCCTCATGTTGGAAATTTCAAAAAAAAAGAAAAAAAGAAAGAAATGAAACAAAAGATTGTCTTCATATCAAATTGTTTTCACGGAAAGTGTCCCGCAAGAAGCTTGCAAGTTCTCTTCACTCTCTGGTGTCGCCCCTCAATGTTTTTCGTGATCCATGTTTCTCTTTTAATTTTGGTTTTCAGAGTTGATGGTCTATTCTATGTACTTATGTGTCCCGGGTTTAAACGACTCAGAGAAAACACCAATTTTTCTTAGTATGGATTGTAAAAAATTGGGTATTTTCTCGGAGTCGTTTAAATCTCGAAACTAGGCGAGACATGCACAGAAGTGATAGATATGTATTATAAATATCGAATATTTTAATCAGCAAAATAAAAATTAAACAAAAATATGTGTATCATATACCCATGCGCCTAAGGATAAAACTAGACAGCTGCCATGTTTTAAATTGAAGTAAGACCACCAATTTCCCGGTATCAAATCATTTGAAAAAAACAATGTATTGGGATTTGACCTTTTGCATTGGAGGGTGAAACTTGCATAAGTCGTGTTCAGACCCTTTAACAGAAAATAAAGGAATATGGAGTTAACGTGCAAGGAAACCTAATCGCACACAGAGTCAATACATAGAAAAAATACAAATCAATGGTCAAAGCTTTTATTCCTGTTCTCCATCTTGATAGTTGTTGGAGGGTCTTCAATAATAAAAGAATCATTAATACCGTAAAACAAGGTCAAGATGGTCCCTAGTGTCAACCTAAGCAGGACTAGAACTTAAAGTATAATACTGCCCTCTCAATATTTTTAAATCTAGTCATAAAAAATCACCAAAGTCAGCACACTACAAGACAAGAACTGACAGACCGGTATTAATGATTATGAGTATTACGATTTTTGCTTTATCCTACATATTGGTCTTTTAATCTTGTCCCTAAAACCGAAAAAAAATAGCTAAAAATTATTTGCGTTTCAATGTAAGAAAGAGTCCGGGAAACGCTCAGAATGCACGATTTTGCGTTATTTTTCTCAGAGCTTCTGGGGGCCTTGAGCGGCCCCCAGACCCCTCGCCGAAAATTTTTCGCCTCGCTACGCTCGGCGAATATATTTTGCCTCACTATTAAAACAGGCTAGTTACGGACCTGGTAAAGGGTTATTTTCGTGCAACGTGATCGCCGTTTTTTTATTCGTGCAAGACGGGTGCCTCGTTCAACGTG
The DNA here is from genome assembly GCA_037788925.1 of Mytilus galloprovincialis. NCBI lineage: Eukaryota > Metazoa > Mollusca > Bivalvia > Mytilida > Mytilidae > Mytilus > Mytilus galloprovincialis. The sequence continues at coordinate 50,387,733 of CM075333.1, forward strand.
TTCTGCTTATTTAATTTTACGTGCATCGTGATTTTTAAAGTCTTATTTTGCGTGCTCGGTATTTTTCAAATAAAATTCAAACACTTGGCAGGAATCGTCAAGAAATACTTTTTTGAAAGCCGTAAGCCAATTATACCATAAATGTGTTTACTAAATCGGGAATATCATGTAAAACAAAGAGTTAATATATACAAGAAGACCGTGATTATGTCTTATTTCACGTTTTTTTTTCGTGCAAGCACCCCCCTTTACCACCTTCTTTATATGGTAAACGTTACTAGCAAGAAAATTCTGTTTTTCAGATTGCCTTGGTGGATACATTTGGGCCTTTTACAGCAGACTATACAGTTTAGGCTTTGCTCATTGTTGAGGGCCGTACGGTGAACTATAGTTTACTGTGTCATTTTGGTCTCTTGTGGAAAGTTGTCTCATTGGCAATCATACTACATCTTCTTTTTTGTAGATATATTTGGTTATTAACAAGAACAGGATTATTTTTCAGACCGCATTGCGATCGGTGGTGTATATATGGTTACAAGCAAGAACAGGATATTTTAGACCGCCTTGGTGGTGAATATATGGTTACTAGCAGGGTTTTTTTTCATACTGCTCGTAGTGTGATTGACTCAAGTGCTGGATGTTATGGGTTCAAACCTCGGCCTAGTCAAATATGGGGACAGCATACAGAAACTGACGACTTGAAATTGGTATGTGCTTCATACTTCTCGGCCAAACATGGCAAGAAGTGGTTTGAGCAAATAAAATTGAGACAGGAAATAGGGAATGTGTCAAAGCGACAACCCGACCATAGAGCAGATAACAGCCGAAGGCCACCTGTAGCGAGAAACTCTCGCATCCAGTAGCGTCCTTCAGCTGGTCCCTTAAAAGATATGTATACTAGTACAGTGATAATGGACGTCATACTAAACTCCGAATTATACAAAAATTAAAAATCATACAAGACTAACAAAGGACAGAGGCTCCTGACTTGGGACAGGCGCAAAATTGCGGCGGGGTTAAGCATGTTTATGAGATGCTGCTTGGCCTGTAGTCTGAATTATGTGACAGGGCAAGGGCTCAGTATGTTGGTATGGTGAAGAGCAGGGTCAATATTCCTATCTCATTTTCATATTCTAGTCCTGAATATGCATCTGATTTGCTGCTGGTTGTTGAACACCAATCCATTTATTTTGATTGGTTTTCTGAAAATCACTCCTGCATGCAAGGATTTAACAAAAAGCTGTACTAAACTCTAATAAATACATAAATGTGAGTTTATCGACGGTCAATCATGATACGATGATACTGCAGCAACAGGGGCGGATTTAGGCGGGGCGTGACGGGCGTGCGCCCCCCCCCCCCCTAAAATTTGCATGGGTTGTCTTCATCTTGTTTCAGTATCAAAAGAGATCATTCCTTCTTAATATTCAAAGTATATAAAGCAGACTCTAAAGTGAGAAATTAACATATCAAAAATGTTCGGACATTAGATGCTTATTTATTTGGTCGTAAATGCAAATTATTAACTTTGAAATGAATTATAAAAGGACCACATTTCATAATGCTTTCAATACAAGGGAAAGCATATTATATAACAAACACTATACTAAATATACAAATATATTTTATATATTTATAAAAAAAACATAGAAGATTTAAAGCACTTACTTGAAATAAAGACATCTTAATGAATATTTGTTTGAATTCCGCACCGGTTCGTGCGTAAAAAACTATCTTCCTTAAATAACCAACGATATATAACTATACTTATCATGTATCATGCATGAAGCTTTATAAGAGGCAACATTTTTTTCAAAATTCTGATTGCAAGCCATATTTTCATATAGCATGTATAAATAAGGTGGTTGATGATGGAAGTGTTTTTAAAACGACCTTGACTGGCTTTACAACTCTTGTACGGTCTGTATTTAGGCGTTTGCAAGAAAGAAAAGTGTTTAACGATGTTATTAAACTGGCTGGGTTTTTTTATTATCTTTATTCAATTCTTCAACATATATATATATACAACAGATATATTTATATATATTACACAAAACTATCACAAGGCAATGTTTTAAGTAATAATGACATATATATTCAGCACAATAATTAGAAATTAAATGTTACGACACCTTCGGTTTCTTGTACCAGAGTATTATTCTTTAAAAAGTGTTTCTCAAAAACATTTCTCATACATTTGCATTACACAAATATTCATTCAGGTAGATGTTGACTGCCTGTACCCTTGCCGTTACGGTCGACGTCTTCCTGTCTTTTACATTTCTAAGTGGCAGATAACAATTGGTCTATTTATTTCATAAAATGTACAAATTTTGAGGTAGTATTAAATTCACGTGTAAATTCATGTTGAGATAGAAAACTATGTGTTTTTTTTTTATAACATTGGCTGTATTTTTAAAAAAAAGCACACTATTTTTGTTTGATTCATATCCCCCCAAAGAAAAAACAAACTTTGCCACATTAAGGGAGATAACTCAGATAAAGTAATTTTTAAAACAGACAGTGTTGTGAATGCACCTATTTCAATATGAAGAAAGAAAAAAATAAGAACTATCTTCTCACATTTTATCTTAAAATTTTGTTGTGTAGTTTTTCTTTATCCCATACAATTGGATTTTCCATCCATAATTTATACAAAATCTTGTAACTTTGCACAACCTGTTAGTGTAGCGAGAAAAAAGTCTGGTAACCAAACTTTTTATTATAATTTGGATAAGAAGCATGATTAAAACTACATTCCTCCATTCACCTTTAAAAGAAGAAATCGAGTACTCTGCAAAAAAAATTGTATAAAAAAGGCACAAATTCAAAAATATGACTGATGTTTTATTACCATAGATATCGAACAGTTTCAGAAGAAGAAACCCCAATATTGATCAGCAAACGATACAACAGAAATAGAAAGGACGGGGAAAAAGAAAAAAAAAACGAAGGAATAGTTTGTATTGAACACGGGAAGTTAATGTAGGTAGATGTGTTGAAGGAGAAATACTTTATGGTTTATGTATAGCAAAAGTACATGTTTTTCTATTTTTAGAAAAGAGAAACGAAAGATATTAAAGGAAGATTCCAACAAGAACAGACATTACATTTTTTGGTATAATTGTTTGACTTTTCCGACGGTAATTCGTACTTTCAGAAAAATAGGATCACTTAATAAAACACACGATTTACAACACGGGACTGATGTTGCAAAGAATACAGGTTTAAGTATATAATATGCGATAGGAAATTTATTTGTTTTTCCTTTTTTGAAAAATATAATAAATGAAGAAGATTTGTTGTTTCCGTAATTTTTAATTTTTAATTGTTTAACATATTTGCAATACAGAATCATTGGATGGACAAGTGTCTCATTGGCATCCATACCACATCTTTTTATATCTGTCGTTGTACCTTTTTCCTTCTTTTTTGATGTACATGTTAAAACTGTATCTAAAAAGAGGGACAGCCAAATTCATATATTGAAAATAAACCGACAACGCCGTGGCTTAAAATGAAAAAGACAAACAGACAAACAAAAGTACATATGACACACGATAAGAAACTAAAGAATAAGCAACAAAAATCCCATCAAAAACTGGGGATGATCTAATGTGCTCCAGGAGGGTAAGTAGATCCTGCTCCACATGTGGCACCCGTCGTGTTGCTCATGTTATAACAAATCCGGTAAATAGTCTAATTCGGTAGGTCACTTGATATCACATATTCATTTTATTACAACTATGTTGTTTATACAGTGTGTAGAGCCTGTAAAATTAGACATGATCAATGTTTTACTTTTTGATCTTTCGAATTCGCCGCTTTTTGAATATTGTGGTAAAATCTTTCGATAAGACATTGACGTTTGTTTTTAATTATCAAAACATAACTAAATAGAATGTATTGTAACATTTTACTTTTGCGTCTGTAACATGTCAGGAGAGTCTAATTCTACAGTTGTTGTTGTTTCCTGTCTGTCATATTAATAGTCTTTCGTTTATTATTTCAGCATAAATCAGGCCTTGTGTTTGAATAATAATGAACAAGAACTCATTCTCAACTCGTTTTTATACTGTGCCTGATATTTCCGTTGACTGCTTACGGAAAAAGATGAAGACATGAGAGTGGGATCTAAGGCTGTCAAAGGAGGGCTTCATTACATTACTCAATTTTGCGTCGCTACATGCGTACAGAAAAGATGTAAAATTCGGTGAAATTCTGAATCAATTTAAATATGTCTTGAGTATAAAAAAGGCAACTGAAGACCAAAACTCGCAAAAGGAGGCAGAACCTTCATGAATATAGCCGATGGAGTTTCCATTTTTGGAAGAGTTGTGCCATCCAATGAGTATGACTGAAATTTATTTAGAGTAAAAGTGCCACACTGGTTAATATATGTAAGTATAGAAATTTCGATGAGATTTTATGTAGTCTGGCTGCACAGGCACTCGTCTCAGAAAAAATATTCCTATCATGTGATATATATAAACTATATTAAGTTTTTTTTCTGAGACGAGTGCCTATGTCTGGCAGCACTGAATTCTAGTCTTTCCAAATAGAAAATTCTAAGTTATATTATGTTCATTTTTACCATTTTTTTTCCTGATATTACTATAACATTTTTTTACCGACGTATAGCAAATTAAACAGTAAGAAATTAAAAAAACCATGCAGTAGTCGGGATCATGGAATGGGTTTTAGGTACGAACTGGTTTCCCAAAAATGTTATCTATCTATTATGGGTTTTAAAAAAGACGACATCAATACCAGATAAGCCATGGCAGAAAAGTTTGATTTGCAAATAAAACGGGAACTCTTAGACTCGTCATTTGACGGATATAAATTGTCGTTAGACAGTCTGCCCACATACAGCCTTCAACTTGGAACTGGTAAATTGCTTCATGATTTTTTTGCATAGTACATTTGATCGGTGAAGTGTACTTGTAAGTTGTAGCCTCTGATCAAACCCATCTACGGCGTACGTCACGTAGCCTCTTAGAAAGGCGCCACAGCAAAATTAAAAATAACATTTTAAGACGCCAAGGATTTGTATAGTACTATACAAGGGGTCCCAACCCAGTAGAAAAAGGGGTCGGTATGTTCGAATCTGGGTTCGTTCGCCCTGAAACATCCCAGTCCCAGAAAGAAATTAAAGGGAAACTTCGCAAAAAAATCAAAAATTGATATTATGTTCATTCTGTATAAAAATGCTCAAATTCATAGATATTAAAGTTTTATTCCGCTAGATAAGCGATCACCATCGATTTTAAATTTAGAGTATCACTTCTCTGCGTTCGGCCATTTTGTCTTCTTTTCCGATTTATAACAACGATATGTCTATAAACCACAAAGGAACAAAACTACAGTAACCGATGTAGTCGTAATTGCGTGTCGATATCATGTCAATCGTACGGTTGTTTTATCCGACTCACTAACTTGATACGGAAAATTTTCTTGTTTTTTAAATTTAAAACCATGGTCTGTTGTTTTTAAACTGTAAATATTGGAATTAGGTAAAAAGTCAAAGTTGAAATCATATATAAGTGTTCCGTGAAAATTGTTTTCGAAAATCTAATTTGATCATAATTCTTTAAAGTAATAAACTTTTTTCAAATAAATTCTGATCTCCCTCATCTGATCACCAGCATGGCTAAAGGTATTACTTCCAAAGGTATTGCGAGGGGTGTGAGGTGACACGTCTAGGTATTCAAGCAATTTCCTGTCGGGCTTGCAAGTTCATGCATCGTTTCACTTCTGCCGGTATTAATCAGTGTACACGGCCGATAAGTTATAACTTTCCATTTTGAACTACCAGATGCATAATAAACAACTCTGTCTTACTTGTCATTACTAAACTCATACGCTTGTTTATAAATAACATGTCTGGTGTAAAGAATATTATTCATAAAAATATAGATAATACCCAATAAATAAGATTTGATGAAATTAAAATCTATTTAAATATTTTTTCCAAGGGTGAATTTGGGAAAATGTAAAATATAGTCATTGTCAATAGTGAAGGACAGATTGGAACATACCAGAAATATTGATTTAAAAAAATGTACGCACTTGTCGACAATTCGTTTATCGACTGGGTAGAAAGTTACGGAACTATAGCGCAATTTAAAATATGAACATGTATAATACATTGAACATAAGAAAAAAACATATATTTTGAATAAATTGGGGTAAAAGTTTTGTAAATAGACTAGTCCACGTATGCCAACAGTATGTAATTATCGAATGTCGATAGACTATTGTATACCAGAAGAAGAAGAGAACCAATTTGATTTAAATACAGGTCGATGTATAACTTGCTTTTGTTCCTCGAAGTTGTGGACATAGTAAAATCACAGATTTATTAGATCACCTGGCCTAAAAGGCCAAGTGAGCTTTTCTCATCACTTGGCGTCCGGCGTCCGGCGTCGTCCGTCGTCCGTCGTCGTCGTTAACTTTTACAAAAATCTTCTCCTCTGAAACTACTGGGCCAAATTAAACCAAACTTGGCCACAATCATCATTGGAGTATCTAGTTTAAAAAATTTGTCCGGTGACCCGGCCAACCATCCAAGATGGCCGCCATGGCTAAAAATAGAACAGGGGTAAAATGCAGTTTTTGGCTTATAACTCAAAAACCAAAGCATTTAGAGCAAATCTGACAGGAGTAGAATTGTTAAACAGGTGAAGATCTATCTGCCCTGAAATTTTCAGATGAATCGGATAACCCGTTGTTGGGTTGCTGCCCTGAATTAGCAATTTTAAGGAAATTTTGCTGTTTTTGGTTATTATCTTGAATATTATTATAGATAGAGATAAACAGTAAACGGCAATAATGTTCAGCAAAGTAAGATTTACAAATAAGTCAACATGACTGAAATGGTCAGTTGACCCCTTTAGGAGTTATTGCCCTTTATAGTCAATTTTTAACCATTTTTCATAAATCTTAGTAATATTTTACAAAAATCTTCTCCTCTGAAACTACTGGGCCAAATTAATCCAAACTTGGCCACAATCATCTTTTAGGTTAGTAGTTTGAAAAATGTGTCCGGTGACCCGGCCATCAAACCAAGATGGCCGCCATGGCTAAAAATAGAACATGGGGTAAAATGCAGTTTTTGGCTTATAACTCAAAACCCAAAGCATTTAGAGCAAATCTGACATGGGGAGAAAATTGTTTATTAGTTCAAGATCTATCTGCCCTGAAATTTTCAGATGAATCGGACAACCCGTTGTTGGGTTGCTGGCCCTGAATTAGTAATTTTAAGGAAATTTTGCTCTTTTTGGTTATTATCTTGAATATTATTATAAATAGAGATAAACTATAAACTGCAATAATGTTCACCAAAGTAAGATTTACGAATAAGTCAACATGACTGAAATGGTCAGTTGACCACTTTAGGAGTTATTGCCCTTTATAGTCAATTTTTAACCATTTTTCGTAAATCTTAGTAATCTTTTACAAATATCTTCTCCTCTGAAACTACTTGGCCAAATTAATCCAAACTTGGCCACAATCATCTTTTGGGTTAGTAGTCTGAAAAATGTGTCCGGTGACCCGGCCATCCAACCAAGATGGCCACCATGGCTAAAAATAGAACATGGGGTAAAATGCAGTTTTGGCTTATTACTCAAAACCCAAAGCATTTAGAGCAAATCTGACATTAAAAAATTGTTTATCAGGTCAACATTTATCTGCTCTGAAATTTTTAGATGAATCGGACAACCCGTTGTTGGGTTGCTGACCCTGAATTGTTAGTTTTAAGGAAATTTTGCTGTTTTTGGTCATTATGTTGAACATTATTATTGATAGAGATAAACTGTAAACAACAATAATGTTCAGCAAAGTAAGATTTACAAATAAGTCTACATGACTGAAATGGTCAATCGACCCCCTTAGGAGTTATCGTTCTTTATAGTCAATTTTTAACAATTTTCATAAATTTTTACTAACATTTTCCACTGAAACTAATGGGCCAAGTTCATTATAGATAGAGATAATTTTAAGCAGCAAGAATGTTCAGTAAAGTAAGATGTACAAACACATCACTATCACCAAAACACAATTTTGTCATGAATCCATCTGCTTCCTTTAATATTCACATAGACCAAGGTGAGCGACACAGGCTCTTTAGAGCCTCTAGTTAAGCTAGGATCATGAAAACACGATTTACATCAAGTTTTTATTTAATTTACATGTGCACTTTATTATGGGACCTCGTGTCATCATGAATGATAAGTTTTATTGTGTAATGCAACTGCTTAAGGAATAACACGTGATGTGCAGTTAGCCAATCAGAATAACGTATTATAATGAAACATACATCTAATGTAATTATTTGGCCATAATTTTGGTGAAGTTCGTTTTCATTATCTAATGGGTTTAACACAAATGCAAATTTTAACGATTTTAATTTGGTTAGAAAACATAGCAAACTTTTCAAGAAATATTTTTCTTTGTGTTCACCTCGTCAGAAATTTAGAATAAGCATAAATAATATCATGGTCAAACAAACAATAAAACTTCAGACATTTCTGCATCTTATGGTATCTATTTTATAAAAATCGCTCAAAGAAGTACTTGGTAATATTTTTTTGAAAAATATCGATTTTAGTTGAAATGACAGGACATTTTTTGAGTGGGAACTCATTTTTGTCCAACTACTGTAGATGAAAGTGTCCAAATTGAACACAAGAAAATAAAACATTCATAAAAAATTAGAATTGCAATATTTTTTATAATCTTAAGAAGAACAGAAGCAATTTATACTGATTAAATATGATATTGATTTAATTGGAGAATAGCAATGATACTAATTATGTAATAAGTAGGTTCAACACATCAATTCTATGGAGTGAATTTGTAACAGTTTAATTATTAGCTCACCTGGCCCGAAGGGCCAAGTGAGCTTTTCTCATCACTTGGCGTCCGTCGTCGTTAACTTTTACAAAAATCTTCTCCTCTGAAACTACTGGGCCAAATTTAACCAAACTTGGTCAAAATCATCATTGGGGTATCTAGTTTAAAAAATGTGTTCGGTGACCCAGCCAACCAACCAAGATGGCCGCCATGGCTAAAAATAGAACATAGGGGTAAAATGCAGTTTTTGGCTTAAAACTCAAAAACCAAAGCATTTAGAGCAAATCTGACAGAGGGTATAATTGTTTATCAGGTCAAAATCTATCTGCCCTGAAATTTTCAGATGAAGCGGACAACCTGTTGATAGGTTGCTGCCCCTGAATTAGTAATTTTAAGGAAATTTTACTGTTTCTGGTTATTATCTTGAATATTATTATAGATAGAGATAAACTGTAAACAGCAATAATGTTCACCAAAGTAAGATTTACAAATAAGTCAACATGATCGAAATGGTCAGTTGACCTTTTTAGGAGTTATTGCCCTTTATAGTCAATTTTTAACCATTTTTCGTAAATCTTAGTAATCTTTTACAAAGATCTTCTCCTCTGAAACTACTAGGCCAAATTAATCCAAACTTGGCCACAATCATCTTTGGGGTATCTAGTTTAAAAAATGTGTCCGGTGACCCGGCCATCCAACCAAGATGGCTGCCATGGTTAAAAATAGAACATAGGGGTAAAATGCAGTTTTTGGCTTATAACTCAAAAACCAAAGCATTTAGAGCAAATCTGACATGGGTTAAATTGTTTATCAGGTCAAGATCTATCTGCCCTGAAATTTTCAGATGAATCGGACAACCCGTTGTTGGGTTGCTGCCCCTAAATTGGTAATTTTAAGGAAATTTTACTGTTTTTAACCGGATTTTTGTGACATAAATGTCGGTTATTGATTTGGGGATGTACGGCGGTCGGGCGGGCGGTCGGGCGGGCGGGCGGTCGGTCGGTCGGTCGGGCGGGCGGGCGGGAATCAAATGTTGTCCGTGCATTAACTCATGAACTGTTCAACCAAAGCTTTTAAAATTTTAATATGTTGTTACTGACAACTAAATGAAGGTCAAGTTCAATAATGGCGATTTTGACTTTTACCGTTCAGGAGTTATGGTTCTTGAAAGATTGAAAAATGGAGTTTCCAGTCGTGTCCCTGCATTTAAGCATGAACTGTTCTACCTAAGCTTTCCAAATTTTAATATGTTGTTACTGATGACAAAATGGAGATCAAGTCCAATAATGGCGATTTTGACTTTTACCGTTCAGGAGTTATGGTTCTTGAAAGATTGAAAAATGGAGTTTCCAGTCGTGTCCGTGCATTTACGCATGAACTGTTCTACCTAAGCTTCCCAAATTTTAATATGTTGTTACTGATGACAAAATGGAGGTCAAGTTTAATAATGACGATTTTGACTTTTACCGTTCAGGAGTTATGGTTCTTGAAAGATTGAAAAATGGTGTTTCCAGTCGTGTTCGTGCATTTACGCATGAACTGTTTTACCAAAGCTTCCCAAATTTTAATATGTTGTTACTGATGACAAAATAGAGGTCAAGTTCAATAATGACGATTTTAACTTTTACCGTTCAGGAGTTATGGTTCTTGAAAGATTGAAAAATGGTGTTTCCAGTCGTGTCCTTGCATTTTCTCATGAACCATTCAACCAAAGCTTTTGAAATTTTTATATGTTGTTACTGATGGCAAATTAGAGGTCAAGTTCAATAATGACGATTTTGACTTTTACCGTTCAGGAGTTATGGTTCTTGAAAGATTGTGAAATGGCGTTTCCATTCACGTTGTTGCATTTACTCATGAACCATTCAATCTAAGCTTTTCAAATTTTAAGATGTTGATACTGATGACAAAATGGAGGTCAAATTTGATATTGACGATTTTCACTTTCACCATTCATCAGTAATGGTTCTTGTGATATTGCCAGGACACAAATAAATATTAATAAATCCGGTTTGCTGTCGTTGTGACAGCCTCTTGTTGGTTATTATCTTGAATATTATTATAGATAGAGATAAACTGTTAACAGCGATAATGTTCAGCAAAGTTAGATTTACAAATAAGTCAACATGACCGAAATGGTCAGTTGACCCCTTTAGGAATTATTGCCCTTTATAGTCAATTTTTAACCATTTTTCGTAAATCTTAGTAATCTTTTACAAAAATATTCTTCTCTGAAACTACTAGACCAAATTAATCCAAACTTGGCCACAATCATCTTTGGGGTATTTAGTTTAAAAAATGTGTTCGGTCACCCAGCCAACCAACCAAGATGGCCGCCATGGCTAAAAATAGAACATAGGGGTAAAATGCAGTTTTTGGCTTATAACTCAAAAACCAAAGCATTTAGAGCAAATCTGACATGGGTAAAATTGTTTATCAGGTCAAGATCTATCTGCCCTGAAATTTTCAGATGAATCGGACAACCTGTTGTTGGGTTGCTGCCCCTAAATTGGTAATTTTATGGAAATTTTACTGTTTTGGGTTATTATCTTGAATATTATTATAGATAGAGATAAACTTTAAACAGCAATAATGTACAGCAAAGTAAGATTTACAAATAAGTCAACATGACTGAAATGGTCAATTGACCCCCTAAGGAGTTATTGTCCTTTATAGTCAATTTTTAACAATTTTTATAAAATTTGTAAATTTTTACTAACATTTTCCACTGAAACTACTGGGCAAAGTTCATTATAGATAGAGATAACTGTAAGCAGCAAGAATGTTCAGTAAAGTAAGACGTACAAACACATCACCATCACCAAAACAAAATTTTGTCATGAATCCATCTGCTTCCTTTGTTTAATATTCACATAGACCAAGGTGAGCGACACAGGCTCTTTAGAGCCTCTAGTTTTTCAATAAGATTGTTCTCGAACAAAGGAAGGAATTCGTCATCACAATTGTTATATATGCCACTGGACAAACACTAATCATCCCCAAGGGATGTGAATATTTTGCTGGGAAACTATTGAGTATCAAAGTTTCAAAAAAATTAACTTAATTTCGGGATTTATTTTCTTTCTTGGTATTCAATAACAGAAAAAAGAATAAATTACTTGTCCGCTAAATAGGGGTATTCTTGTCAGATAAAAGACTTTTAGTTATATTTCAAAAATAGGGAAATATGACATTAAATTGGTTCTGTCTTTTTTTTAAACATCGTTAAAAAGTTGTGTGTCAAAGGTGAACGCCACAAGAACCCTGTAATACTAGTACGAGACGGTAAAGCATGTAAACATTCCTTCTCAATAATATGGTTGTATTGGTAATCTTTTCATACAAATTGACAACTCATGGTCCGATATACATGTAATATTTGCCACATGACGCCCATAAGTCTTTCTACCATCATCATCTTATTCTTTGATATTGCTGTAAACATCGATGGTTCACACCCAAACAAAATGGGAGTAATGTGCCTTGAGAGCTTCTCCGTGTTATACACTTGTGAAACTTAATATATAGACGAAATTTCTGTATAGAAATGAATCTACATCTCACAAACAGGATTTTCAAATAACAATTTTGAGTTATCACCTTACAAACGAATGTAGGACAGAAAGTCACAAGACAAAAAGTCAAAGACAAAAAGTCACGGACAAAAAGTGACAGGACAAAAAGTCACAATTCATTTTTTCTGAATATTTTCTTGGAATAAAAACCACTTATTTCTACAAAAATATTTTTGTATTTTTCTGGAACTATTGTATATAAACCAACTTTCTAAACAAAGCTTATCCAAAAAATATCAAAGATGATCAAATAATTGTTAAAAAAACAAAATGCCAACGTGGCTTTGCACTTAAATGGCTTCATGGTGCCAAGAAATACCCTTTGCATGATGAAAATTAAATAAAGCCTCATTTTTCAAGTATAATGACACATTTCCTAAACTTAAATATGAACATTTGTATAAAAAAGCAAATATTTCAAGATATTTCTCTTATATATTCAAATAATTGTCAACAAACTTTTGTGACTTTTTGTCCTGTGACTTTTTGTACTACCAAATTTGTGACTATGTCCTGCGACGTTTTGTCCTGTGACTTTCTGTCCGTTTACCTTACAAACCAATATAAACGTATAGCAAGATATAACCATGAAGGAATTTAGTTTTTGTCAGACGCAAGAACTCATCACTATCATAAACGTATACGTATATATGCATGCAGTTTCAAATATCAAGAATAAGCGGTCGATGTCGATAGTCCGTTTTCTAACTGTTCAGAGTTAGACATGTCACTTGTCCATTCTTGGAAGCCTTCATATTCCCCGTCCAACGATGGGAACTCTTTCTGGTTGTGTTGACTATAAATGCTTGTATGGTAATTCTGTCGTTTATCTGTACAAGTAGTTGCATTTCCTCTCCTTTCCCAACAAACAAACTAACGAAACGCTTCTAGTCTGCTTTCACTGGAGCTCATCCTCAATGGCGCTTATACGTCAGGAAACTTACTTGTATACTAATAATGATTGTTTCAAGAACAACGATGCAGGGACGAACTATTCTAAATTCGTCAATATCAGACAGACACACAGACAGACAGACTTTTATTATAGTGTCACATACCAATACAGAACAATATCATACATCATAATATTAGTATAAAAATACAAATAAAAATTTTAATCGAAGTTAAAATATCGGTATCCAGCCACGACTGACTTATGAGACACTTTTGCTTTAAAACTTATTCTAACATTCATTACAAATGAATAAAAAAAAACTTTTAAATTACATTAAAAAAAAAAACAAAAAACATACTGTTATACACAATATGTTCTGCGATTAAACATAAAAGATAAGGATTTTGCTAAAAAAGGGTTGTATACAGTCATGTGACATAAAAAAAAAATTGTCGTCATGATTAAAATCGTAAAAATTTGGGTTAATAGCACTTGCTTTTAAAAATATACCATATCTCAGATCTGAATAAAATTCACAATGCATTAAAAAATGTTTTTCGTCTTCTACACAATCAACTGTACAATATTTACATTTTCTGTCATTAAGAATATTATGCATAACTAAAATATAAGTTTTATTACAACTTCTGTATTGCTTATTTGGATTAATGACGGCTATCATGTTCAACATTGCACAAATATTATCATAGAATAAAAAAGAAATGTACAAAAATCCTCTAAAAAAAATAATGCCTAGAAGTAGCTTAGATAATTGGTATTTTTTTCACAAAAAGTTCGTGTAAATAATTGTCAAATGAATTTAATTATGTAAGAATGAAATGTTAAAAAGAAACTAAAAAAAAATCATGCATGTAATTGTTGTATGTTGTATTTTTTTTTTTAATTAAAAACTTCAAAATTGCGATAGTTTTTTATGAGCATTTAAACACAGCCAGATTTGAATGCAAGTAAAGAAATTCCGGTAGAGTCAATGATATCAAACAGATGTACAATGGTATATATCAAATTGGGTAATATTGCATTTAGTTTTTATTAAAGATTAAAACTACTATTTTTTACTTCATATTTGAATCTTTACGCCAATTGCCGCTAAGAAAGTAATCAAAAAGTGTTTCCTTTTATTTTATACACTTTCGAAATTACGAATCTGAATTTTATTTTCAATTAATTTACACAATTTAATTATTGTATCTTTATTCTCATCGTGTATTAAATCTTAGTGTATTAAATATCAGCATACTCTTTCTAATCCTTTCTGTTTATCCTTTCCAAATAACAACATTCATACCTGTGTACGCTTGAACTCACACCTGCGGCTAAATAGCTACAAGGTAAACGAATTGACCTCAAGCCGAGAAATATACAGTGACCTTTACAAAATAATATACACACTCTGCTCACACATTAGTTGCATTGAAATGATTATCAAAACAATAACGGTAAATAGAACTGAAATATTTTCAGTTCAATATTAGTAAAAATGTTCAATAAATATTTTATGAATAAAATCTCAACAATAATTAATGAAATTTATTCAAAAACATTTACTAGAGATAATTTTTTAGGAGTTTAATTCAATCAATACAAAACAGTATATGCATATTCATTTTCGTTCATTCTTATATTGTGGTTAATAACTACTACCATTCGTCAGCTGTGCGCTTTTAATTACGTATATTGTCGATAAGCTATAAGAGTTAAACAGATTTTATTTTTTCCCAGAATTCAACAAATCGGGCTAAAACGTCACGACCCACTCGAGAATTCAACCAAAAAATTTACAAATACTTGATTTTCTCCGTTATTAGAAGGAATATAAATTTAAAACTTTGCAAATGTGTTTTTTATGTTAAGATGAACATAATTAGATGATAAGTAAAAAATCGCGGAATTTCCCTTTAAAAGAGCGCTAGCGTTGACAAAGGTCTTAATTATTTGGACTACTGTACAATACCTGTCGCCCAGGGTCAATTTGTCTTGATTTTTATTTTTTTCTAATTGTTGTCTAATCGCCTAATTTTAAGTATCTTGAACAAAATATGTTAAAGTTTGTTGAAAAATTGAGAGAATATTTATATTGCTGCAATTAATTTATCTCAGTTACAGATCAACTTAGTTACGTATCGACCAGGTATGAAACAACATGCATTTCGGTCAAATTTGACATGACAATTTAATTTTTAACCCTCTTGTTGCCAGCTGTTTTTCAGGGTTGCATATATCATATTTGACGGAAAATATAACCGCTTGACGTTTGTGACGTGACATGCCAAACAATGACGTCATTCCATGTGTGACATCATGCTGTAATGACAGTTACATTTTAGAGCCATTGTAGAACCATATTAAACTTTTTAATTTTGTTTTTTTTGTTTTGAAAGAGGTACAGCAATGATGAGAATGCATAAATTTAAAACATGGACATATGTGTCCCTCTGGCACAGTTGGTGTGGACATGTGTCGCTCTGGCAGCAAGAGGGTTAAGAAGCTGAATGATTGACATCACAATGAAAAAGGAATTGTTGCTTGATGTCAGCATACATAAACAAGTTCAATCTGAAACTTTTAACAGCATTTTCCCCAATATCTATACTACTAAAGGAAGAGACTGTTTTCATTGAGCCATAACTTCTCTGAAACCATACAAAGTGAGAAGTATTTGTGATATGACGTATTAATGAATTGTTTTGTACTTTCTAAAGGGTCTTTGACACAATCTTTATTCCACAGAACACTCCAATTTTTGTGAAAATATCCAAATTCTAAGACCGTTATCGATTCTTGACTGATACCCTTTCCTACATGCTCAGTCAACATACTGCTGTGAATACTATTTTTAACACTTTTCCATTTGTACCATGATTTCGTGGGCATCTGCTAGTAAAAATTAACTGTAAGAATAAAAAGACTTGTCTTTTTTTGTTTCATCCAGTTCTCTGTAAAATAAGATTTATTGCATTCTTCAACTAAATTCTAAATGATATAAATAAAAGAATTAGAGTAATGATTATTTGTAACAATTCTTCCAGGTATAGAGAAGGTGGACCTTACAGACGGTCAGTATTCCTACCATCATGCTAAGATCCTTGGACAACACAATCATTTAGCTTTAGATCCTTGGAATCAGCAGACGGTATATTATATAGATCAGCTATGGCGCATCAACAAAGCCTTCATTGCAGTAAGTAAATGGTTACATTTGTTTAACTTTTTTATTACAAATTATTTTAATTAGAAGTCTGAGGGTAATGTTTAGGAGTTTATAAGAACATGTGAGACTTTGATCTGGCTGAAAGGGACCTTGAAAGTATAAAGAAAGTGTGCTTTCTTGAAATCATAATAACTTATCTAACATTTTTGTCAATTCTTCAAAAATAACAATTATAATCATGATAATAGATACACACAATAATTTTCGATTTAAATATATATATATGTAATCAGGGGTTCAAATTAGTGTTGGTCGAATGTTGGAGACCTGTCTTTTCTAGAAGGGGACTTTTCATTTTTGAATAACAAGTCAAGGACCTACAATTCTTTACTCTGATATACAGGAACACTGAATTTCTTATGGAGGACCTTTCAAATGGTCCTGGACCTTTCACTATTTAATGCAAATTTGAACCTCTGATAGTATGGACATAAACATGATGAAGGGAACTGATGAAGCCCCTCTCAGAATCAATCAGGAAAAAAGAATGTTGTAATGTAACCAAGCCAATTTTGAAAAGTTTATGCACTTATTCAGTATTCTGTCAAATGAATAATTGTAAATGTGACCATATAGTGATATAATCTTCTTGCAGTTATGTTACATAAAGTAGTCAGCAAACAATCAATCAATAAAGAATAACTCATTATACATGTATCTTCTTCATACTTATTATTAATGTGGTACATGAAGGTGTTATTAATTTGCTAGGAAGGTTTATAGTAATTTAAATTAACCCTGATACATAGATATAAGATGTGGTATGAGTGCCAATGAGACAACTCTCCATCCAGGCATCCAAGTCACAATTTGTAAAAGTTAACCATTATGATTATAGGTCGAAGCAAGCTATAAAGGGCCCAAAAATGAGTAGCGTAAAATCATTCAAGTGGAAAAACCAACAGTCTAATCTATATAAAAACAAGAAACAAAAAGCACTTTATATGAACCATATCAACAAACGACAGTCATTGAACATCAGGTTCTGACTACTAACAGGTGCAAACAAATGCTATGGGTTTAAACATTTCAGTAAGTAACAACCTTCATGATTGAATATAACATTATGTTTATAGTAAAAGCTTCATTGTAATGGCTATATATACAACTGAATTAAAATTTGATAATTGTTCCAACTCAATTGCATAAACACTCTTTAAAAAAAAAATTATTGTTTTAGGACATGCAATTGAACCAGACTGAATCCATTCTTCAAATCCCAGATTCAACCAATCAGAAACTAGTACCAGAAAGAGTCAATCTTTGTTTACAGTTTGTTTCAATGGAAACGGCAGTTGTGACTGATGGAGCTGGAAAGTTGCATCTAATAAATACAGGAAACAGAGGAGAAAGTTCAACAAAATGGACTGTAAGTCAAAGATCTAACCGAAAATAAAGTTATCTCCTCCTGGCCCATAAGTACAGTGATTAATTCCTTGCTGTCAATCAATTGGTAACCGTCATTTATGAAAGAAAAAATATCCTGAACCACTCAAGTCATTTTGGAATATAAACATGATTGGCATCATTCTTAGATTTATTTCTGGTGTCTGACTACCTTGCCAATAAATAGTCATAAAAGCCCTAGTTTTAGAGAAAAAATGTCTGTTATTATAAAGCTTATGTGGACCAAATGTTGGTCAATTTATCCTAAAATGTCCTCAGATGGAAATTGGATTGAAAAAATTGCATTCTCAGGTCAATATAGCCACTGTTTAATACTGTTAATAGAAACTTGTGCATTTAAAAAAAAAAATATAATGAAATAATTTACATAGGCAGATCCTGGGGGGCCTTTCGTGGAAAAAAATTTGGTGGAAATTGGATTGAAAAAATTGCATTCTCAGGTCAATATGACCACTGTTTAATACTGTTAATAGAAACTTGTGCATTTAAAAAAAAAAATAATGAAATAATTTACATAGGCAGATCCGGGGGGAGCCTCCTTGGGAAAAAATTTGTAGATTATATAGGGAATAACTGAAGCATGACTTTAGGTCAGTCAGCGGGCCTTCCCTTATGAAAAGTTCTGGATCTGCCACTGATTTCTTTAACTATTTGAACTACTTTTGGCAAAAGTGTAACTGGGACAGTATCCATATTGCGCCTTGAAATGAGGAACTCAAAAGTCACGTGTAAACAAAAAATCTCTATGTCATGTATGTAGTGATATTTGACACTATTCTATGATAAACAAGTGACTGAGCTTAACCATTTGTGTTAATTTAGAAAGTTGGGGAACACAGAATAAATGTGTAAAATCTATGGAGCTATTAAATGTGTTCAAAGTATTAGGGGTCATCCATAATTATCAACCATTTTCCAATGTGTACAAAACTTACACTTGGGGGGAGGGGGTTCAAAAATCAACGTTTTTACAGTACGTTTTTTTTTCATCAAATGAAATAAAACAGTCAGATATGTTTCAGTTTCTTTTCAATGCAAATTTCTATATTAAACTAAACTTAAATAGACAGGATCTTTTTTTTATTAAGAACTATTGATTCTTGTCTTGAAATCTGAAAATGGTTGATGTACACTTTCTGAGGGAGGGTGGGGGTCTGAAAAAGTGTATGTTTTGTACACTTTGGAAAATGGTTGACAATTGTAAATGACCCCTTAAATTTTCAAAGAACTTATTGTGTTAAAAATGGGATTTTTTTACCACGAGGAGCCGCATCACAAAAGGATACTCAGGGTTTGCTAATTTACAGAAAAACTAATCTCATTGCATACCCTGAAAAATTTAACCACATATGTGAAAATGTATCAGCTTAGAAACGAGCCTTCACACACATTCAAGTTAACGATATGGGTTGTTTGCTCTCACCATTACTTTTTAATGTGTATGTGAACGGTCTTGTTACGTATATATGTTCATTAAATGTTGGAATAAATATTGACGAGGAAAATGTGTCGATCCTACTTTACGCTGACGACCTTGTTTTGTTAGCTGGCTCGGAATCAGACTTACAAGTTTTGCTGGATGGGCTTCAGCTCTGGTGTGCAGAGAATAAGATGACAATAAATCATAACAAGTCAAACGTTGTTCATTTCCGACCAAATTCGACCCCAAGGACAATAAACAGTTTTAAATGTGGCGAACTTGACATAAATGTGGTGGGAAAATATACATACCTAGGTTTAGTGTTAACGGAGCATTTGGACTATCAAATAATGGCGAAACACGTAGCAGCATCCGCCAACCGTGCCTTGGGACTAGTGATATCTAAATATAAATCCTTTGGAGGACTACCGTTTGATTCTTTCACAAAATTGTATGACTCGATTGTTTGGAGTACAATCAGCTACGGAGCGGCAGTGTGGGGTGATAGAACATTTTCATGTATAAATTCGATACAAAATAAGGCAATTCGTTTTTATATGGGAGTCGGACGGTATACACCTAATGTAGCAGTGAATGGAGATTCAGCCTGGAAACCACCTTGTGTAAGGCAGTGGCGAACTGTTATAAATCAATGGAATCGTTTAAGGTATATGAACACTGATCGACTAAATAAAAGAATTCATAACTGGGCGGAACATAGTTTTAGGCGTTATAAAGCATGTAAAAATTCAAATTATAGACTTTATCAGCAGTTTGAATCGTGTAATATTAGTGACTGGTATAATGACACGAACATTCACAAAACTACGGTGTTAGCGAAAATAGAAGATAAACTTTTAACCGATTTTAGAAATAAGTGGACGGAAGATCTACATAGAGTTTCTGCAAGACGTATGGATGGTGGTAGTAACAAATTAAGGACATATAGAACATTTAAAACCGAAATTAGTTGTGAACTTTATTTAAAAACACTATTATCTCCTGCTCAACGTAGAGCATATTCGCAATTCAGATGTGGGGTTGCACCCATACGAATCGAAACCGGGCGCTTCGAACGTTTACCAATGCATGAACGGACTTGCTTTATGTGTGAAACTAAAACTGAAACTGAGGAACATGTACTAATTGAATGTCCACTTTATGACGATTTAAGGAATGAACTTTATGAATACATAAACAGTGTAGATGAGAACTTTAACATGTTGACGAACCGTGAGAAACTGTCTTTTGTGTTGGGATGCCAAAACGTTAATATTATTTACAAATGTGCCAAAACCTGCAAATCTATTTTAGACAGAAGGAGACGTTTTTTATATCGATAAATTGTTTTAGACTGTTAAATTTTTTAATTTGTTTTAGAAATTTTAATAAGTGCATGTACATAGTTTTATAAAGTCCTTTTATTGTTTGATGAAATTTTACTTTTTGTCTCTCATAATTCTTTTAAGAATGGCATTAATATATATTTATGTTTTATGATATATGTAAATATTGTATTGTGTATATTAATGGTGAGACGTTAATAAACTATCTATCTATCTATCTATGGACTGAGCAACAGAAGAAAACGTTACCATTACCGCCTATGGAGAAACTAATATGCATCTTGACCCAAATGGTTTAATTTTCTTGGCTCACACGGAACAGCAAGCTATAAAGGGCCTTAAAATGACTAGTTTAAAACAAACCAAACAAGAAACCCAACAGTCTAATCTATATAAAAAAAAGTAAAAAAACTAGAAACACCTATGAAGCACACCAACAAATGACAACCACTAAACAACAGGCTCCTGACAAAGGAAAGTTGCATAAAAATGCAGCGAGTTTAAACTTTTTAAAAGGTGCCAACTTTCATCCTTTCTTGTCCACTTGTCCACTTGTCCACTTTTGACTTCTTTATTTGCTCAACTTTGTACAGTACTCTTTATTTTAATGTTTACAATAAACTTTTCATTTCTTCAGATTGTATACTCACATGATGTCTTGGATGACAGTAAGCCATTCAGTCTGACCTACACTGTTTACCACAGAGAGGGAGAAACCCACAGTGTAGAATGCCTATGTTCTTATGTTGTAGAAACAAATGAGGAGCAGAAAGAGAAATATAAAACATCATTCCTCACTGTCTTAGAATGGATCTCTATTTCTTCTGGTAAAAAAAGTGATTGCTAGAAAAATGTAATTATTGTGATAATTGTAGTGCAAATATCAAGTATTATATACTGCTTACTAAAGATGGGGTATATAGATTATATATTATCTGATGTATGTCATTTCTTTCAACTCTAATGCACACCTATTTCAATCAAAGTAAACCTTTGTGAAATGATCCATGTTTGATTTCCACTGTATATTAAAAGTTTTAATAAAATACTAGCACGCCATAGAGACTAATCAGACAGTAGTACAAATAAATTTGTTGATGAGTTATTGCTACATGTTTATGATGTAATTTATGATACTGCAAAATACTCCATACCTGTTTAGAAAGGTCAAACTTATGGTATCTTATATTCTTACTCTTGCAGAAGATAACAAGGCATGGTCATTAAAAAGACACAGAAGACTATATGGCAGAAAGCCATTTGATTATGCTGCTTTTGACCAATCAGGGGACTGCCTTATAGTTGCTGCTGAATCTGATGTTGAGTTTGTGTATGACTCTGTTAAACCTGTTGTTGTTACTGAGAATGTAAATGTTAATGCAAGCAATACAGCACCTGGTAGGTTTATATGAAACATAAGCCTGATTAAAAAAAAAAATATTTAACAACAAAAATAATAAGATTTGGGAAAATTTTTGAATAGACCAAAATAATTGTTTGGTTTGATATGGCTATGGCAATCAATACTGATACACACATTAGTAAGAGCTTAAAAAATGAAGAACAAATAGTCATAAGTCAGTGAAATTTAAATTTAATGTGTATACCAAGCTTCAACATAATAAAACAATTCTTTAATTCGATAAACTGTTTTCCTGACCTGTTGATTAATATCTTCATAATGAAATTGTTGTTTGTTTGTTCTCAGGATTTCAAAAAAAAATCTAACAATCCTGAAGACATCAAACAGAAAGAATTTGTTTGCAGATTATTTAATTAGAAGAATAAGACTTGCCTACATATTGTCTTAAAATCATTGGGAGACACAAAATCCACCACAGAATCTTGTGCAATACAATATTTCTCCACTCTCAAAAAATGAATTTTGAAATTTAATGGTTTCTTGCAGAGAAATATCCTATCGCACTCAGTTAAGTGGTAAATCTATATTTATCATTCTGTTATATTTAAGTCTGCTTATTTCAGAATCTTGTCCTGAATACACATGGAACCAGAATGCAGAAGATGTCAACATCCAGTTTACTGTACCAGAAGGCACCAAAAAGTCTGACATCTATATGACCTTGACCCATAATAAGGTTAACTTTGGTATAAAGAATGGCAAAGTGTTACTGGATGGAATGTTACATGGTTTTGTAGACGTTGATGGTAGTACCTGGATAATGGAGAAACAAATGTAAGTGTACAGACTTATTCTGATGAATACAAGATACCTTTTATATGCTTTTTATAAGGCAGCAAAAAAAATTTTGGGATCGTATAATGGTATGACATTGTCTTCGTTGTTGTCACCGAAGACACATTTGGTTTCTGGACAATAACTTTGGTTTAAGCGAATGGATCCATATGAATTTTGATAAGAAGATTCAAACCACAAAAGGTAGGTTTGGATTGATTTTGGGGATGATGGTCCCAACCGTTTAGGAAAAAGGGGGCCCAAAAGGGGCCCAAAACAACCATTTTTCTACTTTCAGGATAACAACTTGGGTATAAGTATTTCAATTGCTCTGAAATTGTACCACAATATTAAATACCACAAGTTAAAGGTATTGATTCATTTTGGGGGTTATGGTGCAAACAGCTTAGGAATAAGGGGCCAAAAACAAACATTTTTGTAGTTTCTGGACAATAACTTGTGTGTAAGTGTATGGATCACTCTGACATTGTACCAGAAGGTTTCATATCACAAAAGAAAGGCTGGGAATAAATTTGGGGGTATTAGCCCCATTCATGCATGAGGTCCATTTTTTTACAGGGTTCAAATGTTTTTTTTTCAAAATTTTTGAAATTTGAAATTTGTTTAAGGTTCAACTGGTTGTATCAAGCTGCGCTCAGCGAAGCCTTTGATTATTAAAAAATCAAAGCATGCTCATTAAGAATTTCTGCAAATGGCAAATTTTACTGTAAAATTTTAAAGGGCCTAACTGTTAAACAATCGAAGAAAATCCACTGGGACCCTGGATAATTATAAAATCACACTGTCTACACCGTACACATGGTACAAGTATTCTACAATTATGGTGATTATCATTTAACTTTGTGTTTACATGATCTGATAAAAAAAACAATATGAATTATAGGCTGATAATAAAAAAATATTATTTGAAAAAACTGAACACTTTTCATGCTATTGGAGTTGAATACAGATTAATGACAGGAAAAACATATAAACCACAATAAAACATATTTTTTCTTATTGTAAGAACAAATTGATATAAATTTTTATGAAAATGAACTTTTAGGGGATCATGGGGCACACAGTAATATACATTAATTTATATTATTAGGGCTATTCCAGAAAAAAATGTATGGGGGTTGGAAGGCAGTAGTTTTTGTCAACACCCGCCACCCAGACAATTGTAATTGAGAATTATAGTGCATTATAGTGTGAAAAGTTGATCTGATACCCATCACCCATGTATTATTAATACAATGTGCCTTCCAACCCCCCAACCCCCCCCCCCCCCCAATACATTTTTTTCTGGAATAGCCCTTACAGGTTATTTAACCTCATTTAGCTGTTTGGAAAGATCAATATTTTGGGCAAGCTAAGAAAGGCCTTTTTGTAAGCAATAGTACATTGATTTATTTGCAGACATATGATCATGATACTATTATTGTAGGATTGAGTTAACACTAAGTAAACAAAGTGGTGAATCTTGGCAGACTGTTGTTATTGGCGATAATAGAGGGGAAATGACTCTTGACCCTGCAGTTGTAGAAGAAATACATCAAAGATTAGCTGGTCTTACTTCTTATGAAATGGTTAGAGTTTGTATATATTGTAGAAGATGTTTACATTTTATATTTTTATGCTGAAGCAATGAAGTATCTAAGAAGAAGTGCAGATTGAATAAGGAGTTTTGGTTGGCTCAAAAAATTAATTACACTTAAAAAGAAAGAAAGGGACTTCTCAGAAACTAATTGACATATAATGTAATAAGTATGTGAATATAAATGGTAGTCACCACAGTAACAAAATGCAATAAAATATTTACATCACATTTAGAACTTTAGTCTGTGGCTGAGTGGTCTAAGTAGATCATTTACTGTATCACTAGCCTGTCAGCACTGAGGTTGTGAGTTCAGATCCTGCATGTGGTGCCACGTGAAATAGACTCCGATCTTCATTAAATAAAATTTGGTTGCTGACTTATTGACAAGTATACCACAATTTATTGTATTGTCAAGTAAATAATATTTTGAAATTAATAAACATTTGTACACCAAACACCTGTTTAATAACCAATTAATTCAAGAGCAAACACATATAAAGGAGAAGATGTGATATGAGTTTCATTTTGACATTTCTCCATCCAAGTCACAATGTCTGGAAAATAAACCATTATAGGTCAAAGTACAGACTTAAACACAGAGCCTTGGCTCACACCAAACAGCAAGCTATAAAGGGCCCCAAAATAACTAGTGTAAAAAAAATTGAAACAGGAAAAACAAAGGTTTAATCTATATGAAAATCGAGAGACACTTACATGTATGTACCTAACCAAGAAACAACAACCACCTAAAAACAGGCTCCTGACTTAAGACAGGTGCATAAAAATGTGTCTGGATTTAAACGTTTAAACTGGCGCGAACCTTTACCCTAACCTGAGACAATAAATTAGTGCATAAATTACAGCATAAGACACACTAATAAATATCAATTGAAATGGCTTAACTCGATCAAAAAGACTTTTAAACAAAAACAAAAAAAATACACTGAAAAAAATAAGTTTGATCTATAACACAATATACATGTATACAATATTAAAACGTACTGGTAGGTGCCTATTACTGGTTGTAATAAAAAAAATATAATGCATTTAAGTTACAGTTGCTAACATCCATTAAGACTCTTGTGGTTATTTATCTCATTGGTAATCATACCTTTATTATTATATTCTTAAATTTAACTTTCCAAGTTGTAATTTCAGAATCCAGATCCAGAAAAGACCGATAATCAGCCATTTAATGCACAACAGTTAGAGGAATGTGATGCTTTTCCTGATGATGGCTTTGGTTTGTTAAGGATTGATGGGAATTCACATAAAATTACACACAAGGTTGGTTATAACAGTGTTTTAATAATGACAAACAGAAGTATGAACATGAATGGAAAAAACAAATAAACAGGTACTGTGATATATAAACATGATTTATATTTTTTGATAAAATTGTTGATTTTATAGAATTTGTTACTACCGGTACATAACTATTGACAAATCATGTATAATAACAATGTCAATGCACATGAGACACATTTCTGGAACAGTGTTACTTTTCTTATTTATTTGAGAGCTTAAAAACCAAAAGGGCCTAATCAGACCACCCACACATTGTCTTTAGTCAGCATGCTTTGTTTAATGATGTTGTTTCCTTAGTGTTGTGTAAAATGATGATTATTCTGTTTTCAGACAAACCTTGGAAGTCACCAATGGTTATTCCAATCAAGACTGGAGATTGACCAGCCACCAGCTTTGTGTCTGAGACATGATGTCGATGGTTTAATGATTCAACCTCAAAACACTGTGAAAGAAAGTGAAACACCTTGGCATCACACAGCAACATTCAATGCATTTGGATATGTGCAGGCTTCTAAACAACAAAGACGATTTTCAATCTGTGCACCAGATAGTTCATATGTTGCCATTTGTGACTGTGTGCGCCACATTTATATATATAGGCAGCCTACAGCAATTCTTTCTCCATTGAGAAACAGAAAAACAGGACAGGAAGTTGGTGCTGTTGCCAAGCAACAATTGGTTTCATTAGATGCTGTTAACAATATTATTGGTATTCAAGTGACTAATGATTATATTTTTGTTACAACTGAAAATAAACTGTATTGTATCACAGTGAAATCAGCTGTAGTGTAAATAAAAAAAACTGAAATTTTAATGTTATTTATTTTGTTACTAAGAAATATATGTTTTATATGATGATATTTTATATGAAAAATTAGGTAGATTCTTAGGAGCAATAAAAATGCTAAATTTAAAAAGGACAGATAACACAAGGAGAAAAGATTTAAAAAAAAAAAAAAACAAGTACACAACACAATCGAAGCTGAATATTTAACCAACCCAAACAAAAGCAGGTTTATTATTAAACACATTGGAATATTAAATTAATAAAGTTACAATGAGTTAGCTTAAATCATTTCAGATTTGTATTAAGTTTTATATGCATCTAGATCTTGTTAAACTGCAGCTGAATATTAAGAAAAAAATCTATATGATTCTTGTATTTTGGTTTCTAGATTTAAATTCAACCAAAACAAGTGTGAAGTATGTATATTTATATGTAAAATTGAGAATGGAAATGGGGAATGTGTCAAAGCGACAACAACCCGACCATAGAGCAGACAACCACAAATGTATAGAATGCATTTTGCTTAATAATAAGATTTTAACATCCTTGTCCTCTGGTTTCTAGTGGTTTCTGGTTTGCAATCATACTACAATTGTACATTTTATTTCTACAAAAAAGCAACAAAATATAATTTTTATCTCTTTAAATATCAACTTTTAATAATCTTTTTAACAGATTTTAAAAAAAAATTACACATAATTTATTTACAGTTCTAATACATGTAATAGTACATAATTTATTTGGGGGTATACTATGTATGAAGAAGAATGGGTATGAGTGCCAATGTGACAACTCTCCATCCAAGTCACAATTTATAAAAGTAAACCATTATAGGTCAAAGAATGGTCTTCAATACGGAGCCTTGACACACACCAAACTGAAAGCTATAAAGGGCCCCAAAAATTACTAGTGTAAATCCTACTTAATCAGAGGTCAATCATTAAAAATAAGGAGATGTGGTATTATTAATTTCAGTTAGACAGCTATCCACTAATGTTCAAATGAAGTGGATGTAAGCACTTGTGGTACAATTAAAAACCTGATAATAAATTGTTCAAATAAGGCCTTCGAAAATAGTGGAATAAATTACTTTTGGAGTGTCAAGAACTCGTTGGAAGTACTTGATAAATTGCATGCTTATATTGGTGATTTTGAATCTGTTCAAAGTTTTGATTTTTCTACCCTGTATACCACATTGCCTCACATTCTCATTAAGAAACAATTCACACACCTAATTAAATGGGCATTCAAAAAATCAGAATGTGAATATATATGTTCAAACTCTTTTAGGTCATTTTTTAGTAGCAATAAACAAAAAAACTATGTTAATTGGACATGCTTTGATACTATATATGCCCTTGAATTTTTACTAGATAACATTTTTGTTCGCTTTGGGGATTCCGTATATCGTCAGATTATCGGAATTCCAATGGGGACTAACTGTGCACCACTTATTGCGGACCTGTTTTTGTATTGTTATGAGTTACAATTTATGACAAAAATAAGCAAAGACCCATCGAAACAACATCTGATAAACAAATTTAATAATACTTTCAGATATTTGGATGATATTTTGGCTCTCAATAATGACGACTTCAGTATGTATATTAATGAAATTTATCCTGTTGAACTTACTTTAAATAAAGCTAATACTAACAATGACCACTGCCCTTTTCTCGATCTTGATATCTATATCACTAATGGAAAGCTGAATACTAAAATTTATGATAAAAGGGATGATTTTTCATTTCCTATCGTTAATTATCCGTTTTTAGATGGTGACGTTCCCTTGTCACCATCTTACGGTGTTTATATATCTCAACTTGTACGATTCGCTCGTGTATGTAACAATGTTTTAGATTTTAACGAGAGAAATTTATGTATTACTGAAAAATTATTACACCAGGGTTTTCGATATCATAAACTAGTCAAAACATTTACTAAATTTTATCATCGGTATAAAGACATCATTCGTAAATATAGCTCAACATGCAGACTTCTAATACGTTCAGGTATTTCACATCCAATTTTTTATGGTAATATTCTTTATAAAGCACAAAGTATCAGTATTCACCTCAGAAACTTACAAAACCTTTGAATAGACTTATTAAGAAGGGATATAATTACGATACTGTTGTCAAGTCATTAAAGATTGCATATTTTGGCGTTAATATTGAGTCACTGATAAGGTCTTTGCATCGGAACTAAACACATTATTTTTTTTAAAAACAGTTGTTGGCATGACACGGGTTATGTTCTTCTCATATATGTTATGATGGTATGATACTAAACCCCTAACGGGAAGGATTGTGCCTGATGTTCATATGATCATTATGATGAAATCATAATCTTTCAGTCAGTTTAATTGAAGTCTGGAGCTGGCATGTCAGTTAACTGCTAGTAGTCTGTTGTTATTTATGTATTATTGTCATTTTGTTTATTTTCTTTGGTTACATCTTCTGACATCAGACTCGGATTTCTCCTGAACTGAATTTTAATGTGCGTATTGTTATGCGTTTACTTTACTACATTGGTTAGAGGTATAGGGGGAGGGTTGAGATCTCACAAACATGTTTAACCCCGCCGCATTTTTGCGCCTGTCCCAAGTCAGGAGCCTCTGGCCTTTGTTAGTCTTGTATTATTTTAATTTTAGTTTCTTGTGTACAATTTGGAAATTAGTATGGCGTTCATTATCACTGGACTAGTATATATTTGTTTAGGGGCCAGCTGAAGGACGCCTCCGGGTGCGGGAATTTCTCGCTACATTGGAGAACTGTTGGTGACCCTTTGCTGTTGTTTTTTATTTGGTCGGGTTGTTGTCTCTTTGACACATTCCCCATTTCCATTCTCAATTTTATTTATACTGTACTGCCTTCAGTAATGAGAAAAACCCATACAATTTAGTTGGCTAGAAAAGGCCTAATTTATAACAAAACAATTTACAAAAAACAAATATACCAGACATGAACCAATGATCATGACAACCAATGAACTTGGGACAGGCACATAAAGGATTTGACTGGGTTTAACATATATTTGTGAACATACAACTAACATAGAATTAATAGATACAGAGCACCAATATAAGAGTTCTCACATATACTGAGAGCTAGTTCAAAGCCGATTACAACTAATATATACAGACTAAATAATCAATCGTTATAGATCTAACAGATTTAGTATGAAAACCCAATAAACAGTCTGTGAAACGCATGACCTTGCACAAAGCCTAAATATAAGTAAACTGTATAAACAGGATGTAAGATCATGAGTTATAATAACTGCACAAATAAAGCAATATTTAAAAAAGTTAGTTTTAAATTTTCCAAAAACAAAATCAATATTAGTACCAATAAAACAATATTTAAAGTACATGCATTTTACCTTAGATTACCTTAGCTGTATTTGGTAAAACTTTTAGAAATTTTGGTCGTTAATGCTCTTCAACTTTGTACTTTATTTGGCCTTTTTAACTTTTTTGGATTCAAGCATCACTGATGAGTCTTTTTTTAGACAAAACGTGCGTCTGGCGTAAATACAAAATTTGATCTTGGTATCGATGATGAGTTTATTTGACAATGCCAGACCAAATTTGATCATGTGTAAACTGACTGATGTAAAGCTATTTTTCAATGCTATTCATATAATTCTCATGATTTACCTACCAAAAAAATCCATATTTACGTGTAATAAAAACCCACATCATATCAAATGAAGGAACAAATTTTAAAGGTAATTTCTGAGTTTTTACAAAACAGGGAAAAATTTGATTCAGCATAATATTAGCCCTTTTACAGTATCATCCCAGTTTTTGGTGGGTTTCATGTTGCTAAGTCTATAGTTTTCTGTGTTGTGTTGTCGGATTATTTTTTTACTATGAGTTTAAATGCCTCTTTGGTATCTTTTATCTTTTTCACTACTATGGCTGTATTTGATTGTACAACTTAAATTGGAACATAAGTTTTTAAATACTTACGATCAACATAATATTTATAATTTCATGACATCTGACTTTTTGTCATATTACGGCATATGTAAGTTGACATGATAGTTTTAAGATTGATTTTGAAACCCAGTGGCAAATATAGGATGTATTTTCAGGAAGAGATCATTTTTATATGATTTGAAATTAATGAACTCTAATCTTACAGTCTTTGCCCATTTGTGTATCACCTCAGGGAAGTAGAAAAAGCAATACTTATGTGTGCTGCTAACAGAAGTGTCAAAAAAGTACTGGTATTAGTTTGTGATTAGGTCAGTTTAAGAGGAACCATTTTGGGAAGATGAAAAATGATATTAGTATGCAGTTGTATTTTAATTGGCACATATCATTTCCTTGGAAATTAGTTGGTCCATCAACCTGGTGTCAGAGATTGCAACTATAATTGCATGTGGAGAAATAATATGATATCCAAATACAGCATATGTGGTGCGCCTGACATAGGCGAAACGTACAGATAAGGTACATGTAACAAGTAAGAGGTAACTGGTACGGAATGTAATATTTATTTTAGCACTTTCATCCAACTGGTTGTCTATTGTGTTCCTGCTACAATTGTCAGCTCATCATTAGACATGGGACCAGATTTGGACTAATTTTGGAATGGGATTTTCCAGCATGACACTGGGAAGCGTTATAGGTTTTACTTTGAGGAATTCTGTCTATTACACCACTTCTTCGACAAATGTCCTTGCTATGTTAGACTAAATAACACATTAACTTGCATGGTAAACACAATATTTAGTTAATGCTAAAAAATAAAATGCATTTAAACTGGAAGAACTTTTTTTAAGAACAACATAAATTATACTGATAGTGATAACTTTCGCTTTCGAGTTTTGTAAATTACAAAGTGAAAGGTGTCCGTTCTTGTTTTTGTTAAAAGGTCTTATACTGTGAAGGGTATTTTGAAAGAGAAATAGTCCTGTTTCTTACTGGTTTATGGGATATTTCAGGTTGGTTAAACATTTCCAAAACTGTGTACCGAGACTACAAATTATATATTGACCAAGAATGATGCCCATGGGTCATGGCTCACTTCTTACAAAAGCCTGTTTACAAATGAGCAGGAAGATGCTCCAGTACGGGAGAATGGAATCTCCAACTTGTATTATATAGTTTTACCTAGAATTACCTGTAATAATAGTAATTTTCTGGCTTTTTCATTACTGTTGTAACCGGAGAGCATAAATCTACATGCAAAATCGCATGTCTCCATCGGGACTCGAAACCCAGGACCTCTGTGTTACAAGGCAGCGCGTTAACGGACTGAGCTAAAGAAGTACTTCCTTAGCTCAACCGTTTACGGCTGACTAAGTATCTACTAAGTTTTCTAAGGGAAGCAATCCCGTCACACTGTCAATAGAAATAAATAAACAATCAGCAACCATTTGAAAACTTTGAGGGTAGCTTTTAAGTAATCAAAACTAATTTCTACTATGTCAACTCAAACGAGATATCGGTTTGTCTGGAGCAAAAAAAAAGAAGAAATAAATTGTAAACTGAAATATCATGCAGATTGAATAAGAGATTTTCAATTTTTAAGACCAAGTTCACGTGGTAATAAATTTTCATTTTGCAAATCATGTTCAATTACCTTTCAATTTCTTCTGGTGGTCTGTATGACACTTGAAAGCATGCTAATTGTGAGACTAGCAACAAAACAAAATGGAATGTTAAACAAGTTATGAAACTCAGAGATATTGAAAAAGGCAAAAGAAAACAAATTTAAAAATGTCGTTCACGCAAGATCTCCTTCCCCAGCTGTCCAGGTTTGGGGAAGATCTGCTTCTTTGAAGGTTTAAGAGGTTGGCAGATATGATTTGATGCAGCATTTCCAAAAACAACAACATTCACCACATTATGCATTAAGCCTCCAGGAAACATCTGCGATTTTCAACTTGTAAATGTCATTAATGCCATTTAGATCATGTCAGAAAATGTATGGCCTGATTTATATTATACTACAGTAAGTAAAAATCTTGAAGGTAAATAGATAGATGGAAACATGATTTTATTGAGACTCAAAGTTATAGCTCATATTCCAAAAGCCTTACAGGAGTAACATTCAAATCTAAATGGAGCAAAGTGAGAGATTTTGATCATGTTGATCAGATCGGACTCGACTCTTATAATGTCTGACGGGCAGTTCATCTTACTTGTAGATAATGTTGTCCTGTGGATTCATTTATTTTTGTGGATACCAATTTTCATGGATTGCATGGATTGAGGAACACTTTTCATACTACTGCAAAAATAAAAAATGTCGTATTTTGGTCACGTCGGCGGAGGCATCAGCTTCAGCATTGTCCGAAGACGGATTGTTTCCGGATAATAACTTTTGAATTAGTAAACAGAATGCAATAAAATTTGAACACAATTGTTATAACCACAAAAGGAAGTTTGGGATTGATTTTGGGGGTTATGGTCCCAAAGTTTTAGGAATTAGGGGGCCAAAGGGGCCAAAAACAGCATTTATCTAGTTTCAGGACAAAAAGTTGTGTACATTGTAGTTGGTAACAATTACTAGAAGAATTTTTGATTTGCATTTTTTTGTTTTTTTGAAACATGTTCAGGACAGGCAACATTATTTCGATAAGATATAAACTGCAGTTTAAATAAAATTGTGCAAATAAAAAGACCCATATTATTTAATTTGAGCTCATTTTATCCTCATACTTGAATAGTACGTTTCCTTCTAAAGACCTGCAGTTAATGCAATTTTCAGCAATAGTGCTTTATTAATGTTCATTTTCCCAGACTGTACCTTAATATGAAATAATTCAAACTACTCTTCTAATCTTTCTGTGAGTGATTTCCATCACTTTGATTTATTATTTCAAAGTTTTGCCAAAGTGTGCATACAATCCTATAAAACATTTGCATTTCATCGAACATATTAAGCTTCTTCTGTACCCGCTGTATCCATAA
The DNA here is from genome assembly GCA_037788925.1 of Mytilus galloprovincialis. Taxonomy (NCBI): domain Eukaryota; kingdom Metazoa; phylum Mollusca; class Bivalvia; order Mytilida; family Mytilidae; genus Mytilus; species Mytilus galloprovincialis. The sequence goes on from CM075333.1 coordinate 50,421,290, forward strand.
AAATTGGTATTCAAAGAATAATAATGAAATCACATAACATATATATTCAACTTTTTCAGAATTTTTAAAACACACATTTAAAGCATGGCAACACAAAAAGTAGAAGTACCAGTGATACCAAGGAACCAGTTCATGTTAGAAGAGTACCCAATAGGGAGAGGAGGATTTGGCACAGTTTTCCGAGGTCAACATACAAAGCTTGGCTTGGTGGCTGTAAAAACTTTAATTGATACAGGTCTCCTTCCTCAAAAGTAAGCATACATGATAATGGGGATAGCTTAATCATTTGCCCATATGTTATGCCATATACATGTATGGTATCATTATTAATTTATAACTTTAAGTGAATAATGAAATATATTTATTTAAACCTATTCAGTATTATATATTATTATTGTTTTAATATCAGAATATAGGCCATTTCAAATTAATTTTAAAATGGTATATTTTATTATAATTAAGAGGACATTTATTATTGATGATTTAATCTGACTGTCTAAGAGAGGGTCTGTTAAGAGAAAGGGGAGGCCTGGGCAACCTGTCCATATATATTTATATTTATATCACTATATATCCCTTTCTTATTGCAGAGATATTGTTTGTAAGGGAGTGACCATCTAACTTCAAAAGGGGGGGGGTTATGGATTTATTTTTGAATAAGAAAAAAAGATTTTGCACACACTTTTTAGCTCACCGTCTGTCGTCGTCCGTCTGGTGTAAACTATTTCAAACATCTTCTCCTCTGAAACTGAACCAATTCCAACCAAACTTAAGCTGAATGATCCTTATGGTATTTAGAATAAAGTTTGTGCTTTATTTTCTGTTTCGTCAAAAAACATGGCCGCCATGGCTAAAAAAAGAACATAGGGGTAAAATGCAGTTTTTGGCTTATATCTCTAAAACCAAAGCTGCAGTCAGAGCAAATCTGACATGAATGAAAGTGTTCATAAGGTAATGTTATATCAGCACTGAAATTTTCAGATGAATCTAATAACCCATTGTTGGGTTGCTGCCACTAAATTGGTAATTTTAAGGAAATTTTGCAGTTTTTATACGCCTGTCGTCTTTAAGACGGGACGTATTATGGTATACCGTTGTCCGTCTGTCCGTCCGTCTGTCTGTCAGTCCGTCCGTCTGTCGTCAACACTTCGGACAATAACTCAAAAACACTTTCACCAATTTCCATGAAACTTAAGTGAATTGTTTATATCTATTGACGTAAGCTCCCTGTCGTTTTTTTTTAATTTGATTTTAAGTTTTGGATTTATGGGGCTTTATTCATAAAAAAGGGGGATTTTCAACACTTCGGACAATAACTCAAAAAGGCTTTCACCAATGTACATGAAACTTTGGTGAATTGTTTATATCCATTGATGTAAGCTCCCTTTCAATTTTTATAAATTTCAGATTTTAAGTTTTGGATTTATGGGGCTTTATTCATAAAAAAAGGGGGATTTTCAACACTTCGGACAATAACTCAAAAAGACTTTTACCAATGTCCATGAAACTTTGGTGAATTGTTTATATCTATTGATGTAAGCTCCCTTTCAATTTTTATAAATTTCAGATTTTACATTTCCGTTTTATGAATTTTTATGCTTAAAAAAGGGGGGATTTTCCAATTTTGGGACAATAACTAACACTTTCACAAAATTTTATGCAACTTTGATAAATTGTTTATATCTATTGACATAAGCTCCCTTTCCATTTTTATAAATTTTAGATTTTACGTTTTCTAATGTAATGAATTTTTATACTTAAAAAGGGGGATTTTATGAAACTTTGGTGAATATATTAATGTAACATCCCTTTTGATTTGTATATATATTTCTAGTTGATCATATAAATTCATTTAAAGCATAAAAGACAAGTTAAAAGAGCAACGGGCGTATCATGCGCTAAAGCGCAGCCCTTTATTGGTTAATATCTTGAATAGCATTAATGATAAATATAAGCTGTAAACAGCAAACATGTTCAGCAAAGTAAGATCTACAAATAAGTTTATATGACCAAAATTTTCAATTGACCCCTTAAAGGACAATTTTACACAATTTGTTTATCATGTTTTCCAACTCTAAAATCTTTTCCTCTAAAATTACTGAACCAATTCTAAAAACTGCATTTTCAAACACTTATTAAAATAAACATTAAACCAAAAAAACAAACTACAATGAAATTGGACGCTTAACGAAAGATAAATGCCAAAACATCAAGGTGAGCGATTCAGGCTCTTGAGAGCCTCTTGTTTATCGACTTTCATAGCTATTAATCAAATTATATTTTTCTTAATTTAACCCTATAAGGTAATATAAGGGTAAATCTGGATTCAGAGTATTTATTTTTTGGTCGTTCCCTAAAGAAAACTAAAATGTGCAAACAGAATTTGTTTTAATTGTTGTTTTTTTAACACTTTTTTACATATAAGAAATAAAAACTTAAATTTCCAGGCATTTGAAAGCATTACAGTCTGAAGCAGAAAGACTAAGGACTGTTTGTCAGCATCCATGTATTCTTAACTTACATGGCATTATCACTGAAAAAGACAATTATTCACTTGTGTTGGAATACATGCCATTAGGGAGTGCGAATGAATTCCGTAAAGATTTCACTGTCCAGTGGCCATTAATTGTCCAGATTATTCGTGATGTGATTGATGGGATGACATTTCTACACGGCCATAATCCACTAATCCTCCATCTAGATTTGAAGGCTGATAATATCTTATTGGATAAAGGTGTCAGAGCAAAGGTAAACACAGTACCATGTACCTTTAAAAGGTTGCAAGTTTTAGTCTGGAATTAGCAAGTCTTATGCTATCAAATGATAATGTTAAACTTGTCTTCTGTCAGAATTCTCTGTTGTGAAAAATTTATTGTACTGCAAATAGTTCCTTGATTTTATATTGTTTGTTTTGATCATTTCCGTCTCGAACAATACATAAAAAAAAAATCTTTATAAAACTGCTAGATCAAAACTAAGTAACAACTTTTTTTTGTCAATTTTCCCCAGAAGAAGGTACTTGGGCTTAAAAAAAAAAACATTTTAAGCATATTTCAAAATATAAATAAATTCAACATGATCACATGCTTTATTGCATGTACATGTAGTCTTTAAAGACTTTCCTGGCTTATAGAATACATTTATTTATAAGATCAGAAATTTGACAGCAATATAGTTTAATAGAGGACATTCTTTGATACTTCTGACTACAAGGAAAAACTTGAATACAGGTTGACTTTACATATCATGTACAAGTATTTAGAGATTAAGCATTCCAATGAAAATATGTTTTTTTCTAAGTTTAAGATAGTTTTACTTAAAGTCATATAAAAACCTCAAATTAAAAAAAATGATGCATATGATTTTTATAACTAAATGGATAGTTTTCATTATAAAACTTATGTACCTATACTTTTTTCTGAAGAAAACTATTTAATTTGTCCACATTCAGAAGTTTACTTTGTTTTAATTGCTTGCTTCCAGGAAGCAATTCGCCAACATATTTTCCTTATATGCAAGTGACCTTAGCGTGAACTGTCTCGTAAAAATCCAGTGATTGCAATTCGCATGAATCTGTCAATAAAATAAACAATTATCATGATTATCTGATTGTATATATGTTAAACACATGCTCAATATCCATGCTTTTTGTTGATTGTTTACTATACGGTAACAATCGGTAAACTTAGGCTTCAAAACACGGCAATTAATGAACTGCCATTTTTGTTAAATCATATCAGACAGAGAGAAATGAAATTGATGATTATTCGATATCTTAACGTAAAAAATGATAAAATCGTGCACAGAAGACTAAGTTTATGATATATACATGCATTGGTTCAAAAATTGGATAAACATTATTTTTCACCAGCTACTTGTTTCATATGACTTTAAAAATACATAATATTTTAAATTAGATATCAGATTTTGGCCTGTCTGAATGGAAGAATATCACAATGACCGTAACAAGAGGTGAAGGGGGAGGTCAAAGTTCAGCTAGAAGATGTACTGTGTCACATGTACCTCCAGAGGTATGGAGTAATGTCAACCTGCCGTCTGATAGATTCTATGATATTTACAGTTTTGGTATCATTATCTGGGAGTTACTATCAGGAGAATTCCCATATAAAGGTAATTGTGTTGGTATAACTGGGCCTGTATGCATAAAGATACTTAAGTTAAGATATTTTCTAAATAGACAGATTTTCCAACATGTCCTATGAAAAATTAGTACTACGATTTCTGGACGGTCAATTAATAACAAGTCCATTTCATCTTAGTCTAGGGTTCTTTATTCAACAATGATGTAATCATATAAGTATTATAAACCCTACAAAATATAACAAGATACATATTAAACACATTAATCTAAAAATACTATATCATACTGTGTTACAGTTATTATAACATTACTGCAGATTAACATTAAATCAGAACATTGAATGTTTATAGTTCTTTTACAATATCTATACACAAGGTGACATGACATGCCTGATGATAATTAACACTTGCAAATATTCACTCATCGTTCATATAAAATCATCAGCTTTGACAATTAAACATACTACTATAATGTCAAGATCATATAACACTATTTCAATTAACCAAATAGATATATGTAAATTCATATTCTATAAATAACAATAGCATATATATCAACGGTAGATAACTCTGTATTATATCAGTGTTCTCCCCAGGCCCTTAAAGGACCACGGGCCCGCGATGTATAATTTTCTGCCGCGGTGGTATCGTTCTTGCCGCGATGTATAATTTTTTTCCGTGGTGCTAAAGTTTTCGGTAAAAAAATCGTATTAAAATCGGTAAAGTTTCAGATGACTTGAACTTTACATCAAAATTGACCAGTTCTAACCAGTTTAATCCAGTATTGACAAGATGATTGTTTACACCACGTGATCGATTTACCTGTTGAGGTTAACCTTGATGATTGGATTTAATCGATGTACATGATTCTTTTGTGTTTTAATTAATTAAGAGATCATAATTTAAATAACAGACTTGTGAGGGACAAGCAGACATTTGTTAATGAACCCTATGACGCCAGTCTCAAGTCAAAATAATTTGCCTTTTAGGAATTAATTGTGGAGTTACTTCCCCTGATTTTGCTAATTACAAATAAATGCTCCTCACATATAATTTCTCTTTGCAAATAAAAATAAAGTACAAATTGAATGCAAAATTATATTAGAATGTTACATTAAGGATGAAAACATTCTTAGAACATACCAACAAAAATGTTTTGCAAATTATTTTTGAGAATCATACCATTATTGATGCACAGACATATTATAATAAATGGGTAATTTATACAATGTTAAAAATATTTGACTGTAACAGGTCTAGAAAGCCTACTGCCACAACTCTAATACATTCCCATGCAGGACTAAAGCTAGGGATAGAAAACTCTTTTAAAGTACTCTCCATGTCTGTAACAAAGTATTAATCATAAAAACAAATTTGTTGTTGTCTAAAAGAATCAGATCTAAAACTATGGAAAATAGTTTTTAATTTACTGAAGGTTCTGTATCAAAAATCTTGTTCAAAGTTCATTGTTATGGGGAATGTGTAGTGTAACTACAAGTATCGGGACAAAATGGCTTGATCAAAATATAAGAAGTGACTTTAGCTTAAAGACTAATTGTGCTTTCTTTTATTTATTCTTCAAAGATATTAAAGTATACAAACTGTTTATTAATTTACTTTTTCTACCAATAATTTTCTGACCCAAAGTCCTACAACACAGTTCCACAGTAAACAAAACAAAGGCAAACAGGTAATAACAAAAAGTAACAAGAAAAAAAATAAGCGACGCAAAGCGACACAAAATACTGTAAAATTCATTTCGTCACGCGTTACCCTGGTGCTATCCAAAAATCCTGGGGAGAACACTGATTATATCCAAATGTTCTTCACTGTCTTACATGAACACTATATATTATGCTATTTCAAGTATACATAAACTCACCAGTCTGTGGAACTGAGTTTAATAACTAACATCGACAGTCTAACTAATATTAACAGTAACGATCTTCATACTTCTACAGTAATGGTAACAGAGGTTCACATCAAATATGGTTCTGTAAACAATGTATGACAATAATAAGTAATCTGACTTTAATATCTTAAAGGCATTATACAATTCATAATAAACTATACTAATCTTTATCTTTCATCTCGAATTTACAATTACAAATAAGTAATCTTATTTCAATACTAAAAACATTAAGTACAAGTACAATTGTACTGTTAATTACATCACATTGGATATACCGATGTCATTTCATGACTACATAAAAATAGATTAAATCTCTCTTTCTAACATTTATACTAAAATCTCTCAAATAAATCAGATTCAAACAACACTCAAAGCACACTCTTTCATATGGCTGGGAATCTTACCAAAATGAATGTAATAAACATTCATTTCAAAGTTAAGGATCCAGTTCATCCAAGACACCTCAAAGAGTACAAAATGTAACTTACCATATAAAGTCATGATGTCCTGTTCCAGAATGAATTCCATCACTATACTAATCCATAGAACTTATGGAATTACTAATCAAACACAATATAAAGTCTATGAGCACAAAGTGCATCAAAACATACAAATATATCAGGATCACAACAAAGACATCAATCCTCCATTACTGTTTTCAAAACTACCACCAAAACTGGGGGCAAGGCTTAATAAACCAATCAGAATACAAGAAAACCTAAACACTCTAGTGAACAGTGAGTACTGATAGTAAAATCAATAATAGGTAAATGCTACAAGGTAAACAGTTAGATTTTATGGATCAATGAATAATCAAAAGGCAATAAATAGGCAGTCAATAGAATAAAGGTAAACTTAAGTAAACAACTCTGCAAATGAAAGAATATAATTAATGGTGTCTCGGAATAACATATAAAACATATAAAATATATAAATGATTAATATGATAAAAATCCACACTACCACATAAGGAATGGTGGAGCAGACATCAATATGAGAGCAAACAAACAACACATACAAGCCAAAGGGTAGATACCTTTCAATTTTAGTACAGAATATGATAAAATAATATGCTTACTGCAAAAGAAACGCATTTTATTTTTATTTTTTACAATATTTTGTAAAGTGAAAGTGAGTGAAAGGTTGAATTAACACATAAGTTAACACACTGAAAATAACTTTTGATTATTATATCCAATACAATTAAATTGTTTCTGCTTAAATTTTCAAAATCTTGGCTTACTATTTTCCTTTTGAAGGAATCCATGGTGATGTTACGAAACAGGTCATACATGTATAAAATTGTTAGTTCTTGTCAAGTTCACCATTTAAATAAGACATAACATATAATATCAAAATTAGTGATACATTTGTTTTCATTTTTCAGCTGCTGCAGAAGAACTTATTAGATCTGCTGTATTGAGTGGTCAGAGACCAGATTTTATCCAAATTCCAAAAGATTGTCCCA